>CM046878.1:132436206-133731636 GCA_025667525.1 Glebionis coronaria
GTCTTGACTTATGAAGATTCCATCCAACTGTTGCTTGACTTGAAGACCAAGGAAAAATGTAAGCTCTCCAATAGCACTCATCTGAAATTATCCCTTCATCAGTTGTTCAAACTCATCACACCATTCCTTCTTAGTAGATCCAAAGATAATATCGTCCACATATACTTGAACTAGGATAATGTCCTTGGTATTCCTCTTAAGAAATAGTGTTTTGTAAATCGTGCCTCTTCTATAGCCATGTTTCAACAAGAAAGTGGAAAGACGCTCATACCAAGCTCTAGGAGCCTGATGAAGTCCATAGAGAGCTTTGACCACATTGTAAACTTTCTTGGGATGAAGTGGATCCACAAAGCCCTTAGGTTGAGTGACATAAACTTCCTCATCAATCTTGCCATAGATAAATGCAGTCTTGACATCCATCTGAAAAACCGTAAAGCCCACATAAGAAGCAAAAGCCAAAAACAGACGAATGGCCTCAATCCTAGCAACAGGGGCAAAAATTTCAGTATGGTCAATGCCTTCAAGTTGTGTGTGACCTTGTGCCACCAAACTAGCCTTATTTCTCACCACAATACCCCTTGCATCTTTCTTGTTTTTGAGAATCCATTTGGTACCAATTGCTGTCTTTCCATCTGGCAAGTCATCTAGGATCCAAACATTCTGAAACAATAACTACTGTATTTCCTCCTGCATAGCCTCCACCCAACTTTGATCCTTAAGAGCATGAGAGACTGATCTAGGTTCCACCTATAAAGAAAACAAGCAAACAAATAGTGTTGAAAGTCTGTATGATTATTACGCTTTTGGTCCTCAATATAACTCACAAGAGAATGATGATCAGACGTTGCTTTCTTATGCATTCTGCGAGTCTTGACAGTAGAATCAGGATCTCCAATGATTTGAGTAGTAGGATGGTCTTTGTGTGACTGCAGAACTTGATTAGAAGCTACATCCAGTTTTGGTACCAATTTATTAAGATCCCCAACAAAGTCATCATCATATGAAGCAGAGTCGAAAATGCCATCTATTGGCTGCTTATGAATATCATCCAGCTTAGTAAAAGACTTCTTTTGATAGTTTCCCAGGTCAGAAGGACCAGAGAATCTAGTAGAGGAAATGGGATCACTAGCCGGACTACCAATAGGTGTTAAACTAGCACTAGGAGTAACAATTGGAGTACTAGGAGTAGCTTTGTCAGCAGATGTGCTCAAAGGAAACTCAAAGCCACCTTGAGCAGCTGCTGTAGTAGCATCTAGTTGTTGCTTGAGCAATGTGTCAAGAGCTCCTTGTGAGTCCAAAATGTCTGATGGTGTAGCATCACTAGGAGTAGTATTGGCATTAGGAGTGACTGTGGTGGAATAGGATGGAACAACAAAAATATCATCCTCTTCATATGAATCTGAAAAACTAGAATGAGCACCTGCACTAGAAGTTGCAAACACTTGTGGACCTGCATTATGGTTAGTTTTGAAATGGAAGTATGCCAATGAATCACTAAGATAATCAAGATCAAAATACCATTCAGGACCCTTTCCTTGTATGTTTGACATCTCCTCAAAATACCTGAGATTAATAGTTTCAATTACTCGCTTGGCTTGGAGATTGTAGACACGATAAGCCCGAGAGTGAGCTGAATATCCCACTATGTATCCTTCATCTGCCTTGCCATCAAATTTCCCCAAATAGTCACTAGTATTTAGAATGGTGATAGGACACCCAAATGGCTTCAAATGAGCAATGCTAGGAACTTTAGCTGTGAGTATCTCATAGGGAGTCTTCTTGTGTGGATTTGTAATAGAAACTCTATTCAAGACATAACTTGCTGTATTGACAGCTTCTGTCCAAAACATGGTTGGAAGCTTGGAATCGGCAAGCATTGTTCTCGCAACTTCTATTAGAGTCCTGTTTTTTCTTTCTTCAACACCATTCTGCTGAGGAGTTCTTGCTGTACTATAATCTCGTTTGATACCTTTAGAATTACAAAGTGCTATGAGGTCTGCATTTTTGAATTCTGTTCCATTATCACATCGAATACCTTTAACCTTCTTGGACAGCTGATTCTCAATTAGTGTAAGAAAGTCCTTGAGAATTGAGTAGGTCTCACTCTTGGTAGCCATGAAGAAAACCCACATGAATCTGCTATACCCATCAGTTACCACAAGACAGTATTGTTTATGGTCAATGCTCCTAATGGAGGTAGGAACAAATAAATCCATGTGTAGTAGCTACAATGGTTCAGTTATAAGGCTGAGAGCAGTAATGGCTTTGAAGGATGCTTTATGTTGTTTGCCTTTGCTGCATGCAAAGCAATTGATGTCATTTCTGAAAGTTTTGGGAGGTAAACCCGAGACCAAGTTCATATTTGCTAATTTGTGAATGGTCTTGAAGTTCACATGTCCCATCCTTCTGTGCCATTTAGTGGCTTCATCTTCTAAGGCTTTAGCAACCAAACATGCTAGCTGACCAGTAGGATTGACTTCATTCAGCTTGATACTATAGAGGTTGTGTCTTCTTGGGATTCTGAGTAGAACTTGTGATTCATCCGGGAGTTTAAAGTCTTTGGATAACACTAGTGCATCAATATCGGTAAAGAGGACAAAGTGCTTCTTGTCACAAATCTGTGAGACAGTGATCAAGTTGAAGTGTTGAAGTGCTTCCACATAGTAGACCTGCTCAAAGTTAAGATTAGGCGTCTGAATTGTTCCTTTGCCAGTGATCCTTCCTTCACCACCTCTAAAACAAACCTTTCCGCATTAAAATGGTACAAAGTTAGATAGAAGACTTTTATTTCCTGTCATGCTCCTAGAGCATCCACTATCAACAATCCCAAGAGTAGGATCTTGGTATGGAGTAACCTACAACAACAAGAAGAGATATATGCAAAAGTTATTGTCTTAAGGGGACCCAAACCTTTTCAGGTTTGAGCCTGCCTTGTGGATCTTTAGTAGATAGCCAAGAAGATTGATGAGATCCACTGTTGTTCTTAGGTTGCCTATTCATCATATGGGTGTTATTGTTTGACCAAGAACAACCTGCTGAGGGCTTAACAGCAGCACCCAAATTTCCCAACCCAAAATACATTTGGCCTGAATTAAATGCATAATTCTGATTAAAGTTCTGAAAGTAGTTGCTGGTTGGTCTATTAGGGATTAAACCATTGTTTCTCCAATGATCAGAAGCTAAAGGAGAGGTCCTTCTAGAAGAAGAAAAAGATTGAGCACAAGGGTTAAGTCTTCTAGAAGAATAAGGAGCAACTCCTGGTGAACCAGGAGCAGGATATACTTGATACACAGAAAGATGTTGATCATAAAAGTCGCAATCTTTAATCAAATGAAATGTACTGCCATAAACAAAACATCTTTCATTCAAATGACCTTGTCTCATACTGCTAACTTTATTACACACAATTCTAGGAGAAACATTATTCCTAGGACTCAAAAACCAGAACTAGACACAGTTGAAGTAGAAGCAGCTCTCTCTTCACTCTTCTTAGCACAAGTAGCAGCATGGTCATTTGTTTTGGAACTTGTAGGTCTCGACTCTTCACTTGAACCACATGATGCAGAGTCACTAGCTTTGTCACTGAAAGTACAAGAGACAAAGTCATTAGTATTAGTAGAACTTATTGGGGACTCATGCATCTGTGATCCATCCAAGTCATTATGCCTAGAAGTGGGCATAAAAGTTCCTATAAGAGGTGGAGGGACAGCATGCATTGCTGCAGCTGGTTGAAACCTATTGTAGCAAGGTTTTCCCTCTTCCTCCTTGTCAGGATCAAAGACACTTGAAAAAGATAGATCAAACACATCTTCTGAATCAATATATTTATCAAATCCTAACCCTCTTTTAGTCCTACCAGACATGCTACTATCAATTAACTTTGAAAGATTCTTAGGTGCATTTTGCCATTTTTCAAATCTTAATAGTGTAGCATCTAATTTTGCCTTCATGTCCTGCTTATCCTTGATACTGTCATCTTTTACCTTTTTAGTGTATTTAAGCATATTTATGGTGTTTTCTAAATCAATATTCAGAATTCTAATTTTATCTTCATATTCACATTGTGTGTCTTGAAGCCACCTCTTTTGTTGTTCCAATGTTTTTAAAGAATTCTTATATGCTTGAACCTTTAAAAAATACTTATCATTTTGTTCATTTAAGTCATTATATTGAGACAGCAATTCTGAATATTAATCATGACAACCAAGAGGACAATGTTGTACCCGAGGTGAGATGCCCATAAGAGCAAACTCTTCGGCTTCCTCGGCATCAGACAGATTCCCAACAATCATTGCAAACACGTCAGTAGAAGGTTCAGCTGTTTCCAGGGCAGCATTCAGATGATCATTCCAGTTGACCATAGAGTCAACAGACACAAAAGCCTTCTTGTCATCCTTCACCTCCTGAATCTTGAAAGCGGAATACCTGCTCTTCTCCTGGTCATGCTTGTTAGAGCATTCCCTAGCAAAGTGACCTTGCTGCTAGCAGTTATATCATCTAACCTTGCTTCTGTCAAACCTTGCTGGCTCTCTTGGGTTGTAGTTAAACTTTCGACCGGCTTTCTTCTCAAACTTGTGAACCTTAAGAGTGAGCATGGCCATCTGCCATTTGAGATCCATTTCATCCAGGTCAAGTTTATCAACCTGTTTGAAGTCATCAAAATCAAGTTGCTATTGAGGATCAACATCATCAACAAAAGAGTAAAGAACAGCTTCTACCATGCTACCGGACTTGGCTTTCGGTTCAGGAGTAGAAGTATGCTGAGAAGTATGCTGAGAAGACACAGTATAGCTTGGGCTACTAGCATAAGACATGGAACTAGATCCCATGGAACTCACAAAGGCAGAGTTAGCAGGAGTAAGAAAAGAATCACTTTAGTATCCCCTCACATGAGGCTCAAAGGTATTGAGCTTATGAAACAAATCATCAAAATTAAGATAGTCAATCCCACCTTTTGCTTTGAGAGAGATTACCACCTGATTCCATGAGTAGGGTAAGGCTCTAAGAAACCTTCCATTGATATCTCCATTGTCAGGTTTCGACCGGAGTTAATTCAACTGGCTCAATATCTTTTGGAACCTGTCATACCCTTGATGGATACCTTCACTTTCTGAGATCTTGAAGTCTGTGAATTCATCTCTCAGCATGGATCTTCGCATTTTCTTTGACTCCTCATTCCCACCAAACCTTGCTTTTATTCCATTCAAGATTTCTCTAGCATCGTCTAGATGATAAAAGTCACCCATGTGATCATCAGGAAGAGACTGAAGCAAAATAGTTTTTGCTTTGATCTCCTTCTGAACAGCTGTGATTTCTTCATGAGTTTTAGGGTCAAGAAGAATAATACTACCATTCTTGTATCTTCCAGTAGACTTCTTGCTGTTTCCATTCAAAATAATCTTCCAAAGATCTTGATCAGTGTTGGTGATCCAGCATTCCATCTTCATTGCCCAGCTATCATACTCATCCTTTTTCAGAAGAGGAAACTTACCATTTGTGTTGGAAACCGTAGCAATGATCTGCTGAGGTTGCTGTGTTTTAGGGGTGATCTCTTCTCCTGTTTGTGTAGAACTTGAGGCAGACATATTTAAACAAAGATGTTAGTGGTAAGAAAAATTGATTCTTCTTGTACAGAGACTCTCCCAGGCTCTGATACCACTTGTTGGGTCCACTAGATGTGGATCTTGCAGCCTGTTAGGGACGGTGAACGACTTCTGTAATCACAACTCTATTCACAGAGAGACTCTATATAAATCACACAGTATAAGTACGGAATACAAATACTATGAACAAGAAGAACAGAATAACTATAACGACTTGATCCTTTTCTAAGGATTTCTAATATTAATATGAACAATAATAATGTTTGATGAAGGTGTCCATAACCCTTCTGCCTAAGGTTCCTTTTTTACTACAAGGAAACCCTAATACATCATTAAACCAAAACGTGTAAAACTGATATGCATATCCTTTCCTAACATATCTCATGCATATCCTAACAGAATAATCTTTAAATAATAAAGTTTGACTTTCTATAAGACCAGGAGCACGTCTTGCTCCTACTACTACTAGGACCAGGAGGAACTACATACCTCCTAGTCAACCTATTACAAATAACTATTCCAAAGGTCTTAACAAAAGCTATTCCTCAGATAGTGATGATGAGGAATATGCTATGACGGTTAGAGACTTCAAGAAGTTCTTCAAGAGACGAGGTCAATACGTGAGACAACCAAGCAATGACAAGAAATCATTCTCGAAGAATCGATTTGTCAATAATTACAAAAGTGATAGGAAATGCTTTAGATGCGGTGATCCAAATCGTCTAATCGGTAAATGTCCAAAGCCACCTCGCGACAAGAATCACACGACATTTATTGGAGGGTCGTGGAGCGATAGTGGTGAAGAATGCGATGATAGTGCTAAAGATGAGAAATGTCTAATGGCTCATTCTTCAAAAGAGGTACATTCTGAAACTGAATATTATAGCAATGATAGCTCTTCTCTAGATGATTTAGAATTAGAGAGTCAATATGATAATCTATGCAAACTAAGTCTAAAATTCATAGAAAAAAATAAATTGCTAAAAATCGCCTACATCTAAACTTGAAATTGAGTAGTGAACTAAAAGATAAATTAGCTAAGCTAGAGAAAAATAAAGAAGTTTTTTTAGGTTGTCTAAGTTGTGAAAACCTTAGGACAAGAGAATGAAGATCTCAAGAGCACATCCATTAAATTGGAAAAGTTCATCAAAAGTACTAATGCTCTTGATGATATGCTATATAGATAAATTCATTCTAAAGAAAGACTTGGTTTAGGTTTTGACACTAATGAAGCATCTACTAGTAAAACCAAACAAATTAAATTCTCAAAAAAGATCATAGTGATCGTGGATCAATTAATTTTACCGCGGTTCCATATATTTATGGAACTGCATGCATAGATAATGAGCCGCGGACAAAGACTACCAAAACTGAGAAAATAAACTTTTCTGAAAAATCTGTTTTAGGTAATGGGCCACAATGAATCCAAAGTACCCATTATTGATGAAAAAGGAGTTTAGTAAATTATATACTTCGTTAAGTAAACCTTTGATGGGAACGAAAAGCGAAATGAGAAAATCATCTACTCCTCCTCGAAGAGTCAGAAATGATTCAAGTCCTAGAATTGGAACACACACACACCTAAAAACAAGGACCATACTAAGTCTCAAACTAGAAGTAAAACACCTGCACCTAGAAACAATAATCGTTCCAGATCAAGGTCTAAGACACCTAAGAAAAACAATGGACATCAAAATAATTTAGTAAATTGGAACAATTTTCAACAACAATGTTTTTCTGTAGGATCGTGTTTTCTAAGGATTAAGCATGTTATAGATTATCTATTGAGATGGATGGAAATGAAGAACTTAAAGAGAGAAAGGTAGATAGAGAAAGGAGAGAATGAGAGAAAATGGTTGATTAATGTGAAATGTGTGTAAACACAAAGTGACCAACCCCTCCTAACATGCTAGGAGGGGGTATATATAGCCCACCCTACATGTGGGCTATATGGGCTATATTGGATCACGAGCCCAATATCATTGGAGTGACCCATCCTTTCTAAATACGTAAAAACGTATTTCCAACAATCTCCCCCAAAGGGAGGTCACTCCAAGTTACAATGTCCTAAATAGTCTATAGCTCGTGATCTATGCTAACAATGATGTGACCGATACTTTCCTTGGAAAAACGAATTTCCAACAATCTCCCTAAAGGGAGGTAACACCATTTTACAAAATCTTAAACCTAGCATACTATGCTTGAGTCTTCGATCTTGTTCTTGTGAATATGCTGATGAGATCTTTGACTTTGGTCTTGAACATGTGTCCTTGCTTTGACCTTGTGCATTCATCACTTGTGATATTTGCCTCCTCGTGACTTCATGTTCCACATACTTATACTTTTATGAATTCTTGAAAGCTTCAGAGTTTGATACAGCGGAAGACTTGACTTTTAGACTTTCTTGAATTTGTTGAAGTATTAAGTGCATACAGTATAAGCATGTGGTGACAACTTCTTCTGGATTGTACACCGCAATGCCACCTTCTTGTTACGCTGCATAAGAGAGTTAACAACAAAACATATACACGAATGAAATGGCCATGAACATTTCATTCTAATTCGGTAGAATTTTACCTCCGGTCGGTGAAGACTGTTGGACGATATAAAATATCGTACTTGTGACAGGTAGTTTCAATTAAGAACCTCCTTGACAAGATTTCGCGGGTACACCCGTTCTCTTTATTCGACCGTCCAAAGCTGAGTGCGAACATAAAGAGTGAATGATTTGGATAATAATATTCGCATGATTTGAAGCCGTCAATTCATGTTCCTGGAACAATTGAAATTCAATTAAGAACTGCACCATCGTTGCTTTCCAGTTGTCACGAGCTTGATTCGTATAGAATCTTGCAAGTTACCTACCAAGTGCTGTTTGAGGTTAAAACTAGCAGGATTTCCACTCATCACTGTGAACATTAAGGTATCACTTTGAGTGTTCTGGCAAGATCATTAAGATATTGCGTAGAGGCCTGGAACATGTTTAAATTCATTTAAGAATTAAACGACCATTGCTTTCCAGTTAGCACAAGTTTGATTCATAAAGAATCGCACAAGTCACCTACCATGAGCTTTTTGATATTCGCTCAAGATGGATTTCCATCTTCATTGTAAATACTTTCGTATTACTCGGATGTTCAGGCAAGATCATGAAGATTTTGCGTAGGACTCTTAAGATCTTTCTTACTTTTCACAGTGTGTGAGGAAGCAAGGAAATATGAAAGTGTGTCCTAATGAGATATTTGATGATCTCAAATGGCTCTAAACTCAATCGTGCATTTTGGATTTTTAGTGATCGGAGGCTGGAGAGGAGTTCCACCATTTCAATACCAATTTATTCGGAGTGAATAAATCAATAGATAATGTGTTGTCTCCGTGTGATTAAAACAAATATCTTTTAAGAGATATCTGAGTTAGATGGGATGGGTTGTGCCTTGCATTACTGGGTCCATGATGTCTGTCTTCAATATCAAGAATCATTAAACAATGATCTTAATAGCATATGTATTGACCCGGTTTCTGCCTAAGTTGTAAGGAGGGCTTCTTTCTTTACACCCTTTATCTTTACATTTCTTTTTCATTCTTCAACCCCTTCAATGCTTACCAATACATCATCACTAGCACCTTGTTGTGATTGTTCCAGTGCTAACTTAAGTACTTGGTCGGCATTCAGCTACGTTCACAATCTTTCTCCATCTTTCCCAAGGACTACTATTTCTAGCTATGGAATGTCCTTGGGAAGATTCCTCTGGTTCTAGAGGAATCATTTGCCTTTAACCTATCCTACCATTTTTATGTCACCACAATCTTCACCGTCGTGAATAGAGATGTTTTTGTAAGTATATGTCACCGTGAAATCCATTTTGAAGTGCAAATCCATTTTTCTCACCCTTAACATATGCCACGATATCCGAAAACATTTCGCACATGTCTGGATGAGCTATCACGTTAAATCAAACCATTTATGATTAATCATTTCCCATATTAAATCACATTTTCTCCCCCATATTAAAAATATTAACCCAATCGATGTTTTTAATATCAATTAATTTAATAGCATTTTAAGAAAATTTGGGAAGAAAAATGCAAAGCCAATTATCTTCATGAATTACACAAGCTCCCTCTCAAATTAATGAGGGTGTACTTGAAACGTAAATTAAATACCTTTTAAACACAAGTGTAAGGTATTTATCACGTGCAAAGATCATATATGATAATGTATTCACAAGATTAGCAATTTACGAGGTTGGACCTGAATGATGGAGAACATCATATGAAAGATTCACTTCTTGTTCACGAATGTTGGTCACCTCGTCACGTATGAAGTTATCCCTTGACTCCATGTGTATGATTGATATCGTTGTCTTGACACCAATATGTGAACTTGGCACTCTCGGCATCAAGGATTCTGAATGCTGGACAATTGCTCCCCCTCAAATGTTGACCCGTGTTCTATTAAAAGAGCTGTAGTCACCGTTTGAGTAGTCGCATCGTCGAGTATGTAGATATCAATTGTAAATTGCTACGGTTTGTGGAGATGATAACTTCATAAAAACAAGATTTCTCTTGTCTTAACAAATAAATGCACTGACACGTACATAAATTCGTGTTAGATTATGTTATTACGTAAACACAATCCCTTACATGGTTATAAAGTAAACCATGCCCGAGAAAATTAATTCCCGTTGCTGAGTCAAAGCTTTCCGGTGAAATGCTTGACTTTAATATGAAAAGCGGGTTACTATCTGAAATAATAGCAAACCATTTTGAGCATGTTTTAAAACATTTGAACTTCTGCTCGAACTTTATTTACAACCCCGTGTCGTTATTGAATGACATTTCTAGTATCTTAAATATTATCGATTCCAGAAGACATGCTCTTTTTATCAAAACATTTTTGAACACACAATTTTGAAAGATTTAGAAAAACCTTTTGAGAAATTCTCGAAAAATTGTGTTCATTGTTTTGAAAACCAATTACTTGAGCGTAAGATGTTGAATATCTTACAAAACGAGCTCAAGTCCGAGAAGTTGTAAGCTTCCCGTTGTGAGGATAAGTTTAACATCGGCGATAAACTTTCCTATTAACTGAAGAGCGAGTCCTAAGTTTACATTTACTTAGAAGTCATTATCATGAGCTTGAAGAACTTTTGATGTTTTAACGTAAATCTCATGACCGAGAAAGATGAATTTCTCGTTAAGAAGAAAAGTTCTCTTATTTAAAAGATACACTTTACTTTATGAGCTTAAAACTTGGAATGTTTTAATACAAGCTCATGACCGAGAAAAATTAATTTCTCGTTACGAGGAAAAGTTATCATGAAAGATAAGCTTTCCTAAAATTAAAGTCCGAGTTACAGATATTTAACTATAAATCATTGTGCATGAGCTTAAAAAACTTCGAATGTTTTTAATATTAACTCATGCCCGAGAAAAATTAATTTCTCGTTGTAAAGATAAGTTTATCATCGGCGATACACTTTTCCTTTCTTTGAAGTCCGGGGCATAATCTGAAATGTGATTATACGCCATTTACACGAGCTTAAAACTTTTGAATAGTCTTAATGTAAGCTCGCGTCTGAGAAAATTTAATTTTCTCGTTAATAAGGATAAGTTTATCATCGGTGATAAACTTTCCTTTCTTAGAATCGCGGGTTACAATCTGACATGTGATTGCAAGTCGTTGTGCATGAGCTTAAAAACTTCGAATGTTTTTAACATAAGCTCATGCCCGAGAAAAATTAATTTCTCGTTGTGAGGATAAGTTTATCATTGGTGATAAACTTTCCTTTCTCTGAAGATCGGGTCATCGTCTGATATTTAACAATGAATCATTTTACATGAGCTTAAAACCGTTGAGTAGTTTTAAAGTAAGCTCGTGTCCGAGAAAATTTAATTTCTCGTTTTTGAGGATAAGTTTATTATCGGCGATAAACTTCCCTTTATTTGAAGATCGGGTCATCATCTGATATTTCATGAAGAGCCTTATATACGAGCTTAAAACCTTTGAATTGTTTTAGGATAAGCTCGTGTCCGAGAAAACTTAATTTCTCGTTTTGAGGGTAAGTTATCGTTGCGTAGATAAACTTCCCTTTCTCTGAAGTCCGGGTCGTCGTCTGTCATTTAACGAGGAGCCATATACACGAGCTTAAGACCTTTGAATAGTTTTAACGGAAGCTCATGTCCGAGAAAATTTAATTTCTCGTTTTGAGGATAAGTCATCATCGGGATGAACTTTCCTGTCTTTTGAGAGCGAGTTACAGTCTGTTATGTGACTGTAAGTCCTTTTGATAAGCTTAACCATGAAACCCCTGAGACACTTGTTTCTCCGATATCTGCTTCTTCAGCAACAAAACTCTAAGAGTATCCTTAGTTGAACGGTATATAATGATTGGACCGCTTCGTTATTTTGGAACATCAACTTTGGTACCTGCATTCTCATTAGGAATTTGCATGCTTTGATATGGGTTAGCGATATCTATCTTAGAAGCAAGTGGGGGTTCACAATTGTCTTATCTTGTGCCAGAGGCGACCTGAGTGGATGATTCACTTGTCTTTGTTGGCAAACGTTTCCGTTTATAGAAAACCTTAAGTTCAGGCTTAAGTGATGTGTCATCATCTTCAATTTCCTCCCTAATAGTCTTAGCAGAATCAGAGACTATCCTAGTTAAAGGGCACTCGTTTCCTACAAGAGTGAAAGTTCTACCAGTGGGGCGCCAAACTTTACCAATGGGTTTGATTTTAGCTATCCACTGGGATTTAAGTCTAGCACGAGAGTTCACCTCATTAAGTAGTTTCTTGACACAAGATTCATGATTTGTCGTAATGACACATTTTCTACATGTTTTAAAAGTAGCATATTTAATGTCCGAGTAATTCCTAGATGATTGATCGATGCTCCTAGGAGATGACATGCTACGGTTAGCAGTGTTGGGTAATCTAGAAGGCATCTGACTAGGTTTGACATTGCTATCTCTTACATGTGTCTTTTGCTTAGCTTCCCTTAGACCAGATTTATGGCAAACGTCATTTGAACTAGTTCTAGACGTGGTCTTGGTATTTTTAGAGAAGCTAGATGCAATCATGTGATTAGGTCTTGCTAAAGCTGTTTTGGTCACATTTGGCCTAGTTGCTGGAGTGACTGGTCTAGAAAGATGAACCAAATCAACTTGGGAGGCAAACCGCGGTCTCGAGGATTGTGGTCGCTCGGATCTAAATGAAGTCGGTTGTCTAACGAACTGATTTGTAGGCGGTTTCCCAAAGATTGATGGTTTTTCAAGCTTAGTGTCCACACTAGTTCTTTAGTTTTCCTCAATTCGTTTTTCAACGCAGCTATAGCAAAGACCTTTTCCTGTACTTGAGCCTTTAAGGTCTCATTTTCTTTGATCAATTCATCTTGGGATGCCAACTTAGATTCAAGCAACTTAATTTGTTTCAAAAGATTATCCTTTTCAGCTTTGGAATCTAGAACAGTTTGATCCAATTTTCGTTCAAGAACAACGGTTGACTTTTCAAGTTTTTCAAAATATGTTTCAAATTTCTCCATTTTCTTCGAAAATTCAATTTTGGCATCCTCAAGCTCTTTAGATTGCTGAGCTACAATAATTTCGAGTTCTTTAATCTTGGAATCAGAATCAGTTAACGAGGCAGTCATAAGACACTTATCATGATGTTTAGCATTTTGAACACTTTCTCCCCCATTATGACTCACATCGGATGAATCGGAAGTGGTATCGCTATCACTCTTTTCCATCCCATGTTTGGAATAATTAGGTTCAGAATGCTCAACATGTTGTATATTGTTCAAACTTGGCACCTGAACAGTTGGTGCTTGTGACTTGCTGCTTGTTTCACGCGTTCCTCCTGATTCCTTGCCATTACTTACCTTGACGACCAAACTGGCACCTATTTCTTGCACGGGGCAGATGTAATCATATTTTGACGACAACTTGAAGCATGTCTCTCTCATGTTCATGAGGTATTGCTGCATTCAATGACTTAGACGACTCCTTGATTCTTTGAATCTGACCCTTTTTCAACCGTATCTCGTTGTAATTAACTAACCTGACCTCAATACACTTCTCAAGTATATTGATGTGATTGAGTAAACCACTTCTAAAGGTTTCAGTCTGGCAACCCGTATGCAAGTTGAAAATCTGGTGAAGGATTGGAGTCGAATAATCAAAAGGAGGTTCCATTGTTGAGGCAAAGAAATCCTTAAATTGTGTGCGAAGGATTTCTAGACATATCTTCGCTTTTAACCTCAAGAAGATTCTTCCTTTCAAGTTGAAACCGTAACTCATCCAAATTATTGAAAATCTTCTCTTTAAAATTGTCCACTTTGCCAAAGAATATTTGAACCGTGGTTGGAAGTTCAGTCATGTTGTGCAGATAAAGAAGTGCAAGATGTGTCTTGAGCTCGTGAAAGATTTCCAATGTTTTTTGACGCAATTTGATCTCGTTGAGTTCCATGTGTTGCAGTTCTTCCTCTTGAACTGTCGAATTCGACGATTCCATTGAATGTCGATGAAAGGTAATTATGGTTGTGGTGGAGAAAGACCAATACAAAATTTGACAATCAAGAAATTAAAATTCGCGGGTATTGACAAAATCAACTAAAGATCCATAAAAAGCTCAAATTCGATTATGGTAAGATGTAACTTTTGCTCGTCACCTTGTCTTTGTCAAGCCCCGATTATTTCCCAAATAAAACTTAATGGTACAAATTTTGTCTAAAATAAATTTGACATAACATTTGTATTATACAAAGTTTCAAAATTTATATGAATCTCTCGTTAATGAATAAACAAAGCCTCATCAAATCATGGTTCACTTTTGATTTTACACACCATTATGGTTAGTGCATATCAAACCTCAGCCCATCAAGTATAAGTGGGATTTCTTATCCAAAATTAAACAAGAAAAAGAAATAAACTGCTTTGCACTATAAGAATATTAAGACATGGCCTTGAAGCCTACTCTATCACTACGTGGCCTCAAGATCAGTTACTGGGTCAAAAACACGTGTCTGTAAATAACAGAAAGAAAAAAAACGTGGCCTCATGTATCCCCACTTATATAGTTTGTAACCTCCGCCAGTTTTTTCTTTAAAAATACTCAAGATCAGTTACTGTGTCAAAGACACTATCTACTCACCACAATCCCTAATTTTTCTCTCAAAAAAAATTTATACCTAATCCACTCTCCTATCTTGATACATACGCCCCCCAAAAAAATAAACAAAACTGTCAATCGGAAACCCCAATACCAAATCTCAGTAACCAAATATATTTCTTGTAACCTCCGTCTTTGTCTCCCCTAAAATCTGATTCAACCACTTGTAACCCCCCAATGTTTTCTTGTTTTCTCCGCCTCTCAAACCAATCACCTCTCAAATCAAAATCATAATTAACCTAATCAATCTGCTCCTTTTGTTTATCAATCTCTCAAACCGTTAATCAAATCTCGTATTAAATGGTGAATATAAACCTAACAGTCTGTTTGATTTAATAGAATCTCCTATTAAATGGTGAATCAACTCTCCCAAACATAATTGAATCCCCAATTATCTTCGAATAAGATAATCTTATCTTTGATAAAAATAGATGAAGCCTCAAGGTCAAGACGACACGAAGAACATGTCATCAAGATCTTAATGATCTCGGGTAGGTTTATATGTATGTGTTTGATTTTCAATATGAGTCCTAGATCGAGGAAGTTTTTGCAGCGAAGATCTTGTATTTAAAAAAAAATATGTGTAATAGTCAAAACTGTTTTCTAAAAAAAATGAGAGTGGTTTTATGTGTTCGAGGGTCCTAGGTTTGTGAGGGTGTGAATCGAGGATAGGTTTGAGTCAAAATGGTTTGTTGAGGTGAGGGGTGAGTTTGTTGTGTGAGACGAGAGGGTTTGTGTGTCAAGTTTTGGTCTTGTGAGTTTGGTGTGAGTCTGTTTAGAGTTCGAGGGTATGGGTGTGTTTTGGTTCGAGTTGAGTGTGAGTGTGTGTGGATTTGGAGTTGAAAAAAAGGATTTTGGATTTGAGTCTTTTGGTGAGTAAGTATTAGACGAGGGTCTGTTTAGAGTCGAGAGTGTGGGTGAGGGATTGTTTGTTGTGTCGAGTCCTAGTCAACGTGAGAAAAGATAGGAGTCTGGTCGAGAGTATGAGTTCGAGAGGTAAGGGAGTCGAGTCGTGTGTGAGTGTGAGGGTCTCTGTTATGTGTGGGTTTGAATATCATATATCGCAATAAGGACAAGATATCAATCCATCGCAATGTTTTAAGCACTCATCATCGCAGTATCTAAAACTCACCATCGCAATATGCAAAATTCCATCGCAATCTTCAAACCACTTCCATCGGAATGTTCAAAAACTCACCATCGGAATGTCACGAAAAAATTTCGGCAGAGTTTCGTCTCAATGTCCCTTAAGCCCGTCAGAATCCACGATCGCAAAGTACGATCGGAATCCACGTCGGAATAAGGTATCGGAATCCTTTGATCGCAAAGTAAAACCCTTGGTTATTGCGATCTGAAAGTACATATATTGGAATACTGGTACAACTTATCGAAATATGACAGAAGAGGAATCCATCTTAGTAACCATCTGAATGTGGGAAAAACTTTTCCGATACCAAACTTGGACAAAAAAACAAAACAATAAACTATAAAAAAACTTGGATAAAAAAACAAAACAGAAAACGTTAAACACTAATAAAAATGGATGAAAAAAATTGATAGGAATTGGTGTTAAAAAAATGGATAAAAATTTTAAAAATGGATAAAAGTAGAAGAAATTTTTAGTAGAAAGATTTGATAAAAAAATTTATCAAAGATTTTATAAAAGTAAATTTTAACAACGTAAGCTTAAAGAAAAAAAAAGACGAAAGAAAGAAATTGTGAAAGAAGGAAACTTTACCACCAAATCAATAGATAAAAATGCTCAAATCCGAAGAATCAACCAAGGCTCTGATACCAATTGTATGATCGTGTTTTCTAAGGATTAAGCATGTTATAGATTATCTATTGAGATGGATGGAAATGAAGAACTTAGAGAGAGAAAGGTAGAGAGAGAAAGGTAGAGAATGAGAGAAAATGGTTGATTAATGTGAAATGTGTGTAAACACAAAGTGATCAACCCCTCCTAACATGCTAGCAGGGGGTATATATAGCCCATCCTACATGTGGGCTATATGGGCTATATTGGATCACGAGCCCAATATCATTGGAGTGACCGATCCTTTCTAAATAGGTAAAAACGTATTTCCAAAAATCTCCCCCAAAGGAAGGTCACTCCAAGTTACAATGTCCTAAATAGTCTATAGCTCGTGATCTATGCTAACAATGATGTGACCGAGACTTTCCTTGGAAAAACGTATTTCCAACAATTTCTCCGTGGGGTATGTGTCCTCCATTCATGCATCCCAACCAAATGCAAGGGATGTTTGGAACTAAAAACTTTGGACCCATGAGATATTGATATTCTAACACCCCCTATTTACATTGCGCAGCGGAAATTCACAATTGGGTGCTAGACACAAGCATCATCACACAAGGTATATTGAATGACTCAAAAGAGAGACGTTGACACATAAAATATAAACAATATTTTCATAATAGGTCTAAAACATAATTTCATCCCATATTTGTACTAAAATGACACCAGAGTAAAGCGTTTAGTCCCCATGGATCTCGACCAACAACCAACGCAAGTTTAGTACAGTACTCAAACATACAACAGATTGTTCAACAGTAAAAGGATACAAATAATTTTTAGACCAACATTCTTCCCAAAGCCAAACCACAACGTCCACAGCAATGCTCCATCTTCCGTCACTTCCTATTACCTGAAACACATGCTAAAACGAGTCAAGAATAATGTTGAGCGAGTCTATAGGTTTATCAAATCACATTGGAACACAAGAAGAAAATCAATCATAATCATTTATAGAATTGTCTTACACACAATCTATATTCAAGGCAAAAACATTATATTTAAGCTCATGACACCTAGCCCTTAACCAAATAGTCACCCACACCAAATGCCAGCATGACTAGAATAAAACCATTGCCCCTCTAGGGTATCAGTTGCTAGAATACCACATTCTTATTCCTGTAAATTATCCTTCCCAAAGGTTACTCAACGTAATGCCCTGGTCTTAGATAGGGTGGTCAACCCAATAGTACTATCATTAGAATAAGCGGCTATTCCCGACTCACAACATCAAGTCAGAAGATAGTTAACGGCTCATGAATTTAGGGTCTTTAGCAACAAGGTACTTAATACAATGTAAACAACTTAGGCAACATTTGGGTCCAACAATTACTCATGTCTTGTGTTCATTTGTTTTCAAATAGCATGTATCCCCTTCGCGGGTAATAAAACATTTAGTAGCTAGCATGAAAAGCGAGGCTACAGACTCACTTTAGTATAAGAGATCTAGCGAGATGATCATCGTTGATAGAGAATGCCTTTCAAACACGAGAACCGTTACCTATCAAATAAGGCGCGTTCATTAATAATGACTCGAGAAATAAATCATACATAACAACATCAAACTCAAACTCATAAAATCACGATAAACTCAAGAGAAAACGATACAAATAACTCAATTACACTCTTCTATATATTTACTTTACCATTCTACACTTTTAACAAAATCCATCGGCACATACTACATGTACTAGCTTATTTACCCATTTTAGACTTGTCAAATGCTTATAAAACGACTCGAGAAACTAACTTTATATAGAAAGTTCTCTAACAAGTTTATCAAATGAAATTAATTTTAAAGTCCTTTACCCGACTCATCTTCAAACTACAAAATCCGGACAGAGTTACGTTAATATTTCATACAACCGTTTTAACTTCTTTAAACGACTCCGTTTACAAAACCGACACTTGGGTTTTAAAATAAACTCACCCTATAGGGTTTACACTTTATTATCAGTATGTGACTCATTTCAAAACTTCAATTTATAGTCCCCGAGATTTGATCCAAATATCGACAACAACTATATGTAGTGCCGATACTCGTCTCCAGGTACACGAATAATCAAAACATCATAACTTCGCTCTCGTTTGGAGCTAGAAGCTTTACTTTATATCAAATCGAAGCTAATCAAATTATCTACAACCCTAGGCTATAAGTTAAGCTATTCTCACAACATAAAAATCCCGAAATTACAGTTTACCTACTGTTGTAAAATGCCTTTCAAAATCTTGTACAAAATCACATTTTTAGTAAAAACTAACCATAAATATGATCATCCTGTATCCCGAACATTAACATATATCAACCATAACACTAGACTCATCATAAAAATGAAAAACTTCAAATCAAAATCAAGTTTTTAACAAAACTTTTGCAAGAATCATCATTGATCATGCTAAAAACAACATGCATGAACATAATTCCCACCTGCCAACTTTGAAAAAAATAAAAACTCTTGCATGTACATAATTTTTATACCAAAATGATCCTCTTGAAATTATAAGAATGGGTCTTGTGTTTTTTTTACTTAGATCATCCTCAAAATAGAGTTAAAATTGATCAAAGGGCGTGTTTTGGTGGGAGGGGAGGTCATGGGTAAGCAAAGAAAAGAAGAGAGAGAGAAAACAATTTTTGTGTAGTGGAATTATGAGTGTGTGTGTGTGTAAATTTTGAGCTTATATATGGTGGTTGAGGGACCAATGTTGGAATTTTGCAATAGTTATGGCTCAAAATGAAAATAGTTAGCTAAAAAGTGGGAAATAACTATTAGTCAATTTTGAAAATATTTATGGGGATCGGGTTTCATAAAGATACTTTTAAAAATTTAAAACGTACCTCAAATATAATAATATCGATTCCCGACTCGACTTAACACGTCATTTAAAAGAAAACATCAAAAATGACAAAAATCGAACAACCGACAATAAAACGTAAAATATTTGGCATCCATCGACATCACGCTTGCTAATACTCCTTATACTTATTAAATATTAAATATAAACCTTCCAACATCGGTTTAAACTTAAACCTCCAAAAATAAATATTATTCAAACTCATCCAAAAATTTCAAAAATAATCATAAAATAAGAATAAGCGATGACCTAAGGTTTCGGGTTATCACATCCCCTCCTTAAAAGAAGCGACGTCCGCGACGCTTAATCCTTCCTAAATAAACGATGATACATGTCCTTAAAGAAATACTCACGTTCCCAAGTAAACTCTGGTCCACGTCTAGAGTTCCATCTCACTTTCACAATCGAAATCCTACTATGCTTCAATTTCTTAACTTTTCTATCCATAATCTCTACAGGTTCCTCTATAAAATGCAACTTATCATCAAGTTGAATTTCCTCCAATGGAATCACCACATCCCTTTCGGCTAAACACTTCTTCAGATTAGACACATGAAAAGTATTATGAATAGCCTTAAGTTCATCAGGAAACTCTAACTTATAAGCAACCAATCCAATTCTTTGGATCACCTTAAATGGTCCAATGTATCTCGGGCTCAACTTTCCTCTCTTTCCAAAACGAATCACTCCTTTCCACTGAGATACCTTCAACATAATCATGTATCCTACTTTAAATTCCAACGGTTTCCTTCGGTTATCAGCATAACACTTTTGTCTACTTCTGGCAGATAACAAACGCTTCTTAATTTGCACAATCTTTTCAGTCGTCTCAAATATCATTTCAGGTCCAGTCAATTGACTTTCTCCTACTTCACTCCAACACACTAGAGATCTACACTTTCGTCCATACAAAGCTTCAAATGGAGCGGCTTTAATACTAGCATGATAACTATTATTGTACGAAAATTCAACCACTGGAAAATGCTTATCCCAACCATTTCTAAAGTCAATCACACACGCACGAAGCATATCCTCTTACGTTTGAATCGTTTTTTCACTTTGTCCATCAATTTCCGGATGATATGCAGTACTCAAACATAACTCCGTTCCCATCACTTTCTGCAAAGACTTCCAAAATTCTGAAGTAAACCTACTATCACGATCAGAAATTATAGACAAAGGCACACCATGTCGACAAACAATCTCCTTTACGTACACTGTTGTTAACCTCTCCATACTATCTGTCTTCTTCATTGGAAAAAAGTGAGCAGACTTAGTCAATCTATCTACAATCACCCATATCATATCACAACCACTTGCAGTCCTTGGCAAACCTGTCACAAAAACCATAGTAATCTTCTCCTATTTCCACTGAGGAATCTTAGGTTGCACTAATAATCTAGACGGTTTCTTATGTTCAGCCTTCACTTTCGCACAAGTTAAACACTTATTAACATAATGTGCTATATCTTCCTTCATATTCGGCCACCAATAAACTTTCTTAAGATCTTGATACATCTTGTCCGATCCAGGATGTATTTAATACTTCGACTTATGAGATTCATTCACCACCAAATCTCGCACTCCTAAAGAACCTTCCTCAGACGGACACAATGGTAACCAAATCCTATTCTCAAAATACATCAATCCATTTGACCTTACTTCAAACAATGGTTTCAACATTCTATCCAAATTTTCTCCCTCAATATTTTCTCCCTTCAAACCATTAGCTTGGGCTTTCAATATTGCCTCTGTTAAATCAACACTCTCCATCATTACCAAAGCTCTAACTCTTATAGACTTAGCTCTTTCCTTTCTACTAAGTGCATCAGCTACCACATTCGCTTTACCTGGATGGTAACGAATCTCGCAGTCATAATCACTTAGCAACTCAACCCATCTCCTTTGCCTCATATTCAATTCCTTTTGATCCAAAATATATTGTAAACTCTTATGATCAGTGAAAACCACACACTTGGTGTTATACAAGTAGTGTCTCCACAACTTCAAAGCAAAAATCACAGCCCCAAGTTCTAAATCATGAGTAGTGTAATTCTCTTCATGCTTCCTCAATTGTCTCGATGCATATGCTATTACTTTCTCCCTTTGCATCAACACAGCTCCAAATCCTTTATGAAACGCGTCACAGTACAGTACAAAATCCTCAGATCCTTCTGGCAAAGACAATCGGCGCAAAACACAACTTATCCTTCAACGTACTAAATGCATATTCCTCTTCCAATCCCCATTCAAACCCTCGATTCTTTTCTGTAAGCTTGTTCAACGGCTTAGCAATTAGTGAAAACTTCTCGATAAACCTTCTATAATACCCAGCTAGACCAAGAAATTGGCGAACTTCAGTCGGCGTCGTCGGTACTGACCAATCCTTGATTGCCTCAATCTTAGCAGGATCCACACGAACACCTTCATTATCAATCATGTGCCCCAGAAATTGCACTGATTTCAACCAAAATTCATACTTAGGGAATTTCGCATACAGCTTATTTTTCTTCAACAATTCTAATATTATCCTCAAATGCTTGTCATGTTCTTCTTCACTCTTGGAGTAAATGAGAATATCATCAATGAATACGATAACAAACTCATCCAAATATGACTTGCATACACGATTCATCAGATCCATGAATACAACAGGCGCATTCGTTAACCCAAAAGGCATCACTTGAAATTCAAAATGTCTATATCGAGTACGGAAAGCTGTTATAGGAATATCTTCTCTAACTCTCAGTTGATGATACCCATACCTCAAATTGATCTTCGAGTATACACTTGAGCCTTGCAACTGATCAAACAAATCATCAATCCTCGGCAATGGATACCGATTCTTGACAATCAATTTGTTAAGCTCTCGTAATCAATACACATTCTAAAAGAACCATCTTTCTTTCTAACAAACAAAACAGGAGCACCCCACGGCGACGAACTCGGTCTAATAAATCCCTTATCCATCAATTCCTTCAATTGATCAGATAATTCTTTCATTTCAGATGGAGCTAAACGATACGGTGCACGAGCAACAGGCGCAGCTCCTGGCGCTAAATCAATACGAAACTCCACTTCACGATGCGGCGGTAGTCCTGGCAAATCTTCAGGGAAAACCTCAGGATACTCTCTAATCACATGCACATCCTCCAATTTCCTTTCATTCACACCGTCATTACTTATCTGTGTAAGAAACACATCACAACCTGCTTCTATATACCTCATCATCTTCAAACAAGAAACAACTCTCAAACGAGAAGTACATTCATCACCTTTCACAGTCAATACCCTATTCCTTAGCGGTATCTAGACTAATCTTTCTCCACAAACAATCACTGCACCATTACCAACTAACCAGTCCATCCCAACAATCACGTCAAAAGATCCTAATTTTATAGGCATCAAATCAATACTAAACACATAATTACCTAAATTCAATGAACAACCTTTCAGTATAGAACTAGTGCTTACAACCTTACCATCAGCTAACTCCACCTTATAACTAGTTGTCAATCTCACTGGTTCTCTATCCAATAGCTGACTGAATCTAACATCTACGAAACTTCTATCGGATCCAGAATCAAATAACACCCTAGCATAACAAGCATCAACTAAGAACGTACCAGTCACCACATTCGGCCCTTGAGGTTTGTCAGCATCTCCCACGACATAGGCTGGAGCGGCAATCCCTACAGCAACATTGCCTCCTTGTCGAGTGCCAACCCTCGGAGAGTTTCCTTGCTTATGTCCACGGCCTCCACATCCAGAACAGTTAACTACCTTAACAGCATTGGCTCTAGTGGTCACGCCCTTGTTTCTACAATATGCCATCTTATGTCTGGCCTTCCCACACTTGTTGCAAGTAGGTGGACAATTTCCAACATGATACAGATTACATCGACCACACTTCGGATTCACCTTGTTACCTTGATTTCCAGTGACAGCACGAACACCATCATTCCTCCTCAAATTATATTGCTGATTCCTATTCGGTCCTTGGTTATGTTGGTACGATAACCACAACGATTTTGCCCTTGGTTTGAGTATGCAGCTTCCCACTTTCTCTTATTCCCCTCGGCAATACTATCCTTTCGATCCTGCAGCTTTACATCCATTAAAGCATGAGCCATCTGAACAGCTTCATCAAATGACTTGGGTTTCGAAGAAGTAGTCTCTCCCTTGATATTGCTAGATAAACCTCTGATATACTGCTTCATCTTCTTACGATCGTCAACAAAAGCATCAGGACACAACAAACATAAATCAGAGAATCTCCTTGTATAAGCCACAATATCATTCTTTCTCAGCACCAAATGCCTCAACTCATCCTCCAACTGACCTAACTCTTCCTCGGGTCAAAACTTAGCAGTTAACAGTCCCTTGGTCATAGTACATGTTCTAGCATTAGCTTCAACCAATCCCACAGTAGCTACCTGACTATTCCACCAACTTAATGCATCATCCTAAGAAGTAGCTGCAGCAAATTTCACCTTACTAGCTTCTGAACATCCACTGATTTCAAAAGTACTTTCAATCTTCTCAATCCACCTCCTTAATTCTAAAGCACCACCAGTACCACGAAATTTGGTAGGTCCACATTTCATGAAACTAGCATAAGAACATTCCTTCTGAATCTGCTGAACAGCAGCATTACCTCCAACTTGTCTCGCAACATTTCCTCCCTCTTGTTCATCAGTATTACCTGTAACTGGATTCGCAACATTCCCTCCAACCTGATCAGCAGCATTCCTATTCTCAGCCTCTTGGTTCCTCGCATCACGTTCAGCTTCCAGTGCTCTAGCGATAGCTTGCTCAATCATGGTATTAACAGTAGCAGTTGTCAATTTAGGCGACATGTTTTAGGAAACTAACCAAACAACAATTTAGTAAAATCAGAAAAATGCCTCCCAATTCTTTCCTTCCTGTGATGACATAGAAGAAAAGAACAAGTAAGTATTCATATCAAGATAAGAAGAAGGATTTCTCTATCAAGATGTAACATGGATACTACATGCACCAACAACACAGTTCACAATGAATCATTAACTAAATCACAAAAGAACTAATAAGACAAATCATAAGTCATGAAGGTAATTTGGATTGCGTTGGAAAATTTCCACAAAATTGTGACAAGTAATGTCACTACAACCCTTCATCACGTCAAACTTAATGTCATTAAGTTTCATCATAAACTACAGTACCAGTCAACATAAGTTCTATTACAACCAGGCTAATAAAAACAACATAAAAGAACTAAACATCTGATCCCCGCAGCTTCTTGTACATCGGCTCATCATCACTGCTGCTTTCATCTTCCTCAGAATCTTCCTCCACTTTTTCCTTTCCTTTTCGATTTCCTCCTTCACTTGGCTTCACCAACACTTGAGCTTCAACCTGACTTGGCACATCACGAATCACTACACCTCGACTAGGAAAAGATCTCATAGGAAAACCCCACGCATTCAACCTTGCATTCCTTTCTTGCTCCTCGCGTAACCTTTCAATTTGCCCACTCAAATTCAACACCATAGATCTTAACCTAACAACTTCATCCATTTCCCTTGCTCTAACAAACTCTGATCTACTTACACTACTAACAAACCTGTCAAACCTCTTCTCATTCTGCTCAAACCTTCTAATCACACGGGTTTCAACTAAATACCTTTCAAACAAGGATCTATCAAACTTCTTGAGAAACCAGAAAATATCATCATAAGACCTAGGACCTGGACAATAAACCTTAGATATGCCATCATGAATAGATCGAGCACTAGCAACATTACTTGGCTCAACAGGAACATCACCCCTAGCAAATGCCATCCCAGGCAAACTGCTCAAATAAGCATCACAAGTAGGCGTCAGAAAACGTACAACAGGTCGCTGACAGTCCTGAACAGTCTGTGGCACAACATTAACTCTTGGAACATAACTACCTTGAATCACTTCAGGCTCGGTCTGTCCAACAGCAGTAGGAGCAAGTCCATCATCTAAATACTCATAAGGTTCCTCATCGTCACTAGCACCAAAGTTATCTACTTCCTCACCGTCTAATACATCAGTCATAACAATTCATCCATCCTCACGAGGTACACCACCAATTTTCTACAATTATAAAGGTTCAAGGATACTTAAGGTCATTGTTAACAAAACAAAAATTAGTATGCAATACTTATGCAAATGTTATACGTAATTCATGCTATGCAACACAATGCAAATGATGTTTATGCAATGCTCGAAAAAAAAATATGATACTGACAAGCACTCAACGTACTTTCAATAATTCCAATACAATATCGTAGTATTTACTTAATAAATACTCGGGAAATTCATTTCAGTTATGAGGGATACATCTATAATACAAAAGAAAACTAAAAGTGATCTTACCGGAGCGTTGCAGAGGAGTTGTGTGCTTTTGAAGAATAAATACTTACGACACCAAAGTTATAGTTTATGACAATTTTTAAAATCGACCCAGTTTTTTATAACTTGTAGCTCTGATACCAATCTCTAACACCCCCAATTTACATTGCGCAGCGGAAATACACAATTGGGTGCTAGACACAAGCATCATCACACAAGGTATATTGAAAGACTCAAAAGAGAGACGTTTACACATAAAATATAAACAAGATTTTCATAATAGGTCTAAAACATAATTTCATGCCATATTTTTACTAAAACGACACCAGAGTAAAGCGTTTAGTCCCCATGGATCTCGACCAACAACCAACACAAGTTTAGTACAGTACACAAACATACAACAGACTGTTCAACTGTAAAAGGATAGAAATCGTTTTTAGACCAACATTCTTCCAAAAGCCAAACCACAACCTCCACAGCAAAGATCCATCTTCCATCACTTCTTATTACCTGAAACACATGCTAAAACGATTCAACAATAATGTTGAGCGAGTCTATAAGTTTATCAAATCACATTTGAACACAAGAAGAAAATCAATCATAATCATTTATAGAATTGTCGTACACACAATCTATATTCAAGGCAAAAACATTGTATTTAAGCTCATGACACGCCAAATGCCAGCATGACTAGAATAAAACCATTGTCCCTCTAGGGTATCAGTTGCTAGAATACCACATTCTTATTCCCGTAAATTATCTTTCCCAGAGGTTACTCAACGTAATGCCCTGGTCTCAGATAAGGTGGTGAACCCAATAGTACTATCATTAGAATAAGCGGCTATTCTCGACTCACAACATCAAGTCAGAAGATAGTTAACGGCTCATGAATTTAGGGTCTTTAGCAACAAGGTACTCAATACAATGTAAACAACTTAGGCAACATTCCAGTCCAACAATTACTCATGACTTGTGTTCATTTATTTTCAAATAGCATGTATCCCCCTCGCGGGTAATAAAACATTTAGTAGCTAGCATAAAGAGCGAGGCTACAGACTCACCTTAGTATAAGAGATCTAGCGAGATGATCGTCGATGATAAAGAATGCCTTTCAAACACGAGAACCGCTTCCTATCAAATAAGGCGGGTTCATTAATAATGACTCGAGAAATAAATCATACATAACAACATCAAACTTAAACTCATAAAATCACGATAAACTCAAGAGAAAACGATACAAATAACTCTATTACACTCTTCTATATAGTTACTTTACCATTCTACACTTTTAACAAAATCCACCGGCACATACTACATGTACTAGCTTATTTACCCCTTTTAGACTTGTCAAACGCTTATAAAACGACTCGAGAAACTAACTTAATATATATAGAAATTCCTCTAACAAGTTTATCAAATGAAATTTCTTTTAAAGACCTTTACCCGACTCATCTTCAAACTACAAAATCCGGACAGATTTATGTTAATATTTCATACAACCGTTTTAACTTCTTTAAACGACTCCGTTTACAAAACTGACACTTGGGTTTTAAAATAAACTCACACTCTAGGGTTTACACTTCATTATCATTATGTCACTCATTTCAAAACTTCAATTTATATTCCCTGAGATTCGATCCAAATATCGACAACAACTATATGTAGTGCCGATACTCGTCTCCCGGTACACGAATAATCAAAACATCATAACTTCGCGCTCGTTTGGAGCTAGAAGCTCTACTTTATATCAAATCGAAGCTAATCAAATTTTCTACAACCCTAGGCTATAAGTTAAGCCATTATCACAACATAAAAATCCCGAAATTACAGTTTATCTACTGTTGTAAAATGCCTTTCAAAATCTTGTACAAAATCATATTTTTAGTAAAAACCAACCATAAATATGATCATCCCATATCCCTAACATTAACATATATCAACCATAACACTAGAATCATCATAAAAATCAAAACCTTCAAATTAAAATCAAGTTTTTAACAAAACTTTTGCAAGAATCATCATTGATCATGCTAAAAACAACATGCATGAACATAATTCCCACCTACCAACTTTGAAAAAAATAAAAACTCTTGCATGTACATACTTTTTTTACCAAAATGATCCTCTTGCAATTATAAGAATGGGTCTTGTGTTGTTTTTATTTAGATCATCCTTAAATTGAATTAAAATTTATCAAAGGGTGTGTTTTGGTGGGAGGAGAGGTCACGGCTAAGCAAAGAAAAGAAGAGAGAGAGAAAACAATTTTTATGTAGTGGAATTATGAGTGTGTGTGTGTGTGTGTGTGTAAATTTTGAGCTTATATATGGTGGTTGAGGGACCAATGTTGTAATTTTACAATAGTTATGGATCAAAATGAAAATAGTTATCTAAAAAGCGGGAAATAACTATTAGTCAATTTTGAAAATATTTACGAGACTCGGGTTTCATAAAGATACTTTTACAAATTTAAAACGTAACTCAAATATAATAATATCGACTCCCGACTCGACTTAACACGTCATTTAAAAGAAAACATCAAAAATGACAAAAATCGAACAACCGACAATAAAACGTAAAATATTTGGCATCCATCGACATCACGCTTGCTAATACTCCTTATACTTAGTAAATATTAAATATAAACCTTCCAACATCGGTTTAAACTTAAACCTCCAAAAATAAATATCGTTCAAACTCATCCAAAAATTTCAAAAATAATTGTAAAATAAGAATAAGCAATGACCTTGGTTTCAGGTTATCACAGATATAAACCTTGAAACCCTAAAAATGGTGGACCCCTTTTTCTATCCGTCAATATTTTTTTCTCTAAATTCAATTGGTACCTTGAATTCGTCTTACATGTCATATAATGGTTTTGTTTTGTAACAGAATCTTAGATTCGTGTTATACTAACAATAACCTTATTTGATTTGTCAAACAATTTAAGTTTATCTTTTTTGTTTTTAGGTGTTCTTTTATACGGATGATCTAGGGTTTCGTTCTTCACGAATTTTATTAACTATTATTGATATATTTTCATCATGAAAGTCGATTAGGGGGTGCGTGTTACAATTAAAAGGCTTCTCGTTAGGGTTGTTCTGTTGATTCGTTATTAGGGTTTTAGGGTTTTTTTTAAGGTTTTGGTGTTAAGAAGAAGGTGGTGCATGTGCCGTCAAAAACGCAGGATCCGCTTGGTGATTTTTTAAGCGTATCTTCTCCTATGGTTACTAGACTTAAGTTTCTGGATGGAGATATTAATTGTGGTATGGGCATTCAACCTGCAAATGGCGCTAATGTGTTCGATGCGAAGGACTATTCAACTAACAAGATTTTAGGATTTACTCCGGAGTCTATTCAAGATGTGAGTGAATTCTTTATGGTTAAACTTGGCATGCCTATAGATATTGAAAGTTTTGCTAAGGATATTGAAAGTGGGAAATATAAAGTGTGGTCGATGCTGAATTACGCACAACGTACTGGGGTTTTTAAGATTGTTCGTGAAAGGATGGATCTCCTTTTAAATCCTTCACATATAGAGAGCAATCCTATGTCTATATCTAGTGAAGGAGGTGCTAGTGCGAGTAAGAATGTGCAGTCGATTGAGGATATTGCCGCTGATTTTTCTAATAAAATGGATACGCTCACTTCTATTTGCAGTCATGATACTAGTGCAAATAAAAAGGAGCAGTCCTCTTATAACGGTATTTTTCGTCACTTGGTGTCAGAAGATGTTTTTGAAGGTGTAAACGTCTCTATCCCTTGTAAAGTGGTCCAGAAGGTCAGTCGTCGTCTTGAACATACGCTATATGGTTACTTTATTGGAAAGAGAATTGCTTTCCCGGTTGTGGATTATTATGTTCGAAACAACTGGGTGAAACATGGGTTGACACGGATCATGATGAATTCTAAGGGTTTTTTCTTTTTTCAAATTCAAGTCACTTGCTGGTTTGGAAGCAGTTCTAGAAGAGGGTCCGTGGTTGATTCGTAATTCTCCGATCATTCTCAAAAAATGGTCGATGGATACTAGGATGGTTAAAGAAGAATTGACTCGTATTCCTGTTTGGGTTAAGTTACATGATGTGCCTATTCAAGTCTTTGAAGAAGATGGAATTAGTATGATTGCTTCTTTCATTGGTAAACCTGTGATGCTAGATTCCAACACGTTCCATATGTAAAGAGTCATGGGGTCGGAGTAGTTTTGCCAGATGCTTAATTGAGGTTAATGCTGAGGCTGATTTTGTGGATGTTGTTACCATTGGTGTCCCTTCTCTTTCGGGGGAGGGTTTTAAAAAGGAAACTATCCGTATTGAATATGAATGGAGACCTCTTAGATGTGCTGAGTGTAAAACCTGTAAATTTCAGGTTTTGACTTGTAAACATTGTGTACGTCACCTCATGATATCTAAATATTTTATTACATTTTCTTTGCATGAATCCTTTGAATCCTCATATGCATCTCATAAGCATGCATCATTCTAATCATCTGAACAGGAAAAACAACCATATCACAATTTTTATTGTGACTATGAGTATTTTTAAAAGCATGACCACATTTGTATGGCTATATCTCAATTAGCATACTGGACGACAAATGATCTATTGTGAAGGACTTTATGTCAGCTGAAACATAAGATCACTTGCATGCATCTCACAGATTTTTCTAAGAAATCTAACGTCATGATCACAATATATAACTGGCTACTCATATATATAAATATATTTTTGAATTAAATAGTATATATATATATATAAATATATATATTTTACATAATAAATGGCTTTAAACTACGATGACCATTAATTTTACACGTGAACACTACAATAGCACATTTTATAATTACCTTATATATTTCTAATAAAATCACCTAAGGACCCTACTTTCACCAAAAGGCTCTAAACATAACCAAAATTACTTAAACTCATGCGTACTCACAATAATATGACCTTAACTCATTTAGCACCTACCTAAACACAAGAACTAAACACAAGTCGAACCTAAACTTATACTAAACCATATATACTTACGTATATACTTAACCACAACCCTTTTATACCAAAACCTTTACACTCCTCACAAATTATCTAACTATACATTAACTTATATACTCAATACACAAATTAAAATCTTCCTCCTTACTTACACCACAAAACCGCCGGTTTTCCTCCTTAAAACCATGGGAAATTTGTACAACATGAGCAATTAAGGAATGGTACTAGGAACTTGGTTTAAGAAGCTAAATGACACATCCCTCTCCCTTGTGCTTTAGCCGTGTGTATCCTCAACACCACACATAAAATCTTGTACAAACTTAACAAGTTATTACCAACACAACTTGCCCTCCCTTCTTGGAATCCTACATGCGTCGGATACTACCCCAAAACCTAGCATCATTGTACCAAATGGAGCATTTAAGTAATGTACTTCCTAGTACAAAACAAATATTGCCAAATCCATCTCTCCCTCTCTCTTGCTGTGTCTCAACCCCAAGCCACACCTTCACTTCACTCTTGGATATATAGGAAGCAAGACACATATTACTTCACCACCACCACAAAATTCGGATCAAAAGACCCTCCCACATAACACCTAGACTTAACCAAATCTCACCTCATCACATTTACTACCAAATCAAAGACCTTCAAGCATTGAAGTCTAGACATTTAAAGCTCCTAGGACCCGTGTGGATATAAGCCGACGCATCCCTATCTCCTTTGTCAACACCTTGGCCAAACAAGTAAGTGAAAACTCTACTAGACCTATTTCCTTATTTTCATTCGCCCTTCATCTTGTATCATGCACGTATGAGCTTAAGGAATAACTTAGGTTGCCATGCATACGTAAACTTTCATGATAATGCCACCCAAGTGACATATAGGCCACGGCTTATATAGTGGGTGAGCATACCATGCCTTAAAATCTTTATTCACGAAATGGCATGTTGGACACCTTGCTTAAAATCTTAAGAAAGAACTAGTTTATAAAGGAGCACTCTAAAACATTAATAAGCCGAACCACTATAAGCCCATATTGTATGTAAGCCACGACTTTTAAATCAAGAAAACTCATCTAAACCAATGTACTACTAAAATAAGCTAACTTGGTAATTAAAACCAATATAAGCCGAGACTTAGATAAGTTAAATAAGCCTTTAGAGATATAAGCCTAAAAATATAAACTATGGATAAATAAGCCGAATGTTTAAGCCTTAATATAAGCCCAAAAGCCTCCAAAAATATAAGCTCATGAATTGTTAGTGGGAATAATATAAGCCTTAGTCAAAAAGAAAATAATAAACTTACATAAGCCACATATATAAGCCGAGACATATAAGCTAGAAACTAAACCTATATTATTAAGCAAAACTTAATATAAGCCCACTAAGCTTAGGCCCAATAGTAAGAATAATTAACATTTACTAATTACTTTAACTTTAACCAAGCCCTATAACTTTTTACCCTAACCGGACATTAATGGGCCGTGTAGCCCAATATTGAAAACCAACTAGGTACTATTTGTGCCAAAAGTGTCACATGCTGAAAGTTTGGGGCCCGAATGTGAAAATAGTAAAAACTAATATTTATTTTTACTTACTATTATTACTTGGTAAAATTTATTAAGCCCATTAAGCTAAACAAAACAAACTGTGGCCCTTAATGGACCACCTAAGCCCATTTAACTAAAGTTAGTAACTTTTTTGGACCGGTTATGTCAATTGCCAAAAGATGTGTCCAAACTTGTAAACTAAGTGAAACCCCTAATTATTTTCGTGACCCTTATATAGTCCAAGGGTCGGTTGTGTCACTTTTGAAACTATAGGGTACCAAGGATCAAACCGAGAGTTTAAGTAAACTACGAGGACCATTTATGTTCTTTTTAAAAACTTAAAGCAAACCCTAAGTCCCACTTATTTTATGCCGTGGGATTAGAGGGGGGTATTTTGCCATTTCCCGAAAGTTTATTAAGCCCTAGGGGGCATTTTCATAAATTGGGATAACCGACAAGGACTAACAACGTAATAAATATAACGGATAAAAACATAAGGATAGAAATTCTAAACCATTTTATTTACAAGGGGTTATCACAATTTATTTACTTAAAAAGTGATCATAAAACGGGTCATTTGCAAAAATGGATTATTTAAATTGGTTACAACTGTACGATATTAATAAAACTAGTTAACCATCTCCTTTTTGAAACCCTAAAAACTTAATAAGGTATAAAAATTATTTCTTCATATTAAATTAAATAAAACTTAAGTAATTATTTAATTTACGATACCTCTTTCCTTAAAGCAAACTAATCAACACATATATTCATATATATTATTTTCCCGAAACAAAAATATATATATATACATCCCTAATTCGTTATAAAAGACTTAAGCCAACGTGTCAATCTATAAACTGTGATCATGCATTTTTCATATATACTATTCGTCATGCATAATTATTTCTGCATTCACTGAGACATTTAAATTACTTAGGTAATTTCTCCAGTTCGTGACTATACTGTGACATCATCCTCACTACCTCATTATCACTAAGGTGAGTTCATGGCCCCATCTTTACTGTTTTATAACTGGGGGAGAAAACATACAAAACTATTTATATGCAAGCATGCACAGACAACAACAATTTATTTGCCTACTGTTTGCTCCATTCCCGTGGACTGTATTAGTTAATAGTGTAGCGCGAAATGTATGGATAGATCTATTCGGGTGTTGACAACACCCGGCCTGTCGTGATCAGCTGTCACGTATTGCTTAGGCCGAGCAGCAGGTTTATGTCATTGTCGGATTAAGGGAAACCACATCAGGATAGACCCAATGGGCGTACTGAGAATCATGTCTAGCTTCTATTACAGGGCAGTAGGAACTACTGTAGTATTGGGTTGTGATGTCCTGCTACCTTCGTGATGCTTTGCATATTAATACATTATTTAATTAAACCTGTGAATTCACCAACCTCGTGTTGACCCCCACATTTTACTTTTATGTTTTCTCAGGAAAGTAAGCAGGTTCATGCATTGGATTCCAGCATTATAGGAAAGCATCATGTTGACCAATGGGCTGGGATATTTATTTCTGTTTTGTAATAAATGTGGTTTACTTTTGGACAAGATACTAAATGTGTACGATTAATTCATGTAATATGTTTTCAAATGATATTATAATCATTGCTCAATATGCTATGTGCTATCGATCCACCCAAGTAACACCCCAACTACTTTTCCGCTGCATTTGACCAACTTGGGGGTGTTACACTGAGTGTAAGACTTTTGGTCACTCTCTTGATTAATGCTCTAATAAGGTGGTTGTTTCTCCTATAGTTCCTACTGCTAGTACTGGTCTATCTACTTCTGTTGCTATTCCTGTTGTTGAGAATAATGAGGGTTTCCAAATGGTGACCAAGAGAAAGAAAAAGATGTCGAAATCTATCAAGGGTGGTAAGTTTACTGGTCCATCGGTTCAACCGAATGTCAAATTTGTTTTTAAAGCTATAGTTAGTGATCCAAAGAAGGGAGTGACTAGTGTGAAGATTGTTTCTTTGCCCAAGTTGAAGTCTATTGATACGTCATCATCAGGTGTTGGGCTATCTACATCTAATCCTTACTCTATTTTGGATCATGATGATGAAGATGACAAGGTTGAAATGGTTTATGATGAAACAACCAACTTATTCTCTAAAACAAATGCAGGTGGAAATTCCTTCACGGCAGCTGTTAGCTAGCTTGGTTCATTTTTGTTGTGTATTAGGTGTTTTGTAAGTGTTTATGGCTTGTCATAAGCACTAGATTTAGGTGTTTATCAAGCTTTTTAGCTTGAGGTTAATGTGGTACCTTAGCCACATTCCATTTTTACTTCACTGTTTTTTTGGTTAATCTATTTACCGGGGAAACCCATTACCAAAAAAGACCCATGAGATATTAGGGACTAAATGTTTAATTTTGTGTGTTGTTACCTAGATATGATTGGGGATTGATTTAGCTCATGACGAGTAGATTAAGGATAGTGGTTACTCTAAACACATGACAAGAAATCAAAGTCTATTCTCTACTTACAAATCATACAATGGAGGTAACATCACTTTCGCTAGTAAACTACGTGGTAACATAATTGGCAAAGGTACATTTTCTCTTGACTCCATGACCATTGAAAATGTTGAACTTGTAGATAACTTAGGTTTTAATTTACTAAGTATATGTGAAATTTATGACAATAAGTGTAAGGTCATCTTTTCCGAACATGATAGTGAAATTGTAAAATATGGAAAGATCATTGGAAAAGGTGTTAGAAAGCATGGGCTTTATGTCATGAAGGTTAATAGGAAGTCTAAGGACAACATATGTCTAGCGAATTTAGATGTAAGTTCTACTCTTTGGCATAGGAAATTAGGTCACGCTAATATGCGTTTGATTCAATCTTTGGTCTCTAAGGAGTTGGTAAGACATCTCCCCAAGATCAAGTTTGATAGTCACTTTTGTGATGCTTGTAAAATTAGGAAGCAAGTTCACCCTAGTCACAAATCAAAGAATTTGGTTTCGACCTCTTGGTGCATAGAGCTCATACATATGGATCTCTTTGTACCTTCCGCCATACAGAGTTAAACCTTTATACCTTAGTGATAGTTGATGACTATTCTAGATTCACTTGGACTAGATTTTTGGCTAATAAGAATGAAGCTTTCGATCAATTTGAAATCTTTAGTCGGAAGATCCAAAATCAACTAGGATGTCCAATTGTGTCTATTAGGACGGATCATGGTAGGTAATTTGATAATGAAGTGCAATTTGGTGCCTTTTGTGAAGCTCATGGTATTACCCATAACTTCTCAGCTCCTTGCACTCTACAATCAAACGGGGTAGTTGAAAGGAAGATTAGGACTCTCCAAGAGATGAGTAGGGCCATGTTAAACGAGCAATCCTTGCCTCAAAATTTTTGGTGCAATGTCGTGGATACATTGACCTATATTCTCAACTGAATTCTTATTCGGCCTTTTCTAGGAAAGACGCTCTATGAGATTCTTAACGGTAAGAAACCCTCTTAGAATATTTTAAAGTGTTTGAAAGAAAGTCCTTCATTCTTTACACCAAAGATTACCTTACTAAGTTCGACCAAAATTCGTACGAAGGTATCTTTTTAGGGTATTCAAAATCTAGTAAAGCCTACATAGTCCTTAATAAAACCTCAGGCGTAATTGAAGAATCACTCAACGTGACATTCGATGAAACTCCACCTTTGTCTAAGACACCACCTTTGGTAGATGATGACTTAGACGAATTAGACATAGTTAAAGCCAAAGAGGTTAGAAAACTAGGAGTTGAAGACCTTAGTGTTGAAAAAGAAGTAAACATTAATGAATCTAAGGATCATGCCCTAGATAATGTCATGGGCGACCTTAATCAAAGCACCCTTAGATCTCAAGTCCAAAATCAAAGTAACTTATTTTTCTTCGTCTCTTTGATTATACCTAAGAATGTTAAAGAAGCTTTGATGGATGAGAGTTGGGTCATCGCCATGAAAGAAGAATTAAATCAGTTCATTGCTAATGATGTTTGGTAACTTGTTCCTCCACCTAGAAGTACCACCATCATAGGAACATAATGGGTTTATAGAAACAAACTAGATGAAAATGGTGTAGTGTCTCATAACAAGGCTAGACTTGTAGCTCAAGGTTATAATTAACAAGAATGAATTGATTATGACGAGACGTATGCACCCGTAGCAAGGTTAGAGTCTATTAGGATCCTTTTAGCGTATGCTTGTGATTTAGACTTTAAGCTTCAAAAAAAAGGATGTAAAGAGTGCATTTCTTAATGGTTTGATTAATGGGGAGGTATATGTGGCTCAACCTCCTGACTTCATTGATTATATGAAAACGGATCATGTCTACAAGCTTAAGAAAGCTCTTTATGGTCTTAAACAAGCACCCAAAGCTTGGTATGATAGACTTAAAGCGTTTCTTGTAAAACATGATTATACCATGGGAATGATAGACAATACACTCTTTACAAAAAAGAAAGGATCTCACCTTATCATTGTTCAAATATATGTCGATGACATTATATTTGGTTCAACTTGTCAAAGTATGTGTGATGACTTTGCCAAAATCATGCATTACGAGTTTGAAATGAGCATGATGGGTGAACTTAACTTCTTTTTAGGACTCCAAATTAAACAAATGAACGATGGTATTTTCTTTAACCAATCTAAGTATGTTAAAGAAATGCTAAAGAAATTTGGATTAGAGGACTCTATGCCTATGAAGACCACCATAGCCTCGGATACTAAACTTACCGTAGATGATGATAGTGATTCGGTAGACAACACCAAATATAGAGGTATGATTGGTAGTCTGTTTTACCTAACGACAATTCGACCTGATATCATGTTTAGTGTTCGTCTTTGTGCTCGTTTCCAAGAGGCTCCCAAAACCTCTCATCTTGAAGCGGTTAAGCGTATCTTCTGATACATTAAAGGCACTATACATTTAGGATTATGGTATCCTAAAGGGACCGGCATAAAAACCATAGTTTACACCGACTCGGATCATGCGGGAGACTATGTGGACCGGAAAAGCACTAGCGGTATTTGTACCTTCATGGGTTGTTGTTTAACTTCTTGGTTCTCTAAGAAACAAACCGCTCTTGTCATATCCACCACAGAATCCGAGTATGTGATTGCCGGTAAAGCTTGTCAACAAGCTCTATGGATGAAGCAAGCGCTTGTTGATTACGGGATTACACTCAATGATTTTCCCATCATGTGTGATAATAAGGGTGCAATAGACCTTAGTAAGAATACCGTACAACATTCGCAAACTAAGCACATAGAGATTCGCCACCATTTTCTTAGGGATAATGTTCAAAAGGGGAACATTTCTATTGATAAGGTACCCTCGGTTGAAAAGTTAGACGACATCTTCACTAAGCCACTTAAGAGGGAACCTTTTAGTTACTTGCGTCCAGGTCTAGGTTTAATGGAACATATACCTTGATCATGTTTGCTTAATTGAGTTTTTTTCTCTTTTTTGAGTCTTTATTTCTTTTTCGGTCTTTGCGTTTCTAAAAATTCTAGTGCTTTTGAAAACCTCTCTTTCTTGATTTCAAAAATTCTCAAAGTCTTTTCTCAATGGTCGATAAATGTTATTGCATTGTTAATTCAATCTAAAAACGCTTTTCATACGTTCTTGCGATTGCTAATGAACATACGCACGCAATGTGTATGGGTCACACAATCATAGCGGGAACAACATTGAATTATGGAGGATTCATGGATTATCGAAAATATGTCATGACTACGTGTCTAGATATCGTACCTCCAACATCGTTTTTAATTTAAAACAAAAGTATTTTGCCCAAATCATGTTTGTTGTGTTCTTTTGTGTTTCTTAGTCTTTAACTACTCTTTAGCATAACTTTATGATAAGTTAGACTAGAACATTAGGATTTGATGAATTGGAAAAATTCTCTCATCCTCCTAAACATATCCTCTGACCACGGATCATTAATTGTCGGTGGTTCAATATATTTATTGAACCGAAGGATTAATTATTGACTCGCGGATAGGAGCTGTGAAATTGGTGTTTTTTGAACCTCATAAACTGCTCCAACACTTTTTGGAATCTAAGTTCAAACCTTTGACAACTCACAAAATATCTTATGCTTTCTCTACTTAACCCTAAGTATTTTTGCATCTCTTTCACAAAGCAAAATGTCTTATTCACCAAATGAAAGTCTTGATTCTCCATCATTTTCTCCAATCTCTTTCAACCCTAATTCACCAAAGAACACACTAAATGAAATATCTTCTCTTCTAAGGAAATTGATTTTGGAAACTCTCTTTTTCCACCACTTCCCTTTTGTGTTCTTCCTCCATCACATGATAATGTCATGCATCATGGAACATATTGACTTTATTGTCAATATCAACATCTTGCCATGTATCACATCTATGAGGAGTTGAATTACATCAAATGTCTTCTAATCAAGCCTTCTCTTAACTATGACTACAAGACCATTGCCAAGCCTCCACCACCACATTCCGCTACCACTCCATCTTCTAATTAACCATGTGTGTTGCTTATTAATAAGACATCTAATTTAAGAAAATCTTAGAATTATAGTGGAACTGGGATTAAAATTATGATTAAGTTATAGGCTTGTGCCTCATACATCTTTGTATGACTTCTTTTTTTTCCTTGTATCCTTTCATGTTTTTGTTCTAACATGATTTCTTATGAATCTTTGATCTTCTTCTTCGTGTGTTATTTCTTTAATTTTAGTTGCTATATCTTGTTGGGTATTTCTTTTTGTAACACCCCCAAATTACCACGCAACGGAATACCACTTTGGGGCGCTACTCATAGCACATCACACACAATCTTAGAAAACGACCTCAAAAGAGACGTTAAATATTATACAATTTTGTCTAAAAAGTTTCCCATCCCAATATATAAAATCAGAGTAGCGTTTAGACCCAAAAATCGTTACCAATCACAATACATTAAATGCTTAAAAGCAGTTTATTCATTTTAAAGGATGGAAAAGTAACAAAGATTTAGACAAATAAGCACCAACTTCCTCCTCGCATGCTCCGCTGTTATCCATCTTGATTACCTGAAATACATGTGTAAAATCATCAACACAAAGGTTGAGCAAGTCTATAGGTTTTACAAATCATTTTGAACACAAGCAAAGATTATAAGTTTGTGGCATACTTGAAGGCAACAAGCATCGAATTTGCATCAACAATAATAATTGTATATAGCATAAATTGCAATAAGCTCATGGAACCGAGCCCTTAGACACTACCTTGTAGGTCTAATAATACAGGAGATTTATTAATTGTCGTTACCTCCAGATTATTGGTACATTGCCGTATACCTGACTTTTCAATACAATATGTTCAAACAGTGTGGAGGTCGGGCCTAAGCTTATGTGACAAGTCCACACAAACTGAATCGGGGCGGCTTCCCCCATAGATCTATTAATTGTACTAGCGGATAACCCATCATAGGTTAATTAACGGTCCATAACTGAGGCTTTAATAATTGCAATCACTTAATGCAATTTAAAGGCAACCACGGGTCCATTCATAGAGGGACAAGCATACCATAAAAGACTTGTGTTCTAAGTTTATAAAAACATGTATTCCCCTCACGGGTTTAAAAACCATTTACAAGATAGTATATAAGCGAGGCTATAGACTTACCTGATACAATCGTCACAATCGTTAATAGAGAACGAACGTCAATCAAGAATAAATGTCAACAGTTGATACATGATCACACGAGACCTAAAGATAACGAGGCGCGTCTTAAGCTCGAGACAAGAAATAAATCGTACATATATGTAATAAGTATATCTTAATAAGTTATTGGACATTGCATAAGTTTTATGATTCTTTATAAAACTTTTAGGTGAAAACTTAACCATTTTAGTGTAAAATCCAATTTGACATTTTTAGCCCATCCTAAGCCCAATAGTGGTCCATTACATGATTATATAACTTAGGTCCATTTTAAATTCAGTATTTCACTCTAAACTGGTTATAAACCTCAGGTCCAATAATGGCCCAAAAGCAATTACAAGTGTAAGTTTGGCTTTTATGGCCCAAGTCCACTTTATATAGTTTTTGGGTTATAAAACGCATCACAAACTCGTACACTTAATATTTTACATTGGTCGGGTCTCGGGTTACATAATTATCAGTATATAACTAAGTCTAAAATTCCCGACAAGTGGGTCCTACCAGGTCGGTTTGTATGAAAAACATCACTTTTTACGTTAATGAGGTATAGTCCGTGTATTACAATTCTCCCGACATGTCCCGCTAATTTGATCATATATCTTGAACCCTAAATCATGTAAGTGTGATCTTTTTACCAAAATCATTATTAGCTCATGTACTTTACTGATTATATGTCTAATTATCCCCAATTTATACTTTTCATAGCTAATTAACCCATTTCTTAACTTAGAAAAGTTGGCTGTTTTTGGACAGCCAAACTCGTTTTTACCATTTTGGCCGTCATTTCCAAACCGTAAAGAATTGGTAAACCATCCGATTGATTCTACTTATTTATGATTTTATCTACAACCTATAGTTTTACCTTTTTCAATGATTCTGAGCTCTTATATGAGAAAACAGTCTGTCAAGACAGTATGTTCAGATCTGCCTAGTTTTTACTATTTTTGCCACCATTTCCAAACCGTATGGAATTGGTAAACCATCCAATTGATTCTAGTTCTTCATGATTTTATCTACAACTTTTAGTTTTACATATTCATAGGTCAGTATATAAATTTTTACGAGAAAATAGTCCATCAAAACAGTATGTTCAGAACTGACTAGTTTTCACTATTTTGGTCATATCTCACTATCTAAAATTCGTCACGGGACAAGCCACCCGGGGAATTAATCACAAAACAATTATCTATCTTAATATGTATGTTTTTAGTATCCCAAACCTACTGAGTTCGACATGAAATCTGTTTTTGCTACGGTTCAAAAATCGTTATAAATCAAATCATTACTAGAGCTTGTTTAGCTTGATTTTTGTGTCAAAAATTCATATACAATGTTCCAATACTCATTAATCAACTTTGTATATATATATATATATATATATATATATATATATATATATATATATATATATATATATATATATATATATATATATATATATATATATATATATATATATATATATATATATATATATATATATATATATATATATATATATATATATATATATATATATATATATATAAGATCAAGAAAAATAAAAGGAATAATAATAAAGAACGAGATATAGATCTTACAAGGCTTATCAAAGTCATTGTACTAATGAGTGATGCATGCAAGCAACCATGCAAGATCTTGTCAACACTTTATGTGACCATCATGCATGGATAGATTCGGACTAGATCTACAAGTTTCACTTGATGTAACTACCATGCATTCATAGATCCGGACTAGATCTACATGTTTTTGGGGTTTTTATGGTATACCTACTAGGAAAGATGACAAATTCGTCACCCACACACCACCATAAGATGGTGGCGACGGGAATAATACCACCACGGCGCCGGCGGCGCAAGGTGGCAGCGAGTGGAGGAGAGTGGGTGTGGGATTCGTGTAGATCCGGAGTTTTGGAGCATTTTTGGTCTTGGCCGGAAAAAATTAAGGTCGCCGGAAAATATGGAGGTCGCCGGAAAAACACCACCGGTAAACTTTTCCGGTGGTAGCCATTGATGAAAGCTTGAGAGCTTTTTATCTATGTGTGTGTTTTTATTCGTGATGAAAATGAAAGAAATGAGGGTAAATTCTATTGTCCCATATTATTTAGATGATTAATGATAGAAAATAGATGAAAAGAGATGGATTCCTAGAGAGAGAAAGTAGTGAGAGAAAGTAGAGAGAGAGATGATTAACTTGGTGAATATTAGATTAGGAATAATGAGTTTACAAATGACCATCCACCCTCCTAACATGCTAAGAGGGTAGTATATATAGTCCACCCACAAACGGGCTTTAGTGGGCTATATATTGGGCCGGGCTTGTCTTTTTGGACTTTAATTAGTTTAAATCCAAGCCCGTAAACCACGACTAATTAACTACCTATTACAACGTTCTAATATATATTGCAATAGAAACCTATGACCGAACATTCTTGTTTGACTCAATATTTTGAGGCTAACAATCTCCCCCAATGTGAGGTCATTCCTCTTCGATATTTGGAGTCCAATGGAGATTTATGAATTTCGTCATAAATGAGTCTTGAACGTGTAATAGTAGTGTTGTTCCTTCATGCTGTGATCTTTGAGCCTTTGTCGTTGTCTTTCGACTTTGTCTTTTATCTTGAGATCTTCAAATCATTCTTGACTTGTCTTTGCCATCTTGCGATCTTGTGTCTTTATCCATATGCTCACACTATTAGTTGTTGAATAAGTCTTTGGGCATGAATATGTGGTTGTGAATCTTTGACTTTGCTGAGTACACCGTGACGTCACCTTCTCGAGACAAAACATAGACACGGACTGAATGGCTTTGACATTCGTCCTAAATCGGTAGCGTTTTACCTCCGGTCGGTGAAGACCGTTATACGATATTAAATATCGTAACTATGATCAGGTAGATTCAATTAAGAATATCCTTGACAGGGTTTCGCGGTTGTACTAGCCGTTCTCTTTACTCGACCGTCTCAAAGCAAGACTGTGAACATAAAGAGTGAATCAATTGGATAAATATCCGCTTGATTAAAGTCGTCAATTCAAATTCCTGGAACAAGTTTGATTCATTAAGAATCTTACCATTGTTGCTTTCCAGTTGACACAAGTTTGATTCATAAGAATCTCACAAGTCACCTACCGTAGCGCTGTTTGATGTTGACGCTAGAAGGATTTCCATTCGTCACTGTGAATATTAATGAATATCACTCTGAATGTTCTGGAAAGACCATAAAGATATTGCGTAGAAACCTGAAACGATTTTGAATCAATTCAGAATAAAACCACTGTTGCTTTTCAGTTTTACATATGTTCAATTCATAAAGAATCTTGCATATGACCTACCACAGTGCTGTTTGATGTTAACACTGGAAGAATTTCCACTCATCATTGTGAATACTAAGTAGTATCACTCTGAGTGTTCTAGCAATATCACAAGGATATAGCGTAGGACTCTCTTGATCTTCATCCGTGTGTCCTAACGATATTTGATTGATCTCTTGGCTCTAGACTCGATTTTTGCACTTTTAGTGGTCGGAGGCTGGAGCAGATGCCACCTATTCAATATCAACTATCTCAGAGTGAGATAGTCAATAGAAGTCGTGTTGATCTTCGTGACAATAAAACAAACTTCTTTTGAGAGAAGCCTGAGTAGCTAGGAAAGGGCTGTGCTTCACATCACTGGGTCCATGATGAGTTTATCTTCATGATGAGTTGACCCGGTTTCTGCCTAATTTGTATGGAGGGCTTCTTTCTTTAGATCCTTTATCCTTACATTTCTTTTTCATTCTTCAACCCCTTCAATGCTTACCAAGACATCATTAATAGCACCTTGTTGTGATTGTTCCAGTGCTATCATCAGTACTTAGTCGGCATTCAGCTACGTTCACATTCTACTCCATCTTTCCTAAGGACTTCTAATAATCTATTGGATTGTCCCTGGGAAGATCCCTCTGGTTCTGGTTGGATCATAGGACTTAAACCTAACCACCCTTTTGACACCAATAACGTCGTGAATTAAAGATGTTGTGGGTATTTGATCGTAACCATGAGTGCTTGAGTCTTTAGATCACATTTTAATCACATTTTCTCCCCCTATCTCTAATATATAAAATCATTTGATATTAGAGATACCAAATTTGATTAAAATATATTTTGTAAAATAGTCTTGAAAATCTTCGGGAGAAAGATGTGTCAAACTTTAGCATGAATTTGGAACGCTCCCCCTCAAAAATTGATCCAATGGAATTGTCATTACGAGGATTTGATCCACATTAAACTTTTGAGGATAGGAGTTGTTGAACACACAATATTTGAAAGATTTTTAGTATCATTGAGAAATTCGTGAAAACATTGTGTTCAACGCTTTTTGAAAAATCAATTCTTTTTGTCGAAAAGGTTTTTCTAAAGCATAAACTTGAGTTCATAGACTTTGAATGTCTTGAAGAATCCACTCAAGTGTAAGAAGATTTAACTTCTTTTGCTAAGGGTAAGAGCACTAAATCGTACACTCCCCCGTGAATATAGTTCCGGGTTACAATCTGAAAGTGATTACAAGCCATTGTGTTGAGCTCAAAACGTTGAATGTTTTGTGACAAGCTCAACCTGTGATAGATTGCTCTACCCGTTGTTTGGAAATATTGTCCAAAGTAGACAATTTCCTTTTGAAAAGATAGAAATGACATGTTTTGAACGATATTTACAACTTTCATTCGAGCTTTATGTACACACCCGTGTTGTTGTTGAGCGACATTTCTAGGCGCCTTCCATATTATCGATACTGAAAGACATGTCGAGAAGAATATTTTTGGATTTTCAAACATTTTTTAATTTTGAATTTTTCTTTTTCATTAATATTTACAGATAGATTTTTGATAGATGAATCAAGCAGGCTTCTTTGCCAGAATCTCTAGTTCTGCTGGAGTCAAACATCTCATACCAATTTGCCTAACAAGATACGCAAACCTCTCTTTCGAAAGAGCTTTTGTAAACAAGTCAGCTAATTGGTAATCAGTTCCAACAAAGTATAATTCAACAATACCCTTTTCAACTTGTTCCTTAATGAAGTGATATCTGACATCAATGTGCTTCGTGCGGGAATGTTGTACCGGATTGCAGGAGATGGCTATGGCCGACTTTAAGTCACAGTACATAGGTACTTTATCAAAATGGAAGCCATAATCCGTGAGTTGTGTTCTCATCCAAAGAACTTGAGCACAACACGCAGATAGAGACACATACGCCGCTTTGGCCGATGAAAGTGACGTGCAATCCTGCTTCTTGGAAGACATCCCACAAGCTTATCTTGTCCTAGAAATTGTGCACCACCAGAAGTACTTTTACGTGTATTAAGACACACTGCATGATCAGAATCTGAATAGGCCGTTAGAAAGAAACCGGTTTCCCTCGGATACCAGAGTCCCATGTGAATGGTATTCTTAAGGTACCGAAAGATCCGTTTAACCTCCTTGAGGTGCTTTTCAGTGGGTCGAGCTTGATATCATGCACAATAGCATGTAGCATGATGTATATCAGGTCTGCTTGCTGTCAAGTACATGAGGGACCCGATCATGGAATGATATCTCGTTTGATCTATGGTTAATCCCTCCGAATCAGCATCTAGGGATGTGGTTGATAATGGTGTCCCAACGGGATCACATGATGTCATACCATGCTTTGTGATTATCTCTAGACAATACTTAGCTTGGTTAATGAAGATACCACTTGGGGATTGGTGAACTTGAATTCCTAGAAAGAATTTTAGTTCACCCATCATAGACATTTCAAATTTGTTGTGCATTACTTTTTCAAACCATTTTGAAATTTTTGGGTTTGTAGACCCGAAAATAATGTCATCAACATAAATTTGCACAAGCAAAATGTCATCCCCATATTTATAAGTGAACAAAGTTAAATTAATGGAACCTTTTGAGAAACCTTTGGAGACCCGAAATTTCGAGAGCTCGTCGTACCACGCCCTTGGAGCTTGCTTGAGTCCATAAAGTGTTTTGTAGAGACGATACACCTTGTCAGGATAATGAGGATTGAAGAATCCTTCCGGCTGCGTGAGATAGACTTCTTCTTTCAAAGGACTGTTAAGAAACGCCGTCTTTACGTCCATTTGATAGACAATGAATCCCTTATGTGCAGCATAAGCAAGGAAAATCCTAACCGCTTCCATTCGAGCTACAGGTGCAAATGATTCTTCAAAATAAATACCCTCTTTCTGTCCATACCCTTTAGCCACTAGCCTAGATTTATTCTTGATGATTGTGTTCTCTTCATCCATCTTGTTTTTCCAGATCCATCGAAGATTTAATGGTGTTACATCGTATGGTCTGTCAACAAGTTCCCAGACTTTAAGTCTTTCAAATTGTTGAAGTTCATCCGTCATCGATTCAATCCAAGCATGATCAGTTAATGCTTCTTTGATGTTTTTCGGTTCAGCTGAACTCACGGCGAGTGCGAACATACTAACATCGGCATCAGTGTTAAGCTGTCGTCTTGTGCGAACAGGCTATGAAGGGTTTCCAATGACATGAACCAAAGGATGATCTCGGGTCCAATGATGTGTTGAAGGATGTCGTTGATAGAATGTATGCATATTTGACGGATCAACATGGCGAGTAGAAGACTCTCCAGTTTCGTGTACCGGTGTACCGAATGGGTTGATAAATTCGTCTTCGTCAGATAATGCATTGTCTGCTTGATTTGTGTTCTCTGGAGCAATGACAGTAGTTGTGGATGTTGTAGGATCGATTGTTGTAGTGATATTCTGAGGAGGTAAATCTGCAGCAACTCGTGTTGAAGTAGATGAAGTTGTATCTGGTTGTTGACGATGATCGATATCATCATTCTTATCATGAGTGTCAGCGGAAGACTTCGATACAACTTGTTTCTCCCCCGTGAAATATTCATCATACATTGGTCCATATAACATTTCCAACTCTTCAATTGTCGTGTCGACAGTCATATCAGCTCTATGAACATGTTCTGGAACCAGCTTTGAACTTGACGATTCATTGTTGTGGTCTTGAGTTCCAAGTTCCATGCGGTTGTGAACGGAAGTCGTTTGTCGTTGTGGATCAGGACTCAAACTGTTTTGTCCAAGTGCCATTTTTTGTAATTCATCAAATCGGATATGAATAGTCTCGACTATCAATTTTGTTCTCTTGTTGTACACTCTATATCCCTTAGACTGAGTTGCATATCCCACAAGAATACATGCATCACCTTTCTCTTTCATGTTATCCAAATTTTCACCATCTCGAATAATGTAACAAGTACATCCAAAGACATGAAGGTGTTTGAGTGAAGGTTTTCAATCATGAATTATGTGATATGGTGTCTTTTCGTGTCTTGGGATAATTAAGGAGCGGTTTTGTGTGTAGCATGCGGTTGACACGGCTTCGGCCCAAAAGTATAGTGGAAGTTTTGAAGCGGATAATAATGTTTGAGCAGCTTCAACCAAATTACGGTTTCGTCTTTCAACAACGCCGTTTTGTTCGGGTGTTCGAGCAATAGATGTTTCATGTTCAATCCCTTCGGCTTCAAAATACTTTCTCAGATTTGAATTCAAAAATTATGTACCTCTGTCAGTACGAACCACTTTAACTTGAGCTTGAAGACCACGTTGTATCAATTTAAGGAAGCTGATGAGAACGTCGGGTGTTTCATCCTTGGACCTCAAGAAGTGAGTCCATGTGTACCTTGAGTAATCATCGACTATTACCAAAATATATTTCTTTCCATTGATACTCTGAACACGCATGGGACCACACAGATCCATGTGAAGAAGATCTAACCGTCCTTTAGAGCTTGGTGTGGTATTTGTTTTGAAGCTACTTCGTTTAGCTTTACAAAGTTCACAAGAAGAAAAAAGATGATCTTTGATGAATTTCAAGCTTGGGAGGCCTCTCACAATATCTTTCTTGGAAAGCAAGTTAATGGTATCAAAGTTGAGATGAGAAAGACGTTGATGCCATAACCATGCCTGAGTCGTTGAAGCTTTATCCATGAAGCAAATTTGAGTTGATGAAGTTGTGTCTTGAAGTGAAATTGTGTAAAGATCAGTACCCCGTGTACCGGTAAGTAAGTCATTCCCATCATAATCACGAACAAAATATGTCTTCTTTCTGAAAGCAACTTCCAAATCCGCATCATAGAAGTGATTGAGCCCTTCGACGTAGTATACCCTTTTAATCGTGATATTCCTCTTAACCAAATCTCCATATCCTAGGATCGGTGCAAATTGATCATTTCCGAATTGGATCGTACCCAGGAACTTCTCCACGAAGTTAATTAGAAGCTTGAGATTCCCCGTCATGTGCTTCGTGCATCCGGAGTCTAGTATGAAGAGAATTATTTGTATCACCTGCAGAAGAGTTAGAACACGATGAAGCATTTGCTAAATTGGATACCACAGTAGTTGTGATAAGAGAATCATTAGTGTCCTTATCAACATTTAAAGGCAAACTAACACTTGTTTTCACATTTTCTGTCCTAGCTTTAGGCATCTATTTATATCCTGGAGGACATTGATTAGCAAACCACCATTTCCAAGACTTGCTAGCAGACTCATATAATTCCTTAATTTTGCTTCTAGGATTCTTAGTGGCGGAGTCTGATGCACTACTTTTCTTAGTGGGGGTAGCACCAGAATGGTTCACTTTGCTTTTGGGTTGTCTAGCACTAATAGGCATCACAGTTTGCTTCTTAGTTCTAGTTTCTAAGCCTTTGACATTATTCATAGCACACATAGAATGATTAGCATTAGCACACTTTCCACATTTGACACAAACAAATTTCACATTCATAGCATTCAAATCATTCACATCATTCATATCGTCATTACATGCGATTACAGACTTTTTATTCTTAAAAACATTCAAATTCCTAGGGTGTGCTTCTACTTCCTTCATCTTCCCTTGATTCTTGTGTTTCCAGACCTTATCATTCACTTGAGTGCTCTTAAGCTGAGGCCGGCTAACACTAGTAGTAGAGACTATTCCTATAGTAGAAGACACACGAATATTAGTGTTTCTAGAAGTCTGAGGCGATTGAATAACTTTGTTTGTAGGCTTAGTGGTCATTCTATACATCCCTGGTCTAATCGCATTAGTGTGCTTAACGCTTGGTGCTATGGCATTCCTTATGGGTCAATTTTGTGGTAACCTTTCCTTTCCATCTATCTTGGGGGCAAACACAAGTTTTGCAAACGAGGAATTTGATAAAGCAGATGGTTTTCCCAAGATAGAGGATCTATTCACTTTAGAAGCATTGGGTTGTCTAACAGCAGGTTTCTTAATGCTAGGTTCCACGATTTTCCCACCCATTTTAGCAACGAGTTTCTACAATTCTGCTATCGCTCTGTCCCTGTCTTGTAACTGAGCTTTCAACCCTTTAATTTCCAAATTCTGTTCATTCATTTCTCGAAACGTTTGGGAAAGTTTTTCTTGCAATTTATTATCATGTGGAAAACTACCAACGTCTTTTTGCAAAGCAAGTTCAAGAGAATGACAATGTTTTTGAAGGAAATCAGTTTTGTGTTGAAGTAACTCAAAAGCCTTTTTATCAACATTTTCTTTACGTTTCGAAAGCTCAATTTCAAGACGTTCACATTCTTTGCTTTTATCAAGATATTGGCATGCAACTTCAGAATATTCATCAATATCAGCACAATATGTAAAATAAGCACACATAACATCTTTAGAAACGCATTCTTGCAAGAGTAAATCATATTCATCTGAAAAATCAGACTTCTCCATTTGAAGATCTTCAATGTGTTTCTCAAGAGATTCAACATATTTTAAATCATCATACATTTCAGTCCGAATGAACTCCTTAAGTTGAAGAACAGTTTCTTTAATCAACCCCGTGTTAGGAATTAAGAGTTCTTTCACAAGCAAGGTAATATCTTGAGGAATCGGACGTGTCCACTCAGCATTTTCACGTTTTGCCCATAACAATAGATTTAACATTATCGATGTGGTGTTTAAGAATACCTAATGTTTTCCTACTCTTGCTTTTAGATTCATCTAGAGGGAGGTAGTTTATGTATTTGTAAATATTAGATTTCTTAGGGGCAAATGCTTTCTTCCATTGAATTCTCTTTTGTTTACATTCTAGAAACACTTCCTCACGAGTTTTCTGAGTTTGTTTGTTGAAAAGACCATAAAGACTATTCTCATAGGCATAATTATATGGTTTTACAAATTCCTCATTGACAAGTGATCGACTATCATCATCCCAAAGGGCAGTCTCTTCACTATTGGCACTAACAGGCATGCAATCAAGATCGGTTCTTTCACTCTCATCAAGATAAAGACACGGGTTCGCAGCTTGAGCTTTGGCAAGGTACTCAGGACTTGTAAAGCTAGCTTGACCCTTAAACATCGACGGAGGTGCTAGCATTCTTACAGATTGAATAGAATCATGCGTTTTATAAACAACGTTCTTCAAAAATTCGACTTGTGCTTCTAGTTTCGTTACTTTTTCGGTTTCTTTTGTAGGATTGTAAATCTTGCTTATGTTTTTAGAGAGAGAAAGAGATGGTGGATTTCACACTTTTAGAGAGAGAAAGTTAAGAGAACTATGTGTAAATTTTGAAACCACACACCCTCTCCATCAAAGGAGAGGGTTTATATACCCAAGCCTTGAAATGGGCTTAGGCTTACACGTTTGGGCCGGCCTACACATGTTGTAGGCTCGGCTTGGACTTGTTTGATAAATAAAGAAAGTTAGCTAAACTACGAGCTATTACATGGACTATCGTTGGAGTGACCGATCCTTCTTAATACGTAAAACGTATTTCCAACAGTCTCCCCCTAAGGGAGGTCACTCCAAACAAGGGCGTTACCCAAGTTACAATAATAAGATAAACCTAGCATACTATGATGTCTTGAGCTCGTAGTCTTCGTCTTTCTTTTCTTTTTATTTTCAGGTGAACATGCTGATGTGATAATTGATATCAGTCTTGAGCATTAATCTCTTGCCTTGATCTCGTGCATCCATCACTTGTGATCTTCGCCTCTTCGTGACCTCACGTCCCACATACTTATACCTTCGTAATTCTTGAAAGCTTCAGAGTTCGATACAGCGGAAGACTTAACTTTTAGGCTTTCTTGAATTAGATGAGGTATTAAGTGCATAAGGTATAAGCATGCGGGGACGACGTCTTCTTGGATCCCGCAACGCCACCGTCTTCAAATGCCGCAACATAAGTAGACACGAACGAAATGGCTTTGAACATTTCATTCTAATTCGGTAGCATTTTACCTCCGGTCGGTGAAGACCGTTGGACGATATTAGATATCGTACCCGTGACGGATAGTTTCAATTAAGTAACTTCCTAACAGGATTTCGCGGGTAAACCTGTTCTCTTTACTCGACCGTCCAAAGCTGACTACGAACGTAAAGAGTGAATCATTTGCATGATTTGAAGCCGTCAATTCATGTTCCTGGAACAAGTTAAATTCAATTAAGAACCGCACCATCATTGTTTTCCAGTTGTCACGAGCTTGATTCGTATAGAATCTTGCAAGTTACCTACCAAGTGTTGTTTGAGGTTAACACTAGAAGGATTTCCACTCATCACCGTGAACACTAAGGTATCACTCTGAGTGTTCTGGCAAGATCACTGAGATTTTGCGTAGAGGCCTGGAACGTGTTTAAGTTCAGTTAAGAATTAAACCACTGTTGCTTTCCAGTTATCACAAGCTTGATTCATAAAGAATCGCACAAGTCACCTACCATGAGCTTTTTGATATTCGCTCAAGAAGGATTTCCATCTTCATTGTAAATACTTTCGTATTACTCGGATGTTCAGGCAAGATCATGAAGATTTTGCGTAGGACTCTTAAAATCTTTCTTACTTTTCACAGTGTGTGAAGAAGCAAGGAAATATGAAAGTGTATCCTAATGAGATATTTGATGATCTCAAATGGCTCTAGACTCGATCGTGCATTTTGGATTTTAGTGATCGGAGGCTGGAGAGGAGTGCCACCTTTTCAATACCAATTTATTCGGAGTGAATAAATCAATAGATAATGTGTTGTCTCCGTGTGATTAAAACAAATACCTTTTGAGAGATATCTGAGTTAGCTGGGATGGGTTGTGCATTGCATCACTGGGTCCATGATGTCTGTCTTTAATATCGAGAATCATTAAAATGATCTCAATAGCATATGTGTTGACCCGGTTTCTGCCTAAAGTTGTAAGGAGGGCTTCTTTCTTTAGACCCTTTATCTTTACAATTCTTTTTCATTCTTCAACCCCTTCAATGCTTACCAATACGTCATAACTAGCACCTTGTTGTGATTGTTCCAGTGCTAACTTAAGTACTTGGTCGGCATTCAGCTACGTTCACAATATTTCTCCAACTTTCCTAAGGACTACTATTTCTAGCTATGGAATGTCCTTGGGAAGATTCCTCTGGTTCTAGAAGAATCATTGGACTTAACCTATCCTACCATCCTTATGTCACCACAATCTTCATCGTCGTGAATTAAATGAGGTTTGGGTAAGTAAATGTCACCATGAAAATCCATTTTGATATGCAAATCCGTTTTGCTCCCCCTTAACATATGCCACGATATTCGAAAACATTTCGCACATGTCGGGATGAGCCAGCACATTAAGTCAAACCATTTGTGATAATATCCCATATTAAATCACATTTTCTCCCCCATATTAAAAATATTAACCCAATCGATGTTTTTAATATCAATTGATTTAATGAAGTTTTAACAAAGGTTTTGGGAAGAAGAATGCGAGTCCGTTTTATCTTCATGATACCAATTGTATGAGATATGGTATCGAATTGTAGCATGATCACATATTCACCATATTAAAAAGAATTGACAAGGTTGGACCTGATAGATGAGAACATCATAAGAGAAGATCAAATGGTTCTTGTCAGCAGATGTTGGTCGCCTCGTCACGTCTGAAGTCATCTCTTGACGCCACATGTACGATTGGTATTGTTGTCTTGACACCAACTTGTGAACTTGGCACGTTCGGCATCGAAGATTCTAAAAGCTTGACAATTGCTCCCCCTCAATTGTTGACCCATGTTCTATTGAAAGAGTTGTAGTCGTCGGTTGAGTAGTCGCATCATCGAGTATGTGGATACCAATTGTAGATTGCTATGGTTGTAGAGATGATAGCTTCATAAAAACAAGACTTCTCTTGTTTTAACAAATAAATGCACTGAGGCGTACATATATTTGTGTTAGACCAAGTTATAAAGTAAACTTGATCCCTTACAAGGCTTTAAAGTAAACTTTGCCCTAGAAAATTAATTCCCGTTATGAGCCAAAGCTTTCATAAGAAATACTTGACTTTAATGTGAAAACCGGGTTGCAGTCTGAAATAACTACAAGCCATATGGGCATGTTTTATGAAATATTTACAACTTTTGTACGAACTCTATTTATGGCGCCGTGTCAATATTAATCGAAATTTCTAAGGCCGTAAATATTATCGTACCAAAAGACATGCCTTTGAAAAGTAAAGTAAAAATATTTTTGGATTTTTCTAGATTTTTCAATTTTTATGGTTTTTATATGGTTTTATATTTTTGTATTTTGCTTTTGTGGATAAAAATATAAACAATATATACAAATGATCACCAAGGATACGGAGAATAGTTTTACCAAGACTATTCTTTCGCTTCATCTGCTAGTTCCTTTAGAGTCTCAGGCGAGAAGATTCTCATTCCTAGCTTGTCGGCCAAAAATTCAATTCGAGTGCGATCTAAAGCCTTCGTGAAAATATCCGCCAATTGATACTCAGATCGGACAAAATAAAGCTCGATTACTCCATTTTCCACTTGCTCCTTGATGAAGTGGTAGCGAATGTCAATATGCTTCGACCGGGAGAATTGAACATTGTTGCAGCATAAGGCAATTGCACTTTTGTTGTCGCAGTACATCGGAATCTTGTTGAAACCTAGACCATAGTCGGTTAATTACGATCTCATCCAAAGAATTTGAGCACAGCAACCGGACATAGCTATGTATTCTGCTTCCGTACTTGAAATTGCAGCGCTTTTCTGCCTTTTCGATGCCCAACTGATTAGTCGATCTCCTAGTAGTTGCAATGTTCCACTCGTGCTACGCCTTGTATCTTGACAACCCGCGTGATCCGCATCTGCATATGCCATTAGTGCAATAGAAGAGTCCTTCGAATACCAAAGTCCCCGATTAATGGTTCCTTTAAGATATCGAAAGATCCTTTTAACAGTAGCTAAGTGTAACTCAGTAGGACGAGTTTGATACCTAGCACACATACATATAGCAAATTGAAGATCAGGTCGACTAGCTGTGATATACAGAAGAGTACCGATCATTCCACGATAAAGTGTCAGATCAACAGCAACTCCATGAGGATCTGCATCAAGCTTAGTTCGTTCCACCATTGGAGTATCCACGGGATCACAAGATTCTATCTTATACTTCTTTAGAGATTCAAGGGCATACTTGGATTGATTGATAAAGATGCCTCTGGGACTCTGAGATATCTGAAGACCTAAGAAGAATGATACCTTGCCCATCATTGACATCTTAAACTTGGAAGACATGAGTGTCCCAAACTCATCTGATAATGTTTGGGTCGAGGCTGCAAATATAATATCATCAACATATATTTGTACCATAATCATATCTTTACCTCGTTTCTGAATGAACAGCGTGGGATCCACCTTGCCTTTAGCGAAGCCTTGTGTAATGAGGAATTGTGACAAAAGATCATACCATGCGCGAGGAGCTTGCTTAAACCCATAGAGAGCCTTCTTAATCTTGTACAAATGATTAGGATAATTAGGATTCACAAAACCATCCGGTTGTTGAACATAGACCTCTTCCTTGAGTTCACCATTAAGAAATGCCGTCTTCACATCCATCTGATAGACGATCATATTCATATGGGCTGCATAAGCGAGGAATAGTCGAATAGCTTCCAAACGGGCAACAGGTGCAAAGGATTCCATAAAGTCGATGCCCAATAATTGCTTGTATCCACGAGCTACTAGTCTAGCTTTGTTCTTCAATATTCCGCCTAACTCATCGAGTTTCACCTTGTAAACCCATTTCAATGTGAGTAACTGCACTTGATCCGGGCATGGGACGAGTTCCCAAACTTCAAGACGTATGAATTCATTAAGTTCTTCTTGCATAGCTTCTATCCAACACGATTGAGTAAAAGCTTGTTGCCATGTCTTAGGTTCAACTTCAGTGAGAAAAGCATCAAAGTGACAAAACATTGCATTTTCTTGTCACTGACTTCGTGTGGATACCGGACGATTAGGGTCACCAATAATAGAATCTATAGGATGATCCTTTGTCCACTTGCTGTCATGTTCACGAATCCGTGGATTGGAGTAAACTGTAGTAGGAGCTTCCTCTGAGGTGGACGACCCGGCTTGATTAGGGTCGGGAATAGGTACACCAAAGAATGGAAGTTCACGCATTTGAGCGAATTCCAAATCGTGATCATCATCATCCTCTTCATCATCAATAGGCATGATATGGGTAGTTGAAACATGTGTTGGTTGAGAATTACTTGTTGAAGGTATATCTTGACCAATAGTAGGTGCAGATGTATCTGATTGTGCAACGGTTGCTGGAGCGACAACTTCGGTTACCGGAGCTATTACCTCAGGTTCTGGAGCAACAATAGTTGGAGGAGTAAATAATTCATCAAAGAACGCTTGAAACAACGTATCCCATTCATTCCTAGAAGGTGGTGTAAATGATGATGAAGTAGGGTTGTTTGGGACAAGACCAGAACTAATATTACTGGATCCCATTTCATGAAGTGCGGGTTCAGAGCTGCTTTGCCCAGAAGCCATTGCTGTCAGCTCATCAAAATCAACATTCATAGTTTTGAGGATCTTGCGAGAGTTACGGTTGTAGATTCGGTATGCCTTCTTTGCGGGGGCGTAACCAATGAAAATACCAATATCAGGCTTTGGTTGAAGTTTTCCCAAATTGTCACCATCATTATTTGGATAGCAAAGAGAACCAAATACATGAAGATATGATAAATCTGGTACTTTTCCATGGAGAAGCTCATAAGGTGTTTTACCATGGCGTTTACGAATTAGTGACCGGTTTTGGGTGTACACTGCTGTAGATACTGCTTCTGCCCATAAAAACAATGGAGCCTTTGCATAAATTAACATCGTTCGAGCAGCTTCCATAATTGTGCGATTTCGCCTTTCAACGACACCGTTTTGTTGTGGAGTGCGTGCAACGGATGTTTCATGAGATATGCCAACTTCTTCATAATAATTACGCAAAATTTGATTCACAAATTCGGTTCCATTATCTGTAAGAATGCGTCGGACAGTAGTGTTGAGACGCACTTGAATCATCTTGAGAAATCCGATGATGAATTTAGGTGCCTCATTTTTTGCTTTAAGAAATTTCACCCATGTAAACCGCGAGTAATCATCGACAATGACGAGGATGTACTTTTTGCCACTAAGACTTTCAACACGCATTGGCCCACAAAGATCCATATGCAATAGATAAAGTTTCTCTTGGTTGGTGTCTTCTGTCTTGGGTTTGTAAGATTTCTTAGTGCTTTTCCCCATTATACACGCGGAACACAAATGATCCTTGTGAAATGATAGTTTAGGAAGACCACGAACAAGTTCGTTTTTCGCCAAGTGATTAATAGCGTCAAAGTTAAGATGAGATAACCGTCGATGCCATAACCATGACTTAGTCTTCGATGCTTTGGAGAGAAGACATACGGGAGAGGCGGCCATCATGTCTTGTAGAGACAAAGTATACAAATTATTCCCTCGAGTTCCTTTCAATAAATCAACCCCTTCCAAATTACGAATGAAGCAGGTATGCTCTCGAAAAGCAACTTCTAGGTTTGCATCACAAAATTGTCCCACAGAAAATAAGTTGTGACCGAGACCTTCCACGTAATACACTCTTGAAATTATAACATTCCCAATATGATATTCACCATAACCCATTATCTTTGCAATATGATCATTTCCAAATCTAACCGTACCGAGAAACTTGCTGACGAAATTTCTGAGCTGAGAGCGATCTCCGGTCATATGCTTGGAGCAACCAGAGTCCAAATACCAGAGAACAATTTGGACCACCTATTTTCAACAACAACAGTAGACAATGCATTGGAAACTATTGGTTCCGGAGTGTTAGCAGATACAGATAAAATATTATCATAATTGCTAACATTTTTGTGACCCTTAGATTTCCTGCGTTTTCTAATGTGAGTTTTAGCACTAACAGGTTTTACAGTTCCAATTTTCTTAGGTTTTGGATTATCCGCGGGCACTACAGTGGGAGTTGACCTAGTTAAAGGGCACTTTGTTCCTACAGTAGTGTTGGTGTTCCTAGTTAAAGGACACACTTGTGTTTTGGTAGCCTTGGTACTCCTAGTTAAAGGGCATGCTTTCTTTGCTTTAGTGGGAGTGATCCTAGTCAAAGGGCACGTATTTCCTACTATAGTGAAAGTTCTACCAGTGGGGCGCCACATCCAACCAACTTGGGTTAACACTTTCCCAGTCGGTTTCCATTCTAATCTATTTTTCCGGGAATACATCTCATTCACATGGTCAATAAGGCAAGAATCATGACGACTAGAAAACATACATTCATTGCAATTCCAACATTTCAAATTAGAATTCATAGTAGGCTTAGAATGCTGTACAACCGCAGAGCCTTTAGGTTTAGCTACATGATTCTTTTTATTCAAAACAGAAATAACATTCCTAGGATGGGCTTCTACTTTCTTCTTCACTTGACTACTAGATGGGGGCAAGATCCTATCATTCTTCTTGTTTCTTTTAAGCTTAGATCTTTGAGCCTTAGTAGTGGTGCTTACTCCTGTAGAAGGCAACACGTGAATATTAGAAGCTGGTTTTGATTCTGCCTTATCTTTAGTGACCAAAGTTTGAGATGGTTTAGTCCTAGGGCCCTTGTTAAGTGGTGTGACGTCTATAAGGTTCCTTTTGATTGCACTAGAGGACGATGTTGAGACAGTGGCTGCGTTATCCACAACATTCTTACCTTTTAGAGTACGAAGAGTTTCCTTTAACTCAGCCAAGACCAGATTCTTGTCACAAATTTGTTCCCTCAAATCAGATATTTCCACCGACTTTCGATTCAATTGTTCAATCAATGATTGATTCTGTGCAGTGGTATCAACACATGCGGGCTTTACTGAATCGAAGAGTCGTGTATTTTTCTGTTTTAAGTTATCAACTTTGGACAAAATCTTGGAAACTCGATTATCTAGATCAAGTTTAAAATTCTTAGCGGCCTCAAGTACATTCATACAGTTAAGCTCCTTAGATTTCTCTATGTCTATCGGCAAAGATTGAGCAACCTTGTCACTTGGCTGACGCTGTTTTGATTGTGAATTCAATCGAAAATTCTTTTCAAAGTTTGCATCATCGATATTAACACCTTCGAATGATGTTTCAAAGATTTCTTGAATAAATTGTTGCTTGCATTCAAGCGAAATAAAATGTGTTTGAATTTCATCAAAACATTTTGAAAGTGATGAATATGAATCTTGAAGCTTTAAAAATTCAGCGTCAGATTCGTGACAAGTACTATCTACCACAGTATCTACAGATTCAACATTATGCACAATAGAATCATTATCAACACTTGTATTCACACAGACAGAAACTATATCATGAGACATCACTTGCTTCAGAAGCAGATCATTTTGGCGTGAAACTCGTTCTATTTCAAGTAAACTATTTTCATAGGCATCATACATTTCATTGAAAACACGTCTAACGTCTTCTATTTCCAAAAACAAATCTTGATCAAGATTACTAAGACAAGCCTTAACATTGTCTACAAACGGAAAAATTTCATTTCGGAACGCAGCTCTAGTGTGCTCAAAGTTCCATTCACCTTCCGTTATGGCCGAAGCCGTCGTACGTTCCAAAATGACCTTGTCAAAATCGGCTAAGTGTTGGTGAACCGCATTTATGTTAACGGACGCCTTGCTTACCGGTGGAAAACTTTGTTAAATCCGTTTTGACAAGTGTAGGAGACGTACTAGGAAGGTTTTCATTTGACAAACTTTGGGGCACAAGAACTGTCAATTCTGCTAATTCCTTTTGTAAGCGAATGCGTGTCTTTTTCGAAAATTGATCTTTGTTATGTTGATCATAATCAATTTTATGGAATTTTGAAATCATTTTAGAATGAGTTTCATCCGCAAGTGATTGTGTCTCCTCAGTACTACGAACAAAAGGGGCTTCTTTCGATTTGCCAATTATGGTCATATCATAAAGACCGGGAATATATTCCTGAGCTTGTTTTGCATAACCGGGATTAGGTGGTAAATCTTGAAGACGCTTAAGTTCGAGTTCTTTAAATGATTTAGTTAAAAGATGAACCTTTTCTGTGGAAGCGTATTGTTTTAAAAGCTGTTGTTCTTTGAATTTAAGAAGTTTGGTAGCATTAATTTCTGATTCAACCTTTTTAGACTCGAGAGTTTCGAAATCCTTTTTAAGTTTCTGAAAATCATTGACAACCGACTCCTTTTCTTTTAATTCATTAGAAAGATTAGCTTTTAATGATTCTATTTCTTTCAAGTGTTCAATCTTTTCAAAACAAAATTGGTCAAATTCAGAACATGTTATTTTCTCTGCTTGAGGGACCATTTCAAAAGCTTTGACCTTTTCTTTATGCAACGCAAGCTCAGCAGTTAGGGTGGAATTGGTATCTACGGATTGTCTGAGGGCCATATGCATTTGATCAATAATATGTTTAGGCACCATTACCAAATCATGTTGAGCATAAGATTCCATACCCGTCGTAGCATTTGGGTGAGGTTCACTCAAATGTGTAGAATTGGGTACCACATCATTTGAGTTACTAGTTCCCGAATGCTGTTCGAGGTTGTCATTTTCATGCCCAACTTGATGTTGGTTATCATCAATATTATTAGATGTGGTTGGTACCTCACTGATGACATCAGAACCGTAGTGAGAGAGATTAGCAACGAGAGCAGCTTAGGCAGAGTGAATGTCATCACAATCTGAATCGTATGCATCAAGATCGTCCGCTTGATAAGCTGCATTAGAAGTAGAAACGACTGCAATGCCTTCAGTATCTGCTGCCCCTGGGTCTGCAAGAAATGCCAACTCCTCTGAATCCAAAATCTTCCCCTTAGACTGAGCATCAACCAAATACATCTTCTCACGAAACCATGCATCATCCCTCCTCCTTTTTGGCTGAGTGCATTCCCTAGCCATATGACCTTGTCCTCGGCAATTGTAGCAAGTCACAACCTTCTTAGGACCAATAAGACTCCCATTTCCACTAGCTTGAGAATTCACAGCTTAATTGTTCCCAGTCCTTGTAGGAGGTCCATATGAATTTTGCCCTCCCTGAATTGGTTGCACCGTCACTTGACCATCTTGAACAGTGGCTTGTTGTCGAGGATTTGATGAGGTGCGGAGCTGATTGTTTGTTGGTGGAAATCCTCTAGTTGCAACAAGTTTTGACAAGTAGGCTGTGAGATGGTTTAGAACATCAGCTGGCGTATCATTTGGAGTAAAGGCCGGTGCTTGGATTGGTGGAAGTTCATTAGAGTAGAAAGCTTGTGCTGGTTGTGCTTCTATTGGAAAATATCCTTGCTGAGGAGTATAGCCCAATGGAGAAGTGTTGTCTTGTGATAGTGATGTCTGATATGGTGGTTGCTGTTGAAAAGATTGTTTATGAACACTTTGTTGATATTCTTGCTGTGGCATCATTGGTGGTTGATAAGATGGTTGCTGATAGATGTGTGGTGGTGGCTGCTGCAAGTATGATGGTTGTTGATAAGTATAAGCCATGTTTTGTTGAGAAGCATACATTGCAAGTGGATCATGAACTTGAGGTGTAGACAACCGAGCCTCGATCACATGGCATTCGTGTTGTTGAAGAAAAGCTTGAAGTTGATCCACATTGGTGTTATGCAAGTCCTTAGCCAATTTAACATCCGTCACGTATTTTTTCCATTCTGGAGGAAGAGTGTTCAAATACTTGGTTTTCAATTGAAAGGTAGGAATTGCCATGCCATAGATATTAAGCTCATTCAACAATAGGGTAAATCTCAGATAGTAATCATTGAGAGTCTCCCCTGGCACATAGGCAAACTTATCAAAAGTATCATAAAGCTTACACTCTCGTTCTTGTTTAGTTAACGAGGTGCCTTGCATGAGAACACGAATTCTATCCCATAACTCTTTGGCAACTTTATGTTTGCTGACGAGTTTGTAGACATCTGGAGGAAGGGCTTGGAGAATGATGTTTGTAGCATACTTATCACATTTATCTTGAATCTTCATATCTCCAGTCAACTCACCCGTTGTGCGAGGACGAGTAGTCGTACCTTCCGTCACTGTACCATAATCTAATGGTCCATTGAGCACTGATGCCCAAATTAGATGTCCATTCTCCTTGTTCAACATATAAAGTTCCATTCGGGAAGCCCATTCCTCATACATAGTCTTCACCAACAATGGTGGACGATTATCCGTACCCGAGAGGATGGACTTATCCGTCAGAGATGTGTACTCCATTTCAATAAGTGAGGATTTACAAAGTTGATCGATCAATGAAAGAAAGTAAATGTGTTTGTTGTAGTGTGTTAAAACCGAGAAATAATGTTAAAATCCCCTAAATTATGTCCTCGATAAACCAAAAAATCCAAGACGAAATTACACATGGTTAAAAATTTTCAAAAACACGTTTTTGAAAAAAATTTTGATCGTACTCAGATCGCAGTGGTGATCGTACTCAGATCGTAGTTGTGATCGCACTCCCTATGATCGTACTCAGATCGTAGTTGAGATCGCACTCCCTATGATCGTACTCAGATCGTAGTTGAGATCGCACTCCCTATGATCGTACTCAGATCGTGGTTGAGATCGCACTCCCTATGATCGCACGCAGATCGGACTCCCAGATCGTACCCAACGATCGTACCCTGATCGCACTCCCTTATCGCAGACAGTGATCGTAATCTGATTAAAACCTTGATCGTACTCTACAATCGTGGTGATGGATCGTACTCTGAGCTAAGTGAGCTATCGCACTAAGCAATCTTACCTTGATCGTAGTGAGCTATCGTACTGATGGATTGTAGCGAGCTATCGTACTGAACAAACTTACCTTGATCGTAGTGTGGATCGTACTAAGCAATCGAACTGATGGATCGTACTAGGGATCGTAGTTAGATCGTAACAACGGATCGTGACTATGGATCGCAAGTAGAAACCCCCAGGGTTTATGCAAACACAAAGTCAGATCAAACTGAATACCCACTTACCTTATTTCTCGGACAGTACAATAACACAATCAAATCAAGATTCAAAGCCAAAATATGAATCAAACAACCAAAATATTTTGTATTTTTAACCCAAATAACAATACCAAATCACTATAACAAGTAATAAGATGAAGTAAATCAAGATTAACCCATAAAAACACAAAAAAAAATTGGTTCGTGTGAAAATAGATCAAAAATGGCGAGAGAATCAAGAACACAAACACAAGAACTAAACAATCATCCCATGGCTCTGATACCATTTGTAGGATTGTAAATCTTGCTTATGTTTTTAGAGAGAGAAAGAGATGGTGGATTTCACACTTTTAGAGAGAGAAAGTTAAGAGAACTGTGTGTAAATTATGAAACCACACACCCTCTCCATCAAAGGAGAGGGTTTATATACCCAAGCCTTGAAATGGGCTTGGGCTTACACGTTTGGGCCGGCCTACACATGTTGTAGGCTAGGCTTGGACTTGTTTGATAAATAAAGAAAGTTAACTAAACTACGAGCTATTACATGGACTATCGTTGGAGTGACCGATCCTTCTTAATATGTAAAACGTATTTCCAACATCTTTATCATATCTACTTTTGAAGTCTTGTTTTAACGCATCTACCTCTTGTTTCTTATCCTCAAGAATTTTAGCAGAATCTGTAGTGGTCATAGAAAGCTTTTGTTCAAGTTCATTAACTTTGGTATTGGCAAGGTACGTTTTTTGACGTTCATTCATTAAGAAAACATTATATTGACGCTTCTCTTTGGCTAGTAACTCAAGAGTTGTATTATATTTGTTTTCAAAATCGTCCTTTTGACTTTTAACGTACTACCCTTGTACCCCTCAAGTTCTTTTGTTTTCTGAAGGAGCTCATCTCTGTATCTTTCAGTCATCTCAGTAGATTTGATAAGAGCATCTTTGCATTCTTCAAAACTTTGAGTGAGCGTAGCGTTTCCCTTCTTTAATTGCTTTTGACTCTTTTTATTTTCAGTGACATCTTTTTGTAAAGTAGCAATTAAATTAGCAAGCGCAATACGTTCCTCTTCATCATATTCATTTGCATGTTGATCATCCTCAGACTCATTATTGCACATGTCTGATGAATCGGGTGTGGTATTGCTATCAACCGTTTCCATCATACACGTGTCATTAATGGAATTGGGTAGATCACTATGCTTAGGAATATCACAAAACACATTATATTCATCAGTAGTATGTACCTTATCGATTGGCTCAGTGTCAAAGATAGGGCCATTGTCATCTTCAGTGACTTTGAGAACTTCTTCAACCTTTGCCATGTACGAGTAATGTGCATCGAGCTCTTGATCATAATCTTCATCATCAGTATCATCAAGCATTGCTCCTTCCTCAGCTGACAATTTAACCCCTGCTTCCATTTTCTTGCATAGCAACATCTTTTCCTTGTGATAGCTGGAGTCTCTAACCCTTTTCGGCTTCCTACATTCCTTTGCCATATGCCCATAACCTTGGCAATTAAAACATTGAATCCCACTCTGCTGAACAACTTGACTTCCAACCGTTTCCCTATTCCTAGTAGCAGCAGCAATCCTCTGAGCATCATACTTGGCAGTTTGTCGATCATACCTTGCAGAACCCTCAACATGTGTTGGATTATGTCGATCATACCTAGAAGGACTTTCACCACGTCGACGTGTGTCATACCTTGGAGGACTCTCAACATATCGGTTCTTGGTGTTAGATTATGTGCTAAGATTGTTGTTGGTGGGTTTGTAGATTTTCTTGTAAGTCTTCATTATGAAAGCAATTTGTTGTTTCATCTCTCGATTCTTTTGAGCTTGGTCTTCATCACTATCTTCTTCAGATGATGATTCAGATGGTGGTGATGGTGCTCTTGGCACTTTACCTCGAGATCTTGTGGATCATGAAGACTTAGATGATGTGGAAGATCGTGGTGAAGATGATGTAGTGGAATATGACTTAGGAGCACGAGAGTTATGACCTTGAAGATGTTGAGTTATAGTCACTAAAGCAAGTGGATTAGCCGTCTTGGCAACACGTTCAGCTCGAATCTCATTTGCTTCATTCTGAAATTGCTTCAAGATATCAAAGAGTCGATGATATGAGACCTCATCTAACTTTTCTTGTTGTTTCACCAAAGTGACGAACCGTGTCCACTCGGGTTGAAGTTGTTGAAGAAATTGAACATTGACTTGCATGGTGGAGACTTGCAGATTATTTCTTGTCATGTCATTCATCATCTTATAAAACCTGGAGTAGTAAGAGTCAATTGATTCTCCATCCCTTGAAGTAAACTTGCCAAAATTCCAAAACAAGTTTGTTTTGACATCTTGTTTGTTGAGTGATTCTCCTTGTTGCAAGCGTTCAATAGCAGTCCACATTTCATGTGTTGTAGGGCATGCATCAACCGTGGAATAAATATCATCTCCAATCCCACTTAAAACCATATAGATGGCTTCCTTCTCCGGATCATCCCAAGCACAATTTTCAGGTGTGAGATCGGCTCTTGTTTCATCACGTTCACTTGCAGGTATTGGATCAGTAGTATCTGTGGCTGCTCTTGGAGGAATTGAGATTTTATTAAATACATATGGTCCATGAGTAATACATTTCCTCAAGGCATCACCATTGGGTCTTGTATCAAGATATCATATGAAACGTGATTGCCATTGAGCATACCTACCAGACACAAGCATTGGTGGTCTCTCTTTATTCCCCGCCACCATGATATTGTTGTTTGTGACACGATACTATTGAGTAGAATCCATATCTAGAGACTTGAAATCGAAAGTGAAAATGGATCTTAAGTAGTTGTGTGTTGATTGTTGTTTTCGATGAAAAATGTTAAAATTCTCTAAAAATTGTCTTCACAAGAAACCAAAAAAATCGAAGGAGAAAAATCACACGTATAAAAAATTTCACTTTTGGGTTTTTTTTGGAATAACTAACATTTTCAGAAAAATTGGTGTATTTCGTAATAACAAGTTTTTCAGAGAAATGCCTTTCTTCGGAATATTGATGTTTTCAGAAAAAACAATTTCTTCGGAATAATGGTGTTTTCAGAAAAATGTGGATCTTCGGAAAATTGATGTTTTCAGGAAAAACAACTTCTTCAGAATAATGGTGATTTCAGAAAAAGGTGGATCTTTGGAAAATTGATGTTTTCAGGAAAAACAACTTCTTCGGAATAATGGTGATTTCAGAAAAACGTGGATCTTCGGAATAATCTTCGGAATAAATGCTTTTTCAGAAAATGAGACTTTTCGGAATAATCTTCGGAATAATCTTCGGCATAATCTTCGGAATAATCTTCGGAATAATTTTCGGAATAATCTTCGGAATAATACCAAATTCAGAGAAAATGAAAAATTCAGAGAAACTTACCTTCTTCGGAATAAACGTTTCTTCGGAATATGTAGATTTTCAGAGAAACACTTCTTCGGAATACTGAAATCTTCGGAATCTTTTTCGGAATAATGATAATTTCAGAAAAAATTTCGGAAAAAACACTTTTTCAGAAAAATCCATTTTTCAGAAAAATAAACCCTTATCTGAAAATCCTTTTTTCGGAATAATTAACCCTTTTCCGAAAAACTGAATTTGGAATGATCTTGAAACAGGAAACTAACCGTAACTCTAAAATGAATCCAAACACCTCAAAATCTTGCGATTTTGACCACGAAAACCAAACCAAATCCCTACCAAATCGATATAAATGATTTATATCAAGATTTCTAGCCCGAAAATACTAAACAAGATTTAATTCAGGATGATTTATATGGAAAAATCAACCGAATCAAATTCAAACCAAACAACCAAACACAATCTACCCCGTGGCGATTGATACCAAATGTTGTCCCATATTATTTAGATGATTAATGATAGAAAATAGATGAAAAGAGATGGATTCCTAGAGAGAGAAAGTAGTGAGAGAAATTAGAGAGAGAGATGATTAACTTGGTGAATATTAGATTAGAAATAATGAGTTTACAAATGACCATCCACGCTCTTAACATGCTAGGAGGTTAGTATATATAGTCCACCCATATGCGGGCTTTAATGGGCTATATATTGGGTCGGGCTTGTCTTTTTGGACTTTAATTAGTTTAAATCCAAGCCCATAAACCACGACTAATTAACTACCTATTACAACGTTCTAATATATATTGCAATAGAAACCTATGAGCGAACATTCTTGTTTGACTCAATATTTTGAGGCTAACAAATTCCTATTTATACTAAAAACTATAAAATGGAAATAGCAAGTAGATAAGAATATAGGGTGTGTTTTGTAAATGTTTTATTTACTTTTGTTCAATAAGCGTTCAAGGCTCGTTTGGACGACTTAACGGACGATTCAAGACACGAGACTTGCGCCATCGTTTTTAAAATCATTTTTCCAATAAAAATGAATCCTTACTTCGTCGCGTTTCGAAAACATTTGCTATTACTTATTTAAATGCTCGTTTAATTATTTCTAGCTATTTAGGTTAGATTTCTCCATAAAAATAAAATGTAAACTCTATTACTCACGTTATTAGCAACGTTTTAAGATATAATGAAAAATACTATTTCTTCATATATTTTCAAAGTTTTAGTTTTGAATTGTTTCAACTATTATTTTTATTATTTTTGCTCAGTCTGTCTTTAAAACGTCGAAAGATACTACAAGTAATTAAATAATAATTATTTAATTTATGAAACGTAAACGTAAAAATTTTAAATTTCTCAGTGCATAAACTAAAAGAAAATATTCAAAATAAATTTGAATTTAGCTAACACGATCTTCGTTAAATTATCGAAAATAAATAACAAGTTTCGTAAATGTTCGAAAAATCTTAATTTAAACGTTGGTCAAAATTTTCGGGTTGTTATATCATCCACTCCTTTAGGAAGCGACGTCCCGACGCTTAATTCGGATATAACAGTCTTCAGTCTAACAGTGAAGAGTGAAAAACAGACAAGTCATCGTCTAGGTTCCAAAGAAAGTCAAAAGATATTATATGGTACAAGTTCTCCATGATCGGACGTCATTGGACAATTTTGTCTCAAGTTCTCATAACTTACAATCATTCGACTAGATCAAATGCCACATAAGTATCTAAAAGCAAAAGTCAAACATAAACATCAAATACAGATTTCCGCCGTCGATCATCAAGACACACTAGAAATGGTCCATCAAAACAAATCACAACTCGAGAGAAGTACAACGGGTTATTCGTACATAGATGCTAATCGACAATCATCATAATGACGATAGCACTGAACGATTCTTATCAACAAAACAGGGTTCGAAGAAAGACGTACGCATAACAAACACTCACAAATCAAGCCAGACATACTTGGGCCCACTCATTTATAATTCCTTGTCTACATCAAAAGGCGTCCCCTTTCATGTATACAAGAGTTTATAAATTTACGGTTCGGGAACTTATAACTTTCTTGTTCAAATGAAAAGGCGTCCCAGTCCATTTCAACAAAGCGATTATAAGTCATCCTACTCAAGTATTACTACCTCTCAACACGATATCGTATCAAAATACCATAGTAATTACAAGGTGTCAATAAACTTACATCATGATTTCCGTATTCAAACGTCCCATTCCATCTGAATAAGGAAAACACGACAATCTAAGGTCCAGTGGTTAAAAATTTTCTTATTCAAATGTCCTAATCCATTTAAATAAGACATCCTTAAACGACTCTTAGTTGGGCGAGTTAAAATCTATATATCTAAATGTCCCATTAAATTTAGATACACAGTATTAAGTCACTCAACCGAATGACTACTACGAGCATATCATTGTTGTACCCAAACTATATATATTTGATTAGGATATATATATCTTAAGTCCAGCATTGACATCCTCCTTTTCGCCAATAAAACGTAGTCATATAAATCAAACCGTTTTTTCAGAAAAAATGAGTCATTACTTCGTCGCGTTTCGAAAACATTTGCTATTATTTATTTAAGTGCTCGTTTAATTATTTCTAGCTATTTAGGTTAGATTTATCCATAAAAATAGAATGTAAACTCTATTACTCACGTTATTAGCAACGTTTTAAGATATAATGAAAAATACTATTTCTTCATATATTTTCAAAGTTTTAGTTTTGAATTGTTTCAACTATTATTTTTATTATTTTTGCTCAGTCTGTCTTTAAAACGTCGAAAGATACTACAAGTAATTAAATAATAATTATTTAAATTATGAAACGTAAACGTAAAAATTTTAAATTTCTCAGTTCATAAACTAAAAGAAACTATTCAAAAAAAATTTGAATTTAGCTAACACGATCTTCGTTAAATTATCGAAAATAAATAACAAGTTTCGTAAATGTTCGAAAAGTCTTAATTTAAACGTTGGTCAAAATTTTCGGGTTGTTAAACTTTTTTTCTTCTAACCTTTATATGTAGCTTTTCACCATAACTCTTTCTCTTGGTTCCCCAAGAAAGGGGGAGTAAGCACCAAGGGGGAGCATTTGCAAAGTCGTCTCTTTTCTTCCTCTAAGACTTTGGCTACCTTTTTGCTTCGACAAAGGGGGAGAAATGAAATAAACTCGTCTTTGAAAATCTTGTTTTTATACTTGATTAAGTTTATATGTTGTCACAATCAAAAAGGAGGAGATTGTTAATGCAATGATGCCTAAAAATGTTACTTGCATTTTTTGGTCTCACTGTGTTTTGATTACGACAATATATAAAAATAAACATTTACGAAAACAACGAAAATCGAATTCTTGAGTTCAAGTATTTTTCATGTCATCGATCATCACTTAAGGTATGAATAAACAAGTTTTTAACCTAACTAAGTGATCAAGGATTTACATTTTTCTTAAAACTCACTTTTATTTAAAAGTGACAAATGTTTTTAATAAACATCATTTTTAAGAAAATGTTTTATTAAAATAGAAAATGGAAATTTGAATTTGGCATATTCCAAATGGTTTAGGAATATCCATTTTGGATAAAAACATCACCAAATGGATTTCCCCATTAAAGGATAAAAAGGAGCAGACTCTAGAGCCGGTGACTCAGTATAAGTGTCTGCGACTCAATAGCGATAATGAGCCGCATGCCTATTTATTAAGCCGCGGGCAGATATAGCCGTTGGGCCTTTCTCCTATAAATAGTGGACAATTTCCATATTTCCTTTTAACCTCTTTTGCACACAAATTATCACATTCAATTCACCTTCTTTGATCACACAAATCCTTGGTTATTTGGTTTATTATACTTGTTTAGAATTGAATCTTTCTCCTCCCATCTCATCCTCTCAAGTGCAAAGAGAAGAACACTTTCATCCTTGAAGTACTGTGTCTAGTTCAAGGTCCATTAAAGATAAAAAAATATATTTCATTCTTGTATCATTGTGAAAATCCAAATTGTTGTGTATATTTAGAAGTTGTGTATGTATTATGGTTAATACTTATGCCTCAAAGTATATTGGTGTAGATTGGTCCTAGCTAAGATTAGGTCTCGACTTTTAGCTTAGAGTCGGAAATTGGTTACGCGACGTGTACGGTTTCTCCACCTTAAGGAGCTTGTTGATTAGTGAACTCTCGAGTAAGGAGTACTCAAGAAATGGAGTAGGAACGAAAAGTGAGCTTCGTTGCCGAACCACTATAAATCCTTGGTGTTTGGTTTGATCTTTCCTTTCATGATCTCTTTCCATTCATTATTCATTATTGCATATACTTGTGATTATCAGTTTAGATATACTATCACTTGTTCATATTGTGCATAAGAAGATTTCACATAAATCACTTAAATCTAGTTTTTTGAAAAGGATTCTTAAAAACCGATATTTGGATCATTTTAACTAGTGAAACTATTCACCCCCCCCCCCCCTTTTAGTTTCTAACACCTACATATGTCACCAATACACGATGAAATATCCCAAGAGCTTGGTGATATTGTAAGGAACTCTCTCAAACTAACCTAGACAGTATTGAAGTTGTACCGACACGTCAAGTACCACCTTCCACTTCCACTCCCTTACCCCAAACACTCCAATCTACACACCTTCCCTTAGGTAACCCTCATCCCATTCCATCTTCCATGAACATGGATGACTCCTTAAGGATTTAAAAACTCTCATTCTGCCACTCTCTCCCAAACTCACCATACCATTCCTTACCTACTAGTGTGCTCCCACCTCCCCCAACAACAACAAGATCTTGACCACCGTCTTGCCTTCAATGACAAGGTCAATCGACACATCCTAGAGGCACAACGCCTCAGAGACTTAGTCCGTACTTTGCCACCGCACTCTACTCAAACCACTCATCCTAATCCTACCAACTTCAACACACGTCATGAATGCGCCCATTGTTGATACACCCAATCTCTTGTCACAGACCTCTTTCAAGAGATGCGAGTTGCATTACACAATGTTCATGACAGGATTAAAGCTCTCCTAGGCAGGCCATCTTAGTAACACCCTCGTAATGAGATATCGGGCCTTCTTTCTTTTTCTTTGGTGAATGTTCCAGCAAGCCAGGGACCCCTCAAACCCTTTTTTATTTGGGTCCGACACCCCGAAAGCGTCCGTAAACTACTGACCTTCTTTTCTACTTTATTTTTCTCTTTTCAAGCATTGTAGTTCTATTTTTACTCCAATGCTTCACATAATACATGATATAATTTTACTTGGGAAAGATGAATGAACCCAAATTTCTTTTATTAACCAATGCTTGTGTACATGTATGCTTGTGATTTCTTGTTAAAAATGCTATGTACATGATGTATCTCTCTCGTCTTTTCTTCTATCTAACTTTATTTTGCAGGTCTATAGGGCACAATTCTCCCTATTATCTCTTAATGATTAGAGCATGAATTAAGGGGGATCATTCAAGAAAATGCAATGTTTCTTTTATTTATTCTACATCGTAATAGTCTTTTCTTGTAATATGTCCTCAAATACCATGTGTTGGGTCTTGCATATATTCTTTCACTACTATCTATCTTCTAATCTCTTTTGCACGATTTCATAATCCATGTCTCTCGCTTCTCTAAATTAGGGGGAGTATGAACCGAGGGGGAGACGATGGAAACAAACTTTTCCAATATGGTTTTCTCTCTTTTATCTAAATCTATCTCTAAATTTCTTTTTCCATCTAAACCATCCCTTTTATTTCGACAAAAAGGGGGAGAAGAGAAATATAACATCATATTTCCAAAAACTTATGTGTTGTTTCTAATCATCAACTAAAAATAAATTTATGTTTTGTCTTCAACAAAAAGGGGGAGATTATAAATACAAATATCGTATTAAAACGATGTTTGTATTTTAATCACTCTTAGGTTTTGTTAACGACAAAACATCAAATATATTTTTATGTTTGTGTTACAAACAACACTAAAGCTTTAGATTCATGATTCTATGTTTCTAACTTCTGTAAAAGTTTTCTACACTTTTAATCTCTTTTGTGTAAGCTTAAAATGTGTAAAAACACACTTCTCCCTCCATATCTCTGACTTAGAAAGTCAACATTTGTTAGATACATTGTCTGAGTGTGATCTTGGACAATTTATTTATGAGGCAACAAAAGTCAGACCTCACGGACCCCTTCGTAAAGGGGCAAACCCCTTTGGTAAAAGGGTACGCGGGGTATGAGACCTGCTATTGAGTTTGCCTATACATACCAAGCTATCTCCAAGCATCACATTCACCCCTCTTCTATCTAATCTCTCTAAACCTCTGATTATCTTTAACATTCTAACTTATATTCTTCTTACTTCTTGTCTATTATGATTTAGATTTTTGTCTTCTTGAAGATCATTTACAGAAATTCTATATACAAGCTTTGATCCTTCAAAGTTTACATTGTGTGATTGTGTTAAGTGTTATCTATACAATCACCATTGTTGTACCCATTCATCTACTACCTGTGTAATTGTGTGGTTAGTATTTTAGTCCTCAAAATACATGGTCTGGAGGGAGTTGTTGTACTCGTGTAAAAGAACATGACATCCTATCTTAGGTGTCGGTAAAGATTGTAAGCAAAGTGTAAGGGTTTCTCCAACGATATAAAGAAGATTGTTGACTAGTAAAATTCGAACTCTCGAGTGGATACTCGAGGAGTAGAAGTAGGGGCAAGATAAGTGAGATCTTTCTAGGCCGAACCATTATAAATCCTTTGTGCATTGTGGTTTGATTTATCTTTCACTATCTATATTATATAAGCAATCATACTCGATCTATATCTTAGCTAATCACATAAAAGTTTGAAAGAACTTAAACTAACCGGTAAAACTATTCAAACCTCCTTCTAGTTTTCCACACAAATGATATGAAGGCTAGAAGTATTGTTATGCTAGATTTACCTAATGAGTATTGTAAAACCCGCATGCTTTTACCATGAATAGTGCCCTTAAGATCGTACGTACATGATTAGAACTTTCCTTTTATAGCATGTTTATGTTTCATGAACAAGAATTACAAGTATTACGTACGTGTTATAACACGATAAGTATTTATTACGTATGAACACACAATAATTATTCCAATAATAATTATAATCACGAACATACGAACATGAAATCATGAACGTAAATTAATCACGAACTAATATTACGTAGATATATATATTTATTACGAACACGAATAAATATATTAAGTCACGATCGATAACTAATTAGAACACGTAAATTACGAACACGAGAACACACGAGAACACACTATTATTTTAGACACGGAAAAAGGTATGGGTTACCCCATGTGGGGCCCCCTGCCCGCGGCTATACCAAGAAACATGGGCTTAGCCCATGTAATTTTACTAACTAGGGAATTTAGGAAAAACATGTTTCATATTTACAAAAATTAGAAAAGAAAGAAAACCCTAGTTCTTCCTTTTGTCCACTTTGGCCGCCGGGTTCAAGAACACCAAAGGGTGATTCGGGTTGATTTTGATCTTTGATTTATTGCAAGGAATCGTGTGTGTTCATCCTTCTTGATTTCACGTAATCGATATAACCTTTAAACTTTTCTTTTTATGTTTTGATTTATATAATCACATAAAATCATGATTTTTTTAATAAACTAATTAAAAAAAGTAATATAAACATGTTCTAATCATGGGGTTTAAATCAATCAAGGGTTTAGGGGTGTTTGTGGTCTAGCCGACGCCTAGCTGAGCCCCAAGGGGGTTTCGGCTTGGCTTATTTCGCACCACCGAGACCATATGGTCTCGGTATGGTGGTGATGGTGTCACGGCAGCAGCAAGGGCAAGGGAAACCCCGACCTTGGTCGGGGTATGGTGATGGTTACGGGTCCGGTTCATGGGTTTTAATCACGGGTCCGGTTCATGAATCATTTTTTTTCAAGGTGTATGATTTTTACAAGTTATGTTATTTTTGTAGACTTAAATTAAATTAATTAAAAGCATGAACATGATTAATTTAATTTACATGACTTAGGTTATTAATTTAATTATTAATTCATGAATTTAACCTAAGTATTTATCTTTAATTAGACTATATAATTAATTAATTATTAAAACCATGACTTATAATTAATTAATTTACATGACTTAGGTTATATCATTAATAGATAATAATACATGTTTTAACCAAAGTATTTTACCTTTATTTAATTAAAATCATGTTATATTTAATTAAATACTTTAACCTATAGTTTATTTAATTTACACATAATAATTAATAAACTATACTATATAATCACATGACTTAGAATATTAATCAGAAAACACTTAAGCTTATGTAGTTAGCTTAATTAACTAGCTTATATCTATTTATGGAAACTTTCTATTTTTAGAAACTTATTTATTTAAGGTGGCTAATCTATATACGGAAACTTTCTACTTTTAGAAACTTATCTATTTTAAGCAGTAATTCTATTTTTGGAAACTGTCTATTTTTGGAAACTTTCTATTTTTGGAAACTTTCTATTTTTTGTAACTTTCTATTTTTGGAAACTTTCTATTTTAGGAAACCTGCTATTTTTAGAAAGTTACTTATTATTACACAGCAAGTATAATAATACATGAAATACAAGTAATACTTAATCAGAATAGACAGAATATATGATAAACACTGTATAAAGCTTAAATCAGTAAAACATGACATGAACATATAAAACAAGCTAAGACATGATATAAAATCAGTTACGTACTCAGTAATCAGATACTTATACACGTATGTATTTATGTAGCATTAGTGATACCGAAGTAGGACTCTCTTCCGTTCGTCTTCTTCGTTCACTGGACATAAGGTACGGATTCTCCGTCCTTTCAGTATGGACATTCTTTCCTTATTAGGATTCCTCGTATGCAGCCAACTATTTTTCCTAGTATATGTTTTATATGTTTTAATTGCTTATGTTTAATTGGAATACCTAAAGCCATATACATGCATGACCAGTTTCACCTAGTTATGGAGGTACCATAACCATAACACTGGAGGCATCAGTGTTATGACTTCCCCACGGCGGAGTGATTGCTCGTGGCGTCCCTTTCAGCTTTTGGCCATTTATTATATTATCAGGTGGGGTGTATGGGTGCATCCTAGTATACATGTTTTCAGCAGATTACTCAGTGTGAATGTGGTGTGCGCCTTGCATCCTTCACAAGGAGCTGATCCCTCCTACCCAAAACCAGTATATTAAATTAGAGGCAGCCCCTCTAATTTGCATGACGAGGTCACCCCTCCAAGTATTCATGCACGTTGATATTTCATGACCTATATTGGCTAATGGTAAAATATGTTAAACAGTTTTCACAAGATAAACATAAGGCTTTTCAAACTATAAAACCAGTTTTACTAAGATATAACCGGGTTATCCAGGACTTAGTTTCTTCCGCTGTTTCATGTTTATATGCTTATATTATTCATGCTTTACTTGTACATCCGTGCACTGAGCGTATTGCTCAGCCATTTTCCTTTTCATGTTCCCAAAACGGCAGGTACTCAGGGACGCTCGTAGACTTTAAGCGTACGTGCATATGGACTGGAAGCTTTCTAGCCTTATTTACTTTATGCATTTATCTATACTTTGATACTCATTTCCATGGACATTGTTTAGTCCTTTCATTTACAGTACTTATGTTTGTGTGTGATGAGTTCTACTTTTGGACTACCGATGTTTGATTCTGGTATTTCCTTTATGGTCATGTAATGTTTAGACATTTATCCTTGTATGCTTTGATGACACGCCATAATCACGCGTGACATTCCATTTATCAAAATGGGGTGTTACAATTATGGTATCAGAGCCAAGGCTTCAACCTGTAGGCTCTCAAAATATGACCTGTGATTAGTGGGTAGTCACTATGGTCTTCCTAGAACTGACAGTCGGTTTTCATGCATTCATCATTTTCATGCATACATATATATGTCATTGTTGTAGGTTTATGACTAAGTAATGGTTGGTACAGGACTGGCCCTATTTAGTCGCATGTGTTTTATCGAAACTTTTAAATTTCACCAACCCATAGGCGTCCCCTCGCCATGTCTTTTGTTTTGAGTGAACTGATCATAGGCATTCATTCTCGAGCATACAAAGGTTTTCATAAAACTGCATCATGCATTCATGTACAAAATTTTCTTGCATAAAATGTTTCTCATGATTTATTGGTATAAATTTTTTTCATGTATATATTTTATGTTTTGATCAGTTTAATCATGTATTTTATGTTATACTGTCAGATGGTTCTCACACGCGAGCAGGAACAACTCAATGCAGTAATCCAAGCTGCAATGCAAGCTTTGCTTCCTCAGCTGAGGAACGACATCAAGGCTGAGGTTCAGGCTGCCAACAATCAGCTGCATCACCAGCACCTCCTCCTCCTCCTCCAGTGACATTGGCTACATGGCTGGAGAGATTCAACAAGCTCCGTCCTCGAGTTTTCGAGAGAACAAATAGCCCCAGTGAAGCTGAAAGCTGGTTAGTTCACATCGAGAAGATCTTCGATGCTATGGGTTGTGACCCCGTCTTCAAGTCGAGGTTGGCATGTTACCGGTTCGAAGGCGATGTGTTAAATTGGTGGTTAGCATTGAAGCAGTCAGAGGGAGGTGATAGTTGGGTTGCTGGTTTGACATGGGCTCAATCAGAGATAGGGTGATGGAGCATTTCTTTCCCAAGACTGGGCAAGACAAGCTGAAGAGGGAGTACCATGGGATCCGACAGAGAGTTGGGAAGAATAGCAACGAGTTCATGCAGTGATTTCTTCGCTTAGCTGGTTTCCTTGGTGCAGCGGCAGGTACTCCTGAAGAGCAGGCACACCAATTTAGGTGGGCTCTTCGCACATCGGTCGCAAACAACTTGGTGTGTGCTACGTTCAACACGGTAGCACAAGTGGCCGATGCAGCACGTAAGCTAGAGATGCTGCAGGAGAGAGATGAGTTCGGGGAAGCAGAGAGACCCGATAAGAGGTAAACATACGTATTCAAGCGGTGACCAATCCGTATTCTTTCAATATATGTCAATTTTCATCTCTTTAAATTGTATCTTCCAGGCAGAAGACTGGGGACCGGTCTCAGCCGGCTACTCAGCAGCAGCCTAATCAGCCCAAGGGAAACGGTCAGACTAACGACCGTTTTGCTAGGGATAAGCGTGGCAGTAATGATAATTACCGTAACAACGCGGGACACTCCAACAGCGGCAGGAACCATAGAAAGGGTAGGGACCAGAACCAGAGAGGTTCACAGCCTAGCCGTCCAGCTATCACTGGTTCTCAGCCAGTCAGGACACCTGCTGGAGGATATACTCATCCTCTTTGCTCTACTTGCCACCGTAGGCACCCAGGGCCATGTCGTCGCGACAATGACGCATGCTTCAAGTGTGGTCTTCCTGGCTATCGCATGAAGGACTGCCGCAAGGGCGAGATGGAGGGCACATCGGGACATGCTGATACCAAGCCGCCTCCTACCACTGGATGCGTCTACACGACATCTCGCGATCAGACCAACAAGTCTACAGGTACCATCACTGGAATCTTGTATATGTATGGTCAAGCTGCATGCGTTCTATTTGATATGGGTGCTACTCGCTCGGTCATTTCTACTGCTTATGCCAAGAATGCTAGGATACTCCCCATGCCACTAGAGAATAGACTCAGTATTTCCACGCCTTTGAGAGACTTTGTACTTATAACCCATGTGTACAAGAGCCTTCCCCTAGAGTTTGATGATAAGGTTCGTATGGTTGACGCACTTCCGCTGGACATGAATGACTTGGACATGATTTTGGGCATGGATTGGCTATCCAAGCATCATGCTACCATAGACTGCCATTCATATCGAGGCATCTTCGGTGATGCTAATGCACCAGAGTACATTCTTAACGGGTTCGTACCCGGCAGGTCTGTACAAATCATATCTACCCTGCAAGCATGTGCACTACTGTCACATGGCTGCGAGGGTTATCTAGCTACGATTCATGACATGCATGTTGAATCCCCATCAATTCAGGATCAGCCGATAGTGTCATAATTTCAAGATGTATTTCTAGAAGAACTTCCGGGCATACCACCTACACGTGAAGTGGAATTCAATATCGAGCTCATCCCAGGAGCTGAGCCGATTTCCAAGGCTCCTTATCGCATGGCTCCCATAGAGTTAAAGGAGCTGAAGGATCAACTGCAAGAACTTCTAGAACGAGGTTTCATTCGACCGAGCGCATCTCCATGGGGCGCACCGATCTTATTTGTTAAGAAGAAGGACGGTAGTATGCGTCTTTGCATAGACTATCGCGAGCTCAACAAGATTACTATCAGGAATAGGTATCTGTTGCCACGTATAGACGATCTGTTTGACCAACTCCATGGGGCCAAACACTTCTCCAAGATTGATCTTAGGTCAGGCTATCATCAGCTACGGGTTAAGGAGCAGGACATCGCCAAGACTGCCTTCCGTACACGCTACGGCCACTATGAATTTGTAGTCATGCCATTCGGCCTGACCAATGCTCCAGCAGTGTTCATGGATTTGATGAATAGAATCTTCTATGAATTTCTGGACAAGTTCGTCATTGTCTTCATCGATGACATCCTGATTTTCTCAAAGTCCAAGGAGGAACATGATGTAGTGTTTTTACTACCCTTTAGGAAAAGGGAGCAAAAGTGGCAAGTATTAAGTGTCGGTTTAGGAAAACCAAGCACTAATGACCCAATGAAGTTCAAGTTCGTTTCCCAAGGAGGCTAGTGCGTTGTGTAATGAAATGATTATCTTTGATGATTTTATTGTTATGAGAAAAGAAAATAGAAATGTGGTAAGAAGAGAATGACGGTTATGATGACGGATTAAGCTAAGTCGAAAAAGTCGTTCTCGTAAAACCGTAAAAACCACCAAATTAAAAAATTAAACCTAAAAATTCCTAAAAATTGCAAACAAATCCTAAATAATGTAAAAAGAGTTTACAAAAAATCAAAAATCACCCAAACCTTTTAATTAATTAAATAATGATTTTTTAATGCTAATTAAAGCCCTAAAAATCAATTTAATTACTAAAAAGCCCAAAATGAGTTTTATCACTTTGTAAACCTCTAAAAAAACAACCTAACTTAATTTAAAACTATTTTAGAAAATTTTTAAACTAACCAAAACTATTTAAAATGATTTAAAAACTATTAAAATTAATAAAACTTAAAATAATTATAAAAATAAATCTAAGGACTATGCAAATATTCTAAAAGTTGCAAAACTCCTAACTTTAGATACTTGAACTAGGAAAAATGAAAAAAATAGAAAAAACTAACTTTCAATTTTTATAATAAAATAATAATAAAATATTCAAAAAAATTCAAAGTTTATAAAAAGAATTCTAAAAAATTACCAAAAATCTAGAATAATGTAACTAAGACAGAAATGCAATCAAAAGTTTCCAAAACCTTTTTAATAATTTTATATTAATTTCTAAAGTTTGTTAAAAACCCTAAAATCATATAAAATCAAAAATTAGCTAAAATGAAAACTTTAATGGTTGTAAACCTCAAAAATATAGTTAAAAACCTAAAAACTATTTATCCAGATTTTTAAACTACTTTTTCCTATTTTTTATTTACTTTCTAAAATTTAAACTTAAAATAATCCTAGAAAATTAATTAAATACGTGAAAAATAAATTTTTTGCACCAAAAAGTCCTAAACCTAAATAAGAACAATAGAAAAATGCTAAGTGGTAAACATCTACTAAGAATAAGCTGAAATCAGCTTATAACTAGGCTGCTAGGTTTAATAAGCTAAAAACCAACACTCCTTAAATAATTAAAAGTCCAAGTGATAACCAGTCAAAGACCCTAGGGCAACTGGTTATCACGTTGGAGTGTGAGAGGAGTGGTGCAGGTTCGAGTCCTGGCCACGTCCTTTTTACAAAAAACTTTTTTTTTCTTTTTTTTAAATTTTAAACTCAAATACAGTAACTAAAACTTACTCAAAAACACAATCTGTATACACGTTAAGCTAGATTTAAAGCAATTAAAGTCAAAAATATACCCAGATACCCACTTTGTTAACTGATGAACACAAAAGTAAAAAAACGTATCTTCACTTGTGAAGATAGAACAAGAGGGCTTGTTCAATGAGGTTTGTTGGTTGTTTTGGCAAGACAAGGCACCCCCACAACCAGTTGGGTTGTGGGGAGTCACAAAGAGCAAGTAAACACCAAGTTAACACAAGAAAAATCAAGCACAATTGCCCTATTCAGTTACTGATGAAGCAGGGAGCTGTTGGGGGTACTTTGTTGATGCAATATGCACTTGAGTGAGTTTTGGTTGGCCAAAACTTACTCAAGTCACTCACAAACTCCCTCAAATCACACTCTAATCCTAGATTTAACCTAATCTTAACAGACTACAATATTACACCTCAAAAAAATTACAAAAACAAGATAGAATTATGACCCTACTGTTTTTCTGCTATTTTGAAATGCAAAATGCTTTAAAACCTATCAATACTGAAATCCTAAGTTGTAAATAAACCAAACCTATCAGTACAAGTGTGTCTAAGCAGATTTTGAACCAAAAGCTTGTTAGACCTTAAGCTTAAACCGTACTCCCAAACACCCCTTTAATTTCAGAACTTGGATTTTAACAAACCAAGTATATGCAAATTCAAACCAAATTGACTAAGATCATTGCTATCATGCATACAAACCTCTAATGTGTAAAATCAAACCACTAAACAAACACATAAGCAACTTTCTCACATAATCACATCATTAAACTTGAAAACAAGGATTTAAGCTAAGTTACCTTGTGGGACCTACAATCCAGGTCCCACTATGGCTGAAAAGCCATCTCCATACAAGCTCGGGCTTGTGCAGAACTAGTTGGAAAAACAGTCAAAAGCTTCAAATGATTTCCTGCTAAGAACAATAGAAACACAATATCCAAATAATCTAATTTTATTTTTCTCTTTTTCAAATCTTTTTCACAAATTCTCTCAATTACTTTTCGTTCAAAACACTTAAACAAACCACTTTACACACTTTCAAAACACATTTTTAAAACATCAACTTTTTTAGAAACTTTGAAAACAGGAATTATTTTTGGAAATTATTGAATTAATGTTAACTTTGTGGAACTCAGATTAAACTCAAGCAAATACCAACTTTTAAACTATAAAAGGAATTACAATTTCACCAAAAATACCAACTTTATAAATCTTTAAAAAGGAATTACAGGACTTGAGTAAAAATCTGGAACAACTAAAATGAAACACAATACGTTTCATTTATACTACATGAAAGAGAATTCTAGAATCTGAATAAAATATTACAATTTCCTATACCCTAATCTATGAGTTCCAAAGTTGCCCTTGGTCTTCATTATTTGAATTTCTGTCAAAGGGGTATCATGTGAATGCTAGTTGGATGAGAGGATCCTGAGCGTTAGTAAACTCCTTTGGGACCAAGGAATGCTTTAGGGACGTTGGATGTGTCTCTTTTTGGGTTTGGGTGAAAGAGACATATGCAGGGGTGGTCGGGTTTGGGGACCATGGTGAGCTGGAGTGTATTTTGTAAGTGGGGTTGGGTTGGGTTTAATCTGATTTTGGGGCTGGGTTTATTTAAAAAATGTTTTGGTGGGAATTAAGGGGGGTTGACTGGGTTTGACCCAGTTTAATAAATAAACTGGTGGTGGATTTCTGACGTGGAGAGGGAGTGGAGTGTGATTGGTTGAGGGGTTAAGTGGGGGTGACGTGGCGAGCAATGGTTGGTGGAGTAATGTTTGGCTGTCTCCCCAATTTGGTCCCTAGACTTCTTCTCTCTTGCCTCTTTGTATAAAACAGCCATAAAACCTTTTCCCTTTGTAAAAACTTTGGCATACTTGTCAATTTTGGCACAATACTTGCAAATACTTTTATCAAGGACCTTTCATGAAATTTGACCATTCTTGAAGGGCTTAACTTGTAATATCTTGATAATTTAGGGACCTTAATGCAAATAGTGAGTATTGCAAGGGTTTAAATTGCCAAGTCTTCAAAAAATGAAGGACCAATCTTGCCAATCTTTAGTTCTTCAAGGGTTGTTTTGGAAATTCTTGATTCGGGTCTGGTTCATTGTGCGGCTTCGTTTCCCGTGTTCGTTATTGATTGATTCTTGTGATCTTTTTGTCATTTCCTCAATATCCGTACTTAAAATACACAAGCAACAAACACGAGCATATATTTGGCATTTTTAATGATATTTAATGCGTTTTAAGCCCATTTTGGACGATGAGACTATGTATAAAAGCAGTCTCATCAGAACACGAAGATCATCTTCGTACATTACTACAGATTCTTCGCCAGAAGCAGTTGTGTGCTAAATTCTCCAAGTGTGATTTCTGGTTAGACAAGGTGGCATTCTTAGGTCACATTGTATCAGCAGAAGGAATCACTATGGATCCAGCGAAGGTTGAGGCTATTACTAAGTGGTCGAGGCCGACATCAGCGACTGAAGTCCGCAGTTTCTTAGGCTTAGCTGGCTATTACCGTAGGTTCGTGGAGAACTTTTCCCGCCTAGCACTACCATTGACCAAACTGATGCGGAAAGAGGAGAAATTCGTCTGGACTGAAGAACGAGAGAAGAGCTTTGATGACCTGAAGCAGAAGTTAGTATTTGCACCGATTCTTACTCTCCCATCTGGTACGGGTGGATTTTAAATCTACAGTGATGCATCGGGGAAGGAACTCGGCTGTGTTCTCATGCAACATAGGAAAGTGATCGCGTACGCTTCACGGCAGCTTAAGCCTTATGAGGAAAATTACCCTACGCATGACTTGGAACTTGCTGCAGTCGTATTTGCATTGAAGATATGGAGGCACTATTTGTATGGAGAATCATGTGACATTTTCACGGACCATAAGAGCTTGAAGTATATCTTCACTCAGCGTGAATTGAACATGAGGCAGAGGAGATGGTTAGAGCTATTGAAGGATTATGACATTAATCTGCAGTATCATCCCGGCAAGGCGAATGTAGTAGCAGATGCACTTAGCAGAAAGTCCGAAATGATCAACGGCATTGAGATTGAAGAAGAAATCATAAGAGACTTGGAGCGACTAGATATAGAGATCATGGTATGTGGACAACACGGTTACTGGGCTAATCTTAGAGTAGAACCCGAGTTACTCTCTAAGATCAAGGAAGCTCAGAAAGATGATGGAGAAATCTGGACGATAATTCAGAATTTGAAGAAGCAGACAGAATTCAGAGTAGATGCAGATGGTATCTTATGGCAGGGCACGAGACGTTGTGTTCCTGATGATCAAGAACTTCAGGAAGCCTTGTTAGCTAAAGCTCATAGCTCCCCATTCTCTATACATCCTGGTTCGACCAAGATGTACCATGACATCAAGAAGTACTTTTGGTGGAGTGGTATGAAACAGGATGTTGCCACTTACGTCTCCAAATGTCTTACCTGCCAGCAGGTTAAGATCGAGCATCAGCGATCTGGCGGTCTTCTTCAACCGTTAGATATTCCAGAGTGGAAGTGGGACAAAATCACCATGGATTTTGTTACTGGTTTTCCGCCAACCAAGAGGAAGCACGATGCAATTTGGGTTATCGTAGATCGACTTACCAAATCAGCTCATTTCTTACCGATCCGCAAGGAAGATTCGGTCAGTAAACTCGCCGATACGTATAGAAGAGAGATCATGAGACTTCATGGTGCTCCATCCAGCATCGTCTCAGACAGAGATCCTCGATTCACTTCGCGATTTTGGAAAAGTCTGCAGAAAGCTTGGGGTACACAACTTAAGCTTAGCACGGCTTTTCATCCTCAAACAGACGGGCAGTCGGAGCGAACGATTCAGACATTGGAAGACATGTTGAGGTCATGTGCGTTGGAATGGACGGGTGATTGGGACGATTATATCTGTTTGGTGGAGTTTGCATAAAACAACAGTTGGCACGCAAGTATCAAGTGTGCTCCTTTCGAGATGTTGTATGGCAGAAAATGTCGTGCCCCAATCTGATGGGATCAGGTTGGTGAGCGAACACTTGAAGGACCAGAAATCATCGAGCTGACTAATGAGAGGGTCGCAGTAGCTAAGCAGAAACTTCAAGAAGCACGGTCACGTCAGAAAAGCTACGCAGACAAGCATCGTAGGGACATACATTTTAACGTAGGAGATCACGTTTTCCTTAAGGTTTCGCCGGCACGTGGTGTTAGACGCTTTGGAGTTAAAGGGAAGCTCAATCCTCGATTCATCGGACTGTTTGATATCATTGAACGAGTCGGTGAAGTATCTTACCGTTTAGCGTTACCTCCGCAGCTTTCTCATGTACACAATGTGTTTCATGTATCCTTACTTAGAGGGTACCAGTATCATCCCCTTCACATGGTTCAGTATCCACTGGAACAGATTCGTGAAGATCTCACTTTCATAGAAGAACCCGAACGAGTTCTTGACAGACAAGAACGAGTCATGAGAAGGAAGACGATCCCATTCGTCAAAATCCTTTAGAGGGATCATACCGAGCGGTAAGCCACTTAGGAAATAGAGGAGTCTATCTGGGCTTCATACCCTCATTTCATATTTTGAATTCGGGTATGTTCTTCTTTACCAGTTTACTTTATCTATAATTCGGGGACGAATATTCTTTTTAAGGCGGAAGAGTTGTAAAACCCGCATGCTTTTACCATGAATAGTACCCTTAAGATCGTACGTACATGATTAGAACTTTCCTTTTATAGCACGTTTTTGTTTCATGAACAAGAATTACAAGTATTACGTACGTGTTATAACACGATAAGTATTTATTACGTATGAACACACGATAATTATTCCAATAATAATTAGAATCACTAACATACGAACATGAATCATGAACGTAAATTAATCACGAACTAATATTACGTAGATATATATATTTATTACGAACACGAATAAATATATTAAGTCACGATCGATAACTAATTAGAACACGTAAATTACGAACATGATAACACACGAGAACACACTATTATTTTAGACACGGAAAAAGGTACGGGTTACCCCATGTGGGCCCCCTACCGGCGGCTATACCAAGAAACATGGGCTTAGCCCATGTAATTTTACTAACTAGGGAATTTAGGAAAAACATGTTTCATATTTACAAAAAATAGAAAAGAAAGAAAACCTGAGTTCTTCCTTTTGTCCTCTTTGGCCGCCGGGTTCAAGAACACCAAAGCGTGATTCGGGTTGATTTTGATCTTTGATTTATTGCAAGGAATCGTGTGTGTTCATCCTTCTTGATTTCACGTAATCGATATAACCTTTAACCTTTTCTTTTTATGTTTTGATTTATATAATCACATAAAATCATGATGTTTTTAATAAACTCATTAAAAACAAGTAATATAAACATGTTCTAATCATGGGGTTTAAATCAATCAAGGGTTTAGGGGTGTTTGTGGTCTAGTCGATGCCTAACCGAGCCCCAAGGGGATCTCGGCTAGGCTTATTTCGCACCATCGAGACCATATGGTCTCGGTATGGTGGTGATGGTGTCACGGCAGCAGCAAGGGCAAGGGAAACCCCGACCTTGGTCGGGGTATGATGATGGTTACGGGTCTGGTTCATGGGTTTTAATCACGGGTCCGGTTCATGAATTATTTTTTTCAAGGTTTATGATTTTTACAAGTTATGTTATTTTTTAGACTTAAATTAAATTAATTAAAAGCATGAACATGATTAATTTAATTTACATGACTTAGGTTATTAATTTAATTATTAATTCATGAATTTTAACCTAAGTATTTATCTTTAACTAGACTATATAATTAATTAATTATTAAAATCATGACTTATAACTAATTAATTTACATGACTTAGGTTATATTATTAATAGATAATAATACATGTTTTAACCTAAGTATTTTACCTTTACTTAATTCAAATCATGTTATATTTAATTAAATACTTTAACCTATAGTTTATTTAATTTACACATAATAATTAATAAACTATACTATATAATCACATGACTTAGAATATTAATCAGAAAACACTTAAGCTTATGTAATTAGCTTAATTAACTAGCTTATATCTATTTATGGAAACTTTCTATTTTTAGAAACTTATTTATTTAAGGCAGCTAATCTATTTACGGAAACTTTCTATTTTTAGAAACTTATCTATTTTAAGCAGTAATTCTATTTTTGAAAACTTTCTATTTTGGAAACTTTCTATTTTTGGAAACTTTCTATTTTTGGTAACTTTCTATTTTTGGAAACTTTCTATTTTAGGAAACCTGTTTTTTTTAGAAAGTTACTTATTATTACACAGCAAGTATAATAATACATGAAAGACAAGTAATACTTAATTAGAATAGACAAAATATATGATAAACACTGTATAAAGCTTAAATCAGTAAAACATGACATGAACATATAAAACAAGCTAAGACATGATATAAAATCAGTTACGTACTCAATAATCAGATACATATACACGTATGTATTTATGTAGCATTAGTGATACCGAAGTAGGACTCTCTTCCGTTCGTCTTCTTCGTTCACTGGACATAAGGTATGGATTCTCCGTCCTTTCAGTATGGACATTCTTTCCTTATTAGGATTCCCCGTATACAGCCAACTGTTTTCCCTAGTATATGTTTTATATGTTTTGATTGCTTACGTTTAATTAGAATACCTAAAGCCATATACATGCATGACCAGTTTCACCTAGTTATGGAGGTACCATAACCATAACACTAGAGGCACCAGTGTTATGACTTCCCCACGGCGGAGTGATTGCTCGTGGCGTCCCTTTCAGCTTTTGGCCATTTATTATATTATCAGGTGGGGCGTATGGGTGCATCCTAGTATAAATGTTTTCAGCAGATTACTCAGTGTGAATGTGGTGTGTGCCTTGCATCCTTCACAAGGAGTTGATCCCTCCTACCCAAAACCAGTATATTAAATTAGAGGCAACCCTTCTAATTTGCATGACGAGGTCACCCTTCCAAGTATTCATGCACGTTGATATTTCATGATCTATATTGGCTAATGGTAAAATATGCTAAACAGTTTTCACAAGAACATAAGGCTTTTCAAACTATAAAACCAGTTTTACTAAGATATAACCGGGTTATCCAGGACTTAGTTTCTTCCGCTGTTTCATGTTTATATGCTTATATTATTCATGCTTTACTTGTACATCCGTGCACTGAGCGTATTGCTCAGCCGTTTTCCTTTTCATGTTCCCAAAACGGTAGGTACTCAGGGACGCTCGTAGACTTTAAGCGTACGTGTTCTTTACTTTATGCATTTATCTATACTTTGATACTCATTTCCATGGACATTGTTTAGTCCTTTCATTTACAGTACTTATGTTTGTGTGTGATGAGTTCTACTTTTGGACTACCGATGTTTGATTCCGGTATTTCCTTTATGGTCATGTAATCTTTAGACATTTATCCTTGTATGCTTTGATGACATGCCATAATCACGTGTGACATTCCATTTATCAAAATGGGGTGTTACAAGTATATCCTTGCTTTTCAGCAATATGAAGATGCTAAATCTACGTTTGATGCTTTGTTCTAAGATTTGAAGGCAATGACTCCACCAAGAAAGCCAAGAAAGCATTGTTAAAATCATTGTTTGAAAACTTTAATGATGATGGATCAGAATCTCTTGACTCTATTTACAATAGACTTTAAGGGGTAGTGAGCAAACTCATTACTCAAGGAGGAAAGGTTGAGCAGGAGGAACTAAATGCATAGTTTCTAAGGAGCATGCCTGCAGAAATGGCTACAAAGCCATTCGGGAAAACACGGAGGATATTGACCAAGTAAATATTGATGATCTATATAATCACTTCAAGGTGGTTGAACAGAAGCTCAAGAAAAAGGCTAGGTTAGTTTCTAATGCTAATGATCTGGCATTTATATCAAGTTCTAGTCATGCTAGTAAAGAAAACCCTAAGAGTATTTTGATGCTGGCAGTGCATCTCATATTACTAGTAGTACATTTTCTAATACTAATGAAGCAACTGCTAGTGCTGCTGGTTTAAGTGATGGAATAATTCATGCATTCTTGTCCAATTATGAGAATATAGCAGAAATTATTGCAGATGATCTTTAAAAATTAAGTGATGATGACTTAAAAGAGCTTTAAATAAAAAAATCGGCTTGCTTTCCTCAGCATGAGAGCAAGAAGGTTCTTTAGAAGAACAGGTTAGTAGATCATCCTTAATGCTGGTGATAAGGTAGGGTTTGATAAGTCTAAGATGTAATGATACAATTGTTACAAGAAGGGACATTTTGCTAGGGAATGCATAAGTCTAAGAAGTTAGGAGAAAAAGGTAACTGTTGATGAGCCTTCTTCAAAGGCATTACTGGCTATTGATGGATTTGGCACTGATTGGTATTTATGGAAGATGAAGAACCTATCACAAATATGGCTCTCATGGCGCTTTCAGACTCCAAGGTAACTCTTAAGAAAAACTGTACTAAAGAATGTCTAGAAACCTATGAGAAACTTAAAAAAATACTATGATGGTATTAAAAGAAATTACGATAGATCTATCTTTGATTTATCTAATTATAAAAGAGGGTTGAAAATGCTAGAAGAACGGATAGTGTTCTATAAAGAACAAGAAATCTCCTTTAAACTCTATCATTCTTTTAAAAGGGAAATTGTAGCACAGGTTTTGGATATCAATGAATTAACCTCAAAACTAGAAATTAGTGAGTCTAGCAAAAATGAAAATGAGGTTAAGTTAAAATCTTTGATAGTGCCACTAAAAGCATGGAAAAGATGATTGATAGTCAGGTTTTGACAAATGCAAGTGGGGTCTAGGAGACAATGGTGATTACCATGATGTTGAGCCCCCTCTTTGTTACTTCCCTCCCATAAAGGATTTGTCATACACTGGTTTACTAGAATTCCAAAATAAGGAGGAACCTGAATTCGCAAATAAAGTTTTGTGGAAAACTAGAAGGGGGGTGAATAGTTTTACCGATTAGTCTTACTTATTTGAAACTTTGTATGTGATTAGTAAGGTTATATAGATCAAATATGATTAAGTTGTAGTAAATCAAGAAATAGAGATAAACAAAGAGTAAATCAAACCACAATTCACAAGTGATTTATAGCGGTTCGACCTAGCAAAATCTCATTTATCTTCCCCCTACTTCCACTCCTCAAGTATCCACTCTAGAGTTCGACTTTCACTAGTCAACCAACTCCTTTATACCGGTGGAGAAACCCTTACACGTCGCTTACAATATTTACTAACACATAAGCTAAGATGTCGTGTTCTTTCACACGGGTACAACAACTCCCTTCACACTATGTATTTTGAGGACTAAAATACTAACCACACTATTACACAAGTAGTAGATGAATGGGTACAACAATGGTGATTGTATAGGTAACACTTAATACAATCACACAAGTAAACTTTGAATTATCAAAGCTTAGGTGTAGAGTTCTTGTTTATGATCTTCAAAGAGGGTAAGATCTATATCACAAGAGACAAGAATGAGATTAAGAATAAAGGTTAGAATGTAAGATATATTCAGAGATTAGAGAAATTACAAAGAAGAGGGGTGGAGAAAAAGCATTATTTGAGAAGGCTGGAAGATTGAATCCCAATGCTCTTAAATATCACCATGTTAGGAAATCTGTTAAATATGCTGAAATGTATAAAGCTATCAAACCTAGGGGAAATCAGAGAAACACAAACAATCAAAAGTTCCAACAAAAGGGACGGTGGAATAAAACTTGTTATGTATATGGTTGTTTTGATCATTTGCAGGCACATTGCAAGAAGAATCATAAAAGGGGAATGGGGTATACAAAAAATCCCCAAAAAAAGGATTACAAGCCCAAAACCAAAATGATCCCTAGATTAGTATTACTCAAGGATGGTCTAAAACCAATTAATAATAGTCATTTTAATTATGATAGATCTCATTCTAATTCTAGTAGATCTTCATCAGTTAATTCTAACATATCCATTAATATTGGTCACCCAAAGTCTTACTCTAGGAACAATAGTCCAAGGTTTGTTAATTCTGTTAACTCGATACCACACTTTGATAGTAATAGACCAAAACCTTTTGTGTTAAAACCACATACTAGAGTCCCCCTAAAAATAAAACAACATTAGATCACCAAATTCTTATCAAAAGAACAAAGCTATTAAAAATAGGTACAATAAGTATGAATCCAAGCTTATCACCAAGGTGAAACAAACTGCTAACAAGTTTCAAAATGGTGTTGTTCCAAAAAAACATGTTTTGGAGACCCACGAAAGCTCAATCAGAAGAAAGTATCCACAGCTCAGATAATGAGGAAGCAAGTTATGTCAGTACTAAAGAGGAGATGAATGAGTATGTTAAGAATGTTCAAAATGTATGAAGTTATGAAGAAGCAAACATATGGTGAAACCAAACCACACAGGGTTAGGATTGGGCAACAAATACTGCTACCTATGTGTTTAGAGATATGCTTGGGGAAACCTACTACAAGGTATTTAAGTATGTTTTGATAACTAAATTTGATCCCAATGTGTCTTGGGATCTCATAAAAATACCCATGTTGAAAAGGAATTGTAAAATTTGTTTTGTAAATTAATTTTGTTAGTGTAATTTTTTTTATTCTAGTAAAGCAAATTCTTAGTGCTGTTAGTCAGGTTTTTCAAAATCTAAAGGGAAAATGGTTTGGGCATATATTTTCTTGGTCTTGGAATAACATTTGTAGGATGGGTAAAGGAGCATAAAGGGATTTGCATGGTGCACATTAAATTTGGGTTGTTGTATTATTCCCTAGTCATCTAGTTTTTACTTGATGACTCACTCTTTGACATCTCACTCATGATATGTCATAGGGAATAGTCTTGTGTTAGAAATCCTGTCAAGAAGGCTTTTACTCTAAGTCTATCTAATCACAGGTAGTAGCATGAACTGAAAATCGGTTTTCATAAACTAGAGGTTAAAGCAACATACAAGTGTTAAGTGTGTAGTAGTGTTCTGTTTGAGCATACAGGGAAGACCTTGCTTTAATGGATATTTCTAAGCAAGGAAGCGTACAGGATTCAATGCCTATCTCATGTATTTGAGTGTGTATTGAGTACTTTGATGACTTGTTTACACTTTGAAGTTATCTAATCTCTCATTGTGTGTGGGTTCCTACTATTGTATGTGTTTATTTTTTTTAAAAAGGTGTTGTAAATTGTTATGTATCGATTGATTTACAATTTGGTGTTTCTAGATAGTTGTTTGGGTTTTGGTCTTTGGGAGAAAGGTTTAATGTTGTTTTGAAGATTAATGTTGGTAGCATTAGAATTAATTCTGGTAGTGCAAATTAGTTCTGGTGGCTATCCGTTAGTTCTGGTTTGGAGGGAATTTTACAAAGTTGCCGTTGAAAGGTTTATGCTAATTACTTCAACCCTAGGTAATCTTTTTGAAGATATTACTTCTTCTTTTCAAAGATTTCATCATTACCTAGTCTTACCCTATTTTTTAGAAACTTGAATTTCTTTGCCCAATCAAACTCCTTCAACTCAACTATATAATCCAATTCCTTTTCCCATAATCTCACTTTTACTTTTATGATCTTAACCCAAACCACTTTATCAATTTTTATCTCCATCATCTAATCTAACAACCATGTCGAATCTATCATTCTATGAGAAGCATAATCAAGTTGCATACTTGCAAAAAGATAATGGCCAGGAGTCTTTCTTTTTTATTCTTAAATTTCTTACATAAAGTCACATTCACTATGCTCTGACAGTCCACCCTAAAGTTCTCAAAACATTATTTCTCAATTTTGGAGAACTGTTGTTGTGGAAGAAGTTAATGGGGAGTAAGTGCTTAAGGCTAATGTCAATAAAGAAGAGATAATCATCACATAAGCCCATGTTAGGGAACACTTAAGTTTGAATGATGTAGATAGAGTCTTTACTCTCAAGAATACTAAGATCTTGGATGGTATGGAAGCACTTGGATATGTAGGATATAGGTCTTTACATTCTATAAAGGGACATTCTCACCATAATGGAGGTTCTTGGTTCATTGTCTTCTTCACTACATGAGTAAAAAAGGCTTCTTGGGATCAATTTGGCAGTCACCTTGCAACTGCTTTGGTATGTCTTTCTACATAAAGAACTTTCATTTTTAGTCATTTAATCTTTGTGAATATACTTAAGAATGTAGGAAGTTCAAACAAGTTTTTTATGTATCCAATATTTCTCATGACCATTATTAATGGTATGGGACATTCTTTGAGACATCATTAAAGAAAGTACAAGGTTCCTGTCTTAATATCTAGAGTGTTTGGACAAATAAAAAGAAGCAGAGACAAGTGGAACAGTGTGGTAGTACCATTAACAACAAGCATGATACAAGAAAATCTAACTAGGTGTTGATGAGGGAACATCAAGACCAACTGTGTCCCAACACATATCACCCAGACTTAAGGATGTACCATCTACTTCACAACCACCATCCTCAACATCCAGGCCTAGACATAGAAGATATCTTAAGTATCTCAGCTTGGGGCATCTACTTTTTGTTTTGTAGAAGATAAGACTATTAGTGCTGGTGGGCCTAGTAGAACTAGTGGGGCTACTCCTACTGTGGCTGATATAGCACAAGGGAGGAGTGACATTGCTAAGACCCCATCCAGATCCAATGATTCACCAACAAGGGTTAGTTCCCTTGGAAGTGATGAGGATAGATTGTCACAACTTGAATTGACGGTTTTTGATCTATGTACCAATGTTTCTTTTTTGGAGCAGGCAACTACTGATAAGGCTAAAGTTCTTACTGCACAAGCTAAGGAGGTAGCAACTTTACAAAGGATGGTACAGGAAATTCAAGGTGAGCAACCATCCAGACAACTTAGAGTGACATCCTCAGAAGTATCTTCTCATCAATCTGCTTTTGATGATCTCCTCATCAATCAAGAGGAGGAGTTATAAGTAATTGACAAGGAGAATCAAGAAGAAGAGATGGATGTGGCTGAAACAGTATTAGGACTAAAGTCAGCCGCTAGAATGCATCAAGGATCAATACTAGTTTCAAGGGAGGCTAATATTGGTGGAGAAAAGATTAGTGTTAGTAATGAAAATATTAATACTAGTATTAATGCTGGTATCCAAAAGTAAGTTCAACATGATGCTGAGTTGGCTAAAAGCTTAGGGGAATATGAAGTGGATGCAGAATTAGATATCAGTTAGACTTCAGAAGAGGAAGAGGATGATATTCAAGAAACTCATGTTCAATCACATCAGTTTTTAGAAGAAAGATTGGAAGAGATGGTTAAACAGTTGGACTGAGGCATACCAATTATTGCTCAATTATTAGATGCCTACACAGAATACAGGGTAACACTTCCAATTAATGACATGTATGAGCTTGTAGAGATGACCCTAAAACATCAGAAAGACAACACTAAGCTTTTATAGCTCCAAGAAAAACTAGAAAGGGCTTAAAACTCTAGAGCGGTAAAAAGGGCTTATTATAAAGCTATGCTCAGAAAGCATAAATTGTACGCCCATAAGGATTTTAAAGGTTTGAGTTTTGAGAAACTTGAGGAGTTGGCCTTACCTGTTATTAGATTTGCAAATAGCTTTCTAGATCTTGGTTCTGAGATGGAAAGAAAATATCATGAGGGTCAAGAAAGATTTTTAGAGAAGTGTAGAGCAAAGAGGATGAAAGATGTTGAGGTTGGTACTTCATCGATTCCTAAGATCACTCAGACAGCAATTGGCTTGAATGAGCAAAGACCAATAAAAAGGCAAAAGAAAATGATTCCACTTGGAAGCTTCACAGCAAAAGGTGTGGGTCATTCTAGTTAGGATTAAAAGGTTGTTTAAAAGTAGTTATTGCATATACTCTAGTTGTGCCTTTAAATTCAAAATATCCAATCATCAATTATGAGATTCATTATGGAGAAAAAGAAAGATGGTGGAAAATTTATAGAGCTGGAGGAGAGGTAGATAAATATCAGTTTTTGGATAGCCTATTTCAGGTCTTAATAGAGAAGACTTAATGATTTATGGGAGATTTTGAAGAAGAAATTTGGAGCATAAAACTCCTCAGCTTGTTAGGACATGATGGATTTCTATCTATGAGAAACCATGAAGAAGATATATGAATCTGATGAAAGTAACAACATATGGGGAAAACGGAATGCATTAGAAGTGAAGCACTAGTACTTATATAACTCTTTTGGAGTATATCAATTGACTATGAAAAATGTTTCTACTTATTTGCTTATAGACAGGCGGTATCCATTCTCTCAAGATACTCTTAAGAATTTGGTGAACTGTCAATTAAAGGTAGATATGGAGGATTAAGTTGCAATTAATTTTCTTAAGTTTCTTGATAGCCAGATTCAGAGGTAGCTCAAAGTTTTGGTATTCCTATTTTTAAACTTGGTAGATTTATAAAGATAAATCACAAGTTTAGGAGAGGATTGTTAGGAATAAAATTAGTGATGGTTTGTATTACATTACCAGTATTAATATATTTAATGTTGGTAGTGATATTCTTAGTGCTTGTTGTGTTCAGACAGAATTGGACATAGTTGAATCTTAATGCTGTCAGAGATATTAGTGATACCTTGGGGATAAAGACTGAAGACACGTTGGATATGCATAGAAGATATTGTGTATATCTTCTAAAAGTTTAAACTTGTTCATTCTTATCTTTATCTTTTAAAGGAATCCTTGTATTATAAAAGGAGGTCCTAGGTTTAGGTTTAAATATCTCTCTGCTATGTAATTTCACTTCAAGGTTGTAATCCTAATACTTTGTATTAAGATTATTTGTATTATTAATAGTATTGAAGTGTTTGGTTTACATTTCTTGTTTGATATCATATTACTTACATAATCTTCATAATATCAAAAGAGTAGATTTTGTATACTATTTGATATCATTCAGAGTTTCTACTAAGGCTATATTGGATTTATACTGTGTAGTCCAAGTTTGCAAGCTCGACTAACAAGATCACAAGGGATCAACACTAACTAATCACAAATTTATAAGACTTTCGGTACTTGGTGAATTATCATTTTATACACTTTTAGGGTTCATTTTACCCCGTTATTCTAAAAATGTGTTAATCCTTCTCTTTTTGTTATTTTAACAATTCAGAAACACTTGAACCATTTGGATGATTTTGGAGGTGTCTTCGAGCATTTTCAAGGCTATTGAAGCAAGTACGGAAGATACCAAGTCAAGAATGCACGGATTTCAATGTCACAAGGAAATGTTGTCATCAAACCGCATCAACGGCGTCACGTCCATCACATGACGTCCGGAGAGTTTGAGTTGCGGCTTCGTTGGCGACGTTTTGTGGTTTGAGTGTTTTTTGAGACACTTTTTTAAAGTAATAAGATAATAAAGGTTAATTGTTCATTGTAAATTGGAGATGTTGGAAAATTAGGAAGTTATACTTGTATTTTTTTTAAATATACGAACGTTTACAACGGTCGAATTATGTATATACACATGTGGCCATGACTCACGACGTATGGCGGAGAAGTCACTGTTTTTCAGTAACTCACGCGTGAGTATTAGGGTGTGGGTGGGAACTCAAGCATGAGTTGCCCACTCACGCTGTGAACCCACTACCATCCCGCCCAACTTTAGTTTATTAATACCGGTATCTTTTACGAGTTGCATGTTACTATTGGTTTTTGTAATTTTACAAGTTGTTAACCCAAGTATATTTTTATATTGGTATATGACTGAATTTCTCTTTGAGCTTAATCTGATTCGCAAATGGGGTTTTTAGGTAGACTTATATCAATTTTTCGTGTCTTCCCTATCCCGAGCTTTCACATATCACGTAACTCTAACGCTCTGTTCTCGAGTTTATTTTTAAAAGAATGGAAAGGGAAGGGATGGGAAATCACAAAAAGTTTGTGTTCTCAAGTTTTTTTTAAGAAGGGATGGAAGAGGACGGGAAGAGGATAGGAAGAAACGGATTGGCTTTTATGTGTAATCTTGATCACTCCAAATTTGGGATGATCAGAAGAGGAAGCAGATAATTAACTACATGGGCTTTTGTTAAATTACAATTATACCCTCACTTTTTAATAAAAGGCTCCATCAATTTAAACCTACTTCTCATACTGACGGCAACAGAATTTATCATCGGTATGTATTCTATGTTTCTCCCATTCGCATGGTGATATGTTGCATGATTTTGTATGTTACTCCTGTTCTCATACTCACCTAAAATTATTTGACTTTGCTGTGTTAGTATGTTCATCTTAATATGAGACTCCTACTAGCTTGAAGAATAATACAAGGACATAAATTATTACTTAATATTACATACTTGATATGAAATACATAGCCGAACAAATGATATCTAATTGGCCGTTAATTAGATTCCTACTGTCGCGAGATCATTTATTCGGTCTCAATTGTTTGAGTTTGCACAATGGGCAATTGTTCTGAGTCGCGAAATCATTCACTGTATGTGTAAGCAATAACAACAAATTAATAGAGTTGCCTAATAACAAAAGTTATCAACCTTTTGTGAAAGAGTTATTAGTTATGGAATCAATATAATGTCCCATTGTCCTACCTGTTTAATTAATATCTATATGTAATACGTAGGGTGTTGCATGCAAGCTACCGGGGTATGAATTCCTTTTTACCCTAAAAAGTGTTGCATGCAAGCGTTCAACATTAGGGAAAAATCCCCATATACCATTAGTTTATCATATACTTAACCAACCAATCACAACCATCTATTTTTATCATGTAACAAAAAAACTCATTTTTTAAAAATTAAATATCTCACAAACCGTTCATCGTTACGTAAAACAAAACATATCATCGCGACGAGAATTAAATCATTTATCTATCGAGGGGCACATGTATATACTTTCGACGAACTTTTTTTCGATTTTTTTTCTTAAGTCACGTCAAGAGAGAATTATATATTATTCGTCACGAAACATATATGATTCTCAGAAAATCATATATGATTCATATCATGAATCATATATGATTTTCTGAAAATCATATATGATTCGTGACGAATCATATATGATTCGTGATGAATCATATATGATTCTCTCCAGACGTGACTTAAGAAAAAAAAGTTCGTCGAAAGTATATACATGTGCCCCTCGATAGATAGATGATATAATTCTCGTCACAATTGTGTATTTTTTTTCGTTTGACGATTTACCGTTTGTAAGATATTTAATTTTTTAAAAAGTGGTAGGAAGTGGGTTTTTAAAAAAATGGATAATTATGATTGGTTGGATAAATCTAAGCTAATTTAAGTGTTTATATAGATCTTAACTCTCTTGGTGTATGTAACATTTTTAGAATTTTCGACCACATTATGCTATTCTCTTGTATAATGAGAACATTAGGTTCGAAGTAGCTATCAAAGTTGCATGTATTTAGTAGATGCTGATTGAGCTACTTGTCATTGTATTGAATCGAATGTTATTGTAAATGATAAATATTTATATAGAGGGGTGGAGATAAAGAATAAAATCATTGGGTGCATAATACTTTTAATATGAGTATTTGTAGAACATATAATTTTTGAACAAGTTTATTGTGATGAAATTCATATTTTTAGCAAATGTATACATTACACGACAAAATTTCATCAGATTTCCGTGCATTTCGGGAACCCTCTAGCTCCGCCCCTGTTTATATTGATATTAAAATTAGATAATATCAATATAATGTAAATAAGTTTGGTACATGATTGCTCTTATATTGCTTCTTTATTATATAGAGGTTTTCTTAAGCAGATGTTGTGTTGCGGACGAGTTTGCTGGAACGTTTGGTCATTCCTCATTTGCTAAACACTCTTCCTCCACCTAGACTAAAGAGTACGAATCTATAAATGTAGAGAATTTATGTTGGTAAGCCGAATAATGTTGCAAACTGAAAAGGCTGTGTCATTGATTGGAGTCGAATAAGGTTGCAAACTGAAAAGGCTGTGTAAATTGATTGGAGTTGAAAGAACCAAAACTTCAAAGGACAATGGATCTGAGATCGTGAGGAATTTACGCTCTGTTCTCGAGTTTATTTTTAAAAGAATAGAAAGGGAGAGGATGGGAAGGGATCATATGAGGAAGAAAAGCAAGTGCAATAATTCATGTTCTTTAGTTTTTTGTTTTAGTTGAGAGGAAAAGAAAAAAAATATATCATAATTACAAAATTATACCCTCAGAAAATTTGGCTGTGGATTTTAACATGATGAGAACTTCTAAGATGGAAGATATGACCTTACTAGGATCATTCTTTGAGTTTAAGAGTGAAGCAATGTGTATATGTAATGTTTATGTGCTAGAGTCAACAATAAAATGTTGATTATAAATGACTGTTTTGGTGAATCGTGAAGATACACTTAACCTTGCCAGCTTTCTTCAAATTTGGCATTTATAAGTTGTCTCCCAGCCACCTGGTTCGAAACTGCCTTGGCCATACGGGCCGGGAGAGTTGTTCCTTATTCATCGCAGATCTGTAGGCTTACCCTGCCTCTTTGTCTTTGAAGTTTCAAGCAACACAAATTGGTCTTAAAACATTTTCAAAACAAATAAACATTAACTACTACTGAATCACAATGAACCTTAATTATCTAATTTATTAATGAACTAGTAAGATGCAAGTACCTTTTAAACCGTAACCTGGCTTAAGTGATTGAGTCAAGGTAGATTAGAGAATGGTATAGAAATGACGTCTGTGTGAGACCTACAAAAATATTCAAATATTGTAAATTTGAAATAAATCAATTGTGAGGATTATATATATAATTTGCTTTTAATTTTGGTTAAATAAAATATTTAGTCAATATACTATTTTCTTAAAATATACTGTAAATCAAATCTTACATATATATATATACGACACCCTTGATCATTTTCTGTATCTTCGACCAAAAACCTCTACAGTTTTTTAAACTTTATTCACAAGCTCTACTACAATCACCATGACCGCTGTCGTAACCAAAGTCGCTGAATGTATCAAAGACAAAGGCTGTTTTGGCTGGGTGCCTAAAAAATACAGGAAGTACGTAAAGTTTCTGTTTGTGTTTATTGTTCTGTTCGGTATCGCAATCTTTTTGACATGGCTCATCCTCCGTCCCACAAAACCTCAGTTTTTTCTCAATGACATGCATCTTATCACGTTCAACGCCTCATTAACAATTCCAACCTTGTCTTCCAACATCCAAACCACAATCTCGTCCCGAAACCCTAATAAACGAATTGGAATATATTACGATCAAATTTATGTTCACATTGCTTATCGTACCCAACCAATCACATCTTATACATCGGTACAACCCTCCTTCCAAGGGCACAAGGATGAGACCACTTGGTCGCCTTTTCTTTATGGAATTGATGTTCCACTGGCACCGAACCTAGCTACGGTTATGGCTGCAGATATAGAAGCTGGGTTGGTGCCGGTGAATGTAAGAGCTACCGGAAAAGTGAGATGGAAAGTTGGGACGTGGGTTTCTGGGAGGTATCTTATTAATGTGAATTGTCCTACGAATATTTATTTTGGGAAAAAGGATGGTGTTTACATGGCTAATCCTGCCGTTAGATCTCCGAATGTTGAAGCGTGTTATGTCGAAGTCTAAGGGTTTATGTTTCTGGAGTTTCCTAGTTTTAGGATCGGTTTATTTTTTATTCTTTAGTATTTATTATTTGTATCGTATGGTAGTGATATTGTTTGGTTAATTATTTACATTCAAACGATTGAAGTGCTCTTGAATTCTTGAATTAATGTTTTGTATTTCGAATATGTGACTGTTAGTATAATGAATATCATACTAATATATAAAAATTTAACTTTTTTTCTAAAATTAGAAGTCTTAAAAATTAAACCTTAAACATTTCTTATAATGGAAAGATTTATTATTTACTAAGAAATTAATGCATATTAAAAGTCTATAAATAATTGTAACAAAATACAATTTTGTAACAGAAAATTGAAGTGTGTTTAAGCATAATTAGAAGTTATAACAAAAAATTAAATGTTTTAAGTATAACTTTGTAACAGAAAATTTAAGTGTTTGTAACTTTATCCATAAATGCATTTTTAAAGCACATTATCTAACAGATTTATAAAAATAACTAAATTTCCATTATATAAAGTCTCACAAAATCTTAAAACACATATGTAAAATATGCAAAACAAAACCATCGCTCTTTCTCAATCACCACGCGTTGTCGCCGACTTTGAGGTGCCGAAAAAACTGTGGTCGTTGTGTCCAAAAAAGATGTTCGTTTTTGTAATGGAGATTTCTAAGTTTAACCAAAGCCACGAAGTTAGTCACCGGCTACCCGCCGCCGCATTGCGCGGGTAGCCGACTAATACTATTTGAAGTGTTAATGTCTCATTATATAGTTTACCAAGTTACCCATTTTTGTATTCCCAAACACCCTCGAAAAACAATAGCCACTGCCCAATTGGATTTATTACAGGTTCTAAAGCACCTGTTCTTCCTAGCTCTTTTTTTTTCTTTTTTTTTTGTATATCTGTTATTGTATTTGACATAGGTAATGGTTTGTCGTTCATACTTTTAGTGTATGCAGATTATGGTGGGGTTTTTTTGTTCGATGTTCCTTAATTCCTAATGAAATGGACACTACTATAAAACCAAGCTTTTAGACCCTCTTATTTAGACCTTCAAAGAAAAATACATGTTTAAAAGCTTAGTTTTCGCAATGCTTACAGTGACGAATGGAAATCCTTCCAGTGTTAACATCAAACAGCACTGCGATAGATAACACGCAAAATTCTATGAATCAAGCTTGTGACAAAATGAAAAGCAACAATGGTTTGATGATGAGCACATTGTTAATGAAGTCCCCTTTTTTATTACAACAAACTATAAACTCATTTACGTAAAATACAAGATTATTCGAATTATTAACGAGATTATCACTATCATTTCTCTCCCTTTGTCGAAGCAAAAAGGTTAGCACAAGTATTTGAAGAAAAAAAGAACCAGACTTTGCTAGTAGCTCCCCCTTGGACGCGGCTGTGGTCGGGCCTCGGCTGCGGTCGAGGTTTGGATGCGGTCGAGTCTCGGCTGTGATCAGGCTCGGCTACGGTCCGGACTCGGCTGCGGTAACGTGATATGTAAAAACAAAACCAATTGTATTATCAATTATAATATAAGTTATATAAAAAAATCAATTACAATATAAATTATACTTTATAGAATTTAATGATCTCGTGCTCTAAATTTGGTTTTGCTTGATAATTAAAATGTTAAGCTGTTATATCATAACAACGAGGCTTCCGGAACCCGTGCGTTGCACTAAGGGGGGCATGGGGTTGCTATTCTTGTGTTTTCTTACTATTGTAATAATTGTCGTCTATCTATTAGTACCATGCTGAAAGAAGATATATTTATCCATCAACACACATTGGTTTTACCGGCAAAGATAATCAATTTATATTTGACGCTCACTTTTGTTGAAGTGACCAATGTTTAAGTAATAAAAGACACGTACTTTTAAAGATGTCTCGTTAAAAATGAAAATTTGAGTATATTATATACACGGGGCCCGTCCTGAGATTTCAGATGCCTTATGATGCCATGGGCGAGATGTTTAAGTAATGCCCTTACCTAAAGGCTTATCATATAAACAAACTTCGCGTATTAACGTAGGTTTTAATAAGAGAAATTATATGATTTAAAGAAATAAACATAATACTCCTACTTGCTTTTAGATGTACTCACAAGTAGGGGTGTAAATGAGACGAGACAGCTCGCGAGTTACTCGAGATCGACTCGTAAGCTACTCGAAATCGACTCGATCTAAAATCTTCAACCACATTTCAACATTGTACATGAAACCAAATTAATCCTTAGTAAAAAAAGAAACCCATCAAAGTGCACTCTTGTGTCTTCAATTCAAGCTCAAAGTGGCAGTTTCAGCTACTGCTCGTGATGATGATTTTGATTAGCGAGATGTTCACTTTGACTTGGATTAGGTGATAAATTTTTCTTATTATCCTCCCACGAAGTGCCTAGCTATTTCTCAAGAATCTTTTAAGTTTTAAAGTTCATAATGGTTACTCTGTTTTTCAAGTGATGATTCCAATGTTTTGCCCTAATTTTTAATCTTTCTAATTGCGGGTAAATTGGAGATGAATGGCGAAGTTTGTGGTGGATTTGCAACCATATTAAGATTCTGTAATTTAAATTTCAATGTTTTCATATAGAATTAATGGTAAATAAACGGACTATTATTGCTAATAGTGTGCAAAGTTAGGTTTTTGTGTTCATAGCTAGCAAAAAGAAGGAAACATGATAAAAAGAAAAAAAGGACGAATAAAAGAAGAGTTTTGGATTGTGTGATGTGATTGTCAACGTAATTACGGCATCCGCGTATTGAAGAGTACAAAAAATATTTATACGTATTATATTTCACCAAGTACCAAGTACATGTAATAAATTAATAAAGTTAAATAAATTAATTAAAATACGATGAGCTAAATTATTAATATATATTATTTATTTATGACCTTTTTAATTAAGTTAATACTCAAATTAAGCATAAGTTGATTATTTGAATTAATCATAAAAACATATTTTAATAAAGCTTGAAAAAGCTTGATAAGAGTTCGAGCCGAGCTATCAAAAGCTTGAGCTTGTCATATGATTTGTATAATCTATATATGCAAACATTTATTCATATATGTATATGTGTATAACAATGATTTTTTTTAATTAGATGATCCACTCTCTTCAAATTCGGCCACCTTATCAAACTTCACAGGTAAAAATAAGTTGTAAATCTCCAGAATACATATTGTTAAAGTTTTTTAGACGGGTGCATATAAAACGAACCGGTCTAAATACATTTCCCTCATTTGGACCGGTTGATCTTGTTAACACCGGTCCAAAAGATTGTCATTTAGACCGGTGATTACATATATAACCGATCTATATAATAGTACTATTTAGACAGGTGCGTTTCATTTAACCCAGTCTAAAAAAACTTTTATAAAGTACTCGCAACGGATACAAAACCCGATCTGCACATTTCATATCACATTTGATACCCGATTTTTTATTTAATACACTCCAAAAATACCCAAACTATCATAATAATTATCAAACTCTTCTACATTAACTACAATCTAAACGTATGAACTATCTTTTATATATTTATATTAACTTTACTTAAGATTTTTATGATTATTTATTTAAAAAAGATGTTATTCTTGTATTAATCACTAATTGTGGGTTTATCTATAAAAATTAGTTATTGTGTTTTAATGGAAGTTAACATAAATATTTTTCTAATTGTGTAGGAACAATTGTGTTAATCGTTCTAGTATGGTATCCGAAATGCATTGTTAGGTTCATTATTCACGGAACTAAGGTATTTTTCAACATATAGCGAAAGTAATAATTTTTTCCAACATTCATGTAGTATAAATATATTTCAACTCATGTGCCCTTAGTTTAATACCCGTCCGAAAATAACCTAATAGAGGTTAATTTTGGATTGTCCCCGTTTGGGATTGCTTTTTGAATATTTTGTCTCATTTAGGATGTGAATGTGTTTTGTCATATTGGGTATTATTTAAGAAAAAATCGATAATGTTTCCTTTTACTCCTACGAGTATGTGTTATATACGCATATTTGGGGAATTTAGGGGACATGCTGTCGATTTTTTCTTAAATAATAATGAATATGATAATGTGTATTCACATATGAGACAAAGTATTCAAAAACTGGGTTAGGTTCACAAACAACAACCACATTGATACTGAGCGAACCGTGGAGCTGTGGCATATGATGTGTCCCATTTGATTACAGATGAAGTGCTCTCTTTTAGAACTTGGCTAGTGCTTTTCAGACATCATGAAATCAGCTGTCGTGTGGTTTTGTGAATTTAGACTATGTTTGGATTTGTTGTTTAGTTAAAACGATGTCTGAATCTCTTTGAATTTGAATATTCCTGAATTTTTATTTAAATGGGATTATGAATGGAATTTTATTTTAATCAACAGCTTATTGGATGTTTGGTTTAAGTTATTGGGGTTACAGGATGTGTTGTAAATAGCCGTGCTTATCTGGAACAAAACAGCTTGGGCCAGTTTTTTTTTTTGCCAAAAATTATATTTGGACCGGTTCTCTAGCCGGTCTAAATAGCAGATGTAGGTGAGCATAACATGTCTTTTAGACCAGTGGCACAACCGGTCTAAATTAACTTTTCTTTTAGACCGGTGCTTAACCCGGTCTAAATGACATTTATTCTTTTGGACCTCCCCCAATATAGACATGCGGAGTCACTAGTCTAAAAATGGTTTTTGACCGGTCTAAAAGTGCTTTTCTATAGTAGTGGGATGTGGCGGTAGCTTGTCGCAATAAAAATATGAGCAGGAGATAAAAGTAAGAGGGGAAGGATGAAAATGCAGATGAGAGTGTTATAAAATGACCTATTTATCATAGTTGTATCTTATAATCTGCTTAGTACTTTGAAGTAAACACCTTGAAATTGTTAGGGTTTAAGTCATTAAATAGCTATATATTTTGTCAAATATATCCAGATGATACGCGTACTTTGTGTTTCGTATTGATATGATAGATAACCACCAAGATTTACAAAAACACACCCAATCTCGTTGGAGCGGGGATCCTATTTTGCTACTTGAATGCAAAGTTTAGATGTGACGTCCTATACTGGTTGACCTTAGCCCATGCATATAGCATAATGGGCTACATAATAAACACAAATTCCTAGTGAACCCACCGAACACACTAACTTCAGCTCTAGCTCAATTCATTATCTAAATCTTTTTAATTGCGTGAAAATTAGTGTTATTCGTTATCTTTTAGATGATAAGTAGCTGCTATTAGTCTCTCTTGGGTGAAAATCACATTTTAATGAGACTTGATCACATTTGTGATGTATAGAACATGTCAGCTTCGGTTGTGAACTAGTGTTGGTATATTGCAAGCTACATCAGGTGTGAGTGTAAAACTAAAAGTTACCTAAAAGGCACTAGTTAGAAGTATAACTGCATTATATTTGTTGAGATGGTAGGAACTGCTAAAATCTGCAGGTGGTTTAAAGTAACACATTTTTATTAGAGGTGAATATGAAGATACGAAGTTGTCCTTTCATTAGAATTAGTGGGTTAAAATAGGTCAAACGGGTAAACTTACAAAATTAGTTTATAAATAAACGAGTCAAATGAATCATAAGTGACCCAGTGTATATATAAATGTTTACAACCTTTATAATATTTCCTAATCATATAATCTCTAAAATCATATGTTCTATGTTGGTTTTCGATGTTGAAAAAATAGGAACAAAGGCAGGCTCACAGGTAAACTATAACCGAACTTTTTATCATGCACTAAAATGTGAGCCATTCTGACCTGGATGAGTTTTGACGCATTACATGACCTGCCCATTAGCCATTGGAATATTGTAAAAAGGACTGACATATACTGGATGTGTTCATTGTGATGTGTGTTGGTGAAGAAAGGTGAACTTCGACCACCAATGCTGAAGACATAAGACCCTAACAAGTCATATGGTCAAAGGCATGTGGAGAAAGCTTGATACCTCCTTGCGATTACTAAGTTCTATTGAAAATAATGCTACGTAAAAGTCCATCTTGAATATGAAAACCATGTAACTTTTTATTGTCATTTTGTAGCCCAAAATAAGATCATTTTATATTGGATTTTGTTGGAAATTTAGTGCAATTGTGGGATCGAGTCATACTTGTAAATAGTTTTGGAGGAAAGGAGTGTACAACCATTATGTCCCTGACCTCCCTGGACTCAATATAGTGGTTGAAAGTTCATCAGGAGGAAGCTGCTCCTGGTTAGGAAGTTGCTCCTGGTTAGGACGTTGCTCCTGGTGATGCACAAAGTCTTTGTAACCTATTTGACCAATCAATGAGGGTTGAATATTGACTTGATGACCAGGTTTATGGTCATGTAACCACTATGCTTTCATGTAGGTAATTATGAGCTTAATTGGCCGATTAATGCTCTTAAATACCATTGACTATGAGTTACATCCTTCTAGGACTAGGATCACTATAAATAGTGATCATATTTGCATGATGAAAGATATAGAAACAAGAAACACTTACACGCACAGAGGTCTTGATTTGTGCCTAAAATAAGAACTAACTCTTGTGTTGGGACTTAGAGATCTTGAGTTGATATGACAAAACAAGATGAAGGACCTAATAGCAAATAGTTAGCTTCTATAGTAAGCTAGGGTTGTGATGTAACCCTAGTACCTCTATTATATAAAGAGGGTTAGGCACACATGGTTATTGACTCATTCACAAACAATGTAAACCATAGGTGTGTGTGCGTTCTCCTGGTGTCAAGCCTATTAGGCACCAGGAGTAATAGTTAATAGCATTATTAATAGTAATCTTTATTAGTGAAAGCCTTGATCTTGGTTATGATTGTGTTCTTTATGTTCCGTTGTGCTTATTACAATCATGATCATGATATCCCAGATGAGTCTAGATCCTAAGACTCAACAAGTGGTATCAGAGCTTGTTGGCTCTCGATCTGGTTGATCTACAAGGTTTTCATGTTACTGTTATTTTTCTGTTTTGAATAAAAATGTTCTTGCTGATCTAGGGTTTTTCCCAAAGAAACCCTAAGTGATTCGTGTTTGATGTTACTGTTGTTGTTTAGGGTTGTTGCTATTCATATGATGTTGCTGCTGAAGGTGAAGAATGCTGTTGTTTTGAAGGCTTAGGGTTTGTAATAAAACCCTAGATTCGTTTTTATGGAGGCAGCAAGTTCTTGGTACTAATGGTTGTTCTACTAGCTTTGGTTGCGTGGATCTGAATGGCTGCTTTACCTTCCATATATTTTATTGTTGCTGAATAAGGATTCATGTTCGTATGGTTGATTCTGCTAGCTTTGGTGAATTGATCATTGATCAATGATGAACCCTAGCAGAATTATAATCAAACATACTTACTGCCATTCGTGCACTGTTGCTGCTGTGATTTCCATTCATAGGGTTTCATACACATTACACCCTAGAATATTTGTGGCAGTTTCAATGGCAGTCAAGACGTATGAATATAGACAGCATACATTCTGTTTGTTGCCAAAGAAGGACGAAAGTGACATGAAACGAGTACATAGTGTTTATGACATAAGTATCAGCATGCGTTGGATGTTGGTGCTTGTGGTCCCAGGTATATATGCATCGATCGTTTTTTTTATTACTTTCTACTAATTTGAAAGAGACATGAGAATGTTCGCAGCAGATGGGATATTGGTTTTTGGCATGTGGAAAAAAAATTGATAAGTATAAAACAGCTTTCTCTTCCTAAAATTTTGGAGATTTGCACGTCTCTTTGAATATGGAAGTTTTGAAGAAAGTAATGTTGCATGCTTTTTGGATGTGTCCACGTGAAAAGGTATGCTCATATTTTGATATTATTGGCAACTATTTACCTATAATATTCATGATCGTGTTGCCCATTTTATTTTGTCAAAGACGTGTGAAATTTGGGATAGAGATTTCTTGACTATGTCATGCGTGATTTGTGGGGAAATATGCATGAATGGACTGATTTTTAGGGATATGAATTTATATTTGGCTCATGGAAATAATATCTCTGGTTCATTGAGTCCTAACGTGGGAATGTTTGCTTGGTCATGTTATGCGTGGTATAAGGGTCCTATTCAAAGTCAAGGCGTGTGAATAGTTGTTGCCAAGATTTTTGGGATTATATGCTTTTTGGTTGTTGACTTTGGATATGGACAATGTATATTCGGATAGGACAGTTGTTAAGGTTATACGAGTCCTATGGTTATAGTATGACGTATTGATAGGTGTCTAAACACCCATCTTTTCTACCACTTAATTACAATAATAACCGGACCAAAACGTGTATTTTATGTCTTTTATGTCGGAATTATGCGTGGTTTGTGTTTTTGTTGTGATTTAGGATGAAAAGGTGAAAAGTGGAGAAAACACGGACATTCACGGGCATTTACCGACTTTTATTGAAGAAAAGAATGAAAGACGGAGTCGAGAAGTCAAGAGTGGAAAAAGAACGGAAGTCCAAGACCAATTCTGAAGATTTATCGAAGAAAAAGTCAAAAGATGGAAGTTTATCAAAAGTCGAGAAACTCAAGTCTATTTTATTGAAGAAATTAAAGACGAGTTCAAAAGATATCCCGAGCCACAAGTCCTTAAAGTCCAAATTTAAAAGAAAGATTAGAAGAAAAGGACTAATGATGCAATTAATGAAGATTAAATGAAGGAGGGACTTAATCCCGCAATTAACAAGAAATGAAGGAGGGGAGGAAGCTTCCTTAATCCTCCCCTATAAATAGTTTAGATTGTTAAGCATTTGTTTTTGTTGGCTAATCGTGACAATTAGTCCTTCCACCTTTAATTACTTTGTCAATTTAAATACTTGTCCATTTTAAATACCTTGTCTTGCACTTAATTACCATTTAATTCAAGTAAGTTTTTCTTTTTAATTATTGTCAAGCTTTATCTTTATCTTGTTAATCTCATTCTTCCTTTCTTAATCTTTGATTGTTATTGTTTATGTTTATGTTCTTGATTTTTGTTGATTAATTTAAGTGGGTTTTGATTATCTTGATCTTTATTGTTTGATTTGTTGTTTTGGATTGATTGTTTATACTTATTAGTTGTTTATTTGCTTGTTTGATTTGATCTTGCGTTTATTTTAGCTTTGTTTTGTCTAATCTCGTGTTTCCTTCTTTGTCCCGTGTTCTTCACTGCCATCCTTTTCCAGTTACTGATCTTCATTTATTCCGAGTAAAGGGAACTCTGAGTATTCTATGCGGAATAATCTTTATTCCGTATAAAGGTTTTTGCAAAGCTAGTCCATGCGGAATTTTTGATATTCCGCATAAGGTGATTATTCCGAATAGACTTGGTTTTCCGCATAGACTTGGTTTTCCGCATAGGGAAGTATTTTCCGCATAGAAGATTTTTCCGAATAGGCTGGATTTTCCGAATAGGCTCAATTTTCCGAATAGGCCCAATATTCCGAGTAGGACTTTATTCCGAATAGGGACAGATATTCCGAATAGAGGTATTATTCCGAATAGGAGGCACATTCAGCATAAGGGTCAATATTCCGAGTAGACAATTATTCCGAATAGGGCTAATCTTTCCGAATAGGTGACAGATATTCCGAATAGCATTTATTCCGAATAGGAGTTTATTCCGGATAGGGAAATCTTAGTTTTTAGTTTTCTGCCTTTTCATTTTAAGCTTTATTTTTCCCGCCTTTTTCCTTGCTCGCATTTTAAGTTTATTTGCCTTAGTTTAAGATTTAGTTTAGTTGCGTTTTAAGTTTGCCCTTTAATTTTAGCCTTGCTTTTAAATACTCGCACTTTATTTCAATTGGACTTAGATTTACTTTAATTGCACTTTTACTTTAATTGTTTTGCACCTTTTATTTTCAAAACTACAACGACACATCTTTATTCCACCAAAGTTCAACTGAGTCACACATTAAACAACAAGTTTTTCAATTCGAAGAGATTGGTACAACGAATCTTTTTAACCTGAGTAAATTCGAGTTATCAAATGGCGCCGCTGCCGGCTCTTTTCGTAAAGATCAACAGTTTTCTGTGAGAGACACGTTGCTTTTTGGGATCCGTTCACTTGTGAACGTTATTTTTTGCATAAAAAATTCAAAAATCATAAAAATTAAAAAATTCATAAAAACCATAAAAATTAAAAATTTCAAAAATCCAAAAAGATTTTATCTTTATTGTGTATATATATTGTTTTTGTGTTTGGTTTTGTTTTCTTTTGCATTTTCAGGTGTATGCGTACTAGATCTTCTAATTATCAAGAGCCCGAGCCTCAAGAAGATTTAGATATGGCAGGTGTGAACAACAACATGCCACCGCACCTCAATAATAATAATAACAACAATGCTCTTCCACAGCCCGATCTTCGGACAATGGAGGAACTTTGTCAACCAACCATGTTTGGACGAGGAGGACCGATTGCGCCGATGCAAATCAACGCTCCTGAGTTTTCGTTGAAGCACCACATGATTCAGCAAGTGCAAACAAACCCATTTAGAGGATTGCCTGATGATGATGCCAACAAACACCTCGACAAGTTCATTACAATCACCCAAAGCATGAAGTTTCCTGGGGCCACAATGGATGTACTTCGCCTACAACTCTTCCCACATACTTTATCGCATCATGCCGAAAAATGGTTTGATCGTCTCCTGAAGAATTCTATTCACACTTGGGATGACATGACTCAACGCTTTCTTTCGCGCTACTTTCCACCATCCATGGTCACAAGCCTTCGCAATCAGATCAGCGGTTTCATGCAAGATCCCGATGAATCTCTTTTTGATGCATGGGAGAGATATAATGTCTTGATCGACTGTTGTCCAAACCACAACATGCTTCCGGTCACCTTGATCGATACTTTCTACAACGGATTGACTTTTCGAGATCGTGATACGATCAATGCAGCCGCCGGTGGCACATTCATGAAAAGGAGACCCGAGGAGTGTAGAGAGTTAATTGAAAACATGACTACTCATCATAAGAACTGGGATTCCTCTGCTTCTTCTAGAAACAACACGAGAGTCAATGTTTCTTCTACCTCAGCAAACCCTGAGATGACCGAACTCACCCGTATGATGGCTGAAATGAGCAAAAGTATTACGCTTCTCGCTTCAAACCAACAACAACAACAAGTTAAAGCAGTTGCTAATCCTTGTGAAACATGTGGCGGTCCTCACTCATACACCGATTGTCCTTCGACACAAGGAAATCCGGAAAATGTGTATGCAGCTTACGGTAATTATTCACTGGAAAATTACCAAGCTAGACAACAAGGGGATAGAAATCTGCTGAGCTACCGTTCCAATAATTACCTTTCACCCGGTTTTTCTCCTCAAAACCAAAATCCCGCCAACAACTACAATAGAAGCAACCAAATCCAACCTCGTGCTTCTAACCCTTATCAACCACCCACCCAACAACACCCACCCATTAATCCCGATGTTGACACAATCATGAGAACTCAAGGTGAGCAAATCAAGAATCTACAGAGCCAAATAATCAATTTGAAAGGAGATATCTTGAAACAAGGTAATGACATCAGAACCGAGGTTCGTGATAATCTTCAATCCTCTTTCATCACTCAAACAACTGAATTGAAGAATCTGTTGGCTAGTTTCTTGCCCGAAGCTCAACCTTCTTCTTCTTCGGGTTCTCTACCTTCAAACACCGTCACTAATCCGCGAGCTAATGTGAGTGCTATAACTACGCGTAGTGGAATTACCATTGTCAATCCACCTGATTCACCACCATCATCTACACCTCCTCCACCACCATATATCCCTACTCCTCTTACACTTAGTGATAGTACACCATTACCGTCTCCGCCTCGTCATGACGATGTATCTCGGAAGGACCCTTCAACATCACAACCTTCACCAACTACACCTTCACCTAACCCTTATCAACCTAGAATCCCATACCCTTCTCGCATAGGCAAGACCAATGATCTAACCAAGAATGACTGCCAAGTATCGAAATATGTGGATATGCTATCTAAAATGACCATCAACATTAGCCTTGTTGAAGCACTTTGCCACATGCCCAAATTTGTCAAAGCATTCAAGGAATTGCTTAGCAAGAAGGAGAAGCTGATTGAACTCGCCAACACACGCTTAAATGAAAACTGCTCTGCAGTTCTTCTTAGAGAACTTCCGGAAAAGCTTGGAGATCCCGGTCGTTTTGTGTTGCCTTGCGTGTTCAACAAAACTGAAGAATTTACTGCCCTTGCTGATCTCGGGGCTAGTATTAACTTGATGCCACTAAGTGTTTGGAATACACTATCATTGCCCGACCTCACTCCAACTAAGATGACTCTTGAACTTGCAAATCGCACTCTCGCTTACCCCGTTGGTATAGCCGAAGATGTGTTTCTTAAAGTTGGCACATTTACTTTTTCGGTTGACTTTGTCGTAGTTGATTATGAAATGGACCCTCGTATTCCTTTAATACTTGGTCGGCCATTCTTGAGAACCGGACGTGCTTTAATAGATGTGGCCGAAGGTGAGTTAATCTTACGAGTCGGGGATGATTCTAAAGTTTTTAAAGTGGGGAAGCTTACAGGCAAATCCTTTAGAGGCCGAGAATCAGTAAATATGATCAATATGCTCGATGACTTTACCGTTTATGACAATCCTCTATTCGAGTCTTCCACTGATAATCCACTCTTTGAAGATAATGTGGATGATTCTCCCCCTACTTTTGACGCTTCTCCCATTTATGATTCACCACCGGTCTTTGATGCTTATGATGATGATGATGATTCTAGCTCAGATTCGGATGATTTTAATTGTACTTCTGAGTATCCCGAGCTGCCCACATTCGATGATTTTGATGAGGCCGATACTCTATCGAGCGATTCTTCCCATGATGAAGATCCTCCGCCATCACTTGATCCTACCTTGGACGATTACTCATTCGAGGAAGACTTCTCTATGTTTCTCAATACATACTTCCCGCATGAGAGTGATGCACCTCCTCTGGACTTTGAATCTTATCGTCTTGATCCTACTTTGGATTTGAAGAAAATTTTGTCTAAGGAGAAGAAACCGGTTGACACCGAAATCCGTTGCACGTATGATTTAACACCTCTTTGTCCCCCTTCTGAGGACGAGGCTGTGCTTCTTTGCGGATCTTCTTCACACTCGGCTGAGCCTGAGTGCTATTTTCCCCTGAAGGAAAAGGTGTTCGACCCCGGTATTGAAGTCTTTAAGCCATCTCAGTATCCACCTGATGAAATAAAAGGAAAAATCTTTGGAAATTTTGAAGACATTCTTGCTCCACTTCAACTTTGCTTCCACCGTGCTCCATCGCTGCTTAAGGGAACCTTGCCACTTCTCTTTTGGCTTGCCTTGTTCGCCTTAAGTTCTTGCTTATTGATGGATGAAAACTATGTCTTTGATCCTGGTGGATTTGTTTCATGCTACTTCCGTTGATGATCAAGGTCGAGTCAGGCTCACGACTCGGTAAACAAAAACCAAGCGCTTCTTGGGAGGCAACCCATGCATCTATCTTTTTGCTTTCTTTACCATAAGTGTAGGGGGGACCCTTTGGTTTGTTTTCCTCTCCTCACCTCTTAATCAGGGATTCGAGCTTCAATGATCCACTCTTGATGATTCTTGACGACCCGTGATTCCGTGTTCTACTTCTTCCCGGTTCTATCCTAAACTCTTTTCGATTCACTATTTTATATTTTCTCAATATTAAAATAGGAATCTCTTTAGTTGTCTTTTCCTTAGCAAGATTTAAACAACGTGCACAATGTCCTAAGTGTAGGGGAGTTTACTCCCACATGCTTAAACATTGAGGACAATGTTTATCTTAAGTGTAGGGGGACTTCTATCGAAGTTAAGTGGTCTTTTCCTTGTATCCGTCCTCATTTTAACCGGAAAATCAATTTTCGACATTTTTCAAAAATTTTGATCTATTTTGGCCTATTATTATCTCCTTTTGTATAAGTTATTTTCTTTCCTCATTAGAATAAATGTTTAATAAGTGGTTTTAATTTTCAAACGTTGTGAATCTTTTGACTCAATCTGAGTTTACTCTAGCTAGTATCCTTAACGTGTTTAATTCAAGTTTTGCTAGGCTTTTATATAGGGAGCTATAAAACGTGAAAGTCTTAACTCTCACGGGTTAAGAACAAGAACTTTTCGCAAGTTCCTATAATTGATCCTAGAGAGTCGTTTATCAAGGGAACTTTAAGTTACAATATCTAAAACTTGAAAGAGTCTAAGAATTTGCAAGATCCTATAGGCGACTCGAAAACCCAAAACTTTGATTTAATAGGCTAAGTATCCACGAGTCTCATTACTTGAGATTTTAAACTGTGGAGAACGAGAGATGATAGAGCCAATTATAAGTCGGTATTCTTTCGTGAATTTATGTGAGTTAATTATGAGCCTATTCTCCCATCGCTTGCTAATAAATTTATCTGCTAATAAATAAGGTTGTACGATTTAAAAAGTTACTTAGCTTCTAGCCCCAGATCGTTTAAAAGTTGCTCGGTAATGACGAGAGTTCATAGCCAAGGCATAACTTATGAAGTGGGGCGCGAAGATTGGCGAGTCCGAAAAGGCCCTAACAAGGCATGAGGGCTATGTTTTGTTGCTAAAGATCCAAAAGTGATGTGAAGAATCATTTATCGAAAATCAATATGAAGGATCGAGACACACGACGAAAAGCAAAAACTCCCAAAAATTCATGGAGAAGTGTATCCGAAAAGACCCTAACAAGGTATGAGGATAAATAGATCCAAGTCAATAAAGGAGGCGGATCGTTGTATATCAAAATCCAAAATAGAGATTGGAGAAAAATGAAGAAGTCGTGGTCCATATATGAAGAATCTCTCAAAAATTCCAAGTGAAGAAATTCCAATTATGAAGAGAAGACCATTATTTCATGAACGTCTCTCAAGATTTGAAGTATGAAGTCGCTGCCAAATATCGGCCCGAGAAAGGTCTCAAATCACGAACCAAGTTATGCCAAGATATGAACTTTTTGATATCCCGAGAAGCAGTTTTAAAAGATTTGGTCCTTTAGCTAACTATTGATTAAATCGTGCACTTTATTTTCAGACTAAATAATTATCGAAATAAGTCAAACAATGCATCTTAGTGATCATTCAAGACAAATAATAAAATATAAGAGATACCCATAGGAATAAGGGAGTCTAAGTGAATAATTGGCCCACATGAGTTCGTGTTAGTTTACTAACTTATAATAACAATGATCTCGTTTTTAAGCTTGGTTTGGAGAAAGTGAAAAGTTGAGGATGATGATTATTCATGACATTTTCAAAACCCAAGGTATGCTTCTAATTTCTTTGCTTTGCATTTTTTTTTTTTTATAATTTTCTATAAAGGCCAACGTGGATTGATTATGATGAAAAGTGTAAACATGCTTTGTAACTAATGCATTGCATGAGGACATTGCAATGGTCAAGTGTAGGGGATTTGATAGGTGTGTAAACACCCATCTTTTCTACCACTTAATTACAATAATAACCGGACCAAAACATGTATTTTATGTCTTTTATGTCGGAATTATGCGTGGTTTGTGTTTTTGTTGTGATTTAGGATGAAAAGGTGAAAAGTGGAGAAAACACGGACATTCACGGGCATTTACCGACTTTTATTGAATAAAAGAATGAAAGACGGAGTCGAGAAGTCAAGAGTGGAAAAAGAACGGAAGTCCAAGACCAATTCTGAAGATTTATCGAAGAAAAAGTCAAAAGATGGAAGTTTATCAAAAGTCGAGAAACTCAAGTCTATTTTATTGAAGAAATTAAAGACGAGTTCAAAAGATATCCCGAGCCACAAGTCCTTAAAGTCCAAATTTAAAAGAAAGATTAGAAGAAAAGGACTAATGATGCAATTAATGAAGATTAAATGAAGGAGGGACTTAATCCCGCAATTAACAAGAAATGAAGGAGGGGAGGAAGCTTCCTTAATCCTCCCCTATAAATAGTTTAGATTGTTAAGCATTTGTTTTTGTTGGCTAATCGTGACAAATAGTCCTTCCACCTTTAATTACTTTGTCAATTTAAATACTTGTCCATTTTAAATACCTTGTCTTGCACTTAATTACCATTTAATTCAAGTAAGTTTTTCTTTTTAATTATTGTCAAGCTTTATCTTTATCTTGTTAATCTCATTCTTCTTTTCTTAATCTTTGATTGTTATTGTTTATGTTTATGTTCTTGATTTTTGTTGATTAATTTAAGTGGGTTTTGATTATCTTGATCTTTATTGTTTGATTTATTGTTTTGGATTGATTGTTTATACTTATTAGTTGTTTATTTGCTTGTTTGATTTGATCTTGCGTTTATTTTAGCTTTGTTTTGTCTAATCTCGTGTTTCCTTCTTTGTCCCGTGTTCTTCGCTGCCATCCTTTTCCAGTTACTGATCTTCATTTATTCCGAGTAAAGGGAACTCTGAGTATTCTATGCGGAATAATCTTTATTCCGTATAAAGGTTTTTGCAAAGCTAGTCCATGCGGAATTTTTGATATTCCGCATAAGGTGATTATTCCGAATAGACTTGGTTTTCCGCATAGACTTGGTTTTCCGCATAGGGAAGTATTTTCCGCATAGAAGATTTTTCCGAATAGGCTGGATTTTCCGAATAGGCTCAATTTTCCGAATAGGCCCAATATTCCGAGTAGGACTTTATTCCGAATAGGGACAGATATTCCGAATAGAGGTATTATTCCGAATAGGAGGCACATTCCGCATAAGGGTCAATATTCCGAGTAGACAATTATTCCGAATAGGGCTAATCTTTCCGAATAGGTGACAGATATTCCGAATAGCATTTATTCTGAATAGGAGTTTATTCCGGATAGGGAAATCTTAGTTTTTAGTTTTCTGCCTTTTCATTTTAAGCTTTATTTTTCCCGCCTTTTTCCTTTCTCTCACTTTAAGTTTATTTGCCTTAGTTTAAGATTTAGTTTAGTTGCGTTTTAAGTTTGCCCTTTAATTTTAGTCTTGCTTTTAAATACTCGCACTTTATTTCAATTGGACTTAGATTTACTTTAATTGCACTTTTACTTTAATTGTTTTGCACCTTTTATTTTCAAAACTACAACGACACATCTTTATTCCACCAAAGTTCAACTGAGTCACACATTAAACAACAAGTTTTTCAATTCGAAGAGATTGGTACAACGAATCTTTTTAACCTGAGTAAATTCGAGTTATCACGTATATTTTAAGGAAGCAATTATGGTACGTGTGAAAATGGTTTTCAATATGCGTGAATTATGGGAGATATAATTGCGTTGCCTATTTTCAAGGGATATGGCTATGCACGTTCCTTATTCTTTGGCTCTTCTCTAATCGTGTATTTAAGACAAGTTTTTATGGGCTGGATTATACTTTCACATTATTTGAGCTGATGCAAGTACGGTCTATGTTTTTCTAAGTACCTTTAGACAGAAACGGGATAGCAACAGTTTCAGCGACAGTGTGGTGTCAGTTGGTTAAGAAAAAAAAGGGTTTGAGATGCTACTGGTAGGTTCTGCTGTTCCTACTAGTAACCTATGGTTCCTACGGGTCATATATATTCATGCTGGTTATGTTCTTGGTTCCTCCTGGTAATATTCGATGGTTCCTCCTGGTTGAATCATCAGCTCCTACTGGTCGGTTTCTACTAGTCGGTTCCTACTAGTCCGTACCACTGGTTTGTTCCTATTGGTTTTTTCCTACTGGTAGGTGTATGTTCTTGATTTGTGCCTAAAATAAGAACTAACTCTTGGTTTTATCCCAAGGAAGTATTCGTGTTAACCTAGGCATAGGGTCTCTTCTTTGGAAAGTGATTACACGACTTCAAGAGATATCTGGTAACCATTCATTGGTACGTAGTTAGGCTATTGATTATCTTCACCCTGTTGGAACGAAGTAAACCCCAACAATCAAAGAAGATTATTCTATGATAATCAATGGCGGCGGCAATGAAGCATATGGTGGCTAACTTCTCCAAACTGGACAAGTTTGAAGGGGTTGATTTTAGGAGATGGCAGAAGAAGTTGCACTTTCTTCTTTCTACCATGAACGTGGTGTACGTGCTGACCACTCCCATTCCTGATGGTGGTGATGATGCTACTTTGGAGGAACTGAGGAAAAGGAGCAAATGGGAGAATGATGATTATGTGTGTCGCGGCATAATTCTTAATGGTATGTCTGGTTTTTTATTTGATATTTACCAAAATGTTGAATCTGCTAAAGAACTATGGGATTCCTTGGAAGCCAAATATATGGCTTAGGATGCATCAAGTAAGAAGTTCCTTGTGAGTGATTTCACAAATTACAAAATGACTGATTCAAGACCAGTCATGGAACAATACAATAAACTTCTTGGAATACTTGGCAGATTTACACAACATAAAATGAGCATGGATGAGACCATTCAGGTCTCGTGTGTCATTGACAAACTACCTCCTTCTTGGAAAGATTTCAAGCACATCTTTAAACATAAGAAGGAGGAGTAAACTCTTGTTGAGTTGGGCAGTCATTTGCGCATTGAGGAATCCCTCAGGGTGCATGAAAGTGATAAGTCAAAGAGCAACAATGTTGCCGGTTCATCTGTTGTCAATATGGTGGAGCATAACAACTCCACCAGGTACAATGACAACAAGGGCAAACGTAAGCATCAGGATAACACGAAAGCTAATCCTAACAAGAAGTCATCAGTGGCTTGTTGGAAGTGTGGGAAACCTGGACACTTCAAAAGGGATTGCAAAGGTGTTAGCATTGGCAACCAAGCTAATGGATTAGGTACAAAAGGTCAGAATATGTTTAATGAATCTCTCCAGATTTATTATGTCACATATGTATCTGAAGCTTATTTTGTGCAGGATGATGATGTTGCGTGGTGGGTTGACTCTTGAGCAACAGTACATGTGTGTAAAGATAGATGCTGGTTCAAGACTTATGAGTCAATGAATGATGGATCTATTCTTCACATGGAAAATGAGTCAATAGCCCTAGTGCATGGGCGTGGTTGTGTAGATCTTAAATTTAGTTCTGAAAAGATTGTTTCTTTGTTTAATGTTTTGCATGTTCCTAATATTAGGAAGAACTTGGTTTCTAGTAGTGTTTTGAATAATTGTGGTTATAAACAAGTGATTGAATCTAATAAATTTGTTTTATCTAAACATCGTGTGTTTATTGGTTTTGGCTATTTGAGTAATCAAATGTTCAGTCTTAATATTGATTCTAGTATAAATGTTGATTCTGTCCTGATGACTACTACTAAACTGAATGATTCATCACTATGGCATGCTAGACTAGGCCATGTCCACTATAAGAGGATGCAAGATATGTCTAAGGATGGGTTAATTCCAGCTTTTGACATTGACACTGATAAGTATCAGACTTGTATGCTGAACAAAATTTCTAAGAAACCATTTCAGGATGTAAAACGTGAAACTACAGTTTTGGAGCTAATCCATAGTGACCTATGTGATTTGCATGCTACTCCCTCATTAGGGAATAAGAAATACTTGGTAACATTTATTGATGATGCTTCTAGGTTTTGCTATGTTTATTCGTTACATACTAAGGATGAAGCATTAGATAAATTTAAAGTATTTAAAATTGAAGTTAAATTACAACAAGGAGTCTAAATCAAAAGATTTAGGACTGATAGGGGAGGTGAGTACATGGATACTTTGTACTTTGAGTCTGTTGGAATCATCCATGAGACAACTGCTCCCTATACTCCACAACAAAATGGTATATCTGAAAGGAAAAATAGAGTACTAAAAGAGATGGTTAACTCCATGTTGTCCTACTCAGGACTGAGTCAAGGGTTTTGGGGAGAAGCTATGTTAACAGCTTGCTATTTATTAAATAGGGTTCCTAATAAAAGGAACAGGATTACCCCTTATGAACTCTGGACTAAAAGGAAACCAAACATGAACTACCTCAAAGTTTGGGGTTGTAGGGCTATTGTAAGACTCCCTGATCCAAAGGTGAAAACCTTGGGTGAAAGAGGCATTGAATGCATCTTTGTTGGATATGCTGAGTATTCCAAGGCTTATAGGTTCTATGTTATTGAACCTAATGATTCAGTTTCAATAAACTCAATCATTGAATCAAGGGATGCTAACTTTGATGAGACTAGGTTCTCATCAGTCCCTAGACCAAGCCTTAGGACTCCTACTAGAGCTGAGGACATTGGTGCTTCAGTGGAACCTGAAAGGGTCACTAATGAGGTTGTGGTTCAGCAACCTAAGCCTAAGCTTAGAAGAAGCACAAGGCAAAGGACTCCAAAGAATTTTGGGCCTGAATTTCAACTATACCTAGTTGAAGGAACAAGGGATGAGGTCTCTGACCAGTACTACTATTGCTTTAATGTTGAGGATGATCCCAAAACATTTGATAAAGCAATGAAGTCCCAGGATGTTGCTTTCTGGAAAGAAGCAATCAATGATGAGATAGATTCCATCATGGGCAACAACACTTGGGTGTTGGTTGATCTACCTCCATGTTGCAATCCACTTGGATGCAAATGGATCTTCAAAAGAAAGATGAAGGTAGATGGAACTATTGAAAAGTTCAAGGCAAGGTTAGTCATTCAAGGCTTTAGACAAAAGTCAGGAATAGACTACTTTGATACGTATGCTCCTGTAGCACGCATAATTACCATAAGAATGTTGATTTCCTTGGCAAGCATTCACAATCTGATTATTCATTAGATGGATGGGAAGACAGCATTCTTGAATGGTGATTTAGATGAGGAGGTTTATATGAACCAACCTCAAGGTTTCATCATGCCTGGTCATGAAGGTAAGGTGTGTAAACTGATTAAGTCCTTATATGGACTCAAACAAGCACCTAAGCAATGGCATCAAAAGTTTGATGAAGTGGTTTTGTCTAAATGGTTATTTACTTAACCAAGCTGACAAATGTGTATATAGCAAATTTGATGAATCTGGTAAAGGATTCATCATTTTCCTATATGTTGATGACATGTTAATCTTTGGTACTGACCAAGTTCAGGTTGATTTAACCAAAGAGTTTTTGTCATCAAGGTTCTCTATGAAAGACATGGGGGAGGCTGATGTTATCCTTGGCATAAGGATTAAACATGAAAGTGATGGTATTGTAATTTCTCAGTCTCATTATATTGAGAAGGTCCTAAAGAAATTCAATCACTTTGATTGTACTCCAGTGAGTACACCTATGGATACAAGTGAGAAACTAATGCCTAACAATGCTCAAGCTGTCTCCCAGCTTGAGTATTCTAGGGTGATTGGTTGCTTGATGTATGCCATGACTAGTACTAGGCCTGATATTGCTTTTTCAGTGGGTAAACTGAGTAGGTACACTAGTAATCCTAGTACTCAGCATTGGCAAGAAATTCAGAGGGTACTAAAGTATTTGAAAGGAACAATAGATTATTGTTTGTCATATACTGGATATCCTTCAGTGTTGGAAGGTTACACTGATGCAAGTTAGATCAACAATACTGAGGATAATTCATCCACAAGTGGCTGGGTATTCCTTCTTGGTGGTGGTGCAATTTATTGGGCATCCAAGAAGCAAACTTGCATTACTGGTTCAATAATGGAATCTGAATTTGTGGCTCTAGCAGCTGCTGGTAAAGAGGCTGAATGGTTGAGAAACTTGCTTCTTGAGATTCCATTCTGGGTCAAACCTATGGCACCCATATCTATCCGTTTGTGATAGTGCAGCTACATTGGCTAAGGCTTATAGCCAAATGTACAATGGTAAGTCTAGACACTTAGGTGTTAGACATAGCATGATTCGTGAGCTAATCATGAATGGGGTGATATCAATAGAGTTTGTGAGGTCTCAACAAAACTTAGGTGATCACTTGACGAAGGGATTGGCTAGAGACTTTGTTATAAAGTCTGCTAAAGGGATGGGTTTAAAGTCCAAACTGGTCACTGAATGCTAGGACACCCAACTCCCTCCTGAGGAAACTTGGGAGCTGAGTTCAATGTGGAAAGCTGAACATTCAGGGGACTGAAGCACATGTATATCATCCCAAGGATGTGCTTGTACCTGCTAAAAGGAGGATGAAGTTATAAACTTCTTAATGGTTAATTTCTTTGAAAAAGTGCTTAAGCAGGAGCATGAACTAAAGAGGAACCACCTATGTAAATGTTGAGGTTTCGCCGCTTCAAGGAGCATGGACTTTGGCTCTTACAACATTTATGAATTGGATATGGACACATGGCTTGTATGGTGTCAGGAGCGTTTTAAGTGTTTGAAAACTTGTGTGTATTTTATCTTCAGGTATTCAAAGTAGTTGAAGGGTTCAATTCTTAGAACACCCTGATTCTCGATTTGAAGTGATGTACTAATATGGAAATTCAATCCTCAGGACATTTTCATTTATGCACTGGTTTTGTTAAAGTTGATTTTCATGCAAAAAGGAATTGTACTAAATTGGGGAGGATTGTTGGAAATTTAGTGCAATTGTGGGATCGAGTCATACTTGTAAATAGGTTTGGAGGTACAGAGTGTACACCCATTATGTCCATGACCTCCCTGGACTCAATATAGTGGTTGAAAGTTCATCAGGAGGAAGTTGCTCCTGGTTAGGAAGTTGCTCCTGGTTAGGACGTTGCTCTTGGTGATGCACAAAGTCTTTGTAACCTCTTTGACCAATCAATGAGGGTTGAATATTGACTTGATGACCAGGTTTATGGTCATGTAACCATTATGCTTTCATGTAGGTAATTATGAGCTTAATTGGCCGATTAATGCTCTTAAATACCATTGACTATGAGTTACATCCTTCTAGGACTAGGATCACTATAAATAGTGATCATATTTGCATGATGAAAGATACAGAAACAAGAAACACTTACACGCACAGAGTTCTTGATTTGTGCCTAAAATAAGAACTAACTCTTGGTTTTATCCCAAGGAGGTATTCGTGTTAACCCAGGCATAGGGTCGAATAATCTTCTTTGGAAAGTGATTACACGACTTCAAGAGATATCCGATAACCATTCATTGGTACATAGTTAGGCTATTGATTATCTTCACCTTGTTGGAACGAAGTAAACCCCAACAGATTTTATACCTTTGTAGTTTGATTGTAGTTTTTGATGGAAATATATAGTTAAATTATGGGTTATGTTCACACCTGAGTTTGGAGGTATGAAGTATACACCCATTGGTCCCTAAACACCCTGACTCAGATAGTGGTTAAGTTATGTGTTTGGAATAAAATTAGTGTTGGTTTTGTATTGCAATACATGTATCAATATTGTTTAATGTTGGTAGAGATATTCTTAGTACTGGGAGTATACGAACAAAATTGACCAAAATAGATACAAGAAGATAATGTTGGTGGTTGTATTAATGTTGATCAAAGATAAAGACTGAAGACATGTGAAGTTATATCTAGGATATATTATGTATATATCTCTTAAAGTTTAAATTATTTGATTAGATATTGATCTTGTAAAGGACTCATTGTACTATAAAAGGAGGTCCTAGGATAGTTGTAGATACATATCTTTATATACGTTTTACTTCAAGCTTGTAATTCTTAATACTCTGCTTTGAAGTATTAATATTACCAGTAATAATATTTAAGTATTTGAGTTACATCTTTGTTCATATTATTCATATAATCTTTATAATATCAAAGAGTAGATTCTGCATACTCTTTGATATCATTCAAATTTCTACTATGTCTATATAGAATTTATTCTGTATAGACGAAGTCTTCAAGTTAAGGCTAACAAGGTCTAAGGGATCAACATTATGTTCAGAGGTACTTAGTTTTACACAAGCGGTACTAACAGTACCGCTAGTTGTTGCATAACGGTACTAAGGATATTAGTATCGACGTTGGGGTTGAACATGTATTCTTGTAAAGGTCTTTGACTTAATCAAGTGGCAGTTTAACTGCATTAGTGACCACGTTTAATTGGTCATGTAACCATTATGTCCTAGTATTATGGAGATTATTAAGAGGATATTAATTGGCTATTAATTCCTTTTAATAACATTGACTAGACCTGAGTTGATCATGTATAAAAGGGATCGTATCATTTGCATGGAGATATATAGAAAACAAGAAACACTTAATAGCGAAAGGGTTAGAGATTTGTGCCTAAATTACTAACAATCATTTGGTCCTATTACCCATGTATTAGGGTCGAATATTTCACTTTAGAAAGTGATCACACAATTCCAAGTGACATACGGTAACCTTTGTTTTGGTACGTAGCTGGGATTGATTATCTTTACCTTGGTTGGGACGAATAAACACCAACAATCAAAGTAAGCTATTTTATGATAATCAATGGCGGCTGAAATGAATCATATGGTGGATAACTTCTCCTAGTTGGATAAATTTGAAGGGGTGGATTTCATGAGATGGTAAAAACAGATGCACTTTTTCTTTCTACCATGAACATGGTGTACATGATGACTACTCCCATTCCAGATAGTGGTGATGATGCTACTCTTGAGGACATGATGAAAATGAGCAAATGAGAGAATGATGACTATGTGTGTCGTGGTATTATTTTCAATGGTATGCCTGATTCTTTTTTGACATTTACCAAAATATTGAATCTGGAAAAGAACTATAGCATTCCTGGAAGCCAAATATATGGCTGAGGATGCATCAAGCGAGAAGTTCTTTTGTGAGTAATTTCACAAATTACAAAATTACTGATTCAAGACCAGTCATGGAACAATACCATGAACTTCTTGGTATACTTGGTAGATTTACACAACATAATGTGCACATGAATGAGACCATTCAGGTCTCTTGTGTCATAGATAAACTACCTCCTTCTTGGAATGATTTCAAGCACACCTTGAAAAATAAGAAGTAGGATTTAACTCTCGTTAAGTTGGACAGTCATCTGTGCATTGAGGAATCCCTCGGAGTGCAGGATAATGACAAGCCAAAGAGAAACAATGTTCTTAGTTCATTTGTTGTCAATATGGTGGGGCATAACAACTCCTCTAGGTACAATGACAATAGGGAAAACGTAAGCATCATGATAACACCAAGGCTAATCCTAACAAAAAGTTCTTAGTGACTTGCTGGAAGTGTGGGAAACCTGGACACTTGAAAAGGGATTGCAAAGGGGTTGGTATTGGCAGCAAAGCCAGTGGATCAGGCACAAATGATTCAGTGATTAGTTCCAACAACATATTGAAAAGTCAGAATAATTTTAATGAATCTCTCTAGATCTATTATGTTACATATGTATCTGAAGCTTATTTTGTGTAGGATGATGATGTTACGTGGTGGGTTAATTGACTCTGGAACAACCGTTCATGTTTGCAAAGATAGATGTTGGTTCAATACTTATGAGTCACTGAATGATGGATCTATTCTTCACATGGGAAATGAGTCAACAGCCCTAATGCTTGAACGTGGTTGTGTAGATCTTAGATTTTTTTTCTAGAAAGATTTTTTCCTTGTTTAATGTTTTGCATGTTCATAATATTAGGAAGAATTTGGTTTCAAGTAGTATTTTGAATAATTGTGGTTATAAACAAGTGACTGAATCTACGAAATTTATTATATCTAAACATGGTGTGTTTATTGGTTTTGGCTATTTGTGTAATCTTATGTTTAGGCTTACTATTGTTTCTTAAACAACTAACAGTACTTTCAAAGTTAGTACCGCTAGTTCAAATAATAATGGTACTTTCAAAGTTAGTACTGTTAGTGAAAATATTGGTTCAGCCTTTATGCCTACCACTAAACTAAATGATTCATCACTATGGCATGCTAGGCTTGGCCATGTCCACTATAAAATGATGCAAGATATGTCTAAGGATGGGTTAATCCCAGGTTTTGACATGGACACTAAGAAGTTTTAGACTTACATACTGAATCAAATTACTAAGAAGCCATTTCCAGATGTAAAACATGAAACTGGAGTTTTGGAGCTAATACACAATGACCTGTGTGATTTTCATTCTACTCCCTCATTAAGGAATAATAAATACTTCGTAACATGTATTGATGATGCTTCAAGGTTTTGTTATGTTTATTTTACATTCAAAGGATGAAGAATTAGATAAATTTAATGTATTTAAAATTGAATTTGAATTACAACAAGGAGTCCAAATTAAAAGATTTAGGACTGATAGGGAAGGTGAGTACATGGATACTTTGTACTTTCAGTCTGTTGGAATAATCCATGAAATGACTACCCCCTATATCCCATAACAAAATGGTAAATATGAAAGGAAAAATAGAGTACTAAAATAAATGGTTAACTCAATGTTATCCTATTGAGGACTGAGTCAAGGGTTTTGGGGTAAATCTATGTTAACATCTTACTATTTATTAAATAAGGTTCCCAACAAAAGGAACATGATAACCTCTTATGAAGTCTGGACAAAGAAGAAACCAAACTTGAACTACATCAAGGTTTTGGGTTGTAGGGTTGTTGTAAGACTCACTGTTCTAAAAGTGAAATCCTTGGATGAAAAGGCATTGAATGCATCTTTGTTGTATATGTTGAGCATTCCAAGGCTTAGGGGTTCTATGAAACCTAATGATTCAGTTTGTATAAACTCAATCATTGAATCAAGGGATGCTAACTTTGATAAAACTAGGTTCTCATCAGTCCCAAGACCAAGCCTCAAGACTCCTACTGGAGCTGAGGACATTGGTGCTTAGTGGAACCTAAAAGGGTCACAAAGGAGGTTGTGGGTCAGTAACGTAAGCTCGAGCTTAGAAGAAGCATGCATAAGAGTCCAAAGACCTTTTGACCTAAATTTCAGTTATATTTAATTGAAATAACAAGGGATGAGGTCTCTGGCCAACACTCCTATTGCCTTAATGTTGAGGATGATCCCTAAACATTTGATGAAACATTAAAATCTTAGGATGTTGTTTTCTAGAAAGAAGCTATTAATGATGAGATCGATTTCATCATGGGGATAACACTTGGGTGTTGGCTGATCTACCTACAAGTTACAAGCTACTTGGTTGAAAATGGATTTCAAAAGAAAGATGAAGGTAGATGGAAATATTAAAGAGTTCAAGGCAAGGCTAGTCATTCAGGGCTTTATACAAAAGTCAAGGATACACTACTTTGATACTTATACTCTAGTAGCACGTATCAATACCATAAGAATGTTGATTGCTTTAGCATCAATTGATAATATGATTATTCATTAGATGGATGTGAAGACAACATTCTCGAATGGTGATTTAGATGAGGAGGTTTATATTAACCAACCTCAAGGCTTCATTAAGACAGGTCATGAAACTAAGGTGTGTAAATTGATTAAGTCCTTATATGGATTGAATCATGCACCTAAGCAATGACATCAAAAATTTGATGAAGTAGCTTTGTCTAATGGTTATTTACTTAACCAAGATGACAAATGTGTATATAAAAAGTTTGATAAATCTGGTAAAAGAGTCGTCATTTGCCTATATGTTGATGACATGCTAATCTTTGGCATTGACCAAGTTCAGGTTGACCTAACAAAGGATTTTTTCTCATCTAAGTTATCCATGAAAGACTTGGGGAGGCTGATGTTATCCTTGGCATAAGGATTAAACATGAAAGTGACTGTATAATAATTTCTCAATCTTATTATATTGAGAAGGTCCTAAAGAAATTCAATCACTTTGATTGTACTCTAGTGAGTACACCTATGGATTCAAGTGAAAAGTTAATGCCTAACAATGGTCAAGATGTCTCGCAACTTGAGTATTCTAGGGTGATTTGTTTCTTGATGTATGACATGACTAGTACAAGGCCGGACATAGCATCTGTAGTGGTTAAACTAAGTAGGTACACTAGTAATCCTGGTACACAGTAATCGGTGTATTTTGCATACACCTAATAGCATGTTAATTTAGCTTAATTATATATTTATTTGTCGTTATATATGTACTTTGAGTGTGTTTTGTGATTATGTAGGTTACGAGCGAAATGGAATACAATGGCCGCTTTATTAATTTTTTTGAGAAAAGATATTGTGAGCGCCGATAAATGAAGAAAAAATATTGAAGAAAAAGAGTTAAGCGGGTCGCAATATTTTCGGTCATCTTTTATTTGTCCGGGCTTCGTTTGAGAAATTATTGGTGTCGGGTTAATTTTTATTGGGCCAAAGTTATTATATGTCAAACGGATTAAAAAAGATAATAAATAAAAATACTTTTGGCCCATTTGGACCCAATGGCCCAACACCATAACCGACACCAATTATAACTATAAAAGAAGAAAAAAAAAACAATTGCGAGTGGTGTGGGTTATAATAGCCGAATATTGGTGCTTTTCTTAAAACAAAAAAAAAACAGTCGATAAAAAAGAAAAGAAGAATCGGCCGCTACAAAAGAAAAGAAGAATGTCTATCATTGGAGGATTAGAGAAACAAAAGAAAAAAAGATTTGAGCAACCATTCTTGTTAAATAAAAGAAAGGGAGCAGCCATCAACTTTGGTATCACAAAAGACAAAGAAACGAAATTTGGTCTTGACACATTCGCTGAGGTGGTTATTAAAAGGATGACAATGAGGTTTAATATCGAGCGGGTTGGGTACACCGTGATATCCGGCTAATTTTGTTGTAATTCCTTCCGGTAACTTTATTTATGGTTTGATCATTACATTTGGATTATCATAGTTTTATTACATTGATTTATAATTTATTTATAAATTATTTTTATCGATTTGATATTATGTTTAATTATTTGTGTTAGACAATTTATTGTTAGTTAACGATTCATACTTATTTTATTTAGTAAAAAAAAAGATGGTCGTATAATCAACATAAGTTATACCTAAATAAATTGTTAAAATATAATTATTGGTTGGATTAATATAAGATTTATTATTGCGAGTCGTTGATGAACATAATAAATGCCGACATTAATTCATTCATATTAAGTCAAAATAATCTTTGTAATCGGTTCTAAAAAGTTTCAATAATCCATAAGTGTGACCAACCATAAATATTAGGAGCTGGAAGGGATTACATTTTTCTTTTAATTGTTTACATCTTTATTTTATTTTTCTAGCTTTACTATTAGTTTAATAATTATTTTAATTTTTAATCAGCATTTTTATTATCAAAAGTATTTTAGTTGTCAGATTTCAAAACCAAAACCTTTATTGATCAGTGATCACCTCAAAACTTAAACTAAAACCACATAGTCCTCGTGGATCGATACCCATTTACCCTATCTAGTATAAGGTAATTAGGTTATTTTTTGACCGGCACTTCGACGTCGATCAAATTTTGGCGCCGCTGCCGGGGACTCAGTGAGCTTTTCGTTTAAGTTTTTGTTAATATTTTTCTTTAATAAAATACAAAAATACAAAAAGATTTTATTTTTCTTGTTTTGTTTTGTTTTGTTTGTTTGTTTGTTTTGTTTCTTGTGAGTGTGCAGGTTAGTGTATGCGCACACGTAGATCGGGACGTACATCACCGTTAGCTTACGATCCCGAGGTTGAGAAAAGTGCGAGGTTGAGAAGGAAGACGTTTCGACAGTTTTCTACTAATCTTAATTTTTCAGGTTTAGCAGAGCTTTTCACTGAAATGCTAGGTGACGAAGATGGTGGCGGAAGTGCTAGCGGCAGTAGTAGCGGAGAAGAATCTCCACCACGGGGTGTTGATTCTTATTATAGGCCGGGGATCTTCGAGGATCCTTCGCCTATCGTTTATCCGGATACGGTTAAAGGGGTTACAAGTAACTTCAAGATCCAACCGAACCTCATAGCAATCTTGCCAGTGTTTAGAGGTCGTGAGGAACCATACGCACATCTGCGAGAATTCTTCTCAATTGCTGACACACAATAGGTTAATAACATTACCAAGGATGAGGTAAGACTTCGCCTTTTTCCTTTTTCTCTTAAAGATCAAGCTAAGGACTGGTTCTCATCTCTTGAGCCAGGTAGTATTAACTCATGGTCTGAAATGCAATCTGCTTTTCTTGAGGAATTTTATTCTATAAGTAAGACTGCTGCCATTAGGAATAAGATTAAATCCTTTCGTCAAATCCCAGGCGAGCAGTTTCATGAAGCATTTAATAGACTTAAGGAGTTATTAAGAACATGCCCTCATCACGATGTTCCAAAATGGGAGCTTGTCAAAGTCTTCTATGATGGGTTGGATTATAACAACCAACAATTTGTGATGGCCACTAGTGGGGGTATGTTTTTCTCGTGACCTATGGAGGAAGAATGGGAATTTTTTGAAAAACTAAGAAAAGGTTCTAAGACCCAAGCTTCAGTGGATCGAAACAACCACCTATCTTCCGCCAATTATGTGTCTAACCAACGTGGCACAAATTCTGAAATTAGCGAGTTAAGTAAGAAAGTTGATCTTTTGTTGAAAAATATAGGAAAAGGTGTGCCGAATGTGTCTAATGTGTCGCATAGTGGGTGTTCAATGTGTGGTGATCCGAGTCATTCTGTCGATCATTGTCAAAGTTGGGAAGCGCCACCAAATGAGGAGGTAAATGGAGTCTATGGTGGTCGTCCACGAAATGACCCATTCTCCGAAAGTTATAATCCTGGATGGCGCAATCACCCCAATTTCCGTTGGAAAGATGAAGACAATCGCCCTAATAATACCCAACAACAACACTATGGTTACAAACCAAGGTACGAGGGTGGCGATTCATCTAACTTCCAACCAAATTCTTACAATCATAGGCCACAACAACAATATCCAAATCAGGGCCAAGGGCAAGATGACAACTGTCTCTTGAACCTTGACCGAAAGTTTGATAGGCTTATGGATTCATTATCTACCAACAATCAAGAGATTAATAGAAAATTCGAGGTCACTAATCAAAGACACGAGACCACTACTAAATCTATTGTAGCTCTTGAGAGACAAGTTGGTCAATTGGCGGATCAATTAAGCAAAAGAGATGAGGGAAGGCTACCGAGCTACCCCACCATGAATCTCGCACACAAGAAAAATGGAAATGAGCAGGTGAATATGGTGACATCTCTTCGAAACGGGAAAATCTACAACAATGACAAGGGGATTCCAAATTCTCCTGATGTAGAGGATTTCGTCACTGATGACGAAATTATTGTTGAAGGTAAAAATTCTGATAATGTTAAGTCCGGTTCTGAGTTGGTAAATGATTTGTTAAATGATTTTCTTAAACCAACAACACCGAATCTTAAAGCTACGAAAACTCTCAAAGTTAAGGAGGGTGGTGTGTCCAGCACACCTTACCCTACGGCTTTGGAGAAATCGACATTTGCAAAGTTAGCCAAAAAGGGTCCTCATTCTGAGGATATGTGGGAGACTTTCAAGCAAGTTAAGATCAATCTTCACCTTATTGATGCTATCAAGCAAATTCCTGTGTATGCCAAGTTTTTAAAGGACTTGTGTACCCAGAAGAGGAAGCTGAAGGCGTCTTTGCCTAAAAAGATTGACCTAACTGAGCATGTTAGTGCAGTCTTATCTAGCTCCCTTCCTCCTAAATTCAAAGATCCTGGAGCACCGTTGATTTCAGTTGTGGTCGGAAATATTGCCATTAAGAAGGCGCTCCTTGATCTTGGTGCCAGTATCAACATCCTTCCTGCTAGTTTGGTTGATAAGTATGACTTAGGAACTCTTCGTAAGACAGACACCATTATTTCCTTAGCCGATCGATCTACCAAAATTCCTAGAGGTATCTTAGAGGATGTTATTGTGAAAGTTGATGATTTCTATTACCCAGTTGACTTCTTTGTTATGGACACCGAGTCACAATACAAGGATGTTCAACCAACTATTATCCTTGGCCGCCCATTCTTAGCCACGATAGATGCTAGGATTAATTGTCGAACTGGCGCCATGGATATTGCATTCGGTAATAAGAAGATAAGATTGAATGTGTTTAATTCTATGAATTCTCCTACGATGAATGAATGTTACCAAGTAGATGTGATTGACGAGGAAGTCCAAAAGCATGCATCCTGTATGCTTAAGGATGATCCTTTGGAATTATATTTAACTGGTGATAATGAGGAGATTCTTGATGTTGCTGAAGTTCTAGAGATTCAAGAGTGTTTGGTCAGTTCTTTGGACCATCAAAAACCACCTTGGTCGTATAAAGTGGAGCCCTTGCCTTCTACTTTTGACACGGCTACGAAGCCGTCTTTGGAGGTGCCTCCAACTCTTGAACTAAAACCTTTGCCATCCAATCTCAAATATGCTTTTCTAGGTCCTAACAATACATTACCCGTTATTGTTGCTTCTGATCTTTCTGAATCACAAGAGGAAGCACTTCTAAAAGTGCTTTCCAAGTACAAAGCAGCAGTAGGATGGACGATTGCAGACTTGAAAGGGATCAGCCCTTCATTATGTATGCATCGAATTGTTACGGACCCAAATATTAAGCCAGCAAGAGATGCGCAAAGGCGTCTGAATCCTAATATGAAAGAGGTAGTGAAGATGGAAGTTCTTAAATGGTTAGATGTTGGTATCATCTATCTCATCTCGGATAGTAAATGGGTAAGTCCTACTCAAACGGTGCCTAAAAAGGCCGGAATCACCGTTGTTGAAACCGAGAATGGGGAAAAGCTCACAACCCGACCAGTCACTGGGTGGAGAGTTTGTATAGATTACCGTAAGCTGAATAATGCCACATCTAAAGATCACTTCCCACTACCTTTCATTGATCAAATAGTTGAGAAGCTTTCTGGTAAGAAGTTCTATTGCTTCTTGGATGGGTACTCCGGTTATAATCAAATACCCATCCATCCTGATGACCAGGCCAAAACTACGTTTACGTGTCCATACGGGACGTTTGCATTTCGAAGAATGCCTTTTGGCCTGTGTAATGCACCCGCTACCTTTCAGCGGTGTATGATGAGTATCTTTTCTAACATGGTTGGAGAATCTGTAGAGATATTTATGGATGATTTCTCCATCTTTGGTCAATCTTTTGAAAGTTGCCTTGATCAGCTTGAAAGCGTGTTAAAAAGATGCACCGAAACTAATCTGGTGCTTAGTTGGGAGAAGAGCCATTTTATGGTTCGAGAGGGAATTGTATTAGGGCATGTTGTGTCTGAAAAAGGATTTGAGGTTGACCGTGCCAAAGTTCAAGTAATTTCAACCCTTCCTCCTCCCACTACCGTCAAGGGTGTGTGTTCTTTTCTTGGTCATGCCGGGTTCTATAGGCGATTTATTAAAGATTTTAGTGCAATATCAAAGCCTCTTTGCAATCTACTCTTAAAAGATGCACGCTTTGACTTTAATGAATCATGTCTTAAAGCATTCAATATGCTTAAGCAAAAGCTTGTAAAAGCCCCTATTCTGCAATCACCTGATTGGTCGAAGCCTTTCGAGATCATGTGTGATGCGAGTGATTATGCCGCTGGGGCGGTTCTAGGGCAGCGGGTCGATAAGAAACCCGTTGTGATCTTTTATGCTAGTAAGACTTTTTCAGAAGCTCAAATGAATTACACCACTACTGAAAAAGAGTTGTTAGCCGTGGTTTTTGCTCTTGATAAGTTTAGGTCCTATATTTGGGGGCATTCTAAGGTGATAGTATTTTCAGATCATAGTGCCTTAAGACATTTGTTTACTAAGAAAGAGACAAAACCGAGGTTGCTTAGGTGGATTTTGCTTTTACAGGAATTTAATCTAGAAATTCGGGATAAAAAGGAGTCAGAAAATGTAGTTGTTGACCATTTGTCTAGAATTATCCCTCCGCCGTTCAACCCTTCTGATGTGATTAAGGAAAGCTTTCCAGATGAAAGCTTATTTGAGGTTTCTAAGGTTCCTTGGTACGCAAATATAGTTAATTATCTAGCTGTTAAAAAGCTTCCGGATTTTTGGTCCAATCAACAAAGAAAATACTTCTTCTCTCAGTTGAAGCATTATTTTTGGGAGGATCCGGAGCTCTATAAGGTGTGTGCTGACCAAGTTGTTAGGAGATGTGTTCCCGACCATGAGCATATGGACATATTGGCTCATTGCCATTCTTATGCATGTGGTGGTCACTTTGGTGCTACGAAAACTAGGCATAAGATCCTACAAAGTGGTTTCTTTTGGCCGACTATATTCAAGGATGCCCAGTCTTTTGTAAAAGCATGTATTCGTTGCCAACAAGTTGGAGGGATTTCAAGGCGTGATCAAATGCCTATGAATCCCATACTCGTTGTTGAGATCTTTGACGTGTGGGGTATTGATTTTATGGGACCATTCCCCACTTCCCATGGCAATGTGTACATTTTAGTGGCAGTTGATTATGTGTCTAAGTGGGTGGAGGCTGAAGCTACTAGAACAAATGACCATAGTGTAGTTCTTAAGTTTGTTAAGAAGAATATCTTTGCTAGACATGGAATTCCTAAGGCTATAATTAGTGATGGGGGTTCCCACTTTAAGAACTTTAGATTTGGGAAATTACTGAAACACTATGGAGTTAATCATAGGATAGCTACCCCTTATCACCCACAGACTAGTGGACAGGTGGAAGTATCTAATAGGGAGATTAAGCGAATTTTAGAAAAGACCGTCCGTAGTGATAGGAAAGATTGGTCCTTGAGGTTAGATGATGCTTTGTGGGCATATAGGATGGCTTTTAAGACTCCTATTGGTATGTCACCGTATAAGTTGGTATATGGCAAGGCGTGTCATTTACCGGTTGAGATAGAGCATAGGGCTGAATGGGCAATTAAGACTGTTAATCTGGATTTAGAGAAAGCGGGTAGTTCTAGGAAACTTCAATTATCTGAACTAGATGAGATTAGACGTGATGCTTATGAGAGTTCTAAGATTTATAAGGAGAAAACCAAAGCTTTTCATGATCGACACATCACCAAGAAATCGTTCTTGGTTGGTCAAAAAGTTTGGTTATTCAATGCTAGACTTAAGCTTTTTCCTGGAAAGTTGAGAAGTAAATGGACGGGTCCATACGTTGTGACTCAAGTCTCTCCATACGGAGCCATTGAAATAAAAAATATGGTGGGTGGAGAGCCGTTTAAAGTTAATGGACACCGTTTAAAGCCGTATGTTGAGTTGGAAAGTGATCAGATGGAAACGGTGGATGTGGTTTACTTGGAACCAATCCAACCGTCTCAATAGCTCATACGAGTTATGTCTGGCTGAAGACGGTAAACTTAGCGCTTCGCGGGAGGCAACCCGTGGTTTGTGGAACTTTGTGGGTGTGTTCACTACAAACCCTCACGAGACAAAACTCGTCCAGTCGGGCTGCCGAGTGGTTTAAAGGCTTGTTGCATACGCTAAATGCAACCGTGATTCCTACGAAAGTGAGTTAGGTTTTTGTTTTTGTGTGAGTTTGTCAAATTGATTTTTAACCAAAATTTCAATTTAAAGTTTTTGCATTAGGGACAATGCAATGCTTTAAGTTGAGGGGGGTGGCACGTGTGTTACATGCTTTTGTGTGAAAGTTTGGTCAAAATGGGTTAAAATGTGATTTTTGGGAAAAATTGAATATTTTAAAAATTTTACATCACATTATAAGAGTCTTGTGCTAATTAGATGTGGAAGTTTCTTCTACGTATATGTTTGTTGAGTGTTTGCAGATTCTAAAGATTAGCTTGTGGATGATTTATTGGAGCAAGCTAGAAGATTTGGCCATAATTATCAGGTGCACCCGATTTCATTGTATAATTTGGTTATTAAATTGATTTGATTGTTTGCATGTAGTTAGGCATGTGTATAATTAGATGATCAAACCACGCCGGTTGAAATCCCTCTACTTACCTTTGCTTAGATCGAGTAAAAAGTTTAAATAAATAATATGAATATAGTAATGTAATAGTTGGGTTAGGACATTTGAAATTGATCTTATTCGGCTCGCCACCCGCGCACGGTGGCCTTAGAAAAGAGTTGGAGAACTGTCATAATTATTGGTGGTAGTCATATGCTGGGCTTGCCTATCTGATTCGTCACCCGCGCAAGGTGATACTTTAGTTGTTAGCATGGGTCAGACGCCAATTTTTATGATGGATAGCATTGCACTTAGCTGAGACAATTTTATGTGAAATAACTCAATCCTTGTATTGTTGTAATGAAATTAGAAAGATTAGTTTAATTTAGTGCATTGTATAATTAGACTATGTGGTAGATAATTCCATCATGTGATGTATCAGTAGGCACGAAGTATAACTATTCCCATTTAATTAAACAGACTTAATTAACCGGTTCTCATGTGCCAATGTGTCGTAGTATGCACCTATAGGATAGATATTCATTTTTCTGAATAATTGGTCTTTATATCAACCTTAAAAGGAGTGTATTAAGCGTTCAGGATGATTTGTATAAGAAACGGTCCTGAATGGCTAAAAAGAAAGAGCTTATGTGTGATGTAAAAAATAAAATGAAAAAAAAAGTGAAAAAAAAATGAAAGAAAAAAAGAAAAAAATGTGTGAAAAGAAAAAAAATGATGAGAAAAAAAGTGGAAGTATGTAAGCTAAAGTATGATGGCTTATGATGTGCTCTTATGCTATAAAAACTCCAACGTTATAAAAGGTGTACGATATTCTCACCTCTTGTTTTAGATTAATGTTTATATTGATTATAGGTGTGTAATAGGTACGTTGGCTACATGGTTAATTATATGAAATATAAAGTAAATGGAATCAATGGGAATGGTTATGCTAAGTGTTTAAGAAGGACAAAAATATTGGTAATCATTTTTGGATTATTTGTCATGTAGGATGGTTATTAATGTATTAGGTTGAATGTGATTTTTTTTGATTAAATTTCAATAGTATGATTAAAAATTATGAAATTAACATGCTTGTATATTTTTATTTTATTTTTACTCGAGACAGTAAAAGTTTAAGTTGAGAGGAGTTAATCGGTGTATTTTGCATACACCTAATAGCATGTTAATTTAGCTTAATTATATATTTATTTGTCGTTATATACGTACTTTGAGTGTGTTTTGTGATTATGTAGGTTACGAGCGAAATGGAATACAATGGCCGCTTTATTAATTTTTTGGAGAAAAGATATTGTGAGCGCCGATAAATGAAGAAAAAATATTGAAGAAAAAGAGTTAAGCGGGTCGCAATATTTTCGGTCATCTTTTATTTGTCCGGGCTTCGTTTGAGCAATTATTGGTGTTGGGTTAATTTTTATTGGGCCAAAGTTATTATATGTCAAACGGATTAAAAAAAATAATAAATAAAAAATACTTTTGGCCCATTTGGACCCAATGGCCCAACACCATAACCGACACCAATTATAACTATAAAAGAAGAAAAAAAAACAATTGCGAGTGGTGTGGGTTATAATAGCCGAATATTGGTGCTTTTCTTAAAACAAAAAAAAACAGTCGATAAAAAAGAAAAGAAGAATCGGCCGCTACAAAAGAAAAGAAGAATGTCTATCATTGGAGGATTGGAGAAACAAAAGAAAAAAAGATTTGAGCAACCATTCTTGTTAAATAAAAGAAAGGGAGCAGCCACCAACTTTGGTATCACAAAAGACAAAGAAACAAAATTTGGTCTTGACACATTCGCTGAGGTGGTTATTAAAAGGATGACAATGAGGTTTAATATCGAGCGGGTTGGGTACACCGTGATGTCCGGCTAATTTTGTTGTAATTCCTTCCGGTAACTTTATTTATGGTTTGATCATTACTTTTGGATTATCATAGTTTTATTACATTGATTTATAATTTATTTATAAATTATTTTTATCGATTTGATATTATGTTTAATTATTTGTGTTAGACAATTTATTGTTAGTTAACGATTCATACTTATTTTATTTAGTAAAAAAAAAGATGGTCGTATAATCAACATAAGTTGTACCTAAATAAATTGTTAAAACATAATTATTGGTTTGATTAATATAAGATTTATTATTGCGAGTCGTTGATGAACATAATAAATGCCGACATTAATTCATTCATATTAAGTCAAAATAATCTTTGTAATCGGTTCTAAAAAGTTTCAATAATCCATAAGTGTGACCAACCATAAATATTAGGAGCTGGAAGGGATTACATTTTTCTTTTAATTGTTTACATCTTTATTTTATTTTTCTAGCTTTACTATTAGTTTAATAATTATTTTAATTTTTAATCAGCATTTTTATTATCAAAAGTATTTTAGTTGTCAGATTTCAAAACCAAAACCTTTATTGATCAGTGATCACCTCAAAACTTAAACTAAAACCACATAGTCCTCGTGGATCGATACCCATTTACCCTATCTAGTATAAGGTAATTAGGTTATTTTTTGACCGGCACTTCGACGTCGATCACACAGCATTGGCAATCAATTCAGGGGGTACTAATGAAGTATTTGAAAGGAACTATGGATTTTAGTTTGTCTTATACTGGATATCCTTCAGTGTTGGAAGGTTACACTGATGCAAGCTAGATCAGCAATACTGAGGATAATTCATCCATCAGTGGCTGGGTATTCTTGCTCGGTGGTGACGCAATCTCTTGGGCATCCAATGTTGGAAATAAAAATTAGCTAAGTCACTGGGACGCTGAAAAGAAGAACTTGGACGCTGACAAGATTAAACGAGGCGCTGACAGGTGAACACTAACAAGACATATTTGAGCGCTGACAAAGAGAAGTTCAACCACTGATGGAATACTTAGTCTACACGTTTTGTATTTCTAGTAAAGATATGATCAATATTGTATTTTCTATATTTATCTTTACCTAGAACAGTTGATAGGTAGACCTTTGTACACGACTCCTTGTGTTATAAAAGGAGGTCGTAGGGTTCTTAGTTTATATTAAGTTTTATCAGTCTTAATAGGTTTTACACTTTCATTGTACGCAAGTTTCATTATTAATCGAAGTGAAAGTTTGGTTTACTTGTTTTGCTTTGTTCTTTGTTCTAAGTGTTAATTCCGCATAAACTTAGTTGTTGAATACACAAAGTTTCTCTACGTGTTAAACTTGATTCAATCTCGTTAACACAAAGCTAATAGATCTAAGTTTGGGATCAATAAGTGGTATCAGAGCTTGTTGAGGAACTTTGATCTAAAGAACATAAAACCCTAAAAACCCTAAATCACCAAAAACCCTAAATCGTTTGAAAACCCTAAAAACCAAATGGCTACCACAAAATCTTCATCCTCATCAAATCACAACCTCAAAACTCCTATGCCCGCCCCTGACAACTTTGAACACTGGAAGTTAAACTTTGAACAATATCTTCAAGTTCATGACCATACTCTTTGGGAAGTTATTGAATATGTTAATCAATTCGATAAAGCAGCCAGGATTGTTGCTGCTATTGGAGAAAGAAGAACAGTTGGTTCAACTGTTGCAGATCTTGATGAAAGACCTGAAGATGGAAGAGCTATCTCAGTCGCTGATATAGCCTTGAGAAGGAATGATATGAAGACTTTGACCATTCTTAAACTCTCCTTGGGTCCAAAGAATCAACACAAATACAGAAGTTTTGATTCTACTCAAAATCTTTGGGCAGCTCTTGAAGTTACCTATAATGGTAATGAAGATACGGCCAAAGAAAGGAAGAAGCAACTTTTGAGTGGGATATGCTGTGTTTAAGGCTCATCTCAATGAGAAGCTGAGTGAGGTAAGAAGTCGGCTTCTAGATATCACTAGCAAGTTGTCTTTTATGGGAACAGAACATGAAGATGCTGATATCATTGCTACATTCCTTAGAGGTCTTGGTGATGCATGGAAAATTGAAGCCAGATCAATCTTTGCCACCAATGCCCATAGAGAGTGCTTCCTTTGATGATATCTACAATAAGCTAAAGATTTTGGAGAGTGAGACCTTACTTGAACATAGAAGCAAGTCAACATCCGGGAACATGGCTTTCATCTCACATAGTGAATCTCAAACTGCTGAAAGAGACTCATATGTTAGTGGATTGAATGTAATCCTATTACTGGATCAACTTTTGTCAGCGGTGGATCAACTTTTGTCAGCGGTGGATCAACCTTTGTTAGCGGCTCGAATTTTGATGCTGACACATACAATGTTGGCTCACCAAGTCTTAAACCTGCTGGTATTGATTTGGATACAGTATGTGCATACATTGCTGCATTACCCAATGGTTCCTTAGTTACCTATGAGGATCTTGAGCAAATCATTGATGCTGACTTAGAAGAGATGGATATCAAGTGGAATATGGCACTTGCAAGCATAAGGGCTAACAGATGGAACAGGAGGTTTGGAAGAAAGATGGCTTTTAATGCTAAAGACACAGCTGGATTTGACAAGTCCAAGGTTGAGTGTTATAACTGCCGTAGGATGGGACACTTCATGAGAGAGTGTAGATCTCCAAGAAGATCTGATGCTGGAAAGAATTCAAGCTAAATCATCAACGTTGAAGATGCTAAGCCAAAGGCTATGGTCGCTGATGAGACTGCTTTTATACATGGTCTCATCATCAAAAACGGCCTTTAATTGCATAAAATATCATAAAATATGCCAAATATATGCTTGTGTTTGTTACTTGTGTATTTTTAGGTACGGATATTGAGGAATTGGCAAAAGAACACAAGAATCAATCAAAAACGAACACGGGAAACAAAGTCGCACAATGAACCGGGCCCAAGTTTGGAATTTTGCAAAAAGACCCTTGAAGAATTGAAGATTGGCAAAAATGGCCCCTCATCTTTGAAGAACTTGTCACAATTGACCCTCCAAATGTCAATTGTACAAGAATGGTCCTTAATATTTGAAGATATTACACTTCCAGTCCTTGAAGAATCAAGTTTGTACAAGTTAAGCCCTTGGAAAAAGTTTTAAAATCTTTTGTGCCAAAATTAGCAACTTGTCCAAAGTTGACAAGCACAAAATAGGCGCTGATGGACTTTGTTTACAAAGTGGAAAGAAGTAAAAAGATTGGGGACTCAACCTGCCAAACATCTAAACCTTCCCACCCACTCAGGTCGTGACACCTCAGCCCTACCCACCCATTTACCCACCACCCACCCACAAAACCGACCCTACCCAGTCCAGTATCCATTACCCAAACCAGTTTTATTTATTAAATCAGTCAAATATAGTCAAACCCCACTTAACCCGTTTTTTCCCACCATAACATGATTTTTAAATCATGTTTACCCAAAAAAGATTAAAACCCCCTTTAAACCTGTTAAACCCTAATCCTCACCCCAGTTTCAATTAAGCCAAAACAAAGGGTTATGAGCTAAACTCATCCAGATCCTTAATTCACCTTATCCTCACCCTAACCCACCTCCTAACCACCCCACCAACACACCCATGTGCCTTCCCTGACCCTCCCCTGCTCAAGTCGTTTTCCACCAATACCTAGGAGGGGACAAATTGAGCGGCTAGATGTAATTCCTTGGTCCCCAATACCAATCCTACGTCCAAGATTGAAGATTCCAAGCTGGCATATCACATGGGATTACTTTTGACCGATTTTGAAGACCAAGAACTCAAGGGCTTTTCTGGCATTTCCATACTAGGGTTTTAGGGACTAGAACCTTCCTTGTACGCCTATAAAAGGCAGCTTAGTTTAGTCATTTAGCTTGGTTCCAGTTTTTAGCCAAAAACCTTGTAATTCCTTTTTTAATTAATAAAGTTTGGTATTTGTGTTTAAACAATTATAATTCCTTTTATTGAGTTAAAAAGTTGTGTGTTGTGTTTATGCTAAAAACTGAGTTCCATTTAAATTGTGAAAATTTTGTGTGTTAAGTTTTTTTTCAAAAAGGTTGTTTAAAAAAGGTTTGTAAGTTTCTGAAATCAAGGCTTTTGAAGTGAAAGTGGAAAGAGTCCTTGATTTTTGGACTTGAGAATTGCTTTTAAAACGTGTTTGAAGGTTTGGAAGTTTTTGGAAAGATTTTTAAGAAATCAAAAAAGAAATAGAATATATCATATATTTGTGCTTCCCTCTTGATTTTTCTTAGTAGGTGTTGGAGTGTGTTGCTGTTAAAGGTTCAGCATACACCCCAGTGTATAGGGAGGTGGTATTGCTACCACTGTTGGTCTTGGATGTAAGACCAACAAGGTATTTCCTTGTTAAAAGTTTTCTTAGCTAAAATTGGTGATTGGAATGATTTATTGTGCAAAGCTGTTCATGTGAGTTCTTTTGGTTGGATTTGAGTGAAGTTGATGATATATGATTGTTAGGAAGGTTTTTGATCAGTTTGGTGAAGTTAGAATTAGATTTGAAGTGTAAAATTGGTTTTAAAAATTTTAAAGGGGTGTTTGGATATGCATGTTAGTGAGAGTTTTTGAAGAATTTGAGAAATAAAAAAGTGTTAGAAAGATTGATTAAAGTTGTTTAGGTTGTATGCTAGTCTTGTTGTCAGTTTAAAAGAGTTTTGAAACAATTTGACTGGTAAAAAGTTAAAAAGCAAAGCAAAAATCTGCATATGTCATTTTGTGCTTGATTTTCATGGTGTTGTAAGCTTGAATCTTGCATAGTGTTAGGATTTAGAGTATTGTAGGATTGCAAGTGTATTGTGTAACTTTTTGTGAGATTGTGTGCTTAATCTGGACATTTGAAGTTGAACTTTGTGCAAGTAACAAGCTTAAACAAGACCACCAGACCTCAAATTGCATCAGCAACTTTAAATTGCCCTTGTGTGTTTGTTGTGTATGAATCCTGGCTAAGTGTGGTGATTTTTTGTGTTATATTGACTCCCTACACTCAGAAAGAGTGTAGGGGTGCCCTATTTGTTCCAAAACATCCACAAAGAACCATAACCAAGTCCTCTTGGATTTCATCACAAATGAAGAACTCTTCACTTGTTCATCAGAAACACAAGCAGACTTGGGCACGTTTTGCTCAATTCTTGCTTTAATCCTTGTTTAAACTAGTTTGTTTTTGTGATTTTGTGTTCATTAAGGTTACTGGAATCAAGTTTAAAAGTAAAAAAAAAAAGAAAATTTTTATAAAAAGTCCACCCGCACCGGACTCGAACACGCGACCCCTCGCTGGGGGACTAAGCGTGTTTACCAGTGATCTAGATGGACCTTTTACGTTAAGGTCTCATTTCAATAGTCATTTAACCTCTTTTCTTTTCTAGCTTATTAACCATAGCCGTAGCTTATTTTCATCTTGCTAGCTTATTTATTAAGTGTTTTTAGCTTATTTGATTTTTCCTAGGATATTTATAAGTTTTAGGATTTTTCTGTGTAAAAGTTTTATTTTTCCTATTATTTAATTAATTTTTAGGATTATTTCTAGTTTTAAATTTAGAAAGTCAATAAAAAATAGTGAACAGTAATTAAAAAATACAAAAAAATAGTTTTTAGGTTTTAATTTGTATTTTTTAGGTTTACATATCAAAAAGTTTTCAAAAACTTTAATTTTTAATTTTATTTAATTTTAGGGTTTTTAGACAACTTTAAAAATTAATATAAAATTAATTAAGAGGTTTTAGAAACTTTAATTTGCATTTTCTTCTTAGTTAGATTATTTAGGATTTTTGAGAATTTTTTAGAATTTATTTGAGAACTTTTTATTTTTTGGATTATTTTATTATTATTTTATTCATAAAAATTAAAAGTTTCATTTTTAACTTTTTTTCATTTTTCCTAGATTCTAGACATTAAAATAGGAACTTTTTCACTTTCCAAATAATTTTTAGGCTTTTCAATTAATTTTTAGAATTAATTTAAGATTTAATAGATTTTAATAGTTTTTAGGAGTTTAAAAATAGTTTAATTTGGTTTTAAAATTTTTAAAAATAGTTTTTAGTTTAATTAGGTCATTTTTGAGGTTTACAAATTATAAAATCTTGTTTAGGGCTTTTTAATATTTAAAAGTGATTTTTAGGGCTTTAATTAGCATTAAAAAGTCATTATTAAATTAATTAAAAGGTTTTGGCAAGTTTGGATTTTTTGTAAACTCTTAGAATTTTATTGTGGATTTTTAGTAATTTTTAGGAATTTTTAGATTAAAATTTTAAATTTTGTGTTTTTTTACGTTTCTACGTCGTAACTTTCTAGTAGTGTTTTTGCCTTATTTTTCTATTTTTTTCGTCTTCGTCATTTTCTCTTCTTTTCTTCTTGTTAATAATAAAAAACATAAATCAATCATTCATCACACAACGCACTAGCCTCCTCGAGAACGAACTCACTTTTAGGGTCATTCACACACGGTTTTCCTAAATCGTCGTGCACGCTTACCCTATTTTAGTTGCTTGTTTTTCCTAAAGCAAGTATCTAATTCTACAACTACCAGTCGCCATGCAAGATATTGATGGCATTGGATAGGATTGGAGCTTTATGGCAAAGGATGTGGAGAATCAAGTTGTGGTTGTTGAAAGGGAAGAAGAAGAGCACGTTCACTTTGCTCTCATGGCCAACTCCTCATCTTCATCAGATAATAAGGTATATGATAATGCTTTTTGTAGTAAAGGGTGCAGGTTAAACACAGAAAAACTTAACAAAGAAAATTTAAAGTTAAAATCAGATGTTATAGACATAAGCACTAGACTTGCAAACTATCGAATGGCACTTGCACAATCTGAAGGGACGATAGAGGAATATAAGAAAATAGAATTTGACCTAAAAGATCAAATTAATATTTTAACTAGAGATCTGAATGTCAGTAATGAAGCTAGAGAGTCTTTAATGAAATGTAGGGTTGACTTGCAACTTCAGTTAATTGAAGCCATTAAAGATAAAGAAAATGTAGGGCTTAAAATTGAAAAGTTTGATAAAGTTAGTCAAACCCTAGAAAAGTGTGTCAGTGAACAAAGAGACACTAGGGAAAATTCTGGGATTGGGATGAATGAATATGCTACTGTTCCTCCACCTGCTGGGAACTTCTATGGTGTCCTGAAAAAGGATCTCTCTTGGACTGGTATCCCAGAACTCCAAGAAAAGGAATTTATTCCTCCACCTAGAGTGCTTTCCCCAGTTGAGGAATATCAACAGAAGGTAACTGATCTTGAAAAATGGAAAGCAGCCAACCCTTTTCTTTTTATTAAGGGTGGAATGCTTAGTGAGAGTCCATTTGTACCTACACCCATTACTGTGACCAACCCCACCACTAGAAAAACCATTAACCTTGGCACAACAACTAAAAGAAAATCTAGTGTTAAATATGCTAAAATGTATAGGAAACCTAGATCACCCCAAAGCCAAGCTAGTGTTAATGGGACAATGTTCTTTCAATCTAGACCTAAGGTTATGTCTAGAAAGGCTTGTTACACATGTGGAAGTTTTTATCGTCTGGCCTATAAGTGTGTCAGCGGCTCTAAATCCACCGCTGACAATAGGTCAACCATGGTCAAACCCAGACCTTTTGTCCAAACAAGTCCCCAGGCCACTAGACCAACTCCCTTCTTTTCTAGAGGGACTAATACTCATGGAAAAAGGCCCTTTCAAAAGACCAACACTTGGTCTAACAGACAGTAGGTTCCTGTAGCAAACCCTAATTCAGACGCTGACAGGAACAAACTGGCTGCTGACAAGACAAAATATGCTGCTAACAGATCTAGGTTTGGCATGAAAATGCCATAACTGGCTTCTGTTAGACCTCATGTTAGACCAAGCAATAGGTATTTACAACCTAATGGAAAGGGGTCTAAAGCTTCATCTAGTTTGACATAGAGACCTAAACAAGACCAAAACCCTAATTCAGATGTAATTTCTATGACCTACAACAGATTTAAGTATCTTTCGAAGGTCATTACTAAACCAATTGGGGTAAATTGGGTGTTCAGGTCACAAAGGGATGAACAGTGGGTTGTTATAAGAAATAAGTCAGTTCTTGTTGAACAACCACATGAATCCAAGTCTGCAAAGGCTTGGGTTCCCAAAGAAAACTAATTTGTTTTCTTTATGTGCAGGGCATTCAAAAGCAGGTCAATGATCATGGATATTGAGACAGTGGATGCTCTAGGCACATGATAGGGAAGGAAGATTATTTGATAGATTTTATCCCCATTAAAGATGGTGACAAAGTGTACTTTGATGGAGGCTATGGAAATATCTCTGGCAAAAGCACTCTTATCACCAACAACTTACGTTTTGAAGACGTTTTTCTGGTAAAGGAACTTGATTACAACTTGTTTAGTGTGTCACAAGTTTGTGACAACAAAAATAAAGTTCTTTTTACTAATATCGAATGCTTGGTGTTGAGTAAGGATTTTAAGATTCCTGATGAGAGGTTTATTGAGTATAGAACACCTAGGAATAAGGACATTTATAATGTTAATCTAAAATGAATTAAGATGAACAAAAATCCGTCATGTCTTTATGCTAAAGCATCAGTAGATGAGAGTAATTTATGGCATGGAAGGTTACGGCACATTAACTTTAAGAACATTAATAGACTTGTGAGACATGATCTTGTTGATGGTTTGCCTTCAAAAGCTTTCCACAATGATCACTCTTGTGTTGCATGCCTTAAAGGCAAACAACATAAGGTCACCTTCAAGTCTAAAAGTGTGCATTCTAGTTCTAAACCACTTAACTTACTACACATGGACTTGTTTGGTCCTACAAATATAGAGAGTCTAAATGGTAAATCTTTTTGCTTTGTCATTACTGATGATTATTTTAGATTTACTTGGACTTTCTTTTTAGCATTGAAAAGTGACACTGCCAAGGTTTTGATTAACTTTATTACCCAAATAGAGAAGAAAAAGGGTACTCAGTTAACATACTTAGAAGTGATAATGGTGTTGAGTTTAGAAATACTCTGTTAGATACCTTTTGTGCTGATAGAGGGATTTCTAGGGAGTTTAGCATAGCTAGAACTCCACAGCAGAATGGTGTAGCTGAAAGAAAGAATAGAACTCTAATAGAAGCTGCTAGGACCATGTTAGCAGATGCTAAGTTTCGCATTGATTTTTGGGCTGAGGCTGTGAACACGGCTTGCTATGTTCAAAATAGAGCCTTGGTCAACAAAATCTACAATAAGACACCTTATGAGCTATTTTGGAAAAGGAAGCCTAATATAGACTTTCTTAAACCCTTTGGATGTCATGTAGTGATATTAGATACTAGTGATGCCTTAGGAAAATTTAATGCAAAAGGTGATGAAGGATATTTTGTGGGTTATTCTATGAATAGCAGAGGGTACAGAGTTTACAACAAGAAGGAAAAATGCATTCTTGAAAAGGTGCATGTTAAGTTCTTAGAAAGTAAGCCTAGTGATCATGAGAATGGACCAGATTGGTTATTTGATTTGGAACCATTATCTAGGACCTTGATTTATATGCCTGTTACTAATCCAGACATTATGGAGAAGGATCCAAATATCTTGGAAGAACCTATTGTTGAGATTTCAGGTACACAGGTTGCTAAAGAAGAAGGATCACATGTAGTTGAGCCAACTCCCATATTTGATTATGTCACCATACCTATATGGACTGATGGGTTTGTGCAAGCATCTGCTGCTGCTGGAAAGGAGGAAGAAGGACCACAAGAAAAACCAGTTGATGAATCCATGCATGCATCTTCATCCGCTGACAAAGCCAATTCAGACCTGACACGTTGAATTAAGCCGCTGACAGTCTGTTTGGAAATTTATTCTCAACAGAAATATTTTTGAACACGGTGAAGATATCACACCCAATGAAGGTGTCAGCGTCATCAATTCAGACACTGACAATGATTCTCCTAGATCTAATGAGGATGATAGTGACAATAGAATTCTTCATTCTACTGTTTCACATTCTACATTATTTGGAGAGGGAACTTCTACTCAATTGGAAAAATCTCATCCTCCCTCTGAAATAATTGGATCTATTACTTCACCAGTTCAAACCAGAAAACAGCAGTTGAAGAACTCCAAAGAAGGGTTCATTGTAAATATCCACAAGAAGGAAGATACCCCTCTTGTGCAAGCATGTTTATTTGCCTGTTTTCTGTCACAAAAGGAACCCAAGAAGATTTTTGAAGCTCTTAAAGAACCAAGCTAGGTTGAAGCAATGCAGGATGAGCTTCACCAGTTTGCAATTCAAGATGTTTTGGAGCTAGTGGATTGTCCAAGGTATGTCAGACCTATTGGGACACGTTGGGTTATAAGGAACAAAAAGGATGAAAGAGGGATTGTGGTCAGAAACAAGGCACGTTTAGTTGCTCAGGGCTATACACAAAAAGAAGGGATAGACTACGAAGAGGTTTTTGCACCTGTTGCAAGAATTGAAGCAATAAGGATTTTCCTAGCCTATGTTTCTTGCATGGGTTTCACGGTTTATCAAATGGATGTGAAAAGTGCTTTCTTATATGGCACAATTGAGGAGGAAGTGTATGTTATGCAACCTCCAGGGTTTGAAGATTCAGAGCATCTAGATAAGGTGTATAGAGTCAAGAAAGCAATGTATGGACTTCATCAAGCCCCTAGAGCATGATATGGTACATTATCCACTTACCTTGTGGAAAATGGGTTTATGAGGGGCACCATAGACCAGACTCTTTTTACTAATAAGAATGGCAAGGATTTTCTTCTTGTCCATGTCTATGTGGATGATATTATATTTAGATCTTCAAATCCAAAGATGAGTGAAGACTTTTCCAAACTCATGACAGACAAATTCAAGATGAGTGCTATGGAGAGATGAACTTCTTTCTTAGTTTACAAGTACAACAAAAAGAAGATGGTATCTTTATCTCTCAAGACAAGTATGTGGCTGAGATCTTGAAGAAGTTTGGTTTTTCTCCTCATGAAAAACGGGCTAGCACACCCATGGATAGGGAACACCCTTGAGGAAAGACTGGAGATGGAAAAGATGTTGATGTCAGGCATTATAGATCAATGATTGGTTCATTGATGTATCTTATAACCTCTAGACCTGACATCGTGTTTGTTGTGTGTGCATGTGCACACCACCAATTGACTCCCAAAGAGTGTCATCTTCATGCTGTCAAAAGGATCTTTAGATACCTTAGGTGCTATCCTAATTTGGGATTATGGTATCCTAAAGATTCTCCATTGGAGCTTATTGGCTATTCAAACAGTGACTATGGAGGTGATAAGTTTGATAGTAAATCCACAACTAGTGGATGTTAATTTCTTGGGAGCAGGCTTATCTCTTGGCAATTCAAGAAACAAACAGTGGTGGCAAACTCTACAACTGAAGCAGAATATGTGGCTGCAGCTGCTTGTTGTGGACAAGTTCTATGGATTCAAAACCAACTGTTGGATTATGGGTATAATTTTATGCATACCAAGATATTTGTAGATAATAACAGTACATTATACATTATTAAGAATCTTGTACATCATTCTAAAACTAAACACATAGAAATTAGGCATCATTTTATAAGAGATTATTTTGAAAAAGGTTTAATACATCCAGATAGGGTAGACACAGAAGAAAATGTGGCTGATCTTTTAACTAAACCTTTTGATGTGGGGAGGTTCTAGTACTTGGTAACAAGTATTGTAATGATCAATCTCACCTAAATGTGTTTTTGAAATCATTGTATAGTATGTACAGGATGTGCACTGTTATTTATCTTTGTAAAGTATTAGATTTTCCACTTTATTTTTCTAACGCTAACAGAGGTTATTTAGATGCTGACAAGTGAAAAAAATGGCCGCTGACAGCAACATGTTAGTTTTGTGGTTTTTGATCTAATCATGCAGGCATTATAAGCATTGTAAATTAGGATACAGAGTTGCTTATGGACTTCATATCTTAAAGAATTTTTATTTATGATGGTTGGAATGTTTACATTCCTATCTTGAAATAAAAATTTGTATTATCTTTTGCAATTTGTGTAAGTTTAAGGGGAGGTTTAGGAAATGTTTAGGAATTTAGGTATTCTTAGAGTACTCTTATCACAAGTCTAGCTTGTGTCCACTAGTGAGTGAGAACTAGAAATAATGAAGCCTTTTCTTTTAAGAATTGTTTGACTTTTTAGTTCTTGAGGCACTGTAGCATGCAAAGTTGATATTCTATGCATGCTGCCAAGACTTTTTGGCCTAGAATTGGGATTGATCGGTTGGGAGACTTGGTGTAAATTTTAATTGGGCTTACCTGGGAAGTTAAAAAGAGTTTATAAGAGATTTCTCCACCGTTAAGAACTTTGGTTAGCAAGGGACACTTGAGGACAATTATGTCTATCTTGCTTATGCAAGTGTACATGATTGGACAGTACTTGCCACCCTACAGTCATTTTTCAGAAGAAGAGTTATCTTCACTAGGGTAAACTTCTTTGTTAAGGTCTTTTTATTTTTTATTATTTTTATTTTTGGCCGCTGACATAGTTTCCTTCTAACGCTGATAAGACCAATTTAAACGCTGACATGGCAAAATATCAACGCTGACAAGAATATAGCCGTTACACGCTGACGTTTACTTTCTTACCGTTGAAAAACATTGGGGTCCACCCAGTTATTTTTGACGAAAATTTGGGCCGTAATTTTAGCAAGTTGGTAACCTTTTATTAATGAAGGAGATAAGTTATATATTGTGACAACCCAAAACCGAGGTCATTGCTTAATCTTATTTTACGATTATTTTTGAAATTTTTAGATGAGTTTGAATGATATTTATTTTTGGAGGTTTAAGTTTAAACCGATGTTGGAAGGTTTATATTTAATATTTAATAAGTATAAGGAGTATTAGCAAGCGTGATGTCGATGGATGCCAAATATTTTACGTTTTATTGTCGGTTGTTCGATTTTTGTCATTTTTGATGATTTAATTTTAAATGACGTGTTAAGTCGAGTCGGGAGTCGATATTATATTTTAGGTACATTTTAAATTTTTAAAAGTATCTTTATGAAACCCGAGCCCCGTAAATATTTTCAAAATTGACTAATAGTTATTTCCCGCTTTTTAGCTAACTATTTTCATTTTGAGCTACAACTATTGAAAAATTACAACAATGGTCCCTCAAGCACTATATATAAGCCAAAAATTAACACACACACCTCATAAATCCCACTCAAAATTTTTCTTTCTCTCTCTCTTTTTCTTTTCTTTAGCCGTGACCTCCTCCACCCACACAAACCCACACATTTTCAATTTTTGCTCCATTTTAACAATGATTTGAGCTAAACTAATCAAAGTCCCTATCTTAGAATTGAACAAGGATCATTTTGGTATAAGAATTTCATACATGCAGGGTTTTTATTTTTTTCATGTTGGTAGGTGAAAGCCATGATCATGCATGGTGTTTTTAGCATTGTCAATGGTGATTCTTGCAAGAATCTTGTTAAAAACTTGATTTTCTTTTGTTGTGAATATGTTGGTTTGATCTTTTTGGCTTTGGCTTGAGAGCATTGTTCTTTGGCCTTTCACGTGCGATCTTTGCCTCTCTTGTGAATTTGCCTCTCGTGACTCCATGTTCCACACACTTATGTCTTTTTGTTGAATTCTCGAAAGTTTCAGAGTTTGGTACAGCGGAAGACTTTATCTTGTACTTTCTTGAATTTTTGCTAAACTTTGATGCAGAAAAACATAAGCATGTGGGAACGACTTCTACAGGTACACCACAACACCACCGTCTTCACTGGTACACAGCAACGCCACCGTCTTCAACAGGTACACAGCAACGCCACCGTCTTTAACAGGTACACAGCAACGACACGAATAAAATGGATTTGAACATTTTATTCTAATTCGGTAGCATTTTACCTCCGGTCGGTGAAGACCGTTGGACGATATTAGATATCGTACCCGTGACGGATAGTTTCAATTAAGTAACTTCCTGACAGGATTTCGCGGGTAAACCCGTTCTCTTTATTCGACCGTCCAAAGCTGACTGCGAACATAAAGAGTGAATCACTTGGATAAGTTATCCTTGTGATTTGAAGCCGTCAATTCATGAAACCTGGAACAAGTGAATTTCAATTAAGATTTTCACCATCGTTGCTTTCCAGTTGTCACGAGCTCAATTCATAAAGAATCTTGCACGTCACCTACCAAGTACTGTTTGATGTTGACACTAGAAGGATTTCCACTCGTCACTGTGGTCAATAAAGAGTCACTCTGAGTGTTCTGGCAAGATCATATGATAATGCGAAGAGGCCTGAAACGAGTTTAATTTCAATTAAGAATTAAACCACTGTTACCTTCCAGTTTTTCACAAGATTGGTTCTAAAAGAACCGCACGTGTAACCTACCATGAGCTTGTTTGATGTTGGCTCAAGCAGGATTTCCATCTTCATTGTAATACTTACGTATTACTCGGATGTTCTGGCAATATTACAGGAATATTGCGTAGGACTCATGAAAATCTCTTACTTTTCACAGTGTGTGAGAAAGCAAGGAATAAATGGAAAGTGTCCTAATGAGACTTTTGATGATCTCTTGGCTCTAGACTCGATTGTGCGTTTTGATTTAGTGAGCGATGGCTGGAGAGGAGTGCCACCTTTTCAATATCAGTCTATTCGGAGTGAATAAACCAATAGATAACGTGTTGATCTCCGTGTGATTAAAACAAATACCTTTTGAGAGATATTTGAGTTAGCTGGGAAGGGTTGTGCATTGCATCACTGGGTCCATGATGTCTTTCTTCAATACCGAGAATCATTAGCAAAAATGACCTCAATAGCATAGGTATTGACCCGGTTTCTGCCTAAAGTTGTAAGGAGGGCTTCTTTCTTTACACCCTTTATCTTTACATTTCTTTTTCATTCTTCAACCCCTTCAATGCTTACCAATACGTCATCACTAGCACCTTGTTGTGATTGTTCCAGTGCTAGCTTAAGTACTTGGTCGGCATTCAGCTACGTTCACATTCTTTCTCCATCTTTCCTAGGACTTCTAATTCTATCTAGGGAATTGTCCTTGGGAAGATTCCATCGGCTCTGATGAATCATTGGACTAATCCTATTCCTACCACCCTTTTGTCACCACATCCGTCGTGAATTAAGCGTGTTTTGGGAAGGAATTGCCACCATGAAAAATCATTGAAAATCACCTAAAGTACTTGTGATATTGAAATCAAAAGTTTTGTACCTTAGGTGTTTTGTTCATCAAAAACGCTCCCCCTTAACACGTGCTTTACACATATTAAGATGGATTATCGTTAAGTCTTTTTTTCATCTTTTAGCCAAGTATCACTTAAGTCTCCTTAATCCCATTTTCTCCCCTTATCCAAAATGTTAACCATTAATATTTGGGATATTGAATGGATTAACCGGTCTTTGGGTAAAAATGAAATCGATGTTTGGCCATAGAACAAGTTATTGCTCCCCTTAATTTAATAAGGGATAGTTGTAGTGCTTTAGTATGATATATTTTGAAAGATTTAGAATCTCCTGAGAAGTTCTTGAAAAATTATCATACCTTAACACTACAGCAAGCCATACAAGCACAATATTCACAAATATACATATTCACAATTGAAAACCAATATAAAGTGGACCTGAAATGTACGACCCATTAGATGGATCGTTGCAGTAGCTTGTGGTGCACTAGATATGGTCTTCCACCCACGAATCTTTCTAAGCTCCTCATCAATCTACGTTCACGGAGCTTTTGATCAATCTTCTTGATCACATACTTCGCCATCTGCTGGTAACCCGGATGCCAATCCTCCGTCATCTCTGGCAAAGTCCCACCCGAGTTCAGATGCTCCAACTTTCCTCTGACTTGTAGAAGAGTCCCATCACTGTACTTATGGAGCTCACCCACCCTCATAAACTTCATCAAACCTCGACTGTTCAAGTAGAAAATGCCATAATTCGGGACAGAAATTCCGGTATAGGGACATCTTTCTACATGTTGAGGTAGCACTTGATTCACTGGACGGGTAAGGTTAAGCTTCCTTTGATAGCTTTCGACTCCCAACTGAAGATCTTCAACTCTTGTCTTGATGACAACGCTTCGTGTGAACATACGAAGTGTTGTATTCAAAGCAATCAGGTCTTCACGAGGAATATGTGTGAGTTGATCTCGGGTCATCAGAAGCAGCATATCTTCGATATCCTCAAGGCGAATGATGGAAAAATCTCCCTGCTGGATTTTGTATTCCCTGTCATCCTCCCTTTTCAAACGAATCTCCGTCACATGATAATAGCCGTTCTTGGCTTCAGTTTTCAATCCTAAAATGCTGGAGATGCAGATATCGGATCTAACAATACTTCCAGAATTGACTAGGCAGCAACCCCTGTACGCCCTTCGAACTCGTTCGTCCCAATGAGATGCACCTATGACAGCATACATATCATAATTACGATTTACCTTTGGGACCCAGAGTCGGTTTACCTTTTCCTCGATAAAGGGTATTGTCCCCCAGTTGGCAGCTTTCAGTAAGGTCAGGGAGGTTGCGTACTTTGATGACCCCTTCAGTAGATACACAAGATCATTGGTGACGAAGAAATCAAGAGCAATCTGATTATCTTGAGAAGGATCCATTGGAGGTGGAGCTCTTTCTGATTCATGAAGTCCTGGCCGTTGAACGGTATTCAGAGCCTTCAGGATCTCATCGGCATAATACTCGAACTCCATTTGGGTTAACCAGGTTTTGGCACGAAGTCTCTTATCTTTCAGCGCTTTCTTCACCAAGGATGGAGTAACCGAAGTCTTATACTCATGAGCAAAAAATGCACATAAGTCAATCGGACTTCGGATACGGAGATACAACACATCTTTGTCAGCGTCTGTGATCGGATCATATTGTGCTGCTGCCGTGATCCAAGCCTGTGGTGGTGCAGTCTCGTCTATCTCCAACGTGTCTGCCCAGTCTCGTGTGCTTGGTTCAGGAACCGTAGATTGTTGTGCTTGTTGTAGAGGAGTAGAAGTGCGAACATCTGTTGGTTCAGTTTCAGGCATTTCGGCAGTGTCGTGAACTGGTGAGTGTTGTGCAGCTTCGGGTTCTGTTACTGATTCTGCAATCACAGGAGCAACAACAACAGAACTAATGAGGTTAGTGGTAATAGGTAAAGATACAGCGATAGAGGTACCGGGAACCGATGACGCTGTAGTGGCATTCACATCGTGGCGCCACTTAGTTCGTCTTGATTCCGATGATGTTGATTTGTCCTTCTGCGCTGCATCTTTCTTGGACTTGGTTCCAGTCTTAGCAGTTTTCTTGGAGCTGGTAACCTTGTCTCCCTCTTTAGGCTGTTCACCCCCATCATCATCCTGATTGTCATCCCCGTTACTACCCCTAGCACTCTCCTCATTCCCATCACCACCATCATCGCCATCATGATCATCCTCATCCTCGTCATCATCATCCTCATCCTTATCCTCATCATCACCATCATCGTCATCCTTTTCCTCTTCTTCTCCTTCTTCTTCCTCTTCCTCTTCACCAATACCCTCTTCCTGCTCACTTTCTTCCCTTTCTTCTTCAGGTAGAATGTGATAAGGTACCACACTTCCAAACGTTTTGAATAACCTATCATCCTCCATGATAGCATCATTCAGGGATTTGTATAGAGCCCGTTGAATCCTAGACTTATCAAACGATCCAAGTTCCACCATACGAGCCTTAAGGATCTTCTTCAATTCAAAATCCGTCAAGTCATAAGCAATCTTGTAGGCGGATTCTGAAGGATTGGATGACTTGATCAACAAGTTATCAGCTGCTAGCATCTTCAATTCATCACGCAGTTTAGGCACAATGGATTCAACGGATTCTTGCACTCTTTCTTTCACAGAGGCTTCAAGTGCTTCTTTTTGCTCTTTGTATTTATCCCTCATCGCTTGAAGTCTGGTGATACGTGCAGCATGCTTATCAGCCTCAGCCTGCTTAACCCGAGCTAGTTCTTCTGCATGTGCTTTTCGAGTCAACTCCATATCTGCAGCGAACCTAGCAATCATCTCCTCTTGGGCTTTCCTAGATGCTTCTTCACTTTGAGCTCGTCTTTGTAACTCTTGGCGAAGTTCATCCATTTCTCGTTTGTGAGTATCCACATGTTTATCCAACAGTTCGGCCATCACCAATGCAGCCATTGTAGATGTTGCAGAGCTGCTCTGGGTTGATTGGAGAGCCTCGGTTGTTACTGCGGTACTGAGGATGGGAATTATAAGTGGTGGAAGAAATGGTGTTGAAGCCGGTCTGGTTGGTAAGGGTTGTATTGGTGGAGGTTGAGTTGCTAAAGGTTGGGTTGACACCATGATCGTAGGAGCAACAGACTCCTTTTCCACACTTGCTGAAATAGGGATTGATGGCTCCTTCGAAGTGGAATAATGTTCAGGTGACCCAAACTCATCAACGTCATCTGGTTCCACGTACTCATCCTCAACATCTACCCTTGCACCTGAACCACTACCGCCAGTATCTTTCCTACTCCTTTGAATGGCTATCTTCATCATTTGTTTCTCAGTTTTATCAAGAGTAGGATCAACAACGTCTTCTTCGTCACGTAGACGCATCTCATCAGCCTTACCCTTTCCCTTCTTATCCTCTGTCTTCTTCTTCTTGGTTTCGGGTTCAGGTAACGCAGCTGGTTGTTTGCGTTTACCTTTACTCTTAACCGTTGTAGACGAGTCTTCTCCAGTCTGAAGGTTTGCTTTCAGCTTCTTGATTTCTATCTGCAGTAGCTTGTAATCAGCAGAACCTTTGATTTTCTCAGACAGAAGGTAATCAGGAATAGGACCCGGAATCACACCAATAGACGGTCCTTCATGCCTCAGATCCACAGTATCATCAGCTTCTTCAGTGTGATAACGACTTGCTGCACGCCTATCAATAGTAGCATCATGTTTCATAAAATAATTAATGATAAGCTTGATAAACCTTGGATAAGGAAAGAAATTTGTCTTCAGCTTCTTGTTATAGAAGAGTTGAAAGGTGAATTCTTCCCATATCAACAATGCATAATCTGCATTTGCAGCCTTGTACATGCCATAGAACAGGTTTATTATAGGACTGCGCAGAGCATCATGGCCACTCGTTTTTGGTGTAAGACATCTACTGAGAATACCCATCAATGCTCTCCAAGGTTGTCCTACTTTAGCAGTCGTAAACTCAGATGCAACTCGTATTTCTGGACATCCAAGAGCGTCAAATAACTCCATGAGTTCATCTTTAGTAGGATCCCTCGAGAATGACATGCCTTTGGGTGTATCCCGTATACCAAGAATCTTACGGAAGTCTGAAACTGTGAGTGTCTGCTGCTTGTTGTCGATGGTGAAGGTGATCTTGTTTGAAGTGATTTCCTTGGTAGCCCAAAATTCATACATATACTCATAAGGCACCGAGGCACTACTTCTCAAAGCATTCTTAAAATGGGATTGATCAAGGATCGCAATGGCTACTTTAAATCCATGGTGAGTGGATTTTGAGATTTGCTTCAGCCGGTAGTTGTTGGGTATAAACTTAAGGGTTCATGCTTTAGCAATATCAGCTTCTCTAGAGTCTTGGATTGCTTGTACTGTTGGACTAGTCATTGTATCTGCTTAAGATAAGACATGAAAGGTTGATGCACAAAAACATATAGATATATATCATTCTTACTTCTAAGCATAACACATTTCATAACATAAAACAACAAGTACATATAGCATGCAAACAATAATAATCAAACAACTCTTCATCCGGAACTTTTCCTCATTCGGAACTTCTTCATCCGGAACATTCCTTCATTCGGAACTTCCTTCATCCGGAAGTTCTTCATCCGGAACTTCCTTCATCCGTAAGTTCTTCATTCGGAACTTCCTTCATCCGGAAGTTCTTCATTCGGAACTTCCTTCATCCGGAAGTTCTTCATTCGGAACTTCCTTCATCCGGAAGTTCTTCATTCGGAACTTCCTTCATCCGGAACATTCCTTCATTCGGAACTTCCTTCATCCGGAAGTTCTTCATTCGGAACTTCCTTCATTCGGAAGTTCTTCATTCGGAACTTCCTTCATCCGAAAGTTCTTCATTCGGAACTTCCTTCATCCGGAAGTTCTTCATTCGGAACTTCCTTCATCCGGAAGTTCTTCATTCGGAACTTCCTTCATTCGGAAGTCCTTCATTCGGAACTTCCTCATTCGGAAGTCCTTCATTCGGAACTTCCTCATTCGGAAGTTTTTCAGAAAAAATCCTTCATTCGGAAGTTCTTATCCTTGTTCATCCGGAACATCAAAAACGCAGCCTATAAGGTTAATTCTAAGCGCATTTGTGATTTCTAAGGTAATCTAAGGCAATACTTCATTATCTAAAGCTAATCCGTACAAAACCCACCACAAATCTTAATCAATTAGATGCAAAACCCTAATTAGGACTTAATCTAGATTAAACGAATCATTTAGTAGGAGATAGTGAAGAATTAGACGAATAATGAGTTTAAATATTGATGTATATACCTTATTTAGTCGAATGAACAGGAATTAGATGGATTAAACGAGTGATTTGATTTCTTGTGTGTGTTTATTCAACAATGGCGGCAAAGTGCAAAAGCATAAACAGTGAATGAAGGGGCGGGGGTGCTTGCTTTGACTTAGGTCAAAAATTTTGACAAGTTTCAACAAATATCACTTTAAGTCCCTACATTTTCTCATTCTTTTCCTTTTTGTCTATAATTTTTTATTTTTCTTAACCCTTGTTTAACTTACACACAACTTAGCAAACGCAATCTATTAGCATATCTCCAAGATCTAAAAGCAATGCTTATCACTTAGAACGAACACAAGTCGTTTTCTAAAGCAATACCACTCAATTACCATTTAGTCATTAATTTTTCACAATCACTTTTGAAAAATCAATTTTAATGACGAAGATGATTTAATATTTTCTCCCCCTTAAACGATGACCCGTTTTCTATTTAAAGAGCTGTAGTCATTGTTTAAAGAGTCAAATAGTGATGAAAGCATTTCCAATTTATATCTTGAAAAAGTTTGATTCGTGGTGTCAATAAGATTTCTCTTATTTTAACAAATTAATGCACTGAGACGTACACAAATTCGTGTTAGACCAAGTTGTAAAGTAAACTTGATCCCTTTGCATGATTTGGCTTGTAAATCACGCCCGAGAAAATTAATTCCCGTTCTGAGCCAACGTTTTCCAAGGAAATACGTGACTTTAATGTGAAAACCGGGTTGCAGTCAGAAATAACTACAAGCCATAATGGGCATGTTTTAAAAATGTACAACTTTTATACGGACTCTATTTATGGCACCGTGTCAATATTAATCGACATTTCTAAGGCCGTAAATATTACCGTACTAAAAGACATGCCCGTTTTAAAACGAAAAAAAATTTTTGGTTTTTCTTGATTTTATAATTTTTATGGTTTTTCTAGGTTTTATATTTTTTATGATTTTTGTTGGTTTTATATTTTTGTATTTTTCTTTTGTGGTTTATATATTTACGATAATATACATGATCACGAACAAAGGATACTCTGAATAGTTTACCACGACTATTCAGCTGATTCTTCTGCCAACTCTTTGAGGGTCGCTGGAGTGAAGGATTTCATGCCAAGCTTGTCGATCAAAAACTCAATTCGTCCTCGATCTAGTGCTTTGGTGAACATATCCGCCAGGTGGTACTCAGTAGTGACAAAATACAGCTCGATCACTCCGTTCTCCACCTGCTCCTTAATGAAATGGTAGCGAATGTCTATGTGCTTGGCCCGGGAGTGTTGAACATAGTTGCAGCAAAGGGCAATGGCGCTCTTGTTGTCACAATACATCGGGATTTTGTTGAATCCCAAACCGTAGTCAGTTAATTGTGATCTCATCCAAAGGACTTGAGCACAACAACCGGACATGGCGATGTATTCAGCCTCTGTGCTTGATATTGCAGCGCTTTTCTGCCTTTTTGAAGACCAACTGATCAATCTATCTCCAAGGAGTTGCACAGATCCAGAAGTGCTACGCCTCGTGTCTTGACATCCAGCATGATCGGCATCTGCGTATGATATTAAAGCAATCGAGGAATCTTTCGGATACCATAGACCACGATGAAGTGTTCCTTTTAGATACCGAAAGATCCTTTTCACAATATGTAGGTGCTTTTCGGTAGGCTGAGCCTGATACCGGGCACACATGCATACAGCAAATTGCAAATCAGGCCTGCTAGCAGTCAGATATAGAAGGGTGCCGATCATCCCACGGTAAAGTTTTGGATCGACAATAGTCCCATTCCTATCTTCATCTAACTTGGATTTCTCCACCATTGGAGTGTCCACGGGGTCACAATTCTCAAAGTTATATTTCTTAAGAGATTCTAGAGCATATTTGGATTGATTAATAAAGATGCCTCTGGGATTTTGAGAAATCTGTAATCCTAAGAAAAATGAAATTTTTCCCATCATCGACATCTGAAAGCGTGTGGACATTATCTTCTCAAAGCGATTTGACAATTCTATGTTAGTGGCAGCAAATATTATATCATCAACATAAATTTGTACCAGAATCATGTCGTTGCCTTCCTTGAGAGTGAATAAAGTAGGGTCCACCTTGCCTTTGGAGAAGCCTTCCGAAATGAGATATGTTGACAGGAGATCGTACCACGCGCGTGGAGCTTGTTTCAACCCATAGAGAGCCTTCTTAAGCTTGTACACATGATTAGGAAACTCCGTACTGACGAACCCATCCGGCTGACTAACATAGACTTCTTCCCTTAGTTCACCGTTCAAAAATGTCGTCTTCACATCCATTTGATAGACGATCATGTTCATATGAGCAGCATACGCAAGAAATAGTCTAATCGCCTCCAATCTAGCCACAGGAGCAAAAGATTCTTCAAAGTCTATACCCAAGGCTTGTTTATATCCTCTAGCGACCAATCTAGCCTTATTCTTCAATACCGCACCCATCTCATCAAGTTTAACCTTATAAACCCATAACAAAGTAAGGATGTTAACCTTGTCAGGGAGAGGAACTAACTCCCATACTTCAAGTCTTTGAAATTCATTTAGTTCCTCCTGCATGGCTTCAATCCAAGATGATTGGGTCATAGCCTGCTGCCAATTTTTAGGTTCAACTTCAGAGAGAAATGCATCAAAGTAGCAATAAAGTGCACTCTCTTGTAATTGATGGCGTGTAGAGACTGGTCGATCTAGATCTCCAATGACATTCCTAATTGGGTGATCTTTTGTCCATTTAGTGCTATGGTTTTCAATCCTAGGTGGTCTGGAGTGAACAATAGAAGGAGCTTCTTCTGAGGTAGACGCGGCTGAAGGGTTTTCATGTATCGCTACACCAAAGAAAGGAAGCTCTTGTAGGTGAGCATATTCTAAGTCGTGATCAATAGAATCCTCTTCCACATCATTAGGCACAAGTAGGGGTGATGATTCAGGTGTAGTTTGAGAATCACTTGGTGAAGGTGCATCCGGTTCAATGTGAATTGTAGATGCATTAGATAAAGATTCATTAGCTTGAGCAACCACTTCAGGAATTGGAGCAATTACTACAGGTGCTGGAACTTCATCAGTAGGGGGATCGAAGAATTCATCAAACAACGGTTGAAACAGTTTATCCCACTCGGGCCTTGTTGGTGGTAAAAATGATGTAGAAGTAGGATTATTGGGAACTAATCTGGAACTAATAGCACCGGTTCCCATCTCATGAAGCGCGGGTTCAGAGCTGTGTTGCTCAGAAGCCATCGCTGTCAGCTCATCGAAATCTGCGTCCATAGTTTCTACAATCTTGCCAAGACGACGGTTATAGATTCGGTATGCTCTCTTGGACGGTGAGTAACCAATGAAAATACCTATATCGGCTTTCGGTTGAAGCTTACCCAAGTTCTCACTATTGATGTTTGGATAACAAAGAGCACCAAACACATGGAAAAATGAAACATCGGGTTTACGGTCATGTAAAAGCTCATAAGGTGTTTTTCCATGGCGTTTCCGAAGGATAGAACGGTTTTGGGTGAAACATGCAGTAGAAATAGCCTCTGCCCACAAGAACAATGGAGCGTTCGCATAAATAAGCATGGTCCTAGCAGCTTCCATAAGTGTATGATTCCGTCTTTCAACGACACCGTTTTGTTGTGGAGTGCGTGCAGCGGATGTTTCATGTGATATACCAACTCCTTCATAATAATCATGAAGAGTCTGGTTGACGAACTCTGTACCATTGTCTGTACGAATACGGCGGACAGTGGTATTCAAACGTACCTGAATGAATTTCAGAAAAGTGATGATAGCCTTCGGTGCTTCATCCTTTGTACGTAGAAATCTAACCCATGTAAACCTGGAGAAATCATCCACAATTACCAGAATGAATTTCTTACCGCTCACACTTTCAGTTCTCATCGGCCCACAAAGATCCATATGCAAAAGATGAAGTTTTTCTTGATTGGTGTCTTCAGCTTTGGGCTTGTAAGATTTCTTGGTACTTTTCCCCCTTGAACACGCGGAACATAAATGGTCCTTGTGAAATTTAAGCTTTGGAAGACCACGAACTAAATCGTTTTTAGCCAGATGATTAATAGCATCAAAGTTATGATGAGATAATCTGCGATGCCATAACCATGACTTGGTCTTAGATGCTTTAGAGAGAAGACATACTGGAGAGGCGGCCATCATGTCTTGTAAGGACAAGGTATAGAGATTTGCACCACGAGATCCCTTCAACAAATCTTTTCCTTCCAAGTTGCGGATGAAACAAGTGTGTTGTCGAAAAGCAACCTCAAGGTTGGAATCACAAAATTGTCCTACTGAGAATAAATTATGACCAAGACCTTCTACATAGTATACCCTTGAAATCGTCACGTTTCCAATCTGATATTCACCATACCCCATAATCTTTGCTATATGATCATTCCCGAATTTAACCGTACCAAGAAACTTGCTGACGAAATTTCGGAGCATCGAGCGATTTCCGGTCATATGTTTTGAACAACCGGAGTCCAAATACCACAGGATGATTTGGACCACCTGAAAATATCACCACACGAAGACAATGTAGAGGTATCGGAATCTGAGTGTTCCTTGTTATTAGCAGGTACAGATTTAATAATCTTAGATTTGCTAACTCTAGGTTTCTTAGATTTCCTAGCCTTCCTTTTCTTAATAGGTGGTGTAGATTCTAGTTGGCTTAAATCCTGAGGTATTTCTTCACTGATAGGCACTATAGTGGGGGCTGACCTAATTAAAGGGCGCTGTTTCCATACTTGAGTGCGAGTGTTCCTAACTAAAGGACGCTCAGACCTAACCTCAATGGATGCATTCCTAGTTAAAGGGCACATTTTTCCATCTAATGTAAAGGTCCTACCAGTGGGACGCCATTGCCAGCCAACTTGGGCACGAGTTCTACCCGTTGGCTTCCATTCAAGACCATTCTTAATAGCATTCATTTCATTAACGTGATCAATCAGACACAAATCATGACGTTGGGAAAACATACATTCATTACAATTCCAACAATTCAAATCAGAATTCACGAATGGTTTAGGCTGCTGCACAGGCGCAGAGCTTTTAGTCTTAACATGATTCTTTTTATTTAAAACTGAACTAACATTCCTATTGTGAACTTCTACTTTCTTCTTTGTGGCACTACTAGTGGAGGGCTTGATCTTATCTTTCTTGAGTGGCGATCCTTTAGCCTTAGTAGTCTCTTTTAATCCTGTAGAAGGCAAAGTGGGAATATTAGCCACAGATTTTAAAGGTGTCTTACTTGATTGTGCCAATGACGGTTTCGCTCCTGGAGTCTTATTAAATGGAGTGACAGCAATGGGCCTATTATTAAGTAGTGTCGAACCTGGTGTACCTATGTATTGCAAATATGCTAAGCAATATTGAACTCGCTTAATATATTCATGAGCCGAATAATAGTCGCTACTTGAGGGATCTAAGGCATAAAGATCGTCTAAAATATCCCTAAGAAGATCGACATGCTTAATGGCATTCCTCATATAATCATCGTAGGTAACCGGGTTTCTCTTATGAAGTGGATTCTTATAAAGCACTACTGACTTGGTTGTTGGAGCACTAGTGGACGGTGCAGAGTTGGTAGCTAAGTTATCAACAACTTCTTGTCGGGTGAGAAGAAGTGTCTCCTTTAACTCAGCCAAAACCATATTTTTGTCAATGAGTAGGATGTTCAAATCAGAGATTTCCTCACATTTTTTGTTCAATTGTTCAACATAAAATTGTTGCTGTGCCGCATTAAAAGCGAAGTGTTCTTCTAGTGAACCATAAAGTTTGGACATTCCCTGTCTTGCACGATCCATCTCCCCTAGAATAGACGAAAGTCTAATTTCTAAGGCCTGGTTTTTAGACTCTGCAGCCTCTAGTTCCAATTTTAATGTTTCCTTTGATGATACCTCTCTCTTCAATCTCATGATTTCTTCCTCTAATGTCTTAACAATTGCAATCATCTTGTCACTCGTCTCAACACCGTTTTCACAAACATTTGATATCAAAAGATTCTCATTTTGAGTTTGTTGTTTTAATTCTAAAGATATACAATGTTGTTCTAGTTGATTAAAGCGTTTTGAAAGTAAATTGTAGGAATCTTGTAGCTTTAAAAACTCAGCGTTAGATTCGTGACAAGAATGATTATCTACCTCATTTACAGTATCAGCAACATTTACAGAAAGATTACAAACATCATCACAAATATCCTCACAAATATTCACAGCATCACAATTAATCATAGCGGATGTAAGCTCATTCGAATAATTAACATTTACAGTAGTAAGCACATCACACGAGATTACTGCAGACAAGAATCGGTCATATTCGGTTAAAATCTTTTCTTTTTCAATTAGTTGTAGTTCGTAAGCGGTGTCCATTTCATAAAACACTTTTTGAACTTCACCAATTTCAAACACAAGATTTTCCTTAAGAGATGCAAAAATTCCTTTTAGACTTTCGACAAACGGATTGATCTCATTTTTAAACACCTCGTTCATATGTTCGAAAGCCCATTCTCCGGCGTTTAGGCCATTTGAAGTCGTACGTTCCAAAATGACCTTGTCAAAATTAGTAAAGTATTGATTAATCTCTTGCAAGTTTAACCATACAGTGCTAACAGGTGGAAGATCCTTTGGAATTTCCTTAGGACCTTCCATATTGACAAGTGTAGGAAAAGTACTAGGGTTTTCTTCATCTAATATGTAGGTCGGTGCTGTTATGAGATCTTTGTCCATATGGAAGCGAATTCTAAAATCCGTTTTTGCAAGCTCCTTATTCAATTTAAAATAATCACACTCGGGATATTTTGCAGAATTGTATGACCGATCCTCATCAACTAGATCCTTACTTGTTTGATCATCGGGAAAAACAATCGGGTCTAAAGCCAATCCTAATTGAGTTGCATTATAAAGTCTAGGACTATGTCTTAAAGCTTGTTTTGCATACCGTGGATTAGGGGGAAGGCCTTTTAGACGTGATAAGTTAAACTCTCTAAACGAAGCATCAAATAAGTGAACTAGTTGAGAAGCAGCGTATTGTCTTAACAGCAAGTAATCTAGACTTCTAATCTTGTTAGTAGCATTAATCTCCATTTCATTCTTCTTAGACTCGAGTGATTCAAAATCCGTTTGAAGTTTTTGAAAATTAGTGACCACTAACTCTTTTTCTTGAAGTTCATTAGACAGATTTGCTCTTAAGTTTTCTATTTCTTGCAAGTGACCCATTTGTTTGTTTCTAAAGTGATCATATTCGGGATTAGTTAGAACACTAGACGAAGGCACTAGTTCCAAGGTTTGAACTTTTTCATTGCTTAAGGCAAGCTCATCAGACAAATTCTTATTCTTAGCTAAGGTTTCTAAGAGTGCAGCATTCATTTGGCTAAGTAATGTAGCAGGAACCATGACCAAATCTTGTTGAGCAGGAGTAGGCGTATGCGAAATGGGTCCCGGTTGTGATTCACTCAAAGTCTGGGGACTCACATTGATATTGCTATCATTGCTTGTCTCCTCATTTGAAAGACTCACCACCGAAGATTCATTCGAATCAGCACTCTCTTGCACAACTTGATGTGGTTGAATACTAGCATCAGTGGTATTATCGGTGGTATTAATAAGTACCTCAGATCTCTTTTCTGGCCCTAAGCTGGAGATAGTTGCCATGAGAGCAGCCTTTGCAGATTGAAAGTCATCACAGTCTGAGTCATACGCATCGAGATCATCTGCTTGGTATGCTGCATTCTGTGTGGTGACCGTGTCTTGTTCAGCAATCCCTGGATCAGCAAGAAATGCAAGCTCCTCTTCATCAAGTTCCCTTCCTTGTGCTTGAGCATTCACCAGATAGATCTTTTCTGCAAACCATTGTCCATCCCTTCTCCGCTTGGGTTTCTTACAATCCCTGGACATATGACCCTCTTCCTTGCAGTTGTAGCATGTAATCATTCGCAACTTGCCCGTGGAATTAGCCCGTGGAGCAGGATTGACCATTGGAGCCTGATTGACCGTGCGAGCATTGGTGGTTGATGTGGTAGGTCTCCCCTGATATGGTTGAATAGGCTGAACCATTACCCTGCCATTCTCAATTGTAGCTTGTTGGCGAGAATTGGATGAATTCCTCAACTGATTGTTGGTAGGAGCTGATCCCCTAAATCCTCGTTTGCTTAAAGTTCTTGTGAGATAAGCAGACATAGTGGTTAACACTTCAACTGGATCAGCACCTTGTTTGAATATAGGAACGGGGACTTCCTCATCATCACAGTACATTGCTTGGTCTTGAGCTGCATAATCACTCGAAGGAATACTCAGTTGATCAGGGTAGCTTGTTGGATATGCTGCATTCTCTTGATAAGATGAATATGAAGATTGAGCATAAGGTGCAACATTTGCTGGGTGAGGTTGTGTAGCATATTGTGATGAAGGTGCACTGAACCGATATTGTTGCTGATGTGAGGTGGGTGGTTGTGGTAAAATCGAGTATTGGGGAAAGGCTGGTGTCATGTAAGGTGATGGATGATAGGCTTGATGTCCCAAAATATAAGGAGTGTTGTTGTGAGACAAGCTTGGTTGATTCGCCATCAAAGCTAATGAATCAGGGTACATACCTCGTGGAGAACGGTGCATGATCACATGTTTCTCATGTTGCTGAAGAAAAGCATATAGTTGATCCAAATTGCACTTATGCAGATCCCTGGTTAACTTAACGTCGGTAATATACTCACCCCATTCAGCTTGAGGTAAAGTATTCAAGAATTTGGTGTTAACCTGGAATGGAGCAATCACCAGATTGTATACATTCAGATCATTCATGAGTGTGGTGAATCTGAAGTAATAATCGTGAAGCATTTCCCCTGGGTTGTAAGTGAATCTGTCAAACAGGTCATACAACTGACATTCCCTTTCCTGCTTGGTGAGAGACGTACCTTGTAGCAACACCTTAAGACGTTCCCATAAATCCTTTGCCACTGTATACTGACTTACCATCCTATAGATGTCATGGGGAAGAGTTTGGAGAATTGTTTGAAGAGCTTTCTCGTCTGCATCGGCAACAAGTTGTTGGGCTGGTGTAAGTTCTTCAAATTCTCTTGGTCGAGTCACATTGTTGACCACTATGGTACCATAGTCAAGTGGACCATTTAAAATTGACTTAACCATAAGCCTCCCATAAACCGGTTTTCCCTTAAGATAAGACATCATCCGGCCTTGCCATGCTTCAAAAACTTCTTTGATGAGCATTGGCGGGCGATTATCCGTTCCAGTAATGACGGAAATATCCGTAAGTGATGTCATCTGAGGCATTACTGAGTTCGGATTCATTTTGTTAACTTCAAAGAGACAAAGATTATCGGTTGATCGAGCAGTTAAGTAAAGCTTGTGAATTGTGTTGTGTTTTTGTTGTAAGAAACCAAGATTAAATCCTCTAAAAAATCGTCGAAAAAACAAGCAAAATAACCCTTGATTCGGAACTTTTTGTTGATTCGGAAGTTTGATTCGGAAGATTTGGCTTGGAATTACCTTGATTCGGAACTTTTGGCTTGATCCGGAACTTCTTGATTCGGAAGTTCTTGGTTCGGAACTTTGGCTTGATCCGGGACTTCTTGATTCGGAAGTTCTTGGTTCGGAACTTTTGGCTTGATCCGGAACTTCTTGGTTCGGAAGTTCTTGGTTCGGAACTTTGGCTTGATCCGGAACTTCTTGATTCGGAAGTTCTTGGTTCGGAACTTTTGGCTTGATCCGGAACTTCTTGGTTCGGAAGTTCTTGGTTCGGAACTTCTTGATCCGGAACTTCTTGATCCGGAACTTCTTGACCCGGAACTTCTTGATCCGGAACTTCTTGATCCGGAACTTCTTGATCCGGAACTTCTTGATCCGGAACTTTTGCTGGGTTAATCAGAAACTTTGATACGATGAACAGTCGACCACAAAACAAGAGATTAAACCCAGATTTTGACCAAATGACCCAAAAAGTTTTGTGATTTCAACAATAATAAGTAAAAACTAATACTTATCCACTAATCCCAATCACAAAAACACCAAAAACACCAAGAATCAAGATGGTTTTTCTTAAAGAACACTAATACAATCAAAAACTAAAAAAACCACAAAAATCACTACCTTAAATCACCCCATAGCTCTTGATACCAAATGTAGAATATTGATAACCTATGAATCTATGAAGGGGTTTGTTGATTTCTAGAGAGAGAAAGTTAGAGAGAGAAAGTGAGAGAAACTATGTGTTATTTCAATAAATGAAACTAGAAAAGTGACAACAACCAACCCCTTTCCATGGTGGAAAGGGGTATTTATACTCCAAGCTTACAATGGGCTTGGGCCGGTCCATGACAAGCCCACGGACCGGTTCTTACTTAACTTAATAAGCAACTAATGACTATTTGTTAACTACGAGCTAATACAACATAAATAATATTGTGGAGTGACCGACACTTCTAATATACGTAAAACGTATTTCTAACAGATTTGAATGTTATGGTTGATATGTGATGATGTTAGGGTATTGGGATGAACATTTCTATGGTTGGTTTTAGACAAAAATGTGATTTTGTACAAGTTTTTTATGGTCATTTTATAACAGTAAGTAAACAGTAAATTCGGGATTTTTATGTTTTGATAATGGCTTAACTTATAGCCTAGGGTTATAGATAATTCGATTAGATTCGATTTGATATAAAGTAGATGTTTTGATTATTCGTGTACCGGGAGACGAGTATCGGCACTACATATAGTTGTTGTCGATATTTTGATCGAATCTCGGGGACTATAAATTGAAGTTTTGAAATATGTAACCTACTGATAAAGAAGTGTTAACCTTAGAGGGTGAGTTTATTTTAAAACCCAAGTCTCGGTTTTGTAAACAGAGTCGTTTAAAGAAGTTAAAACGGTTGTATGAAAAATTAACGTAAATCTGTCCGGATTTTGTAGTTTGAAGATGAGTCGGGTAAAGGACTTTAAAAGTAATTTCATTTGATAAACTTGTAGGAGGAATTTCTATATATAGTAAGTTAGTTTATTGAGTCGTTTCATAAACGTTTGATAAGTCTAAAAGGGGTAAATAAGCTAGTACATGTAGTATGTGCTGGCGGACTTTGTTAAAAGTGTAAAATGGTAAAGTAAATGTGTAATAGAGTGTAATGAAGTTATTTATATCGTTTTCTCTCAAGTTTATCGTGATTTTATGAGTTTGATGTTGTTATGTATGATTTATTTCTCGAGTCATTATTTATGAACGCGCCTTATTTGATAGGTAGCGGTTCTCGTGTTTGAAAGGCATCCATTATCATCGACGGTCATCTCGCTAGATCTCTTATACTAAGGTGAGTCTGTAGCCTCTCTTTTCATGCTAGCTACTAAATGTTTTATACCCGCGAGAGGGATACATGCTATTTGAAAATAAATGAACACAAGTCATGAGTAATTGTTGGACCCGAATGTTGCCTAAGTTGTTTACATTGTATTGAGTACCTTGTTGCTAAAGACCCTATATTCATGAGTCGTTAACTATCTTCTTACTTGATGTTGTGAGTCGGGAATAGCCGCTTATTCTAATGGTATTACTATTGGGTTGACCACCCTATCTGAGACCAGGGCATTACGTTGAGTAACCCCTGGGAAGGATAATTTACGGGAATAAGAATTTGGTATTCTAGCAACTGATACCCTAGAGGGGAAATGGTTTTATTCTAGTCATGCCAGCATTTGGCGTGGGTGACTATTTTGTTAAGGGGTCGATGTCATGAACTTAAATACAATGTTTATTATTCCCTTGAATATAGATTGTGTGTACGACAATTCTATAAATGATTATGATTGATTTTCTTCTTGTGTTCAAATGTGATTTGTTAAACCAATAGACTCGCTCAACATTATTGTTGACTCGTTTTAGCATGTGTTTCAGGTAATAGGAAGTGATGGAGCATGGAGCTTTGCTGTGGAGGTTGTGGCTTGGCTTTTGGAAGAATGTTGGTCTAAAAACTATTTCTATCCTTTACTGTTGAACAATTTATTTTATGTTGACGTAATGTACTAAACTTGTTGGTTGTTGGTCGAGATCCATGGGGACTAAAGGCTTTACTCTGGTTTCGTTTTAGTACAATTATGGGATGAAAATTATGTTTTAGAACTATTATGAAAATCGTGTTTATATTTTTGTGTAAACGTCTCTATTTTGAGTCGTTCAATATACCTTGTGTGATGATGCTTGTGTCTAGCACCCAATTGTGTATTTCCGCTGCGCAATCTAAATCGGGGGTGTTAGATATATTTACAATATTTCATGATTACTTTTTTTGAATATAACTGCCTTCTTTTTCAACCAATCGTGTGCTAATATCTTTCCTATAAATACGGCTCATTTCTTTCAAACATGGTAACTGTTATTTTTGTCTGCTAAATTTCTCAAACCTTCATACCTCCATTGTTATCATCTTACAGTTTTCTTAAATCATTTAAATGGCACCAAAGTTTTAAACCTGATGGTGTAGAGTTGGGGTTCAGAAGCCAACACAACATGGTGGCTTATTTAGAAGAAGATAATACTTTGCACCCCCAATGCACTCAAATGATTGGGTATTTGATGGCGTCTCTTTAAGGTATGCTCTTTCACATACTCCTCTTGTCCCTATCACACACATCAAGCGGTTTTGGAAATCTGTACGTTCCAAAACAATTGATGGAGTGATTACATTAGTTGGTATTGTTCATGGGGTTTAATGGGTTGTTATTGTAGCTCTAGTTCGTCAGGCTTTACGCCTTAATGACGCTGATGGTATAACAACCCTTCCCCTAGCAGAGCTAGAGCAAGGGCTTCGAGGCTTGGTATATGCTTTGCCCCAGTTGGGCATATAAACAAATATACTAAACAACAATTTCCCTCAGCCTCGAAGTACTTGATACATGTCATTCTACAATGTTTGAGTCCTAAATGCTCTTCTTTCATTGAAATCAATCGATCCATCAGTTGTGCTCTTGTTTGCATTGCAAATGGGCAAAACTATAATTTTTCTAAAATGATTTTTGATGGCATGTGTCACAACAAGGGTAACAAGATGACTCTTGCTTACCCAAGGTTTTTACAAATGGTTTTTGATGAGCAAAGATATTGTCGTAGGGACCATAATGATTTTTATGAGGTCCCTACTCAAAAGAAAACTGTTTTTGGTAACATGAACACCCCCTCCTTTTAGAGACGTTCCTCTCACCCCAGCCATGCATGCAGTCATTCAGGCAGCTGCAAACCCTGACCCACAACCAGAACCAGACCCTCTCCCAGAACACCCTCCATCACCACAACACATGGACCTTGACCCTCAACCCTCAGGCGCTGACATTCACAATGTGGGCGCTGACAGAGTAAACCCAAACGCTGACACCATTACCCCACACACCCAAACAGACCCTCATTCCACTTCATCCTCAGAACCATATGACTATAGGTTTGAGAAACGCCAAAGGACTACTGGAGTGTTCTCCTCTAGTGGTCCTAGCCATGTAGTAGAGAGAACCACCACCACAAGTGTGGTTGGTGACATGGGTGGGGATGGGACTATTGGCACTAGCTTAGGAGCAGGTCAAGACAGTCCCAACATCATTCAGACCACACCCATGCCCAAAGAATCTGTTTTGGGAGGTCAAATCCCCATGATAGAGGAGGGAAGAATGGAACCATTATCAACTTTAGAATTGACGACGATCTACATTCACTTGCAAAAGCAAAATGCAGATCTTGTACAGATTATCACAGGTCAAGGCCTTGAACTCAAATCATTGAGGGAGAGGTTAGTTGTTTTAGAGACTGCCAATGCTAGGAGAAGGCAGGTTAGAGTCCTTTCTTCAGGGGAGGATTCTTACAAAGGGGAGGATGAGCCAGTAAATTTGAGTGACAAGGGCTCACAAAAAGGAGTTTCTTTTGGGAGTGAAGAGATAGTTGAGGCACTGACAAGTTTGAAGGAGAAGCTAGCTGTTGATATTTCTTTGGTTACTCCTAAGAAGCTTTCGTTTGTAGAGATGATGAAGCAAGTCACAGAGTCAGCTGCTGACACTTAAGTTTTGAACACTGACAAGAACAAATCAGACGTTGACAGACTTACAGGTATGACTCGTGTTTCCCAACCATCAGTTATCATCAAAGATGTTTCTACACAGGTACCATCAACAACTTTGCCAGCTATTGATGCTTTGGATAAGGGTACATGGGTTATGGTAGAAGTACAAGTACATAAGGATGCAGCTCAGGTACATTTTGATTCTGTTTTGGATGCACAACTTGAAGAGCAGGATAAGATAAAAACTACTATTGAATCACAACATGGTAGTGATGATGAGAGTTATGGTTCTAGTGTGATGATTATTGAAGAACCAGAGAAATTGGAGTATGGGGAGGATGAATTGGCTAAGGAGAAGCTTAGGGAGTTGAAGATGCAGGTAGACTTTGATATGCCTGAGGTAGTTGATATGTATTTTGCATGGGAATCTTCAATTGCAGAAAATCTAAACATGTCACTTACTGGACAAATTGGGGTTTGGAAATTTTGTTGAGAGTTCAAAAGGATTGCAAGGTGATTTTGAAGCATAAAGCTAGTAAGGTACTTTCTGAGCTGAAAAGGGATAGGAGAGAGCTCTATTATATGCTTCTTAGGTGCCATCAAGGGGGATGGACCTATGAGAAATTGAAAAAGCTTTCCTTTGAAGAGTTGGAGTTTTATGCATATCCTATTTGGGAACGTGTTTGTGAGGCAAATACCCTAAGACTTCTTTTTGATGAAAGGAAGGAAGAAATTGAAGAAAATATGCAGATCAAGAGGGCTTCCATTGTGCCAAGACCAGTGAAGAATGGAATACCTATAGAATTCCCAGTACTTGATCAATTGAATCCTTGTGAAGCTGTTATAAGGAGGAATATAAAGCTTTCCCCTTTGGAGGCTTCAGATGTTGCAGAAGTGTTACCATTAGATTTCAGAAATCCAATAATCAAGTATGAAGAAGATGCAAATGGTTTCTAGGTAATCACCGGATATGGTGACAAGGTACACACGTTCACTTCTTTGATTTCTTTTTTTGCAAGTATGGATAGAGAATATTATGGAAGTTGATGAAGACAAAGTATGAAGCTGAAGATCATTCTCAGTTAATGGAATAAAGATCTGGACAACATTCAAGAGAATGATTGAACCAGATGAAGCTGATCCAATATGATTGGATCTGGATGTTCTCAGTGGTTTGAAGTGGCGTTTACATTCAGCTGCTGGTGTATACCATCTTAGTACCTCAAAATTTGCAGAATATCTTTTGGTTGATGTTGAATATCCTCTACCTCAAGATGCTTTGAAGATGATGGTGTCCACACAGTTAGAGGTTGATTATACCAGTGATTTTAGTAAGGATTTAATTAGATTTGTTTATTATCTAATTAAGAAATAGTTGGTTTTGTAAGAATCCTCCTTGTACTTAGTTTTTATTCAGAAACTTGATTACTAGAGTAGATATCAAGTTTAGGGGAGGATTGTTGGGAATATAAATTAGCTAAGTCAATAGGACGCTGATAAGAAGAACTTGGACGCTGACAAGAGTAAACGAGGCGCTGACAGGTGAACACTGACAAGACATATTTGAGCGCTGACAAAGAGAAGTTCAACCACTGATGGAATACTTAGTCTACACGTTTTGTATTTCTAGTAAAGATATGATCAATATTGTATTTTCTATATTTATCTTTACCTAGAATAGTTGATAGGTAGACCTTTGTACACGACTCCTTGTGTTATAAAACGAGTTCGTAGGGTTCTTAGTTTATATTAAGTTTTATCAGTCTTAATAAGTTTTACACTTTCATTATACGCAAGTTTCATTATTAATCGAAGTGAAAGTTTGGTTTACTTGTTTTGCTTTGTTCTTTGTTCTAAGTGTTAATTCCGCATAACACTTAGATTGTTGAATACACAAAGTTTCTCTACGTGTTAAACTTGATTCAATCACGTTAGCACAAAGCTAATCGATCTAAGTTTGGGATCAACATCCAAGAAGCAAACTTTCATTACTGGTTCAACAATAGAGTCTGAGTTTGTGGCTCTAGCAGCTGTTGATAAAGAAACAGAATGGTTGAGAAACTTGCTTCTTGAGATTCCATTGTGGGTCAAACGTATGGCACCCATATCTATTCGTTGTGATAGTGCAACTACATTGGCTAAAGCTTATAGCCAAATGTACAATGGTAAAAAAGTTCGAATAATAACCAAGCAAAATAATCAAAATACTTAAAATCAACTTTTTATAAAAATAAACTAATAAGTACTTAATTAAAAATAAGAAAAATAACACAATAAGCACTAAACACAATAAGCTATAAAAATCAAACACTAAAAAATCAATAAGCACAATCAAACTCAAACATTAATCAATCAAAGAACATGATTAACAAACTACATGATTATAAAAATTAAACAATAATAAAAAGATTAAGAAAGGTAGAATGAGAATGATTAATTGAAAAAGCTTGAAATTAAGAAGATTAAGATTCAAATTACAAGATTAATGGAAAAGCATGGAAATTTGGATTACACCTACTCCTAATCTATTCTACTCCTAATCTAAAAAATTACTAAAATCTAACTAACACCCTCCTAATGACACATTAGGAGGGTATATATAGGAGGAGGGGAGGCTAGGTGTTGATGCTTTCTTCTTTCACTTTGTCTTCTCGTCTTTTAAATTTCTTTGACGTTGTCTCAGGATTTGTCGATATAAAATGAACTCGTCTTCTAGTTTTCTTCATTTATTAGACTTGGTTCTTCGACTTCGTTAAACTTCCGTCTTTTAGTCTTTTTCTTCGATAAATGATCAGAATAAGCCTTTGACTTCCGTTCTTTTTGCACTCTTGATCTTTTGTGTAACACCCCCACAATTGTTATGCGCAGCGGAACTACAACAATGGGTGCTACACCGTATTCATTGCACACAAGATATATCAAACGACGCTAAAAAGACGTCGACTTAAAACTTGAAATTAAAATTGTTAGATAATACATGTCCACAGTTTTTCCAACCCCAAAATAGTGCACAGAGTTTAGCGTTTTCGGTCCCCATGGATCTCAACCCCAAAAACTTCAGTTTCACAACAACATGACATTAAACATAAAAATTGTTTAAGTAGAAAAGGAGGGAAAAACAAGCGGACACCAAGCCGTACACACAACATCCATCCCATGCATGCTCCATCCTACACTTCAGCGGTTACCTGAAACACATGCCAAAATTTGGTCAACGAAAACGTTGAGTGGAATTCATAGGTTTTTCAATCCATTTGAACGTATATATAATAAAAACCATTCGTGATCATTTATAGTCTTGTCGATCAAACAAACTATAATCAGGATACTGACAATTGTGTTTAAGCTCATGACACTAATCCGTTAACTCAATCACCCGCGTAAATATACCGGCATGATTCAGATGAAACCAGTGCCCCTTCTAAAGGCATCAGTTGCAATTATACCTTATTTCTCATACAAAATAATCTACCGCAGAACTTACTATAAGTACAGCTTCTCGGCTAGCATTGGGTCGTTAACCCCGTAGTACTACAAATTGCATAAGCGGCTATTTCCCCCTACTCGAGGGCAAGACAATAGTTAATAGTTCATGAATTTAGGGACTTTTGCAACTTTGGTACTCAACACAATTTCTAAGGCAACTTTCGGGTCTAACAATCATTCATGATATACGTTCCTTTTTAAAAACTAGCATGCATTTCCCTCGCGGGTAAAACAATTTGAAATAATATAAGCGAGGCTATAAATTCACACCTTAGATATTAAGTAGTCGGTAGTTCGAGGAGTGATCACTGACGATGTTACGGATGCCCGGGTAACTCAACACCTATCACAAATAACGCGTAATGAGTAATCTCATTTAAATACCTACGGTACTGTATAAATTACATATATACAAGTCACTTAAGACAAATATAACTCACGCCAAAAACAAAAATAACAAGTATCATTCATTTTATTCCATTCGTTCTCATTACTTATGTTGTCCATTTTTACTCATTCTCGCCGGTACTTGACTAAAGTACGGGCTGTTTTACCTTATTAAACCGCACTTATAAAATTTGACAAAATTTCCAAAAATCCTATATGACCTGTAGATAACATGTTTTTAAGCCCAATAAAAGTTTTCACTTTTACGACCCGTTACGCAACTCATTTCCACGACTACATTTTACGGGCTGAAATTGCGCTTCGACCAATTTTGACCACTTTGACCTATATGAAAAAATACCTTTGACTTCTTTGACACCTAAGTCAACATATAGACCCATTTATACAGGTTAGGGACCAAATTTTGACCCTTGACCATTTACCAATTTATACTTGTGACCCTCGGGATTTGACTAAAACTTTACACAAATTCGGATTGTGAAAGTCCTCGTCTCCCGGTACCCGATCTTTAAAATGTCATAACTTTTAGCTCGTTTTGAGTCACGGGCTCTACCTTATACCAAATTAAAGCTAGAAAAACCCTCTATCACTACATTTAGTTTTCAAGACCTGGAACAAAAATCATTTTTATAAAATAGACCAAATGTTTCTGCCTAAATATGACCATACCAAAAACATGCTTAGACTCGATTCCAAGACTTCTAACCAACACTAAACATCATCCTAAGCCTTCCCAAACATATCCTAACATCAAACTTCCATCCTACCCCTATTGATCAACCAATCTCAATATCAAGAATCAAAGGAAATAAACATGCAAGTAATAAAACCTATATGAATCATCCTAAAACAACAAACCAAACACGAATATAACATGCAAAATCAACAACCACCATGGCTCCCCAAACACCCCCTTTGCCGTGGGGTTTGGGTGACCCAATCACCACAACCAAATTAATTTTGGTGGGTTTTCATGGTGTTTATACTTCCATAACACTTAATTATTAATAATCTCGTTTTTAGTGTAGTTGTCTTCTCAGCTCGATTCGAATTGATATAACGTTTTTAAGCAAAGACTTAATTGTTTTTGGTTATCAAAAGATTATTTGGTATCTATTTCTAATTGGCACAAAGCACATAAAAAGTAAAAATAATAGCTACTACGTATATGTACTAATCTAAAAACATATTGCACGTAAAACATTTAAATGCACAAATTGTAAAAAAAATGTAAAATGCAAATTTATACTACAAATTTATAAACTAATCTAATTTTATAAAACTAAAATGAAGTTAAAATTGAAAAGTGGAATTTAACTAACAAAGGTAATTTCAAATTTGAAATCAGTGTAAAAAGAAAGTTCTAATCTACGAATTAAAACAAATCATAACAATAAAGCTATAACCCAATAGCTAACTGGAGGCCCAATAGATTTATGAATATCTAGCTAGAACTAGTGTCCACTTAACATAACAGATTCCAAATTTAGTCAGACGAATGAAAATAGGAGCTCTAAAACACTTAACCAAACACATGTTTAAAATCTAATTGTGAATTATAAAAGGCTAAGGTCTAAAATGATGAACTAATACAGATAATGAGAGTTGTCTAAGAAGTACTCTTGAGCATGTAGCTATCATAATAACACTACAAATCTAACAGCTAGCCTAAATGCAATCACATATAGTAAATCCAATGCAGAATCATCCTCATACAGTAAATCCAAACACAGGTTAATAACCGAAAGTAAAAATCAGATAGTTATCATTATGCGTATCTAACAGAGCAAATCGTAGGTAAGTTTACACTACAACGAGCACTAACAAGATTACACTAAAAGATGCAGGATTAAAATTTAGCTTAACCTATCCATCCGAAGCCAGTCCGTTGTTGGCGAAAAACGCGGCGCTGAGCCGGTTTAAAACAAACACCACCAATTTCTAACTTTCGATTTGATAATCTGCCAAATTAGTCCTGCAAAACAATCAAGAACAAGCAAACAAGAACCAAACAAGACCTTCCAATTCAAACCTGCAAAAACTGATATCAAACGAGGAAAACTGGACAAGTTCTTCACTTTTTATTGTCGTTAAACCGTAACTAATCCGAATCCTAAACAAACTAATTTCAATCTGAATCAAAAGCTGGTATACTCTATCCTAACAGTAGCATCTAGTATTAACAAACTGGGACTCAAGAAGCGAACCAAAAGCTGATATTAAGCTAAAGCTGAAATAATCCTCGACCTGAATCAATCACGAACTACCAATAAGCTTTTAAACGAAACTGATAGCAATCATTCTGAACTGAATCTCAAAACTTGCATCCTAATTTTAATGTCAATCTCGAGATTTAAATCTACTTGATCTACTCAATTAATTCCAACTCGAATGAACAATCTAACTTGTTCACTCCTAAAATCAGAATGAATACCACTCAAATATCTTGTACAACTGAATAAGAAAGCATAGAAGAAAAACTTATTAGAACTTCTTATAATGCTCAAAAAGCTGATAAGCTTTTTACTGCTTAAATCCTACTGAACACTAATCTATTTCTTTTTTTTTTAAACTTCTAAAACTTTAAGCTGATTAAACCGTAAGCTCAAAACACTTAAAAGCTGATTATCTATTACCAGAGACTACTTTTAATCGTGAACAGTAAATGACAAAAATAAGCTAAAATTCAGCTTTTAATCTATTGACCTGTAAACATTTGCAAAAATACTAAGAAGTATCTGATTAACGGTGAATAGTAACAGTAAAGAAACACAGTAATCTAAAGCTGAAAACTCGAAAATAGCAAATCCAATATAGTAATAACTCTCGGTTAATCAGTAACAGTAAAAGAAGAATTAAAAGAAAGTCAAGTAAGCTTTAAGAAAGAACGAAGATTCATTAATGGTGAAAACTGAAAACGGTTACAAAAGTTTAACTGAAAAGAAACTGAAAACGGTTACAAAAGCTTTAACTAACTAGTCCTATCTAACTAACTATGTGCTAATCTACTCCTAGGCTAACCGCTTCAAATGAGGCTCTCGGCTTCTATTTATAGCCAGCGAGTGATGGTGGATGACGTGGCTAATCCAATGACTGCTTGACACGTGTTTAATACGAGGTTTACTCGTCCTTCATCTTCTATCCAAAATTGGGGCTTTCTTTATTCTTGGGTCTTGATCTAATTGACTAGCACCATCTTGTAGAGAAGAAAGAGGGGAGTATTTTTGCTGTTGAACACTTTGGCTGAATCTTCATGGATCATTCTAGATAAGTGATTGCAGGTAATGGAGGTGAAGGAGAAAGAAACCGTCATATCTTTCTCTCTCATGAAGGATGAAGAAGAAACTGTTTGGGTTGTGTGTCTTTGACCGGTCTTGGTCAAAATGACCAAGTAAATAAACTTGTTTACTTTCTTTTGCCATCTTAGTCCTTCATTTTTCCTTTCTTTTCAAAAGTGTATAAAGCTTTTAAGTAATATCTTTTCCATCATTTATCATTGTAGTAATTGCACTTTAAGCCCTTGATCTTTGGAAGTTTGGCAAATAAGGTCCTTGGATCTTCTTTCGTCCTTTTCTTCGTCTTTTGATCAAATTAATCCTTGAAAGCTCGTGTTTGTCTCAAATGTACCTATTTTACCTGAAAATATACAAACACCAAATACACGCGTAATTCTGATAATTAACAGTTAAATATGATGTATTTGACTGTGTTTTGAGTGGTATTTGGATCATTATTGATGAGTGTTTTCACACTTATCAACTCCCCTCCACTTGACCATTGCCATGTCCTCATGCAATGCAGCATCTTAAAGCTCTAAAGTTACACTTTTCTCATAATTAACCAACCTTGGCCATTATGGAATGCATCTACACTACTCTACACTATATGATGCATGATTTTGAATATTTACAATGCAATGCAAAGAAAACAATTCTATTAATATATTTTTGATTTTTCTTGAAATGGTTTTGATGGAAATAACTCATAAAGAAATCAATGACTTAGATTAGGGCTTTGGTACCATGAACATTTATCACCCTCAAGTTTCACTTTCCCCATACCAAGCTTATAAATGGGATCATTGCATTCACAAGTAAAAAATGCATCAACTTATTCATGACAATTAAATGTGGAACCGGTTATTAATTGAGCAAATTGCTTATGGGCAAATTTGTCATTATTCAAGTGTGAAATATAAGAAGTGTAAAATCCAAAAATAAGGAAGCACGGTTTTAATCCTAAGTAATCTTCTCATCCATTACTTGAAAAACCGCTCACAATTAATACAAGTCCGTATTAAGAGTAATAAGTCATTCGCCTTATGTGTAAAATCCTCATGTCATGCTTTCATAAGTAACTACACACTCGCTAAGGAAAGAAAAATAAAACTCACGCAATAATTTACATCCGCATCTTTTTGAGATTTTGGATCTTCAACCCCGCAACCCGTCAAGGTAATATTGGATTGGAGCAATCTATTGAATCCCCGCAACCCGTCAAGGTAATATTGGAACTCAATAGTCACTATAATTAACACCACACTGCCCCTCTTGGGAGTCTTGCATTATTTTTTTTTCTTTTTCTTTTTTTTTCTAGCCACTCATTTTTTTTCATAAGCCGCTCTTATTTTTCTTTATTCCTCACCAAGAAATTTGCAAAGAAGAAAAGGAAAAACACCCGCTAAATATGGAGCATGACACAAGTCTAGTACACATAAAACGTGCTAACTTAGAATCTTAAGACGTACTCATATCAACCATAAATGATTAGCCAAAAATGCATAAGAGATTACAAACCAATTAAAACCGTACTTGATTATTTATTAACAATTATATACATGCGAAGAAAATAGAGGCAAAGAAGAGAAGGGTTTAGCCACAAGTAATTGCCATGAAGTCTATCTAGCCCTTTTACACTTGCTTCAACTCTATCATTTCCCATTCTCCACAAATTTAAAATTTCAAAGAATGAAATTGGTGGAAGCTTAGCCTAATAGACCAATGAAGGACTACATGGTTAAGGATACTAGCTAGAGAGTGCTAAAATAAGCAAACTCGGGTTGAGTCAAAATATCCATGGCGGGCCTAATATGTCAAAGAAATCTAAACTTGTTAAAACCATGTTTTGTTATATTTTTCCTTTTTATATATTTTTGATGAAAAATAAAAGAAAAGATATATACAATGCAAATGTGATATGCAAATGAAAAATGATTGATGCAAAAATTATGAATGCATATTTTTGGTGGCCAAAGTAGATCAAAAATTTGAAAAATGTTTGAAAAATTAATTTTCCATGTTATCATGAAGTTAAGGCAATGGTCTAGGTAAGGTCACTTCGATAGAAGTCTCCCCTACACTTAAGATAAACATTGTCCTCAATGTTTAAGAGTATTGGAGTGAACTCCCCTACACTTATGACATTGATTACTTTGCTTAACTCGAGTTAAGGAAGAGACAACTAAAGGGTATTCATTTTAAGCACAAGTGTTTAATATCACGATAGCAAAAACTAATCGAAGTGAACCAGATACACGGGCCTCCTCCATAAGCTCCAAGCATGAAATGTGAGAGAGCAACCCTTGAAACAAACACCAAAAGACGAAGAAAGGCACCCCTCCACTTCAACTCTACTAGAACATCCTCTTAATTAAACCTAACCTATTGAAAATCTACTCTACGTTTTCTAACCTAGTTATTCAATGCTTGAGTTTTTTTTAACCCTAAGTCGCTAGCTCGACTCGGCCCCGAATTAAGTTGTCCTTGGGGAAACCATCATGGAGAATAAAGGATATCACTTTGAAGCACATCTCACATGATACACTCAAACTTAGCACGTTGCCATTTACTATAAGATTTACAAAAGTCGTCTCGATAAATGGAACGGTCCAACGTGTCTCAAGTTTGTCCAACATACGAAATCTCTCAAATATGAAGTACCCCAGGATCAAATACAAAGTTCCCATCTCTACATTCGAACAACTCCAAAATAGGTAGCATCACCAAAGTAAGCTCATACAAGAAGCGCATATCAATCGAAGGCACACTCTTAAGTGGAGTAAATGAAAACCAATTTTTCCCAAATATACGTATCCCAGGATCAAAAATCTTTCCCTTCATGGGAAAATAAGAAGATGAACTCGTATCAACCATATAAGATTCCCCCTTAGTGATCAAAGCATCATGAGAATATGAAGGTGTAGGTATCAAAACATTCATAACTATTATGTCCATGTTGGGCTCATCATCATCAAAAGGTGGGTAATCTTCCATAGAAGGCATAGAATAAGGAGGATCAAGATTAATAGTGTCTTGTGGAGAAGGTGTAGGCTCTAGGGTCCCAAAAAGCATGTTCTCAATAAGACGAATATCCTCTTCCCAATTAGAAGAAGATGTATCAACCACAATATCATCTCTCTTAAGATAATCTTCAATTTGTTTATCTATCAACTCATCTTCACTAAGCAATCTTTCAGTCTTTAGAATCTCCTCATTCTCATCAATGATAGACCCCTCCTCATCACTATAGGAATCATAGATTGGTTTGTCAAAGATTGGTGACTCCTTAAAACTCAAGGAAGTGTGATCATCAAAAAATGGAGATTCACAAGTGGAAAACTCATTATCACTATAATCATCATATATTGGTGTATCACAAAGAGAAGGTTCATCATCACTAAAATCCTCATTGGTTTCTTCAGCATGATGGAAAAGTGGGTTATCAAATGATGTTTCAAAAAGAGGATTCGAATTCATCACAAAATCACTTAGAGGAATAGGTGAAGGAGTCATAGAGGACATGGATTCATCATCAGATGTAAAAGACTCATCACTATCATAAGGATCATCAAAGGGTTCATCACAAGAATCATAAAGTGGTAGAGGAGAAGGATCCACTTTTGCTATAGGAGCAAACTCTTCATCCAAATTAGGAATGTTATCTTGACAAGACAAATCATTAAATGATATAGCATAAGACGCGTCACTAGAATCACAATCATCATCCTCCATTGGTGTCAAGTCTTTCACAAAGTCTTCCTCAATCTCATTATCCCTTTCTTTAAACAATTCATCAAGATCAAAGTCACCAAAATCACTAGTAGTAGCATGAAGGTCAATATGTGATAAAATCTCAATGTGATCATGAGGAGAAGAGGTATCAACACAAAGCTCATCACATGGTTCATTGGAAACCCTCTCAAGCTCTCTTTGGATTGGGATAAGGTTCTCAACACTAGAAAAGGTTAATTCATCCGAATCGGTGTTTGTATTAGTGCTAAGAGGCTCGTTCCCCATGGTTAAAGAGTCGGTGGGTTCCTCGTGAGGTAAAGGTGATGAAGGTGTGTATGGCTCAAATATAGTCGGTGGAGAGATGGAAGGGTCTATAATAAGAACATCACTAAGTGTATCATCCTCAACATCTACTCTCAAAGAAGGCTCATCATCAGGTAAAGCATCGTTCGGTCTCATGTGTTGCAAGATGTATGTGCTCAAGCCTAAGATTTTCGGATCAGTTGCCTCTTGCATTGACTCAAGTGCTTGCATTACCATATTAAAAGCGTCTTTACTCAAGAAATGATAAATGCCTTGATTGTTAACGGTTTTGTTATTAGGACTTTGAAAATTTTCTTCATTTTGAAAATCGTCTTGATTTAAAAATTCTTGATTTTGAAAATCCTCATCAAACCCTTGATCATAATTACTCGCGTATAGATCACAATTATTTTCATTATGTGATGCTCCACAAGTCGCACAAGGCCCATACATAGCTCGATATTGCTCGTCTTGTAATATCTCCAACATAGGACGATTAACCAAGTGTGGCAAAGTGATCAAATATGAAAATCCTTGATGTTGAAAGGTGTCTTGATTATGGCAAGGAAAATTCTCATCATTTTGAAAGCCTTCATTGTTTGAAAATCCTTGATTATGAAAGGTTTCTTGATTATAGCCTTGAAAATTTCCATTGTTTTGAAAACCTTCATAATTGGAAAATCCTTGGTTTTGGTATGGCACATTAAAGGTTTGATCATGAAATGATGGTGGAGGTTGTGATGAAATTCCGGAATATCCCATATAGTCATTACAAGTGTAGTCCATTCGAGTGTTAGGTTGAAAATTAGGGTTCTCGGTTCCATTGTAAGCATATCCCTCCCCATAATAACCATTATTTTGATCACATAAATAAGTATCGTGTGGACCACCACAAGTCGAACAAGACGGATAATTAACGGTGGCGGATCGTTGTTGCAAAATCTCCAACATGGAACGAGTATCCATGTTTAACAAGGTGGCCGAATGTATATACAAGTATAATGACGTTTAAAAGCTTCCTCGGGAAAGGAAGTGATACACCAAAGGTGGTATGTTTACACGTGTGCGAGTACACGTGTAAGTAAACACGAGGAATGAGGGAGTAGCCCTCGGTCGACTTTGAAAAGAATAAGATTATCCTCTTCGAGTTTCGATATGAAATATCCACAAGAAAGTATATATATAATTACTACTTGGGTGCAAGACCTCCAATTAAGCCTTCCTTCTTAGAATACGCACTAGTGAACGGGGGGTTAGGTGGCGCGAAGCACTTAAGTACCTATTAACCCTTAGACGGCATTTTATAGCACGTCGCCTATCTATTCACTTTGTAGTTTGTATTCTTCGAATTATTGCCAATTGGAAGTATTTATCTATTCTTGCTTAATTAAATTGGATCGATACGCGTGTCAAGGACCGGAACGCCCCTCAACACGGTGTATTGCCTCGGCAATACTTATGGAAAATAGGTAACTTGGTTGTTCGTATATGTATACTTATTTACATATAATAATATATCAAAAATATATTTGTATTTATTTGATTTTTTAAGAAAAATACTATATCTACGTAAAAACCGATAAAAACGAATAATATATATTTTTGGGTGTAATCTTTTAGGAAAAAGATTACTTTTTGGATTTTTTATTTTTTTGGTTCAATTCTTTAGGAAAAGAATTGATTTTGTGATTTTTTTATTTTTTTGTATTTTTATCTTTTTGATTTTTTTTTTTTTATCTTTTTGATTTATAATACGTAAAAAAAATAACGTTCACAAAGTGAACGGATCCCAAAATCCAATCGTCTCACTCGAAATCGTTAATCTTCACGAAAAGAACCGGCAGCGGCGCCATTTAATATTTCGTTTTTTAGTGTAGTTGTCTTCTCAGCTCGATTCGAATTGATATAACGTTTTTAAGCAAAGACTTAATTGTTTTTGGTTATCAAAAGATTATTTGATATCTATTTCTAATTGGCACAAAGCACATAAAAAGTAAAAATAATAGCTACTACGTATATGTACTAATCTAAAAACATATTGCACGTAAAACATTTAAATGCACAAATTGTAAAAAAAATGTAAAATGCAAATTTATACTACAAATTTATAAACTAATCTAATTTTATAAAACTAAAATGAAGTTAAAATTGAAAAGTGGAATTTAACTAACAAAGGTAATTTCAAATTTGAAATCAGTGTAAAAAGAAAGTTCTAATCTACGAATTAAAACAAATCATAACAATAAAGCTATAACCCAATAGCTAACTGGAGGCCCAATAGATTTATGAATATCTAGCTAGAACTAGTGTCCACTTAACATAACAGATTCCAAATTTAGTCAGACGAATGAAAATAGGAGCTCTAAAACACTTAACCAAACACATGTTTAAAATCTAATTGTGAATTATAAAAGGCTAAGGTCTAAAATGATGAACTAATACAGATAATGAGAGTTGTCTAAGAAGTACTCTTGAGCATGTAGCTATCATAATAACACTACAAATCTAACAGCTAGCCTAAATGCAATCACATATAGTAAATCCAATGCAGAATCATCCTCATACAGTAAATCCAAACACAGGTTAATAACCGAAAGTAAAAATCAGATAGTTATCATTATGCGTATCTAACAGAGCAAATCGTAGGTAAGTTTACACTACAACGAGCACTAACAAGATTACACTAAAAGATGCAGGATTAAAATTTAGCTTAACCTATCCATCCGAAGCCAGTCCGTTGTTGGCGAAAAACGCGGCGCTGAGCCGGTTTAAAACAAACACCACCAATTTCTAACTTTCGATTTGATAATCTGCCAAATTAGTCCTGCAAAACAATCAAGAACAAGCAAACAAGAACCAAACAAGACCTTCCAATTCAAACCTGCAAAAACTGATATCAAACGAGGAAAACTGGACAAGTTCTTCACTTTTTATTGTCGTTAAACCGTAACTAATCCGAATCCTAAACAAACTAATTTCAATCTGAATCAAAAGCTGGTATACTCTATCCTAACAGTAGCATCTAGTATTAACAAACTGGGACTCAAGAAGCGAACCAAAAGCTGATATTAAGCTAAAGCTGAAATAATCCTCGACCTGAATCAATCACGAACTACCAATAAGCTTTTAAACGAAACTGATAGCAATCATTCTGAACTGAATCTCAAAACTTGCATCCTAATTTTAATGTCAATCTCGAGATTTAAATCTACTTGATCTACTCAATTAATTCCAACTCGAATGAACAATCTAACTTGTTCACTCCTAAAATCAGAATGAATACCACTCAAATATCTTGTACAACTGAATAAGAAAGCATAGAAGAAAAACTTATTAGAACTTCTTATAATGCTCAAAAAGCTGATAAGCTTTTTACTGCTTAAATCCTACTGAACACTAATCTATTTCTTTTTTTTTTAAACTTCTAAAACTTTAAGCTGATTAAACCGTAAGCTCAAAACACTTAAAAGCTGATTATCTATTACCAGAGACTACTTTTAATCGTGAACAGTAAATGACAAAAATAAGCTAAAATTCAGCTTTTAATCTATTGACCTGTAAACATTTGCAAAAATACTAAGAAGTATCTGATTAACGGTGAATAGTAACAGTAAAGAAACACAGTAATCTAAAGCTGAAAACTCGAAAATAGCAAATCCAATATAGTAATAACTCTCGGTTAATCAGTAACAGTAAAAGAAGAATTAAAAGAAAGTCAAGTAAGCTTTAAGAAAGAACGAAGATTCATTAATGGTGAAAACTGAAAACGGTTACAAAAGTTTAACTGAAAAGAAACTGAAAACGGTTACAAAAGCTTTAACTAACTAGTCCTATCTAACTAACTATGTGCTAATCTACTCCTAGGCTAACCGCTTCAAATGAGGCTCTCGTCTTCTATTTATAGCCAGCGAGTGATGGTGGATGACGTGGCTAATCCAATGACTGCTTGACACGTGTTTAATACGAGGTTTACTCGTCCTTCATCTTCTATCCAAAATTGGGGCTTTCTTTATTCTTGGGTCTTGATCTAATTGACTAGCACCATCTTGTAGAGAAGAAAGAGGGGAGTATTTTTGCTGTTGAACACTTTGGCTGAATCTTCATGGATCATTCTAGATAAGTGATTGCAGGTAATGGAGGTGAAGGAGAAAGAAACCGTCATATCTTTCTCTCTCATGAAGGATGAAGAAGAAACTGTTTGGGTTGTGTGTCTTTGACCGGTCTTGGTCAAAATGACCAAGTAAATAAACTTGTTTACTTTCTTTTGCCATCTTAGTCCTTCATTTTTCCTTTCTTTTCAAAAGTGTATAAAGCTTTTATGTAATATCTTTTCCATCCTTTATCATTGTAGTAATTGCACTTTAAGCCCTTGATCTTTGGAAGTTTGGCAAATAAGGTCCTTGGATCTTCTTTCGTCCTTTTCTTCGTCTTTTGATCAAATTAATCCTTGAAAGCTCGTGTTTGTCTCAAATGTACCTATTTTACCTGAAAATATACAAACACCAAATACACGCGTAATTCTGATAATTAACAGTTAAATATGATGTATTTGACTGTGTTTTGAGTGGTATTTGGATCATTATTGATGAGTGTTTTCACACTTATCAATTATCAACATGCATTAGCTCTTTTAGCCTCAAAAACGAATTTGGATCATATGAAAAAAAATCTTGAAAAATTTTTATCAATGCATGTTGGATTTGAGCACATGAATATGTGGGGAATGACCAAACTAAGCGTGGTCTAACCTTAGATTTTTGAAAAATCAAGTGGAAAATGATTTTTGGTGAATTTTTGATGGTGGTGGGGTGTGCCGTGGGTTTGAGAGAGAAGAGAGGGAGTGGGTTTGATTTTTTTCTTGTAAATTTTGTATGTGTTTGTGTGTTTGTTCATTTTGGCCCTTTTGATGGGTTAGGAGGGACCTAAGTGCAATTTTTGGCTTCTTTTGTCCTTAAATGAAAAACGTCCTCAAAACTTTGCGGGTTTGACTCATTTGTCAATTTTGAAAATTTTACGGGAGTCGGAAATCTTCCCGAACGCTCCAAAATATTTTTGGGATACTTTAAATGTACTTGGAAGGCTATAAAACTCACCCGACTCAACTTAACACGAACCGTAAATAAAATTCTCGAAAAATTACATTATCGATAAATCGTCAAAAATTATATGAAATTGGGCATCCCTCGGGATCGTAATCGTCATCGTCCTTCTTAAAACGTCAAACGTAAAAATTATAACCTCGAACATCGGCTCTAACCAAAATACTCATAAATATAGAAATTATAATTTAATAAAAATTTCAAAAATTAGCGTAATTTAGGGTATCGTTAATGACCTCGATTCTAGGGTGTCACATCCACCCCTCCTTAAAGAGAGCGACGTCCCGGCGCTCGCCTCTTCTTGTACTCACATTTCGTCTTACTGGAACAGATGAGGATACCTTTCCTTGAAAAAGTCCTCACGTTCCCAGGTGTATTCCGGTCCACGCTTAGAATTCCATCGGACCTTCACAATAGGAATCCTACTATGCTTCAACCGCTTGACCTCCCGGTCCATAATTTCCACAGGTTCTTCCACAAAGTGCATTTTGTCGTCTAGTCGAATCTCGTCCAAAGGAATCACCAATTCCTTGTCCGCCAAACTCTTCTTCAGGTTCGATACGTGAAATGTGTCATGAATAGCACTAAGCTCGGTCGGCAATTCTAACTTGTACGCTACTGGTCCAATTCGTTCAACGATCTTAAACGGTCCAATATACCTCGGACTCAACTTTCCTTTCTTTCCAAAGCGAATTACACCCTTCCACGGCGATACCTTGAGCATAACCATATCTCCAACTTCAAATTCCAACGGTTTCCTTCGGTTATCGGCATAACTTTTCTGTCGGCTTCTCGCAGCAAGTAGTCGGTTCTTGATCTGCACGATCTTCTCTGTCGTTTCTAAAACCATTTCGGGTCCAGTCAATTGACTTTCCCCTACTTCACTCCAACACACGGGCGATCTACACTTCCTTCCATACAATGCTTCGAACGGTGCCGCTTTGATACTCGCATGATAACTATTATTGTACGAAAATTCCACCAGAGGCAAGTGGCGTTCCCAACTTCCTCCAAAATCAATCACGCACGCTCGGAGCATGTCCTCCATCGTTTGAATCGTTCGTTCACTCTGGCCGTCAGTTTCCGGGTGATAAGCAGTGCTTAAACTCAGTTCAGTGCCCATCGCACGTTGAAGCGATTTCCAAAATTCCGACGTAAATCTACTGTCGCGATCCGAAATGATCGATAACGGCACTCCATGTCTACAGACGATCTCTTTCACGTACACGCTGGCGAGTCTTTCCATGCTGTCCGTCTTCTTCATAGGTAAGAAATGAGCAGATTTCGTCAACCTATCCACAATTACCCATATCATATCGCATCCACTAGGAGTCCTAGGTAAACCCGTCACAAAATCCATTGCGATTTTCTCCCATTTCCATTCTGGGATTTCCGGTTGTACCAACAATCCAGATGGTTTCTTATGTTCTGCCTGAACCTTCGCGCAAGTCAAACACTTACTAACGTAACGAGCAATATCCGCCTTCATATTCGGCCACCAGTAGACTTTCTTCAGGTCGTGGTACATCTTATCCGATCCAGGATGTATCGAATACTTCGACTTATGCGACTCATTCATAACCAATTCTCGAACTCCAGGCTTTCCTTCCTCAGATGAACACAATGGTAACCAAATTCGATTCTCAAAATATCTTAGTCCGTCAGACCTAATCACGAAAATAGGTTTCAACATTCGTCCCAAGTTTTCGGCTTCAACATTCCCTTTCATTAAACCTCTCTCCTGAGCCTTCAGTATGGTTTCGGTTAAGTCAACGCTCTCACTCATCACTAAAGCTCTAACCCTCAAAGGTTTCTCCCGTTCCTTCCTACTCAAAGCATCCGCTACAACATTCGCCTTCCCAGGGTGGTAGCGAATTTCGCAGTCATAATCACTCAATAGTTCAACCCATCGTCTTTGTCGCATATTCAACTCCTTTTGATCTAAAATGTGCTGCAAACTCTTGTGATCAGTGAATACAACACACTTTGTCCCATACAGATAGTGTCTCCACAATTTCAACGCAAAAACTACCGCTCCTAATTCCAAATCGTGCGTCGTGTAGTTCTCCTCGTTCTTCCTTAATTGCCTCGACGCGTAAGCTATCACCTTTTCACGTTGCATTAACACTGCTCCATAACCTTTACGAGACGCATCACAATACACTACGAAATCTTCGGTTCCTTCAGGCAATGATAAAATCGGCGCGGAACATAACTTATCCTTGAGCGTTTCGAAAGCAAGCTCTTCCTCATTTCCCCATTCATACACCCTCTTCTTTTCGGTAAGCCTCGTCAATGGTTTCGCAATCAACGAAAATCCTTCGATAAACCTTCGATAATACCCAGCTAAACCCAGAAATTGTCGAACCTCAGTCGGCGTCGTCGGTGCTGACCATTCCCTGATTGCTACGATCTTAGCAGGATCTACACGAACTCCCTCACTATCAATCACATGACCTAGAAACTGCACTGATTCCAACCAAAACTCACACTTAGAGAATTTTGCATACAGCTTCTCCTTCCTTAACAACTCCAAAATCTTTCTTAGGTGCTTCTCGTGCTCCTCCTTACTCTTAGAGTAAATAAGTATGTCGTCGATGAAAACAATAACAAACTTATCTAGATACGGCTTGCACACGCGATTCATAAGATCCATGAATACAGCAGGCGCGTTAGTCAACCCAAACGGCATCACTCGAAATTCAAAGTGTCCATACCGCGTACGAAAGGCAGTTACAGGAATATCCTCCTCTCTTACACGCAGTTGATGATACCCTGATCTTAAATCGATCTTAGAGTATACACTGGACCCTTGCAATTGATCGAACAAATCATCAATCCTCGGTAATGGGTACCGATTCTTAACCGTCAGCTTATTGAGTTCTCTATAGTCGATACACATCCTAAACGAACCATCCTTCTTCTTTACGAACAACACTGGCGCTCCCCAAGGTGATGAGCTCGGCCTAATAATTCCTTTGTCCATCAATTCCTTCAATTGATCCGATAACTCCTTTAACTCAGATGGTGCTAAGCGATAAGGTGCTCGTGCAACCGGCGCAGCTCCTGGCACTAAGTCAATTCGAAACTCGACCTCACGGTTAGGCGGTAAACCTGGCAACTCGTCTGGAAAAACGTCCGGATACTCGCAAATAACTGGTACCTCTTCAATCCTCGCCTCTAAATCACCATCGCTCGAAACCTGTGCCAAAAACACATCGCATCCGCTCTCTACGTACTTCATCATCTTTAAACACGAAATCACCTTCAAACGAGAAGTGCATTCGTCTCCCTTTACCGTCAAAACCCTATTCCTCAGCGGAATCTGCACCAATCTCTCACCACAGACGATCGTAGCACTGTGCGCCATTAGCCAATCCATTCCCACAATCACGTCAAACGATCCTAGCTCTATAGGCATCAAGTCGATTTTAAAAGCGTAGTTTCCTAACTTCAAGGTACACCCTTTCAGTATAGAATTCGTACTAACAATTTTTCCATCGGCTAATTCAACATTATAACTAATCGTTAACAACACCGGTTCTCTATCGATATGACGACTAAATCTAACGTCTACAAAACTCTTGTCGGAGCCAGAATCAAATAAAATACTAGCATAACAAGCGTCTAGCAAAAACGTACCGGTAACCACATTGGGACCTTGTGGTTTATCAGCAGTTCCCACTTGATACACAGCAGCCGCATTATTTCCTCCTCGTCTGTTTCCTGTCTTCGGGTAATTCGCTTGCACATGCCCTCTTTCTCCACAACCATAACATCCTCTCATCCTGATAGCATTAGCCCCAGTGGCTACTCCTCCCGTTCGACAACTAGCAGTCCTATGACCTGCCTTTCCACACTTGCCGCATGCCGGCGGGCAATTTCCAACATGATACAAGTTGCACTTTCCACAATGGGGGTTCACCTTCACACCTCTAGGGTTCGTCAATGCCCTCATCCCTTCGTTCCTTCTCTGATTAAACTGCTGATTACGGTTCGGCCCATGGTTGTTTCGGTTTCCTCCTCGGTTCTGGCCTTGGGATTGATTACTTTGTGCTGCCTCCCATTTCCTTTTGTTGCCTTCAGCAATGTAATTCTGCTTGTCCTGAAGCTTAACGTCCATCAAAGCGTGAGCCATTTGAACCGCCTCGTCAAACGTTCCAGGTTTCGACGAAGTTGTTTCACCTTTGATGTTGCTAGATAAACCCTTAATATACTGCTTCATTTTCTTGGCATCATTGGCAAATATGTCTGGACACAAAAGACTTAACTCGTTGAATCTCCTGGTGTAAGCAGCTATATCGTTGTTCTTCAAGGTCAAATGCCTCAATTCGTCCTCCAATTGCCCCAATTCCTCCTCTGGGCAAAACTTCTTGGTCAACAAAGCTTTGGTCGCATTCCACGTCCTTGCATTCGCTACAGCCAATCCTACCGTAGCTACCTGGGTATTCCACCAACTTAACGCATCATCCATAAACGTAGCCGCTGCAAACTTCACTTTATCCGCTTCTGCACAACCACTGATTTCAAACTGTTGATGGCACTTGTGTTCATCATCCCATCATACGCAATTCTTGAAGTCCTTTCCAACAGTCTTTGATGTTCCCTTTCAGTCTTATCAAACTTCTTAATCACCCTAGTCTCAACTACAAACCGCTCATACATCAACCTTTCCATCCTCCCCAAACGACCTGCGGGATCCCAGTAGTGACTCGGTCTCGGAAAATAGACCCTTGCAATATTCTCATGAATCGATGGCGACTTGGATGACTCTCCACTGCTCCCATTACTATTGTCCATCGGGCGATCAAAGGGTTGCTGCTCATAACGACCGGTCGGTGGTATCTCATAACCCTTCGGCGAATTCGGGGATTGAAACAAATCGGGTTCGGTCTGGCCTACGGCATCCTCGGGAATGCCATCATCCAATAGCTCCTCGGGCTCTTCTTCGGAATCCTCATTGTCGTCACTACTCATGCTGAAATTATCCACCTCACTTTCGCCATTGTCGTTTTCCGGCCCTATTTCGTCTTCTGGAGCGATCCATCCATTATTATTGTCCGGCGGGTTCGGAGGAAACGGTCCCCCTTCGTGACCTATGACGTAATCGTTTCCGTTATCGTTGGGCGGTACCTCGGCCATTCCTGCAATAACAGCGAATTTCGGAGGGTACATAAGTAATTATACAATAATTATAAATATATGCATGCAAATGCAATGCAAAGGTGGTACATATGCCCAAAATGTAATAATATGATGCTCATGCATGATTAATATGAAAATTACGATGTCGGATATTTCACGTAAAATTCAACGTCTACATATAGTAATTCCATACTTATATAATAATTACCCACTTATATACTTTACTCAAAAGTATACGTCAAATGCCATAAATACAACAATAAATCTTACCGGAGCCATGCAGGATAGTTGTGTGTGCTTGGACCCTTTTCTTACGACACCAAAATTTATAGTTTAGGATTTTCAAAAACGACCTAGTTCTCTATAACTCGTGGCTCTGATTACCAATCTGTAACACCCCCACAATTGTTATGCGCAGCGGAACTACAACAATGGGTGCTACACCGTATTCATTGCACACAAGATATATCAAACGACGCTAAAAAGACGTCGACTTAAAACTTGAAATTAAAATTGTTAGATAATACATGTCCACAGTTTTTCCAACCCCAAAATAGTGCACAGAGTTTAGCGTTTTCGGTCCCCATGGATCTCAACCCCAAAAACTTCAGTTTCACAACAACATGACATTAAACATAAAAATTGTTTAAGTAGAAAAGGAGGGAAAAACAAGCGGACACCAAGCCGTACACACAACATCCATCCCATGCATGCTCCATCCTACACTTCAGCGGTTACCTGAAACACATGCCAAAATTTGGTCAACGAAAACGTTGAGTGGAATTCATAGGTTTTTCAATCCATTTGAACGTATATATAATAAAAACCATTCGTGATCATTTATAGTCTTGTCGATCAAACAAACTATAATCAGGATACTGACAATTGTGTTTAAGCTCATGACACTAATCCGTTAACTCAATCACCCGCGTAAATATACCGGCATGATTCAGATGAAACCAGTGCCCCTTCTAAAGGCATCAGTTGCAATTATACCTTATTTCTCATACAAAATAATCTACCGCAGAACTTACTATAAGTACAGCTTCTCGGCTAGCATTGGGTCGTTAACCCCGTAGTACTACAAATTGCATAAGCGGCTATTTCCCCCTACTCGAGGGCAAGACAATAGTTAATAGTTCATGAATTTAGGGACTTTTGCAACTTTGGTACTCAACACAATTTCTAAGGCAACTTTCGGGTCTAACAATCATTCATGATATACGTTCCTTTTTAAAAACTAGCATGCATTTCCCTCGCGGGTAAAACAATTTGAAATAATATAAGCGAGGCTATAAATTCACACCTTAGATATTAAGTAGTCGGTAGTTCGAGGAGTGATCACTGACGATGTTACGGATGCCCGGGTAACTCAACACCTATCACAAATAACGCGTAATGAGTAATCTCATTTAAATACCTACGGTACTGTATAAATTACATATATACAAGTCACTTAAGACAAATATAACTCACGCCAAAAACAAAAATAACAAGTATCATTCATTTTATTCCATTCGTTCTCATTACTTATGTTGTCCATTTTTACTCATTCTCGCCGGTACTTGACTAAAGTACGGGCTGTTTTACCTTATTAAACCGCACTTATAAAATTTGACAAAATTTCCAAAAATCCTATATGACCTGTAGATAACATGTTTTTAAGCCCAATAAAAGTTTTCACTTTTACGACCCGTTACGCAACTCATTTCCACGACTACATTTTACGGGCTGAAATTGCGCTTCGACCAATTTTGACCACTTTGACCTATATGAAAAAATACCTTTGACTTCTTTGACACCTAAGTCAACATATAGACCCATTTATACAGGTTAGGGACCAAATTTTGACCCTTGACCATTTACCAATTTATACTTGTGACCCTCGGGATTTGACTAAAACTTTACACAAATTCGGATTGTGAAAGTCCTCGTCTCCCGGTACCCGATCTTTAAAATGTCATAACTTTTAGCTCGTTTTGAGTCACGGGCTCTACCTTATACCAAATTAAAGCTAGAAAAACCCTCTATCACTACATTTAGTTTTCAAGACCTGGAACAAAAATCATTTTTATAAAATAGACCAAATGTTTCTGCCTAAATATGACCATACCAAAAACATGCTTAGACTCGATTCCAAGACTTCTAACCAACACTAAACATCATCCTAAGCCTTCCCAAACATATCCTAACATCAAACTTCCATCCTACCCCTATTGATCAACCAATCTCAATATCAAGAATCAAAGGAAATAAACATGCAAGTAATAAAACCTATATGAATCATCCTAAAACAACAAACCAAACACGAATATAACATGCAAAATCAACAACCACCATGGCTCCCCAAACACCCCCTTTGCCGTGGGGTTTGGGTGACCCAATCACCACAACCAAATTAATTTTGGTGGGTTTTCATGGTGTTTATACTTCCATAACACTTAATTATCAACATGCATTAGCTCTTTTAGCCTCAAAAACGAATTTGGATCATATGAAAAAAAATCTTGAAAAATTTTTATCAATGCATGTTGGATTTGAGCACATGAATATGTGGGGAATGACCAAACTAAGCGTGGTCTAACCTTAGATTTTTGAAAAATCAAGTGGAAAATGATTTTTGGTGAATTTTTGATGGTGGTGGGGTGTGCCGTGGGTTTGAGAGAGAAGAGAGGGAGTGGGTTTGATTTTTTTCTTGTAAATTTTGTATGTGTTTGTGTGTTTGTTCATTTTGGCCCTTTTGATGGGTTAGGAGGGACCTAAGTGCAATTTTTGGCTTCTTTTGTCCTTAAATGAAAAACGTCCTCAAAACTTTGCGGGTTTGACTCATTTGTCAATTTTGAAAATTTTACGGGAGTCGGAAATCTTCCCGAACGCTCCAAAATATTTTTGGGATACTTTAAATGTACTTGGAAGGCTATAAAACTCACCCGACTCAACTTAACACGAACCGTAAATAAAATTCTCGAAAAATTACATTATCGATAAATCGTCAAAAATTATATGAAATTGGGCATCCCTCGGGATCGTAATCGTCATCGTCCTTCTTAAAACGTCAAACGTAAAAATTATAACCTCGAACATCGGCTCTAACCAAAATACTCATAAATATAGAAATTATAATTTAATAAAAATTTCAAAAATTAGCGTAATTTAGGGTATCGTTAATGACCTCGATTCTAGGGTGTCACATTTTGACTTCGTCTTTTGTCTTTTTCTTCGATAAAAGTCCGTGAAAGCCCATGTTTTCTTCCCTTTTCACATTTTAGTCCTAAATCACAACAAAAACACAAACCACGCATAATTCCGACATTTATGACATAAAATACACGTTTTGGCTTGGTTATTATTATAATTAAGTGGTAAAAGGATAAGTGTTTTTACACTTATTAAATCCCCTACACTTGACCATTGCAATGCCCTCATGCAATGCATTAATTACAAAGCAGGTTTTACATTTTTCATCATAATCAATCCACCTTGGCCTTTATTAAACACAAGACATTAAGTAAACTTAAGGAGATAGAAAATTGCAAAATATACAAAGGAAGAAAACAAGTAAAGAGATCAAAGACTTACATTGGGGTTTTGGTAGTCATGAATGTTTATCACCCTCAAGTTTCACATTCCCCACACCAAGCTTAAAAACGAGATCATTGTTATTATAAGTTAGTAAACTAACACTCACTCTTGTGGCCCAATTATTCACTTAGACTCCCTTATTCCTAGGTGTATCTATTATATTTTATTGTTGTTTTGAATGATCACGAGGATGCATTGTTGACTTATTTCGATAGTTATTTAGGCTGAAAATAAAGTAGGACGATTTAATCAATAGTTAGCTAAAGGACAAAATCTTCTAAAACTGCTTCTCAGGACCTCATAAAGTTCATATCTTGGCATAACTCATTTCACGATTTGAGACCTTTCTCGGATCGATATTTGGCATTGACTTCATACTTCAAATCTTGAGAGACGTTCATGAAATAATGGTCTTCTCTTCATAATAGGAATTTCTTCACTTGAAGTTTTTGAGAGATTCTTCATACTTGGACCACGACTTCTTCATTTTTCTCCAATCTTTATTTTGGATTTTGATATACAATGATCCGCCTCCTTTTAGGACTTGGATCTATTTATCCTCATACCTTGTTAGGGCCTTTTTGGATAGACTTCTCCATGATCTTTAGGGGAGTATTTGCTTTTCGTCGTGTGTCTCGATCCTTCATATTGATTTTTGATAAATGATTCTTCACATCACTTGGGATCTTTAGCAACAAAATGTAGCCCTCATGCCTTGTTAGGGCCTTTTCGGACTCGCCAATCTTCGCACCCCGCTTCAATAAGTTATGCTTTGGCTATGAACTCTAATTAATACCGAGTAACTTTTAAACGATCTTGTGCTAGAAGCTAAGTAACTTTCCAAATCGTACGACCTTATTTATTGCAATTAAATTTATTAACAAGCGATGGGAGAAAAAGCTTATAATCAACTCACATAAATTCCTGAAAGAATACCAAACTTATAATTGACTCTATCATCTCTCGTTCTCCACAATTTAAAATCACAAGGAATGAGACTCGTGGATGCTTAGCCAATTAAGTCAAAGTTTTGGGTTTCAAGTCATCTATAGGATTTTGCAACTTCTTAGACTTTTTCAAGTTTAGAATTCGCATTTTAAAGTTCCCTTGATAAACGAATTTTTAGGATCAATTATAGGAACTTGCGAAAAGTTCTTGTTCTTAACCCGTAAGAGTTAAGACTTTCGCGTTTTAAAGTTCCCTATATAAAAGCCTAAACAAAACTTGATTTAATCACGTTAAGGATACTAGCTAGAGTAAACTTAGATACGTAAACTCGGGTTGAGTCAAAAGATTCATGACTTTGAAAAATTTAAAACCACTTTATTAAAATTTATTCTAGCAAAGAAAGTAAATAACGATAACAAAGGAAAAACTACTAGGTCAAAATAGATTAAAATTTTTGAAAAATGTCGAAAAATCAAATTTTCCGGTTAAAATGAGGACAAATTCATGGAAAAGACCACTTAACTTCGATAGAAGTCCCCCCTACACTTGATATAAACATTGTCCTCAATGTTTAAGCATGTGGGAGTAAACTCCCCTACACTTAGGACATTGTGCACGTTGTATAAATCTTGCTAAGGAAGAGACAACTATAGTGATTTCAATGTGAACATATAAGATATGAAATATTGAATCACGACAGTTTAGGATAGAACCGGGAAGACGGGTACACGGGATCACGGGTCGTCAAATATCATCAAAAGTGCTCTTTGAAGCTTTAATCCCTGCACATCATAAGAAAGAAGACAACAAACACATACGAGGGTCTCCCCCTACACTTATTATGAAAAGCGGATAAAAAGGATAGATAATCGGGTTGCCTCCCGAGAAGCGCTTGTTTTTGTTCACCGAGTCACGAGCCTGACTCGTCCCCGAATTAAATGGTCCATGGGAAAGCCTCAAATGTAATACCGGGATCAAAAATCATGTCCTCGGTCCCGGAGGAACATAATAAATGAGAGGCAGGAGGATAAGTCTTGAAGGGTAGAAAAGTCCTCTCAACATAAGAAAAGTAAGTGAAGTCTTGATCCACGGGCGGTGGGGTGGGTAAAGGAGACAAATTGTCATGCCCCAAATACAATGGATGGACACTATTTGGCCAATCTGTAAAGGTATCAATCATAGAATGGTCAATATCACCTCCCGGGTCAAATCACTCATCCTCAGTAATGGTTTCTAAGGGTTGGATGAAAGGTGCTCGGGAGGAGGACTTGGGGTAATATCTTCATGCATCAAAGTATCAAAAAGAATATCCTCCTCTATTTCATCATCATCAATACCAGGAGGTATTGAGAGAATGTCGATTTCTTCCATAAACATGTCATTATTCTCAACGGGGGTAATAGACGGGGGTAAAGACTCAGAAATAGGAGTAGAATTCAACGCTTCAATTTCAGCAATAAGAAGATGAACTTTCAATAATTTGTTGCGAAGAATAACGTCTTCCACCTCATCTACAAGACCAAGTTCAGTGGTGAACTTCTCGTATGTCAGAGAGAATAAATCAACATCGCCTTCATCTCCCGGAGGAGATTGAGAAATTTCAAAGGTGAAATTATCATAGCATGGAGAAAAATCATCATTAAGAGTGACCTCGTCCGTAATCTCAGCAAGAGTTGGTACATCACAAACCTCCTCAAATAAGTTGTCGAGACCAAATTCACTAATCTCACTCGATGTATCACAACCCTTAGACGCATTTGGGAGATTGAGAGAAGGAATGACAATTTCACTAGGATGTTGAGCAACAAGATCATTCCAAGAAATAGTAGTCTCATCGTCATCATCATCATAATAGTATGGATGCACAGGAGGAGGATTATAAGCCTTGATATTTAATATTTGCTCCTGTCGACTTGCCTTCTCCAAGATAGCTGGGAGGCGATTTAATTGTTCTATAATTCCAGCCAAACTAGTGAGTAGTTGCTCATTTATTCCAAAAGAAGGTTGATGAACAACGGAGGATTGTGGGGGCTCAAAATTTTGAAAACCGGAATTATAGCACGGATGTGGCTCATCATAAATCATCGGTTGAAAAGAATTAGATCACGGATTTGGCTCATAATAATTCATCGGCTGACAAGAAAAGGTATCGTGAGGGCCCCCACAATTGTTGCAACACAGGTATTGAGAAAACCCCGGTGCATTTTGTGGATATAGATCGTCATATATGGGAGAGGGTAAAATAGTGTCATTAGAAGAGAAGGATGAATTGAAGTATAAATTTATCGAATTGCACGATAGACAACGGCCAAATTCGTACTTAGGGATATCCATTCCACACCGTTCGTATGAACACCATTGACAGGATTGACTACCAGAAGATGGTCTTCTACACCCTACACAATCAACAAACGAATCCATTAAACACTATTTTGGTGCAAAACTTCGAAAAAGAAATGCTTTTTATGATTGTTTAAATGTTTTTTGTATTTTTGAAATTTTTGATTTTTATGGATTTTTTTTTGAAAAATTTTTAAACAAGAAAAATAACGTTCACGAGTGGACGGATCCCAAAATCTAACGAGTCTCTCACAAAAAACCGTTAATCTTCACGAAAAGAGCCGGCAGCGGCGCCATTTGAAAGTAGGGTTTTGCTAGGTTAAAAAGTTCGTTGTTCTCGGTGTCTAATCGAATTGATCTCCGGTTAAAAGTGAGACTCAGTTGTTCTTGGTGAAAAAGAAATAGATTTTGTTGTTGAGAAAAATGAAAAGGCAAAACTTTAAAGTAAATGGTAAAGTAAATAAAGCTAAAAATGATTAAAAAGTAAAAGGCAAAAATCTAAGACATTAAAAGTAAATTAATTAAAGGACGAAAAATTAAAGCTTGACGAAAAGTAAATTTGACAATTTAATATAAATGTAAACTTAAAATAATTCTAAGGTAAAACAAAATTAAAGTGACACTTAAGAAAATGGCGGGAAAAATAAGGATTAAAAACTAAAACAGGAAACAAAAACAAAACATAAGTCGGAAAACACAAATCCCTAACCTAGTTCGGAATGTATGTGCTTAACCTAATTCGGATTACAAAACATGCACTTAATTCGGAAAAGGAGTTCAATACATAGTTCGGAATAAGAGATCCTAGATCTAGTTCGGAATCCTCATCCTATACTCAATCCGGAATGGCCATCTCTAACCTAATTCGGAAAACACATTAACATGTAATTCGGAAAGTTGAAACCACACCTAGTTCGGAATGAAGGTCTATGATGTAATTCGGAATCCGCCGTGCTTGATCTAATTCGGAATATCCAATGTTAAACCTAGTTCGGAATGTACTAGTTTGCACATAGTTCGGGAAAAAATAATCTACTACTAATTCGGGAAATGATGGGATTACACTAGTAGTTCGGAATATTAGGGTTTTAACATAACTCGAATTAAAACAATAATAAGCAAAAACTAAAAATAAGCTAGAAATCAATAAGCACTTATCTAAAAACTTAACCAAAATGATTTTAAAAAGAAGCAAATAAGCTAAACTTAAAAAAACTTTTAAAAACACTAAATAATCAAAATACTTAAAATCAACTTTTTATAAAAATAAACTAATAAGTACTTAATTAAAAATAAGAAAAATTAACACAATAAGCACTAAACACAATAAGCTATAAAAATCAAACACTAAAAAATCAATAAGCACAATCAAACTCAAACATTAATCAATCAAAGAACATGATTAACAAACTACATGATTATGAAAATTAAACAATAATAAAAAGATTAAGAAAGGTAGAATGAGAATGATTAATTGAAAAAGCTTTAAATTGAGAAGATTAAGATTCAGATTACAAGATTAATGGAAAAGCATCAAAATTTGGATTACACCTACTCCTAATCTATTCTACTCCTAATCTAAAAACTTACTAAAATCTAACTAACACCCTCCTAATGACACATTAGGAGGGTATATATAGGAGGAGGGGAGGCTAGGTGTTGATGCTTTCTTCTTTCACTTTGTCTTCTCGTCTTTTAAATTTCTTTGACGTTGTCTCGGGATTTGTCGATATAAAATGAACTCGTCTTCTAATTTTCTTCATTTATTAGACTTGGTTCTTCGACTTCGTTAAACTTCCGTCTTTTAGTCTTTTTCTTCGATAAATCATCAGAATAAGCCTATGACTTCCGTTCTTTTTTTCACTCTTGATCTTTTGACTTCGTCTTTTGTCTTTTTCTTAGATAAAAGTCCGTGAAAGCCCATGTTTTCTTCCCTTTTCAAATTTTGGTCCTAAATCACAACAAAAACACAAACCACGCATAATTCCGACATTTACGACATAAAATACACGTTTTGGCTTGGTTATTATTATAATTAAGTGGTAAAAGGATAAGTGTTTTTACACTTATTAAAGTACAAGCTAAAAATGACACATTAGGAGGGTATATATAGGAGGAGGGGAGGCTAGGTGTTGATGCTTTCTACTTTCACTTTGTCTTCTCGTCTTTTAAATTTCTTTGACGTTGTCTCGGGATTTGTCAATATAAAATGAAATCGTCTTCTAATTTTCTTCATTTATTAGGCTTGGTTCTTAGACTTCGTTAAACTTCCGTCTTTTAGTCTTTTTCTTCGATAAATCATCAGAATAAGCCTTTGACTTCCGTTCTTTTTGCACTCTTGATCTTTTGACTTCGTCTTTTTTCTTTTTCTTCGATAAAAGTCCGTGAAAGCCCATGTTTTCTTCCCTTTTCACATTTTGGTCCTAAATCACAACAAAAACACAAACCACGCATAATTCCGACATTTACGACATAAAATACATGTTTTGGCTTGGTTATTATTATAATTAAGTGGTAAAAGGATAAGTCTTTTTACACTTATTAGTAAGTCTAACACCTAAGTGTCAGGCATAGCATGATTCGTGAGCTAATCTTGAATGGGGTGATTTTTATAAAGTTTGTGAGGTCTCAAAAAAATTTAGTTGATCACTTGATGAAGGTGTTAATGCAATGATGCCTAAAAATGTTACTTTCATTTTTCGGTCTCGCTTTGTTTTGATTATGACAATATATATAAACAAGCATTTACTAAAACAACAAAAAACGAATTCTTGAGTTGAAGTATTTTTTATTTCAACCATTGTCACTGAAGTTCAGATTTTGGGAGTTGAAAAAGTTCGTTTTCTCGGTGTCTTAACGAATTGATTTCCGGTTAAAAGTGTGACTCAGTCGTTCTTGGTGACAAATAAAATGGTTTGGTTATCTATTCTACTTAAAAGGTAAATGCACAAAATAAAAACAATAAACTAAAAGGGATTAATTAATGAAAACAAAACAATATAAATAATCAAACGTAAATTTAAAGCGAAACAATTAATAAAAATAAAACTAAAAGACGAAATTAACTATCGACTTGAAAATAAAGTTTACTAAATGAAAAATGAGAGAATAAAACTAAAATGGTACTTTAAAGCTAAACGAGGCAAAACCTAAAGCATGTACTAAATAAAAGATAAAACTTAAACTTTACGAAAAAATATTAATACTAAAAATCGACAAAAAATTCAACTAAAAATACGTAACTTTCAAAAATAAAATCGGAACAACTTTCAGATAAAACTAGACAATTACGGAACAATACTAATAAATAAGCAAGCAGGCAGGCTAGCTGCTGGAAGCAGCCAGCCTAGCTGCTCATTTTTGGCGCCAAAATGTCTAAGCAGCCAAGCATGTAGGAGTTTTGTTATCTATCGCAATGTGTATGAACATTTCCATCGGAATATGGTACTAAAAAATAATTCAATCGTAATATAACTTTTTTTTTGTCGCAATGTTTTATTTTATTGTTTTTTTATTTATTTTTTTTTCTTTATTATTTTTTTAACTATCGGAATGTCTAAAAAATAAAATTGTCGAATAATTAAAGTACCAAAATCCATCCGAATGTGGCTGTCAAAATTTGGGCAGCTCTTCGTCGCAATAAACTTTAAATTCCGTCGGAATATGCGATCGCAATGAGCGATCGCAATCCCAGATCGGAATAAGGTGGAAAACCAAACTATCGCAAAGTAGAACCACAATTGGTTATTGCGATACAAATAAGCAATTCATTGGAATGTGGCGTCGGAGTGTGTAAAAGCTCAATATTGCGATGGAACACAAAATAATCCAAGAATGGAGATAAGCTAAAAATTCAATAAGCACACTTAATAAGCACTTGTCAAAAACTCAACAAGACCAATATTAAGGAGACTCAATAAGCTACGAATGAAAAACTCTCAAGACACAAAATAAACAAACAAAACAAGCAAACTTTAGAAAGATAAAAACTTTTTAGAAAACTTAAAAATAAATAAGCTAAATACAAAATAAGCCAATAAGATTGTCAAACTTATAGCTTATTTCGTATGAAAGCTTAGATAGAAATAAAAAGATGAACTTTTTAATCAAATAAGCAAAGAGATTAAGCAAAACTTTGCTTAATCCGAATTTGCAATAATTCAAAAACAAGAAAAGTAGGAGAAGAATGATAAAATGAAGCTTGATTAAAGAGAAATAAAGATTAACAATGAAATTAACTTACTTGGAATCAAAGTGCACCAAATTTAAAACATGAATTTAAAGAACAATATAAAAAATGACATGGAAATGGAAATGATGCAAAAATGTAAAGGTGGAAAGACTAATTGTCAAATTAGCTAACAACCTCAAAATTACACAAATGATCTAAATATATAGGGGAGGAGGAGGATTAGTGGAAGGAAGCTTCCTCCCCTCTTTCTTCTTTCTTTAATTATCATTAAGTCCTTAATCTTCCAATTCTTCGACTTTTGCCTCGGGATTAATAACTCGTCTTGTAATTTCTTCAATAAATTAGACTTGAGTTCTTCGGCTTTTAGTAAACTTCCGTCTTTTGACTTTTTCTTCGATAAATCTTCATAATTGGTCTTGGACTTCCGTTCTTTTTGCACTTTTGGTCTTTCGACTTCGTCTTTTGTCTTTTTTCTTCGATAAAAGCCCGTGAAAGCCGTGTTTTATCCACTTTTCACCTTTTCATCCTAAATCACAACAAAAACACAAACCACGCATAATTCCAACATAAATGACATAAAATACACGTTTTGGCTCGGTTATTATTGTAATTAAGTGGTAAAAAGGATGGGTGTTTACACACCTATCAAATCCCCTACACTTAACCATTGCCATGCCCTCATGCAATGCTTAGTGATAAAGCAATTTTACACTTTTCTCATAATTAATCAACCCTGGCCTTATTAACATACTACTAAAACAAAAATTAGAGTACTAAGAGAAATTAAAACTTTAAAGTAAACAAAAGGATAGAAACCCATTTTCACTAGAAAATAGCTATATGGAGATAACTTGCAAAGAGATCTAAGACTTACATTAGGGCTTCGGTGCTGCGAAGATTTATCATCCTCAAGTTTCACGTTCCCCAAACTAAGCTTAAAAACGAGATCATTGTTATTATAAGTTAGCAAAACAAACACTTACACACATGGCTTAATTATATGCTTAAACTCCCTTATTCCTAGTTGTATCTCTTATATTTTATTTTTGTCTTAGAATGATCATGAAGATGCATTTTTGGACTTATTTCGATAGTTTATTTAGGCTGAAAGCAAAGTAGGACGATTTGATTAATAGTTAGCTAAAGGACAAAATCTCTTAAAACTGCTTCTCGGGATATCAAAAAGTTCATATCTTGACATAACTCGCTTCACGATTTGAGACCTTTCTCGGGCCGATATTTGGCATGTACTTCATACTTCATATCTTGAGAGACGTTCTTGAGATAATGGTCTTCTCTTCGTTAATAGAGTTTCTTCACTTGGAGACTTTTAAGGGGTACTCCAATTTTGTTGACCACGACTTCATCATTATTTATTCAATCGCTAATTGGGATTTTGAGATACAACGATCCGCCTCCTTTTCGGACTTGGATCTATTTATCCTCATACCTTGTTAGGGTCTTTTCGGATAGACTTCTGCATGATCTTTATGGGAGTTGATTGCTTTTCGTCGTGAGTCTTTATCCTTCATATTGATTTTGGGAATAATACTTTTCACATCACCTTGGATCTTCAGCAATAAAATGGAATCCTCATGCCTTGTTAGGGCCTTTTTGGACTCGCCAATCTTCGCGCCCCGCTTCATAAGTTATGTCTTGGCTATGAACTCTTATCATTACCGAGCAACTTTTAAACGATCTTGGGCTGGAAGCTAAGTAACTTTTCAAATCGTACGACCTTACTTATTGCAGATAAATTATTAGCAAGTGATGGGAGAATAGGCAAATAATCACACCAAGTGTGCTTGTGCAAGAATACCGACTTATAATTGACTCTATCATTTCTCGTTCTCCACAATTTAAAATCTCAAGTAATGAGACTCGTGGATGCTTAGCCTAATAAACCAATTAAGGTCTACATGGTTAAGGATACTAGCTAGAATAAACTTGGATAAGTCTATTCGGGTTGAGTCAAAATAATTGCAACGGGCCTTATATGTCAAAGACTTCAAAACTAGCTACACCACTTTATTAATATTTTTGACTTTATTGTGGGATATATACATATGAAAGCAACGATAAAAAATTAAAAATTACGACTATATGGCCAAAGTTAATAAAAAATTTTGAAAAATGCTGAAAAAGATGATTTTCTGGTTAAATGAAGGCATTTTAATGGAAAAGTCCACTTTAAACTTCGATAGAAGTCCCCCCTACACTTAATATAAACATTGTCCTTAATGTTTAAGCATGTGGGAGTAAACTCCCCTACACTTAGGACATTGTGCACTTTGTTTAAATCTTGCTAAGGAAGAGACAACTAACGAGATTCCTATTTTAATATTGAGAAATAAAAAATAGTGAATCGAAAAGAGTTTAGGATAGAACCGGGAAGAAGGGAACACGGAATCACAGTTCGTCAAAAGTCATCAAGAGTGTGTCTTTGAAGCTCGAATCCCTGCATATGATAAGAAAGAGAACAAGGAACACCACGGGGCTCCCCCTACACTTATAGTGAAAACAAATAAAGATAGATAATCGGGTTGCCTCCCGAAGAGCGCTTGTTTTTGTTAACCGAGTCACGAGCCTGAATCGTCCCCGAATTAAATGGTCCATGGGGAAGCCTCGAGTGTAATACCGGGATCAAAGACCTTGTCCTCGTTCCCGGAGGACATCAACAAAGGAGAGGCGGGAGGATAAGTCTTGAATGGTAGGAAAGTTTGCTCAATATAAGAAAAGCAAGTGAAATCCAGATTGACGGGAGGTGGGGTGGGTAAGGGAATCACATTGTCATCCTCCAAAGACAATGGATGCAGACCAATTGGCAAAGCCGTAAAATTATCAATCATAGAATGGTCCATGTCACCTCCCGGGTCAAAGCATTTATCCTCATGAAAGTAGATCTTGTCGATATCCTCGTAGATAAAGAGTGTAGAAACTCGTTTGAAAAGATCACGATCAAGTACGAAACCATCATTCATTTGTGGGGATTGTTGATAAGGTAAATCCTCACGAATGTGGTAAACGTAATTCTCATAAGAGGAGTGTTGATTAGGTAACTCCTCGAGAATAGGATGATTGGTCAAGTGAGTTGGTTCGTCATTATTATGAAAAATAAGACGTTCCAACTCATCAAGTTCGGCATCGATGTTGGAAAAATCGACCTCGCTTGTAGGAGGAAGCGGAGGTAAAAGAGCTAGCTCTCGGTCGATAATTTCCTCAATCTCGGGCTCGAAGACGAAATGATCATACTCACCACATGTTGAACTCTTGTTGGGAGGATCAAATATCGCATGTGGAGTTGTGAGTATGTGATCATTGACTAGCGAAGCAAACTTGTCCGTAAGCTCCGCAAAAGTCGGCACATCACACAGATTTTCTGGAATACCCGCGGGCTCACTTGGGATGACGACAAGTTCCTCGACACCAGACTTTAGGAATTTGTCCGCTTCAGTTGCCGAGATAACGTCAAGATGCTCATCCTCCATGATGAGAGAGCCAACGGGCTCCTCGGGTGTGATAGCAATAGACGAAGGAGGAATGGGAGAAGTCTTACGTTGCTTTAGAAATTCCTCCTCGTCGAAAATAACCTCAATATCGTCATCGCTCTCCTCAATGCCTAAAGGGCTAATAATAAGCTCAGGGATATGAGTACTCGTTTGATCCTGCTGCTGTAAAAATGACTCCATACAAGTTTGCAGCGTGTGTAAAAGCTCTTTCGTTTGTTCTTGAAAAGCTGTAGCAAGATCGTTTCTTTGTTCTTGAAAGGCTGTAGCAAGATCGTCAATTGGTTCTTGGTAACTCATCCCGTGACGAGGCTGATGATCAATTGGGTATTGCAGGGGTTGGTCAAAACTGGAAGGGGTATAATTATAGTAATTTTGATCCCCCGTTGGACAGTGAAAACTTTCGTGAGGACCCCCACACTTATAGCACCACGGGGATGGAGAAAAATCCGGTGCATTTTGAGGATAAGGATCGTCATAGACGGGAGAGGGTGAGAAAGTATTGTAAGAGGAGAAGTACGAATTTGTTGAATTGCAAAATGGACAAAATCCAAATTGTGTATCGTCGATATCAGAACCACACCGCTCACAAGTACACCATTGACATGTTTGAAAACCATGCCATGGTCTCCCACACCGTACACAAGACGAATCCATGAAGAAAAATAGACAAGCAAGAAGAATATTTTTGGTGCAAAACTTTGAAAAAGAAATGCTTTTTATGATTTTTCAAATATTTTTGGGATTTTTGAAAAATTTTTGATACAAAAAATAACGTTCACAAGTGAACGGATCCCAAAAGCCAACGCGTCTCTCACAAAAAACCGTTAATCCTCACGAAAAGAGCCGGCAGCGGCGCCATTTGAAATTCAGATTTTGCTAGTTGAAAAAGTTCGTTTTCTCGGTGTCTTAACGAATTGATTTCCGGTTAAAAGTGTGACTTAGTCGTTCTTGGTGACAAATAAAATGGTTTGGTTATCTATTCTACTTAAAAGGTAAATGCACAAAATAAAAACAATAAACTAAAAGCGATTAATTAATGAAAACAAAACAATATAAATAATCAAACGTAAATTTAAAGCGAAACAATTAATAAAAATAAAACTAAAAGACGAAATTAACTATCGACTTGAAAATAAAGTTTACTAAATGAAAAAAGACAGAATAAAACTAAAATGGCACTTTAAAGCTAAACGAGGCAAAACCTAAAGTGGGTACTAAATAAAAGATAAAACTTAAACTTTACGAAAAAATATTAATACTAAAAATCGACGAAAAATTCAACTAAAAATACGTAACTTTCAAAAATAAAATCGGAACAACTTTCAGATAAAATTAGACAATTACGGAACAATGCTAATAAATAAGCAAGCAGGCAGGCTAGCTGCTCATTTTTGGCGCCAAAATGTCTAAGCAGCCAAGCATGTAGGAGTTTTGTTATCTATCGCAATGTGTATGAACATTTCCATCGGAATATGGTACTAAAAAAGAATTCCATCGTAATATAATTTTTTTTTGTCGCAATGTTTTATTTTATTGTTTTTTATTTATTTTCTTTTTCTTTATTATTTTTTTCACTATCGGAATGTCTAAAAAATAAAATTGTCGGAATAACTAAAGTACCAAAATCCATCCGAATGTGGCTGTCAAAATTTGGGCAGCACTTCGTCGCAATAAACCTTAAACTCCGTCGGAATATGCGATTGCAATGAGCGATCGCAATCCCAGATTGGAATAAGGTGGAAAACCAAACTATCGCAAAGTAGAACCACAATTGGTTATTGCGATACAAATAAGCAATTCATTGGAATGTGGCGTCGGAGTGTGTAAAAGCTCAATATTGCGATGGAACACAAAATAATCCGAGAATGGAGATAAGCTAAAAATTCAATAAGCACACTTAATAAGCACTTGTCAAAAACTCAACAAGACCAATATTAAGGAGACTCAATAAGCTACGAATGAAAAACTTTCAAGACACAAAATAAACAAACAAAATAAGCAAACTTTAAAAAGATAAAAACTTTTTAGAAAACTTAAAAATAAATAAGCTAAATACAAAATAAGCCAATAAGATTGTCAAACTTATAGCTTATTCGTATGAAAGCTTAGATAGAAATAAAAAGATGAACTTTTTAATCAAATAAGCAAAGAGATTAAGCAAAACTTTGCTTAATCCGAATTTGCAATAATTCAAAAACAAGAAAAGTAGGAGAAGAATGATAAAATTAAGCTTGATTAAAGAGAAATAAAGATTAACAATGAAATTAACTTACTTGGAATCAAAGTGCACCAAATTTAAAACATGAATTTAAAGAACAATATAAAAAATGACATGGAAATGGAAATGATGCAAAAATGTAAAGGTGGAAAGACAAATTGTCAAATTAGCTAACAACCTCAAAATTACACAAATGATCTAAATATATAGGGGAGGAGGAGGATTAGTGGAAGGAAACTTCCTCCCCTCTTTCTTCTTTCTTTAATTATCATTAAGTCCTTAATCTTCCAATTCTTCGACTTTTGTCTCGGGATTAATAACTCGTCTTGTAATTTCTTCAATAAATTAGACTTGAGTTTTTTGGCTTTTAATAAATTTCCGTCTTTTGACTTTTTCTTCGATAAATCTTCATAATTGGTCTTGGACTTCCGTTCTTTTTGCACTTTTGGTCTTTCGACTTCGTCTTTTGTCTTTTTTCTTCGATAAAAACCCGTGAAAGCCGTGTTTTATCCACTTTTCACCTTTTCGTCCTAAATCACAACAAAAACACAAACCACGCATAATTCCGACATAAATGACATAAAATACACGTTTTGGCTTGGTTATTATTGTAATTAAGTGGTAAAAAGGATGGGTGTTTACACACCTATCAGTCACTTAAGGTATGAACAAACAAGTTTTCAACCTAACTAAGTGATCAAGGATTTAATTTTTCTTAAAATTCACCTTTTATTAAATGTGACAAAAAAATTTATTAAACTTTATTTTTAAGAAAATATTTTATTAAATTATATATTTGAAAATTGAAAATGGCATATTCCATATGGTTTAGGAATATCCTTTGGGGATAAATATTTCACTAGATGTGATTGCACCACTAAAAGACAAAAGGGAGTGGAGTCTACTCTAGTGGTTCCTCAAATGGCTATGCGGTTCCTTATTGATAAGGGATCGTGGGCACCCATAAGGAACCATGCCCAGAAAGAGCCGTTGGAGCTTTGTCTTATAAATAGTGGACCATTCTCAGATTTTCTCTTCACCTCTTTTGCACATAAATTTCCAGATTCAATCCATCTTCTTAAATCATTCAAATCCTTGGTTATTTGGTTGATTACTACTTGTTTAGAAGTGAATCTTTCTCCTCCCATCTCTTCCTCTCAAGTGCAAAGAGAATAACACTTCCATCCTTGAAGTGTTGTGTCTACCTTAAAGATCCATTGAAGATCAAACATTTATTTTTTATTCTTGTGTTGTTGTGAAGATCCAAGTAGTTGTGTCTATTTGGAAATTGTGTATGTTGTGTGGCTTAATACTTAGTCCTTAAATTATATTGGTGTAGATTGGTCCTAGCTAAGATTAGGGCTCGACTTTTAGCTTAGATTCGGAAATTGGTTAAGCGACGTGTATGGTTTCTCCACCTTAAGGAGCTTGTTGATTAGTAAACTCTCGGGTAAGGAGTATTGGAGGAGTGGAGTAGGAACGAGGAGTGAGCTTCGTTGCCGAACCACTATAAATCCTTGGTGTTTGGTTTGATATTTCTTTTCCTTATCTCTTTACATTCTTTATTCATTACTTGCATATACTTGTGATTAGTAGTGTATAAGAAGATTTCACATATTTGCTCAAGTCGAAGTTTTTGAAAAGGATTTTTGAAAACCCTCAATTAACAAGTAAATTTAAGAAACTATAGAATCATATAATCTTATGATTGTAGATGTGTTTGTTAAGATCTAAAGTGTAAAACCCGCATGCTTTTACCATGAATAGTGCCCTTAAGATCGTACGTCCTAGATTAAAACTTACCTCAGTTAGTATTGATCACATTCATGTGCTAATAATCAAGCAAGTGCATACGTGTATGACATGACAAGTATCGATTACGTACGAACTCATGATAAACAGTTAATAATATATCACGTGAACATAATTAAATCATAATCACCATTTAAAATACTAACTAAAATAATTACGTAAATACTTATAATATAATTACGAGCGTTAAGTTTACGATAAACGACACGTTAGATTAAACAGAAACACTTTAAACACGAGCACGTTTAACCACGAACGAACACGAAACATCGGGACACGAGAAAGGTACGGGTACCCCATGTGGGGCCCCCATACCCACGGCACACAACAAGTAATGGGCTTAGCCCATGGACTTTTACAAGTTAAGGGGGGGTTATGGTAAAAACATGTTTTCATTTCACTTTTATAAGAAAATAAACAAAAACCCTAAAAGAGTTTTTCTCCTCTCCTTTTTCTCCTTTTGTGCCGCCACCTAAACACCACCATTGGAGGGTGTTTGTTTGATTTTGATCTTAAAAACAAGTGTTAGAATCCGTGTTTGTTCATCCTTTTTCCAAGCTACATAGTGGTATACCTTTCTAACCCTTCTTTTTAATTCTTTTTAATTCTTTTAATCTTTGATTATTTTCATGAACATGTTATTATTTTTCTTATTAAAACAAGGTAATTAATCATTGATCTAACATGTTTTGGTATTAATTAAAATCAAGGAAGGATTTATAAGGGTGTTTGTTTTTAGCCGCCTAGCAAAACAAACCCGAGGGGGGTTTGGTTTGCTATTGCCGCCACCACCAAGACCATTTTTGGTCTTGGTTGGCTCATGTGGGACCCACGGCAGCAAGGAGACACATGTGCCCCGGGTTTGGCCCGGGGTACGGTGTCGAATTCATGCCCGATTCATGGTTCGTTGGTTAAATCATGATTCATGCTACATGTTAATTTTTATGAATTATGAACTTAGGATATAATTAATTAATAACATGAAATATTAATTAAATCATGACTTAGGTTATTTTAATTATTAGTTTATCATGAAATTAATTTAACCTAAGTATTTTATGTTATAAGTTATAATTAATTAATTATTAAAACATGCCTATAATTAATTAATTTAGACATGACTTAGGTTATATTATTATTAATAATAATACACATTTTAACCTAAGTATTTTATTTCATTTTAATTAATACATGTTATACTTTAATTAAAATGCTTAACCTATAGTTTAATTAAAATGCATGAAATAATAATTAAACTATATACTATATCATATGACTTAAGAAATAAGCTTATAACACTTAGACTTATATGTTAGCTTATGTAATCAGCTTAATTCTGATTATGGAAACTTCTATTTATAGAAACTTAATTAAATAAGGCAACTAATCTAATTATGGAAACCTTCTATATATGGAAATCAATCTATTTCAGGCAGCTAATCTAATCATGGAAACCTTCTATATATGGAAACTTATTTAATTAAGGCAGCTGATCTATTTTTGGAAACTTTCTATTTTTAGAAACTAATCTATTTTAAGCAGTAAATTCTATTTTAGGAAACTTTCTGTTTTTGGAAACTTTCTATTTTTGGAAACTTTCTATTTTTGGAAACTTTCTATTTTTGGAAACTTTCTATTTTTGGTAACTTTCTATTTTTGGAAACTTTCTATTTTTGGAAACTTTCTATTTTTGGAAACTTTCTATTTTTGGAAACCTACTATTTTTGGAAAGTTACTTATTATTATACAGTAAGTATATTAATACATGAAACACCAGTAATACTTAATCAGATTAATCAGAATACTAGATAAACACAGTTTAAGGCTTTAAACAGTGAACCAGGACCTAAAACATACCAAATCAGCTAATATGAGACACAAAACCCAGTACGTAATTAGTAAATCGATACTTATACACGTGTGTATTCATGTAGCGTTAGTGATCCAGAAGTAGGAGTCTTTCTTCCGTTCATTCACTGGACTTGAGGTACGGATTCCCGTCCTTTCAGTATGGACATTCTTTCCTTATTAGGATTTCCCCGTATGCAGCCAACTGTTTTCCCCAGCATTTGTTTTATTGTTTTGAACTGCTTATGTTAATTTAGCATAATCTATAGCCATATACAAGCATGACCAGTTTCACCTAGTTATGGAGGTACCATAACCATAGCATTGGAGGCACCGATGTTATGACTTCCCCACGGTGGAGTGATTGCTCGTGGCGTCCCTTTCAGTTTTGGCCATATTATTATATCAGGTGGGGCGTATGGGTGCATCCTAGTTACATGTTTTATTCAGTTTATCATGGTGAATGTGGTGTGTGCCTTGCACCCTTCACAAGGAGCTGATCCCTCCTACCCAAACCAGTATATTGATTAGAGGCATCCCCTCTAATCAGCATGATGAGGTCACCCCTCCAAGTATTCATGCACGTGACCTTTTCATGACCTATATGGGCTATGGTATATATATGTTAAAACAGTTTTCACAAGATAAACATAAGGCTTTTCAAACTATAAAACCAGTTTTCTTGATACTTAACCAGTTTACTCAGTACTTAGTCTTCCGCTGTTATATGTTACATGCTTATCCTATTTCATGCTTTATTGTACATCCGTGCACTGAGCGTCTTGCTCAGCCGTTTTCCTTTTCATGTTCCCAAAACGGCAGGTACTCAGGGACGCTCGTAGATCTCAAACGTAGGTGCATATGGACTGGAAGCTTTACTGTCTTTCTTTACTTTATGCATTTCCTTTACTTTGATACAGTTGCTATGGACATTGTTTCGTCCTTTCCTTTTTCAGTATTTATGTTTGTGTGTGATGAGCTTTACTTTGGGGTACCGATGTTTGATTCCGGTATTTCCCTTTTATGGTTGAATAATGCTTAGACATTTATCCTTGTATGCTTTGATGACACGCCATGATTATGCGTAATATTCCATTTCCAAAATGGGGTGTTACAATTATGGTATCAGAGACTGGTTTCGACCTGTAGGCTCTCAAATATGACCTGTGATTAGTGGGTAGTCACTACGGTCTTCCTAGAACTGACAGTTGTTTTCATGCATTCATCATTTTTAAGCATACATATACATGTCATTGTTACAGGGTTTTTGACTAAGTAATGGTTGGTACAGGACTGGCCCTATTTAGTCGCATGTGTTTTATCGAAACTTTTAGATTTGGGACCGACCCATAGGCGTCCCCTCGATATGTCTTTTATTTTGAGTGAACTGACCGGAGGCATTCACTCTCGAGCATCAAAGTTTTCATAAAACTGCATCATGCATTCGTACAAAGATTTTCTTGCATAAAAATTTTCTCGTGAAAATTTTTGGCATAAAATTTTTTTTATATTTTATGTTTGAACTGTTAATCATATGTTTTATGTTATACTGTCAGATGGTTCTCACACGCGAGCAATAGCAGCTCAATGCTGCAATTCAGGCTGCCATGCAAGCCTTACTTCCTCAACTGAGGAATGACATTCGTGCTGAAGTCCAAGCTGCCAATAATCAGCAGCCGCAGAATCAGGCACCTCCTCCTCCTCCTCCCCCAGTGACTCTAGCGGTATGGTTGGAAAGATTTAACAAGCTCCGCCCTAGAGCTTTCGAAAAGACTGATAGCCCCAGCGATGCTGAAAGCTGGCTGACTCACATTGAGAAAATCTTCAATGCTATGGGATGTGACCCCGCCTTCAAGGCAAGATTGGCATGCTACCGATTTGAAGGCGATGTACTCAACTGGTGGCTAGCTTTGACGCAGTCAGAAGGAGGTGATGAATGGGTCGCTGGTTTGACATGGGCCCAATTCAAGGAGAGAGTGATGGAACAGTTCTTTCCTAAGGCAGAGCAGGACAAACTCAAGCGTGAATACCACGGGATACGTCAGAGACAGGGCGAGAATAGCAACGAATTCATGCAGCGCTTTCTTCGCCTAGCTGGTTTTCTAGGAGCAGCGGCTGGTACTCCTGAGGAGCAGGCACACCATTTTAGGTGGGCACTTCGCACCTCGGTCGCGAACAATCTGGTATGTGCTACGTTCAATACAGTAGCACAAGTGGCCGACGCAGCAAGGAAGCTTGAGATGTTGCAGGAACGCGATGAGTTCGGGGAAGCTGAAAGACCCGACAAGAGGTAAAACATTTCGTGTTCTAGCGTTAACCAGATCGCATCCTATCATTATATGTTCTGTAATCATCTCTTAAACTGTATCTTCCAGGCAGAAAACTGGGGACCGGTCTCAGCCGGCTACTCAGCAGCAGCCCAATCAGCCCAAAGGAAACGGTCACTCTAACGACCGTTCTGTTGTGGAAAGGCGCAACGGTAATGATAATTACCGTAACAATGCGGGACACTCCAACAACAGCAGGTCCTACTATTTATGCATCTTCTTATGATTTCATGTTATATCTCTCATGCTGACACTATATTAATCCCTACCAGGAACCACGGTAATGGAAGGGACCAGAACCACAGGGGTTCTCAGCCTAACCGTTCAGCTAACACTGGTAAACATCTTATGACGCTTACGTGCTATACTCGTGCATATACTTTATTCTTAACACGTATTGTCATCAGCAGGCCCCCAGCAAGCAAGGACTCCTGCTGGAGGATTCACTCATCCTCTTTGCAGCACTTGCCATCGCAGACACCCTGGCCCATGTCGTCGTGACTCCGACGCGTGCTACAAGTGCGGCCTCCCTGGCCATCGTATGAGAGATTGCCGTAAGGGTGAAATGGAGGGTACTTCGGGTCATGCTGATACTAAACCGCCTCCTACCACTGGGCGTGTCTACACGACATCGCGCGATCAGGCAAACAAATCTACAAGTACCATTACTGGAATTTTGTATATGTACGGCCAGGCTGCATGTGTTCTTTTCGACACGGGTGCCACTCATTCAGTTGTTTCCACTACTTATGCTAAGAACACCAGGACACTTCCCTTGCCATTAGAAAATAAGCTTACCATTTCCACGCCTCTGAGGGACTCTGTATTAATAACTCATGTATACAAGAGTCTTCCTCTAGAGTTTGACGATAAAGTTCGTGCAGTAGATGCACTTCCTCTAGACATGATTGAGTTCGATATGATTCTCGGCATGGATTGGCTATCCAAGCACCATGCTACCATAGACTGCCACTCATATCGAGTGATCTTCGGCGACATTAATGCACCAGAGTACATCCATAACGGGTTCATACCCGGACGGTCTGTACAAGTCATATCTACCTTGCAAGCACGTGCATTACTGTCACATGGCTGCGAAGGTTATCTCGCTACGGTTCATGACATGGATGCTGAATCCCCATCGATTCAGGATCAACCGGTAGTCTCAGAATTTCAAGACGTCTTCCCAGATGAACTTCCAGGCATACCACCTGCAAGAGAAGTGGAGTTCAACATCGACCTTGTTCCAGGAGCTGAGCCGATCTCTAAGGCTCCGTATCGTATGGCTCCCATAGAGCTAAAAGAACTGAAGGACCAACTGCAGGAACTTCTTGAACGAGGGTTCATTAGACCAAGCGCATCTCCATGGGGCGCACCGGTCTTGTTTGTTAAGAAGAAGGACGGCAGCATGTGACTTTGCATTGACTACCGTGAACTTAATAAGATTACCATCCGTAATAGATATCCACTACCACGTATAGACGATCTGTTTGACCAACTTCAAGGAGCCAAACACTTCTCAAAGATCGATCTAAGGTCAGGCTACCATCAGCTAAGGGTTAAAGAGCAGGATATTGCCAAGACTGCTTTTCGTACCCGCTATGGCCATTATGAGTTCGTGGTCATGCCATTCGGCCTGACTAACGCTCCAGCAGTATTCATGGATCTGATGAACAGAATCTTCCATGAATTCCTTGATAAATTTGTCATTGTATTCATCGATGACATCTTGATATTCTCAAAGTCCACGGAGGAACACGAAGATCATCTCCGTACTGTACTACAGATTCTTCGTCAGAAGCAGCTGTATGCGAAATTCTCCAAGTGTGAGTTCTGGTTAAACAAGGTGGCATTCTTAGGTCACATTGTATCAGCAGAAGGGATCACTATGGACCCAGCGAAGGTTGAGGCTATCACTAAATGGCCAAGACCAACATCAGCGACAGAATTCCGCAGCTTCTTAGGCTTAGCTGGATATTATCGAAGATTCGTGGAGAACTTTTCCCGCCTGGCATTGCCTCTCACCAAACTGATGCGAAAAGGAGAGAAATTCGTCTGGACGGAAGAACGAGAGAAGAGCTTCGAAGAACTAAAGCAGAAGTTAGTATCTGCACCTATTCTTACTCTCCCATCTGGTACAGGTGGATTTCAGATCTATAGCGATGCATCGGGGAAGGGACTGGGCTGTGTTCTCATGCAACATGGGAAAGTGATCGCGTATGCTTCACGGCAGCTTAAGCCCTATGAAGAAAACTACCCTACGCATGACCTGGAACTTGCTGCAGTGGTGTTCGCTTTGAAGATATGGAGGCATTACTTATACGGAGAATCATGCGACATTTTCACGGATCACAAGAGCTTGAAGTACATCTTCACACAGCGAGAATTGAACATGAGACAAAGGAGATGGTTGGAACTGTTGAAGGATTATGATATTAACCTACAGTATCATCCCGGGAAAGCTAATGTAGTAGCAGATGCACTCAGCAGGAAGTCCGGAATGATAAACGGCATTGAGATCGAGGAACAAAACATAAGAGACTTGGAGCGGCTAGACATCGAAATCATGGTACGTGGGCAGCACGGATACTGGGCGAATCTTAGAGTAGAACCTGAGTTACTGACTAGGATTAAGGAAGCGCAGAAGGATGATGGAGAGATTTGGGCGATAATTCAGAATTTGGAGAAGCAGACAGAATTCAGAATGGACGCAGACGGTATCGTTTGGCAGGGCACGAGACTTTGTGTTCCTGACAATCAAGAACTCCGGGAAGCATTGTTAGCTGAAGCTCACAGCTCCCCATTTTCTATACATCCTGGGTCAACAAAAATGTACCATGACATCAGACAGCACTTTTGGTGGAGTGGTATGAAACAGGATGTAGCCACGTATGTCTCCAAATGTCTTACCTGTCAGCAGGTTAAGATTGAACATCAGCGATCTGGCGGTCTCCTTCAACCGTTGGATATTCCAGAGTGGAAGTGGGACAAAATCACCATGGATTTTGTTACCGGTCTTCCGCCTACCAAGAAGAAGCACGATGCTATTTGGGTCATCGTTGATCGACTCACCAAATCAGCTCATTTCTTACCGATACGCAAGGAAGATCCGGTAAGTAAACTCGCAGATACGTACAGAAGGGAGATCATGAGACTCCACGGCACTCCCTCCAGCATCGTCTCAGACAGAGATCCTCGTTTCACGTCGCGATTCTGGAAAGGTCTGCAAAAAGCTTGGGGTACACAACTTAAGCTGAGCACAGCCTTTCATCCTCAAACGGACGGACAATCGGAGCGAACAATTCAGACATTGGAAGATATGTTAAGGTCGTGTGCGTTGGAATGGACAGGTGATTGGGACGATTACATCTGTTTAGTCGAGTTTGCATACAACAACAGCTGGCATGCAAGTATCAAATGTGCTCCTTTTGAAATGTTGTATGGCAGAAAGTGTCGCGCTCCAACTTGCTGGGATCAAGTGGGAGAGCGAACACTCGAAGGACCAGAGATTATAGAAATGACCAATGAGAAGATTGAGGTAGCTAAACAGAAGTTGCAAGAAGCACGGTCACGTCAGAAGAGTTACGCCGATAAGCATCGTAGGGACATACATTTTAATGTGGGAGATCACGTCTTCCTCAAGGTTTCGCCGGCACGTGGTGTTAAACGCTTCGGGATCAAAGGAAAACTCAGTCCTCGGTTCATCGGACCATTTGATATCGTTGAACGAATCGGCGAAGTATCTTACCGATTGGCGTTACCTCCTCAGCTTTCGCACGTGCATAACGTGTTCCATGTGTCCTTACTCAGAGGGTACAATTATCATCCCCTTCACATGGTTCAGTATCCACTGGAACAGATACGTAAAGATCTCACTTTTATAGAAGAACCCGAACGAGTACTCGACAGGCAAGAACGAGTCATGAGAAGGAAGACGATTCCATTCGTCAAAATTCTTTGGAGGGACCATACCGAGCGGGAAGCCACTTGGGAAACAGAGGAGTCTATCCGGGCTTCTTACCCTCAGTTCATATTTTGAGTTCGGGTATGTCACTTCTTTTCAGCTTACTTTATCTATAATTCGGGGACGAATTATTCTTTTTAGGGGGGAAGAATTGTAAAACCCGCATGCTTTTACCATGAATAGTGCCCTTAAGATCGTACGTCCTAGATTAAAACTTACCTCAGTTAGTATTGATCACATTCATGTGCTAATAATCAAGCAAGTGCATACGTGGATGACATGACAAGTATCGATTACGTACGAACTCATGATAAACAGTTAATAATATATCACGTGAACATAATTAAATCATAATCACCATTTAAAATACTAACTAAAATAATTACGTAAATACTTATAATATAATTACGAGCGTTAAGTTTACGATAAACGACACGTTAGATTAAACAGAAACACTTTAAACACGAGCACGTTTAACCACGAACGAACACGAAACATCAGGACACGAGAAAGGTACGGGTACCCCATGTGGGGCCCCCATACCCACGGCACACAACAAGTAATGGGCTTAGCCCATGGACTTTTACAAGTTAAGGGGGGGTTATGGTAAAAACATGTTTTCATTTCACTTTTACAAGAAAATAAACAAAAACCCTAAAAGAGTTTTTCTCCTCTCTTTTTCTCCTTTTGTGCCGCCACCTAAACACCACCATTGGAGGGTGTTTGTTTGATTTTGATCTTAAAAACAAGTGTTAGAATCCGTGTTTGTTCATCCTTTTTCCAAGCTACATAGTGGTATACCTTTCTAACCCTTCTTTTTAATTCTTTTTAATTCTTTTAATCTTTGATTATTTTCATGAACATGTTATTATTTTTCTTATTAAAACAAGGTAATTAATCATTGATCTAACATGTTTTGGTATTAATTAAAATCAAGGAAGGATTTATAAGGGTGTTTGTTTTTAGCCGCCTAGCAAAACAAACCCGAGGGGGGTTTGGTTTGCTATTGCCGCCACCACCAAGACCATTTTTGGTCTTGGTTGGCTCATGTGGGACCCACGGCAGCAAGGAGACACATGTGCCCCGGGTTTGGCCCGGGGTACGGTGTCGAATTCATGCCCGATTCATGGTTCGTTGGTTAAATCATGATTCATGCTACATGTTAATTTTTATGAATTATGAACTTAGGATATAATTAATTAATAACATGAAATATTAATTAAATCATGACTTAGGTTATTTTAATTATTAGTTTATCATGACATTAATTTAACCTAAGTATTTTATGTTATAAGTTATAATTAATTAATTATTAAAACATGCCTATAATTAATTAATTTAGACATGACTTAGGTTATATTATTATTAATAATAATACACATTTTAACCTAAGTATTTTATTTCATTTTAATTAATACATGTTATACTTTAATTAAAATGCTTAACCTATAGTTTAATTAAAATGCATGAAATAATAATTAAACTATATACTATATCATATGACTTAAGAAATAAGCTTATAACACTTAGACTTATATGTTAGCTTATGTAATCAGCTTAATTCTGATTATGGAAACTTCTATTTATAGAAACTTAATTAAATAAGGCAACTAATCTAATTATGGAAACCTTCTATATATGGAAATCAATCTATTTCAGGCAGCTAATCTAATCATGGAAACCTTCTATATATGGAAACTTATTTAATTAAGGCAGCTGATCTATTTTTGGAAACTTTCTATTTTTAGAAACTAATCTATTTTAAGCAGTAAATTCTATTTTAGGAAACTTTCTATTTTTGGAAACTTTCTATTTTTGGAAACTTTCTATTTTTGGAAACTTTCTATTTTTGGTAACTTTCTATTTTTGGAAACTTTCTATTTTTGGAAACTTTCTATTTTTGGAAACTTTCTATTTTTGGAAACTTTCTATTTTTGGAAACCTGCTATTTTTGGAAAGTTACTTATTATTATACAGTAAGTATATTAATACATGAAACACCAGTAATACTTAATCAGATTAATCAGAATACTAGATAAACACTAGGGGTGAGCAAAACCGACCGACAACCGAAAACCGACACAAACCGACCGAAACCAAAACCGACCGACACAAACCGACCAAATTCGGGTCGGGATTCGGGATGAGTTTTTCATGATTTCGGGACTCGGGTCGGGTCGGGACTCGGGACTAATTCGGGATCGCACAAAGAAAACCACACAAATCGGGAGTAACTCGGGCTTAACTCGGTTCGGTTCGGGACTCGGGCCTAACTCGGGTCGGGAGTCGGTTTGAGTTTTTTATGATTTCGGTTTTGGGATAAGTCGGGATCGGGTCGGGACGGGTCGGTTTCGTCCCGATGCTCACCCCTAATAAACACAGTTTAAGGCTTTAAACAGTGAACCAGGACCTAAAACATACCAAATCAGCTAATATGAGACACAAAACCCAGTACGTAATCAGTAAATCGATACTTATACACGTGTGTATTCATGTAGCGTTAGTGATCCAGAAGTAGGAGTCTTTCTTCTGTTCATTCACTGGACTTGAGGTACGGATTCCCGTCCTTTCAGTATGGACATTCTTTCCTTATTAGGATTTCCCCGTATGCAGCCAACTGTTTTCCCCAGCATTTGTTTTATTGTTTTGAACTGCTTATGTTAATTTAGCATAATCTATAGCCATATACAAGCATGACCAGTTTCACCTAGTTATGGAGGTACCATAACCATAGCATTGGAGGCACCGATGTTATGACTTCCCCACGGCGGAGTGATTGCTCGTGGCGTCCCTTTCAGTTTTGGCCATATTATTATATCAGGTGGGGCGTATGGGTGCATCCTAGTTACATGTTTTATTCAGTTTATCATGGTGAATGTGGTGTGTGCCTTGCACCCTTCATAAGGAGCTGATCCCTCCTACCCAAACCAGTATATTGATTAGAGGCATCCCCTCTAATCAGCATGATGAGGTCACCCCTCCAAGTATTCATGCACGTGACCTTTTCATGACCTATATGGGCTATGGTATATATATGTTAAAACAGTTTTCACAAGATAAACATAAGGCTTTTCAAACTATAAAACCAGTTTTCTTGATACTTAACCAGTTTACTCAGTACTTAGTCTTCCGCTGTTATATGTTACATGCTTATCCTATTTCATGCTTTATTGTACATCCGTGCACTGAGCGTCTTGCTCAGCCGTTTTCCTTTTCATGTTCCCAAAACGGCAGGTACTCAGGGACGCTCGTAGATCTCAAACGTAGGTGCATATGGACTGGAAGCTTTACTGTCTTTCTTTACTTTATGCATTTCCTTTACTTTGATACAGTTGCTATGGACATTGTTTCGTCCTTTCCTTTTTCAGTATTTATGTTTGTGTGTGATGAGCTTTACTTTGGGGTACCGATGTTTGATTCCGGTATTTCCCTTTTATGGTTGAAAAATGCTTAGACATTTATCCTTGTATGCTTTGATGACACGCCATGATTATGCGTAATATTCCATTTCCAAAATGGGGTGTTACATAAAGAGATGGAAGGAAAAGGAAGAACTAGAGAGAGAAATCTAGAGAGAAAGAAATTTATTCATGAAATGTGTGAAAGAACAAGTGACCAACCCCTCCTAACATGCTAGGAGGGGGTATATATAGCCCACCCTACATGTGGGCTATATGGACTATATGTTTACATAATGGATCACGAGCCCAATACTTGAATATATCATTAGAGTGACTGATCCTTTCTAAATACGTAAAAACGTATTTCCAACAATCTCCCCCTAAGGGAGGTCACTCCAAGTTACAATGTCCTAAATAGTCTATAGCTCGTGATCTATGCTAATAATGATGTGACCGAGACTTTCCTTAGGAAAACGTATTTCCAACAATCTCCCCTTAAGGGAGGTCACACCATTTTACAAAATCTTAAACCTAGCATACTATTCTTGAGTCTTCGATCTTGTTCTTGTGAATATGCTGATAAGATCTTTAACTTTAGTCTTGAGCATGTTTCCTTGCCTTGACCTTGTGTATTCATCACTTGTGATATTTGCCTCTCCGTGACTTCATGTTCCACATACTTATACTTTTATAAATTCTTGAAAGCTTCAGAGTTTGATACAGCGGAAGACTTGACTTTTAGACTTTCTTGAATTTGTGGAAGTATTAAGTGCATATAGTATAAGCATGTGGTGATGACTTCTTCAGGGTTGTACACCGCAATGCCACTTTCTTGTTACGCTGCATAAGACAGTTAGCAACAAAACATATACACGGATAAAATGGCTTTGAACATTTCATTCTAATTCGGTAGCATTTTACCTCCGGTCGGTAAAGATCGTTGGACGATATGAAATATCGCACTTGTGGCAGGTAGTTTCAATGAAGAACCTCCTTGGCAAGATTTCGGGGGTAACCCCGTTCTCTTTATTCGACCGTCCAAAGCTGACTGCGAACATAAAGAGTGAATCATTTGGATAATATTATCTGCATGATTTGAAGCCGTCAATTCATGTTCCTGGAACAAGTGAAATTCTATTAAGAACCGCACCATCGTTGCTTTCCAGTTGTCACGAGCTTGATTCGTATAGAATCTTGCAAGTTACCTATCAAGTGTTGTTTGAGGTTAACACTAGAAGGATTTCCACTCATCACTGTGAACACTAAGGTATCACTCTGAGTGTTCTGGCAAGATCACTAAAATATTGCGTAGAGGCCTGGAACGTGTTTAAATTCAGTTAAGAATTAAACCATTGTTGCTTTCCAGTTATCACAAGCTTGATTCATAAAGAATCGCACAAGTCACCTACCATGATCTTTTTGATATTCACTCAAGAAGGATTTCCATCTTCATTGTAAATACTTTCGTATTACTCGGATGTTCAGGCAAGATCATGAAGATTTTGCGTAGGACTCTTAAGATCTTTCTTACTTTTCACAGTGTGTGAAGAAGCAAGGAATTATGAAAGTGTGTCCTAATGAGATATTTGATGATCTCAAATGGCTCTGGACTCGATCGTGCATTTTGGATTTTAGTGATCGGAGGCTGGAGAGGAGTGCCACAATTTCAATACCAATTTATTCGGAGTGAATAAGTCAATAGATAATGCGTTGTCTCCGTGTGATTAAAACAAATACCTTTTGAGAGATATCTGAGTTAGCTGGGATGGGTTGTGTGTGAAAACCTGGGTTTCCTTGAATCTTTTAGCTACAAGGCATAGCCATTGTTCATATGATTATACAATCAAAGCAGAAAAGAACAATAACTATGTAACAAGGTGTTTGGGAACAAAACACATGAATTAATCAAAAGGGTTGCTCATTATATTAATAATAAACAACCACTAGACGTGTATACATTAATCCCACGTCTAGTGCAACACACGCTTTAGGTTTACATTGTGACAATCCGTCAATTTACGATTGATATTTTATTCCCAATATTATTTAAAAACAATTTACAATATGAACTCACATATTTTTGGGAAGAAATTTGGATTTACATCTTGGAGTAGCATCGACTACGTCTAAACCGGAGGATTCAACGTTACGTGCTTACGTTTACGTACACCGTCTTTGGTGACAGTCCGACATTTCAGAAAATAAATTTATCTGTAAATATTATTTTGGAGTTTTAAATTTGTGTTAGTTCATAAACTCACAAATTTACGAGAAGAGATTAGGACTTACGATTTTATTTTAACGTCCTTTACGACTAAACCAGGAAACCTTAGGATTACGTATTTACGTTTTCGAACACCGTTTTTGATGAGACAATTTTTATTGGATTCGTTTTGTGACGTCGATTCATAATTTATAAAAACATTTTTCGTAATACGACCCGAGGGCACGCAAATCGAGGAAACTAGAATCGAGGAGTACCCGTAAATTAAAAAGGGGATGAAACAAGTTATACTTGTCCCACCCCCTCACCATGGGCGGCAAACTTGGCCAACACACCTCACAAGGTGTCACATTTATACATGTATAAGGACACATGTCCTTAGCTTAACTATTAAGCCAAGCTACAACAAAACTAGCAAGCAAAACCATTTGCACCACTTTCACACATGCAACTCACACACAAATCCTCTCATCTCTCCCTCTATGTGCCGTCCCATATTCATCTTCAAACACACCTTTCATACAAATTTTAACCATGAACATATGTTATAATCAACATATGTTAATCTCCATTCAAAAAGAGGAAGATTGATGCAAGTTTTAACATCCATGGAGGAGTTTTCCTATTGTTTTGAGGCTGATTTTCCACAAGGAGTTCATGGAGCATGGTGGTCTTGAAGATGGTCATGGTTGTCTACAAGTTTCTTCATCAAAAACCATGTCAAAATCATAACCTACATCAAGATGGTGGTATAAAGATTGTCCTCCTCACCTTCTTATTATTTTGATTATGTAAACATGTATTTTATTTCCTATTGTATATATTTATGATGATTATATGATGATAAAAATGTTATGTGGGGATTTGTTGTTGATAATCATGGATAAAAAGGTGAAAAACTATAAGAAACAAGTCTAAAATCTTGTCTAAATATGTTGGCTGTATAAAACAGTAAAGAACCAAGTGGTAAACTGATAATATGATGAAGTATAACCCATTTACAGTAAGCTATGGGTCTTGTACACATGTGAGAGTTGGCCATGCAATGGAATCAAAATAATGAGTGAGATATGAACAAAACAAGTTTAGGGTATAAATCTGAAGTTACTGTTTTGGACGATTTTTAGAAAATACTTAAAGGATGATTCAACAGTAGCTATAGAAGAGTTAAATGTAGCACATATCATGTAGTTTATGTGATAAAAATTTGAGCTTCTATCTCCATGTAGAACTCAAGATATGGCATTTTTGGTGAAGATGAAGTTAAAAATCAGATTTTTGGAAATTAAAGAATAATACTATTATATAAGCACTCACATTTTAATATATAAAATGTAAAATAAAAACCCACTAACTTATAAAACTTATTTATATAAATATATAAAAGGTGTAATAAGTGTATAAATGATAAAAATGGAAACTTGTTAAGTTTTATAAGTTATAAAACTATAAATATGATTTTTACGACTTTTTCGGCTATTGCCGTAAAATTAACGTTTTTATTAAATAAAACTTAGATGGTTGGACCCGTCTAATGTAAACTTTATAAAACTTATATACTGATATATAACCATGTATAACAAGTAAAAACCGATAAAACCCGAACTATAGGGCATACGGACATTAACGAGCTAAGTAAACATAGTGGACTAATAAATGGACTAAATAGGATAAAAACTTGTAAAAAGAATCTATTGGACTTAACCCATTTAGGCCCAACTTGGAAAGTATACATACTGATAATATAGATACAAAATGGATTAAAATAAGTTAAATAACTTATAATAAGCTTATTGGACTTAAGACACGTAAACGGGTAAAACTAGTAAACTAATATAAAAGTTATCGACATATAACACTAAAAGGAGTAAACGAGAATATGTAAACCCACTTGATCATCATATATATATAATCATCATATGTATACATACTTGTTATTTTTATAAAGTCATTGGACATGAGTCTAAGACCGAGTATTATTTGTCTAGGTTTCCGTGATTGAAGCACGTACCGTACATCCGAATTGCCGACAACCCGCCTTCCCACATCAACGTGAGTTCATAGCCTCGCACTCTTTTAAATGTTTTATAAATGCTTTATAAACCCGCGAGGGAGATAACATGTTAGTTTTTATAAAAGTTTGGACACCATTTGTCCCGATTGTTTGTTTATTGATTTTGGACCCGAATGATTGAATGACCCGATTGTATGACCCGATAAATGATTAATGGACCCGATAGATGAAATTAAATGGATTATTAAAGTTAGGTTATGTCACTAAAAGTCCCATTAGCATGAATTGTGAACTACCGGGAGTTGGTAGACGCTTATGCATTTAATAGTACTATTTGGGGACGATCACCCCAGTTCGCGCCTTGACGGTTGATCCCCGTCGTGCCACATTGATTGGTAAGCGAATTTATGTATGAGAAGATTTCCAATAGCGTGACCTTTGTGACGACACGCTACTTTAGATGGGCAAAATTGGTATCGGGTTAGCTACCCGTTTTGGTTTTAGTAAGGTAACAATGTCATGCGGCTTATAATAATCCAATCACCAAAATATTACTGGACGCTCCGAATTACTATGTATTGCCTGACTAGCAATACTGGGTCATACTATTGATATTATGTTTGTATTTTGGTTTTCATAACCATATTCATATAACGGTTTTTATTTAATCTATACAACGTTGTGAAACGTATTGTATGATGTTTTTACGACATTGGCTCGTATAATGATTTTTAAGGCAAATGCCTATATTATGATTTTCGATAAGGATTTGTATAAAAATGATTTTGGCTATTTTACGGCCTATTACAATGATTTATACGTATTGATTTTTGGTACTAATTTTATACCAAAATTATATTGATGGAATTTATTAAACTCTATGAATTCACTCGGCGTTATCGCTGACCTTTTCTTTTAACATGTTTTATCTCAGGTACTTGAAGGTAATTCTCGGGAAGACGACAAGAATTCATGGCCCGCACTTAAACAATATTTTTCCATTCAAACACTTGTAAAACTTTTGTATGAAATGTAATGACTTGGGACCTATGTAACTTTGATATTTATGAATGGAAATGATTTATTAATAAACGACGCGATTTTTATGCGTTGTCTATGATGTGAGTAATGTGCTATCCCGTAACACCAACTAGTCTTCCGCTGAACTGAGTTGTATAAATTTGGGGGTGTTACAGTTTGGTATCAGAGCTCTCGTTATAGAGAACGAAAGATTTTTAAAACCAAGGTTTTGAATAAAACATTTCAAAATCTTTTAACTAAAAACATTTTTCTAAAAATGTCTAAAAATCTTTTGACTATAACGGTGCCGAAGAATTCCCGAGTTACCGACAAGGCCAAGACTGAGAAGTGTTATTTTAATATATATATAACTTGGATTATATATATATATATATATATGACGTAATTTTATTACATGATTGTTTGATGATTATTTTGATTTTTATACGAGGTATTTATACGACGTCGATTGTCACAAGTAACCCTAAATCCCCTAGTAAATTAATCTAAGCTATTCTCGTAGGAATTCTAGCTATCCTAGATCTAAACCAAGTTGTGGATGTTTATGATCCCAACAAAATGGTTGATATTCGTAGAAATGTAGATAGTAGTTGATTGTGATATTGAAGAAGAATTGGCAAAATTAAATCTGATATCGATGTCATGACGATCTTTCCTTATAGAGTGGAGTTTGACAAAACGTTATCACCTGGAAAGATGTCATCTGATTCGTTGTCATCCAATTCTCAAATTGAAATCGAAAGGGTGAATGTTGCACTTGAGGCTGTTATTGGAACCATTACCCAAAAGCCTCATGCCACTAATACCTTTCCGAGAAGTCTAGTTGAATGACCAAGTCATTTCATATTAATGACTTATTTGATAATTGTTGTTATAAGAGTTATAGGATTGGAAATTAAGTGTTGATTTATATTGAGATTGTATTGCCTTTACAAGGCCGAAGAATAAGATTGAAAGTATTGGAGATTGAGGTAGGATATTGAATTGAGTATAAAATTGGTTAAAACTTGAATAAAGTAAAATTTAACTTGTATTGGAATATGAGATTGTTAAGAAGGAATCGTTAAGTTTTGTGATTGAATTATAAGGTTTTAAATGATTGTTAGATCGTGTTAAGTGTTGTTCCTAAGCCATTGTCCACTAACGAGGATGCCCAGTGTCCAATAAATAAATTGAAGAAATCCTCTTCTGAATTGGGACCGATGGATCTTCCGGGACAGGCAGGACACCTAATGACTCTTGTAGATTAGTATTCATTGTGGTATCTTTTAAAAATAATCCCTAACTTAACTGAGACATCAGTTGGTAGGATGAGTTCTGAGAATTGTATGACATAGTGACACGTAATGTGTTACGGTACAATTTGACTTGTTTGTGATTAATGAAAAGACTACCTTTGATTACTAAATTCTACATGTATCGATGATATCTATCTTTTATTGCTTCTTCCTAATGTTCACATTAGTGATGCAACCATTAAATAAGTACTCATCTTGATTTGAGTTACGTTGTGGATTATTCTTTTGAGTGCCATCGAGATCATGAACCTCATGATTATTTGGCTAAGCTCATTTCCTGGTATATATCATAGTTAATTCTTGGTGAACCACTCTTCATCACTCTTTTGCAGATCACACATTGTTTTTATAAAGTTAAAACAGTATCCCTTGAGAAAATTTGAATTTTCATCACTATATGGGTTATTTAAAAGTGAGATTTGAAAGTGATTGATATCAAAATGAAGTTGTTTATGAAACACTTTGGAAACTTAACTGTTTTCATAACAAGGAAAATCTTTGTAAATTTATTTTGATTCTTATTTAAGAATTAAGCATGAAAATGTTTTTATTATAAACATGATGATAAAGTTTTGACGAACTGAGTATTGCATCGTTAATCTTGAAATTGTATATAGTTGCGCGCCTACATACAATTTGGAATGGACTATGCAAGACTGATTAGTAGTCACCATAAAACTAATGAATAAACACTACATTTTCTTTGTGGATTGTGAAAGATTAAAATTTTAATGGGATCTGCAAGAAGTGAAAAATAGGGACATAATGTTAGAGACATCTACATATGTGCCTGTGCGATATATTCTTCTGAGTCAAATCTACTCATCTGTGGAAATTGTCCTATTTGACAATTGACAATTCTTTCTTGTCCAAATTCTATCGTAGTGAGAATCTTAGGAAAAGTATCTGATTACCGAGTGTTGATACCCGACTGGATGTATTGACGTTCTTATCATTTCTTTCGATTTGATTTCATTTGAATGACCTGGGTAACGATCCGAGGAGCTTTCGAATGCGTACTCAATTTATGAAAACATGGAATATATTCATATTCATTAAATGTTTTCGTCTGTATCTGATTTGAAATTCTCTCGCATAGATTATGCGTTGACCTTACTCTTTAGATAGTAATTGTGTATCCAGATATCCTTGAATTTGTGAAGGATTACGAATTATTATTAGACTTTTGAGAAGTTCGCATCTTATCGACGGCAATAAAACTGGAAAGTTGATAGTGCCAGTGGAATGAATTGATTGATTATGACATGACGACATTGTCTTAATTGATGGGAACTCGAGTAGAATTTCCCTAACAGATAAGATGTCGATTATCAAAAGTGATCTAAATAATTCTTGATGGATGACCATATCCTGCATTTAGACTTAAAAATTATACCGTGAATGGTTATGAACTAGACATAAGATTTTATAATCTAGAAGAACCTAATATGAATGTATTAAAAGATGATAATGTTATCTAAAACTTTAGTAAGTATTTGTTAATGAGTTACCTAGACCTTCGCCACTAAGGCAAGTTGAAATTGGTATTGTTATATTTCCGGTGCTGCACTTGGGGCTTGTGCACTGTACGTCAGCACCATCTAAATTAAAGGAATTACCGTACAACTGAGAAAGTTGTCGGAGAAAGATTTTATTATACCAAGCCTGTCATCCTGAAGAGCTATGGTGTTATCTTTCCTTATATTTATAGATTACTGTGACTGAGTAAATTGACAATCGAAAACGATATCCATAACTCGAAATGGAAGATTTGTTCGATCATTTACAAGGTTTTAGCGTATGTTTTAAGATTTGATTTACGGCATGGTTATCATCAACTTCGCATCTGCGAAAGAGATTATTTATTCCAATCACTACATCCGGTACTTGTAATGAACATTATGAGTTTCACGTGATGTCGTTTGGATTGACAATGCACATGTAGTATTCATAATTATGATGAATCACGTGTGTAGGCTGTAATTTGATAAATTCATGCTCATGATCATTAAGGACTACATGTTTGTTTATCAGAATAAGAATGAGTTAATAATTAAGTATAGACTGCCCTGAATTGGCCGAACGGTGAAAACCTGAACCTTGGATAATTAACACATGATTAAAGACTTGAACCTTTACATGATTTGAATATCTGATTAAAAGGATAATAGAATATAAATTGACTCTTCAAAAATTAAGAGCCCTTTTAAGACTTTGGATTTTACCAAAAAGAAATGGAATTATGTTTTGACAAATGTTTTAACAAAGGATTTTAAGGGATTATTCCCTTATACACAAACCATTTAACTAAACTTCTGTTTAGGGGTAAATGTTTGTGTATACCTCCAGATAACCTAAAAAGGTATTGAGTAAAACCATATATACCATAACCTGAAAACTTAAAACGACAATTTTTGCTTTTCAACTAAGAAAATTTTGACCAAAGTATAAACAAAGGTTTTTCGAACATTTACGAATCTTATTAATTATTTTCGATAAATCAACGAAAATCTTGTTAATTAAACTCAAATTTATTTTGAACATTATATATAATTGGTCGAACTAAGAAATTTAAAACTTTTACGCTTCATAAAAATTAACTAATAATTATTTAATTAATCCTAATAAATATCGATGTTTTAGACGACAGATTGAGTAAAACGGATAAAGATGATAGTTGAGAAGAAACTAAAACATAGAAGATATGAAGAAAGAATTTTGAATAAATACGGATATGATATTTATTTCATTAGGAAGGTGAACGTAAATACTGACGTATAATATAGAAAGAATATCTGAGTGAATTGTGGACATGATAATTATATCATCATAAGAAGTGAATATAGATACCGACGCATGATATAGAAAAGATAAAGAACCAGTTAGGACATGTTCCTTAATAATGAAGGTGCAAATAAATTGCCGAACAATTTAAAATATAGCCGATGCTTATAAAAAGGATAATATAGATATTAAAAGAGGTTCGCGGCTAATGTGAACCATCAGAATTGAGAAGCTGATAGCGTTAAATATTTTATTAGGCCACTTATGGTTGCCTAAATATGGAGATTGTGAGATATAGTTATGTTGGAATTTGTAAGTATAAGTATTCTATTTATGTCATTTCTGACTAGAAGTATCTTTGTCTGAAGAAGTTGTACTAATGGCAAAGTTATGAAGGCAGACATCGCCTCATACATTAGTTAACGTCTAGCCATTACAAAGGTCATCATCTGAATTTGATTCGATTTGGGTCATCGTCGACAGACTGACCAAATCTGCTAATGTCATTCTCGTTAATGATAAATGCAAAAGAATTATGTAAACATGGTATGCCTGTATCGAACATCTAAATCAAGATCCTCGCTTCGCATCGAATTTCTAGAGATTTGCTCAGAAATCATTGAGAACGAACCTTGATGAGAATACTATGTACCATCCTAAATCGAAGGGACAAGGTAAAGTAACGATACAGAATAATATAAGTGTTGTTGTATGTTTGAATGAATGACCTTTGGTAATAGACCGTATAATCGTTTTCCTTTGGAGAGATTATCATTGATAATCATTGTATTAGGATTGAGATCGAATCTTGTTAGGATCTGAATCTTAGAGCATCTGTAAGCAAGAGTTGAGATAAAGACATCCGACATACACCCACTGTGAGTTGGACATGTCTCTTAGGTTTAAGGCTTCCTATGATGGCGAACCTATCCTTGCAAAATACCCGACCCACGAGATCTGAGATGACTGTTGAAATTAGGATTTGATTATTAACTGCCGATAGTGGGCAAGAGGTTATGTGAATATGAAATGTAGACCTTGAAGTGCCAAATGGGTAGCGAAGTTATGCCACAATTTTTAACCTTGGAAAAATGAATTCATGATCTGACAAATCATGGGATATAAGTCCCCGTTGTTTGGGACCATTGAAATGATGTAAAAAAGTTGGGATTGAAAGGCATATAAGCTGGATCTACCCTAGGACTTCAAAGACTGCGTGAATTATGTTTCGTAAATCGAACTTGATGGAATATCTATCAAGTGAAAATCTGATAGTTCTTAGTAAAGCTTAGATCGGCGAAAAGTTGCATTCATCAAAAACCCGTGAACATCATGGATAGAGAAGCAAGTCAACATTAAGCCTGATCTTATTCCCGTAGTTATGTTTGATGAAACTCGCGTATTGTAATTGCACTTGTGAGAAAAGACCGAATGTGGAGGAAATACCCACATGGCTTTAACTCTATAAGAAGCGAGTAGTAAGATGATCTTTGAGGACAAAGATCCTGTTTAGGGGTAAATGCTGTGACAATCCGTCAATTTACGATTGATATTTTATTCCCAATATTATTTAAAAACAATTTACAATATGAACTCACATATTTTTGGGAAGAAATTTGGATTTACATCTTGGAGTAGCATCGACTACGTCTAAACCGGAGGATTCAACGTTACGTGCTTACGTTTACGTACACCGTCTTTGGTGACAGTCCGACATTTCAGAAAATAAATTTATCTGTAAATATTATTTTGGAGTTTTAAATTTGTGTTAGTTCATAAACTCACAAATTTACGAGAAGAGATTAGGACTTACGATTTTATTTTAACGTCCTTTACGACTAAACCAGGAAACCTTAGGATTACGTATTTACGTTTTCGAACACCGTTTTTGATGAGACAATTTTTATTGGATTCGTTTTGTGACGTCGATTCATAATTTATAAAAACATTTTTCGTAATACGATCCGAGGGCACGCAAATCGAGGAAACTAGAATCGAGGAGTACCCGTAAATTAAAAAGGGGATGAAACAAGTTATACTTGTCCCACCCCCTCACCATGGGCGGCAAACTTGGCCAACACACCTCACAAGGTGTCACATTTATACATGTATAAGGACACATGTCCTTAGCTTAACTATTAAGCCAAGCTACAACAAAACTAGCAAGCAAAACCATTTGCACCACTTTCACACATGCAACTCACACACAAATCCTCTCATCTCTCCCTCTATGTGCCGTCCCATATTCATCTTCAAACACACCTTTCATACAAATTTTAACCATGAACATATGTTATAATCAACATATGTTAATCTCCATTCAAAAAGAGGAAGATTGATGCAAGTTTTAACATCCATGGAGGAGTTTTCCTATTGTTTTGAGGCTGATTTTCCACAAGGAGTTCATGGAGCATGGTGGTCTTGAAGATGGTCATGGTTGTCTACAAGTTTCTTCATCAAAAACCATGTCAAAATCATAACCTACATCAAGATGGTGGTATAAAGATTGTCCTCCTCACCTTCTTATTATTTTGATTATGTAAACATGTATTTTATTTCCTATTGTATATATTTATGATGATTATATGATGATAAAAATGTTATGTGGGGATTTGTTGTTGATAATCATGGATAAAAAGGTGAAAAACTATAAGAAACAAGTCTAAAATCTTGTCTAAATATGTTGGCTGTATAAAACAGTAAAGAACCAAGTGGTAAACTGATAATATGATGAAGTATAACCCATTTACAGTAAGCTATGGGTCTTGTACACATGTGAGAGTTGGCCATGCAATGGAATCAAAATAATGAGTGAGATATGAACAAAACAAGTTTAGGGTATAAATCTGAAGTTACTGTTTTGGACGATTTTTAGAAAATACTTAAAGGATGATTCAACAGTAGCTATAGAAGAGTTAAATGTAGCACATATCATGTAGTTTATGTGATAAAAATTTGAGCTTCTATCTCCATGTAGAACTCAAGATATGGCATTTTTGGTGAAGATGAAGTTAAAAATCAGATTTTTGGAAATTAAAGAATAATACTATTATATAAGCACTCACATTTTAATATATAAAATGTAAAATAAAAACCCACTAACTTATAAAACTTATTTATATAAATATATAAAAGGTGTAATAAGTGTATAAATGATAAAAATGGAAACTTGTTAAGTTTTATAAGTTATAAAACTATAAATATGATTTTTACGACTTTTTCGGCTATTGCCGTAAAATTAACGTTTTTATTAAATAAAACTTAGATGGTTGGACCCGTCTAATGTAAACTTTATAAAACTTATATACTGATATATAACCATGTATAACAAGTAAAAACCGATAAAACCCGAACTATAGGGCATACGGACATTAACGAGCTAAGTAAACATAGTGGACTAATAAATGGACTAAATAGGATAAAAACTTGTAAAAAGAATCTATTGGACTTAACCCATTTAGGCCCAACTTGGAAAGTATACATACTGATAATATAGATACAAAATGGATTAAAATAAGTTAAATAACTTATAATAAGCTTATTGGACTTAAGACACGTAAACGGGTAAAACTAGTAAACTAATATAAAAGTTATCGACATATAACACTAAAAGGAGTAAACGAGAATATGTAAACCCACTTGATCATCATATATATATAATCATCATATGTATACATACTTGTTATTTTTATAAAGTCATTGGACATGAGTCTAAGACCGAGTATTATTTGTCTAGGTTTCCGTGATTGAAGCACGTACCGTACATCCGAATTGCCGACAACCCGCCTTCCCACATCAACGTGAGTTCATAGCCTCGCACTCTTTTAAATGTTTTATAAATGCTTTATAAACCCGCGAGGGAGATAACATGTTAGTTTTTATAAAAGTTTGGACACCATTTGTCCCGATTGTTTGTTTATTGATTTTGGACCCGAATGATTGAATGACCCGATTGTATGACCCGATAAATGATTAATGGACCCGATAGATGAAATTAAATGGATTATTAAAGTTAGGTTATGTCACTAAAAGTCCCATTAGCATGAATTGTGAACTACCGGGAGTTGGTAGACGCTTATGCATTTAATAGTACTATTTGGGGACGATCACCCCAGTTCGCGCCTTGACGGTTGATCCCCGTCGTGCCACATTGATTGGTAAGCGAATTTATGTATGAGAAGATTTCCAATAGCGTGACCTTTGTGACGACACGCTACTTTAGATGGGCAAAATTGGTATCGGGTTAGCTACCCGTTTTGGTTTTAGTAAGGTAACAATGTCATGCGGCTTATAATAATCCAATCACCAAAATATTACTGGACGCTCCGAATTACTATGTATTGCCTGACTAGCAATACTGGGTCATACTATTGATATTATGTTTGTATTTTGGTTTTCATAACCATATTCATATAACGGTTTTTATTTAATCTATACAACGTTGTGAAACGTATTGTATGATGTTTTTACGACATTGGCTCGTATAATGATTTTTAAGGCAAATGCCTATATTATGATTTTCGATAAGGATTTGTATAAAAATGATTTTGGCTATTTTACGGCCTATTACAATGATTTATACGTATTGATTTTTGGTACTAATTTTATACCAAAATTATATTGATGGAATTTATTAAACTCTATGAATTCACTCGGCGTTATCGCTGACCTTTTCTTTTAACATGTTTTATCTCAGGTACTTGAAGGTAATTCTCGGGAAGACGACAAGAATTCATGGCCCGCACTTAAACAATATTTTTCCATTCAAACACTTGTAAAACTTTTGTATGAAATGTAATGACTTGGGACCTATGTAACTTTGATATTTATGAATGGAAATGATTTATTAATAAACGACGCGATTTTTATGCGTTGTCTATGATGTGAGTAATGTGCTATCCCGTAACACCAACTAGTCTTCCGCTGAACTGAGTTGTATAAATTTGGGGGTGTTACATACATTGTGAATGAAAGATATGAATAAAACCTAATACCCTTGGTTCCTTTTATAGTGTAAGGAATAGTGTTTACAAGAGATAATGATGAATAAACATGTAAATCTTCTATTTAAATAACTAATACAGAATAATATTCTGCATACTTATCCTAAATAGAAGCTTCCAACAGCGTTTGACTTTTGTTGACTTCTGTCAACGCCTGATTTGCTCTTGACAACGCCTGGATTACACTTGTCAATGCTTAGACAAATGCCTTCATATTTTCTTCGTTTTTGAGTTTCTACCACATCAACTTTTTGACCCAACAATCTTCCCCTAGTTGATGTCGGCAAAACTCTTTTGTGTATCTCTTGTAAGTTGTACATCATCTTCAAATTGATTCCCCTCAATTGTAGCATGTATGTCTTCCCCTTTTTGTCACATCAGCAGGGAAGTAAACAATGTATGCAATATTGAAGATTCTCCAAATGTAGGCTCTGTGTAATGATTTTGAAGAAAAACAAATATAATATTCTTGATGTAGAAGTAGAATAACCCAGCCTTGTGTTCCATGTCTTGTACTATTCACGTGATGTCGAACTTATATGATGAGAGTAAATATAAGCAGACCTCGATCCCTTGTCCACATTCTCATCCTTTTTGAGACACTGAGCACGATAATGTAACTCCTTCAAGTGTTATGCCAAGTCTTCGTCACCAACCATTAAAAGCAAAAACACGTTATCTTAAAAGTTAATTGTAATGCTGATTACTTTTAAGATATGATAGAACATAACCTCACGAAAATCTTCTTCAAACATCAAACTTACCATAAGAATTCTTCCCCTTAAGCCAACACCTCTTCATGACGAATTTTAATGAAATAACATCTTCATACCATATGTACAAGTATTGGACTGGATAACTCTTTCTCAAGGCTATCCCGATTACATAATCTAAAATATCCATCAAATTCTTCACGAATTGTTGCTAACTTACTTAAAAATCATTGACCCCTTATAAAAATATCCGAGCCATAAATATCAACTTGATATTCTGTATAAAAACGGAGATTCCATGTACCTTCGTGTGTAAATACCTCTTTTTGTGTGCCAAAATCGTATCAATTTTCCAAACAGCAGCTATTCCTTTTGTTGTCCAATATCTTCCTTTGTCCAAGATATCAACACTGTGTGTTGTCCAATATCGGACAACACTTGTCAACATTTGAAAATGTATATATCGGACAACAAGTGTCAACACCTCCTGTCAGCGTCAACTTTATTCCTGTCAGCGCCAATATTGTACATGTCAGCGCCTGACCATCAATGCCTCATCCATGCCTTGTTAGCGTCACACCAACATCTATCAGCGTCACACCAACATCTATCAGCGTCTAAATAACATACATAAGTGGCTAATTGATCTAGGGTTTTATAAACCCTAAATCATGATTTTATGTGAAAACCATAAACTGCAGTGAACTTCGACATTGAATATCTTCTTCGTGAGAGCTCAGATCGAAGATCCCTTTGGTGAGATCCCAGACAAAAGTGTCAAGAACCTACAGCACGAATTTCACGACGATCTAATGGTTAACGAAGGAGAAATCGCATTTTTACTATTACTGTTCATAGAAAACAGCATATGACCACTGCTGACTTTGACGCTTAATAAATTTTTCTTGGGGATAAAACCTGACAATCCCTCCAGTGGATGTCTAGATATATGTGTATAGAACACACACAAGAAATTTCGTGACGATCCAACAGTCCAATAAAAAGTTATGACCTTCTGAATACTGCTGCGCACACAAAAACGTCCAGAAAAACCCTAGACAGATTTTTCTTTTCTTCTCAAAACACGAACACCTTGTTGGTCCTAGCATCACGGGCCACGAGGCTCTAATACCAACTGTGGAAACCTTGGTTTCCTTGAATCTTTTAGCTACTAGGCATAGCCATTGTTTATATGATTATACAATCAAAGCGGAAAAGAACAATAACTATGTAACAAGGTGTTTGGGAACAAAACACATGAATTAATCAAAAGGGTTTCTCATTATATTAATAATAAACAACCACTAGACGTGTATACATTAATCCCACGTCTAGTGCAACACACGCTTTAGGTTTACATTGTGAATGAAAGATATGAATAAAACCTAATACCCTTGGTTCCTTTTATAGTGTAAGGAATAGGGTTTACAAGAGATAATGATGAATAAACATGTAAATCTTCTATTTAAATAACTAATACAGAATAATATTCTGCATACTTATCCTAAATAGAAGCTTCCAACAGCGTTTGACTTTTGTTGACTTCTGTCAACGCCTGATTTGCTCTTGACAAGGCCTGGATTACACTTGTCAATGCTTAGACAAATGCCTTCATATTTTCTTCGTTTTTTAGTTTCTGCCACATCAACTTTTTGACCCAACATTGTGCATTGCATCACTGGGTCCATGACGTCTTATCTTCAATATCAAGCATCATTGAAAATGATCTCAATAGCATATGTATTGACCCGGTTTCTGCCTAAGGTTGTAAGGAGGGCTTCTTTCTTTAGACCCTTTATCTTTACAATTAGGTTGTAAGGAGGGCTTCTTTCTTTAGACCCTTTATCTTTACAATTCTTTTTCATTCTTCAACCCCTTCAATGCTTACCAATACGTCATAACTAGCACCTTGTTGTGATTGTTCCAGTGCTAACTTAAGTACTTGGTCGGCATTCAGCTACGTTCACAATCTTTCTCCATCTTTCCTAAGGACTACTATTTCTAGCTATGGAATGTCCTTGGGAAGATACCTCCGGTTCTAGAGGAATCATTTGACTTTAACCTATCCTACCATCCTTATGTCACCACAATCTTCACCGTCGTGAATAGAGATGTTTTGGGTAAGTGTTTGTCACCATGAAATCCATTTTGAAGTGCAAATCCATTTTGCTCCCCTTAACATATGCTACGATATCTGAAAACATTTTACACATGTCAGGATGAGCTATCACGTTAAGTCAAACCATTTGTGATTAATCATTTCCCATATTAAATCACATTTTCTCCCCCATATTAAAAATATTAACCCAATCGATGTTTTTAATATCAATTGATTTAATAGCATTTTAAGAAAATTTGGGAAGAAAAATGCAAATCCTATTATCTTCATGATTTTCACAAGCACCCCCTCAAATTAATGAGGGTGTACTTTAAACGTAAATTAAATACCTTTTAAACACAAGTGTAAGGTACTTATCAGTGCAAAGATCATATATGATAATGTATTCACAAGATTAGCAATTTACGAGGTTGGACCTGAATGATGGAGAACATCATATGATAGAATCACATGGTTCTTGTTCACGAATGTTGGTCGCCTCGTCACGTCTGAAGTCATCTCTTGACTCCATGTGTACGATTGATATCGTTGTCTTGACACCAATATGTGAACTTGGCACTTTTAGCGGCAAAGATTCTGAATGCTGGACAATTGCTCCCCCTCAATTGTTGACCTGTATTCTATTGAAAGAGCAGTAGTCGCCGTTTGAGTAGTCGCATCGTCGATTATGTAGATATCAATTGTAAATTGCTACGGTTGGTGGAGATGATAACTTCATAAAAACAAAATTTCTTTTGTTTTAACAAATAAATGCACTGACACGTACATATATTCGTGTTAGATTGTGTTATTACGTAAACACAATCCCTTACATGGTTATAAAGTAAAACATGCCCGAGAAAATTAATTCCTGTTGATGAGTCAAAGCTTTCCGGTGAAATGCTTGACTTGAATAAGAAAAGCGGGTTACTATCTGAAATAATAGCAAGCCATTTTGAGCATGTTTTAAAACATTTGAACTTCTGCTCGAACTTTATTTACAACCCCGTGTCATTATTAAATGACATTTCTAGTATCGTAAATATTATCGATTCTAGAAGAAATGCTCTTTTTATCAAAACGTTTTTGAACACACAATTTTGAAAGATTTAGAAAAACCTTTTGAGAAATTCTCGAAAAAGTGTGTTCAAAGTTTTAAAAACCTATTACCTGAGCTTAAGATGTTGAATATCTTACTAAACGAGCTCAAGTCCGAGAAGTTGTAAACTTCCCGTTGTTAAGGATAAGTTACCATCGGCGATAAACTTTCCTTTTAACTGAAGAGCGAGTCCTAAGTTGACATTTACTTAGAAGTCGTTTTCATGAGCTTGAAAAACTTTTGAATATTTTAACATAAAGCTCATGGCCGAGAAAGGTGAATTTCTCGTTATGTAGAAAAGTTCTCTTGTTTAAAAGATACAATTTCCTTTATGAGATTAAAACTTGGAATGTTTTAATACAAGCTCATGACCGAGAAAAATGAATTTCCTGTTACGAGGATAACTTATCTTTAAAGATAAGCTTTCCTAAATATGAAGTCCGAGTTACAGTCTGATATTTAACTGTAAGTCATAGTGCATGAGCTTAAAAACTTCGAATGTTTTTAATATAAGCTCATGCCCGAGAAAAATTAATTTCTCGTTGTAAGGATAATTTTATCATCGGCGATAAACTTTCCTTTCTTTGAGGTCCGGGGCATAATCTGAAACATAATTATACGCCATATACCCGAGCTTAAAACCTTTGAATAGTTTTAATGTAAGCTCGTGCCGAGAAAATTTAATTTCTCGTTTGTGAGGATAAGTTTATCATCGGCGATAAACTTTCCTTTATTTGAGGATTGGGCCATTGTCTGACATTTAACAATGAAACATATACACGATCTTAAAACCTTTGAATGGTTTTAGTGTAAGCTCGTGTCCGAGAAAATTTAATTTCTCGTTTTTGAGGATAAGTTTATCATCGGCGACAAACTTTCCTTTATTTGAATCACGGGTTACAATCTGACATGTGACTGCAAGCCGTTGTGCATGAGCTTAAAAACTTTGAATGTTTTTAACATAAGCTCATGCCCGAGAAAAATAATTTCTCGTTGTGAGGATAAGTTTATCATCGACGATAAACTTTCCTTTCTCTCAAGAACGGGTCATCGTCTGAAATTTAACAATGAACCATTATACACGAGCTTAAAACTGTTGAATAGTTTTAAAGTAAGCTCGTGTCCGAGAAAATTTAATTTCTCGTTTTTGAGGATAAGTTTATCATCGGCGATAAACTTTCCTTTCTTTGATGAACGGGTCACAGACTGTGATTTATCTATAAGCCTTGGTGGTAAGCTTAACCATGAATCCCCTGAGACACTTGTTTCTCCGATATCTGCTTCTTCAGCAACCAAACTCTAAGAGTGTCCTTAGTTGAACGGTATACAACGATTGGATCGCTTCGTTCTTATGGAACATCAACTTTGGTACCTGCATTCTCATTAGGAATTTGCATGCTTTGACATGGGTTAGCGATATCAATTTTAGAAGCACGTGGGGGTTCACAGTTGGCTTTACTTGTGTTAGAGGCGACCTGAGTAGATGATTCACTTGTCTTAGCTGGAAAACGTTTCCTTTTATAGAAACCTTAAGTTTAGGCTTAAGTGATGTATCATCTTTATCAATTTCCTCCCTAGTAGTCTTAGTAGAATCGGAGACTATCCTAGTTAAAGGGCACTCGTTTCCTACAAGAGTGAAAGTTATACCAGTGGGGCGCCAAACTTTATCAATGGGTTTGATTTTAGCTATCCACTGGGATTTAAGTCTAGCACGGGAGTTCACCTCATTAAGTAATTTCTTGACATAAGAGTCATGATTTACCGTAAAGACACATTTTCTACATGTTTTACAAGTAGCATATTTAATGTCCGAGTAATTCCTAGATGATTGATCGATGCTCCTAGGAGATGACATGCTATGGTTAGCAATTTTGGGTAATCTAGAAGGCATCTGACTAGGTTTGACATTGCTATCTCTTACATGTGTCTTTTGCTTAGCTTCCCTTAGACCAGATTTATGGTAAACGTCATTTGAACTAGTTCTAGACGTGGTTTTGGTATTTTTAGAGAAACTAGATGCAATCATGTGATTAGGTCTTGCTAAAGCTGTTTTGGTCACATTGGGCCTAGTTGCTGGAGTGACTGGTCTAGAAAGATGAACCAAATCAACTTGGGAGGCAAACCGCGGTCTCGAGGATAGTGGTCGCTCGGATCTAAATGCAGTAGGTTGTCTAACGAACTGCTTTGTAGGCGGTTTCCTCAAGATTGATGGTTTTTCAAGCTTAGTGTCCACACTAGTTCCTCTATTTTTCCTTAATTTGTTTTTCAATGCAGCTATAGCGAAAACCTTTTCCTGAACTTGAGCTTTTAAAGTCTCATTCTCTTTGAGCAATCTATCTTGGGATGCCAACTTAGATTATAGCAGTTGAATTTGTTTCAAAAGATTATCCTTTTCAGCTTTATAATCTAAAACTTTTTGATCCAATTTTCTTTCAAGAACAACGTTTGACTTTTCAATTTTTTCAAAGTATATTTCAAATTTGTTCGTTTTCTTCGAAAATTCAAGTTTGGCATCCTCAAGATCTTTTGTTTGCTGAGCTACGATCGTTTCGATCTCTTTAATCTTGGAATCGGAATCAATTAACGAGGCAGTCATAAAACATTTATCATGATTTACTATAGCATTCTGAACAACCTCTCCCCCATTATGACGCACATCGGATGAATCTAAAGTGATAAAACTATCACCCTTTTCCATCCCATGTTTGTCATAATTAGGTTCGAAATGCTCAACATGCGGTAGTTCATCGGCATAGACATCATACACAACATTACATTGTACCATATGTGTAGGCTCTTCGTCATAAATGGGAATGGTGTCATCATAAGAGATGTCTGGAACATTCCCTGACTTGTTGTTGATGTCATGCTTAACTGTTGATTCCATGTCCTTGCAATCTTTAGCAGCCTCCAATTTGTCAATCGTATGACCATTTTCCTCTTGCATCGTAGAATCTTGCACTCCATTATCACAGGCTTGCTGAAGTCGGGATTTTAGACGAGACCGATGTCATGAGTTTCAATATTGTACCACGGAAATCTCGAAGCTCGGTATGTGTATCTCGAAGAAATGACTGGCAAATCACTGAACTTTCAGACTTGACGATATTGAATTAGAGGAAAGGCGTATTTTGTGTCACAAGAGCCTTATATGCAAGTACCGATGTAGAGTGATTAAAGTCTTTATTGTGGAGTTGCTCTGCTAGTTGGTTCAAGATGATGAACATCGAGTCCATGAATATATGACGATCTTGACCAAAGAGCGTCACATAGTCGCTCCCTCCTTGAATCCATGAAAGAGTCACAAGATGAGACTGAAGTAGTCGAAACAAAATTATACCACTTTCTCTAACTGTGTCTTGCATGAGATGCAAGTCTCCCTCTTGAAATTTCAAATTCAACGAATCCATTGATAGTTCGATGAAAAATTCTTGGATCCTTGTTTGGTAAAATATCTTTTTGTCGGCTCAATACTTTCGTGATCAGCTCAAACGTTGATAAAACAAACCCGAGACTAAGAGGACAAAATATGTCAACAATATAAAATGTTGATAAAACGTGGCTAAATCAAGAATGTTTACTACACGTGGCTAAAATATCAAATAAAACACACCGAACCAACAACCTTTTTGTTTCTAGTATCAAAACTGAAATGAGATTCAATCTTTAGAAAGTTATCGAGACCCACAAAGAAATAACATTGGCTTCAAGATCTCTTAAATAGAGGTCTCGGGTAGGTACTATAGTAAAACTTCGACAAAATTTGTTACAACAAAATTTGTTATATCACAAAAGTTGTCACAATTTTCAAACGTCATTAAACAAAAAAAACACAATTACCGGTCCTGGACGTAGCCCATTACTAACAAATGAACATATTGGGCCAATAGTATTACAAGTATACTCGGTCCAAAAATTAGTCTAATATTATACGATAGTAAAACTCGACCCACAAAGGATATAAGCAACAAAAGTGTTCAATTTGATGTACCCTTGTCCATTCGTAAATTATCTTATCAACACCTTAAACACAAAGATCTTATCACTTTGGAAACTCCGTCTTTGCTATCATATCCCTCAGAAGCATCTGAATCCTTTCATCTAATATCCTTTCATCTAAAATCCTTTCATCTAAAAAACAATCCGAATCTCAAATCCTTTCATCTAAAGCAAACTCCCAATCTCAAATCCTTTCATCTAAAAACCATCTGAATCTCAGAATCATCCGAATTCCAAAAATTAAATAAACACAACAACTAACACACATCAAACTCAGCCATCATTTAGAAACACAACTCAAGTCGCACTTTGAATTTGTTGATCGCATAGACGAATCTGGTTGAAATGATAGCCTTGGATACCCACTGTACTCAACTGTGAAATGAAGAACAAAGACAGTTAGTCTTCAAGATCTTTATGACAAGATCTCGGGTAGGTTTTTAATTTTCGTTTTATTTTTGGTTGAGTCCGTGATCGATGATAGTTGGTTTATGACTGAGATCTTTCTGTCAAGTGTGTCGATGTTTGAATTGTGAGAGGTTTGGGTCGATGTGGGAGTAGAGTCAGTTTAAAAAAATGGAGTCTTGTCGAGGTTGTTTTGGTCAAAGGGGTTGAGGTTTGTCGTGAGTCTTTTTATGTCTCGATTTTGGGTTCGAGTGTATGAGAGGTTGTCGAGTCAGATGGGTCTGATGGGTCAGTTGGAGGGTGAGGTCTTTTAGAGGGCAAGAAAATGAGTCAAATGAGTTTTATAAAAAGACTGGAATCAGTGTTTGTGTCGAGTCTTTTGTTTTGGTCTATTTTTAGTCAGTTTGTGTCTTATCCGGAATAAATCAAAGTCTTATCCGAAATATTTTTTTCGAAGGCTTATCCGGAATCTAGTTTTCGAATGCTTATCCGGAATAAAGTTTTCAAAGGCTTATCCGGAATAAAGTTTTCAAAGGCTTATCCGGAATAAAGTTTTCGAAGGCTTATGCGGAATCCAGTTTGCGAAGGCTTATCCGGAATCCAGTTTGGGAAGGCTTATCCGGAAAACAGGGTCTACTGCCTATCCGGAATAGATGTTGACTTCTTATCCTGAATAAAACTTGTATCTTATCCGGAATAATAAAAAAAAATATATTGATACCAGATGGAGACCTCGTGATAAAGACTTGAAAATGTTGATTGAGACAAAAAGACTGATACCAGACTGTTTGACAGATTTGAGAGAGAAAAAAATAACTTGTTTGGACAACAACCGTAGGAAAAAGTAGAATGAAAAACAGTAGGATAAAATTTTTATCACTTTTAGCTTATGAAAATTTATACCAGATTTGAAACCCAACAGAAAAAAAAATTTGACCACCAAATCAATAGATAAAAACACGCCAATCCGAAGAATCAACCAAAGCTCTTGATACGAATTGTAGAATCATATAATCTTAGGATTGTAGATGTGTTTGTTAAGATCTAAAGAGATGGAAGGAAAAGGAAGAACTAGAGAGAGAAAGCTAGAGAGAGAAAGGAGAGGATTAGAGAAAGAAAAGTTTATTCATGAAATGTGTGAAAGAACAAGTGACCAACCCCTCCTAACATGCTAGGAGGGGGTATATATAGCCCACCCTACATGTGGGATATATGGACTATATGTTTACATAATGGATCACGAGCCCAATACTTGAATATATCATTGGAGTGACCGATCCTTTCTGAAACGTAAAAACGTATTTCCAACAATCTCCCCCTAAGGGAGGTCAGTCCAAGTTACAATGTCCTAAATAGTCTATAGCTCGTGATCTATGCTAATAATGATGTGACCGATACTTTCCTTGGAAAAACGTATTTCCAACAGAAACTATTCAACCCCCTCCCCTTCTAGTTTCTATAGAAGGGATTCGCTAGAGACTCGGTTATAAAGTCTGCTAAAGGGATGGGTTTAAAGTCCAAACTAGTCACTGAATGCTAGGACACCCAAATCCCTCCTAAGGAAACTTAGGATTTGACCAGCTGAGCTAGCTCAGTTGGCCACCAAGGGTATCCTTGGGGAGGTATTCTTGGAGAGTTCTCGAGTTCGAGTCTCACCAAGAACCTTCAGGGGCCCGAATTAAGAAGCAGGAGTGGGGTTTATCCCCTAAGGAGAAGGTTCGAGGCTTACATACTGCCCAATTGGATGTCACTGTAAGCTCGAATCACTAACTACTAACTCGCCGTTCAAAAAAAATGTGGAAAGCTGAATATTCAGGGAACTGAAGCACATGTTTTACACATCATCCCAAGGATGTGCTTGTGCCTACTGAAAAAGAAGGATAAAGTTGTAAACCTCTTAATGGTTAATATCATTGAAAAAGTGCTAAAGCAGGAGCATGAACTAAACAGGAACCACTTATGTAAATGTTGAGGTTTCTCCGCCTAAGGGAGCATGCGCTTTGGCTCTTACAACATTTCTGAATTGGATATGAACACATGGCTAGCAGTGTCAGGTTGGTTTAAGTGTTTGAAAGTTTGTGTGTATTTTATCTTCAGGTATTCGAGTAGTTAAAGGGTTTAATTCTTATAACACCCTGATTCTCAAATGTTTGAAGTGTAATGTACTAAGATGGAAATTCAATCCTCTAGATATTTTCGTTTATGCACAAGTTTTGTATTATGTTAATTATCATGCAAAAGGTAATTGTACTATATTAGGGAGGATTGTTGGAAATATAGTTCAATTGTGGGTTATGTTCACATGGGTTTAGAGGTATGGAGTATACACTCATTGATCCCTGAACACCCTGACTCATATAGTGGTTAAGTTATGTTCAGTGGCACTTAGTTTTACACTAGCGGTACTAACAATACCGCTAGTTGTTTGCATAGCGGTACTAAGGATATTAGTATCAGCGTTGAGGCTGAACATGTATTCTTGTAACGGTCTTTGACCTATTTGAGTGGCAGTTTAACTGCATCAATGACCACGTTTAATTGGTCATGTAACCACTCTGTCCTGGTATTATGTAGATTATTAAGAGGATATTAATTTGTCGTTAATTCCTCTTAATACCATTGACTAGACTTGAGTTTATCACCTATAAAAGGGATCGTATCATTTGCATGAAGATATATAGAAAACAAGAAACACTTAATAGCGAAAGGGTTTTGTGCCTAAATCACTAACAAGCATTTGGTCTTATCTCAAGTAGGTATTCGTGATACCCAAGGCATTAGGTCGAATAATTTACTTTGGAAAGTGATCACACGATTCCAAGTGATATCCAGTAACCATTGTTTTGGTACGTAGCTAGGATTGATTACCTTTACCCTCCTGGTTGGGATGAATAAACACCAACAGTTTGTTTCCAGCTATTTAATATTGAATGCAGAGGACAACATCCCTTGTTAATTTCCTACTGCAAATTTGCAATGCTGAGATACATTATATGGATTTGAGCTCTAAAAGATACTGAGAACCCTTCTTACTACAAGGTTTTACACACAATGAAACTGTGAAAGTATATAATCTATCTACAGCAAACATTTTTGTCAAGGGACAAGACTCATATGTGAATATTAGTTGCTAATAGCGCTAAATAAGTGTATCTTTGGAATGAATGCCACATGGAACTGTCTCAGACCGTAGAAGGAATATTAGTTGTTTTTTACTTTTTTTGGTTCGGCCACTGGGTTATTGAAGTCACATAAGTTGTATTCATATATATTATAGACCCGAAGAGTCGATTGGTGGGAGGAGACAGTTTCATGGTGTTAATGAGCTATTTTTATCAGATCATTATGATATGCAAAGTGCTCATACGATCGAAGGAAAGTCTATTGTGCATTTGTTTAAGAACTATACGAAGCTTGAAAATGTTGGTACCGATGATTACTTTTGTCGGTTTGAGTATAGGGCTGATACTGTTGGGTTCACTCCTGATCGAGTTGTAGTGTGAGTTATATACACCCATAGTTATATAAAGTCGTTTTCTTGTAGTAGTTAATTTGAGAGTTTGATAAACTAATGCTGCTAAATGGTGTAATTTTTCTTTCTTGAAGGTACTGCAAATGTGAGATGTCGTACAACCAGGATGACTTAATGGTTCAGTGTGAAGGCCGCAAGGACTGGTATAAATTTGTTTTGATACTCTTGAACTTTATTTAAAAATAACATATGTTTTGAATCCAGTTAAAAGTTAGACTTCATCTCAGATATTAATATCTTTTTTTGAATCATAACACATATTTTATAATTTTTATTTTTGATAAAACATATAGAATTTTTGAATGTGTCAAAACGGGACAGGTTGAGTTGGGTTTCCAACACTTTTTGTCCATTTTTATATTTGTTTACTGTAATAGTGATGTTTCCAAAAAGTTACCATGCCACACATGTTGGTGATTTTAGTGTCATCAACTATTTTAGTTAATCGGAATTTACTAGAGATCAATGAGATTTCATATTCGGCTCAGACATGAGTTAGGGGAAGTGCGGAGTGCACACTCATTGAGCTAATATGTTATCGCACACGACGAAGATGCAGGGGTCAATGAGGTTGTGCCCCCTTGCGAGGTCAAGGGGCAATGCCCCTTGCTGGGCTTACCTTAATTTTCCTGTCAAACCCGAACCAAAAGGTCTGTTGGTGAACAGTTGTAATTGTTCATATGTAACTGTTTGCAACCGTCTTTTCATCTGTTCACTAACAGATATTGTATCTCACAAAAAATAACAGAAAACACACAATTTCTCTTTGTTCGTGCTTTGATCTCTTGTGCCTAGAATCAAAGTTTTTCTGCTTGAATTATCCCAATAAGGATTTCGTGTAAACTAGGTACCAATAGGGTCGAAATACTTTATACGGAAAGTGAACCTTACACGATTCAAGTTAGATATCCAGGATTATCACATCGTCGCACAGACATCCTAATTTTTTACAAACGTATAAAGTATTTTTTGTGTTAATCATGGTTGGAGGAAGTACTTTGAAAGAGATGACTACGAACTTTGGGAAAGTGGATAAGTTTGAGGGGATGATTTTAGGCGATGGCAGAAGAAGATGCACTTCCTATTAACAACTTTAAAGGTTGTGCATGTTCTGTCTACCCCGATACCAGAGTTGTTGGAGGATGATACGGTGGAAGCGATCAGACGCAGATCAAAGTGGGAGAATGACGATTACATCTGTAGAGGACACTTACTAAATGGTATGTGGCCCCTTGTTTCATATTTATATTATTAATCTCCAAAGGAGTTGTGGGATTCTCTTGAATCCAAGTACATGGCAGAAGACGCTTCAAGTAAGAAGTTTCTTGTAAGTAATTTTAATAATTACAAAATGGTCGATTCTAGGCCTGTCATGGAACAATTTAATGAACTCCTTAGAATCCTAGGATAATACACACAACACGGTTTAAAAATGGATGAATCAATATATGTTTTTAGTGTAATAGATAAGTTACCTCCTTCATGGAAGGATTTCAAACATAATTTGAAACATGGTCAAGGCGAACTATATTTGGTACAACTTGGTAGTCACTTGCGCATAGAGGAATCTCAAAGGGCGCAGGACAGTGACAAGGGCAAAGGAAAAGAAGTTGCTGGATAATGTATGAGATTTTGTATATTGAAAAAGTTCGTTTCTCGGTATCTTCTCGAATTGATTTCCGGTTAAATGTGTGACTCAGTCGTTCTTGGTGAAACAAATATTTTTGATTGTTTTTAAAATAATGTGCAAGACTTTAAAATAAATGACGAGTAATTAAAACTAAAACTATTTGAAACGTAAACGGTGCAATTTTTAAGACTTTAAAAGTAAATGACGAGAAATTAAATGACGTAAAATTAAAACTTAACGAAAATTAAATTGACAATCAAATAAAAATGCAAAACGAAATTAAAATAAACTAAAAACAAAACGAGGAAAATTTGTCACTTTTATTAAAACAAAATATTAAAATAAAACAAAATAACCAATCGAAATACACCCGATCGGAATCCAATCGGAATCCGATCGGAATGTACCCCATCGGAAAGATGCTGATCGGAATAATGGGACATGAGAATAATCGGAATATGCAAAAGGAAAGTCCAATCGGAATGTTTGCAAATGTGATGCAACCGGAATGAAGAGAAAGGAAGCAATCGAAATATTACAAAACCGGCACTAATCGGAATATCATAAAAATCCAGCCAATCGGAATAACATAAACCCTATTCCGATCAGCAGATCGGAATACTAAGGTGCTAATCGGAAAGCACAAACCCTTTTACGATTTGGAGATCGGAAAGAGGGTGTGGTCGGAATGCTTGATCGGAAAGGGGTTTACCCTTTCCGATTTATATGGGATTCGAAAAATAAGCAAAGTAAAAAGCTATTTTGATAAGCTAATCACTAAAACTTAAATGAATCTAAAGTGAAAAAGATTAAATAAGCACAAACAACAACTTATCCAAACTTAAAATAAGCAATCTTATAAATCAAACAATAAAAAGATGAACTTTTTAGCACGAAAACATTAAGAACAACACGGATCCAATATATTTCGCACCAAAAGTAAACTAAAATCAAGAAAGGAAGATGAGAGATTAAACAAGAAAAGTAAAGATTCAAGAACAATAAAAGACAACTTACTTGGAAATTAATTGAATTAAAGGTGCAAGACAATGAATTAAAGGTACATAAATTTAAAGTGCAATATGAAAATGGTGGAAGAGGTGGTTTGTCAAGCCACCCAACCACTCTAAACAAATGAAGGTGGTAACTATATATAGGGAGATTAGGGAGGAGCTTAGGAAGCTTCCTCCCTCTTTCATATTTTCCTTAATTGCGTCATTAGGTCCTTGCTTTCTTTAATCTTCTTAAATCTTGGACTTAAATGACTTTGTCTCGGGATTTCTTTGAACTCGTCTCGACATTTCTTCATAAATAAGACTTGAGTTCTTCAGCTTTTAGTAAATTTCCGTCTTTTGACTTTTTCTTCGATAAATCTTCATAATTGGTCTTGGACTTCCGTTCTTTTTGCACTCTTGACTTCTTGACTTCGTCTTTCGTCTTTTTCTTCGATAAAAGCCCGTGAAATCCCGTGTTTTCTCCACTTTTCACCTTTTCGTCCTAAATCACAACAAAAACACAAACCACGCATAATTCCGACATAAATGACATAAAATACACGTTTTGGCTCGGTTATTATTGTAATTAAGTGGTAAAAAGGATGGGTGCTTTCACACCTATCAAATCCCCTACACTTGACCATTGCAATGTCCTCATGCAATGCATTAGTTACAAAGCATGTTTACATTTTTCATCAAAATCAATCCACCTTGGCCTTTATTAAAGAGATAGAAAACTATAAACATTCAAAGTAAAGAAATCAAAAACATACCTTGGGTTTTGGAAATGTCATGAATGATCATCATCCTCAAGTTTTCACTTTCTCCAAACCAAGCTTAGAAACGAGATCATTGTTATTATAAGTTAGCAAACTAACACGAACTCATGTGGGCCAATTATTCACTTAGACTCCCTTATTCCTAGGTGTATCTCTTATATTTTATTTTTGTCTTGAATGATCACAAGGATGCATTGTTAGACTTATTTCATTAGTTATTTAGGCCGAAAATAAAGTGAACGATTTAATCAATAGTTAGCTAAAGGACAAAATCTTTTAAAACTGCTTCTCGGGACCTCATAAAGTTCATATCTTGGCATAACTCGCTTCGCGATTTGAGACCTTTCTCAGACCGATATTTGCCAGTGACTTCATACTTCGAACCTTGAGAGACGTTCATGAAATTATGGTCTTCTCGTCATAATGGAATTTCTTCACTTGAAGTTTTGAGAGATTCATACTTGGACCACGACTTCTTCATTTTTCTCCAATCTTTATTTTGGACTTTGATATGCAACGATCCGCCTCCTTTTAGGACTTGGATCTATTTATCCTCATACCTTGTTAGGGCCTTTTCGGATAGACTTCTCCATGACTTTTGGGGAGTTTTTGCTTTTCGTCGTGTGTCTCGATCCTTCATATTGATTTTCGATGTGATTCTTCACATCACCTGGGATCTTTAGCAACAAAATGTAGCCCTCATGCCTTGTTAGGGCCTTTTCGGACTCGCCAATCTTCGCATCCCGCTTCAATAAGTTATGCCTTGGCTATGAACTCTAATCCATACCGAGCAACTTTTAAACGATCTTGGGCTAGAACCTAAGTAACTTTTCAAATCGTACAACCTTATTTATTGCAGATAAATTTATTAGCAAGCGATGGGAGAATAGGCTCATAATTAACGCACGTAAGTTCACGAAAGAATACCAAACTTATAACTGACTCTATCATCTCTCGTCCTCCACAGTTTAAAATCTCAAGGAATGAGACTCGTGGATGCTTAGCCTATTAAATTAAAGTTTTGGGTTTTCGAGTCGCCTATAGGATCTTGCAAACTCTTAGACTTTTTCAAGTTTAGAATCCGCATTTTAAAGTTCCCTTGATAAACGACTCTCTAGGATCAATTATAGGAACTTGCGAAAAGTTCTTGCTCTTGACCCGTGAGAGTTAAGACTTTCGCGTTTTAAAGCTCCCTATGTAAAAGCCTAGCAAAACTTGACTTAAACACGTTAAGGATACTAGCTAGAGTAAACTTAGACAAGTAAACTCGGGTTGAGTCAAAAGATTCACAACGTTTGAAAAATTAAAACCACTTTATTAAAATTTATTCTAGTAAAGAAGGAAAATAACTATACAAAAGGATAAACTAATAGGCCAAAATAGATCAAAAATTTTGAAAAATGTCGAAAAATTGATTTTCCGGTTAAAATGAGGACCAATACAAGGAAAAGGCCACTTAACTTCGATAGAAGTCCCCCTACACTTAATATAAACATTGTCCTCAATGTTTAAGCATGTGGGAGTAAACTCCCCTACACTTAGGACATTGTTCACTTTGTTTAAATCTCGCTAAGGAAGAGACAACTAAAGAGATTCCTATTTTAATATTGAGAAATATAAAATAGTGAATCGAAAAGAGTTTAGGATAGAACCGGGAATAAGGGATCACGGAATCACAGTTCGTCAAAAGTCATCAAGAGTGTGTCTTTGAAGCTCTAATCCCTGTACATGATAAGAAAGAAAGCAAGAAACACCACGGGGCTCCCCCTACACTTATGGTGAAAATAGATAGATAATTGGGTTGCCTCCCAAAAAGCGCTTGTTTTTGTTAACCAAGTCACGAGCCTGACTCGTCCCCGAATTAAATGGTCCATGGGGAAGCCTCGAATGTAATACCGGGATCAAAGACCTTGTCCTCGTTCCCGGTTGACATCAACAAAGGAGAGGCGGGGGGATAAGTCTTGTATGGGAGAAAGGTCCTTTCAACATACGAAAAGTATGTGAAATCAAGGTCCACGGGAGGTGGGTTAGGTAAAGTAAGCACATTGTCCTCCCCCAAAGACAATGGATGCTGAGCAAACGGCAAAGCCGTATTGTTATCAATCATAGCATAATCAATGTCACCTCCCGGGTCAAAGCACTCATCCTCTGTGATGGTCTCTAACGGAGTGGATGAAAGGTGCTCGGGAGGGGGACTTGGGACAATACCTTCTTGCAGCAAATTATCATATCCCCCTCCGTGTCATAATCATCAATACCTGGAGGGATGGAGTGGATATCGATTTCTTCCAGCAATGGGTCATTATCTTCAACGGGAGGAATAGATGGAGGTAAAGACTTGGAAAGAGAAGAAGAAGTCAACTCTTTGATTTGAGCAATAATAAGGTGCACTTTCCGTAATCTATCGCGAAGAAGCACGTCTTCCACCTCATCCACAAGATCAAGTTCATCGGTGAACTTCTCGTAAACCGGAGAGAATAAATCGTCATCATCCGCATCTCCCGGTGGAGATTGAGAAATTTCAAAAGTGAAATTCTCATAGCGGAGAGAAGAATCATCATCACTAGGATCGACCTCTTCCGTAAGAGCAACGTCGTCCTCAGGCTCCATAGCAGGTAAGTCACAAACCTCATCATCCAATAATTTGTCGAGACCAACATTACTAAGCTCATTCAACGAATCTAGATCCTTAGACGCAATAGGAACATCGAGAGTAGGAGCAGCAACTTCAGAAGATTGGTTGAAAGTGTAGACATCATCGTCGTCGTCATCATCATAATAGATGGGACGAGTCCAGTTAGGAGTGACGTAGTCGGCTAACTCTTCCTTGATAACCTCCACATCTTTAAGAAGCTCATGTAGCAACTTTTGTTGTTCATCACCCCGAGTATGTTCAATTTCACCAATTCTATCCCACGCTGTAATTAAACATTTTGGTGTAGAAAAGAAGGGAAAACGACTAAATTGGCTCAAAAAGGTGCCGGTGGTTTTCAAGGTTTCGTCCGCATCAAGCAACGGTTTCCTTTCCTGATGCAAGTCAGCTCGGAGTTGAGCTAGACCTTCTAGAATGTGGTTCAAAGAAGTGAGTTGTTGGTTAAGACTAATTTGCTGAGAGGATTGATGATTGAGGGTGTGATGTGGGGGGTCAAAGTGTTGAAAACCTGAATTATAGCATGGTTGTGGCTCATAGTAGTTCATCGGTTGAGAAGAATTAGAAACCGGGTTTGGTTCATAATAATCCATTGGTGAAGAAAACTGAGGACACGGATTTTGCTCATAATAATTCATTGGTTGACAATAAGAAGTATCGTGAGGACCCCCACAGTTGTTGCAAAACGGTTGAGGAGAAAGATTGGGTGCGTCTTGTGGATAGCTATTATCATAGTCATAATTGTACCCCGGTTCTTGCCCGTGATCATACGGGTATCGAACCGGGCACGAAACATGCCAATGAGAATCGCTTCCACAATAGATGCACGGGGAAAGAGGAGGTGGGTTCAAAAAGGACGAATTAGTCGAGTTGCACAAAGGAAAAAATCCGCATATGAATTGTGTATTGTTGATATCGTTTCCGCACCGCTCACATGTACACCATTGACATGAGTAGTTCCCGTACAATCGTCTCCCGCACCCGACGCAATGGACATAAGAATCCATAAAGAAAAATAGATAAGCAAGAAGAATATATTTGGTGCAAAACTTTGAAAAAGAAATGCTTTTTATGATTTTTCAAATGTTTTTGGATTTTTGAAAATTTTTGGACACGAAAAATAACGTTCACAAGTGAACGGATCCCAAAAGCCAACGCGTCTCTCACAAAAAACCGTAAATCCTCACGAAAAGAGCCGGCAGCAGCGGCGCCATTTTAATGTATGAGATTTTGTATGTTGAAAAAGTTTGTTTCTCGGTATCTTCTCGAATTGATTTCCGGTTAAATGTGCGACTCAGTCGTTCTTGGTGAAACAAATATTTTTGATTGTTTTTAAAATAAATGTGCAAGACTTTAAAATAAATGACGAGTAATTAAAACTAAAACTAGTTGAAACGTAAACGGTGAAATTTTTAAGACTTTAAAAGTAAATGACGAGAAATTAGATGACGTAAAATTAAAACTTAACGAAAAGTAAATTGACAATCAAATAAAAATGCAAAACGAAATTAAAATAAACTAAAAACAAAACGAGGAAAATTTGTCACTTTTACTAAAACAAAATATTAAAATAAAACAAAATAACCAATCAGAATACACCCGATCGGAATCCAATCGGAATCCGATCGGAATCCAATCGGAATCCGATCGGAATGTACCCCATCGGAAAGATGCTGATCGAAATAATGGGACATGAGAATAATCGGAATATGCAAAAGGAAAGTCCAATCGGAATGTTTGCAAATGTGATGCAATCGGAATGAAGAGAAAGGAAGCAATCGAAATATTACAAAACCGGCACTAATCGGAATATCATAAAAATCCAGCCACTCGGAATAACATAAACCCTATTCCGATCAGCAGATCGGAATACTAAGGTGCTAATCGGAAAGCACAAACCCTTTTCTGATTTGGAGATCGGAAAGAGGGTGTGGTCGGAATGCTTGATCAGAAAGGGGTTTACCCTTTCCGATTTATATGGGATTCGAAAAATAAGCAAAGTAAAGCTAATCACTAAAACTTAAACGAATCTAAAGTGAAAAAGATTAAATAAGCACAAACAACAACTTATCCAAACTTAAAATAAGCAATCTTAGAAATCAAACAATAAAAAGATGAACTTTTTAGCACGAAAACATTAAGAACAACACGGATCCAATATATTTCGCACCAAAATTAAACTAAAATCAAGAAAGGAAGATGAGAGATTAAACAAGAAAAGTAAAGATTCAAGAACAATAAAAGACAACTTACTTGGAAATTAATTGAATTAAAGGTGCAAGACAATGAATTAAAGGTACATAAATTTAAAGTGCAATATGAAAATGGTGGAAGAGGTTGTTTGTCAAGCCACCCAACCACTCTAAACAAATGAAGGTGGTAACTATATATAGGGAGATTAGGGAGGAGCTTAGGAAGCTTCCTCCCTCTTTCATCTTTTCCTTAATTGCGTCATTAGGTCCTTGCTTTCTTTAATCTTCTTAAATCTTGGACTTAAATGACTTTGTCTCGGGATTTATTTGAACTCGTCTCGACATTTCTTCATAAATAAGACTTGAGTTCTTCGGCTTTTAGTAAATTTCTGTCTTTTGACTTTTTCTTCGATAAATCTTCAGAATTGGTCTTGGACTTCCGTTCTTTTTGCACTCTTGACTTCTTGACTTCGTCTTTCGTCTTTTTCTTCGATAAAAGCCCGTGAAATCCCGTGTTTTCTCCACTTTTCACCAATTCGTCCTAAATCACAACAAAAACACAAATCACGCATAATTCCGACATAAATGACATAAAATACATGTTTTGGCTCGGTTATTATTGTAATTAAGTGGTAAAAAGGATGGGTGTTTTCACACCTATCATTGGACCCTCGGTTAATATGATTGAAGAGGGTGGTAAGAATAAAAACAATAAACAAAACAAAGCAAAGAAACGTGTTTCAAGGATAACAGCGGTGGTTCCGGTTCCAACAAAAATCCCAAAGGGGACTGTTGGAAGTGTTGCAAATCTGGCCACTTTAAGTGGGACTGTCGTGGTGGAAACAAAAAGAATAACGCAAGTTTTGGTGGTTCAGGAAAGGGGTGTAAGGACCAATCCCATGACCAAGGTCAGAATTTAGTACATGTTTGGAACAGTTTTGGTAAATATTCTATTTCACTAATTTCTGAAGCATTTTATGTGCAGGTTGATGCAATTACGTGGTGGATTGATTCCAGTGCCACAAAATATGTTTGTGAAGATCGTTGTTGGTTTAAGACAGGAAGTGTGGTGTTGGAATTCAGTTCTGGAAAATCTATTACTTTGTTTAATGTATTGTTTGTTCCTAAACTTCGTAAGAACTTAATTTCTGGTCCTTTATTAAATAAGTGTGGCTATAAATGATTCTATGAATCTGATAAGTATATCTTATCGAAGTATGGTGTATTTGTAGGATTTGGTTATTATAACAATGGAATGTTTATGTTAAATTTGAATAAAGTTCCTGGTGGTTTTGGTTTTGTTTATATGTCTTCTTCTACTGTTGTTGATACCTCATTATGGCATGCTCATTTAGGACATGTGCACTATAAAAGAATGCTTGAAATGTCTAAAGATGATTTAATTCCTACTATTGATGGAAATGCTGGAAAATGTAATACTTGCATGTTAACAAAAATCACTATGCAACCATTTAAAAGTATAACAAGGAAATTTGTCATACTTGAATAAATACATAGTGATTTATGTGATTTTCATGCAACACCATCTTTAGGGAAAAAAAGGTATGTTATCACATTTATAGATGATGCCTCTAGGTTTTGCTATGTTTATTTGCTGCACGCAAAAGATGAAGCCCTAGATAAATTTAGAATTTATAAAACAAAAGTTGAATTACAACAAAATGACTTGGTTAAAACCTTACGCACAGATAGAGGTGGTGAATATTATGATCTTGTATATTTCCAATCTGGAGGAATCATTCATGAAACTACAGCTCCTTACACACCTCAACAAAATGGTCTGGCTGAAAGGAAAAATAGAGCTCTTAAAGAAATGGTTAATTCCATGTTGTCTTAATCTAGTTTGAGCGACGGGTTCTGGAGAGAAGCCATGTTAACGACTTGCTATTTATTGAATAGGGTTCCTAATAAAAGGAACAAGACTACCCCATATGAACTTTGGTATAAGAGACGACCCAACTTGACATTTTTACGAGTTTGGGATGTCGGGTCGTTGTTAGGCTTTCGGACCCTAAAAGGAAAACTTTGGGTGAAAAGGGTATTGATTGCATCTTTGTTGGATATGATGAGCATTTCAAGGCATATAGGTTTTATGTTATAGAACCTAATGACTGTGTTTCTATTAACGCAATTATAGAATCAAGATATGCAATATTTGATGAAAATCGTTTCTATTTAATACCTAGACCAAAGGATGTCATACCAAATTTGGATGAAATTCAAAGGGATGATCATTCAGATGATGTACTGATGTAGTGTATATCGTACACGTTTTAGGAAAAACGCGTATATGGCAAGTATTAAACGTTCACGTTTAGGAAAACGCGAATGCTCGATAAATGCGAGTTCGTTCTCAGCGGAGGTGTGTATATGTTAGCCAAAATAATAAAATCAAGTTTGGATTAGTGTCGTTTTTAGGTTTAGAGAAAGAAAATTAAAAGACGAGTTAAACTACGACGTATGACGTAAAACGATGAAGTAATTACGTAAAACGCGGCGAAATTAAAATTTTAACCTAAAAATTAATTAAAAATTAATATAAATAAGAATAAAAGTTCAATCAATAAATTTTAAAACCTTTTACTAATTAAATATTCATTTTTAAATGCTAATTAAAGCCCTAAAATTAAATCTAATTAAGAAAAAGCCCAAAATATTATTTTATCAAACTAATATCTTACTTATATTAATTAAACACTAAAAAGTATTTTTCCTAAATTTTAGAAACTATTTTTCTAGTTTTTAAATGCTAAAAACACTTTTTAAACTAAAATAATGATTAAAAATAATAAAATAATGCTAAAATTAATTTTACTCTTTGAAAAATCCTATTTTATATTACTAAACAGTAGAAAAATAGAAAATGTTGAAAAAAAAAGTAATTTTTACCACTAAAAGACAAAACAGTTTAATTAAAATCCTATTTAAACCTTAAACTAATTCTAAAAATCATAAAATAAAGTGAACAATGAACTTTTTATTCTAAAAATCTTAAAATAATTAACTTAATCAAAGAAAAATTTTAAAACTGAAAAGTACTACTTTTTTACACTAAAAGACAAAAACAGATTGTATTAAAACTAACTAAAACTTAAATTAAATCTAGAAAATACAAATGAACAGTAAAATAAAAATTAACTCAGTGAAAAATCTTAAAATAATAAAACAAAACAGGGAAAATTGAAATTTCTTAAAAAACTCACAAAAAAATCTCACTAAAGACAAAAAGAATAGGAAACTGATGTGGACAGGTCAATATCTTTTGTTTTTAGTGCAGCAGTGGGAACACTAAGTCTATCAGTGGGAAAATCTTCCCACTGCTCTATATTAGAAAAACGATTTTGGCTTTTATCTTGCTTGTTTTTTGGATTTGATTGGAAACAAGGGCACCCCTACACTCAGTGGAGTGTAGGGAGTAAAGATAAACAATAAAAACACCAAGTCCAAGCACAGAATCACACAAAAAATTGCAAAAAGGAGTTACTGATGAACTAGGGCAAGTCTGGTGGGTATTTGCTGATACAATTGGTCTTTGGATGAATTTCAACAAGCCAAATCTCACTCAAAACACAACCAAACTATACTTAACTAATTCCAAGTCCTAGATTGCACTTTATACTAACTGAAACCAAGATTTCATAACAAAATTCACTAAAATTGACTAGTTATACCCTACTGATTATTTCTATCAGTTTTTTAACATGCAAACTTTGATAAACTCTAAATAACCTAAAAGCACCTATCCAAAAACACTTCTTACCAACTAAAAAGCATGTGTGGACTATTTTTAATCTCCCTTGTTGTCACCCAAGGAAAAAAAAAATAGCAGACCCAAACACCCCTTATATTTCTGATAAAGAAAATTAACACAGTAAAATCATGTAACTTAACTTGAAATAAAATAAATCAAACACTAATGAGTCACTAAACCTTATCTAAGCCAAAAATAAGCACTAATAACCAAGGTGCAATAACCAAGAACAAATCCACACAAATCACATACAACTCGAACAAAAAAAGGGGCAACAGGGTTCAAGCCTTACTTAGGGGTTGATGCCTTCCTTTAGACATCTTGTGAGCTTATGGGAAGAGTGTAGAGAGCCCTCGTTGCTTGGTCTACAACAGACCAAGAGAGTAACAATGTCTTCAAAAAAAATTGAACAAGAAAGGAAAGAAATGAGATATCTACTTTTGTAACGTGCACAAAACAACAAACCAAGAACAAACAGGCTATAAGCAATTCAATAAGCTCAGTGTCAATAAGCTTATTGAGTGCTTATAACAATAAGCTGTTATAAAAAGTAGAAAAGTTTTTATGAAAACCAACTTTGAAAACCAAACTTTGTGACTAAAGTAAAAATAGCTTATACAAGCTTAACAAAACTGCTTGGGTGTCAACCAAGCAGCCCTACGAGCCTCTATAAGCCCTTGACAAAAACAGCTTATAAACCAAGTGTCCTTGAATTTATAAGCCGTTTATGTGAAGTAGAGAATTTGTGACAAATTTGCAATAAAATTGAAAATTTACACTTGTTAAGCAATAAAATTGGAACTCAGTCTTTTGCACAACTTTTAACATTTCATCTTCATTCATAAATTAAAAATATACAAAAAACTGGAACAAACTGAATATGGACACAAACGTCCATATTCATACAACTGAATGGAAATTTCTAGACTACAAAACCCTAGCAATCAAAATTCTCTAAAAGCCCTTGGTTTTCTCTTGAATTCTTGGTCAAATCCCTCACATGTGATGTTGTACTGTTGTCCAGCTGTGTGGAATGATCATAGCCCTTGAAATAGTCCTTAGGGAGCAAGAATTTAAAGCTGGGACATTGATTTTCTGTTGATGCTATTTTTGCATAATAAGAGGGGCAGGGGACATGTGTGGGGACCACCATGGTCACGGGAAGAGTGGTTTATGAGGTGGGTTTGGTTTAGTGGGTGGTGAATCACTAATCTGGAAACTTAGGGGTAAAATCCCTTTGTTTTGACTGAATTAGGGTTTTAGGGTTCGGGTGATTAGGGGATGGAGGAATAGTATCTTTAGATTTGGATTAGAGATTAAGATGTTTAAAAAACGTTTACCTCCTTTTTCTTTAAGTTTAAACAGATTAAAATCTGTTAATAAAAAAAAGGTGTTGAGTGGGATTGTGACATGGATGGATGGAGTGATATGATTGGCTAAAAAGTGGTAGTGGGTGACGTGTTGATTTATGGTTGGATGAGAGAAGTTTCATAGTCTCCCCCATTTAGTCCTTTTTCTCCCAATTGCTTGTGTTGTCCCATAAATTTGTGATGATTAAGCAATGAATAAAGAAAGAAAATAGATGAAGAAGAGATGAATTCCTAGAGAGAGAAAGTAGTGAGAGAAAGTAGAGAGGAGATGATTAACTTGGTGAGATTAGATTAAGAAAAGAAGTTACAAATGATCATCCACCCTCCTAACATGCTAGGAGGGTAGTATATATAGTCCACCCACATGCGGGCTTTAATGGACTATATATTGGGCCGGGCTTGTCTTTTGGACTTTAATTAGTTTAAATCCAAGCCCGTGAACCACGACTAAATAACTACTTATTACAACGTTCTAATAAATATTACAATAGAAACCTATGACCGAACATTCTTGTTTGACTCAATATTTTGAGGCTAACAATCTCCCCCAATGTGAGGTCATCCCTCTTTGATATTTGGATTCCAATGGAGATTTATGAATTTCGTCATAAATGAGTCTTGAACGTGTAACAGTAGTTTTGTTCCTTCATGCTGTGATCTTTGAGCCTTTGTCGTTGTCTTTCGACTTTGTCTTTAAGTCTTGAGATATTCAAATCATTCTTGACTTGTCTTTGCCATCTTGTGATCTTGTGTCTTTATCCACATGCTCACACTATCAATTGTTGGATAAGTCTTTGGGCATGAATATGTGGTTGTGAATCTTTGACTTTGCTGAGTACACCGTGACGCCACCTTCTCGAGACAAAACATAGACACGGACTGAATGGCTTTGACATTCGTCCTAAATCGGTAGCGTTTTACCTCCGGTCGGTGAAGACCGTTATACGATATTAAATATCGTACCTATGATCAGGTAGATTCAATTAAGAATCTTCTTGACAGGGTTTCGCGGTAGTACTAGCCGTTCTCTTTACTCGACCGTCTCAAAGCAAGACTGCGAACATAAAGAGTGAATCAATTGGATAAATATCCGCTTGATTAAAGTCGTCAATTCAAATTCCTGGAACAAGTTTGATTCATTAAGAATCTTACCATTGTTGCTTTCCAGTTGACACAAGTTTGATTCATAAGAATCTCACAAGTCACCTACCGTAGCGCTGTTTGATGTTGACTCTAGAAGGATTTCCATTCGTCACTGTGAATATTAATGAATATCACTCTGAATGTTCTGGCAAGACCATAAAGATATTGCGTAGAAACCTGAAACGAGTTTGAATCAATTCAGAATCAAACTACTGTTGCTTTTCAGTTTTACATATGTTCAATTCATAAAGAATCTTGCATATGACCTACCGCAGTGCTGTTTGATGTTAACACTGGAAGGATTTCCACTCATCATTGTGAATACTAAGTAGTATCACTCTGAGTGTTCTAGCAATATCACAAGGATATAGCGTAGGACTCTCTTGATCTTCATCCGTGTGTCCTAACGAGATTTGATTGATCTCTTGGCTCTAGACTCGATTTGTGCACTTTTAGTGGTCGGAGGCTGGAGCAGATGCCACCTATTCAATATCAACTATCTCGGAGTGAGAAAGTCAATAGAAGTCGTGTTGATCTCCGTGACAATAAAACAAACTTCTTTTGAGAGAAGTCTGAGTAGCTAGGAAAGGGTTGTGCTTCACATCACTGGGTCCATGATGAGTTTGTCTTCATGATGAGTTGACCCGGTTTCTGCCTAAGTTGTATGGAGGGCTTCTTTCTTTACACCCTTTATCCTTACATTTCTTTTTCATTCTTCAACCCCTTCAATGCTTACCAAGACATCATTACTAAAACCTTGTTGTGATTGTTCCAGTGCTAGCATCAGTACTTAGTCGGCATTCAGCTACGTTCACATTCTACTCCATCTTTCCTAAGGACTTCTAATAATCTATTGGATTGTCCCTGGGAAGATCCCTCCGGTTCTGGTTGGATCATAGGACTTAAACCTAACCACCCTTTTGAAACCAATAACGTCGTGAATTAAAGATGTTGTGGGTATTTGATCGTAACCATGAAAACCACTTTAAATTCTAACAAAGTGTTTGAAAAACATTTAACACTTTGCTAGTTTTGTCGTTTCAGAAATGCTCCCCCTTCAGATGTGCATCGATAATCGAAAGTGTTTCGCACATGTGGGTAAGAGTTAAAGTGCTTGAGTCTTATAGATCACATTTTAATCACATTTTCTCCCCCTATCTCTAATATATAAAATCTTTTGATACTAGAGATACCAAATTTGATTAAAAAATATTTTGAAAAATAGTCTTGAAAATCTTCGGGAGAAAGATGTGTTAATCTTTTGCATGAAGTTGAATTGCTCCCCCTCAAAAATTGTTCCAATGGAATTGTCATTACGAGGATTTGATCCACATTAAACTTTTGAGGATAGGAGTTGTTGAACACACAATTTTTGAAAGATTTTGAATATCATTGAGAAATTCTTGAAAAAATTGTGTTCAACGCTTTTTGAAAAATCAATTCTTTTTGAAGAAAAGGTTTTTCTAAAGCATAAACTTGAGTTCATAGACTTTGAATGTCTTGACGAATCCACTCAAGTGTAAGAAGATTTAACTTCTTTTGCTAAGGGTAAGAGTACAAAAGCGTACACTCCCCCGTGAATTTAGATCCGGGTTGCAATCTGAAAGTGATTACAAGCCATTGTGTTGAGCTCAAAACGTTGAATGTTTTGTGACAAGCTCAACCCAAGATAGATTGCTCTACCCGTTGTTGGAAGTATTGTCCAAAATAGACACTTTCCTTTTGAAAAGATAGAAATGACATGTTTTGAAAAATATTTACAACTTTCATTCGAGCTTTATGTACACACCCGTGTCGTTATTGAGCGACATTTCTAGGTACGTCCATATTATCGATACTGAAAGACATGTCGAGAAGAATATTTTAGGATTATCAAAGATTTTTTACTTTTGTATTTTGCTTTTTGATTAATATTTACAGGTAGATGTTTGATAGATGAATCAAGCAGGCTTCTTTGCCAGAACCTCCAGTTCTGCTAGAGTCAAACATCTCATACCAATTTGCCTAACTAGATACGCAAACCTCTCTTTCGAAAGAGCTTTTGTAAACAAGTCAGCTAATTGGTAATCAGTTCCAACAAAGTATAATTCAACAATACCTCTTTCAACTTGTTCCTTAATGAAGTGATATCTGACATCAATGTGCTTCGTGCGGGAATGTTGTACCGGATTGCAGGAGATGGCTATGGCTGACTTTGAGTCATAGTACATAGGTACTTTATCAAAATGAAAGCCATAATCCGTGAGTTGTGTTCTCATCCAAAGAACTTGAGCACAACACGCAGATAGAGACACATACTCCGCTTCGGCTGATGACAGTGACGTGCAATCCTGCTTCTTGGAAGACCATCCCACAAGCTTGTCTTGACCTAGAAATTGTGCACCACCAGAAGTACTTTTACGTGTATCAAGACACCCTGCATGATCAGAATCTGAATAGGCCGTTAGAAAGAAACCGGTTTCCCTCGGATACCAGAGTCTCATGTGAATGGTATTCTTAAGGTACCGAAAGATCCGTTTAACCTCCTTGAGGTGCTTTTCAGTGGGTCGTGCTTGATATCGTGCACAATAACATGTAGCATGATGTATATCAGGTCTGCTTGCTGTCAAGTACATGAGGGACCCGATCATGGAACGATATCTCGTTTGATCAATGGGTAATCCCTCCAAATCAGCATCTAGGGATGTGGTTGATAATGGTGTCCCAACGGGGTCACATGATGTCATACCATGCTTTTTGATTATCTCTTGACAATACTTAGCTTGGTTAATGAAGATACCACTTGGGGATTGGTGAACTTGAATTCCTAGAAAGAATTTTAGTTCGCCCATCATAGACATTTCAAATCTGCTGTGCATTACTTTTTCAAACCATTTTGAAAGTTTTGGGTTTGTAGACCCGAAAATAATGTCATCAACATAAATTTGCACAAGCAGAATGTCATCCCCATATTTATAAGTGAACAAAGTTAAATCAATGGAACCTTTTGAGAAACCTTTGGAGACCAGAAATTTCGAGAGCTCGTCGTACCACGCCCTTGGAGCTTGCTTGAGTCCATATAGTGCTTTGTGGAGACGATACACCTTGTCAGGATAATGAGGATTGACGAATCCTTCCGGCTGCGTGACATAAACTTCTTCCTTCAAAGGACCGTTAAGAAACGTCGTCTTCACGTCCATTTGATAAACGATGAATCCCTTATGTGCAGCATAAGCAAGGAAAATCCTGACCGCTTCCATTCGAGCTACTGGTGCAAATGATTCTTCGAAATCAATACCCTCTTTCTGTCCATACCCTTTAGCCACTAGCCTAGATTTATTCTTGATGATCGTGTTCTCTTCATCCATCTTGTTTTTCCAGATCCATCGAAGATTTAATGGTGTTACATCGTATGGTCTGTCAACAAGTTCCCAGACTTTAAGTCTTTCAAATTGTTGAAGTTCATCCGTCATCGATTCAATCCAAGCATGATCAGCTAATGCTTCTTTGATGTTTTTCGGTTCAGCTGAACTCACGGCGAGTGCGAACATACAAACATCGGCATCGGTGTTAAGTTGTCGTCTTGTGCGAACGGGCTGTGAAGGGTTTCCAATTACATGAACCAAAGGATGATCTCTAGTCCAATGATGTGTTGAAGGATGTCGTTGATAGAACGTATGCATATTTGACGGATCAACATGGCGAGTAGAAGACTCTCCAGTTTCGTGTACCGGTGTACCGAATGGGTTGATGAATTCGTCTTCGTCAGATAATGCATTGTCTGCTTGGTTTGTGTTCTCTGGAGCAATGACAGTAGTTGTGGATGTTGTAGGATCGACTGTTGAAGTGATATTCTGAGGAGGTAAATCTGCAACAACCCGTGTTGAAGTAGATGAAGTTGTATCCATTTGTTGACGATGATCGGTATCATCATTCTTATCATGAGTGACAGCGGAAGACTTCGATACAACTTGTTTCTCCCCCGTGAAATATTCATCATACATTGGTCCATATAACATTTCCAACTCTTCAATGGTCGTGTCGACTGTCATATCAGCGCTAGAAACATTTTCTGGAACCAGCGTTGAACTTGACGGTTCATTGCTGTGGTCTTGAGTTCTGAGTTCCGTGCGGTTGTGAACGGAAGTCGTTTGTCGTTGTGGATCGGGACTTAAACTGTTTTGTTCAAGTGCCATTTCTTGAGATTCATCAAATCGGATGTGAATTGTCTCGACAATCAATTTTGTTCTTTTGTTGAACACTCTATATCCCTTAGACTGAGTTGCATATCCCACAAGAATACATGCATCACCTTTTTCTTTCATCTTATCCAAATTTTCACCATCTCGTATAATGTAACAAGTACATCCAAAAACATGAAGGTGTTTGAGTGAAGGTTTTCGATCATGAATTATGTGATATGGTGTCTTTTCGTGTCTTGGGATAATTAAGGATCGGTTTTGTGTGTAGCATGCGGTTGACACGGCTTCGGCCCAAAAGTATAGTGGAAGTTTTGAAGCGGATAATAATGTTCGAGCAGCTTCAACCAAAGTACGGTTTCGTCTTTCAACAACGCCGTTTTGTTCGGGTGTTCGAGCAATAGATGTTTCATGTTCAATCCCTTCGGCTTCAAAATACATTCTCAGATTAGAATTCAAAAATTATGTACCTCTGTCAGTACGAACCACTTTAACTTGAGCTAGAAGACCACGTTGTATCAATTTAAGGAAGCTGATGAGAACTTCAGGTGTTTCATCCTTGGACCTCAAGAAGTGAGTCCATGTGTACCTTGAGTAGTCATCGACAATTACTAGAATATATTTCTTTCCATTGATACTCTGAACACGCATTGGACCACACAGATCCATGTGAAGAAGATCTAACCGTCCTTTAGAGCTTGGTGTGGTCTTTGTTTTGAAGCTACTTCGTTTAGCTTTACAAAGTTCACAAGAAGAACAAAGATGATCTTTGATGAATTTCAAGCTTGGAAGGCCTCTCACAATATCTTTCTTGGAAAGCAAGTTAATGGTATCAAAGTTGAGATGAGAAAGACGTTGATGCCATAACCATGCATGAGTCGTTGAAGCTTTAGCCATGAAGCAAATTGGAGTTGATGAAGTTGTGTCTTGAAGTGAAATTGTGTAAAGATCAGTACCCCGTGTACCGGTAAGTAAGTCATTCCCATCATAATCACAAACAAAACATGTCTTCTTTCTGAAAGCAACTTCCAAATCCGCATCACAGAATTGACCAACCGAGAAAAGATTGTGATTGAGCCCTTCGACGTAGTATACCCTTTTATCGTGATATTCCCCTGAACCAAATCTCCATATCCTAGGATCGGTGCAAACTGATCATTTCCGAATCGGACCGTACCTAGGAACTTCTCCACGAAGTTAATTAGAAGCTTGAGATTCCCCGTCATGTGCTTCGTGCATCCGGAGTCCATTATGAAGAGAATTATTTGTATCACCTGCAGAAGAGTTAGAACACGATGGAGCATTTGCTAAATTGGATACCACAGTAGTTGTGATAGTAGAATCATTAGTGTCCTTATCAACATTTAAAGGCAAACTAACACTCGTTTTCACATTTTATGTCCTAACTTTAGGCATCCATTTATATCCGGGAGGACATTGATTAGCAAACCACCATTTCCAAGACTTGCTAGCAGACTCATATAATTCCTTAATTTTGCTTCTAGGATTCTTAGTGGTGGAGTCTGATGCATTACTATTCTTAGTGGGGGATGCACCAGAATGGTTCACTTTGCGTTTGGGTTTACTAGCTCTAATAGGCATTGCAACTTGCTTCTTAGTTCTAGTATCTACGCCTTTGACTTTATTTATAGCACACATAGAATGCTTAGCATTAGCACACTTGCCACATTTGACACAAACAAATTTCACATTCATAACATTCAAATCATTCACAGCATTCAGATCGTCATTACATGTGATAACAGACTTTTTATTCTTAAAAACATTCAAATTCCTAGGGTGTTCTTCTACTTGCTTCATCTTCCCTTGATTCTTGTGTTTCCAGACCTTATCATTCTCTTGAGTGCTCTTAAGCTGAGGCCGGCTAACACTAGTAGTGGAGACTATTCCTGTAGTAGAAGACACACGAATATTAGTGTTTCTAGAAGTCTGAGGCGAGTGAGTATCTTTGTTTGTGGGCTTAGTGGGCATTCTATACATCCCTGGTTTAATCACATTATTGTGCTTAACGCTTGGTGCTACAGGATTCCTTATGGGTTGAGCTTGTGGTAACCTTTCCTTTCCATCCATCGTGGGGGCAAACACAGGTTTTGCAAACGAGGAATTAGATAAAGCAGATGGTTTTCCCAAGATAGAGGATCTATTCTGTTTAGAGGCATTGAGTTGTCTAACAACATTTTTATTAATGCTAGGTTCCACTATTTTCCCACCCATTTTAGCAATGAGTTTCTGCAACTCTGCTATCGCTCTGTCCCTGTCTTGTAATTGAGCTTTCAACCCTTTAATTTCCAAATTCTGTTCATTCATTTCTCGAAATGTTTGGGAAAGTTTTTCTTGCAATTTATTATCATGTGGAAAACGACCAACATCTTTTTGCAAAGCAAGTTCAAGTGAATGACAATGTTTTTGAAGGAAATCAGTTTTGTGTTGAAGTAACTCAAAAGCCTTTTTGTCAACATTTTCTTTACGTTTCGAAAGCTCAATTTCAAGACGTTCACATTCTTTGATCTTATCAAGATATTGGCATGCAACTTCAGAATATTCATCAATATCAGCACAAGATGTAAAATAAGCACACATAACATCTTTAGAAACGCATTCTTGCAAGAGTAAATCATATTCATCTGAGAAATCAGACTTCTCCATTTGAAGATCATCAATGTGTTTCTCAATAGATTCAACATATTTTAAATCATCAAACATTTCAGTCCGAATGAACTCCTCAAGTTGAAGAACAGTTTCTTTAATCAACGCCGTGTTTGGAATTAAGAGTTCTTTGACAAGCAAGGTAATATCTTGAGGAATCGGACGTGTCCATTCAGCATTTTCACGTTTTGCCCAGTCTCGTTCAACAATAGATTTAACATTATCTATGTGATGTTTAAGAATACCTAATGTTTTCCTACTCTTGCTTTTAGATTCATCTAGAGGGAGGTAGTTGATGTATTTGTAAACATTAGATTTCTTAGGTGCAAAAGCTTTCTTCCATTGAATTCTCTTTTGTTTGCATTCTAAGAACACTTCCTCACGAGTTTTCTGAGTTTGTTTGTTGAACAGGCCATAAAGACTATTCTCATAAGCATAATTATATGGTTTAACAAACTCCTTATTAACAAGTGGTTGACTATCAGCATCCCAAAGGGCAGTCTCTTCACTATTGACACTAACAGGCATGCAATCAAGATCTGTCCTTTCAGTCTCATCAAGATAGAGACACGGGTTCGCAGCTTGAGCTTTGGCAAGGTACTCAGGACTTGCAAAGCTAGCTTGACCCTTAAACATCGATGGAGGTGCTAGCATTCTTACGGATTGAATAGAATCATGCGTTTTATAAACAACGTTCTTCAAAAAGTCGACTTGTGCTTCTAGTTTCGTAACTGTTTCGGTTTCTTTATCATATCTACTTTTGAAGTCTTGTTTTAACGCATCTACCTCTTTTTTCTTATCCTCTAGAATTTTAGCAGAATCAGTAGTGGTCATAGAGAGCTTTTGTTCAAGTTCATTAACTTTGGTATTGGCAAGGTACGTTTTTTGACGTTCATCCATTAAGAAAACATTATATTGACGCTTCTCTTTAGCTAATAACTCAAGAGTGGTATTATATTTGTTTTCAAAATCGTCCTTTTGACTTTTTAACGCACTTCCCTTGTACCCCTCAAGCTCTTTGGTTTTCTGAAGGAGCTCATCTCTATAGGTTTCAGTCATCTCAGTAGATTTGATAAGAGCAGCTTTGCATTCTTCAAAGCTTTGAGTGAGCGTAGCGTTTGCCTTTTTTAATTGCTTTTGACTCTTTTTATTTTCAGTGACATCTTTTTGTAAAGTAGCAATTAAATTAGCAAGCGCAATACGTTCCTCTTCATCATATTCATTTGCATGTTGATCATCCTCAGACTCATTATTGCACATGTCTGATGAATCGGTGTGGTATTGCTATCAACCGTTTCCATCATACACGTGTCATTAATGGCATTGGGTAAATCACTATGCTTAGGAATATCACCAAACACATTATATTCATCAGTAGTGTGTACCTTATCGATTGGCTCAGTGTCAAAGATAGGGCCATTGTCATCTTCAGTGACTTTGAGAACTTCTTCAACCTTTGCCATGTACGAGTAATGTGCATCAAGCTCTTGATCAGAATCTTCATCATCAGTATCATCAAGCATTGCTCCTTCCTCAGCTGACAATTTAACCCCTGCTTCCATTTTCTTGCATAGCAGCATCTTTTCCTTGTGATAGCTGGAGTCTCTAACCCTTTTCGGCTTCCTGCATTCCTTTTCCATATGCCCATAACCTTGGCAATTAAAACATTGAATCCCACTCTGCTGAACCACTTGACTTCCAACCGTTTCCCTATTCCCAGTAGCAGCAGCAATCCTCTGAGCATCATACTTAGCAGTTTGTCGATCATATCTTGCAGAACCCTCAACATGTGTTGGATTATGTCGATCATACCTAGAAGGACTTTCACCACTTCGACGTGTGTCATACCTTGGAGGACTCTCAACATATCGGTTCTTTGTGTTAGATGATGTGCGAAGATTGTTGTTGGTGGGTTTGTAGATTTTCTTGTAAGTCTTCATTATGTAAGCAATTTGTTGTTTCATCTCTCGGTTCTTTTGAGCTTGGTCTTCATCACTATCTTCTTCAGATGAGGACTCAGATGGTGGTGATGGTGCTCTTGGCGCTTTACCTCGAGATTTTGTGGAAGATGAAGACTTAGATGATGTGGAATATCGTGGTGAAGATGATGTATTGGAGTATGGCTTAGGAGCACGAGAGTGAGGATCTTGAACATGTTGAGTGGTAGTCAGTAAAGCAAGTGGATTAGCCGTCTTGGCAACACGTTCAGCTCGAATCTCATTTGCTTCATTCTGAAATTGCTTCAAGATGTCAAAGAGTCGATGATATGAGACCTCGTCTAACTTTTCTTGTTGTTTCACCAAAGTGACGAACCGTGTCCACTCGGGTTGAAGTTGTTGAAGAAATTGGACATTGACTTGCATGGTGGAGACTTGAAGATTATTTCTTGTCATGTCATTCATCATCTTATAAAACCTGGAGTAGTAAGAGTCAATTGATTCTCCATCCCTTGAAGTAAACTTGCTAAAATTCCAAAACAAGTTAGTTTTGACATCTTGTTTGTTGAGTGATTCTCCTTGTTGCAAGCGTTCAATAGCAGTCCACATTTCATGTGCTGTCGGGCATGCATCAACCGTGGAGTAAATATCATCTCCAATCCCACTTAAAACCATATAGATGGCTTCCTTCTCCGCATCATGCCAAGCACAATTTTCAGGTGTGAGATTAGCTCTTGTTTCATCACGTTCACTTGCAGGTATTGGATCAGTAGTATCTGTGGCTGCTCTTGGAGGAATTGAGATCTTTTTGAATATATATGGTCCATGAGTAATACATTTCCTCAAGGCATCACCATTAGGTCTTGTGTCAAGGTATCGTATGAAACGTGATTGCCATTGAGCATACCGTCCAGATACAAGCATTGGTGGTCTCTCTTTGTTACCCGCCACCATTATGTTGTTGGTCGTCACACGATATTCGGCAGTAGAATCCATCTCAATATTCTCTGAAATGATGAAGTGAATATGGATCTTAAGTAGATTTGTTGTGATTGTTGTTGTGGTTTAAATTTCGAAAATTGCAATTTTTTTCCAGGCCGACAATAAATTCTCCAGTCCGACAAAACGGTAGACCAAAAAATTTTGTAATCGCCAAAATTTGAAATCGAGCTAGAAATGTCCTAAAACTAGTATGGAAAAAATCTGAATTTACTTGACGAAAAAATTTTAACTCTTTTTTTTTTTTTTTTTTTTTTCTTTTTTTTTTGATCTTCGTGGAAACGATATTCCGAATCTAGTCTAGATGGTGGCTAAGTCTAAAAAATACTCAAACAAAAATTAGCAAAAAAACATGTCATCGGAATGTATGATCGGAATGTATGGTCGGAATGTCTAATCGGAATGATGATCGGAATGTATGATCGGAATGTCCCCAATCGGAATAAACCTGTCGGAATAACCTAATCGGAATGTAGATCGGAATCACTGATCGGAATGCAGATCAGAATCACTGATCGGAATGCAGATCGGAATGTGTTGTCCAATCGGAATGTTGGAAGTCCAATCGGAATGTTGGAAGTCCAATCGGAATGTTGATCGGAATCCCAATCGGAATCTATAAACCCTTTTCCGATTACACCAATCGGAATGTATCCCCCTTTTCTCGGACAAAACTCAACCAATACGTGAATTTAAGCCAAAAATGATCAAAAAACCCAAAAATTTTGTGTTTTTAGCCAAAGTAAATATACCAAATCACTACTACAACTATGTATAAGATGTAGATGAAGAAGTAAAGCACGGAAACACAAAAAAAATTTGAATCCGAGATGATTTATGGATTAAATCATTCGAATCAAATATAATAACACCAACCAATCACAAATCTACCCCGTGGCGATTGATACCAAATGTTGTCCCATAAATTTGTGATGATTAAGCAATGAATAAAGAAAGAAAATAGATGAAGAAGAGATGAATTCCTAGAGAGAGAAAGTAGTGAGAGAAAGTAGAGAGGAGATGATTAACTTGGTGAGATTAGATTAAGAAAAGAAGTTACAAATGACCATCCACCCTCCTAACATGCTAGGAGGGTAGTATATATAGTCCACCCACATGCGGGCTTTAATGGACTATATATTGGGCCGGGCTTGTCTTTTGGACTTTAATTAGTTTAAATCCAAGCCCGTGAACCACGACTAAATAACTACTTATTACAACGTTCTAATAAATATTACAATAGAAACCTATGACCGAACATTCTTGTTTGACTCAATATTTTGAGGCTAACAGCTTGCTACTTCATGTTTATAACAGCTTTCTCCCAAATCCTTTATAAACCAAGTTTTTGTTTTTCTATTTTGGCTACACAAATTTATGAAAAGCTATTCCAAGGTCTTTATGTGTAATATCATCATTCTTCAAGGGAATATCTTGCATAATCTTGAAACTTTATGGACCAAACTTGTATAAATAAGATTTACAAGGGCCAAAAGTGACAAATCTTTAAAAAATGAGGGACCAATCTTGCCAAATCTTTAAACTTCAAGGACTTCTTTGGAAATTCATCGTTCGGGTCTGGTTCATTGTGCGGCTTCGTTTCCCGTGTTCGTTTTTGCTTGATTCTTGTGATCTTTTGTTGATTTTGCGATATTCGTACCTAAAATACACAATGAACAAACACAAGCATATTTTGGGGTATTTTAATGATATTTTTAAGCCCGATTTAGACGATGAGACTATGTATAATTGCAGTCTCATCATGTACCAAGTGAAATTTCTGAACCTCGTAAGAGTAAAAGAGCTAGAAAGGCTAAATCATATGGTTTTGATTTTCAGCTATATTTATTTGAGGGATCAAGAGATCAAATTGGATCTCAATATTCTTATTGTTATAGTATAGAGGAGGATCCAAGAACCTATAATGAAGCTATGCTATCTCGAGATGTTGCTTTATGTAAAGAAGCAATAGATGATGAGATTGGTTCAATTATGGAAAATAATGCATGGGTCTTGTCTGATTTACCACCAGGTTGCACACCTTTAGGTTGCAAATGGATCTTCAAAAGGAAGATGAAAGTCGATGTATCAATTGACAAGTTTAAGGCTCGATTGGTAATCCAAGGCTTTAGACAAAAGGAAGGAATCGATTATTTCGATACCTATGCACCAGTTGCTCGTATCACTACTATTAGATTGTTGTTAGATTTGGCGGCTATTCACAATCTAGTGATCCATCAAATGGATGGCAAAACAGCATTTTTAAATGGTGATTTGGAAGAAGAAGCGTATATGAAGCAACCGGGAGGATTTGAAATACCCGGTAGAGAGCATATGGTGTGTAAGCTAGTTAAATCATTGTATGGACTGAAATAAGCACCTAAGTAGTGGCATCAAAAGTTTGATGAGGTTATGTTATCTAGTGGTTTCCTCCTAAACCAATATGACAAATGTGTATATAGCAAATATGATGACTCCGGTAATGGTGTAATAATTGGTCTATATGTTGATGACATGTTGATATTTGGCACTGACCAAAATCAAGTGGATAAAACTAAAAAGTTTTGGTCATCTAAGTTAACCATGAAAGATATGGGAGAAGCTGACGTTATTCTTGGTATCAAGCTTAAACGTGAAAATAAAGAGATTGTAATTACACAATCTCATTATATTGAGAAAATACTCAAGAAATTCAATCGTGAAGATTGTTCTCCAGTGAGTACTCCCATGGATCCGGTAGAAAAGCTTATGCTAAACATAAGTAAACCAGTGGATCAGCTCGAATACTCAAGAGCCATTGGTTCTTTGATGTATGCTATGACGAGCACTAGACCTGATATTGCTTATGCATTTGGTAGATTGAGTAGGTTTACTAGTAATCCTAGTAGACAGTATTGGCATGCAATAACAAGAGTATTTAAGTACTTGAAAGGTACTAAGGATTATGGTTTATCATATGTTGGATATCCTTCGGTGTTGGAAGGTTATTCGGATGCTAGTTGGATAAATCATGTTGAAGATTCATCTTCTACGAGTGGATAGGTATTCTTGCTTAGGGGAGGTGCCATTTCATGGGCTTCTAAGAAGCAAACACACATCACTGATTCAACAATAGAATCTAAGTTTGTAGCATTGGCTTCTGGTGGTAAAGAAGCAAATTGGCTAAGGAACTTGATACATGAGATTCCAATATGGCCGAAACCGATATCACCAATTTCTATTCATTGTGATAGTGCTATCACTTTTGCTAAGGCTTATAGTCAAATATACAATGGCAAGTCTAGACACTTAGGTGTTAGACATAGTATGGTTAGGGAGCTAATCATGAATGGTGTGATATCTATTGAGTTTGTTCGGTCACAACATAATCTAGCTGACCACTTGACGAAGGCGTTAGCTAGAGACTTAGTGAATAAGTTGGTAATTGGGATGGGTTTGAAGTCCATTTAGACCTACTACCTATGAGATACCCAATTCCCTTCTAATACAACGTTAGAAGCTGAATTCAATGTGAAAAGCTCATAGCTAGAGATTGGAACGCATGTGTTTATTATCCCAAGGTATGTGTTCAGACCTGCAAGTGATGGTTTGGTTGAAGTATATCTTCTTAATGGTTCTTTTGAAAAATTACATGCAGGAGCAAGATTTAAAAGGACCACCTATATGAACATGAAGTTTTGCCGTTTCAAGAAGCTTGGACTTGGCTTTCTATATGTTCATTAATAGATAGGGACACATGGCTTGTAATAGTGTCAAGACTGAAACATAGAGTGTTGTAGAAACTTATGTGTATAGTATCTTTAGGTATTCACATGAGTTGACGGGTTCAATTGTTACGACACCTTGATTCTCGAATATTTGAAATATTTATTATACTAAGATGAAAATTCAATCGCAAGACATTTTCATTTATGCATTTGTTTGTTTTGTTATGTTTGTTTATTATACTTGTATATATTCTTATATATATTTTAGTAGATCAAGGATTACACTAAAATGGGAGGGATTTGTTGGTGATTTTAGTGTCATCAACTATTTTAGTTAATCGGAATTCACTAGAAATCAATGAGATCTCATATTCGGCTCGGAGACGAGTCAGGAGAAGTGCGGAGTGAGCTAATATCTTATCGCCCACGACGAAGATGCAGGGTTCAAGGGGCAAAAAGGGGCAGCGCCCCTTGCAGGGTCAAGGGGCAGAGTCATTACCTTAATTTTCTTGTCAAACCCGAACCAACAGGTCTGTTGGTGAATAGTTGTAACTGCTCATGTAACTGTTTGCAACCGTCTTTTCATTTGTTCATTAACAAATATTGTATCTCACATAACATAACGGAAAACACACAATTTCTCTTTGTTCCTGCTTTGATCTCTTGTGCCTAGATTCAAAGTGTTTCTGCTTGAACTGTCCCGATAAGGATTTCGTATAACTCACGCACCAATAGGGTCAAAATACTTTATACGGAAAGTGAACCTTACACGATTCAAGTTAGATATCCACGATTATCACATCGTCGCACACACACCCTAATTTCTTACAACACATCCCCTTAGCTAGTGTCACAAGGGATGAAGAATTAAGGTAAGGTTGCCAATCCAGATGGAGTGTTTATATGTGTGTGTGTGTGTTTACATTCAAAGATGAATATAATGGTTTAGATCCAATTTAAATTGATAAATGCAAATATTGCTACGTGGGAAAAAGGTACACTCGAGCCATTCGTCAAGGAACTTTGATTTACCGTTTCAACAGAAATGAAGTAGCTTCCAATCCCACAAAAATGACGCTGAAAGTTACTTTGCAAAAGTCGAACTCTATGTTCTTGTTTGCTGAGGTCGATGGAGATTTTGCGGACTTTGCAAAAGTCGAACTCTAAGTTCTTGCATTTACTTATTTGTCCTTGCTGTTTTGATGGAGCAATTGGTGAGTCCAGGGGCGTGGTTGACCGATATGTGTCAAGAGAGATATGTTAGAGAAAAGAAGAGTACAAAGAATCTATATTTTATCGATCTGCGGTTAAAGAGGTTCTAACAATCTGGTATTGTTATGTTGAATGCAGAGACCAATAGGATTGAAGGCTATGAGAAGCATGAGTGATTCAGAATGATCATGCTATGGGTTTTCTTGAACACATTTTTGTATATCCTATATTTTGAATGATAATCCTTTAATGAAATCTATATTGCTCATTGCTATTTCTTTATGCTAAATGTTTGACAATCTTCCACAATATAACTTAATGTAATAGAGCTTGGGATTAACATGCCTGCACCAAACAGATAGCTGTAACACTTTATTAACATGCCTGAACCAAACAGATAGTACAAACACACTCTTTCTTTTGCAGTCAGTTTCTCGGCCAAATCAAGCGGTTCCTTCTCCTTTTTCTCTAGGTTCTTTTAGAATGTCATAGCTTGCTGCAACCACGCAAGGTAAAAAAAGCAATATTAGATTATTTGATCACAGGCTTCCAATTTACAAATAAAAGTCACCAAGAAAATACAGGTCAAAAACATACTTCCTCTCTCGCAGACGCCAACAGTTTGGATTTCTATTAAAAAATAGAATAATCCATACATTGTTGTTCTGTAAGAACAATAGAGTTTCCTTCACAAGGAGTAATGACAATTCCTCAATGACTGAACAGAGTTCAAATGTAACTATGATTTTTTTAGAGGTGTTTACTGCAGCTGCGTTATATGTCGGTTACGTGTATTATTATTTTCCTTCCTTTATCTAACCAATGATATTGCTGAGATTTTGGTTTGAAGAATTCTTGAAGTGACTAAAAAAATGTCAAATGGGTCAAACGGTGAAACCGGTTGGAGTCATCCGATTAGGTGTGAGACCAGGGACGGAGCTAGGGGTTCTCGCGGGTGCCCGTGACCCCTATGAATTTTTTCTACGTTTTGTTAATTTGTGAAGAAAACATCGATTTTTTCTAAATGCATATTAAATGCACCCAGTCAATTGGAACATAATTTTACCTTTCGTTTTAATTCACGTTTTACATCTGTTATATTACAGTTGAAAAACATTTGTGCACCCGGTCATATTTATTCCTGGCTTCGTCCCTGAGTGAGACTTTAACTGCTGAGGCAGATATTGAGGGGCCGTAAGGATCAAAAGAAGAATCACACTCACAGAAGTGCGGCGGAGCCAGGCTATAAAGTCATCGGATGCAGAAAATTTTTAATATGAATATTTATATGGTATATAATTTTGAGACCGGGTTCATTTTGAAGAAATAGATATTTTTAGCAAATATATACACTACGCGACAAAATTTCATCGGTTCCCGTGCATCCCGGGAACCCCTAGCTCTGCTGAAGTGGCAAAATAAGTCACGCGGGTTAGTACAAACACGTTCGTTCGAGTTTTGTCCCATTTCCTAGATTTTGTAAATGTACAATGTGTTAAATATGATTACAGAAACTAGATTTTGTAAATGTATAATATGTGCTTGCTAGGTGACTTATTTGAATTAAGATATCTCTTCCAAAAAATAAGTCAGCTTTTCTTTGAATTACGTTAACAGAAATATGTAAGATTTGAGTGAATATACTATTTTCTTAAAAATATATTCTAAATCAAATCTTCCATAATCATTTCTTAATCTCACAGAACAATATATAAATATATATATATATACGACACCCTTGATCATTTTCTATATCTTCGACCCAAAAACCTTTACAGAACTTTAAATTTTTATTCACCAATCACCATGGCCGCTGCCGCTACTGCTACCAAAGTCGCTGATAAAGTCGCTTCCGCTACCAAAGTTGCTGATAAAGTCGCTGATAAAGCTGTTGCCGCTACCAAAGTCGTTAGCAGCTGCTTCGGCTGGGTGCCTAAAAAGTACAGGAAGTACGTAAAGGCGCTGCTTGTGTTTATTGTTCTGTTCGGCATTGCAATCTTTTTGACATGGCTGATCCTCCGTCCCACAAAACCTCAGTTTTTTCTCAATGACATGAATCTTATCATGTTCAACGCCTCAGCCACAGTTCCAACCTTGTCTTCCAACATCCAAACCACAATCTCTTCCCGAAACCCTAATAAACGAATTGGAATATATTACGATCAAATTAATGTTCACATTGCTTATCGTACCCAACCAATCACAGCTTATACATCGGTACAACCCTCCTTCCAAGGGCATAAGGATGTGACCACTTGGTCGCCTTTTCTTTATGGAATTGATGTTCCACTTGAACCGGTCCTAGCTACGGTTATGGCTGCAGATATAGAAGCTGGGTTGGTGCCGGTGAATGTTAGAGCTACCGGAAAAGTGAGATGGAAAGTTGGTACGTGGGTTTCTGGGAGGTATCATATTAATGTGAATTGTCCTACCCAAATTTATTTTGGGAAAAAGGATGGTGTTTACATGGCTAATCCTGCCATTAGATCTCCGAATGTTATAGCGTGTCAAGTCGAAGTCTAAGGATTGGTGCGAAAAGACAGTGCAAGCTTAGAGTTATGAAAAAGACAGTTCAGTGTGTCGAAGTCTATGCAAATTTTGAGTTTTTTAGTTTTCTATGTTTCTGGAGTTTCTATTTTTAGGATCGGTTTATTTTTTATTCTTCTACAGTGGTTTTTATTATTTGTTTCGTATGGTATAGTGATATTGTTTGGTTAATTATTTACATTCAAACGATGAAGTACTCTTTCTTGAATTAATGTCTTTTATTTGGAATATGTAACTGTTATTAAATGTCGTTGATATGATGAATTATGTTTGAGTTATACTTCTGCAAACGATGGATGCGTTGTTAGTAAACCAAGTGATCACAATATCACACGCAATGCTACAGTTCATCCAGTTAATAACAATAGGTGAGCTACATAACGCCAGTTACAAACGCTTTTTGACAAGCCTTTGCTGCAAGTCTGCAACAGGTGGTCAAAATTGTTTTCTTTTGTTTTTCGTCCAACAATATATGAAGTATTAAGTCAGAATCGCTATCAAATTGCACCTCGTCATCAAGTGAAGTGGTCGAAAGACATTTATAATACTCTTCGGCACATCTTTAGCTAACACTTTGAGGTAAACACCCTCGAAGAACAATAGCCAGAGTATCTGGTATTGTGTTTGACATATTGGTATCCGAGGTAATGGTTTGTCGTTTAGACTTTTAAAGTATGCAGATTATGGTTTTTTGTTTGATGTTCCTTGCATTGAAATTATGAGCAAGAGATGAAAAGTCAGAGGCTAATGGCAAAGGAGGAAAATGCAGATGAGAGTTATGTTATAAAATGACCTATTTATCATTGTTTAATCTTATAATCTGTTAGTACTATGAAGTAAACACCTTGAAATTGTTAATATAGCTATTGTTATGGTAACTTGGGGAACACAAGTAACAGTGGGAAGGAACCAGAGAAAATAGGCTTTGTATTCTATTCTTAATACTACTTTTGTCCTATTTTGCTACAACAACAGCCACACACCCAATCCCGCTGGAGCTGGGATCCTCTTTTGCTACTTGAATGCAAAGTTTAGATGTGAGTTTGTTTAACAACAAACACACAACCTATTTTAACATGTTTTCTGATTTTAGTATTAGAAATGTTTTAGTTTTTTGGTTATTCTAGTTCAATTAAATAATCATAGTGTGACCAGTTAACCACAACAAAACCAACACTGGTTGAGTTTTTTAAGTTTACCAAATTTTGTGCTGGTAAATCTTTAACGGTACATTTCTTGCTAAGATGTGTACATCAGAATACTACCAAATTAACATATTGAGTGACCGAAGTGACGAGTATCATGTTTCCCCAAATCATACATGCCACTATGCCAGGCTGCCGGCACTAGACCTGAGAATGTTAGCATATTTATGAAATTATCATATAATTGTCATTAACAAAAACATTATTGTTGATGAATTACAATGTCTCTTTTATGCTGTATCGCATTGCTGGTCCCTCTGACTTCCTATCTTCTTATCATCTTAATCAGGTTTCCAGCAGGAGGGACTTCATGAAAGGGGGAAAGAAGGTAACATAATTCTCCAATATGTTTTAATTCCGCCTTTCATTTTTTTGTATCATATTGGCATTATGTTCCGTTCATTTGAATTAGTGGGTTAATAGGTCAAACGGGTAAACTTACAAAATTAGTTCAAACTAAACGAGTCAAATGGATCAGAAGTTACCCAATGTGTATATAAATATTTTCAACCTTTATCATCTTTTCTAATCATGTAATCTCTAAAATCATATTATATACGTTGGTTTTCGATATAAGTTGAGAAAATAAGAACAAAGGCAGGCTGGCAGGTCAACTCTAACCAAATTTTTTGGCCTGCACTAAAATGGGACCTGTTCTGACCTGAATGAGTTTTGACACATTACATGACCCACCCATTGGCCATTTCTACTACACGGGATATTGTAAAAAGGACTGACATATGCTGGATGCGTTCATTGTGATGTGTGTAGGTGTGTAGGTGAAGAAAGGTGAACTTCGACCACCAAAGCTGAAGACATAAGACCCTAACAAGTCATATGCTCAAAGGCCTGTGTAGAAAGCTTAAGAGTTCCTTGCGATTACTGCAGGGACGGAGCCATGTATAGCATAGGGTGGGCCATGGCCAACCCCAAACCTCCCACAATTTCTGTTGATATCCATGTATTCAGTTATATTTATGCACATAAATGAGAAATTTAGATCCATCTTCGTGTATTTAGCCCACCCAAACAATGGTGATTGAAACTATCAAACTCTTTTATTTTGTAACAATCTTTAATCAATATGAATTTAATTATGAATTTATTATCTTCACTAAAAAAGGTGATGGTATTATGTATTCTTATAGCAATTAGAATGAAGTTATACTGTAATAATTATGTTTTTGTTCATGTGTTAAGTTTCTATTCAGCCCACCCAAAACAACAATCCTGGCTCCGTCACTGGATTACTGAGTTCTACTGAAAAGAATGTGACGTAAAAGTCCATCTTGAATATGACAACCTTGTAACTTTTTATTGTCATTTTGTCAGAGGTGGCTCAAGGGGTGTGCAAGTAGTGCGGTTGCACCGGGCCTCCGCTTATAAAAGGGCCTCATTTTTATTAGTCTTATACATAAATACATTACGTTGTATAATTCAAGTTTACATGCAATTGCTTTTTAATTTACAAGTGAAATGGAGCCTCTTCTTTGTTATTGCCTAGGGCCTCCTAAAACCATAGGACGGCCCTGCATTTTGTAGCCCAATATAAGAGCGTTGTATATTGGATTTTATACCTTTGTAGTTTAATTGTAGTTTGTTTCCAACTATTTAATGTTGAATGCAGAGGACAACATCCCTTGTTAAAATCCTATTGCAAATTTGCAATGCTGAGAAATATTACATAGATTTGAGCTCTACAAGGTTTTACACACAATGAAACTGTGAACAATTATATATAATCTATCTAAAGCAAACAATTTTTATCAAAGGACAAGACTCAGATGTGAATATTAATTTCATCTTTGGAAGGAATGTCATGTGGAACCGTCTCATGCAGCAGAAGGTGTCCGTTTTCTTTCTTTTACTCGGATGTTGTTTGGTATTGCTTATTTTTTCTGCGTTTATGTTTTTTTTTCAGCAAGAAAAACACTTCCTTCATCCAAATATAAAGCAATTTTTCATAAGAAGGCTAAGAGCTGCCTTTAGGTGTTGTGATACTGAAATAAAAGAGAAATACTAAATCCACTCAAATTTTACACAAATAATTTCACACAATGACATTTAATGATTTGATTGGTGCTTTATGTTTTTATTTATCTCCCTTACTTTTGAATAAAACAATCAAAATCTTGACAACTCATTGTGTGAAAAAAAAAATTGTAAACTTTGAGTAGATGTAGTGTTCCTCGAAATAAAATGACTTTCAAGCCACCAAAAGTAGGAGGTATTCTTGGAAATGTCTCAAATTTGAGTTTCACTAAAGAAACTAGGGGCTCGAATTAAATAGAAAATATTCCCTAAGGAGAAAGTTCGAGACTTCATGCCCAATTATAAGCTCAATCAAAAAAAAAACTTCAGTATTTTATTTTAAGCTATATAGCAAAATTATTGTTTTTACAAATATATTGACTGTTTTACAAAATAAGGAAATCCAAACACTAGTTACAAAAGTAGTTACTTTTTTTTTAATTCTTAACCAGAAGCATATGCAATTAGTAGTCCTTGTTTCTTACCACCTGTAAACTGTTACTTAAATTGGTGCATACTAAGAACGAATGTGTACGAAATGCGATACACCTATTCTTCGTAGGTTAAAAGGCCTTATTCACATCATCAGTCGAAGATGAAAGACTTTTCAACATATGAGAAAAAAGACGCAGCATTTCAAGCACAACAGATCATTGAAACACCCTATGAGACCGCGCTAACAAAGATAAAACATAACACCCAATAGTATAAATTACATGAAAATGAGAAGCATAAAACATGGTGGCTCAAGCGAAACCCATTTATAATGGCACAACATGACCGAAAACCTAATGGAGAGCCAAAGCACTCATTTTGACAAGGGTCAATATCAGAAAAGCAAACCATACAAATTGCACACCACGTATCAGGAAATGCTACAGAGCTCTGAGCAGCAGCACAACAGCATACAGGAGTAAATAGAGAATGCAAAAAGAGAATGAAAACACAATATCAAAATTCCTTAAAATAGCTCTCAAGTGTTGGAAGAAACCAGAAACAACAGCATATTAATGTCAATGGAACGATATCAGTCGAATTTGGTTCTAGAAAACTTTTACATAATCAAGCAGCAAAAAGAGTTGAAGCCCTAGTATACTTAAATGCCGGTAAAGGCTTTCTTTCCACCCCCTGAAGATCCTGCTGGAATCACCTTCAACACGTTGAACCTTACAGTCTTTGACAATGGTCTGCAAACAAAAATTAAAACAGCGTCTCAACTATGGGAAGGAATGAAGACATAGCTTAATAACAGAACAATTCAACAGCCCACATACATAGTGTCTCCCTCAAACCTTAGATCAGTTGATATATTTAGTTACACAGATGCTTCATTATCGTGGCAATCTATGTTTATTTCAAAAATTGGCAAGTGTAAGGTTTTCGGGCATCAATTATGTTTTTCTAAACTTGATTTTAAATTATTCACCAAGTCTGTTTGTCAACAACTCAAGAGTCGTATTTTGTATTTACAAAAAGAACAGCTAGATTCTCATTTAAAGTAGCTTGGGACCAAACTCTGCCTTTGAATAACCAGTATGCTTAAAAATTTAAACTGTTACATACGTTGTAGATCAGCAGAACTATAAGTCAGTATAAAAAATAGCAATAAAGAAACAAACAAACCTGCACTGGCCAACAGTGACATGATCACCCTCCTTCACACGGAAACATGGTGAGATGTGAGCAGGGATGTTGGAGTGTCTCTTCTCATATCTGTACAAGTCAATGTAAACACAATTAGATACCACAATAAAGTTTGTCATGGGCCGTATAGCAACAGTTTTGGCATATTATTTACCTTTGGTATTTCTTGACATAATGAAGATAGTCCCTTCGAACGATAATAGTCCTCACCATCTTAGCACTGTGGCATGTACCAGCAAGAATACGGCCTCTGATAGAAACATCACCAGTGAATGGGCACTTCTTGTCAATGTAAGTCCCTACAAGAAACAAATCACAATGAATTAAGAATTCAAATTAAATAAAAATAACAAATAAAATCACAATGACGAAATTAAATCAAATCATTCAAAAAAATATTAACACATAGATAGCCAAAAAACAATTAATATCAATTGTTTTGTATCAACAACTTACATTAACAAGAACTCTATTATATATGATGCCAATCAAACATAAAGTGTGAACATATAAAAAACATTCACGGTGCAAATTAAAGGAAATGATAAAAGGTTAATGAGTGCATATTTTTAAATTCAACACATAACGGTAGCATTGAGAATATCAAATTCCTAAAAACAACTATACCCAAACTAAACATACTGAAACAGCTTGCAAATTATAATGTCAATAAATAGAAGTTTCATTCATAAAGTGTTGGTAAAACAGACAAAGAATTACAACTTACAAAGCATATCGTCAACGCCCAACAAGCAAACATATTGTCAAATTGGCAGCTTTTGAGCTTACTTGTAATATCTAAAGACTTAATATGCCCACTTTTTTCGCCTAATAGGCTTACCAAGCTGCGCTTATTGCTTAAGTATTTTCATAACCTCAACTTAATAAGCTTAAAAAACATTAAAATGTTACCTTACAAGCTTTACTAGATTTAAATAAGACCAAAATGCTTTAAAAAATATGCTAATCTAAATACACCTTACAGCATGATCACAAAGTGTTATTCCTATAGTGTGCATACAATAAGTTCAAACAAAACTAACAAACCAATACTAATCAAATTCAAATAACTAGTTTCAAGTTCACCGTTACAAACAGCTTAGCACGCAAATCATTTCAGCAACGATACATAAAAAGATGCAAAATACATACCTTCAATAGCCTCTCTTGGAGTCTTGAAGCCCAAACCAACACTCTTCCAGAACCTGTTCCCACCTTTCCCTGGCCTCTTCCCCTTTCCACTCTTCTTCGAGCTATCAACAAAAAAAAACAAATCACATCACATCATATTCAACAAACTTAACCAACTTTTTAACACTATATTAAACAAAATCAAATTGCAATCCCACCAACTAATTCTATTTTTAACACCAAATCAAAAACACTAAGGGAAATCATTTTAACATAAATGAATCACATTTAACAATAAAAAAACAACATTTTTAATACAAGAATGTTAAAATAATCAAACTATAGGGGTGTTTGTTTTAGCTTATATAAGCTAAGCCCATTTCCACTTATATAACAAAAGCCCCAATTTTGTGGCTTATTTGGAGACTTATTAGCTATAAAATTAACTTATATATGCCCATAAGTCTCCAAATAAGCTTAGAAAATTAGGGTTTACGAAATATAAGCCAAAGTATGGCTTAATTTCGGCTTATATAACATAAGCCCCAATTTTGTGGCTTCTTTTGAGACTTAAGGGCTTACACAAGTTTATCATAAGACTGTGAGTCTCCAACTAAGCCACTAAATTTATATAAGCCGAAATGGGTTTAAATTATATAAGCCAAACCAAACACCCTGTATATAAAAAGACTTTTATACTCTCATTCAATAATTACATCCTACACTTAACAAAGACTTATAAGCTTATTATATAAGCTATAAATAAACCCAACTCTTAAGCTTAACCAAACACTCCCTATATTATAAATTTTATCAATTACAAACTCATTCAAATCTAATAATTTTCAATTTATTCCAATCATAATGAAAAATCATCTTTTTTATGCAAAACCAAAGATTTAGCAGAAATAAAAAGAAAATGAAAGATGGTTAATTACCAGAGGAACACTTTGGGTTGCTTCAAGAAAGCCTTCTCAGTCTACAAACAAAAATGAAAACAAATGATAAGTATATATCATTATATAAAGTGATTGATAGGTTTAGTTGATTGAAATGTACCTGTTCTGCCATTGTTGCTTGATTTGAAGGTGTGGCGGCTGATGAATGTGTGTGAATGAAGATGAAGCAGCTCTATAAATAAAACCCTAGTGTTATTTTCATAGTGTATATAACACTTTGTTTAGTGGGTTTTCGATTGGGCTTTTTGTTTTTTCATGGGCCTCATTAAGGAGCCTTTGTGTAAATGAATCGTTTAAGGGTATGAGTGTTACTATTTGTTTTTAAACCGAAAAACTCGAAAACCAAAACTAAACCGATTCAAGAAATTGAACTGAAAATATGACCAAATCGAATTAGCCAAAATCGAACTGAATTAAATATTTGATTTTTGGGTAGGGTGATGGCTTTAGAAATCTAACTCGAAAATCCAATTCATATAAAAATATATATTTTTATAGATATAAAATCGTTAAAACTTTACTCGAATATAAAAAGACATTTTATGATTGTAAAAAAAAATTGGTTAAAAATTCATATAATTAAGTTTAAAAAAATTATAAATGTAATTCGGGCTACTAATGTCAACCTGAAAATTAAAGCTAATTCAAAATCGATTTTCGGTACAATTCGGTTGAATTCCAGTTCATTTTGATTCGGTTTTTGGTATGGCAATTGATATGTACACATATTAGTTTGATCCATGCACATAAAAACAACTATAAATAGACTATTATACCCTCCTTATTAGTACTGTACATTGTTATATCATTTGACTTCCTTAAAAACTTCTTCAATTTCTTCCGCTAAAAACTTCCAATTTACACCTCTAACTTTTACAAAATTACATCACTTGATTATTTCACATCAAATAATCACTTTTTTACAGTGTGTTAGCCCTAAAATGTGAGCGTCATTTAAGAAATGACATTATATTTAAATAGGCAAGACACGGAGGGACTATTATTGTTAAATTGTCAAAGTCACTATTTGTCGCGCCTATATATACCCCTCCATACTTTCATAGAGGGTGAGGATTCTCATTTGTTGTATTTTCATTCTCTCTCTAAAATACACACACTCCTTCTTCCTTGTTATTTTCTCTCTCTAAAAATGTCTAACCATCACTTCTATCCTCCCCGACCTCCGAATCAACTCCTTTAGCTTTGAATCTTATATGATTAACAATTGGTAACAAATACTTCTTTGAATACACTCGATTCAAAGTTCAAGAGTACAAAGAGACAATTCTTCAACACATGAGTAATGTAATGAAGTCCATTACTGAAAGAACACGTCATCAACGGAAAATTGAAAGAAGGGTGAATGAAAGACTGATGAAAACGAACGAGATCAATGACGATGATCGTCAAACAGTGGATGCTTGTTCGATTGTCACATAAAGCAGCGGAACATAATCAGAAAAGCAGCATACCAGCAACAGCTGAGGGAATGATCTAACATCTGATGATGAGGTTATCAGACCCAAATATGATGATGAGCTAATAGCTGAGGTACATTTAACTTCTGTGTATGATTCTAAGATTCATGAGCTCGAAACTATGTTAGCTCAAAAGACAAAAGATTTTGAGGATGCCAAAATCGATTTTTCAAAGAAAAAAGACAAATTTGAGGTATATTTTGAAAAACTTGAAAAAGAAAATGTTATTCTTGAAGAAAAACTAGATCGTAAGATTCAAGATTCTAATGCGGAAAAAAGAACATTTTGTGAAACAAATAACTTTGTTAGAATCAAAGTTTGCTTCTCAAAATCCAAGTTCTCCGCCTGCTTCATTAAGTGAAATATATGTGCAACCTATCGACACTATAGATAGTAATGACGCGAATGCTGATAACGACATAATTGATAATATGAACATTAAGTTAGAACAACGTGTCGCTCAATTACTTCTACAAAATGAGCACTTAAAAGCTCGGATTCAGGAAAAGGTCTTGCATTGACAGTGGTGAAAAATAAATTAAGGAGGCTAAAAGGAAATAATGTGGATACTGAGTTAGCAAATTAGTCAATCTTGTGGAAACCTCCTACTCAACCATTCACAAACCACTCAGTTGCTAGACAACCGAATGCGTTTAAATCTGAATGACCCAAAACGTTGAACCCGAGGTTTGCATCCCAAGTTGATGTGCATAGAAATTTGCTAAAAATAGTCACTCCATAATCTAGATCCTCCTTAAGAAATTATGCCTATGCAAAATCCGATCACATGGATGCTTCAAGCAACTCTAGAAATAGCTCCAAGAACATGCATATGCGTAGTTCAAATGACACGGGTCATAAAAACTATCTAGAGGATGCTAAGATAAAGACACAAGCAACATATAGGACCCAACCTAAACCTAGGAGTGTTATTCACACATCTAGGAATTCTCGACCCTTCTCAAATGTGCTCAAATCTGCCAACCCTAGGAACTCTAGATCCTTCTCAGATGCTAAGCACTTTGTTTGCACAAAATGTAACAAATGTGTGTTTAATTCCATTCATGATGATTGCATCACAAAAGTCCTAAACAATGTGAGCCAAAAAGCTAGAGCATCTCAAATACAACACCCTACAGGAAATAGATTTTCTCCAATTAAGTCTTCCGATGTGCATGAGAAAACTATGTTTCCTAGACCTTGTCTTAAGTGGATACCAACGGGTAGAATCTTCAAAACAATTGGTCTTAAATGGGTTCCTACTGGAAACATATTTCCCTCTAGCACGACAACGGTTTACTGTGAACCCCCACATGGTTCTCACAAAGATATCACTAACCAATATGCAACCATACAAACTACAAATGAAAGTGCATGTACCAAAGTCAAGGCTCAACGAGCACCCAAATGTCCAATCTTTGAATACCATTCAACAAAAGACACACTCAGAGTTTGGTTGCTGAAGAAGCAGATATCTGAGAAACAAGTGTCTCACGGGTTTCACAACCAAGCTCGACATGATTTACAATTACATCAGATCGTGACTCGTGCCTTAAAGAAAGGAAAGTTTATCACAGATGAAAACTTATCCTTAACAACGGGAAAATAAAATTTTTTCGGACGTGAGCTATCGATAAAAACATTCCAAGTTTTTAAGCTCATGTAAACGACTTACAGTTAAATGTCAGACTGTAACTCGAACTTTAAATAAAGGAAAGTGTATCTTTAAAGATAACTTATCCTAACAAACGGGTAGAGCAATCTATCACGGGTTGAGCTTGTCACAAGACATTCAAAGTTTTGAGCTCAACACAATGGCTTGTAATCACTTTCAGATTGCAACCCGAATTTATATTCACGGGGGAGTGTACGGTTTAGTGTGCTTACCCTCAGCAAAAAAAAAGAGAATTCTTCTTACACTTGAGTGGATTCGTCAAGACATTCAAAGTATATGAACTCAAGCTTATACATTAGAAAAACCATGTCTTCAAAAAGAAATGGATTTTTCAAAAAGCGTTAAACATAAAAAAAAATTCAAGAATTTTTCAATGATTATTTAAAAATTTTCAAAAATTGTGTGTTCAACACTCCTACCCTCAAAAAGAGAAATGTGGATCACATCCTCACAATGACAATTCAATTGGATCAATTTTTTGAGGGGGAGCGTTCCAAAAAATTCATGCTATTAAGACACACTTTTCTCCCAAAGTTTTTCAAGACTATTTTTTGTGATATATTTTAATCAAATTTGGTATCTCTAATATCAAAGATTTTATATATTAGAGATAGGGGAGAAAATGTGATAAAATGTGATCTAATATATGAAACATATATTTAAGACTCAAGCACTTTAACTCTTACCCACATGTGCGAAACACTTTTGATTATCGATACACATGTGAAGGGGGAGCTTTTCTTAAACGACAAAACTATTAAGGTGTTAAGTCGTTTTATGGTTACGATCTCATACCCACAACATATTTAATTCACGACGTTATTGGTGTCAAAAGGGTGGTTAGGCATACGTCCTATGATCCAACCAAAACCGGAGGGATCTTCCCATGGACAATCCAATAGATTATTAGAAGTCCTTAGGAAAGATGGAGTAGAATGTGAATGTAGCTAAATGCAAACTAAGTACTGAAGCTAGCACTAGAACAATCACAACAAGGTGCTAGTAATGATGTCTTGGTAAGCATTTAAGGGGTTGAAGAATGAAAAAGAAATGTAAGGATAAAGGGTGAAAAGAAAGAAGCCCTCCATACAACGTAGGCAGAAATCGGGTCAACACATCATGAAGACAACACATCATAGACCCAGTGATGTAATGCACAACTCTTCCCCAGATGACTCAGGCTTCTCTCAAAAGAAGCTTGTTTTATTGTCATGGAGATCAACACGACTTCTATCGACTTTCTCACTCCAAGATAGTTGATATTAAATAGGTGGCATCTGCTCCAGCCTCCGACCACTAAAAGTGCACTAATCGAGTCTAGAGCCAAAAGATTAAAGAAATCTCGTTAGGACACACGGAATGACGAAAAAGATAGTCCTACGTTATATCCTTGCGGTATTGCTAGAACACTCAGAGTGATACTACTTAGTATTCACAATGATGAATGGAAATCCTTTTAGTGTTAACTAATAAGTGTGAAAACACTTATCCTTTTACCACTTATTTCCAATAATAACAAGACCAAAACGTGTATTTTATGTCGTAAAAGTCGGAATTATGTGTGGTTTGTGTTTTTATTGTGTTTCAGGATAAAAATATGAAAAAGGAAGAAAACACGGGCTATCATGGGCTTTTATCGAAGAAAACGACAAAAGACGAAGTCAAAAGATCAAGAGTGAAAAAAGAACGGAAGTCCAAGGCCTATTCTGAAGATTAATCGAAGAAAAAGTCTAAAGACGGAAGTTTAATGAAGTCTAATAACTCAAGTCTAATAGAAGAAGAAAATTATAACACAAGTTCAATTTATATTGACAAATCCCGAGACAACGTCGAGAAAGACAAAGAATTTAAATCGAGTCGAGACGAGAAGAAAGAAAGAAGGAAGCACATATGCACCTCCCCACCTCCTATATATACCCTCCTAATGACACATTAGGAGAGTGTTAGTTAATTAGTTCATTTTCAATTCTAGTAGTTTAGTTTTTAGAGAGAGAAAGTGTTTAACTTTCTCTCATTAGGAAAACTTCATCTTTTTATTCCTTTCTTGTTTGAATAAAATCTTTACTTTTGAGAGTTTAATCTTGCTTTGATCTTTAATCTACTTCTACCTTTCTTTATTTTGATCTTGATTAGTGATAATCTTTGATTTTGTTTCATCTTGATGCTTATGTGAATAAAAAGTTTATCTTTTTATTCATCTCCAAGTTTTAATACGGATTAAGTTTTGAGCTTTTCATACTTATTGGCTTAGTTTGTGTTTAGCTTATTTACGTTTTAAGTTTTCTTAAAGTTTTAGTCTTTTTAAAGTTTGATTTAAAAGTTGCTTATTTAAAGTTTAAAAGTTCTTATTTTTGCTTTTTAGTTCGTCTTATTATTAATTTGATTAAGTATTGGTTTGAGCTTATTAAAAATAGCTTAAAACTTCGCTTATTTCGAATCACAAAACCCTCGGAAAGGGGTTTCCCCATTCCGACAAGCATTCCGATCACCCATCGGATTAGGGCTTTCACATTCCGACGGGTACCAATATTATTCCGATCACAAGGATCGGAATAGGGTTTCTCTATTCCGACGGGGATTCCGATTTGGATTCTGACGAAGGAAATTATTTGATATTCTGACTGTATTGTTTGGTTGTCATTCCGATAGAAGCTCTTTCCGACAGCAACATTCCGATAGGACTTGTTTTCTTGCATTCTGATAGACACTTATTCCCACAGGATTCCGATTGTGTTTCCTTTGACATATTCTGACCATTCATTTTATGTATTCCAATTGGTACATTCCGATTACATTTCGACAGTAGTATTTTTGGATATTCCGATTGAGTGGATTCCGATCTTATTCCGACGTGACATTCTAATGGGGTTAAAGTTTTGTTTTTATAAAGTTTTAAGTTTTCAATTTACCTTCAAGTTTTTAATCATTTATTTTTAACTCGTAATTTAGTTTAATTTTTAAAGTTTTAATTTTACTCTACAACATTTTCTTATTTGCTTTTAGTTTAAAATAGATAATATCAACCCCTCCCTTTTTAGTGACCATTACCGACTATTTCACCATTAACCGTGATCAATTCGATTAGATACCGAGAACGATATCGAGTACACAAATGCTAAAGCAAGCTAAGCAAAAGTCATGTATTAAATGGCGCCGCTACCGGCTCTTTTCGTAAAGATTAACGGTTTTTAGTGTGAAAAATTAGATTTTGGGATCCGTTCTTTTGGGAACGTTATTTTCAAGCACAAAAACTTTTTAAAATCCTAAAAAAAAATATAAAAAATTTTCAAAAATACAAAAACAATAAAAAAAGAGAAAAAAATCAAAAATATTTTATTTCCTTTTAGTGTATGCGTACTCGATCTACGTCTTATCCTGAGCCCGAGACTCTTAGAGACATAGATATGGCCGGTGTGCATAACAATAATAACAACCCACCCCACCCCAATTTGAATAACAATAACAACAACAACAATTTTCCCCCACCCGACCTACGCACAATGGAGGAGCTTTGTCAGCCAACCATGAACGAACGCGGAGGACCGATTGCGCCGCTGCAAATCACGGCTCCTGAATTTTCATTAAAGCATCACATGATCCAGCAAGTTCAAAACGCTTGCCCATTTCACGGATTACCGGATGATGATGCCAACAAACATCTCGACAAGTTCATCACCGTCACTCAAAGCATGAAACTGCCCGGTGTTTCCATGGATTTTCTTCGCCTTCACCTCTTTCCACACACTTTGTCCCACCATGCCGAAAAATGGTTTGATAGTCTTCCCAAAAACTCAATTCATACATGTTAATCCCATTCAATCCATAACACAAGATTTAGAAGAGATATTTAGAGAGAGAAAGATAAGAAAAGTAGAGAGAGAAACTAGAGAGATTTTGGAAGGTTAATGTTTACTAGAGAGAGAAAGTAAAATGAACCAACACCCTCTTCCACACATGGAAGAGGATATATATACCCTTGGCATATGGGCCGTGTGTTTAGTATCCTTGGGCCGGGCTTGACTTTGTTTTGGGCTTACGCCCCTAACTTATACAATATTAGCTTAAAGTTCAAGCCCGGTTTTCCCGACTAACCTATTACAATACAAGACCAATAGCGACTAAGATGACCTATTACATTCTTGTTTGACTATATAAAATATACGGCTAACAATCTCCCCCAATGTATCGGTCATCTTAAAAAGCTTAGAAAGCATAAGATGATTGAGTGAATACATTCTTGTAGAGTAGATCTTCCTGCTTTGGTCTTGTATCTTGGTCTTGATCTTATTTGTAACAGCTTTGTTCCTTCATGCTTTCGTGATCTTTATCTTGAGCCTTTGTCATTTGACTTTGAGTGCATGAGATCTTCATCTGTGCTCCATGTGACTAAGATGACCTATTACATTCTTACATTCTTAGGTATCTTGATTATCGCTATCTTGTGCTCTTGTGACTTCTGAATCGACATCGGTTACACAACTACGCCACCTTCTTGATATGCAGCAACACATATAGACACGGATAAAATGGCTTTGAACATTTCATCCTAACTCGGTAGCGTTTTACCTCCGGTCGGTGAAGACCGTTAAACGGTATTAAATACCGTGCCCGTGATCAGGTAGATTTGATTAAGAACCTCCTTGACCGGGTTTCCCGGCGGTAGTAGCCAGTTCTCTTTACTCGACCGTCTCAAAGCAGACTGCGAACGTAAAGAGTGAATCAAAAAGGATACGGTTATCCGTTTGATTAGAGTCGTCAATTCAGAATTCCTGGAACAAGTTTGATTCTATAAGAATCGCACCATTGTTACTTTCCAGTTTGCCACAAGCTCGATTCATAAGAATCTTACATGTTACCTACCGCAGTGCTGTTTGATGTTGACACTGGAAGGATTTCTATTCGTCAGTGTGAACACTAAGGAGTGTCACTCTGAATGTTCTGGCAAGATCACACGGATTTTGCGAAGAAACCTGGAATCAAGTTTGAATCAATTAAGAATCCAAACTTAGTTGCTTTCCAGTTCTCACAAGTTTGATTCGTGTAGAATCGCACAAGTTACCTACCATGAACTTGTTTGATGCTGGCTCAAGCAGGATTTCCATCTTCATTGTGAATCGTATCACTCAGATGTTCTGGCAATATCACAAGGATAATGCGTAGGACTCGATTGTGTCCTAATGAGATGATTGATAGATCTCGATTGGCTCTAGACTCAATAAGTGCATTTTGGTAATCGGAGGCTGGAGCAGACTGCCACCTTTTCAATATTAACTGACTCGGAGTGAGAAAGTCAATAGATACGTGTTGATCTTCGTGACAATGAGACAAGTTTCTTTTGAGAGAAACTCGAATGGCTGGGGAAGGGTTGTGCATCGCATCACTAGGTCCATGACACTTGTCTTCTAAAGATGTGTTAACCCGGTTTCTACCTAAGTTGCATAGAATATTCAACTCCTTCAATGCTTACCAATACGTCATCATTAGCACCTTGTTGTGATTGTTCTAGTGCTAACTTAAGTAATTGGTCCGCATTCAGCTTCATTCCACTCCATCTTTCCTAAGGACAACTATTTCAAGCTATGGAATGTCCTTGGGTAGATCCCTCCGGTTCTGGTTGGATCATAGGACTTAGTTTCCTATCCTAAACCACCTTTTGACTCCATCGTTCCGTCGTGGATAGTAGGTTGTTTTGGGTAAAGATCGTAACCATAAAAAATCAAAACTTTTAACACTTGAAAGTTTTATATTTTCAAAAAGCTCCCCCTACACACATGCATCGATATACGAAATAGTTTGGCATGTGAAGGAAAGAGTTGCACTAGAGTCTTTAAGATCACATGTTGCGATATATTACATTTTAATCACATTTTCTCCCCCTATCTCTAATAAAAAAATCATATTAGAGATCCCAATTGATTAAAATATGACAATTTCTGAAAACCGATTGGGAGAGAAACATGTGTGCACGCATGATTCATGGAACATTTTCAGTCGGGTCGCTCCCCCTCAACAATATATGTGTGTCTTGAGACAAAATTTCAGAAAAACGACACCACAAAATATGTTGAGGTACGGAGTTGAGATGCCTTTACCGATAATATATGAGAGATTTAATATCATTTTCGGAATGTGTTGGATACATAAAATATGACAATTTTAGAGATGTACCCAACAACATTAAAAGGCTTGATTTTAAAACGCTCCCCCTCATTGATTAAAATAACATATGACAATTTTGAGATATAAAAACCAAATATGAGGAAGGGAGTGTTGAACACACAATTTTGAAAGATTTAGAAAAACCTTTTGAGAAATTCTTGAAAACTTGTGTTCAACGGTTTTAAAATAATCAGGATAGAAGACTTCTCTTCTATTGCTTAGGGAAAGCGCACTGAAACGTACACCTCCCTTTCGGGTCCGTTTTTCATGAGCTCAAAACATTGATTGTTTTGTGACTAGTTCATGACCGAGAAAAATAAATTTCCCGTTGTGAAGGATAAGTTATCATCCGTGATAAACTTTCCTTAAGTTGAAGTTCGAGGTCTAAGCTGACATTTACTTAGAAATCGTTTTTCATGAACTTAAAAACTTTGAATGTTTTTATAGGAAGCTCATGACCGAGAAATATTAATTTCTCGTTGAGAAGGATAAGTTATCGTCCGTGATAAACTTTCCTTATTTGAGGTCCGAGTCCTAAGCTGTGATGTGCTTAGAAGTCATCGTGAGAGTATATCAAGCAGCTTCATTTGCCAAAACCTCCAAGTCTTCTGGAGTCATATACTTCATACCAAGATGGCCAACGAGATACGCAAACCTATCTTTCGAAAGAGCTTTTGTAAACAAGTCTGCCAGCTGGTACTCAGTTCTGACAAAGTATAATTCCACGATGTCGCGTTCCACTTGTTCCTTGATGAAGTGATATCTGACATCGATGTGCTTGGTGCGTGAGTGCTGAACCGGATTGCAAGATATGGCTATGGCCGACTTTGAGTCACAATACATAGGTATTTTATCAAAGTAGAAGCCATAATCCGTGAATTGAGTTCTCATCCAGAGGAATTGAGCACAGCACGCGGATAGAGCCACATATTCTGCTTCAGCTGATGAGAGCGAAGTGCAATCCTGCTTCTTTGATGACCAGCTGACAAGCTTGTCTTCCCTTAGAAATTGTATGCTACCAGAAGTGCTTTTTCGACTATCAAGACAACCTGCGTGATCAGAATCTAAAAAAGCTGTTAGATGAAAACCGGTTCCCTTCGGATACCAGAGTCCCATGTGAATGGTATTCTTAAGGTACCGAAAGATCCGTTTAACCTCTTTGAGGTGCTTTTGAGTAGGTCTGGCTTGATATCGTGTACAATAGCATGTGGCATGATGAATATCAGGCCTGCTGGCTGTAAGGTACATAAGTGACCCGATCATACTGCGATATCGCGTTTGATCTACGGGATATGAGTACAAGTCAGCGTCTAGGGATGTGGTCGACAATGGTGTACCAACGCGAGCACATGAGGTCATACCATGCTTTTTAAGTATCTCTTGAGCATACTTAGCTTGGTTTATGAAGATACCACGTGGGGATTGATGAATCTAGAGGCCTAAAAAGAATTTTAGCTCCCCCGTCATTGACATTTCAAATCTGCTGTGCATTAATTTTTCAAAACGTTTTGAAAGTTTTGGGTTCGTAGAACCAAAAATAATGTCATCAACATAAACTTGCACCAGCAGTATGTCATCCCCATATTTATTAATAAAAAGAGTAGGATCAATAGAACCTTTGGAGAATCCTTTCGAGACCAAGAAGTTGGATAGTTCTTCGTACCATGCCCTTGGAGCTTGTTTAAGTCCATATACAGCCTTCTTGAGACGATAGACTTTGTCAGGGTGATGAGGATCGATGAATCCTTCCGGCTGATTCACATACACTTCTTCCTTCAAATGATCGTTGAGAAAAGCAGTTTTAACGTCCATTTGAAAAACCGTGAAGCCCTTATGTGCAGCATAAGCAAGGAATATTCTGACAGCTTCCAAACGAGCAACTGGAGCGAATGATTCATCGAAATCTATCCCTTCTTGTTGACGATACCCCTTAACCACAAGACGAGATTTGTTTTTGATGATGGTTTGTTCTTCATCCAGTTTGTTTTTCTAGATCCATTTGAAATCTAAAATTGACATTCCATAGGGTCGGTCAACAAGTTCCCAAACATTTAGGCGTTCAAACTGATGAATTTTGTCTTGCATTAATTCAATCCACGCATGATCAGTCATGGCTTGTTTGATGTTTGTAGGTACAGTTAAACTCACGGTGAGTGCATACATACACACATCGCCATCGGTTTCGAGTTGTCTGCGTGTTCGAACCGGTTGTGAAGGATTCTAATGACTTGCTCCAATGGATGATCACGTGTCCAATGGTGAGTGGATGGATATGGTTGGTAGAATGTATGCATGTTGGACGGATCAACATGTTGAGTAGAAGACTCTCCGACTTCGTGTATCGGTGTACCGAACGGATTGATAAATTCTTCTTCGTCAGGTTGTGCATCGACTGCTTGATTGTTGTTTCCTCCTTCAGCATTGACGGTTGGTGATGTTGGTTGTATGACTGTTTCTTGAGTTTGTTGAGTATCCAATGGAATTGTCTCTTGAGCAACGGTTGCTGAAGTAGGTGCATTTGTATCTTGTTGACTTTGTTCGGGTGCATCAGCAGTATTGACAACGGAAGGCTTTGACACAACCTCTTTGTTTCCATAGTAATATTCATCAAACATTGGATCATATAAATCAACCAACTCATTCATTTCTGTCGTATCCGTCGAGTCTGCTGTAGGAGTACTTTGTTGACATTCGTGCACGGGACGTACACTGTTTTGTGTAAGTGCCATGACATGACTCAAAAAAATTTGTCGCGCTACTTTCCACCATCCATGGTCACTAGTCTTCGCAACCAAATCAGTGGATTCACTCAAGAACCTGATGAGTCGCTTTTCGATGCTTGGGAACGATATAATGTCTTGATCGACTGTTGTCCAAACCATAACATGCTCCCCGTTACTTTGATTGATACTTTCTATAATGGTTTAACTTTTCGTGATCGTGATACGATTAATACTGCCGCCAGTGGTACATTCATGAAGAGAAGACCAAAGGAGTGTAGAGAGCTTATAGAGAACATGACCACTCACCACAAAAATTGGGATTCATCCGCATCCTCAAGATCAAACCCGAGAGTCAATGTTTCTTCTACTTCTTCAAACCCTGATATGACCGAAATGACCCGCGCAATAGTCAAAATGAGCAAAAACATGCAACTTTTGGCTACTAACCAATTTCAACAAGCTAAAGCTGTAGAAACTTCTTGTGAGATTTGCGGGGGTTCTCATTCATACACCGATTGTCCTTCTACTCTTGACAATCCGGAAAATGTGTATGCCGCTAACGGTAACTTTTCTACAGGAGGCTATCAAGCACGTCCTCAAGGAGACCGTAACTTGCTAAGTTATCGTTCCAACAACTTTCTATCTCCACCCGATTTTTCTCCTCAAAACCAAAACCAAAACAATTTCAACCGCAACAATCAAAGCCAACCTCGAGCTACCAATCAATATCAATCCCAAAAAAACCCATATCCACCTCAAGGAAATAATCCAGCTTACCAAGCCTCACCTCTCAATCAACCCACGGTATTAAACCAAGACTTCGAAGCTTACATGAGGACCAATAGAGAGATGGTGACGAATCTTCAAAGCCAATTCATTAACTTGAAGGGTGACATGGCGAAACAAGGGAATGATATTCGAGCCGAGCTAAGGAATGACATGGCGAAACAAGGATATGATCTTCGAGCCGATATGAGAAACTCTATGAGCAGTCAAACGAATAACTTAAGGGATATGATGGCTAGTTTTTTCCCAAGTAATCAAGCCTCTGGTTCGGGTTCTCTTCCGAGTAACACCGTTGCTAATCCAAGAGGGGAGATGAAAGCAATCACCACTCGAAGTGGAAAAGGTTTAAAGGAACTCGAGCTTCCTACACCTACACCGGTGATTGTGACAAAGGAAAACGAGTACCCTTCTCCAATTCCTCCACCTTCTACTTCCACCCCTCCACCACCCAAGGATGTGAATGAGAATTCCATTCCGAAGCCTTCATCTCAACCCAATATACCAAGGTTGAGGAAAGAGAAGTTGAAGAACAAGGATGATATTCAGGTTTCTAACTTTCTTAAAATTTTTAAACAACTGAATTTCAACATCTCCTTTGCCGAGGCTCTCGCTCACATGCCGAAGTATGCGAAAATGTTTAAAGATCTTCTCAGTGATAAGGAGAAACTCCTTGATATCGCTCAGACTCAACTTAATGAGAATTGCTCCGTAGTGCTCTTAAGGAAATTACCCACCAAACTTGGTGACCCGGGTCGTTTTCTCATTCCTTGCAACTTCCCCGAGGTAGAGAATTGTATGGCCCTAGTCGATCTAGGTGCTAGTATAAACTTAATGCCATTAAGTGTTTGGAAACAATTATCTCTACCCGAGCTAGTCCCCACACGAATGACATTGGAATTAGCTAACCATACGGTTGCTTATCCGGTGGGGATAGCCGAAGATGTCTTCGTCGGTGTCGACAAATTCACCTTTCCGGTGGATTTTGTTGTCGTTGACTACGAGATGGATCCCCGTGTTCCATTAATCGTTGGACGTCCATTCTTGAGGACCGGTCGCACTCTCATTGATGTAGCCGCGGGCGAATTAATCATGAGAGTTGGTGACAATAAAATCGTCTTCAACATGGGTAAACTGTCTAAACAACCTTCTGAAAACGAGAGCGTTAATTTCATTGACGTTCTTGATGAGGCTTGTGAAGAACATTTCAAAGATGCTTGTAAAAGTGGTTCTTCTTCTCTACCCATTGTTGAGACTGTTGCCTCTATTGCTCCCTCACTGACTCCATTTAGAGAAAGTGATTTCCTTTTGAAAGAATTTGAAGCAACTTTGGGAGATGTGGACTTACAATATGACGATTCTCCCTCCAATTGGGATGAAGACATTCGTACCATTGAGAAACTTCTCAATGAGGACCATATTTCTCCACAGTCTCTTAAGGAAATCTCTATCGATGATCCGAATTTGACTACGCCTTCCATCGAAAATCCTCTGGATTTAGAACTTAAGGACCTACCGTCTCATCTCGAGTACATTTTCCTTGAAGACAATAAGAAGTTACCCGTCATCATCGCAAAGGAATTGAAAGAAGAAGAAAAATCTCGACTTATCGCCGTGCTGAAGAATCATAAGAAAGCGATTGCTTGGAAAATCTCTGATATTCGTGGAATTGATCCTCACTTTTGCACACATAAAATTCTCATGGAGGACGACTTTAAACCCACTATTCAAAACCAAAGAAGGGTGAATCCCAAGATCCATGACGTTATCAAAAAAGAGGTTATCAAACTTCTTGATGCGGGAATGATCTACCCTATCTCGGATTCACCATGGGTTAGTCCGGTCTATTGTGTGCCTAAGAAAGGCGGAATCACCGTTGTGCCCAATGAAAACAACGAGTTGATTCCTACTCGTCTCGTTACAGGGTGGAGAGTTTGTATAGACTATCACAAACTCAATGATGCTACGAGAAAGGATCATTTTCCCCTTCCTTTTATGGACCAAATGCTTGAACGTCTAACGGGTAATGACTATTATTGCTTCTTAGACGGTTTCTCCGGGTATTTTCAAATTCCCATCGATCCTAAAGACCAAGAGAAAACCACATTCACTTGTCCTTATGGAACATTTGCTTACAAACGAATGCCTTTCGGCTTATGCAATGCTCCTGGGACTTTTCAAAGGTGTATGATGGCTATCTTCCATGACATGGTTGAAGAAACTATGGAAGTCTTCATGGATGATTTCTCGGTCTATGGTGATTCTTTCTCTTCTTGCCTTGCCAATTTGGAACGTATGCTTAAGCGGTGTGAAGACACTCGCCTTGTTCTAAATTAGGAAAAATGCCATTTCATGGTAAAAGAAGGCATTGTGCTTGGACAGTAAATCTCAAAAGCCGGTCTTGAAGTTGACCGTGCTAAAGTTGATGTCATAGCAAAATTACCTCCACCTTCAACCGTGAAGGGTGTGAGAAGTTTCCTTGGTCATGCGGGCGTCTATCGTGGATTCATTCAAGATTTTTCTAAAACCGCTCGCCCGATGACCCACCTCTTGGAAAAAGAAACTCCTTTTATCTTTTCTAAAGAGTGTCTTGAATCCTTCAATCTTCTTAAGGACAAGCTAACTAAGGCACCGGTCTTGGTTACCCCTAATTGGGAGCTACCTTTTGAATTGACGTGTGATGCTAGCGACTTTGCTATTGGAGCGGTTTTGGGCCAAAGAGTGAACAAACACTTCCAACCAATCCATTATGCTAGCAAGACAATGACGGGGGCTCAATTGCATTATACCACTACCGAAAAAGATCTTTTAGTTGTAGTGTATGCTTTTGAGAAGTTCTGCCCCTATCTTGTCCTTTCCACCACAATCGTGTACACCGATCATTCCGTGTTGAAGTACTTGTTGACTAAGCAAGATTCTAAGCCAAGACTTCTTCGTTGGGTTTTGCTCCTTCAAGAATTTAAAATTGAAATTCATGACAAAAAGGGAGCGGAAAACCTAGCCGCGGATCATCTAAGTAGACTTGAGGATCCTTATCAAGGGGATCATCAGAATCAAGAGATCAACGACTCTTTTCCCCTTGAGGCCTTAATGTTTATCAATTCCAATCGTGATGACACCCCGTGGTTTGTGGACATTGCAAACTACTTAGCGGGTGGTATTCTCATCGAAGGGTTAACATCCCAACAAAAGAAGAAGTTCTTTAAAGATATTAAGACTTACTTTTGGGATGACCCTTATCTCTTTAAACAATGCGCGGATCTTGTCATTCGTCGGTGTGTTGATGGACCCGCAGCTTTAGACATTCTGGAAGCTTGCCATAAAGGACCCACCGGTGGTCACTTTGGTCCTAATTACACCGCGAAGAAAGTATTCGACTCTGGATTTTATTGGCCCACCATTTATCGTGACGCTCACGAGATGGTTAAAAATTTTGATGCTTGCCAACGCCAAGGCAAGATCACACATAAAGATGATATGCCTCAAAATTTCATACAAGAATGTGAAATCTTTGATGTATGGGGTATCGACTTTATGGGGCCATTTCCATCATCCAAAGGGAACAAGTACATCCTCGTAGCCTTTGACTACGTATCTAAATGGGTTAAAGCTAAGGCTCTCCCTATGAACGATGCGAGGGTGGTTGTGAACTTTCTGAAGCAACTTTTTGCTCGATTCGGTGTTCCTCGTGTTATCATTAGTGACCGCGGGACTCATTTTTGCAATGATCAATTTGCACGAGTCATGGCTAAGTACGGTGTCAATCACCGTCTTTCCACCGCTTATCATCCCCAAACAAATGGTCAAGCCGAGATATCTAACCGTGGACTGAAGAGAATTCTTAAGCGTACTGTGGGAGAGCATCGTGCCTCGTGGGCCGATAAGTTAGATGATGCTTTGTGGGCTTTGCGTACAGCATATAAGACGCCGATTGGTTGCACTCTATATCGTCTTGTGTACGGGAAGGCATGCCACCTCCCTATAGAGCTGGAACATAAGGCGTATTGAGCCTTGAAGTGGGCCAATTTTGACATCAACAAAGCCGGTGATCTTCGGAAGATTCAACTCAACGAACTCAATGAACTGAGGAATCAAGCTTATGAGAATTCATTGATCTACAAGGAGAAAACTAAGATCATCCATGATGCTAGGATTAAGAACCGAGAGTTTCACGTTGGTGATCAAGTTTTACTCTTTAACTCTCGGTTGAAGATCTTCTCGGGCAAGCTGAAGAGCCGTTGGTCTGGTCCATTCATCCTCGCCAAAGTTTTCCCCTATGGCACCATTGAGCTTTCTCAGCCAAATGGGCGAAACTTTAAAATGAATGGCCAGCGCGTGAAGTTGTACTTTGGTGAGGACATCTGTCATGAGATGATTCCATCCCTCACCACGTTTCCCTTGAATTAAGTTCTGGGTCGAGTCAGGCTCGTGACTCGGTTAACAAAAACAAGCGCTTCTTGGGAGGCAACCCGTTGATCTATCCTTTATCGTTTTCATAATAAGTGTAGGGGGGCCCCGTATGTGTTTGTTGTCTTGTTTCTTATGATGTGCAGGGATTAAAGCTTCAAAGATCCACTCTTGATGACATTTGACGACCGTGATCCCGTGTACCCGTCTTCCTGGTTCTATCCTAAACTATCGTGATTCAATATTTCATATCTTATATGTTCACATTGAAATCACTATAGTTGTCCCTTCCTTAGCAAGATTTAAACAAAGTGCACAAGTCCTAAGTGTAGGGGAGTTTACTCCTACATGCTTAAACATTGAGGACAATGTTTATATCAAGTGTAGGGGGACTTCTATCGAAGTAAGTGGTCTTTTCCATGAGTTTATCCTCATTTTAACTGGAAAATCTAATTTTTCGACATTTTCACAAAATTTTAATCTATTTTGGCCTAGTTGTATTTACCTTTGTTATGGTTATTTACTTTCTGTGTTAAAGTGGTTTTAAATTTTTCAACGTTGTGAATCTTTTGACTCTACCCGAGTTTACTTATCCAAGTTTACTCTAGCTAGTATCCTTAACATGTTTAAGTCAAGTTTTGCTAGGCTTTTATATAGGGAACTTTAAAACGCGAAAGTCTTAACTCTCACGGGTTAAGAACAAGAACTTTTCGCAAGTTCCTATAATTGATCCTAGAAAGTCGTTTATCAAGGGAACTTTAAAATGCGAATTCTAAACTTGAAAGAGTCTAAGAATTTGCAAGATCCTATAGATGACTTGAAAACCCAAAACTTTGATTTAATTGGCTAAGCATCCACGAGTCTCATTCCTTGAGATTTTAAATTGTGGAGAACGAGAGATGATAGAGTCAATTATAAGTTTGGTATTCTTTCGTGAATTTATGTGAGTTGATTATAAGCTTTTTCTCCCATTGCTTGTTAATAAATATATTTTCAATAAATAAGGTTATACGATTTGAAAAGTTACTTAGCTTCTAGCACAAGATCGTTTAAAAGTTGCTCGGTATTAATTAGAGTTCATAGCCAAGGCATAACTTATTGAAGCGGGATGCGAAGATTGGTGAGTCTGAAAAGACCCTAACAAGGCATGAGGGCTACATTTTGTTGCTAAAGATCCCAAGTGATGTGAAGAATCATTTATCAAAAATCAATATGAAGGATCGAGACACACGACGAAAAGCAAATACTCCCCTAAAGATTATGGAGAAGTCTATCCAAAAAGGCCCTAACAAGGTATGAGGATAAATAGATCCAAGTCCTAAAAGGAGGCGGATCGTTGTATATCAAAGTCCAAAATAAAGATTGGAGAAAAATGAAGAAGTTGTGGTCCAAATATAAAGAATCTCTCAAAACTTCAAGTGAAGAAATTCCTATTATGAAGAGAAGACCATAATTTCAAGAACGTCTCTCAAGATTCGAAGTATGAAGTCGCTGCCAAATATCGGTCCAAGAAAGGTCTAAAATCGTGAAGCGAGTTATGCCAAGATATGAACTTTAAGAGGTCCCGAGAAGCAGTTTTAAAAGATTTTGTCCTTTAGCTAACTATTGATTAAATCGTCCCACTTTATTTTCAGCCTATATAACTATCAAAATAAGTCAAACAATGCATCCTCGTGATCATTCAAGACAATCATAAAATATAAGAGATACACCTAGGAATAAGGGAGTCTAACTGAATAATTGGGCCACATGAGTTCGTGTTGGTTTGCTAACTTATAATAACAATGATCTCGTTTTTAAGCTTGGTATGGGGAACGTGAAACTTGAGGATGATGAATATTCATTTCTGCCTAAACCCCAAGGTAATTCTTTGACTTCTATCTTTTTACTTTCCTTAAAGTTTAGTACTTAATAATGGCCAATGTGGGTTATTTATGATGAGAAATGTAATCTGTGCTTTAAAATTAATACATTGCATGAGGGCATTGAAATGGTCAAGTGTAGGGGATTTAATAAGTGTGAAAACACTTATCCTTTACCACTTATTTCCAATAGTAACAAGACCAAAACGTGTATTTTATGTCGTAAAAGTCGGAATTATGCGTGGTTTTTGTTTTTATTGTGTTTCAGGATAAAAATATGAAAAAGGAAGAAAACACGGGCTATTGATTGGTGTATTTTGCATACACCTAATAGCTTTTAATGTGTTTTGCGATTATGTAGGTTACGGACGAAGTGGAATAAAAATGGACGCTTTATTGATTTTTTGGAGAAAAGATATTGTGAGCGCCGATAAATGAAGAAGAAATATTGAAGAAAAAGATTTGAGCGCGTCGCAATATTTTCGGTCATCTTTTATTGGTCTGGGCTTCGTTTGAGCAATTATTGGCGTTGGGTTATTTTTTATTAGGCCAAAGTTATTATATGTCAAAAGAATAAAAGAGAAAAAAAATTAACTTTTGGCCCATTGGACCCAAAAGCCCAATAACCACCGACATAAATACAAGTATATATATTGAATTGGGTGGAGAGATTGTGACATAAAACAGTCGACTAAACAAAAGAGTGGGGCCGAATAAACACAAAAGGGAATTAAGCAAAAAGACAATTCAAAAGTGAGGGTCAAATATCAAAAAAAAGGGAAAAACGACAAGCGGCTTTGGTGGGAGTCGTTTATATCACAGAGACAAAAAAAACAATTGGCAGCCAATTGATAAAAAAAGAAGACTATTGAGTGCAAGTGGGGCTTCTTTTCCTTGCAACAAAAAAAAAGATGAATACTAAAAAGCGGGTCGGATACACCGCGATGTCCGACTAATTTTGTTGTAATTCCTTCCGATAACTTCATTTATGGTTTGATCATTACTTTTGGATTATCATATTTTTATTACATTGATCTATGATTTATTTATAAATTATTTTTATCGATTTAATATTATGTTTAATTATTTGTGCGAGACAATTTATTATTAGTTAACGATTCATACTTATTTTATTTAGTAAAAAAAAAGATGGTCGTATAATCGATATAAACTGTACCTAAATAAATTGTTAAAACATAATTATTGGTTGGATTAATATAAGATTTATTATTGCGAGTCGTTGATGAACATAATTAATACCGACATTAATTCATTCATATTAAGTCAAAATAATCTTTGTACTCGGTTCTAAAAAGTTTCGATAATCCATAAGTGTGACCAACCATAAATATTAGGAGCTGGAAGGGATTACATTTTTCTTTTAATTGTTTACATCTTTATTATATTTTTCTAGCTTTATTATTAGTTTAATAAGTATTTTAATTTTTAATCCGCATTTTTATTATCAAAAGTATTTTAGTTGTTAGATTTCAAAACCAAAACCTTTATTGATCAGTGATCACCCCAAAACTTAAACTAAAACCACATAGTCCTCGTGGATCGATATCCGCTTACCCTATCTAGTATAAGGTAATTTGGTTATTTTTTGACCGGCACTTCGACGTCGATAAAAAATTTGGCGCCGCTGCCGGGGACTCAGTGAACTTTTCGTTTAAGTTTTTGTTAATATTTTTCTTTAATAAAATACAAAAAGATTTTATTTTTCTTGTTTTGTTTTGTTTTGTTTGTTTGTTTTGTTTCTTGTGAGTGTGCAGGTTAGTGTATGCGCACACGCAGATCGGGACGTACATCACCGTTAGCTTACGATCCCGAGGTTGAGAAAAGTGCAAGGTTAAGAAGGAAGACGTTTCGACAGTTTTCTACTAATCTTGATTTTTCAGGTTTAGCAGAGCTTTTCGCTGAAATGCCAGGTGACGAAGATGTTGGCGGAGGTGCTAGCGGCAGTAGTAGCGGAGAAGAATCTCCACCACGGGGTGTTGATACTTATTACAGGCCGGGGATCTTCGAGGATCCTTCGCCTATCGTTTATCCGGATCCGGTTAAAGGGGTTACAAGTAACTTCAAGATCCAGCCGAACCTCATAGCAATCTTGCCAGTGTTTAAAGGTCGTGAGGAGCCATACGCACATCTGCGAGAATTTTTCTCAATTGCTGACACACATCAGGTTAATAACATTACCAAGGACGAGGTAAGACTTCGCCTTTTTCCTTTTTCTCTTAAAGATCAAGCTAAGGACTGGTTCTCATCTCTTGAGCCAGGTAGTATTAACTCATGGTCTGAAATGCAATATGCTTTTCTTGAGGAATTTTATTCTATAAGTAAAACTGCTGCCATTAGGAATAAGATTAAATCCTTTCGTCAAATCCCAGGCGAGCAGTTTCATGAAGCATTTAATAGACTTAAGGAGTTATTAAGAACATGCCCTCATCACGATGTTCCAAAATAGGAGCTTGTCAAAGTCTTATATGATGGGTTGGATTATAACAACCAACAATTTGTGATGGCCACTAGTGGGGGTATGTTTTTCTCGCGACCTATGGAGGAAGAATGGGAGTTTTTTGAAAAACTAAGCAAAGGTTCTAAGACCCAAGCTTCAGTGGATCGAAACAACCACCCATCTTCCGCCAATTATGTGTCTAACCAACGTGGCACAAATTCTGAAATTAGCGAGTTAAGTAAGAAAGTTGATCTATTGTTAAAAAATATAGGAAAAGGTGTTCCGAATGTGTCTAATGTGTCGCATAGTGGGTGTTCAGTGTGTGGTGATCCAAGTCACTCTGTCGATAATTGTCAAAGTTGGGGGGCGCCACCGAATGAGGAGGTGAATGGAGTCTATGGTGGTCGTCCACGAAATGACCCATTCTCCGAAAGTTACAATCCTGGATGGCGCAATCACCCCAATCTCCGTTGGAAAGATGAAGACAATCGCCCTAATAATACCCAACAACAACACTATGGTTACAAACCAAGGTATGAGGGTGGCGATTCATCTAATTTCCAACAAAATTCTTACAATCATAGGCCACAACAACAATATCCAAATCAGGGCCAAGGCCAAGATGACAACCGTCTCTTGAACCTTGACCGAAAGTTTGATAGGCTTATGGATTCATTGTCTACCAACAATCAAGAGATTAATAGAAAATTCGAGGTCACTAATCAAAGACACGAGACCACTACTAAATCTATTGCAGCTCTTGAGAGACAAGTTGGTCAATTAGCGGATCAATTAAGCAAAAGAGATGAGGGAAGGCTACCGAGCTACCCCACCATGAATCCCGCACACAAGAAAAATGGAAATGAGCATGTGAATATGGTGACATCTCTTCGAAACGGTAAAATCTACAACAATGACAAGGGAATTCCAAATTCTCCTGATGTCGAGGATTTCGTCACTGATGACGAAATTATTGTTGAAGGTAAAAATTCTGATAATGTTAAGTCCGGTTTTGATTTGGTAAATGATTTGTTAAATGATTTTCCTAAACCAACAACACCGAATCCTAAAATTACTGAATCTCCCGAAGTTGGAGAGGGTGGTGTGTCCAGCACACCTTACCCTACGGCTTTGGAGAAATCGACATCTGCAAGGTTAGCTAAAAAGGGTCCTCATGCTGAGGATATGTGGGAGACTTTCAAGCAAGTTAAAATCAATCTCCCCCTTATTGATGCTATCAAGCAAACTCCTGCTTATGCCAAGTTTTTAAAGGACTTGTGTACTCAGAAGAGGAAGCTGAAGGCGTCGTTGCCTAAAACGATTGACCTAACTGAGCATGTTAGTGCAGTCTTATCTAGCTCTCTTCCTCCTAAATTCAAAGATCCTGGAGCACCACTGATAGATGCTAGGATTAATTGTCGAACTGGTGCCATGGATATTGCATTTGGTAATAAAAAGATAAGATTGAATGTGTTTAATTCTATGAATTCTTCTACGATGAATGAATGTTACCAAGTAGATGTGATTGATGAGGAAGTTCAAAAGCATGCATCTCGTATGCTTAAGGATGATCCTTTGGAATTATATCTAACTGGTGAGAATGAGGAGATTCTTGATGTTGCTGAAGTTCAAGAGATTCAAGAGTGTTTGGTCAGTTCTTTGGACCATCAAAAACCACCTTGGTCTTATAAAGTGGAGCCCTTACCTTCTACTTTTGACACGACTACGAAGCCGTTTGGAGGTGCCTCTAACTCTTGAGCTAAAACCTTTGCCATCAAATCTCAAATATGCTTTTCTAGGTCCTAATAATACGTTACCCGTTATTGTTGCTTATGATCTTTCTGAATCACAAGAGGGAGCACTTCTAAAAGTGCTTTCCAAGTACAAAGCAGCAGTGGGATGGACAATTGCAGACTTAAAAGGGACCAGCCCTTCATTATGTATGCATCGAATTGTTACAGACCCAAATATTAAGCCAACAAGAGATGCGCAAAGGCGTCTGAATCCTAATATGAAAGAGGTAGTGAAGACGGAAGTTCTTAAATGGTTAGATGCTGGTATCATCTATCCCATCTCGGATAGTAAATGGGTAAGTCCTACTCAAACGGTGCCTAAAAAGGCTGGAATCACCGTTGTTGAAACCGAGAATGAGGAAAAGCTCACAACCCGACCAGTCACTGGTTGGAGAGTTTGTATAGATTACCGTAAGCTGAATAATGCCACATCTAAAGATCACTTTCCACTACCCTTCATTAATCAAGTAGTTGAGAAGCTTTCTGGTAAGAAATTCTATTACTTCTTGGATGGGTACTCCGGTTATAATTAAATACCCATCCATCCTGATGACCAGGCCAAAACTACGTTTACATGTCCATATGGGACGTTTGCATTTCGAAGAATGCCTTTTGGCCTGTGTAATGCACCCGCTACCTTTCAGCGGTGCATGATGAGTATCTTTTTTGACATGGTTGGAGAATATGTAGAGATATTTATGGATGATTTCTCCATCTTTGGTCAATCCTTTGAAAGCTGCCTTGATCAGCTTGAAAGTGTGTTAAAAAGATGCACCGAAACTAATTTGGTGCTTAGTTGGGAGAATAGCCATTTCATGGTTCGAGAGGGAATTGTATTAGGGCATGTTATGTCTGAAAAAGGATTTGAGGTTGACCGTGCCAAAGTTCAAGTAATTTCAACCCTTCCTCCTCCCACTACCATCAAAGGTGTGCGTTCTTTTCTTGGTCATGCCGGGTTCTATAGGCGATTTATTAAAGATTTTAGTGCAATATCAAAGCCTCTTTGTAATTTACTCTTAAAAGATGCACGCTTTGACTTTAATGAATCATGTCTTAAAGCATTCAATATGCTTAAGCAAAAGCTTGTAGAAGCCCCTATTCTGCAATCACCTGATTGGTCGAAGCCTTTCGAGATCATGTGTGATGCGAGTGATTATGCCGCTGGGGCGGTTCTAGGACAGCGGGTCGATAAGAAACCCGTTGTAATCTTTTATGCTAGTAAGACTTTTTCAGAAGCTCAAATGAATTACACCACTACTGAAAAAGAGTTGTTAGCCGTGGTTTTTGCTCTTGATAAGTTTAGGTCATATATTTGGGGGCATTCTAAGGTGATAGTATTTTCAGATCATAGTGCCTTAAGACATTTGTTGACTAAGAAAGAGACAAAACCGAGGTTGCTTAGGTGGATTTTGCTTTTACAGGAATTTAATCTAGAAATTCGGGATAAAAAGGGGTCAGAAAATGTAGTTGCCGACCATTTGTCTAGAATTATCCCTCCACCGTTCAACCCTTCTGATGTGATCAAGGAAAGCTTTCCGGATGAAAGCCTATTTGAGGTTTCTAAGGTTCCTTGGTACGCAAATATAGTTAATTACCTAGCTGTTAAAAAACTTCCGAATTTTTGGTCCAATCAACAAAGAAAATACTTCTTCTCCCAGTTGAAGCATTATTTTTGGGAGGATCCGGAGCTCTATAAGGTGTGTGCTGACCAAGTTGTTAGGAGATGTGTTCCCGACCATGAGCATATGGACATATTGGCTCATTGCCATTCTTATGCATGTGGTGGTCACTTTGGTGCTACGAAAACTGGGCATAAAGTCCTGCAAAGCGGTTTCTTTTGGCCGACTATCTTCAAGGATGCCCAGTCTTTTGTAAAAGCATGTATTCATTGCCAACAAGTTGGAGGGATTTCAAGGCGTGATCAAATGCCTATGAATCCTATACTTGTTGTTGAGATCTTTGACGTCTGGGGTATTGACTTTATGGGACCATTCCCCACTTCACATGGCAATGTGTACATTTTAGTGGCAGTTGATTATGTGTCTAAGTGGGTAGAGGCTGAAGCTACTAGAACAAATGACCATAGTGTAGTTCTTAAGTTTGTTAAGAAGAATATCTTTGCTAGACATGGAATTCCTAAGGCTATCATTAGTGATAGGGGTTCTCACTTTAAGAACTTTAGATTTGGGAAATTATTGAAACACTATGGAGTTAATCATAGGATAGCTTCCCCGTATCACCCACAGACTAGTGGACAGGTGGAAGTATCAAATAGGGAGATTAAGCGAATTTTGGAAAAGACCGTCCGTAGTGATAGGAAAGATTGGTCCTTGAGGTTAAATGATGCTTTGTGGGCATATAGGATGGCTTTTAAGACTCCTATTGGTATGTCACCGTATAAGTTAGTATATGGCAAGGCGTGTCATTTACCAGTTGAGATAGAGCATAGGGCTGAATGGGCGATTAAGACCGTTAATCTGGATTCAGAGAAAGCGGGTAGTTCTAGGAAACTTCAACTATCTGAATTGGATGAGATTAGACGTGATGCCTATGAAAGTTCTAGGATTTATAAGGAGAAAACCAAAGCTTTTCATGATCGACACATCACCAAGAAGTCCTTCTTGGTTGGTCAAAAAGTTTGGCTATTCAATGCTAGACTTAAGCTTTTTCTTAGAAAGTTAAGAAGTAAATGGACGGGTCCTTATAAAGCGACTCAAGTCTCTCCATACGGAGCCATTGAAATAAAAAATATGGTGGGTGGAGAGCCTTTTAAAGTTAATGGACACCGTTTGAAGCCGTATGTTGAGTTGGAGAGTGATCAGATGGAAACGTTGGATGTGGTTTATTTGGAACCACTCCAACCGTCTCAATAGCTCTTTTGAGTTATGTGTGGCTGAAGACGGTAAACTTAGCGCTTCGCGGGAGGCAACCCGTGGTTTGTGGAACTTTGTGGGTGTGTTCACTACAAACCCTCACGAGACAAAACTCGTCCAGTCGGGCTACCGAGTGGTTTAAAGGCTTGTTGCATACGCTAAATGCAACCGTGATTCCTACGAAAGTGAGTTAGGTTTTTGTTTTTTTGTGTGAGTTTGTCAAATTGATTTTTAACCAAAATTTCAATTTAAAGTTTTTTGCATTAGGGACAATGCAATGCTTTAAGTTGAGGGGGGTGGCACATGTGTTACATGTTTTTGTGTGAAATTTTGGTCAAAATGGGTTAAAATGTGATTTTTGGGAAAAATTGAAAATTTTTAAAATTTTTAAATCACATTATAAGAGTCTTGTGCTAATTAGATGTGGAAGTTTCTTCTACATATATGTTTGTTGAGTCTTTGCAGATTCTAAAGATTAGCTTGTGGATGATTTATTGGAGCAAGCTAGAGGATTTGGCTATAATTATCAGGTGCACCCGATTCTATTGTATAATTTGGTTATTAAATTGATTTGATTGTTTGCATGTAGATAGGCATATGTATAATTTAGATGATCAAACCACGCCGGTTGAATTCCCTCTATTTACCTTTGCTTAGATCGAGTAAAAAGTTTAAATAAATAATATGAAATATAGTACTGTAATAGTTGGGTTAGGACATTTAGAATTGATCTTATTCGGCTCGCCACCCGCGCACGGTGGCCTTAGAAAAGAGTTGGAGAACTGTCATAATTATTGGTGGTAGTCATATGTTGGGCTTGCCTATCTGATTCCTCACCCGCGCAAGGTGATACTTTAGTTGTTAGCATGGGTCAGACGCCAATTTTTATGATGGATAGTATTGCACTTAGCTGAGACAATTTTATGTGAAATAACCCAATCCTTGTATTGTTGTAATGAAATTAGGAAGATTAGTTTAATTTAGTGCATTGTATAATTATACTATGTGATAGATAATTCCATCATGTGATGTACCAGTAGGCACGAAGTATAACTGTTCCTATTTAATTAAACAGACTTAATTAACTGGTTCTCATGTGCCAATGTGTTTAAGTATGCACCTATAGGATAGATATTCATTTTTCTGAATAATTGGTCTTTATATCAACCTTGAAAGGAGTGTATAAAGCGTTCGGGATGACTTGTATAAGAAACGGTCCTGAATGGCTAAAAATAAGAGCTTATGTGTTATGTGAAAAAAAAAGTGAAAAAAGAATGAAAAAAAAAGAAAAAAAAATTTGTGAAAGAAAAAAAAAAGAAGAAGAAAGGAAGTAGAAGTATATAAGCTAAAGTATGATGACTTATGATGTGCTCTTATGGTATAAAAACTCCAATGTCATAAAAGGTGTACGATATTCTTACCTCTTGTTTTAGATTAATGTTTATATTGATTATAGGTGTGCATTAGGTACGTTGGACACATGGTTAATTATATGAAACATAAAGTAAATGGAATCAATGGGAATGGTTATACTAAGTGTTTAAGAAGGACAAAAATATTGGTAATCATTTTGGATTATTTGTCATGTAGGATGGTTATTAGTGTATTAGGTTGAATGTGATCTTTTTGATGAAATTTCAATAGTATGATTAAAAATTATGAAATTAACATGCTTGTATATTTTTATTTTATTTTTACTTGGGACACGTAAAAAGTTAAGTGCGAGGGGATCTGATTGGTGTATTTTGCATACACCTAATAGCATGTTAATTGAGCATAAATATATATTTATCTTTCATTATACATGTACTTTTAATGTGTTTTGCGATTATGTAGGTTACGGACGAAGTGGAATAAAAATGGACGCTTTATTGATTTTTTGGAGAAAAGATATTGTGAGCACCGATAAATGAAGAAGAAATATTGAAGAAAAAGATTTGAGCGCGTCGCAATATTTTCGGTCATATTTTATTTGTTCGGGCTTCGTTTGAGCAATTATTGGCGTTGGGTTATTTTTTATTAGGCCAAAGTTATTATATGTCAAAAGAATAAAAGAGAAAAAAAAAATTAACTTTTGGCCCATTGGACCCAAAAGCCCAATAACCACCGACATAAATACAAGTATATATATTGAATTGGGTGGAGAGATTGTGACATAAAACAGTCGACTAAACAAAAGAGTGGGGCCGAATAAACACAAAAGGGAATTAAGCAAAAAGATGATTCAAAAGTGAGGGTTAAATATCAAAAAAAGGGAAAAACGACAAGCGGCTTTGGTGGGAGTCGTTTATATCACAGAGACAAAAAGAAAACAATTGGCAGCCAACTGATAAAAAAAGAAGATTATTGAGTGCAAGTGGGGCTTCTTTTCCTTGCAACAAAAAAAAAGATGAATACTAAAAAGCGGGTCGGATACACCGCGATGTCCGGTTAATTTTGTTGTAATTCCTTCCGGTAACTTTATTTATGGTTTGATCATTACTTTTGGATTATCATATTTTTATTACATTGATTTATGATTTATTTATAAATTATTTTTATCGATTTAATATTATGTTTAATTATTTGTGCGAGACAATTTATTATTAGTTAACGATTTACTTATTTTATTTAGTAAAAAAAAAGATGGTCGTATAATCGATATAAATTGTACCTAAATAAATTGTTAAAACATAATTATTGGTTGGATTAATATAAGATTTATTATTGCGAGTCGTTGATGAACATAATAAATGCCAACATTAATTCATTCATATTAAGTCAAAATAATCTTTGTAATCGGTTCTAAAAAGTTTCAATAATCCATAAGTGTGACCAACCATAAATATTAGGAGCTGGAAGGGATTACATTTTTCTTTTAATTGCTTACATCTTTATTATATTTTTCTAGCTTTATTATTAGTTTAATAAGTATTTTAATTTTTAATCCGCATTTTTATTATCAAAAGTATTTTAGTTGTTAGATTTCAAAATCAAAACTTTTATTGATCAGTGATCACCCCAAAACTTAAACTAAAACTACATAGTCCTCGTTGATCGATACCCGCTTACCCTATCTAGTATAAGGTAATTAGGTTATTTTTTGACCGGCACTTCGACGTCGATCAGCTATCACGGGCTTTTATCGAAGAAACCGACAAAAGATGAAGTCAAAAGATCAAGAGTGCAAAAAGAACGGAAGTCCAAGGCCTATTCTGAAGATTAATCGAAGAAAAAGTCTAAAGACAGAAGTTTAATGAAGTCGAAGAACTCAAGTCTAATAGAATAGAAAATTATAAGACAAGTTCAATTTATATTGACAAATCCCGAGACGACGTCGAGAAAGACAAAGAATTTAAATCGAGTCGAGACGAGAAGAAAGAAAGAAGGAAGTACACATGCACCTCCCCACCTCCTATATATACCCTCCTAATGACACATTAGGAGGGTGTTAGTTAATTAGTTCATTTTCAATTTTAGTATTTTAGTTTTTAGAGAGAGAAAGTGTTTAACTTTCTCTCACTAGGAAAACTTCATCTTTTTATTCCTTTCTTGTTTGAATCAAATCTTTACTTTTGAGAGTTTAATCTTGCTTTGATCTTTAATCTACTTCTACCTTTCTTTATTTTGATCTTGATTAGTGATAATCTTTGATTTTGTTTCATCTTGATGCTTATGTGAATAAAAAGTTTATCTTTTTATTCATCTCCAAGTTTTAATAAGGATTAAGTTTTGAGCTTTTCATGCTTATTGGCTTAGTTTGTGTTTAGCTTATTTACGTTTTAAGTTTTCTTAAAGTTTTAGTCTTTTTAAAGTTTGATTTAAAAGTTGCTTATTTAGAGTTTGAAAGTTCTTATTTTTGCTTTTTCGTTCTTCTTATTATTAATTTGATTAAGCATTGGTTTGAGCTTATTAAAAATAGCTTAAAACTTGGCTTATTTCGAATCACAAAACCATCGGAAAGGGGTTTCCCCATTCTGACAAGCATTCCGATCACCCTTCGGATTAGGGCTTTCACATTCCGATGGGTACCAATATTATTACGATCACAAGGATCGGAATAGGGTTTCTCTATTCCGACGGGGATTCCGATTTGGATTCCGACGAAGGAAATTATTTGATATTCCGACTGTATTGTTTGGTTGTTATTCTGATAGAAGCTCTTTCCGACAACAACATTCCGATAGGACTTGTTTTCTTGCATTCCGATAGACACTTATTCCGACAGGATTTCGATTGTGTTTCCTTTGACATATTCCGACCATTCATTTTATGTATTCCGATTGGTACATTTCGATTACATTCCGACAGTAGTATTTTTGGATAATCCGATTGAGTGGATTCCGATCTTATTCCGACATGACATTCCGATGGGGTTAAAGTTTTGTTTTTATAAAGTTTTAAGTTTTCAATTACCTTCAAGTTTTTAATCATTTATTTTTAACTCGTAATTTAGTTTAATTTTTAAAGTTTTAATTTTACTCTACAACGTTTTCTTATTTGCTTTTAGTTTAAAATAGATAATATCAACCCCTCCCTTTTTAGTGACCATTACCGACTATTTCACCATTAACCATGATCAATTTGATTAGATACCGAGAACGATATCGAGTACACAAATGCTAAAGCAAGCTAAGCAAAAGTCATGTATTATTAACATCAAATAGCACTGCGGTAGGTCATGTGTAAGATTCTTTATGAATTAAACATGTGCAAAACTAAAAAGCAACAGTGGTTTGATTCTTAATCGATTCAATCTCGTTTTTGGTTTCTACGCAATATCTTTATGGTCTTGCCAGAACATTCAGAGTGATATTAATTAATATTTACAGTGACGAATGGAAATCCTTCTAGCGTCAACCTCAAACAGCGCTATGGTAGGTGACTTGCGAGATTCTTATGAATCAAGCTTGTGTCAACTGGAAAGAAACAATGGTAAGATTTTTTATGAATCAAACTTGTTCCAGGAATTTGAATTGACGACTTTAATCAAGCGGATATTTATCCAATTGATTCACTCTTTATGTTCGTAATCTTGCTTTGAGACGGTCGATTAAAGAGAACGGCTAGTACAACCGCGAAACCTTGTCAAGGAGGTTCTTAACTGAATCGACCTAATCACAAGTACGATATTTGATATCGTCTAACGGTCTTCACCGACCGGAGGTAAAACATTGCCGATTTAGGACGAATGTCAAAGCCATTTAGTCTGTGACCATGTTTTGTCTCAAGAAGGTGGCGTTACGGTGTACTCAGCAAAGTCTATGATTCAAATACCACATACTCATGCCCAAAGACATATTCAACAATCAAGAAAGCAAAATTCTTCTACAACTCGGATATTTAGAATCTTCCTTAACAATTAATGTAGAGGAATGACCTATCATCAAAGGAGACTATTAGCAAGCTTTCAAGATGATGTATATTGTGAGCATGTGGATGAAGACCACAAGATCGCAAGATGGAAAAGACAAGTCAAGGATGGTGACCAGCAAGAATGAAGCAGTCATTTTGAAGATCTCAATACTAAAGATTAATTATCTCCATAAATACTCGTATGTCGTAGAGGAATGACCTCTTAGTGAGTGAGATGTTAGTCTCAAAATATTGTATCATCAAGAATGATTCGGTCACAGATTTGAAGATCTCAAGATTAAAGACAAAGTCGAAAGATAACGACAAAAGCTCAAGTATCACATCATGAAGGAACAAGACTATTATTACACGTTTAAGACTCATTTATGGCGAGATTAGTAATCTCTATAAATATCCAAATGTCAAAGAGGAATGACCTCTTATTGGGGAGATTGTTAGCCTCAAAATATTGAGTCAAACAAGAATGATTGGTCATAGGTTTATTATGTATCGTTTATTAGAACGTTGTAATAGGTAGTAAGTTAGTTGTATCAATACAGGCTTGATGGCTAGCTTAAAAGGCCTCTTTCAAGGTACTAAGCATTTATTCAAGCATGGTCCAACCTATATAGCCCATGAAAGTCCGCATGTGGGTGGACTATATAAACTCCCCTCCTAGCATGTTAGGAGGGCTGGTTGTTCATTTTGTTTTCTCTCCTCAATCTAATATTCCCCAAGTTTCAAACCATTCTCTCTCTTTGCTCTCTCTAGAATTCATATACATTCATCTATTTTTCTTCTATAATTCGTGTATAATCATCATATAATATGGGACAATACAGTGTTTTAAAAACCGGTTCAACCGGTGAAACCGGGAACCACAGTGATGACCGGGCCATCGTGAGCTGGGTTTATCTTGAAGACTGAACCGGATTAAACCGACCGGTTTCAGTCGAACCGTCGGACCGAAAACCGGTTGGTTCAACACATATCAAAGAAAAACAACGAGATCTACATTTGGTGTTGTAATTTGACAAGTTCCATCATGTGTGGTTGAATCATACGCTCTGTAATCTTGTTGACAAGATGGATAGGAGCTTCAATTTCATGTATGTCGGACTGATAAGGATCCATCTTTATGGGGAATGAAAATGATGTTCGGTGTAGGGGATGAAAATGAGGTTTCGTTTGGTACGACATAATGAAATGTCTAAGGAATGGAATGCACGACGTAATGGAATGAATAATGTAATGGAATGATTCATTACGGTAATTAATCATGTTTGGTTTGTATGAGAAGGCGTAATGTAATCGATAATAAAAAGACTAAAATAACAATTTATGATATAAAATTAATTTAATGTGGTTACTTAATGATGGGGTTTTAAGTAATTTTGTTTGGTGGGTTTTCCATTTTCTCTTTGATTACACCATACCAAACACAATGTAAGTGTGTGAGATCTTTGTTTGGTGGGTTTTTTTATTTTTTAAACTTATGAAGATGAAAAGAATGAATGTTAATGGATGGAGGTTTTGGAATTTGTGTGATGCACGGTAGTTAAGGCATGAGACCATGAGTTATGTAAGGGTAGTCAAAATGAAGATGAAAAGACATGGTCACGTAATCTATTGGATATGAAAAACAGTTGATACTCTTTTGTTATTAGCCTAAATGTATTTTTTTTAAAAACACTTTAATTGTGGATGATTTTTTAATTTGACATAAAACCGGTTTAACCCAACGGTTCAACTAGTTGAACCGGTAACCCGATGAACCGGCGACTCAACTATGTCAACTTAAAAATCGGGTTTTAAAACATTGCTTTTTTATGTTAATAAATCTCATCAATTCATTTCATCAGATTAATATTTACGACCCATAGAAACCTTCCAACATATTCATTTAAAACACATGCCATATTAAATATAGGGTTCATCAAATAAAATCCAAGCAAAATCAGGTTGTTTTTCGATTTTTTTTGGTAAAATACATCGCAAGAAAAAAGTACTTCAGTCACATTACAAAGCGACAGCCGACATGCGTCTCTTTTCTCAAATCATAGTGTAAAAAATTTCTCACACTCTTTAGGACCATCACCCGATTCAAATATAGATCTATTAAGATTAAGTTTGTTAATAACTGGTTTTTGCCCAGTATAAAAATTAAGTTCGTTGAAGTGGTCTAATCGAATTGATCTCTGGTTCAAAGTGTGACTCAATTGTTTTTGGTTAAGAAAAATATTTTGTCGTTTGTAGTAAAAGGAAAATGTACAAACTTTAACGTAAAAGGTGGGTAAAATAAATCTAAACCTATTTGAAAATAAATGACGGGAAATTAAAGCGAGACGAAAAGTAAATAACGCAAACTCAAAGCTATCCTAAAGGCAAACTTAAAATAAATCTAAGGCAAGGCAAGTAAACTAAAAGTGCGACTAAGGAAAAAGGCGGGAAAAGATAAAGCTTAAAACTTAAAAGCATAAACTTAAAATGTCCTAAAAATACTCATTCGGAATAAACCTTCGTTCGGAATAATCACTCGTTTGGAATGTCACCTTCGTTTGGAATAATTCTTCTTCACTCGGAATAATTACCTCATGCGGAATAATAGCTAATCCGGAATATAAACAAAACCTTCATTCGGAATATTCTAGTTGGTTCGGAATAAGGAGCTCATCCGGAATAATGTGTTCATCCGAAATAAACCCTCGTTCGGAATAATAGCTTTATCCGGAATAAATGCTTCACTCGGAATATACCTTCATCCGAAATGTTCACTCCTTCATCCGGAATATTAGATCATCCGGAATAATTCCTTTATTCGGAATATCAAGCTTGGTTCGGAATGTTTGAGAAAAAGTGCTCACTCGGAATAATTCAAACGAAAGCTTGATTCGCAATATGGGCTTCGTCCGGAATAAAAGTGTTCATCCGGAATAAATAAACAAAAGCTTCATTCGGAATATCTGTTGATCCGGAATATCTGACTCATGCGGAATATTTAGGAGAAAACTTTCATTCGGAATAATAAACTACAAATGCTGGTTCGGAATAAATTGCTGATCCAGAATCTGGGAAAAACAAACTATGCGAAGAACAAGGAAGGAGATAAAAGCTACGAATTTAATCAAAAACTAACCAAATCAATCTAAAGATTAAACCAAAACAACCACTAATGATCAACTAACAAATACCAATCAAACCAAATCAATAACACTAACAATAATAATCAAAATGATCAAACCCCACTTAATCAAATCAATAAAAACTAAAGAACATAAACATAAACATGAAGATAAGATCAAAACAAGAAGGGTAGATAGAAGATTAACAAGAAAAGTAAAGATTCAATAACATGAAAAGGAAACTTACTTGATAATTAAAGGAATTAAAGTGCAAGACAATTAAGAAAATAACAATGAATTAAATGTGCAAGTAATGTAAATGGTGGAGAACTAATCTTGTCAAAATTAGCTAACAAAAACAAATGAAATCTTAATGATCCTATTTATAGTGGAGGAGGAGAGGATTAGTGGAAGCTTCCTCCTCTCTTTCTTCTTTCTTTATTTCTCGTTTAGTCCTCGTCTTCTTAATTTTTCGACTTTGGTCTCGGGATTAATAAACTCGTCTTGTAATTTCTTCATTAATTTAGACTTGAGTTCTTCGGCTTTTATTAAACTTCCGTCTTTGGACTTTTTCTTCGATAAATCTTTAGAATAGGCCTTGGACTTCCGTTCTTTTTGCACTCTTGATTTCTTGACTTCGTCTTTTGTCTTTTTCTTCGATAAAAGCCCGTGTTTTCTCCCCTTTTCACATTTTCGTCATAAATCACAACAAAAACACAAACCACGTATAATTCCGACATTTACGACATAAAATACACGTTTTGGCCTGGTTATTATTGTAATTAAGTGGTAAAAGGATGGGTGTTTACACACCTATCATTTGTCAACCACCACCAAGTGGCCTAGTGGTAAGGTCCTTGACTCTCAAACAAGAGGTCAAGGGTTCAAACCTCACTAGGTGTGTACACTTAGGGGTGGCCACGGAGGTTCACCTGTGACGACTCCGGGCTATCCAAAAGGGTAGTCTTCTTGGGATTAGTCGGCTCGCAATGTCGAATCGGAAACCTAGGTATACCAAAAAAAAAAGATTAAGTTTGTCATTCTGATGACTCGGTCAACTTGAGGAGTCCATCTCTTGTCTGCGAAGTCCAAGTACTATGTTGGATATCATGAAGATATTGTTGTTATACATGAGTTTGTTCATACTTCATATCTCAATGAACACTTCTATGTATTTCATGTAGTTAATATTATTTCAAAACTTAAAATCGCATATCATGTAAACAATAACAAATGCCATTGAGTACGTATGTAGATCATATGGTGAGTGGTGACACATGAAATCATTGCATATGTTTGATTAGTTAAGGCATTATAAACATAGAGATTAATTAATATGTGTAGTAAGTTATATTAGTTGTGTTTTAATTTGTGATGGATTAAAATTTAATTGGTTAGGGTGAATGTGATCTGTGTGATGGATGAGGCAAAAGATCTGTTGTCCCTAATTTGTGATGATTAAACAAGAAAAAAGGAAGAAAATAGATGAAATAGATGAATTCTAGAGAGAGAAAGTAGAGAGAGAAAAGAGAGAAGTGTGTGAAACTTTAGGAATATTAGATTAAGAAAATGAACAACCAACACCCTTCCTAACATGCTAGGAAGGGTATTTATAGCCTTGCCTACATGTGGCATAATGGGCTATATGTTTGATTGGGTCGGGCTTGAATAAATGCTTAATACCTTGAAAGAGGCCTTTTAAGTTAGTCATCAAGCCCGTAATGTCACGACTATTATACTACCTATTACAACGTTCTAATAAATATTACAATAATAAACTATGACCGAGCATTCTTGTTTGACCAAATATTTTGAGGCTAACAATCTCCCCCAATGTGAGGTCATTCCTCTTTGATATTTGGAGTTCAGTGGAGATTACGAATCTCGTCATAATTGAGTCTTGAACGTGTAATGGTAATCTTGTTCCTTCATGCTGTGATCTCTGAGCCTTTGTTGTTGTCTTTCGACTTCGTCTTTAAACTTGAGATCTTCAAATCATTCTTGACTTTTCTTTGCCATTTTGCGATCTTGTGTCTTTATCCACATGCTCATACTTTCAAAATCTTGAAAACTTGCTAACAATCTCCTTTGAAGAGAGGTCATTCCTCTACATTAATTATTAAGGAAGATTTTGATCATCAGAGTTGCGAAAGTCTTTAGCTTTCTTGATTGTTGAATGTCTTTGGGCATGAGTATGTATTTTTGAATCTTTGACTTAACTTAGTACACTGTAACGCCACCTTCTTGAGACAAAACATAGACACAGACTGAATGGCTTTGACATTCGTCCCAAATCGGTAGCGTTTTACCTCCGGACGGTGAAGACCGTTATACGATATTAAATATCGTACCTGTGATTAGGTAGATTCAATTAAGAATCTCCTTGACAGGGTTTCGCGACTGTACTAGTCGTTATCTTTACTCGACCGTCTCAAAGTAAGACTGCGAACATAAAGAGTGAATCAATTGGATAAATATTCGCTAGATTAAAGTCGTCAATTCAAATTCCTGGAACAAGTTTAATTTATTAAGAATCTTACCATTGTTGCTTTCCAGTTGATACAAGCTTGATTCATAAGAATCTCACAAGTTACCTACCGTAGCGCTGTTTGATGTTGACGCTAGAAGGATTTCCATTCATCACTGTTAATATTAATGAATATTACTCTGAATGTTCTGGAAAGACCATTAAGATATTGCGTAGAAACCTGAAACGAGTTTGAATCGATAAAGAAACAAACCACTGTTGCTTTTCAGTTTTACATATGTTCAATTCATAAAGAATCTTACATATGACCTACCTCAGTGTTGTTTGATGTTAACACTGGAAGGATTTCCACTCATCATTGTGAATACTAGGTAGTATCACTCTAAGTGTTCTAGCAATATCTCAAGGATATAGCGTAGGACTCTCTTGATCGTCATCCGTGTGTCCTAACGAGATTTGATTGATCTCTTGGCTCTAGACTCGATTTGTGCACTTTTAGTGGTCGGAGGCTAGAGTAGATGCCACCTATTCAATATCAACTATCTCAGAGTGAGAAAGTCAATAGAAATCATGTTGATCTCCGTGAAAATAAAACAAACTTCTTTTGAGAGAAGCCTGAGTAGCTAGGGAAGGGTTGTGTATTACATCACTGGGTCCATGATGTGTAATCTTCATGATATGTTGACCCGGTTTCTGCCTAAGTTGTATGGAGGACTTCTTTCTTTACACCCTTTATCCTTACATTTCTTTTTCGTTCTTCAACCCCTTCAATGCTTACCAAGACATCATTACAAACACCTTGTTGTGATTGTTCTAGTGCTAGAATCAGTACTTAGTCGTCATTCAGCTTTGTTCACATTCTACTCCATCTTTCCTAAGGACTTCTAATAATCTATTGGATTGTCCATGGGAAGATCCCTCCGGTTCTGGTTGGATCATAGGACATAAACCTAACCACCCTTTTGACACCAATAACGTCGTGAATTAAAGATGTTGTGGGTATTTGATCGTAACCATAAGTGCTTGAGTCTTTAGATCAAATTTCATTTTAATCACATTTTCTCCCCTATCTCTAATATATAAAATAGTTTGATATTAGAGATACCAAATTTGATTAAAATATATTGTGAAAAATAGTCTTGAAAAACTTTCAGGAGAAAAATGTGTCAAATATAGCATGATATTGGAACGCTCCCCCTAAAAAATTGATCCAATTGAATTGTCATTGTTAGTATGTGATCCACATTTGGCTTTTTGAGGATGGGAGTTGTTGAAGACACAGTTTTTGAAAGATTTTGAATAATAATTGAAAAATTCTTGAAAAAATTGTGTTCAACGCTTTTTGAAAAACTCTATTTCTTTTTGGCGAAAAAGTTTTTCTAAAGCATTAACTTGAGTTCATAGACTTTGAATGTCTTGACAAATCCACTCAAGTATAAGAAGATTCCTTTTCTTTTGTTGCGGGTAAGGGCACTAAAGCGTACACTCCCCCGTGAATATAAATCCGGGTTGCAATCTGAAAGTGATTACAAGCCATTGTGTTGAGATCAAAACGTTGAATGTTTTGTGACAAGCTCATTCCAAGATAGATTGCTCTACCCGTTGTTGGAAAAATTGTCCAAAATAGACATTTTCCTTTATGAAAAGTAGAAATGACATGTTTTGAAAAATATTTACAACTTTCATTCGAGCTTTATGTACACACTCGTGTTGTTATTGAGCGACATTTTTAGGCACGTCCATATTATCGATACTGAAAGACATGTCGAGAAGAATCTTTTTGGATTTTGAAAGATTTTTACTTTTGTATTTTGCTTTTTCATTAATATTTACATGTAGATATTTGATAGATGAGTCAAGTAGGCTTCTTTGCCAGAATCTCCAATTCTGCTAGAGTCAAACATCTCATACCAATTTTCCTAACTAGATACGCAAACCTCTCTTTCGAAAGAGCTTTTGTAAACAAGTCAGCTAATTGGTAATCAGTTCCAACAAAGTATAGTTCAACGATACCCCTTTCAACTTGTTCTTTAATGAAGTGATATCGGACATCAATGTGCTTCGTGCGGGAATGCTGTACCGGATTGCAGGAGATGGCTATGGCGGACTTTGAGTCACAGTACATAGGTACTTTATCAAAGTAGAACCCATAATTCATGAGTTGTGTTCTCATCCAAAGAGCTTGAGCACAACACACAGATAGAGACACATACTCTGCTTCGGCTGATGACAGTGACGTGCAATCCTGCTTCTTAGAAGACCATCCCACGAGCTTATCTTGACCTAAAAATTGTGCACCACCAAAAGTACTTTTTCGTGTATCAAGACATCCTGCATGATTAGAATATGAATAGGCCGTTAGAAAGAAACTGGTTTCCCTCGGATACCATAGTCCCAAATGAATGGTATTCTTGAGGTACCGAAAGATCCTTTTAACCTCCTTGAGGTGCTTTTCAGTAGGCCGTGCTTGTTATCGTGCACAATAACACGTAGCATGTGATATATCTGGTCGACTTGCTGTTAAGTACATGAGGGAGCCGATCATGGAACGATATTTCGTTTGATCTATGGCATCTCCCTCCAAATCAGCATATAGGGATGTGGTTGATAAAGGTGTCCCAACAGGGTCACATGAAGTCATACCATGCTTTTTGATTATCTCTTGACAATACTTAGCTTGGTTAATGAAGATACCACTTGGGGATTGGTGAACTTGAATTCCTAGAAAGAATTTTAGTTCGCCCATCATTGACATTTCAAATTTGTTGTGCATTACTTTTTCAAACCATTTTGAAAGTTTTGGGTTTATAGACCCAAAAATAATGTCATCAACATAAATCTGCACAAGAAAAATGTCATCCCCATACTTATATGTGAACAAAGTTAGATCAATGGAACCTTTTGAGAAACCTTTGGAGACCGAAAATTTCGAGAGCTCGTCGTACCATGCCCTTGGAGCTTGCTTGAGTCTATAAAGTGCTTTGTGGAGACGATACACCTTGTAAGGATAATGAGGATTGACGAATCCTTCCGGCTGCGTGACATAGACTTCTTCCTTCAAAGGACCGCTAAGAAATGCCGTCTTTACGTCCATTTGATAAACAATGAATCCCTTATATGCAACATAAGCAAGGAAAATCCTGGCCGCTTCTATTCGTGCTACTGGTGCAAATGATTCTTCAAAATCAATTAGTAACCCGACGAAGGGAGTGACTAATACGAAAACTATTTCTTTGCCCAAGTTGAAGCCTAGTGATAAGTCATCATCAGGGGTTGGGCTATCTACATCAAATTCTTATTCTGTGTTGGATCCCGATGATGAAGATGACGAGGTTGAAATGGTGTATGATGAAACAACTAATTTATTCTCTAAAACAAATGCAGGTGGAAATTCCTTCACGGCTGTTAGTTAGTTTGATTCATTTCGTTTTGTGCTAGGTGTTTGTAAGTGTTTATGGCCTGTCATAAGCACTAGATCTAAATGTTTATCAAGCTGTTTAGCTTGAGGTTAATGTGGTACCTTAGCCACATTCCATTTGTACTTCACTGTTTTTTTGGATAATCTATTTACCGGGGAAACCCATTACCAAAAAAAGATTCTTCAAAATCAATACCCTCTTTCTGGCCATACCCTTTAGCCACTAGCCTAGCTTTGTTCTTGTTGATTGTGTTTTCTTCATCCATCTTGTTTTTCCAGACCCAACAAAGATTTAAAGGAATCACATCGTATGGTATGTCAACAAGTTCCCAGGCTTTAAGTCTTTCAAATTGAAGAAGTTCATCTTGCATCAATTCAATCCAAGCATGATCATCCATGGCTTCTTTGATATTTGTTGGTTCAGTTGTACTCACGGCGAGTGCAAACATACAAACATCACCATCGGTTTCAAGTTGTCGTCTTGTACGAACGAGCTGTGAAGGGTTTCCAATTACGTGAACCAAAAGATGATCTCGGGTCCAATGATGTGTTGAAGGATGTCGTTGGTAGAACTTGTGCATATTTGACGGATCCACATGGCGAATAGAAGACTCTCCAGTTTCGTGTACCGGTGTACCGAATGGGTTGATAAATTCGTCTTCGTTAGATAATGCATTGTCTGCTTGATTTGTGTTCTCTGGAGCAATAACAGTAGTTGTGGATGTTGTAGGATCGATTGTTGAAGTGATATTCTGAGGAGGTAAATCTGCAGTAACCCGTGTTGAAGTAGATGAAGTTGTATCCTTTTGTTGACGATGATCGATATCATCATTCTTATCATGAGTGACAGCAGAAGACTTTGATACAACATGTTTCTCCCCCGTGAAATATTCATCAAACATTGGTCCATATAACATTTCTAACTCTTCAAGTGTCGTGTCCACTGTCATAGCTGCTCTTGGAACATGTTCAGGAACCAACTTTGAACTTGACGGTTCATTGATGTGGTCTTGAGTTCTGAGTTCCGTGCGGTTGTGCACAGAAGTCTTTTGTCGTTGTAGATCGGGACTTAAATTGTTTTGTTCAAGTGCCATTTCTTGCAATTCATCAAATCTGACATGAATAGTCTTGATTATCAATTTTGTTCTCTTGTTGTAAACTCCTTATCCCTTAGACTGAGTTGCATATCCCATAAGAATGCATGCATCACCTTTCTCTTTCATCTTATCCAGATTTTCACCATCTCGTATAATGTAACAAATACATCCAAAAACATGAAGGTGTTTGAGTGAAGGTTTTCGATCATGAATTATGTGATATGGTGTCTTTTCGTGTCTTGGGATAATTAAGGACCAGTATTGTGTGTAGCATGCGGTTGACACGGCTTCGACCTAAAAGAATACTGGTAGTTTTGAAGCGGATAATAATGTTCGAGTAGCCTCAACTAAAGTACGATTTCGTCTTTCAACAACGTCGTTTTGTTCGGGTGTTCGAGCAATAGATGTTTCATGTTCAATCCATTCGGCTTCAAAATAATTCTTTAGAGTTAAATTCAAAAATTTTGTTCCTCTGTCAGTACGTACCACTTTTACTTAAGCTTGAAGACCATGTTTTATAAGCTTAAGGAAGTTAATGAGAACCTAAGGTGTTTCATCCTTGGACCTCAAGAAGTGAGTCCACGTATACCTTGAGTAGTCATCAACAATTACCATAACGTATTTCTTCCCATTGATGCTTTGAACACGCAAGGGTCCACACAAATCGATATGATGAAGATCTAACCGTCCTTTAGAGCTTGGTGTAGTCTTTGTCTTGAAATTACTCCGTTTAGCTTTACAAAGCTCACAAGAAGAACAAAGATAATCTTTGATAAATTTCAAGCTTGGAAGGCCTCTCACAATATCTTTCTTGGAAAGCAAGTTGATGGTATCAAAATTTAGATGAGATAGACATTGATGCCATAACCATGCCTGAGTCGTTGAAGCTTTAGCCATGAAGCAAACTGGAGTTGTAGAAGTTGTGTCTTGAAGTGAAATAGTGTAGAGATCAGTACCCCGTGAATCGGTAAGTAAGTCATTCCCATCATAATCACGAACGAAACATGTCTTCTTTCTGAAAGCAACCTCCAAATCTGCATCACATAATTGATCAACCGAGAAAAGATTGTGATTGAGCCCTTCGATGTAGTATACCCTTTTTATCGTTATATTCCCCTGAACCAAATCTCCATATCCTACGATCGGTGCCAATTGAACATTTCCGAATCGGACCGTACCCAGGAACTTCTCCACAAAGTTAATTAGAAGCTTGAGATTCCCCGTCATGTGCTTCGTGCATCCGGAGTCCAGTATGAAGAGAATCATTTCTATCACCTGCAGAAGAATTAGAACACGATGGAGCATTTGCTAAATTTGATTCCATGTTAGTTGTGATTTCTGATTCATTAGTTTCCCTAGTTTCAGCATTTAAAGGCACATTAACGTTCGGTGGCACATTTTCTTTCCTAACCTTAGGCATCCATTTATATCATGGAGGACATTAATTAGCAAACCACCATTTCCAAGACTTGCTAGCAGACTCATATAATTCCCTAATTCTGCTTCTAGGGGTCTTAGTGGTGGAGTGTGATGCAATACTTTTCTTAGTGGGGGTTGCACCAGAATGGTTCACTTTGCGTTTGGGTTTACTAGCACTAATAGGCATCGCAACTTGCTTCTTAGTTCTAGTATCTACACCTTTCACATTATTCATAGCACACGTAGAATGATCAGCATTATCACATTTTCCACATTTTACACAAACAAACTTAACATTTAAAGCATTCAAAACAGTCGAATCATTCAAATCGTCATTACATGCGATTACAAACGTTTTATTCTTAGAAACATGCAAAATCCTAGGGTGTTCTTCTACTTCCTTTGTAAAACCCGCATGCTTTTACCATGAATAGTACCCTTACGATAGTACGTACATGATTAGAACTTTCCTTTTATAGCACGTTTATGTTTCATGAACAAGAATTACAAGTATTACGTACGTGTTATAACACGATAAGTATTTATTACGTATTAATACACGATAATTATTTCAATAATAATTATAATGACGAACATACGAATATGAAATCATGAACGTAAATTAATCACGCGCTAATATTACGTATGTATGTATATTTATTACGAGCACGAATAAATATATTAAGTCACGAACGATAACTAATTAAATAACGTAAATTACGAACAAGAGAACACACTTATATTTTAGACACGGAAAATGTTCGGGTTACCCTTATGTGGGCCCCTACCCGCGGCTACAACAAGAAAATATGGGCCAAGCCCATGCAAATTACTAAATAAGGGAAAAAAGGGAAAAACATGTTTCATAATCACAAAATTTAGAAAACAAGAAAAACCCTAGTTCTTCCTTTTGTTCTCCTTTGGCCGCCGGGTTCACATCACACCAAAGGGGTGTTCGGTTTGATTTTGGTCTTTGATTTATTGCAAGGATCGTTAGTGTGTTCATCGTCTTTGATTCACGTGATCGGTATAAACCCTAACCTCTTTTCTTTTATGTTTTGATTTATTTATCACATAGAATCATGAATGTTTTTAATAAACTAACTAAAAACAAGATATAAACATGCTATTTAATCATGGGGTTTAAATCAATCAAGTGTTAAGGGTGTTTCTTGTGGCCGACGCCTAACCGAGCCCCAAGAAGGGTCTCGACTTGGGTTTATTCGCACCACCGAGACCTTATGGTCTCAGTTTGGTGGTGGTGGTGTCACGGCAGCAGCAAGGGAAAGGGAACCCCGACCTAGGTCGGGGTATGGTGGTGATTTTGGGTCCGGTTCACGGGTTAAAAGACGGGTCTGGTTCACACATGTTTAGATTTAAAACACGGTCCGGTTCATGAGTTAGTTTTACAAGGTTTAATATTTTACAAGTTATTTTTTAAGACTTAAATTAAATTAATTAAGAACATGAACATGATTAATTTAATTTACATGACTTAGGTTATTAATTTTATTATTAATACATGAATTTTAACCTAAGTATTTATCATTTATTTAGACTATATAATTAACTAATTATTGAAACCATGACTTATAATTAATTAATTTACAAGACTTAGGTTATATTATTAATAGATAATAATACATGTTTTAACCTAAGTATTTATTTTACCTTTATTTAATTAAATCATGTTATATTTAATTAAATGCTTTAACCTATAGTTTATCTAATTCACATGAAATAATTAATAAACTATACTATATAATCACATGACTTAGAATATTCATCAGTAAACATTTAAGCTTATATAATTAGCTTAATTATCCATCTTATATCTAACTATGGAAATTTTCTATTTTTATAAACTTATTAATTAAGGTAGCTAATCTATTTATAGAAACTTTCTATTTTTAGAAACTTTTCTATTTTAAGCAGTAAATCTATTTTTGGAAACTTTCTATTTTTGGAAACTTTCTATTTTTAGAAACTTTCTATTTTTGGAAACTTTCTATTTTTGGTAACTTTCTATTTTTGGTAACTTTCTATTTTTGGAAACTTTCTATTTTAGGAAACCTGCTATTTTTAGAAAGTTACTTATTATTACCAACAAGTATAATAATAAATGAAATACAAGTAATACTTAATCAGAATAGACAGAATATATGATAAACACAGTATAAAGCTTAAATCCGTAAAACATGACATGAACATATAAAACAAGCTAAGACATGATATAAAACCAACTACGTACTCAGTAATCAGATACTTATACACGTATGTATTTATGTAGCATTAGTGATACCGAAGTATGACTCTCCTCAGTTCGTCTTCTTCGTTCACTGGACATAAGGTACGAATTCTCCATCCTTTCAGTTTGGACATTCTTTCCTTATTAGGATGCCCCGTATGCAGCCAACTGTTTTCCCTAGTATATGTTTTATATGTTTTGATTGCTTATGTTTAATTAGAATACCTAAAGCCATATACATGCATGACCAGTTTCACCTAGTTATTGAGGTACCATAACCATAACACTGGAGGCACCAGTGTTATGACTTCACCACGGCGGAGTGATAGCTCGTGGCGTCCCTTTCAGCTTTTAGCCATATTATTATTATCAGGTGGGGCGTATGGGTGCATCCTAGTTTACATGTTTTCAGCAGATTACTCAGTGTGAATGTGGTGTGTGCCTTGCATCCTTCACAAGGAGCTGATCCCTCCTACCCAAAACCAGTATATTAAATTAGAGGCAGCCCCTCTAATTTGCATGACGAGGTCACCCCTCCAAGTATTCATGCACGTTGATATTTCATGACCTATATTGGATAATGGTAAATATGTTAAACAGTTTTTACAAGATAAACATAAGGCTTTTCAAACTATAAAACTAGTTTTACTAAGATATAACCAGGTTATCCAGGACTTAGTCTTTTCCGCTGCTTCATGTTTATATGCTTATATTATTCATGCTATACTTGTATATCCGTGCACTGAGCGTATTGCTCAGCCGTTTTCCTTTTCATGTTCCCAAAACGGCAGGTACTCAGGGACGCTCGTAGACTTTAAGCGTACGTGCATATGGATTGGAAGCTTCCTAGCCTTCTTTACTTTATGCATTTCTTTATACTTTGATACTCATTTCCATGAACATTGTTTAGTCCTTTCATTTACAGTACTTATGTTTTTGTGTGATGAGTTCTACTTTTGGGATACCGATGTTTGATTCCGGTATTTCCTTTATGGTCATGTAATGTTTAGACATTTATCCTTGTATGCTTTGATGACACGCCATAATCACGCGTGACATTCTATTTATCAAAATGGGGTGTTACAATTATGGTATCAGAGCCAAGGCTTCGACGTGGTAGGCTCTCAAAACACGACCTGTGATTAGTGGGTAGTCACTATGGTCTTCCTAGAACTGACAGTCGGTTTTCATGCATTCATCATTTTCATGCATACATATATATGTCATTGTCGGAGGTTTATGACTAAGTAATGGTTGGTACAGGACTGACCCTATTTAGTCGCATGTGTTTTATCGAAACTTTTAAATTTGGGACCGACCCATAGGCGTCCCCTCGCCATGTCTTTTGTTTTGAGTGAACTGACCATAGGCGTTCACTCTCGCGCATACAAAAGTTTTCATAAAACTGCATCATGCATTCATGTACTAGTTTTTCCTGCATAAAATTTTTCTCATGATTTATTGGTATAATTTTTTTTCATGTATATAGTTTATGTTTTGATCAGTTAATCACGAATTTTATGTTATACTGTCAGATGGTTCTCACACACGAGCAGGAACAACTCAATGCAGCAATCCAAGCTATGCTTCCTCAGCTGAGGAACGAAATCAGGGCTGAGGTTCAGGCTGCCAACAATCAGCAGCATCACCCGAACCTCCTCCTCCTCCTCCAGCAACATTGGCCACATGGCTGGAGAGATTCAACAAGCTCCGTCCTCGAGCTTTCGAGAGAACAGATAACCCCAGTGAAGCTGAAAGCTGGTTGGCTCACATTGAGAAGATCTTCGATGCTATGGGCTATGACCCCGTTTTCAAGTCGAGGTTGGCATGCTACCGGTTCGAAGGTGATGTGTTAGCATGGTGGATAGCACTGAAGCAGTCTGAGGGAGCTGATGATTGGGTGGCTGGTTTGACATGGGCTCAGTTCAGGGATAGGGTGATGGAGCAGTTCTTTCCCAAAGCTGAGCAAGACAAGCTGAAGAGGGAGTACCATGGGATCCGACAGAGAGCTAGGGAGAATAACAACGAGTTCATGCAACGTGATGAGATGGCATTTATACATGATCTCATCGTTCTTTTCGGGCTTTAAATGCATTAAAATGTCATAAAATACCATATATATGCTTGTGTTTGTTTACTTGTGTATTTTAGGTATGGATATCGTGAAAAAGACAAAAGATCACAAGATACAAGGAAAAACGAACACGAGAAACGAAGCCGTACAAAGAACCGGGCCCTAATCATGGAATTTTCATCAAATACCCTTGAAGACTTGAAGACAAAACAAGATTGATCCTCAATGAATGAAGAAATGACACTTAAAACCCTTGTATATTAATAATTACAAGTTTGGTCCCTTAAGTTTGTCAAAATTGCAAAAAGGTCCTTCAACTTTGAAGAAATGGCAAGATTAGTCCTTCAACAATTTCAAATTGCCAATAATGGTCCCTCAACAAGTGAAAGACTCATTGAAGACCTTTGAAGATCAACATTGTCCAAGATTAGTCCTTAAAGAATTACCAAATGTCAAATTACATCCTTGATAACCTTTTATCGAAAGTTGGTGCCAAAATTGTCAAGTGATGAAACTTAAATACAAAGGAAAGTCAAGTTATAGGGCTGGAAACCTTAAAAGCCAAAAATCTGAAAAAACAAGGACCAAAAGTGACAAAGCTGAAACATTTGAACAAAAAATGCGCCTAACACACTCTCTCCCCCAAAAAACGGATCAAAGGACCATTGTTCATCATTTTTACTTCCCCGGAATTTACCTTCACATTTACTTGGGTAAAACTCAATTAAACTTGCACACACTTAATTCACACACTCCAAAACCCTTCCCACTCCTAAAAACCTGCATCCCACTCATGTGCACCAAAACCCCAATTCCCCAATCCACCAATCACATCATTCCTTAGCCTCCAAGACTAGTGACGTGGCAAATTGAACGTCCAAGATGATATGCTTCCTCCCAAAGCAAAATAAACGTTCAAGATCAAGAGAGGACAAAATGCACTCAAGGGCACATTTGGGATTTTCTTATGATTAGGGTTTTATGTTTTTAGCCTTCTAGTATCTTCTTAGGACTCTATAAAAGGAGCTCACAACTTGTGTGAAGCCCTTGTTCCAGTTTCTAGTCTCTCACATGTAATTCCTTTTTAAAGAAATAAAAAGTTTGGTTTTTGAAATATTCAAGTGTAATTCCTTTTTTATTGTTTTTAAAAGTTTGTGTGTTGTGAGGAGATTGATTCTGAGTTCCACTTTTATTTGGTTAAGCAACTTTGATTTTCAAAGTTGTTTAAGGTTTTGAGATTTTGAGAGATTTTGGTAAAATCTTCTCAAAGGTATTTTGGTGTTCTTGGTTGATGTTATTGGTAATATAGGGTTTTAGAAAACATATTTGGAAGTTTGAAAAGGTTTTGGAAAGATTTAAGAGAAAGAAAAGAAAATCAAAAATATATATTATTACTTGTTTTTGTGTTTTCTTTCTTTGTTTTGTGTTCAATAGGTTGAAGGCTTGTTGATTTGGTTCAGCTCCAACCCGAGTTGGATTGGAGGAGGATTTTCATCCTCTAGGTTCTTGGATGTAAGAACCTTAGGTAAACTCTTTTTTTCTTTTGAAAGTTCATAAAAGTGCTAGTTTATATGATCTTATGTGATTTTGTTACTAAGTGTGTTATAGATAGTGGATTTGTGTTCTCAAGTGTTGTTATGCATGTTTTGAGATATTGGAACAAGTTTGCATAGGGTTTGTAAGGTTTTTCTTTGTTAAAATTGGTTTTCAAAAAGTTAAAAGGGTGTTTGGCAACAGGTTTAAGCAGGGTACAATCATTGATTTGTGTTGCTAAAAGGTGTTAGATTGCTTGTTTAAGGTTTGAGATAGATTGTTTTATTGTTGTGTAATCATTTGATCAAGTTTGGAGTGAATTTGGAGTGTTTAAAAAGGATTAAGGGTGTTAAAAATCTGCATATTGCTATATTGCTTGGTTTTTTATGCATATGATTGCTTGATTTTGATTGCTAAGTGTTTTATCCTTGTGAGTTTTGACTCCTTGAGCTTCAATAAGCTCAAGGGTGCCCTTATTGTCCAATAAGCATCTTCCAAATAAGCCATAGGACCAAGCACCTCTTGGTCCTTTTGAAATCTGAGAAAGCCTGAACATCAGCAAAACAACCAGACTCGTCACACGAGTTGCGGCGCAACACTTCTAGTTGCGGCGCAACTTAGGTACCTGCAGATTTTGGTGATCTCGCAACACTAGTTGCGGCGCAAGGCAATAACGCTGCGGCGCAACTGAGTGACTTTTATCTTTTTTGTATTATTTTAATATTATTTTATTATTTAATTTTCAAAATTTTCTTTTTCTTTATTTTTCATTTTTTTTTAAGTTCTTTAGCATTAAATAGGACTATTTCCATTTTTAGATTATTTTTATAACTTTTAGATTTATTTTTATAATTATTTTAAGTTTAATTAGTTTTTAATTACTTTTAATCATTTTTAGAGTTTTAAAAATAGTTTTAATAAGTTTTAATTTTTAGAAAATTACTTTTTAGTCTTCTAATAATATAAGTTAAGTAATTGTTCAATAAAATCATATTTTAGACTTTTGAATTAGTTAAATTTAATTTTAGGGCTTTAATTAGCATTTAAAATTAATTATTTAATTAATAAAAGGTTTTAAAATATCTTTATTGGATTTTTGTCTTTATTTATATTATTTTAGACTTGTTTTAGTCTTTTTTATCTTTTTCTTGATTTTGTTTTTGGTTTTAATAATTTTTAATTTTTGTGATTTTTCTACGGTTTTACGTCATAGTGTAATTTCCAAGTAACCGTCATTCCATCTTCTTAATATTAATCTCAAATATATACAAGTTAATTCACAACACCATACCTCCTTGGGAAACGAATCTTTCATCTCTTTTTAAGTGATTGAGGGTCATTAGTGCACGGTTTTCCTAAACCGTCACTCGATACTTACCGCTCATATTTAGTTGCTTGTTTTTCCTAAAGCAAGTTATCTAGATTTTACCGCAATCATTTTTGGCGCCGCTGCCGGGGAGGTGTGTCGTGTCTTAATTTGGAAAATTTTGTTTTTGATATTATCCATAATTAGTATTTGTGTTAAGAGGAACTCCCTTAACACGTATTATCGGTTTTCTCGGTTTTTCTTTGTGAATATTATTAATATATTGTATTAAGTATCACAATAAAAATACAATATCTCCAAAAGTGTGAAAACACAACCTTGATTCGGGATTTCATCACTCGATCATTGTATTCGAATCTCAAACAAAAAGAAAAGGCAAAAATAGATAAATACTTTCGAGAAGCTCGATTTTGAAAGATACGAACTATAAGGTGGGTATAAGGCGGGTATTATAAAATATACCCTAAGGAAAAAGGCTCTTAAGTGCTTCGCGCCGCCTCGTTTCCCCGCTTGCTTGTGAGTATTTTGAGATTGAAAGCTAATCGAGGGTTTTGCCGCCCAAAGTATTAATACGTATACTATATTTGCTTGGTTTTCTTTGTGATTAAACCCTCGTGAACAATTTGGTTTTCACCAAAGTTCTAAAGTCATTCGAAGGCGTTCACTCCACGTGATCGTTTTCATTCCTTTGAGGCTTCTTTAATCAAGAGTTTGATTCGAGGAGAGATTTTGTAGATTGTTGTCTACGAAGATACACCAAAATCCAAAAAAATTAAATATCATCAAAAACACAAAAAAATTGAAAATCCACAAAACAACCAAAAAGAATCTTCTTTGCTCACCTCCCATTCTTCGTGAAGTTTATGATCACTCGTAATCAAGCAAAACGAGCTCGTAAACGACTTCAAAAGCAAACAAATCAAGGATCGTTGATTGTTGAAGAACCTCCAATTGTTGAACCTATTATAGAACAAGAAGTCGTAATGGCTAATCGTACTATGATGGAGTTGCTACAAGCACCCACCGAGGGTTTTGGAGAGGCCATTGTTATTCCCGCCATCCTTGCGGAGAATTTCGAGATTAAGACGGGTTTAATGTCAATGCTACAAGCAAACAAATTTCGAGGTCATGAGAAAGACAACCCGCATTACCACATTAGGAATTTCAACCGTCTCACCGCCACTAGCAAATTCAAAGATGTTCCGCATGACGCCATTAAGATGATGTTGTTTCCATACTCGTTGGATGGACCCGCAAAAATTTGGCTCGAGAAAGAACCGCCAAATTCGATTTTGACATGGGCCGATCTCGTTTCTAAGTTTGTGAACAAGTTTTTTCCACCATCGAAAACAACACACTTAAAAAATGAGATTTCACGATTTGTGCAACGTAACAATGAAAGTTTTTCTATGGCATGGGAACGATTTAAGGAGATGTTACATGAATGTCCTCATCATGATTTTTCGGAATTGCATCAAATTGATACCTTTTATAATGGGCTTAATGATCATGAACGAGATTATTTGAATGCCGCCGCGGGTGGTAATTTCTTGTGCAAAACGACAAATGAGGCTTTACAAATCATTGAGAATCGATCTAAGGTTTATAGCCCTCGTAACACACCGAGTGTTGCCAATATGGGTTCGTCATCATCACAATCGTCTCGTGGTATTAATGCCTTACATGATGAAGCTAATGAGGAAAATCGGTTTTTTGATAGATTTGCTAATCTAATGTCCCATTGGAAGGCTCAAGAAGCTTCCAATTCCGCTTCGGTTAAAGCGGTTGCTAAGAGTTGTTTATCGTGTGGAGGAGCTCATGATTTATCCGAGTGCATTACCGCGGATGGTAACACTTCGAGTGCTTATGTAGCAACGGGAACTTACAACCAAAACGGCCAAGGTTCCCGCCAAAATCAAGCTCCACCAAATCAAAATGTTAACAATTATCGAAACAACAACCAAGGTAATTACCAAGGCAACACACGCAATTACAACAAAGGGAATTATCAAAGTGGGAATGGACAAATCTCTAATCAAAACCAAAACCGTGATTTTCAAAATACTACACAAGGTTTTCAAAATGCTCACACGAAAAATTTGCAAGGAGAATTTTTGGATTATGCAAAAGCAAATGATGCTAAATTTGATAATATGCAACGTGAGATGATTAGCTTAAGGTCCGAGTTGAAAAACGAGCTTAAAAATGAACTTGCTAATGAACTTAAAACTCATGCTAATAAAATGGAAGGAAATGTCCAACGTCTTCAACAAAACCAACAAAAAATGGAATTAGGACAACATGAGATTAAGCAAGAGTTATTGAAAGCGGATGCTAGGCAATCAAAATTTGAGGACCGAATGGCTAAGATGTTTGAAGCAATCATGTGTAAGCCCTCTTCTTCGGGTGGTCTTCCTAGTGATACCATTGCAAACCCGAAGGGAGAAATGAAGGTTATTACTACACGAAGTGGTAAAACTTTCAAGGAACCAATCTCTCGTCCAAGTACTTCTACGGAGAAGGAAATCGAGAAAGAACCCGAGGTGGTGGTCGAAAAGGAGCACATTACAATCCCACGAAGTACCGCTCATACCACACCTACGGTTACACCAATACCAATTATGGAACCCGAGTTTCCAAGGCCGTTGCCTAATGACCAACCCACACCACCTTTACCCTACCCTTCAAGACGAAACAAAGAGAAAATGCAAGAACGTAACAAACAACAAATCGAGCTTTTTATTAAGATGTTTCAACAAATGCATTTTGATGTGAGTTTAGCCGACGCGTTGTTATACATGCCTCGTTTCGCTTCCACTTTTAAAAGTATGATGAGCGATAAGGAAAAGCTTTCAAAGCTTGCTAATTGTTCTTCGGTTTATCTTAACCGCATACCGGAAAAAGTTGGTGATCCCGGAAAGTTTCTCATTCCTTGTGACATACAAGAGATGAAAGAATGCCTCGCCTTGGCCGATCTTGGTGCGAGCATTAATTTGATGCCATTTTCCATTTGGAAATCGCTTTCACTTCCGGCTCTTATTCCTTCGAACATGTCCATCGAGATGGCCGATCATTCTACGATCATGGCATGTGGGGTAGCCGAAGATGTTTTCGTGAAAGTGGGGAAGTTCTACTATCCCGTTGATTTTATAGTAGTCGACATCCCCACGGATCCTCAAGTTCCTCTAATTTTAGGACGATCATTTTTAGATACTTCGAGATCGCTTATCGATGTTCATGCGAGAACTATCACTTTGAGATTCAACGAAGAGGAACTTGTTATAAACGCTACTCAAAACTCGAAACCTTCTCATGTTTATGCAATCGCTACCATCAATCACAATGACATCATTGATGTGGTTTGCGATAAGTTTTCACAAGAAGTGTTAGGTTTTTCCGATAGCTCGTCAAGTGGCAATCCCACTATTTTGGATCCGATTATTGCTAATTCCACACCAAATCTCACTCCATTCCAAGGAGGCGATTTCACTTCAAATGAAATCGACAATGAAGATGAGGTGTTGATTAGTGATGATATTTCTATTCCACCATTTCTTCCGCCGATGGGAGTTATGAGTGTTGAACCTAAATCTTCAATCGAGGAACCGCCTATCCTTGAATTGAAAGATCTTCCTTCTCACCTTGAATATGCATTCTTGGAAGGTGATGACAAGTTGCCGGTTATTATTGCAAAAGGTCTTGCTAATGATGAAAAAACCGAGCTCTTGAAAGTTCTTAAGGCTCACAAAGGGGCAATTGCGTGGAAAATATCCGACATTAAGGGTATTGACCCAAAATTTTGTACTCACAAGATTTTAATGGAGGAGGACTACAAACCCGCAATTCAAAGTCAAAGAAGGGTAAATCCCAAAATTCACGATGTCATTAAAAAGGAGGTCCTTAAACTCCTTGACGCGGGAATGATCTATCCTATATCCGATAGCCCATGGGTGAGCCCAATCCATTGTGTCCCTAAAAAGGGAGGAATGACCGTTGTGCCTAATGAAAACAACGAGTTAATTCCCACTCGTGTTGTGACCGGTTGGAGGGTGTGTATTGACTACCGAAAGTTAAATGACGCCACTCGTAAAGACCACTTTCCTTTGCCCTTCATGGATCAAATGTTGGAGCGACTTGCGGGAAATGAATACTATTGCTTTTTAGATGGTTTTTCCGGTTATTTTCAAATCCCTATCGACCCTCGTGATCAAGAGAAGACTACGTTTACGTGTCCTTATGGAACGTTCGCTTATCGTAGGATGCCTTTTGGACTTTGCAATGCACCCGGTACGTTTCAACGGTGTATGATGGCGATTTTTCACGACATGATCGAGAAGTCGATGGAAGTGTTTATGGATGACTTCTCGGTGTTTGGTAATTCGTTCACGTCATGTTTATCTAATCTCGAACAAATGTTAAAACGTTGTGAAGAAACCAATCTTGTGCTTAATTGGGAGAAATGTCATTTCATGTGTAAACAAGGAATCGTCTTAGGACATAAGGTGTCGAAGGCGGGGATTGAGGTCGATAAAGCTAAGGTAGACGTCATCGCCAAGTTACCTCATCCCAAAACCGTTAAGGGAGTTCGTAGTTTCCTAGGCCACGCGGGCTTTTATCGTCGTTTCATCAAGGACTTTTCGAAGATTTCTCGTCCTATGACACACCTTCTCGAGAAGGATGCTCCTTTTAACTTTAATGAGGATTGTGTTAAGGCTTTCGAGACTCTAAAAAGGAAACTTACCGAAGCTCCCATTCTTGTTGCTCCTAATTGGGAATTACCCTTTGAAATCATGTGCGATGCAAGTGATTATGCTATAGGGGCCGTCTTAGGGCAACGTTACGACAAGCATTTCCGTCCTATCCACTATGCTAGTAAGACGATGACCGAGGCTCAATTAAAGTACACCACAACGGAAAAGGAATTCCTTGCCGTGGTCTATGCTTTTGAGAAATTCCGACCTTATCTCGTCTTAACTAAAAGCATCGTGTATACCGACCATTCGGCTATCAAGTATCTCTTAGCTAAGCAAGATGCTAAGCCGAGATTGCTTCGTTGGATGCTCCTCCTCCAAGAATTTGATGTCACCGTGCTTGACAAAAAAGGAGCCGAGAATCTAGCGGCCGATCATCTCTCTCGTCTAGAAGATCCTCACAAAGATGTTTTCGAGAACAAGGAAATTACCGAAACATTTCCTCTTGAGACTCTCGGTGTAGTGAATTCTAAAGACACCACCCCATGGTTTGCCGACATTGCAAATTACCATGCGGGCAATTTCATAATCAAGGGTATGACGACACAACAAAAACGAAAATTCTTTCGTGACGTCAAGTTCTATTTTTGGGACGACCCTTATCTCTTTCGGATTTGTGCGGATCAACTCGTTCGACGTTGTGTGTTTGGTACCGAAGCTTCTAATATCCTTAGAGCTTGTCACGAGGGACCCACGGGTGGTCACCACGGTGCTAATCTCACGGCTAAGAAAGTGTTCGATGCCGGTTTCTTTTGGCCTTCTATCTATCGTGATGCACACGCACTTGTAAAGTCGTGTGATTCGTGCCAACGTCAAGGAAAATCGTCTCAACGTGATGAAATGCCGCAAAATATAATTCAAGTGTGTGAGATTTTCGACATATGGGGAATAGACTTTATGGGGCCGTTCCCATCGTCTCATGGCAACAAATATATCCTCGTCGCGGTGGACTACCTTTCTAAGTGGGTGGAAGCTAAGGCTTTGCCTACTAATGATGCTCGTGTGGTAGTGAAGTTTTTGAAGCAACTATTCTCTCGGTTCGGAACCCCTCGTGCTATTATAAGCGATCGTGGAACCCATTTTTGTAATGACCAATTCGAAAAGGTTCTAAAGAAATATGGGGTTACACATCGTCTTTCTACGGCTTATCACCCGCAAACGAGTGGGCAAGTCGAGGTTTCGAACCGAGCTTTGAAGAGGATTTTAGAAAGGTCGATTGGAGAAAACCGTGCTTCATGGTCCGACAAACTCGATGACGCTTTATGGGCCTTTAGGACCGCTTATAAGACACCTATCGGTTGCACTCCTTATAAGTTAGTCTATGGGAAGAATTGTCATTTGCCCATTGAATTGGAGCATAAGGCATATTGGGCCCTTAAGCATGCTAATTTTGACTTGAAGACCGCGGGAGATCACCGGAAAATACAATTGAATGAATTGGATGAATTAAGGGATAATGCTTATGAAAATTCATTAATTTTTAAAGAAAAGACTAAAAAGTTTCATGATTCAAAGATTAACAACCGTGTTTTTAACGTTGGTGATCAAGTGTTGCTTTTTAACTCACGTCTTAAGATATTTTCCGGGAAATTGAAATCTCGTTGGTCGGGTCCATTCACCATTACACAAGTGTTTCCATATGGGACCATTGAGCTAGCTCAAAATGATGGTCCCAATTTCAAGGTGAATGGACATAGGCTTAAGCACTACTTTGGTGGGGAGATTCCTTCAATGGTTGCCCCCGACCAAGACACCTTCCCCAATGATAATTAGCATTGAGGGGATCGAGTCGAGCTCATGACTCGGTAATCAAAAACGAGGTGCCTCGTGGGGGAGATCCCATGCTTATCTTTATGCTTTTTATGTTCACTAATAAGGGGACTTGTACCCTTCCAACTCGTTGTCTCGTGGTTGTTTGTGATTGTGTTATCTAGATCATCATCATCGTCTACGATTGAAGACTCTCGTGTTCGTTTACGTGAGCCTCCATCGTTCGTTTGAAGAAGTTTTTCACGATTCCATGACATATCCTTTATTGTTCTAACAATTATCTTTTAGCATAATTAATAAACGGCTTTAGATATATTGTTGATCACCCTTTCCATGCTAGATCCTAAGCATTCGATTCTTCGTCTCTAGTATGGGGGTGCTCCACCTTTAGACTCGAAACATTGAGGACAATGTTTACTTTTAGTATGGGGGGGTGAATAGGTACTTGCTTTGCTACGCCCTCACGTTTTCCAATTTTCAATGTTTTGTTTTGCTAATAAGGCTAAAAATGGCCAAATTTTAAAATTTTTCTTAGTTTTCATAAGTGTTTTTAAGACACGAATGTATATTTTCCGATGGGTAGAATAAGAGTTAATTTTTGACTTGATGGGCATTTGGAGCCCTTTACATTCCTTAACCCGCTCAATTCAAGTTTTGCTAGACTTTTATATAGGGAGCTTTAAAACGCGAAAGTCTTAATTCATTCGGGTTAAGAACAAGAACTTTTCGCAAGTTCCTATAATTGATTCTAGAAAGTCACTTATCAAGGGAACTATAAAATGCATTCTCTAAACTTGAAAAAGTCCAAGAAAGTGCAAGATCCTATAGGTGGCTTGAAAACCCAAAACTTTGATTTGATATAGTCTTAATGAAAGCTAATCCAAATTTGGCTTAATCTTGACTTGCACGACTAAGTATTCACGAGTCTCTTTAATTAGAGGTCTTTAAATAGTGAAGAACGAGAAATGATAGAGTTAGACAAGTGATCATGCTAAACGTAGAACATGAAAGTGTTCTTTCAAAAACTCATGTGTTTTTAATTGTGGCTTTTTCTTCCCATAAGATCAATGCATTAGGAATAAAACATAATTGCAATAAGTAAGGTCGTACGATTTGAAAGGTTACTTAGCCTCTAGCGCAAGATCGTTTAAAAGTTGCTCGGGGTTGAATAGAGTTCATAGCCAAGGCATAACTTATTGAAGCGGGACGCGAAGATTGGCGATCATCCAAAAAGGCCCTAACAAGGCATGAGGAGCTCTATTTTTGCTAAAGATCCAAAGATGATGTAAAGTATCATTGTTCCAAAATCAATATAAAGGATCGAGACACACGACGAGAAGCAATTACTCCCCTAAAGAATGGAGAAAGTCTATCCAAAAAGACCCTAACAAGGTATGAGGATGAATATATCCAAGTCCGAAAAGGAGGCGGATCGTTGTATATCAAAATCCAAAGTAAAGATTGAAGAAAAATGATGAAGTCGTGGTCCTATATGAAGAATCTCTCAAAAACGTCAAGTGAAGAAATTCCAAATATATGAAGAGAAGACCATAATTTCGAGAACGTCTTCCCAAGATTTGAAGTATGAAGTACATGCCAAATATCGGTCCGAGAAAGGTCTCAAATCGTGAAACGAGTTATGCCAAGATATGAACTTAAGGAGATACACGAGAAGCCGTTTTAAAAGATTTTGTCCTTCGGCTAACTATTGATCAAATCGTGCTACTTTGCTTTCGGACTAATAACTACTCAAATAAGTCAATATGAATCACTTGTGATCCATGACAATTAGATAAAAAATGCTAGTAACCCATTTCCTTTTATAATAACTAGGATTGCGGGGAGAAAAAGTATTACACAATTTGAACGTATGAGTAGTGTTAGCATTGTGACTTGTACCAACAATGATCTTGTTTTTGCACTTAGCATGGAATGTATGACAATCAAGGATGACGAAATTTACTCTAAGGGACATTAACTTGTTTCTATTCTTAGACCCTAAAAGTCACATTTTGGTGATGAAAATCATACATTATGTCTTTACACATTCTCGTAGTATGTTGCAAGTCTTTTACTCTTCAAATAAAGGTTAATAAAATTGAACTTTGGTGATGCTTAGATACTTTATTCTAGCATTGCGTGAGGGCACGGCAATGGCTTAGTATGGGGGAGTGATGAGATGGCATTTATACATGATCTCATCGTTCTTTTCGGGCTTTAAATGCATTAAAATGTCATAAAATACCATATATATGCTTGTGTTTGTTTACTTGTGTATTTTAGGTATGGATATCGTGAAAAAGACAAAAGATCACAAGATACAAGGAAAAACGAACACGAGAAACGAAGCCGTACAAAGAACCGGGCCCTAATCATGGAATTTTCATCAAATACCCTTGAAGACTTGAAGACAAAACAAGATTGATCCTCAATGAATGAAGAAATGACACTTAAAACCCTTGTATATTAATAATTACAAGTTTGGTCCCTTAAGTTTGTCAAAATTGCAAAAAGGTCCTTCAACTTTGAAGAAATGGCAAGATTAGTCCTTCAACAATTTCAAATTGCCAATAATGGTCCCTCAACAAGTGAAAGACTCATTGAAGACCTTTGAAGATCAACATTGTCCAAGATTAGTCCTTAAAGAATTACCAAATGTCAAATTACATCCTTGATAACCTTTTATCAAAAGTTGGTGCCAAAATTGTCAAGTGATGAAACTTAAATACAAAGGAAAGTCAAGTTATAGGGCTGGAAACCTTAAAAGCCAAAAATCTGAAAAAACAAGGACCAAAAGTGACAAAGCTGAAACATTTGAACAAAAAATGCGCCTAACACACTCTCTCCCCCAAAAAACGGATCAAAGGACCATTGTTCATCATTTTTACTTCCCCGGAATTTACCTTCACATTTACTTGGGTAAAACTCAATTAAACTTGCACACACTTAATTCACACACTCCAAAACCCTTCCCACTCCTAAAAACCTGCATCCCACTCATGTGCACCAAAACCCCAATTCCCCAATCCACCAATCACATCATTCCTTAGCCTCCAAGACTAGTGACGTGGCAAATTGAACGTCCAAGATGATATGCTTCCTCCCAAAGCAAAATAAACGTTCAAGATCAAGAGAGGACAAAATGCACTCAAGGGCACATTTGGGATTTTCTTATGATTAGGGTTTTATGTTTTTAGCCTTCTAGTATCTTCTTAGGACTCTATAAAAGGAGCTCACAACTTGTGTGAAGCCCTTGTTCCAGTTTCTAGTCTCTCACATGTAATTCCTTTTTAAAGAAATAAAAAGTTTGGTTTTTGAAATATTCAAGTGTAATTCCTTTTTTATTGTTTTTAAAAGTTTGTGTGTTGTGAGGAGATTGATTCTGAGTTCCACTTTTATTTGGTTAAGCAACTTTGATTTTCAAAGTTGTTTAAGGTTTTGAGATTTTGAGAGATTTTGGTAAAATCTTCTCAAAGGTATTTTGGTGTTCTTGGTTGATGTTATTGGTAATATAGGGTTTTAGAAAACATATTTGGAAGTTTGAAAAGGTTTTGGAAAGATTTAAGAGAAAGAAAAGAAAATCAAAAATATATATTATTACTTGTTTTTGTGTTTTCTTTCTTTGTTTTGTGTTCAATAGGTTGAAGGCTTGTTGATTTGGTTCAGCTCCAACCCGAGTTGGATTGGAGGAGGATTTTCATCCTCTAGGTTCTTGGATGTAAGAACCTTAGGTAAACTCTTTTTTTCTTTTGAAAGTTCATAAAAGTGCTAGTTTATATGATCTTATGTGATTTTGTTACTAAGTGTGTTATAGATAGTGGATTTGTGTTCTCAAGTGTTGTTATGCATGTTTTGAGATATTGGAACAAGTTTGCATAGGGTTTGTAAGGTTTTTCTTTGTTAAAATTGGTTTTCAAAAAGTTAAAAGGGTGTTTGGCAACAGGTTTAAGCAGGGTACAATCATTGATTTGTGTTGCTAAAAGGTGTTAGATTGCTTGTTTAAGGTTTGAGATAGATTGTTTTATTGTTGTGTAATCATTTGATCAAGTTTGGAGTGAATTTGGAGTGTTTAAAAAGGATTAAGGGTGTTAAAAATCTGCATATTGCTATATTGCTTGGTTTTTTATGCATATGATTGCTTGATTTTGATTGCTAAGTGTTTTATCCTTGTGAGTTTTGACTCCTTGAGCTTCAATAAGCTCAAGGGTGCCCTTATTGTCCAATAAGCATCTTCCAAATAAGCCATAGGACCAAGCACCTCTTGGTCCTTTTGAAATCTGAGAAAGCCTGAACATCAGCAAAACAACCAGACTCGTCACACGAGTTGCGGCGCAACACTTCTAGTTGCGGCGCAACTTAGGTACCTGCAGATTTTGGTGATCTCGCAACACTAGTTGCGGCGCAAGGCAATAACGCTGCGGCGCAACTGAGTGACTTTTATCTTTTTTGTATTATTTTAATATTATTTTATTATTTAATTTTCAAAATTTTCTTTTTCTTTATTTTTCATTTTTTTTAAGTTCTTTAGCATTAAATAGGACTATTTCCATTTTTAGATTATTTTTATAACTTTTAGATTTATTTTTATAATTATTTTAAGTTTAATTAGTTTTTAATTACTTTTAATCATTTTTAGAGTTTTAAAAATAGTTTTAATAAGTTTTAATTTTTAGAAAATTACTTTTTAGTCTTCTAATAATATAAGTTAAGTAATTGTTCAATAAAATCATATTTTAGACTTTTGAATTAGTTAAATTTAATTTTAGGGCTTTAATTAGCATTTAAAATTAATTATTTAATTAATAAAAGGTTTTAAAATATCTTTATTGGATTTTTGTCTTTATTTATATTATTTTAGACTTGTTTTAGTCTTTTTTATCTTTTTCTTGATTTTGTTTTTGGTTTTAATAATTTTTAATTTTTGTGATTTTTCTACGGTTTTACGTCATAGTGTAATTTCCAAGTAACCGTCATTCCATCTTCTTAATATTAATCTCAAATATATACAAGTTAATTCACAACACCATACCTCCTTGGGAAACGAATCTTTCATCTCTTTTTAAGTGATTGAGGGTCATTAGTGCACGGTTTTCCTAAACCGTCACTCGATACTTACCGCTCATATTTAGTTGCTTGTTTTTCCTAAAGCAAGTTATCTAGATTTTACCGCAATCACAACGCTTTCTTTGTTTAGCTGGTTTCCTTGGTGCAGCAGCAGGTACTCCTGAAGAGCAAGCACACCACTTCAGGTGGGCTCTGCGTACATCGGTCGCAAACAACTTAGTGTGTGCTACGTTCAACACGGTAGCACAAGTGGCCGATGCAGCACGTAAGCTGGAGATGCTGTAGGAGAGAGATGAGTTCGGGGAAGCAGAGAGACCCGATAAGAGGTAAACATTCGTATTCAAGCGGTGACCAATCCGTATTCTTCCAGTATATGTCAATATTTCATCTCTTTAATTTGTATCTTCCAGGTAGAAGACTGGGGACCGGTCTCAGCCGGCTACTCAGCAACAACCTAATCAGCCCAAGGGAAACGGTCAGACTAACGACCGTTCTGCTACAGATAAGCGTGGCGGTAATGATAATTACCGTAACAACGCTGGACACTCCAACAACAGCAGGTCCTTATACTTACGCATTTTCTTATGATTACATGTTATAACTCTTAATTCTGACACATTAGAAAATCTTCTACCAGGAATCATGGTAACGGTAGGGACTAGAACCAGAGAGGTTCACAACCTAACCGTCCAGCTGTCACTGGTATTCAATCTTACGATTATCCGCATTGTCCTTTGTACCCTATTATCATGTCTCACGTATAATGCTTTTATCAAGTTCTCAGCCAGTCAGGACACCTGCTGGAGGATATACTCATCCTCTTTGCTCTACTTGCCACCGAAGGCACCCAGGGCCATGTCGCCGCGACAGTGACGCATGCTTCAAGTGTGGTCTTCCTGGCCATCGCATGAAGGACTGCCGCAAGGGCGAAATGGAGGGCACATCGGGACATGCTGATACCAAGCCGCCTCTTACTACTGGATGCGTTTACACGACATCTCGCGATCAGGCCAACAAGTCTACAGGTACCATCACTGGAATCTTGTATATGTATGGTCAAGCTGCATGTGTTCTGTTTGATACGGGTGCTACTCACTCGGTCATTTCTACTGCTTATGCCAAGAATGTTAGGATACTCCCCATGCCACTAGAGAATATATTGAGTATTTCCATGTCATTGAGAGACTCTGTACGAATAACCCATGTGTACAAGAGTCTTCCCCTAGATTTTGACGATAAGGTTCGTCCTGTTGACGCACTTCCGCTGGACATGATTGATTTTGACATGATTTTGGGCATGGATTGGCTATCCAAGCATCATGCTACCATAGACTGCCATTCATATCGAGTCATCTTCGGTGATGTTAATGCGCCAGAGTACATTCACAACGGGTTCGTACCCGACAGGTCTGTACAAATCATATCAACCCTGCAAGCACATGCACTACTTTCACATGGTTACGAGGGTTATCTAGCTACTGTGCATGACATGGATGCTGGATCCCCATCAATTCAGAATCAACCGATAGTGTCGGAATTTCCAGATGTATTTCCAGAAGAACTTCCGGGCATACCACATGCACGTGAAGTGGAATTTAATATCGAGCTCATCCCAGGAGTTGAGCCGATTTCCAAGGCTCCCTATCGTATGGCTCCCATTGAGTTAAAGGAGCTGAAGGATCAACTGCAAGAACTTCTGGAACGAGGTTTTATTCGACCAAGCGCATCTCTATGGGGCACACCGGTCTTATTTGTTAAGAAGAAGGACGACAGTATGCGTCTTTGCATAGACTATCGCGAGCTCAACAAGATTACCATCAAGAATAGGTATCACTGCCACATATAGACGATCTGTTTGACCAACTCCAAGGGGCCAAACATTCCTCCAAGATTGATCTAAGGTCGGGCTATCATCAACTACGGGTTAAGGAGCAGGACATCGTCAAGACTGCTTTTCGTACACGTTATGGCCACTACGAATTTGTAGTCACGCCATTTGGCCTTACCGATGCTCCAACAGTGTTCATGGATTTGATGAACAGATTCTTTCATGAATTTCTGGACAAGTTCGTCTTCATTGACGACATCCTGATTTTCTCTAAGTCCAAGGAGGAACACGAAGACCATCTTCGTACAATACTACAGATTCTTCGCCAGAAGCAGCTGTATGCTAAATTCTCTAAGTGTGAGTTCTGGTTAGACAAGGTGGCATTCTTAGGTCACATTGTATCAACAGAAAGAATCACGATGGATCCAGCGAAGGTTGAGGCTATTACCAAATGGTCAAGGCCGACATCAGCGACTGAAGTCCGTAGTTTCCTGGGCTTAGCTTGTTATTACCGTAGGTTTGTGGAGAACTTTTCCCGCCTAGCACTACCATTGACCAAACTGATTCGGAAAGGGGAGAAATTCATCTAGACTGAAGAACGAGAGAAGAGCTTTGAAGACCTGAAGCAGAAGTTAGTATCTGCACCTATTCTTACTCTCCCATCTGGTACGGGTGGATTTTAAATCTACAGTGATGCATCGGGGAAGGGACTTGGTTGTGTTCTCATGCAACATGGGAAAGTGATCGCGTACGCTTCACGGCAGCTTAAGCCTTATGAGGAAAATTACCCTACGCATGACTTGGAACTTGCAGCAGTCGTGTTTGCATTGAAGATATGGAGGCACTACTTATATGGAGAATCATGTGATATTTTCACGGACCACAAGAGCTTGAAGTATATCTTCACTCAGCGTGAATTGAACATGAGACAAAGGAGATGGTTAGAGCTGTTGAAGGATTATGACATTAATCTGTAGTATCATCCCGGCAAGGAGAATGTAGTGGTAGATGCACTTAGCAGAAAGTCCGGAATGATCAACGGTATTGAGATTGAGGAGGAAATCATAAGAGAATTGGAGCGACTAGACATAGAGATCATGGTACGTGGACAGCAAGGTTACTGGGCTAATATTAGAGTAGAACCCGAGTTACTCTCTAAGATCAAGGAAGCTCAGAAAGATGATGGAGAAATCTGGGCGATAATTCAGAATTTGGAGAAGCAGACAGAATTTCGAGTAGATGCAGATGGTATCATATGGCAGGGCAGGAGACTTTGTGTTCCTGATGATCAAGAACTCCAAGAAGCCTTGTTAGCTGAGGCTCATAGCTCCGCATTTTCTATACATCCTGGTTCGACCAAGATGTACCATGACATCAAGCAGTACTTTTGGTGGAGTGGTATGAAACAGGATGTTGTCACTTACGTCTCCAAATGTCTTACCTGCCAGCAGGTTAAGATCGAGCATCAGCGATCTGGCGGTCTTCTTCAACCGTTAGATATTCCAGAGTGGAAGTGGGACAAAATCACCATGGATTTTGTTACTGGTCTTCCGCCAACCAAGAGGAAGCACGATGCTATTTGGGTTATCCTTGATTGACTTACCAAATCAGCTCATTTCTTACCGATTCGCAAGGAAGATTCGGCCAGTAAACTCGCCGATACTTATAGAAGGGAGATCATGAGACTTCACGGTGCTCCATCCAGCATCGTCTCAGACAGAGATCCTCGATTCACTTCGCGATTCTGGAAAAGTCTGCAGAAAGCTTGGGGTACACAACTTAAGCTTAGCACAGCTTTTCATCCTCAAACAGATGGGCAGTCAGAGAGAACGATTCAGACATTAGAAGACATGTTGAGGTCATGTGCGTTGGAATGGATGGGTGATTGGGACGATTACATCTGTTTGGTGGAGTTTGCATACAACAACAGTTGGCACGCAAGTATCAAGTGTGCTCCTTTCGAGATGTTGTATGGCAGAAAGTGTCGCGCCCCAATCTACTGGGATCAGGTTGGTGAGCGAACACTTGAAGGACCATAAATCATCAAGCTGACTAATGAGAAGGTCGCAGTAGCTAAGCAGAAGATGCAAGAAGCACGGTCACGTCAGAAGAGCTATGCTGACAAGCATCGTAGGGACGTACATTTTAACGTAGGAGATCACGTTTTCCTTAAGGTTTCGCCGGCACGTGGTGTTAGACGTTTTGGAATTAAATGGAAGCTCAATCCTCGATTCATCGGACTGTTTGATATCATTGAACGAGTCGGTGAAGTATCTTACCGTTTAGCGTTACCTCCGCAGCTTTCTCATGTTCACAATGTGTTTCATGTGTCCTTACTCAGAGGGTACAAGTATCATCCCCTTCACATGGTTCAGTATCCACTGGAACAGATTCGTGAAGATCTCACTTTCATAGAAGAACCTGAACGAGTTCTTGACAGACAAGAACGAGTCATGAGAAGGAAGACGATTCCATTCGTCAAAATCCTTTGGAGGGATCATACCGAGCGGGAAGCCACTTTGGGAACAGAGGAGTCTACCAGGGCTTCTTACCCTCATTTCATATTTTGAATTCGGGTATGTTCTTCTTTTCCAGTTACTTTATCTATAATTCGGGGACGAATTATTCTTTTTAGGGGGGAAGAGTTGTAAAACCCGCATGCTTTTACCATGAATAGTACCCTTACGATAGTACGTACATGATTAGAACTTTCCTTTTATATCACGTTTACGTTTCATAAATAAGAATTACAAGTATTATGTACGTGTTATAACACGATAAGTATTTATTACGTATTAATACACGATAATTATTTCAATAATAATTATAATCACGAACATACGAACATGAAATCATGAACGTAAATTAATCACGAGCTAATATTACGTATGTATGTATATTTATTACGAGCATGAATAAATATATTATGTCACGAACGATAACTAATTAAATCACGTAAATTACGAACACGAGAACACACTTATATTTTAGACACGGAAAATGTTCGGGTTACCCTTATGTGGGCCCCTACCCGCGGCTACAACAAGAAAACATGGGCCAAGCCCATGCAAATTACTAAACAAGGGAAAAAAGGGAAAAACATGTATCATAATCACAAAATTTAGAAAACAAGAAATACCCTAGTTCTTCCTTTTGTTCTCCTTTGGCCGCCGGGTTCACATCACACCAAAAGGGTGTTCGGTTTGATTTTGGTCTTTGATTTATTGCAAGGATCGTTAGTGTGTTCATCCTCTTTGAGTCACGTGATCGGTATAAACCCTAACCTCTTTTCTTTTATGTTTTGATTTATTTGTCACATAAAATCATGAATATTTTTAATAAACTAATTAAAAACAAGATATAAACATGCTATTTAATTATGGGGTTTAAGTCAATCAAGTGTTAAGGGGTGTTTGTTGTGGCCGACGCCTAACCGAGCCCCAAGAGGGGTCTCGGCTTGGGTTTATTCGCACCACCGAGACCTTATGGTCTCGGTTTGGTGGTGGTGGTGTCACGACAGCAACAAGGGAAAGGGAACCCCGACCTAGGTCGGGGTATGGTGGTGATTTTGGGTCCGGTTCACGGGTTAAAACACGGGTCCGGTTCACACATGTTTAGATTTAAAACACGGTCCGGTTCATGAGTTATTTTTACAAGGTTTAATATTTTATAAGTTATATATTTTTTTAAGACTTAAATTAAATTAATTAAGAACATGAACATGATTAATTTAATTTACATGACTTAGGTTATTAATTTTATTATTAATACATGAATTTTAACCTAAGTATTTATCATTTAATTAGACTATATAATTAATTAATTATTGAAACCATGACTTATAATTAATTAACTTACATGACTTAGGTTATATTATTAATAGATAATAATACATGTTTTAATCTAAGTATTTATTTTACCTTTATTTAATTAAATCATGTTATATTTAATTAAATGCTTTAACCTATAGTTTATTTAATTCACATGAAATAATTAATAAACTATACTATATAATCACATGACTTAGAATATTCATCGGTAAACATTTAAGCTTATACAATTAGCTTAATTATCCAGCTTATATCTAATTATGGAAACTTTCTATTTTTAGAAACTTATTAATTATGGCAGCTAATCTGTTTATGGAACCTTTCTATTTTTAGAAACTTATCTATTTTAAGCAGTAAATCTATTTTTGAAACTTTCTATTTTTGGAAACTTTCTATTTTTGGAAACTTTCTATTATAGGAAACCTGCTATTTTTAGAAAGTTACTTATTATTACACAACAAGTATAATAATACATGAAATACAAGTAATACTTAATCAGAATAGACATAATATATGATAAACACAGTATGTAGAAACTAGAAGGGGGGTTGAATAGTTTCTTATATTTACTTGTTAAAGTATGGTTTCCAAAAATCCTTTTTTCAAAAACTTAGGCTTGAGGAAATATGTGAAATCTTCTTATGCACAATATGAACAATGATAGTGTAACTTAACTAATACTAACAAAAATATATCCACAAAGAATAAAGAATGATAGTGTAACTAATCTAGTACTAACACATGTATATGCATAAAGAATAAAGAATAAAGAATGTAAAGAGTTAAGGGTAAAGAAAGATCAAACCGAACACCAAGGATTTATAGTGGTTCGGCAACGAAGCTCACTCCTCGTTCCTACTCCACTCCTCGAGTACTCCTTACTCGAGAGTTCACTACACAACAAGCTCCTTATGGAGGAGAAAACCGTACACGTCGCTTAACCAATTTCCGACTCTAAGCTAAAAGTCGAGCCCTAATCGTAGCTAGGACCAATCTACACAACTATACTTAGTACATACACAACTTCCAAATAGACACAACTACTTGGATCTTCACAACTATGACACAACTACAAGTATATAAAATTTGATCTTCAATGGATCTTTGGTGGTGGACTCAACACTTCACTAGGATAGTGTTCTTCTCTTTGCACTTGGAGAGGAAGGGATGGAAGAACAAGATTCACTTCTTAAACAAGTAATAATCAAACAAATGATCAAAGATTCGAGTGATTAAAGAAGGGGTTTGAATCTGGAAATAAATGTGCAAAAGAGGTGAGGTGAAAAGCTGAGAATGGTCCACTATTTAAAGGACAAAGGAGCCAACGGCTATATCTACCCGCGGTACCTTATCTAAGCCCGCGGTACCTTATCGATAAGGTACCGCCTAGGTGCTAAGGTACCGTCGGACTAGACTCCGCTCCTTTTTGTCCTTTATTGGTGGAGGTCTTATCCGGGTATAAAAAATATCCTGAAAGGATATTCTTAAGCAAATAAGAATATGCCATTTTCAAATTTCAAATAATTAATTTAATAAAACATTTTCTTAAAAATAAAGTTTAATAAAAACTTGTCACTTTTAATAAAAAGTGAGTTTTAAGAAAAGATTAAATCACTTGATCACTTGATTAAGGTTAGTACTTGTTTATCCATACCTTAAGTGAAAATGGGTAAAATGAAAAATACTTGAACTCAAGAATTCGTTTTTCGTTGTTTTCGTAAATGCTTGTTTTTACATATTGTCGTAATCAAAACTAAGCGAGACCGAAAAATGCAAGTAACGTTTTTAGTCATTATTGCATTAACAATCTCCCCTTTTTTGATTCCGACAATACATAAACTCAATCACACAAAAACAAGATTTTCGAAGACGAGTTTATTCATTTCTCCCCCTTTGTCGAAGTAAAAAGGTTGCGTAAGCCGGTGTTGAAGAAAAGGACTTTGCAAAGACTCCCCTTTGGTGCTTACTCCCCCTAGCTTGGGGCACCGAGGAATCGAGATATGGTGACAAGCTACATAGAAGGGTTAGTTGAACAAAAGAAACAACCAACAATATATAGCAATAGGTCACAAAAAAAAATTAAAAGAGAAGAAAACACAAGGACAAAGATCCAAGATAGGTTACTAAAAGAACATCATACAAAGAAGTATGGAAAAAGAAACAAGCCAAAAGCATAAATCTAATCATAGTTATTCTAGAATTCTAAGATTTGCTTGAATTTGGTGTCTTGTGGATAAGCAACCAATGCTTATATGAAAGACAAGGTAATAGCGGAGGGTGGTGGTGGTGGCTTGTTGGAGATCTCATAATCAAAGTGAAGAGGAGGCTTGATTAAGAGACTCTTGATGTATCTCAACTCCTCATAGATGTGTGCCATAGCAAGATTTTGATATTGACAACAATGACAATATGTTCCATGGTGCATGACATTATCATGAGAAGGAGGAAGAACACTAAAGGGTGGTGGTGGAAGAAAAGAAGTTCCAAAATCAACATTCTTGGTAGGAGAAATGTGATTAAGAGTGTTCTTGGGTGGGTTTGGATTGAAAGCAATTGGAGAAAATGGAGGAGATTCAAGGCTTTCATTGGGAGAATAAGACATTTTGGATGTGAAGTAATGCAAAATGCTTATGGTTTAAATAGGGAAGGCTTAAGGTATTTTTGGTGGGGTCAAAGGGTTTGAAACAAAGATTCTCAAAAATGTTGGAGCAAATCTGGAGTTTCAGACAAAAACCCGAAAAAGGAAGGCCACTGTAGGCGGTTCCTTATCTAGGGTGGCGGTACCTTATCAATAAGGTACCGGGGTTCATATATGGAACCGCCTGCAGAAGCAGGGTTTGGTGTTTGGAGGAAGATTTTTCAGCAAATCTTATTTTTCTAGTCTAACTTATCATAGGGATATGCTTAAAAGCAAAGACAGACAATGAAAACATATGCAAACTTACCAAATAGAGATTTGACCAAAATACATGGATTAAAAAATCAATGTAGGAGGTGTGTAAAACAAGACCTTAAGTCATGACACAATGATTCTCCATGATTCAATCTTGTTCTTGCTATGTTTGAGAGAATCATACATATGAATTATGTAAGCTCTACATTAATAGCAAGAATCTATGAAAAATCGTTTTTAGATTGAATTAACAATGTCAAACGAATTTCTCAACCATTTTCGAACGAGACTTTGAGAGTTTTGAAAAGGAGAAGAGAAGATTTTTCAAAAGGAGTTTAAAAGACTCAAGGACTCAAAGTGGTAAAAGAAAACACACAAGAAGAAAGGAATTTAAGGAAGATGTTCCATTAATCCTAGACCTAGACGCAAGTAATTAAAAGGTTCCCTCTTAAGTGGCTTAGTGAAGATATCGGCTAAGTTGTCCTCGGAGGGCACCTTTTCAATAGTAATGTTCCCCTTTTGAACATTATCCCTAAGGAAATGGTGTCTAATTTCTATGTGTTTGGTTCACGAATGTTGCACGGGATTCTTGCTTAGGTCTATAGCGCCTTTATTATCGCACATGATGAGAACATCATCAAGAGAAATCCCGTAATCAACAAGCGCTTGCTTCATCCATAGAGCTTGTTGGCATGCTTTTCCGGCACTCACATACTCGGCTTCCGTGGTGGATATCGCAAGAGCGGTTTGTTTCTTGGAGAACCAAGAAGTTAAACAACAACCCATGAAGGTACAAACTCCACTAGTGCTTTTCCGGTCCACATAGTCTCCCGCATGATCCGAGTCCGCGTAGACAATGGTTTCTACGCCGGTCCCTTTAGGATACCATAATCCTAAATGTATAGTGTCTTTAATGTATCAGAAGATACGATTAACCGCTTCAAGGTGAGAGGTTTTGGGAGCCTCTTGGAAGCGAGCACAAAGGAAAACACTAAACATGATATCCGGTCGACTTACCGTTAGGTACAACAAACTACCAATCATACCTCTATATTTGGTGTTGTCTATCGACTCACAATCATCATCTACGGTGAGTTTAGTATCCGAGGCCATAGGGGTCTTCATTGGTCTAGATTCTTCTAATCCAAATTTCTTTAGCATTTCTTTAGTGTACTTAGAATGACTAAAGAAAATACCATCATCCATTTGTTTAATTTGGAGTCCTAAAAAGAAGTTAAGTTCTCCCATCATACTCATTTCAAACTCATCATGCATGATTTTGGCAAAGTCATCACACAATTCTTGACAAGTTGAGCCAAATATAATGTCATCAACATATATTTGTACGATTATGAGGTGAGGACGTTTCTTCTTTGTAAAGAGTGTATTGTCTACCATTCCCATGGTATACTCATGTTTAACAAGAAATGCTTTAAGTCTATCATACCAAGCTTTGGGTGCTTGTTTGAGTCCATAAAGTGCTTTCTTAAGCTTGTAAACATGGTCCGGTTTCTCAAAATCAATGAAGCCGGGAGGTTGAGCCACATATACCTCCTCATTGATCAAACCGTTAAGAAATGCACTCTTTACATCCATTTGTTGAAGCTTAATATCTAAGGCACAAGCGTAGGCTAAAAGGATTCTAATTGATTCTAATCTAGCTACCGGTGCATAGGTCTCGTCATAATCAATCCCTTCTTTTTGATTATAGCCTTGAGCTACAAGTCTAGCCTTGTTACGAGACACAACAGCATTCTCATCTAGCTTATTCCTAAATACCCATTTGGTTCCTATAATGGTAGAACTTCTAGGTGGAGGAACAAGTTCCCAAACATCATTGGCAACAAATTGATTCAATTCTTCTTGCATCGCAATGACCCAACTCTCATCCGTCAAAGCTTCTTTAACATTCTTTGGTTCAATCAAGGAGACAAAACAAAAGAAGTTGCTTTGGTTTTGGACTTGAGATCTTAGGGTCCTTTGATTTAAGTCACCAATGACATTATTGAGAGTATGATCCCTAGACTCCTTAATGTTTACTTCCTTTTCAACACTAAGGTCTTCAACTCCTATTTTTCTAACCTCTTTGGCTTTAACTACTTCTAATTCATCCAAGTCATCATCAACCAATGGTGGTGTCTTGGGTGAAGGAGGGGTTTCATCAAAGGTTACATTGAGTGATTCTTCAATAACCCCCGAGGTTCTATTTAGGACTATGTAGGCTTTACTAGTTTGGGAATAACCTAAAAGGATACCTTCGTAAGACTTTGGGTCAAACTTGGTAAGGTAGTCTTTGGTATTGAGGATAAAGCACTTGCTTCCAAACACCCTAAAGTATTCTAATTAGGGTTTCTTACCTTTAAGAATCTCATAGGGGGTCTTTCCTAGGAAAGGTCGAATAATAATTCGGTTGAGAATATAAGTCGATGTGTCCACGGCATTGCACCAAAACTTTTGAGGCAAATATTGCTCGTTTAACATCGTCCTACTCATCTCTTGGAGAGTCCTATTTTTCCTTTCAACTACCCCATTTGATTATGGAGTGCGAGGAGCCGAGAAGTTATGGGTAATACCATGAGCTTCACAAAAGGCACCAAATTGCACTTCATTATCAAATTCCGTACCATGATCCGCCCTAATAGAAACAATTGAACATCCTAGTTGATTTTGAATTCTTCGACTAAAGATTTCGAAGTGATCGAAAACTTCATTCTTAGATGCCAAAAATCTAGTCCAAGTGAATCTAGAATAGTCATCAACTATAACTAGGGTATAAAGGTTACCTCCATAACTCCGTATGGCGGAAGGTCCAAAGAGATCCATATGTAGGAGCTCTAAGCACCGAGAGGTCGAAACCAAATTCTTGGCTTTGTGACTTGACTGAACTTGCTTTCCAACTTTGCAAGCATCACAAAAGTGACTATCAAACTTAATCTTGGGGAGGTGTCTTACCAACTCCTTAGAGACTAAAGATTGAATTAAACGCATATTAGCGTGACCTAATCTCCTATGCCAAAGAGTAGAACTATCATCTATAGTCGCAAGACATATGTTGTCTTTTGACTTCTTATTAACCTTCATGACATAAAGCCCATGCTTTCTAACACCTTTTCCAATGACTTTTCCATCTTTTACGATTTCACTGTCATGTTCCGAAAAGATGACCTTACACTTATTATCACAAATTTGACCTATACTTAAAAGGTTAAAACCTAAGTTATCTACGTGCTCAACATTTTCAATGGTCATGGAGTCAAGAGAAACCATACCTTTGCCAATTATATTACCACGTAGACTACTAGCGAATGTGACGTTACCTCCATCATATGCTTTGTAATGCGAGAACAAACCTCGATTACCCGTCATGTGTTTAGAACATCCACTATCCTTAATCCACTCATCGGGCTCCAAATCAATTCCCAAGCATATCTCTTTAGAAGTGTGAGCCATAAGACATTTCTCCTCTTTGGGGTTGTCATCATCATCATCACCGCTATCGCTCCAAGCGCCACTAACGAAAGCCGTGTGGTTCTTATCACGAGCGGGCTTTGGACAATCACCAATGAAGTGATTTGGATCACCACATCTAAAGCAATTCCTATCACCTTTTTTGTTCTTGACAAACCGATTCTTTGACAATGGTTTCTTGTCATAGTTGGGTTGCCTAACGTGTTGACCTCGTCTCTTGAAGAACTTCTTGAAATCTCTCACCGCCAATGCATACTCCTCATCATCGCTTTCCGAGGAACTATCATGGTCACTTTGTGCCTTCTTGGCTTTAAGTGCAAGAGATTTTCTTTCACTCTTGGTTTTCACTAATTCCGAGTCCTTCAAAATTATCATCTCATGAACCTTCAAGTTTCCTATGAGTTCATCGAGTGATAAAGTTGAGAGATCTTTCGACTCTTCAATCGCCGTGACTTTTGCTCTCCACTTTGGATGCAAGGCCCTTAGAAACTTCCTAACATTGTTCTTGCTAGAAAAACCTTCATCAAGTGCTTTTAGACTAGTAATAATGGTGTTAAACCTAGCAAATGCCCTATCAATAGTTTCATCTTCTAAGATGACAAATTGTTCATATTGTTGGACAAGAAGATCGATTTTACTTTCTTTGACTTGGCTATTACCTTGGTGGGTTACTAAAAGAGTGTTCCAAATATCTTTAGCGGTTTCACACATAAAAATTCTTTCATACTCTTTCTTAGGCAAAGCATTATAAATCACCATTTTAGCCTCATTATTTTTTGAAAGTTTCTTTTTAGTATCGTCATTAGCTTTATCAAAAGTGAACAATTCTTTTGTTTTAGAAACTTCATTAAATTGAAAGGGTAAAAAATCACCATTGGTAATAACATGCCAAAGATCTAAATCTTTTGATTTCACATAAGTTTCAAATCTATTTTTCCAATAAATAAAACTATCGGTTTCAAAAAGTGGTGGTCTTTGCATAGATTGCCCTTCTAGGTACTTGTTGGAATCCATAGATCGATTCAAGTTTTAAAATACAATATACTTTAAAAATTCTTGAGCAACCCGCTCTGATACCAATTGTAGAAACTAGAAGGGGGGGGGGGTTGAATAGTTTCTTATATTTACTTGTTAAAGTATGGTTTCCAAAAATCCTTTTTCAAAAACTTAGGCTTGAGGAAATATGTGAAATCTTCTTATGCACAATATGAACAATGATAGTGTAACTAAACTAATACTAACAAAAATATATCCACAAAGAATAAAGAATGATAGTGTAACTAATCTAGTACTAACACATGTATATGCATAAAGAATAAAGAATGTAAAGAGTTAAGGGTAAAGAAAGATCAAACCGAACACCAAGGATTTATAGTGGTTCGACAACGAAGCTCACTCCTCGTTCCTACTCCACTCCTCGAGTACTCCTTACTCGAGAGTTCACTACACAACAAGCTCCTTATGGTGGAGAAAACCGTACACGTCGCTTAACCAATTTCCGACTCTAAGCTAAAAGTCGAGCCCTAATCGTAGCTAGGACCAATCTACACAACTATACTTAGTACATACACAACTTCCAAATAGACACAACTACTTGGATCTTCACAACTATGACACAACTACAAGTATATAAAATTTGATCTTCAATGGATCTTTGGTGGTGGACTCAACACTTCACTAGGATAGTGTTCTTCTCTTTGCACTTGGAGAGGAAGGGATGGAAGAACAAGATTCACTTCTTAAACAAGTAATAATCAAACAAATGATCAAAGATTTGAGTGATTAAAGAAGGGGTTTGAATCTTGAAATAAATTTGCAAAAAAGGTGAGGTGAAAAGCTAAGAATGGTCCACAATTTAAAGGACAAAGGAGCCAACGGCTATATCTGCCCGCGGTACCTTATCTAAGCCCGCGGTACCTTATCGATAAGGTACCGCCTAGGTGCTAAGGTACCGCCGGACTAGACTCCGCTCCTTTTTGTCCTTTAGTGGTGGAGGTCTTATCTGGGTATAAAAAATATCCTGAAAGGATATTCTTAACCAAATAAGAATATGCCATTTTCAAATTTCAAATAATTAATTTAATAAAACATTTTCTTAAAAATAAAGTTTAATAAAAACTTGTCACTTTTAATAAAAAGTGAGTTTTAAGAAAAGATTAAATCACTTGATCACTTGATTAAGGTTAGTACTTGTTTATCCATACCTTAAGTGAAAATGAGTAAAATGAAAAATACTTGAACTCAAGAATTCGTTTTTCGTTGTTTTCGTAAATGCTTGTTTTTACATATTGTCGTAATCAAAACTAAGCGAGACCGAAAAATGCAAGTAACGTTTTTAGTCATTATTGCATTAACACAATATAAAGCTTAAATCAGTAAAACATGACATGAACATATAAAACAAGCTAAAGACATGATATAAAACCAGCTACGTACTCAGTAATCAGATACTTATACACGTATGTATTTATGTAGCATTAGTGATACCGAAGTAGGACTCTCCCCTGTTTGTCTTCTTCGTTCACTGGACATAAGGTATGGATTCTCCGTCCTTTCAGTATGGGCATTCTTTCCTCATTAGAATTTCCCGTATGCAGCCAACTGTTTTCCCCAGTATATGTTTTATATGTTTTGATTGCTTATGTTTAATTAGAATACCTAAAGCCATATACATGCATGACCAGTTTCACCTAGTTATGGAGGTACCATAACCATAACACTGGAGGCACCAGTGTTATGACTTCACCACGGCGGAGTGATAGCTCGTGGTATCCCTTTCAGCTTTTGGCCATATTATTATTATCAGGTGGGGCGTATGGGTGCATCCTGGTTTACATGTTTTTAGCAGATTACTTAGTGTGAATGTGGTGTGTGCCTTGCATCCTTCACAAGGAGCTGATCCCTCCTACCCAAAACCAATATATTAAATTAGAGGCAGCCCCTCTAATTTGCATGACAAGGTCACCCCTCCAAGTATTCATGCAGTTGATATTTCATGACCTATATTGGCTAATGGTAAATATGTTAAACAGTTTTTACAAGATAAACATACGGTTTTTCAAACTATAAAACTAGTTTTACTAAGATATAACCAGGTTATCCAGGACTTAGTCTTTCCTGCTGCTTCATGTTTATATGCTTATATTAGTCATGCTATACTTGTATATCCGTGCACTGAGCGTATTGCTCAGCCGTTTTCCTTTTCATGTTCCCAAAACGACAGGTACTCAGGGACACTCGTAGACTTTAAGCGTACATGCATATGGATTGGAAGCTTCCTAGCCTTCTTTACTTTATGCATTTCTTTATACTTTGATACTCATTTCCATGGACATTGTTTAGTCCTTTCATTTATAGTACTTATGTTTGTGTGTGATGAGTTCTACTTTTAGGATACCGATGTTTGATTCCGGTATTTCCTTTATGGTCATGTAATGTTTAGACATTTATCCTTGTATGCTTTGATAACACGCCATAATCACGCGTGACATTCCATTTATCAAAATGGGGTGTTAAATCCTTCATCTTCCCTTTACTCTTGTGTTTCCAAACCTTATCATTCACTTGAGTGCTCTTAAACTGAGGCCGGCTAACACTAGCAGTGGAGACTACTCCTGTAGTAGAAGACACACGAGTATTAGTGTTTCTAGAAGTCTGAGGTGATTCACTAACTTTGTGTGTGGGTTTAGTGGTCATTCTATACATTCCTGGTTCAATCACATTATTGTGCTTAATGCTTGGTGCTAGAGTATTCCTTATGGGTTGATTCTGTGTAACCTTTCCTTTCCATCCATCTTGGGGGCAAACACAGGTTTTGCAAACGAGGAATTTAAGAAAGCGGATGGGTTTCCCAAGATAGAGGATCTATTCACTTTATGAGCATTGGGTTGTATAACAATAGATTTCTTAACGCTAGGTTCCACAACTTTACCACCCATCCTAGCAACGAGTTTCTTCAATTCTTCTATTGCTATGTCTTTTTCTTGTAAGTGAGCTTTCAAATCCGCAATATCAAGACTTTTTTCGTTTAGTAATCGATAAGACTCAGATAGTTTTACTTCCAAAGGTGTATCATTTGAGAAGCTGCCAACTTTGTTTTGTAAAGCAAGTTCAAGTGAATGACAATGTTTTTGAAGAAAATCATATCTATATTGAAGTAACAAAAACTCTTTTTGGTCAACTTTATTCGAAAGCCCAGTTTCAAGACGTTCACACTCTTTGATTTGATCAAGATATTTGCATGCAACATCAGAATATTCATCGATATCAACACAAGATGTAACATAGACATACATAATATATTTTGAGAGACATTATTGCAAGAGTAGATCATATGCTATAGAAAAATCGTCTCTTTCAGGTTGATGATCGTCAATTTCTTTTTCAAGAGATTCCACATATTTCAAATCATCAAACATTTCTTGCTCTATTAACTTTTCAAATTCCAAAGCATGTTTCTTTGTTCTTTCCACAAGAGGAATCAAAATAGTTTTCACAAGAACAGTTATATCATGAGGAATTTCTTTATCACCTTTCAAAAGTTCACGTTTTTTCCAGTCATCATCAACAACCTTTTTGAAATTTTCAATATTACTCTTAAGAATACTAAGTGCTTTCTTACTATTGCTTATAGAAGCTTGATGCAGCAAGTACCCAATGTATTTTGAAATATTAGTTTTCTTAGTGGCAAAAACTTGTCTCCATTTAATTCTTATTTGTGCACATTCGTAAAATATTTGCTCACGAGACTTCTGTTTTTGTGGTTTGAAATTTTCATAAAGACTATTTTCATAAGCATAATTATATGGTTTCACAAAGTCTTTATTCACTGGTGATCTACTCTCCTCTTCAAAACATAGTGACTCATCACTAACGGGCCTAACAAGAAGATAACCAAGGTCGGTCCATTGGGACTCCTCAAGATAGAGTCGCGGGTTCTCAGATTGAGCTTGCTAGAGGTACTTAGGACCAACAAAACTAGCTTTACCCTTGAAAATCGAACGAGGTGCCAACATTCGTATGGTTTGAATAGATTGATTTGTTTTATAAACAATTTTCTTATAAAAATTAGTTTGACTTCAAGTTCCACGACTTTGTCGATGTCTTTTGCCTGTTTAATTTTGAAAGATTTTTGCAAGTTAGCAACCTCATCTGTCTTCGCTGTGACTAGTTTAGTTTTATCCTCTTGAGGAAAACTAATCTTTCGAGTTAACTCATTCACTTTAGTGGTAGCAAGATACGTTTTGTGTCGTTCAGTACTTAGAGAGGTGTTATAATTACGTTTCTCTTGTTCTAAAATCTTAAGAGTTTTGTTGTATTTAGTTTCAAACACATCCTTAACAGTAGTAGTGACACCCCCTTTGTACCTAGCCAGCTCTTTGTCTTTTTAAATAAGCTCAGCTCTACAGCTTGTAAGAAGCTCACTAGATTTTATAACTACAGCTTTGCTTTCTTCAAAATTTTGAGTGAGTGTCGCGTTTGCTTTCTTTAATTGCTTTTGACTCTTTTTAGTTTCTTTGACATATTTTTGTAAAGAAGCAATTATGTTAGCAAGCGCAATACGCTCCTCATCAGCATCATACTCGTTTGCATGTTGATCATCCTCAGACTCATTATTGCACATGTCTGATGAATCGGGTGTGGTATTGCTATCAACCGTTTCCATCATACATGTGTCAGTAATGGTTGTTGGAAGCTCACTATGCTCATGAATATCACCAAACACATTATATTCGTCGTCAGTATGTACCTTATCAATTAGCTCGGTTTCAAAGATAGGACCATTGTCATCTTTAGTGACTTTGAGAACTTCTTCAATCTTTGCCATGTATGAGTAATGTGCTTCAAGTTCTTGGTCGGAAGCTTCATCATCAGTGTCATCAAGCATTGCTCCTTCCTCAGCCGACACTTTAACCCCAAATTCCATATTCTTGCATAGCAGCATCTTTTCCTTATGATAGCCAGGGCCTCAAACCCATTTCGGCTTCCTACATTCCTTTGCCATATGCCCATAACCTTGACAATTAAAGCACTGAATCCCACTTTGCTAAACCACTTGAGTTCCAACAGTTTCCCTATTCCCAGCAACAGTAGCAATCCTCTGAGTACCATACTTAGCAGTTTGTCGATCATACCGTGCATAACCCTCAACATGTGTTGGATGACGTCGATCATACCTAGGAGGACTTTTATCACGTCGACGTGTGTCATACCTTGGAGGACTCTCAACATATCGGTTTCTTGTGTTAGATGATGTTCGAAGATTGTTGTTGGTGGGTTTGTATATCTTCTTGTAAGACTTCATTATGAAAGCAATTTGTTGTTTCATTTCCATATCCTTCTGAGCTTGTTCTTCATCACTGTCCTCTTCAGATGATGGCTCAGATGATGGTGATGGTGCTCTTGGTTCTTTACCTCGTGATCGTGTGGGAGCTGAAGACTTAGATGAAGTGGAATATCTTGGTGATGATGATTGAGTGGAGTATGACTTAGGAATACGAGAGTGATGATCTTGGACGTGTTGAGTGGTAGACACCAAAGTAAGTGGATTAGTAGTCTTTGCTATCCTTTCAGCTCGAAGTTTATTCGCCTCATTATGAAATTGTTTCAAAATGTCAAAGAGCGTGTGATAGTTGACCTCGTCTAACTTACTCTGTTGTTACACCAAAGTTACAAACCGTGTCCACTCTGGTTGAAGTTGCTATAGAAATTGCACATTGACTTGCATGGTGGAGACTTGCAAATTGTTTCTTGTCATTTCATTCATCATCTTGTAGAAACTTGAGTAATATGAATCAATTGATTCCCCATCCAATGAAGTAAACTTGCCAAAGTTCCAAAACAATTTAGTTTTGACATCTTGCTTGTTAAGTGACTCTCCTTGTTGCAAGCTTTCAATAGCAAGCCACATTTCTTTTGAAGTAGAGCATGCATCAACCGTTGAGTAAATATCATCCCCAATCCCACTCATAATCAAATAGATTAGTTCCTTCTCTGCATCAATCCAAGCACGTTTCTCTTTCAAAGTGTTCTCATATGTTTCCTCAATTGTTTGCTCATCGGAACCGGGCGTCGATTCGGTTACTGGAATTGTAGGAATGGTTATTGTAGTGAGAGTATAGGGTCCTTCTTTGATGCAACGTCGGAGAAGATCACCATTTGGTTTAGTATCAAGATATTGAATAAAACGTGATTGCCATTGTGCATATCGACCAGTCACAAGCATTGGTGGTCTCTCTTTGTTACCCGCCACCATGATGTTGTTGTTCGTCACACGATACTCTGTAGTAGAATCCATCTTGATATGCTTTGAATTTAGAAATGAATATGGATCTTAAGTAGATGTTATAGTGAGTGTTGTTGTAGAGAAAAGTAGTTGAAATCCCTTAAAAAATGTTCTCGAAAAACAAAAAAAATCTCCAAGACCAAAAAACACACGATTGTTCGAAATTTTTTAAGTGTATTTTTGGAAATTTTCAAAAAATCCTCCAATCTATCGCAATGTCAAACAATATGTCGCAATGCACAAAGATTTCTGTCACAATGTCCCGTCGCAATGACCCTGTCGCAATAATCCTGTCGCAATGACCCTGTCGCAATAATCATGTCGCAATGAACCTGTAGCAATAACACCAAAAAACACCAATCGCAATATGAATCGCAATGATAAACCCTAGTCTTTTGCGATGGAAATCAAAGGAATTCTGTCGCAATGTATAAACAGTTTCGAAACTTTAGATCAAAATATGAGATTTTTGCCTAGAAAAACATGATTTTAACCAAACCAAAACACCCAAATCTCTACCACAACTATGTAGGAGATTGATATCAAGATTTAGAGCACGGAAAACACAAAAAAATTGAAACCGAGATGATTTATTGATTAAATCATGCGAATCAAGTAAAATAACAACAACCAATCACAAATCTACCCCATAGGGATTGATACCAATTGTTGTCCCTAATTTGTGATGATTAAACAAGAAAGAAAAGAAGAAAATAGATGAAGTAGATGAATTCTAGAGAGAGAAAGTAGAGAGAGAAAACAGATAAGTGTGTGAAACTTTAGAAATATTAGATTAAGAAAATAAACAACCAACACCCTTCCTAACATGCTAGGAAGGGTATTTATAGCCTTGCCTACATGTGGCGTAATGGGCTATATGTTTGATTGGGTCGGGCTTGAATAAATGCTTAGTACCTTGAAAGAGGCCTTTTAAGCTAGCCATCAAGCCCGTAATGTCACGACTATTATACTACCTATTACAACGTTCTAATAAATATTACAATAATAAACTATGACCGAGCATTCTTGTTTGACTCAATATTTTGAGGCTAACAAGATCTCACGGTATACAAAAGGGGTTAAAAACCATATAAGGGCATAAGGGTCACTTTATAATTTGTTTTATGTGTATGTATCAAATTTGTATGTGTACATATCAATTCCCTTTTGGTATTACCTACAACACCATTGAGTAGATTTGTTAAAATTGATACAGAAGCGAGTGTTTATAGGATGGGTTGACACAATATATGGGTTTAGAGGTGTTGGATTTTCATTTTAGGCCAGTTGATTGAGGTAAGGGTGAGCATATGGACCGAGAATTGAACCGGAACCGACCCAAATCGAACCGCATTTTAGAACTGCGATTCGGTTCTCGGTTCTTAAATATATCAATTTTCAGTTCTCGGTTCTGGACCCTAAGAACCGTTTAAATTTCAAGTATATATGAATTTTATGTTTTATTTACGTGATACTTCACATATCAAAAATATTAATATATAGTTTCATTTTTATTGCAACCTAATGTTTATATTTATGCATAATAAATTCTATGATATTTTGTAATCTATAAATAAAAAAAAAGTCGTTGAATACAACGATTTGAATGAGAATTGAATTTTTGAAGTAGTTTTATATTAATACTATTATTTTTTTATCTTCTTATATTATAGTTGCTAAGTATTTTTTTGGTTTAAAAGTAAATATGCTTGTAAACACATAAAGCATATTGAATGTTTGGGTGTGTTTTAGAATTTTTTGGTTCCAATCGGGTAGGACCCGAAATACCCAAACCAGACTCGAGAACCGAGCGGAACTAAAACATGGTATTCGATTCGGTACTCGGTTCCTAAATTCTGCGTTTTTTGGTTCTCGATTCTTGCGGTTCTGGGTCGGTCCTGTGCGGTTCTGAAACCGCGCTCACCCTTAGATTGAGGTATGGTAGAGGTGGTGGTGGTGTAGGAATATCCATTTGAGATAATGGTATGTGGGTTTGGGTCACTGGCCTAATAGACGTAATAGGTGGTGGCTCGTTTTGTGTCCTATGAGATAGTGGACCAATAGGGTTGGTTGGTGTAGTGGGAAAGGGTTAGTATGAGTGTGTTGGTTGAGTAAGTTGGGTGGAGGTTTAATAATGTATATGAGGGGGATTATTGAGGGTTCACGGAGCCATATGGGAAAATGGTTTCGTCAAATGTAACATGGAGAGAGAGGATAGCTTTATTAGTTTCCAAATCAAGACATGTATATACACGTTGATTCGTTGGTTAACCAAGAAAAATCATCGGTGGGCACGGGGCTCCTATTTGTGATTAACATGCATGTGTGGGTAACAAAGACAACCGAAAGCATGAATGACGTCATATTTCGGGTTAGTATGGTAAAGGTGCGAGTGAGGTGTCTCATTTTTTATAGTGGTACATGGTAAAATTTAGAAATAAGTGGTTGTGTGAATGGCATCAACCTAAAAGGTGAGGGGTAAATGGGCTTGAAATAAAATGTTGTTGATGAGGTTATCGATTTGTCGAGAATGATTTTGGCATTGTGCCAAGTTCAAATGGATGACAACATCTTTTCCACAATGTTGGCACTAGAACAAGTTCAAATAGGTGGGGGCTCAGGAACCCTCACTTAGGCCCAACCTACACTTGCTATTTTGTCACCTCCCACTCACCTTGAAAAGTCTCAACCACCTAGGGTATTCATTAAAAAAAACCAACCGAGGTATCTCAGCCTAGTGTGTTTACTTTATTGGTTCTAGATGAGACTGTCCATGAGGAGATAGAGACAGTTTGGGAATGGCTGCCACTACTGCTGCTGCTAGCTTAGATGCAGAGCAAGACAATGGTAACATAAATATGACTAAATTCAAGGAAACACCTAAGAACAAAGCTCTTAATGAGCTAGTTCATGTGGTGGCCCTAGGCGTCAAGACACCATGGGGTGATACTGCTTAAACTAGGTTTGAGAGCTCATCTAAACAGTCTTATGATTCAGTGCTCGCAAGAGGTAACACACCTCGGGTTGATGAGGACAACATGAAACTAAAATAATTGACGGATTAATATACCAATTTTCAAAAACATATTATTGGCCTATATGAGGTGTTGAACAAACAAAAGATCCAACATGTTAATGATGTTGTCAGTTTACACGAGAAGATCAAGAAGTTAGAGCAGAAGAACATCTTAAGAACATCAAGGATATAGTCCACCGAAAATGAAAAAATTTAGGGTGTTGAGGATGCATCCAACATCAGAGAAAATATGTGGAAGCTGATGAATCTATGGATGCACAAGAAAATGTTGAAATTTTACCGGTTGATGAACAGGTTAATGGAGAAGTGGTTGTAGAAAAAGCTTGGGATGAGGAAGCAGTGGTTGAGTAGGATTCAAGGATGATAGATGTTGCTAAGTGATGTAGGAAAATTAGTATGCTTTACTTATTCTTAGGAAAAAAAAGCAAACACCGTGGGTAAGTATTAGTCAACGTGTTTAGTAAAACGTGAAGATAGAAAGTGTGTTCGTTCCTCAAGGGAGGGTATCTTTTGTTGTGCCAATATTATAATAACGTTATTTGGATTAGTATCGTTTTTGGTGTTGAAAATAGAGAAAAATAAAAGTCGAATACGCTAAAATTACACTACGACGATAAAACGTAAAACGAGACATCAAAATAAAATTACACTAAAAAAATTATAAAAATTACAAATAAATTCTATTAAATATAACTAAGGTGAAAAAATAATTAAAACTTCTTGAAAAATAATTAAAACAAATAAATCGTTTTTATATAATTATTTATTTAATTTTAAATGCTAATTAAAGCCCTAAAACTAAAAATAATCAAGAAAAAGCCCAAACAAAGATTTTAATATTTGTAAACCTTTATTATATTTATCTAAGTCTAAAAAGTATTTTTCAAAAAATTTTAAAAGTTTTCTATTTTTAAATGCCTAAAAACAATTTTTAAACTAAAATAATGATACTAAATAAATGAAAAGTGGGAAAAATCTCAAACCAATTTTGAAAAATCTAAAATGTGATAAAGAAACAAGAAAAAATAAAAGAATCCCAAAATCTTAAAACAAATAAGCTAGAAAATAAAAAATAAGCTGTTGGTCACTTATAACAAGCAGTGGCTAGGAAGCCAAAGCTATCAGTGGGAAAGTTCTTCCCACTGATAGTGTAAATATGGCAGAGAGCTCTTTACCCTCTTTTCTTGTTGTTGTGGTTGTTTCTTTGGGGAACAAAGGCACCCCACAAGCTTTCTGCTTGTGGGGAGTCAATAAAATCAAAGAGCAATCAACTACCAAAGCCAAATAAGCAGATAATCAACACGATTAAGCAAGAATAAGCACAGACAGATTCCCCTATTGTCAGATATCTGGTGATCTAGAAGCTATGAGTCACCCAATATCTGATGACTAGCATAAGCCATCGTTCTCGGACAATGACCTGAGACAGACTTTTTGATGATTTTTAGATAAGCTACAATACCACAATTAGCTATGCAAATTATGAATGAGCACAAGCAGACCTAAACATGCATGTTTTCTAACAGATTAACAAGTATCAATCTCTAAAATCCAAAATCAGACTCAAACAACCTATTGATGTGTTTTAGGCAGATTTGAACAAAACTTGCAAAACTTAACTTAACACTACTCAACTTTGAAACAACCACATAAAACTAACTAACTATAATAGACAAAGATATCTAAGCCTATGTGTGGGACTACTTGTCACCCTAAGACCCCTAAACACACAAATCAAAACACCCCTTAAAACCTGTTAACAAAGATTTTCAAAGAACTTTTGTAACACCCCCAAATTTATACAACTCAATACATCGGAAGACTCGTTGGTGTTACGGGATAGCACATTACTCACATCATAGACAACCCATAAAAATCGCGTCGTTTAATAATAAATCATTTCCATTAATAAACATCAAAGTTACATCGGTCCCAAGTCGTTACATTTCATACAAAGTTTTACAAAGTATTTGAATGGAAAATATTGTTTAAGTGCGGGCCATGAATTCTTGTCGTCTTCCCGAGAATTACCTTCAAGTACCTGAGATAAAACATGTTAAAAAAAAAGGTCAGCGATAACGCCGAGTGAATTCATAGAGTTTAATAAAATCCATCAATATAATATCAGTATAAAATTGTTACTGAAAAGCATTTTGTACAATCCATTTTAATAGGCCATAAAATAGCCAAAGTCATTTTATACAAATCTTCATCAAAATCATAATATAGGCGTTTGCCTTAAAAATCATTACACGAGCCAATGTCGTAAAAACATCATACAATACGCCTTATGACGTTGTATGAAAATAAAAACCGTTATATGAATATGGTTATGAAAACCAAAACACGAACATAATATCAATAGTATGACCCTGTATTGCTAATCAGGCAATACATCGTAATTCGGAGCGTCTAGTAGTATTTGTTAGTTTGGATTATTATAAGCCGCATGACATTGTTACCTTACTAAAACAAACAACGGGTAGCTAACCCGATACTCAATTTGCCCATCTAAATTAGCGTGTCGTCACAAAGGTCACGCTGTGGAAATCTTCTCATACATAAATTCGCTTACCAATCAATGTGGCACGACGGGGATCAACCGTCAAGGCGCGAACTGGGGTGATCGTCCCCAAATAGTACTATTATATGCATAAGCGTCTACCAAATCCCGGTAGTTCACAATTCATGCTAATGGGACTTTTAGTGACATAACCTAACTTTAATAATCCATTTTATTTCATCTATCGGGTCCTTTAATCATTTATCGGGTCATACAATCGGGTCATTCAATCATACGGGTCCAAATCAATAAACAAACAATCGGGACAAATGGTGTCCTATTTTATAAAAACTAACATGTTATCTCCCTCGCGGGTTTATAAAACATTTCATAAAAACATTTAAAGGAGTGCGAGGCTATGAACTCACGTTGATGTGGGAAGGCGGGTTATCGGCAATTTGGACGTACGGTACGTGCTTCAATCACGGAAACCTAGACAAATAATACTCGTCTTAGACTCATGTCCAATGACTTTATAAAAATAACAATTATGTATACATATGATGATTATATATATATGATGATCAAGTGGGTTTACATATTCTCTTTTACTCTTTTTAGTGTTTACGTATTGGTAACTTCTTACTAGTTTACTAGTTTTACCTATTTACGTGTCTTAGGTCCAATAAACGTATTATAAGTTCTTTAACTTGTTTTAATCCATTTTATACTTATATTATCAGTATCTATACTTTCCATGTTGGGCCCAAATGGGTTAAGCCCAATAAGTTCTTTTTATAAGTGTTTATCTTATTTAGTCCAATTATTAGTCCAATATGCTTAGTTAGCTCGTTAATGTCCGTATGCCCTATAGTTCGGGTTTTATCGGTTTTTACTTGTATTAGTTACTTATATATATCAGTATATGAGTTTATAAAAGTTTACATTAGACGGGTCCAACCGTCTAAGTTTTATTTAGCAAAAACGTGAATTTTACGGTAATAGCCGAAAAAGTCGTAAAAATCAAGTTTATAGTTTTTATAACTTATAAATATTATTCCACTACCATTTTTATAATTTATTCATTTATTTAACCTTTAACATATTTATATAAATAAAATTCATGAGTTAGTGGGTTTTTATTGTACATTTTATACAATAAAATTTGAGTGCTTATATAATAATAATAAACATTAATTCTCAAAATCTGATTTTTATTTTCATATTCACCAAAACTGCCATATCTAGAGTTCTATATGGAGATAGAAGCTCAAATTTTTATCACATAAACTACATGATATGTGCTCCATTTAACTCTTCTATAGATACTGTTGAATCATCCTCTAAGTATTTTCTAAAAATCGTCCAAAACAGTAAACTCAGATTTGTACTCTAAACTTGTTTTGATCATATCTCACTCATTACAATGATTCTATTGCATGGCCAACTCTCACATGTGTACAAGACCCATAGCTTACTGTAAATACATTAATATATGCCATTTTTATCAGTTCATCATTTGATTCTTTACTGTTTTATACAGCCAACAAATTTAAACAAGATTTTAGCCTTGTTTCTTATAGTTTTCACCTTTTTAAGCATGTTTATCAACACCAAATCCCCACACAATATTCTTAATCATCATTCATCATCATATACATATACATAAGTGAAAGAAATACAAAAATTACATAATCAAAAATAACAAGAGGATGAGGAGGACAATCTTTATACCACCAAGTTGATGTAGGTTGTGATTTGGACATAGATTTTGATAGAGAAACTTGTGCATAAGATCACCAATCTTCATGAATACCTTGTAGAAAATCAGCCCTGATACACCATAGAAACTCCTCCTTGGATGTTATAATCACCTCCAATCAATATATCTTCAATGGGTTTTCATCATATGCAAGTTATACATATGATTTGTGGTAGAAATTTTGGATGAATGGTGGTGGTGATGATAAACGGGACGGCACAAAGGAGAGGGTGAGAGAGTTTGTGAAGTTGTTTTGCATGTTAGAAATGGTGGTAATGAGTTGCTAGTGGTTTTTGGTAAGTGTTAGCTTCATTGTGAAGCTAAGTTAAGACATGTGTTGTTATTTTATTTACAAGTTGACACATAATAGGGTGGTGTGGCTAGTTAGGCCGGTTTTGAGTGGGGGTGGGACAAGTGTCCCACTTGTCTCATCCCCATTTACTTACGGGTACTCCTCGATTCTAGTTTTCTCGATTCGCGTGCACTCGGGTCGTTTTACGAAAAACGTTTTTATAAATTATGAATCAACGTCACAAAACGAATCCAATAAAAATTGTTTCATCAAAAACAGAGTTCGAAAACGTAAATACGTAATCCTAGGGTTTCCGGTTTAGTCGTAAAGGACGTTAAAATAAAATCGTAAGTCCTAGTCTCTTCTCGTAAATTTGTGAGTTTATGAACCAACACAAATTTAAAACTCCGAAATAATATTCACGGATAAATTTATTTTCTGAAATGTCGGACTGTCACCAAAACGGTGTATGTAAACGTAAGCACGTAACGTTGAATCCTCCGGTTTAAACGTAGTCGATGCTACTTCAAGACGTAAATCCAAATTTCTTCCCAAAAATAAGTGAGTTCATAGAATAATATTTTCAAATAAATATTGAGAATAAAATATCAACCATAAATTGACGGATTGTCACAGCATTTACCCCTAAACAGGATCTTTGTCCTCAAAGATCATCTTACTACTCGCTTCTTATAGAGTTAAAGCCATGTGGGTATTTCCTCCACATTCGGTCTTTTCTCACAAGTGCAATTCATTACAATACGCGAGTTCTATCAAACATAACTACGGGAATAAGATCATGCTTAATGTTGACTTACTTTCTCTATCCATGATGTTCACGGGTTTTTGATGAATGCAACTTTTCGCCGATCTAAGCTCTATTAAGAAGAATTCAGATTTTTACTGGATAGATATTCCATCAAGTTCGATTTACGAAACATAATTCACGCAGTTCTTGAAGTCCTAGGGTAGATCCAGCTTATATGCCTTTCAAACCAATCTTTTACATCATCTCAATGGTCCCATACAACGGGGACTTATATCACATGATTTGTCAGATCATGAATTCATTTTTCCAAGTTTTAAAAATTGTGGCATAACTTCAATACCCATTTGGCACTTCAAGATCTATATGTCACATTCACATAACCTCTTGCCCACTACCGGCTGTCAATAATCAGATCCTAATTTCAACAATCATTTCAGATCCCGCGGGTCGGGTATTTTGTAAGGCTAGGTTCGCCATCATAGGAAACCTTAAACCTAAAAGACATGTCCAACTCACAATGGGTGTATGTCGGGTGTCTTCATCTCAACTCCTGCTTACCGATGCTCTAATATAGATCCTAACAAGATTCGATCTCAATCCTAATACGATGATTATTAATGGTAATCCTTCCAAAGGAAAACGATTATACGATTTATTACCAAAGGTCATTCATTCAAACATAGAACAACGCTTATAGTATTTTATATCGTTACTTTACCTCGTCCCTTCGATTGGGATGGTACACAATACTCTCATCAAGATTTGTTCTCAAAGACTTCTGAGCAAATCTCAGAAATTCGATGCGAAGCGAGGATCTTGATAAAGATGTTTGATACAGGCACGCTATGTTTACGTAACTCTTTTGCATTTATCATTAACGGGAATGATATTAACAGATTTGGTCAGTCTGTCGACGATGAGCCAAATCGAATCAAATTCAGATGATGACCTTTGCAATAGCTAGACGTTTACTAATGTATGAGGCGATGTCTGCCTTCATAATTGCCATTAGTACAACTTCTTCAGACAAAGATACTTTTAGTCAGAAATGACATAGATAGAATACTTATACTTACAAATTCCAACATAACTATATCTCACAATCTCCATATTTAGGCAACCATAAGTGACCTTTTAATCATTTAGCGCCATCGGCTTCTTAATGCTAATGGTTCACATTAGCCGCGAACCACTTTTTATTATCTATATTATCCTTCTTACAAGCATTGTTTATTTTTAAATTGTTCGGTAATTTATTCTGTACCATCATTATTAAGGAACATGTCCTAATTGGTTCTTTATCCTTTCTATATTATGTGTCAGTATCTATATTCATTAAAAATTTCTTTCTTCACATTTTCTAAGTTTTAGTTTCGTCTCATCTATCATTTTTATCAGTTTTTCTCAATCCGGCGTTTAAAGCGTCGATAATTATTATAATTAATTAAATAATAATTATTAAATTTTTATGAAACGTAAACGTAAAAATTTTAAATTTCTTAGTTCGACCAATTATATAAAATGTTCAAAATAAATTTGAATTTAGTTAACACAATTTTTGTTGATTTATTGAAAATAATTAATAAGATTTGTAAATGTTCGAAAAATCTTTGGCTATACTTCGGTCAAAATTTTCTTAGTTGAAAAGCAAAAATTGTCGTTTCAAATTTTAAGTCATGGTTTATATAGTTTCCTCAATTCTCCTTAAGTTGTCTAGAAGTATACACAAACATTTACCCCTAAACGGAAGTTTAGTTAAATGGTTTGTGTATAAGTAAATAATCCCTTAAAAATCCTTTGTTAAAACATTTGTCAAAACATTTCTCCATTTCTTTTTGGTAAAATCCAAAGTCTTAAAAGGGCTCTTAATTTTCGAAGAGTCAATATAAATTCCGTTATCTTATTAATCACACGGTCAAATAATGTAAAGGATTAAGTCTTAAGTCTTATGTTAAATATTCAAGGTACAAGTTTTAGTTGTTCGGCCAATTCAGGGCAATCTATAATTAATTATTAACTCATTCTTATTCTTATAAACAAACATATAGTCCTTAATGATCACAAGCATGACTTTATCAAATCACAGCCTACACACGTGATTCACCAAATTTATGAATGCTACATGTGTGTTAGTCAATCCAAACGACATCACGTGAAACTCATAATGTTCATTACAAGTACCGGATGTAGTGATTGGAATACATAATCTTTTCCGCAGATGCGAAGTTGATGATAACCATGCCGAGGATCAAAAACCTTGTAAATGATCGAACAAATCTTCCATTTTGAGTTATGGATATCGTTTTCGATTGTCAATTTACTCAGTTCATGGTAATTCCTTAAATTCAGATGGTGCTGACGTACAGTGCACATGCCACAGGTGCAGCACCAGGAATATAATCAATACCAATTTCAACTTGCCTAAATGGCAAAAGTCTAGTTAATTCACCAATAAATACTTACTAAAGTTTCAGATAACGAAAACATCTTTTTATTAAATTCATATTAGGTTCTTTCTAGATTATAATATCTATTACTAATTCACAACCATTCACAATATAATTTCAAGTCTAAATGCAGGATATGGTCATCCATCAAGAATTATTTAGATCACTTTTGATAATCAACATCTTATCATTTAGGGGAATTCTACTCGAGTTCCCATTAACTAAGACAATGTTGTCATGTCATAATCAATCAATCCATTCTATTGGCACTATCAACTTTCCAGTTTCATTGCCGTCAATAAGATGTGAACTTCTCAAAAGACATAATAACTCATAATCCTTCACAAATTCAAGGATATATGGAGACACAGCTACTATTAAAAGAGTAAGGTCAACGCATAATCTATGCGAGAGAATTTCAAATCAGGTACAGACGAAAACATTTAACGAATATGAATATATCCTATGTTTTCATAATTTGAGTACGCATTCGAAAGCTCCTCGGATCGTTACCCAGGTCATTCAAATGAAATCAAATCAGAAGAAATGATAGGAACGTCGATACATCCAGTCGGGTATCAACACTCGGTAATCAGATACTTTTCCTAAGAATCTTACTACGGGAGAATTGGACAAGAAAGAATTGTCAATTGTCAAATAAGACAATTTCCACAGATGAGTAAATTCGACTCAGAAGAATAGATGCTACAGGCACATATGTAGGTGTCCCTAACACTATGTCCTTATTTTTCACTTCTTGCAGATCTCATAAAATTTAATCTTTCACAATCTTCAAAGAAAATGTAGTGTTTATTCATTAGTTTTATGGTGACTACTAATCAGTCTTTCATGGTCCATTCCAAATTGTATGTAGGCGCGCAACTATATACAATTTCAAGATTAACGATGCAATACTCAGTTCGTCAAAATTTTATCATCATGTTTATAATAAAAATATTTTCATGCTTAATTCTTAAATAAGAATCAAGAATAAATTTACAAAGATTTTCTTTGTTATGTAAACAATTAAGTTTTCCAGAGTGTTTTATAAACAACTTCATTTCGATAACAATCACTTATAAATCTCACTTTGAGTAATCCTTATAGTGATGAAAATTCAATTTTTCTCAATGGATACGGTTTTATCTTATAAAAACAATGAGTGATCTGCAAATGAGTGATGAAAGCTTGTTCACCAAGAACTAACTTCAATATAATAGGAAATGAGCTTAGCCAATTAATCATGAGGTTCATGATCTCGATGGCACTCAAAAGAATAATCCACAACGTAACTCAATTCAAGATGAGTGCTTGTTCAATGGTTTCATCACTAATGCGAGCATTAGAAAGAAGCAAGAAAAGATGAGTGTTGGAAACTCACTTTATGTGACGACATTTAAGAATTCCCGTTAGTTATCATAGTCACACACGCTTAGACTAGACTAGGTTCAATGTATAGTTTAAGGTGCGTGTGTGACTATATATACCCCTCCTTAGCTTCCAAGGAGGGGTGTTGATTGTCATTTGTTCATTTGGGAATACATTTACATTTCACTTTCAACCTCTCTTCTCTCTCTCTAAACCAACAATGGCTTCCACCACCATCTTCCACCACATTAGACCACAAGATCCGATTTAGCATTTCTACATTTGGTATCAGAGCCTCGGTTCTATCCTTGGATCGTGTTCGTATATTCGATTTGGTGGTCTAATTTTTTTCTTTATGTCTCGTTAAATCATTTTCTGTCCATTTTGTCTCAAATTTTTTTGGGTCACGTCTTCTTTATTGTCCATTCTGTCCAGTCACATGTTTTGGGTCTCAACTTATTAATTTACTCTCTCGGTTTAATCATTATCATGGTCAAAGTCATAACAAATCTGGTCACTGTTTCTGGGTTTCTATATTTATTCTTGTTTATGCAGATAGATAAGGACAAAAGTGTTCAGATCCACCATTTTCGGTTTCTTCAAAACCCTTTTCAGATTGGGTTTCCGACAGCCTTTCCGATTGGATATTCAGATTGAACATTCAGATTGAACATTCAGATTGGTTATTCCGATGGGGGTGTTTGTTTGATTCCGATTATAGACTCACAAAAACATTCCGATGAGACATTTTCAAAATTATTCCGATGGGATTTATTTAAAACATTCCGATGGACTATTTTGACAAATATTCCGCTGGGATTGTTTTTTTGACATTCGATGGACCATGTTTTTTTAAACTTGTGAACGAAATATTTGTGACCTAAAACAAAATCAACCCAACCGAGTCAACTCGGTAATTACCGAGTTGACTCAGTTCACTCACCAAGTCGACCCAAAAGTAAATCCAATCCCATCCAACCTTTTATCACCTCAACACCATAAATATTGATTCCCATCGTCTCCTAATCCCCATCCAAACTAGACTCGTACCAAAACAGAAAATCATATTGGATCTCATATTTCATTCGTTTCAGACATGCATAGATCACACGAAAATCATCATTGACCCATGTTTGGTTTTGCACCAAGCTTAATATACGAAATTAAAATAAGATTAATAACAAAATTGTTATAATCATTATTTTGTTTCGACTCTCTAAATTTAAATCAAACATGCATCATAAAACTGTCCATCTTCGAAAATAAAGAAAGATTTATAACAAGGTTGTTATTATCTTTTCTTTGTTTCGATTTTTCAAACGAAATCAAACATCATCATGTTACACTTAACCGAGATCAATTTAACTTGATCTTGATGCCGTGTACATCCCGTTTCTAAACCATACACGTTTATATGGGATGGGCTTACACGTTTGTTCTTAATCATAGTAGATCGTGAAGATGACCTTCAATCTGTGGGTTTCATCTTTCATCCGATTGGTTATGGTTGTTTATGATGTGAAGATTTGAGAAAATAGATAAGTTTAGATGAGATTTGGGTGAATTTAAGGGGAAGGAATTTTTGTGGCTGTTGTAGTGAGAGAAAAGGAGGCGATGGTTACTAGGTGAAAAGTGGGAGTAGTGACAGAAGTGGGGGGCGGATGTATCTATGTGTAGATTTAGGGTTGACTGTGAGTGTTTTTAGGGTTGGATTGACTAAGTTATAACCTCACAATAGTGGACCGGGTTATGCTTATGGGCTCAAGGTTTTAAATCGTGGCAAAAAGGCCATTGACTTGGTCTCTTCCTATATTGATAATAACAAGTTCCTATATTTATAAACCTCTTGGTTTGTAAATGGATTGATGTGCCGAGAATCAAGTTTACTAAACTTGTGACAAAATGTTTTAATAAAATTGTTTTTTCAAAATATCACTTATCATTTTTTTAAATGATGTTATTTTGATTAATGGTTTTAAAATGTGACGAGAAACAGGTGACGTGACAAAAAGACGAGACAACGTGACGGGAATTTATTTTGACGAGACCAAGAAAAAATGGGCGATTTTTTAGTAGCTACAGATTTTGTTTGATCGGGTATTAATTACGTGACGATGAAGACGGATTTTTCGAAGGCGTGCATTTATTTTATCTTTTACTAGATAACTTGCTCATGCTTAATCCTAGAATGAAGACTTGGTTATCTGGTTTCCGAGTTCGGGGTGGATGGTTGATGACTTGGATAACTATCACTTAAAGGGGTTACATTGTTGTACTCAGTGTCACGCGCTTAGTCGACGTGGATAATTTCAAGAGGTGTTGTGCTTATAGACTTCTTCAGTGATGCATTGAGTACTTAGAGATTTCTCCACCGTTCTTCATTCAACAATAGTGCAAGCTTAAGTCACAAGATCAAAGGATTTTTATTCAGCTTCACGTTTGATGTATCTGGTTCATTCTTTCAGTGGTCACTTCAAATTGCTTTCACGTGGGTTGGTAAAGGTGGCCATGGAGAGTTTATGAGAAGAGATTTTCGATCAACAGCTGATTCTCACATAATATATAATTCAGCTTATTTATTATTCTCACGAGATTTCAGGTTCATGTGCGTACAATTTATTGATGGTTCCGAGTTTCGAAACCATCAAGGGGAAGAAGAAGACACATTGAACGCAAAACGAGTACACGTGATGAACTTCATACATTCTTTTGATTTGAAGATATTCCGGGATGACATTTGTCATAGCCGCAGAGAAAATCAGTGTTTTAACTCGTGTCATTATCAATCTCCAAACGGTACACTACTGGTTCGAGGTTTAATTGTTTGATTGTTGCAATTAAACATCATCATTATCCTATATGCATTCCCGGGACTTAATTGACTCTGGTGCATCTCCGGAAGAAGACATGTGCATTTTCGGGACTTAATTGACTCTGGTGTTACGATGTCAGCTTCATGAATGGGATAAAGTGTCCACTTCAGTATTTGAGCTTCATAATTGGGATTGATTTACCTTCTTCAACTATGTGGGGGAAGAAGTGTCTTGATTCTTTCTGGTATGCATAACTTGAACTCTCAGGGGGAAGAAAAATTCAGAAGAATTATTCAAGCGTGAGAAGAAAAGTTGTTGATCTACTTGGTGTGCCCCAAACTTTCAATCCCTCTTAGCAACATTATCATGTTATATGATGGGATTTGCTAGTTAGATTCCGCTGTGCGCTTAACCATTCTAAGCTTTATTGAAAGCTTTGAAGTTGCTTACGAGGATTGTTGGTTTAGGGGGAAGCTATTTAAAAAGCTTCTACATCAAGTTTATGTGGCATGAATTAGGGGGAAGCTAATTCAAAAGCTTCTCCTTAACCAGAAGTGTATGGGTTACTTAGCTCGTGCCGTTACAATATTTCTACTACAAGTTAAAGATGAGTCGTTTTGAAGTCAAAGGCCTCAGAAGACATCATCAGCATTAGACGCTTCATGAAAGCTCTTATTCTTAATCATTTTGTACTTGTTAGGAAGAATATTGTAAGGAATTCTACACGTCGTCCCATGGGGGAAGATTGTTGGAAACTCACTTTATGTGACGACATTTAAGAATTCCCGTTAGTTATCATAGTCACACACGCTTAGACTAGACTAGGTTCAATGTATAGTTTAAGGTGCGTGTGTGACTATATATACCCCCTCCTTAGCTTCCAAGGAGGGGTGTTGATTGTCATTTGTTCATTTGGGAATACATTTACATTTCACTTTCAACCTCTCTTCTCTCTCTCTAAACCAACAATGGCTTCCACCACCTATTTCCACCATGTTAGACCACCGGATCCGATTTAGCATTTATACACTATAGCTCTTACAACAATAATTATCAAATGAGTCACTAGTATGAAACGACTCACAAATTCAATCAGACTGTGACAATCCGTCAATTTACGATTGATATTTTATTCTCAATATTATTTGAAAACAATTTACAATATGAACTCACATATTTTTGGGAAGAAATTTGGATTTACGTCTTGAAGTAGCATCGACTACGTTTAAACCGGAGGATTCAACGTTACGTGCTTACGTTTACATACACCGTCTTTGGTGACAGTCCGACATTTCAGAAAATAAATTTATCTGAGAATATTATTTTGGAGTTTTAAATTTGTGTTGGTTCATAAACTCACAAATTTACGAGAAGAGATTAGGACTTACGATTTTAATTTAACGTCCTTTACGACTAAACCGGAAACCTTAGGATTACGTATTTACGTTTTTGAACTCCGTTTTTGATGAGACAATTTTTATTGGATTCGTTTTGTGACGGTGATTCATAATTTATAAAAACGTTTTTCGTAAAACGACCCGAGGGCACGCAAATCGAGGAAACTAGAATCGAGGAATACCCGTAAATAAATGGGATGAGACAAGTGGGACACTTGTCCCACCCCACTCACAAAACCGGCCTAAATTACACCTCAACACCATAAGGTGTCAAGTGTAAGCTAACAAGTTTACACTTGTCCTAAGTAGCTTATATCTTAAGCCTTACCAACAACAAAACCATCAACTCTTACCACTCTCTTCATTTCTAACATGCAAAACAAGTTAATCCTTCTCTCATCTCTTCCATTTGGCCGTCCCATATCTCACCAAAAACACCCATTTGATCAAAAATTTACCATGGAATCTCATGTTATTTACATACATAATGAAGCCCTTTCAAAACCCTATTGATTGGTGGTAATTATAACATCCATGGAGGAGTTTTCATGGAGTCATGAGGCTGATTTTCCACAAGGAGTTGATGAAGATTGGAGTTCTTGAAGATGGTGTTGGCTAAGCACAAGTTTCTCCATCAAAAACCATGCCAAACTCATAACCTACATCAAGTTGGTGGTATAAAGATTGTCCTCCTCATCTTCTTAATATTTTGATTATGTAAACATGTATTTTATTTCCTATTGTATATATTTATGATGATTATATGATGATAAAAATGTTATGTGGGGATTTGTTGTTGATAATCATGGATAAAAAGGTGAAAAACCATATGAAACAAGGTTAAAATCTTGATTAATTTACATGGCTGTATAAAACAGTAAGTAAACATGTTATGAACTGATGATATAATGAAGTGGGATCCATTTACAGTAAGCTAAATGTCTTGTACACATGTGAGAGTTGGCCATGCAATGGAATCAAAATAATGAGTGAGATATGATCAAAACAAGTTTAGGGTATAAATCTGAAGTTACTGTTTTGGACGATTTTTAGAAAATACTTAAAGGATGATTCAACAGTAGCTATAGAAGAGTTAATTGTAGAACATATCATGTAATTTATGTGATAAAAATTTGAGCTTCTATCTCCATGTAGAACTCAAGATATGGCATTTTTGGTGAAGATGAAGTTAAAAATCAGATTTTTGGAAATTAAAGAATAATACTATTATATAAGCACTCACATTTTAATATATAAAATGTAAATAAAAACCCACTAACTTATAAAACTTATTTATATAAATATATAAAAGGTGTAATAAGTGTATAAATGATGAAAATGGAAACTTGTTAAGTTTTATAAGTTATAAAACTATAAACATGATTTTTACTACTTTTTCGGCTATTGCCGTAAAATTAACGTTTTTGTTAAATAAAACTTAGATGGTTGGACCCGTCTAATGAAAACTTTATAAAACTTATATACTGATATATAGACATTTATAACAAGTAAAAACCGACAAAACCCGAACTATAGGGCATACGGACATTAACAAGTTAAATAAACATATTGGACTAATAAATGGACTAAGTAGGATAAAAACTTGTAAAAAGAATCTATTGGGCTTAACCCATTTAGGCCCAACTTGGAAAGTATACATACTGATAATATAGGTACAAAATGGATTAAAATAAGTTAAATAACTTATAATAAGCTTATTGGGCTTAAGACACGTAAACGGGTAAAACTAGTAAACTAGTATAAAAGTTATCGACATATAACACTAAAAGGAGTAAACGAGAATATGTAAACCCACTTGATCATCATATATATATATAATCATCATATGTATACATACTTGTTATTTTTATAAAGTCATTGGACAAACGTCTAAGACCGAGTATTATTTGTCTAGGTTTCCGTGATTGAAGCACGCACCGTACGTCCGAATTGCCGACAACCCGCCTTCCCACATCAACGTGAGTTCATAGCCTCGCACTCTTTTAAATGTTTTATAAATGCTTTATAAACCCGCGAGGGAGATAACATGTTAGTTTTATAAAAGTTTGGACACCATTTGTCCCGATTGTTTGTTTATTGATTTTGGACCCGAATGACTGAATGACCCGATTGTATGACCCGATAAATGATTAATGGACCCGATAGATGAAATCAAATGGATTATTAAAGTTAGGTTATGTCACTAAAAGTCCCATTAGCATGAATTGTGAACTACCGGGAGTTGGTAGACGCTTATGCATTTAATAGTACTATTTGGGGACGATCACCCCAGTTCGCGCCTTGACGGTTGATCCCCGTCGTGCCACATTGATTGGTAAGCGAATTTATGTATGAGAAGATTTCCAATAGCGTGACCTTTGTGACGACACGCTACTTTAGATGGGCAAAATTGGTATCGGGTTAGCTACCCGTTTTGGTTTTAGTAAGGTAACAATGTCATGCGGCTTATAATAATCCAATCACCAAAATATTACTGGACGCTCCGAATTACGATGTATTGCCTGACTAGCAATACTGGGTCATACTATTGATATTATGATTTTATTTTGGTTTTCATAACCATATTCATATAACGGTTTTTATTTGATTTTATACAACGTCATAAGACGGATTGTATGATGTTTTTACGACATTGGCTCGTATATTGATTTTAAGGCAAATGCCTATATTATGATTTTCGATAAGGATTTGTATAAAATGATTTTGGCTATTTTACGGCCTATTACAATGATTTGTACGAATTGATTTTTGGTACTAATTTTATACCAAAGTTATATTGATGGAATTTATTAAACTCTATGAATTCACTCGGCGTTATCGCTGACCTTTTCTTTTAACATGTTTTATCTCAGGTACTTGAAGGTAATTCTCGGGAAGACGACAAGAATTCATGGCCCGCACTTAAACTATATTTTCCATTCAAATACTTTTTAAAACTTTGTATGAAATATAATGACTTGGGACCGATGTAACTTTGTTGTTTATGAATGGAAATGATTTATTAATAAACGACGCGATTTTTATGCGTTGTCTATGATGTGAGTAATGTGCTATCCCGTAACACCAACTAGTCTTCCGCTGAACTGAGTTGTATAAATTTGGGGGTGTTACAGTTTGGTATCAGAGCTCTCGTTATAGAGAACGAAAGATTTTTAAAAACTAAGGTTTTGAATAAAACTTTTCAAAATCTTTTAACTACAAACATTTTTCTAAAAATGTCTAAAAATCTTTTGACTATAACGGTGCCGAAGAATTCCCGAGTTACCGACAAGGCCAAGACTGAGAAGTGTTATTTTAATATATATATAACTTGGATTATATATATGATGTAATTTTATTACATGATTGATTGATGATTATTTTGATTTTTATACGAGGTATTTATACGACGTCGATTGTCACAAGGAACCCTAAATCCCCTAGTAAATTAATCGAAGCTATTCTCGTAGGAATTCTAGCTATCCTAGATCTAAACCAAGTTGTGGATATTTATGATCCCAACAAATGGTTGATATTCGTAGAAATGTAGATATTAGTTGATTGTGATATTGAAAAAGAATTGGCGAGATTAAATCTGATACCGATGTCATGACGATCTTTTCTTATAGAGTGGAGTTTAACAAAACGTTATCACCTGGAAAGATGTCATCTGATTCGTTGTCATCCAATTCTTAAATTGAAATCGAAAGGGTGAATGTTGCACTTGAGGCTGTTATTGGAACCATTACCAAAAAGCCTCATGCCACTAATACCTTTCCGAGAAGTCTAGTTGAATGATTAAGTCATTTTATATTAATGACTCATTTGATAATTGTTGTTGTAAGAGCTAATAGGATTGGAAATTAAGTGTTGATTTATATTGAGATTGTATTGCCTTTACAAGGCCGAAGAATAAGATTGAAAGTATTGGAGAATGAAGTAGGATATCGAATTGAGTATAAAATTGGTTAAAACTTGAATGAAGTAAAAATTTAACCTGTATGGAATACGGGATTGTTAATAGAAGTCGTTAAGTTCTGTGATTGAATTATAAGGATTTAATTGATTGTAGGTTCGTGTTAAGGGTTGTTCCTAGACCATTGTCCGCTAACGAGGATGCCCAGTGTCCAAGAAATAAATTGAAGAAATCTTCTTCTGAATTGAGACCGATGGATCTTCTGGGACATATGGAACACCTAATGACTCTTGTAGATTAGTATTCATTGTGGTATCTTTTAAAAATAATCCCTAACTTAACTGAGACATCAGTTGGTAGGATGAGTTCTAAGAATTGTATGACATAGTGACACGTAATGTGTTACGGTACAATTTGACTTGTTTGTGATTAATAAAAAGACTACCTTTGATTGCTAAATTCTACATGTATCGATGTTATCTATCTTTTCTTGCTTCATCCTAATGTTCGCATTAGTGATGCAACCATTGAACAAGTACTCATCTCGATTTGAGTTACGTTGTGAATCATTCTTTTAGAGTGCCATCGAGATCATGAACCTCATGATTAATTGGCTAAGCTCATTTCCTATCATATCGTAGTTAACTTTTGGTGAACAAGCTCTCATCACTCTTTTGCAGATCACACATTGTTTTTATAAAGTTGAAACGGTATCCTTTGAGAAAATTTAATTTTCATCACAATAAGGATTATTCAAGGTGAGATTTATAAGTGATTGATATAAAAATGAAGTTGTTTATAAGATGCTTTGGAAACTTAATTATTTCCATAACAAAGAAAATCTTTATAAATTTATTTTTGATTCTTATTTAAGAATTAAGCATGAAAATGTTTTTATTTTAAACATGATGATAAAGTTTTGACGAACTGAGTATTGCATCGTTAATCTTGAAATTGTATATAGTTGCGCGCCTACATACAATTTGGAATGGACTATGCAAGACTGATTAGTAGTCACCATAAAACTAATGAATGAACAGTACATTTTCTTTGAAGATTGTGAAAGATTAAAAATTTATGAGATCTGCAAGAAGTGTAAAATAAGGACATAATGTTAGAAACATCTACATATGTGCCTGTAGCATCTATTCTTCTGAGTCGAATTTACTCATCTGTGGAAATTGTCTTAATTGACAATTGACAATTCTTACTTGTCCAATTCTCCTGTAGTAAGATTCTTAGGAAAAGTACCTGATTGCCGAGTGTTGATACCCGACTGGATGTATCGACGTTCTTATCATTTCTTTTGATTTGATTTCATTTGAATGACCTGGGTAACGATCCGAGGAGCTTTCGAATGCGTACTCAAATCATGAAAACATGGGATATATTCATATTCGTTAAATGTTTTCGTCTGAATCTGAATTGAAATTCTCTCGCGTAGATTATGCGTTGACTTTACTCTTTAGATGGTAGTTGTGTCTCCATATATCCTTGAATTTGTGAAGGATTATGAATCATTATTAGTCTTTTGAGAAGTTCACATCTTATCGACGGCAATAAAAACTGAAAAGTTGGTAATGCCAGTAGAATGGACTGATTGATTATGACATGACGATATTGTCTTAATTGATGGGAACTCGAGTAGAATTCCCTAAATGATAAGATGTTGATTATCAAAAGTGATCTAAATAATTCTCGACGGATGCCCGTATCCTGCATTTAGACTTGAAATTATACCGTGAATGGTTGTGAACTAGTTATAGATATTATAATCTAGAAAGAAGTTAATATGAATTTATTAAAAGATGTTTATATCTAAAACTTTAGTAAGTATTTGTTGATGAATTACCTAGACTTTTGCCATTAAGGCAAGTTGAAACTGGAATTGATTATATTCTCGGTGCTGCACTTATGGCTTGTGCACTATACGTCAGCACCATCTGAATTTAAGGAATTACCGTACAACTGAGAAAGTTGTCGAAGAAAGATATTATTATACCAAGCCTGTCATCCTGAAGAGCTATGGTGTTATCTTTCCTTATATTTATAGATTACTGTGACTGAGTAAATTGACAATCGAAAACGATATCCATAACTCGAAATGGAAGATTTGTTCGATCATTTACAAGGTTCTACTGTATGTTTTAAAGATTTGATCCACGGCATGGTTATTATCAACTTCGCATCTGCGAAAGAGATTATCTATTCCAATCATCACATCCCGAACTTGTGATGAACGTTATGAGTTTCACGTGATGTCGTTTGGATTGGCAATGCACATGTAGTATTCATAAATTTGGTGAATCACGTGTGTAGGCTGTAATTTGATAAATTCATGCTTGCGATCATTAAGGACTATTTGTTTGTTAATACGAATAAGAATGAGTTAATAATTAAGTATAGACTGCCCTGAATTGGCCGAACAATGTAAACCTGAACCTTGAATAATTAACACGTGATTAAAGACTTGAACCTTTACATGATTAGACTATGTGATTAAAAGGATAATAGAATATAAATTGACTCTTCAAAAATTAAGAGCCCTTTTAAGACTTTGGATTTTACCAAAAAGAAATGGAAATATGTTTTGACAAATGTTTTAACAAAGGATTTTTAAAGGGATTATTCTCTTATACACAAACCACTTAACTAAACTTCTGTTTAGGGGTAAATGTTTGTGTATACTTCTGGACATCTTAAGAAGAATTAAGGAAATTATATAAGTTATGACTTGAAATTTGAAAAGATAATTTTTGCTTTTCAACTAAGAAATTTTTTTTCCAAAGTATAACCAAAGATTTTTCAAACATTTACGAATCTTAATAATTATTTTCGATAAATCAACAAAAATCTTGTTAACTAAATTCAAATTTATTTGAACATTTTTATAATTGGTCGAACTAAGAAATTTAAAACTTTTACGCTTCATAAAAATTAACTAATAATTATTTAATTAATTATGATAATTATCGACGCCTTAGACGACGGATTGAGTAAAATGGATAAAAATGATAGATGAGACGAAACTGAAACATAAAGAATATGAAGAAAGAATTTTGAATAAATACAGTTATGATATTTATTTCATCAGGAGAAAGTGAACGTAAATACTGACGCATTATGTATAAAAGATAAAGAATCCATTAGGACGTGTTCTTTAATAATGAAGGTGCAAAATAAATTTCAAAACGATATAAAAATAAACGATGTTGTAAGAATGATAATATAGATACTAAAAGAGGTTCGCGACTAATGTGAACCATTAAAGATTGAGAAGCCGATAACGTTAAATATTTTAAAGACCACTTATGATTGTCTAAATATGGAGGATTGTGAGATATAGTTATGTTGGAATTTGTAAGTATAAGTATTATATGTATGTCATTTTATGACTAAGAGTATCTTTGTCTGAAGAAGTTATACTAATGGGAATTATGAAGGCAGACATCGCCTCATACATTAGTAAACGTCTAGCTATTGCAAAGGTCATTATCTGAATTTAATTCGATTTGGGTCATCGTCGACAGACTGACCAAATCTGCTAATATCATTCTCGTTAATGATAAATGCAAAAGAGTTATGTAAACATAATGTGCCTGTATCGAACATCTACATCAAGATCCTCGCTTCGCATCGAATTTCTAGAGATTTGCTCAGAAATCCTTGAGAACGAACCTTGATGAGAGTACTATGTACCATCCCAAATCGAAGGGACGAGGTAAAGTAACGATACAAGGTAATATAAGTGCTGTTTTATGTTTGAATGATTGACCTTTGGTAATAGACCGTATAATCGTTTTCCTTTGGAGAGATTATCATTGATAATCATCGTATTAGGATTGAGATCGAATCTTGTTAGGATCTAAATCTTAGAGCATCTGTAAGCAAGAGTTGAGATGAAGACATCCAACATACACCCATTGTGAGTTGGACATGTCTTTTAGGTTTAAGGTTTCCTATAATGGCGAACCTAACCTTGCAAAATACCCGACCCGCGAAATCTGAAATGATTGTTGAAATTAGGATTTGATTATTAACAGCCGGTAGTGGGCAAGAGGTTATGTGAATGTGGAATGTAGATCTTGAAGTGCCAAATGGGTAGAGAAGTTATGCCGCAATTTTTAAACTTGGGAAAATGAATTCATGATCTGACAAATCATGAGATATAAGTCCCCGTTGTTTGGGACCATTGAGATGATGTAAAAGTTGGGATTGAAAGGCATATAAGCTGGATCTACCCTAGGACTGCAAAGACTGCGTGAATTATGTTTCGTATATCGAACTTGATGGAATATCTATCAAGTGAGAATCTGATTATTCTTAGTAAAGCTTAGATCGGCGAAAAGTTGCATTCATCAGAAACCCGTGAACATCATGGATAGAGAAAGTAAGTCAACATTTAGCCTGATCTTATTCCCGTAGTTATGTTTGATGAAACTCGCGTATTATAATGAATTGCACTTGTGAGAAAAGACCGAATGTGGAGGAATTACCCACATGGCTTAAACTCTATAAGAAGCGAGTAGTAAGGTAAGATGATCTTTGAGGACAAAGATCCTGTTTAGGGGTAAATGCTGTGACAATCCGTCAATTTACGATTGATATTTTATTCTCAATATTATTTGAAAACAATTTACAATATGAACTCACATATTTTTGGGAAGAAATTTGGATTTACGTCTTGAAGTAGCATCGACTACGTTTAAACCGGAGGATTCAACGTTACGTGCTTACGTTTACATACACCGTCTTTGGTGACAGTCCGACATTTCAGAAAATAAATTTATCTAAGAATATTATTTTGGAGTTTTAAATTTGTGTTGGTTCATAAACTCACAAATTTACGAGAAGAGATTAGGACTTACGGTTTTAATTTAACGTCCTTTACGACTAAACCGGAAACCTTAGGATTACGTATTTACGTTTTTGAACTCCGTTTTTGATGAGACAATTTTTATTGGATTCGTTTTGTGACGGTGATTCATAATTTATAAAAACGTTTTTCGTAAAACGACCCGAGGGCACGCAAATCGAGGAAACTAGAATCGAGGAATACCCGTAAATAAATGGGATGAGACAAGTGGGACACTTGTCCCACCCCACTCACAAAACCGGCCTAAATTACACCTCAACACCATAAGGTGTCAAGTGTAAGCTAACAAGTTTACACTTGTCCTAAGTAGCTTATATCTTAAGCCTTACCAACAACAAAACCATCAACTCTTACCACTCTCTTCATTTCTAACATGCAAAACAAGTTAATCCTTCTCTCATCTCTTCCATTTGGCCGTCCCATATCTCACCAAAAACACCCATTTGATCAAAAATTTACCATGGAATCTCATGTTATTTACATACATAATGAAGCCCTTTCAAAACCCTATTGATTGGTGGTAATTATAACATCCATGGAGGAGTTTTCATGGAGTCATGAGGCTGATTTTCCACAAGGAGTTGATGAAGATTGGAGTTCTTGAAGATGGTGTTGGCTAAGCACAAGTTTCTCCATCAAAAACCATGCCAAACTCATAACCTACATCAAGTTGGTGGTATAAAGATTGTCCTCCTCATCTTCTTAATATTTTGATTATGTAAACATGTATTTTATTTCCTATTGTATATATTTATGATGATTATATGATGATAAAAATGTTATGTGGGGATTTGTTGTTGATAATCATGGATAAAAAGGTGAAAAACCATATGAAACAAGGTTAAAATCTTGATTAATTTACATGGCTGTATAAAACAGTAAGTAAACATGTTATGAACTGATGATATAATGAAGTGGGATCCATTTACAGTAAGCTAAATGTCTTGTACACATGTGAGAGTTGGCCATGCAATGGAATCAAAATAATGAGTGAGATATGATCAAAACAAGTTTAGGGTATAAATCTGAAGTTACTGTTTTGGACGATTTTTAGAAAATACTTAAAGGATGATTCAACAGTAGCTATAGAAGAGTTAATTGTAGAACATATCATGTAATTTATGTGATAAAAATTTGAGCTTCTATCTCCATGTAGAACTCAAGATATGGCATTTTTGGTGAAGATGAAGTTAAAAATCAGATTTTTGGAAATTAAAGAATAATACTATTATATAAGCACTCACATTTTAATATATAAAATGTAAATAAAAACCCACTAACTTATAAAACTTATTTATATAAATATATAAAAGGTGTAATAAGTGTATAAATGATGAAAATGGAAACTTGTTAAGTTTTATAAGTTATAAAACTATAAACATGATTTTTACTACTTTTTCGGCTATTGCCGTAAAATTAACGTTTTTGTTAAATAAAACTTAGATGGTTGGACCCGTCTAATGAAAACTTTATAAAACTTATATACTGATATATAGACATTTATAACAAGTAAAAACCGACAAAACCCGAACTATAGGGCATACGGACATTAACAAGTTAAATAAACATATTGGACTAATAAATGGACTAAGTAGGATAAAAACTTGTAAAAAGAATCTATTGGGCTTAACCCATTTAGGCCCAACTTGGAAAGTATACATACTGATAATATAGGTACAAAATGGATTAAAATAAGTTAAATAACTTATAATAAGCTTATTGGGCTTAAGACACGTAAACGGGTAAAACTAGTAAACTAGTATAAAAGTTATCGACATATAACACTAAAAGGAGTAAACGAGAATATGTAAACCCACTTGATCATCATATATATATATAATCATCATATGTATACATACTTGTTATTTTTATAAAGTCATTGGACAAACGTCTAAGACCGAGTATTATTTGTCTAGGTTTCCGTGATTGAAGCACGCACCGTACGTCCGAATTGCCGACAACCCGCCTTCCCACATCAACGTGAGTTCATAGCCTCGCACTCTTTTAAATGTTTTATAAATGCTTTATAAACCCGCGAGGGAGATAACATGTTAGTTTTATAAAAGTTTGGACACCATTTGTCCCGATTGTTTGTTTATTGATTTTGGACCCGAATGACTGAATGACCCGATTGTATGACCCGATAAATGATTAATGGACCCGATAGATGAAATCAAATGGATTATTAAAGTTAGGTTATGTCACTAAAAGTCCCATTAGCATGAATTGTGAACTACCGGGAGTTGGTAGACGCTTATGCATTTAATAGTACTATTTGGGGACGATCACCCCAGTTCGCGCCTTGACGGTTGATCCCCGTCGTGCCACATTGATTGGTAAGCGAATTTATGTATGAGAAGATTTCCAATAGCGTGACCTTTGTGACGACACGCTACTTTAGATGGGCAAAATTGGTATCGGGTTAGCTACCCGTTTTGGTTTTAGTAAGGTAACAATGTCATGCGGCTTATAATAATCCAATCACCAAAATATTACTGGACGCTCCGAATTACGATGTATTGCCTGACTAGCAATACTGGGTCATACTATTGATATTATGATTTTATTTTGGTTTTCATAACCATATTCATATAACGGTTTTTATTTGATTTTATACAACGTCATAAGACGGATTGTATGATGTTTTTACGACATTGGCTCGTATATTGATTTTAAGGCAAATGCCTATATTATGATTTTCGATAAGGATTTGTATAAAATGATTTTGGCTATTTTACGGCCTATTACAATGATTTGTACGAATTGATTTTTGGTACTAATTTTATACCAAAGTTATATTGATGGAATTTATTAAACTCTATGAATTCACTCGGCGTTATCGCTGACCTTTTCTTTTAACATGTTTTATCTCAGGTACTTGAAGGTAATTCTCGGGAAGACGACAAGAATTCATGGCCCGCACTTAAACTATATTTTCCATTCAAATACTTTTTAAAACTTTGTATGAAATATAATGACTTGGGACCGATGTAACTTTGTTGTTTATGAATGGAAATGATTTATTAATAAACGACGCGATTTTTATGCGTTGTCTATGATGTGAGTAATGTGCTATCCCGTAACACCAACTAGTCTTCCGCTGAACTGAGTTGTATAAATTTGGGGGTGTTACACAGACTTCTTGGAAAGGTATTAGTGGCATGAGGCTTTTGGGTAATGGTTCCAATGACAGCCTCAAGTGCGACATTCACCCTTTTGATTTCAATTTAAGAATTGGATGACAACGAATCAGATGTCATCTTTCTAGGTGGTAACGTTTTGTCAAACTCCACTCTATAAGGAAAGATTGCCATGACATCGATATCAGATTTAATCTCGCCAATTCTTTTTCAATATCACGATCAACTAATATCTACATTTCTACGAATATCAACCATTTGTTGGGATCATAAATATCCACAACTTGGTTTAGATCTAGGATAGCTAGAATTCCTACGAGAATAGCTTCGATTAATTTACTAGGGGATTTAGGGTTACTTGTGACAATCTACGTCGTATAAATACCTCGTATAAATATCTAAATAATCATCAAACAATCATGTAATAAAATTACATCATATATATATATATATAATTCAAGGTATATATATATTAAAATAACACTTCTCAGTCTGGCCTTGTCGGTAACTCGGGAATTCTTCGGCAGCGTTATAGTCAAAAGATTTTTAGACATTTTTAGAAAAATGTTTATAGTTAAAAGATTTGAAATGTTTTATTCAAAACCTTGGTTTTAAAAAATCTTTCGTTCTCTATAACGAGAGCTCTGGTACCAAACTGTAACACCCCCAAATTTATACAACTCAATACAGCGGAAGACTCGTTGGTGTTACGGGATAGCACATTACTCACATCATAGACAACGCATAAAAGTCGCGTCGTTTAATAATAAATCATTTCCATTCATAAACATCAAAGTTACATCGGTCCCAAGTCATTACATTTCATACAAAGTTTTACAAAGTATTTGAATGGAAAATATTGTTTAAGTGCGGGCCATGAATTCTTGTCGTCTTCCCGAGAATTACCTTCAAGTACCTGAGATAAAACATGTTAAAAGAAAAGGTCAGCGATAACGCTGAGTGAATTCATAGAGTTTAATAAAATCCATCAATATAATATCAGTATAAAATTGTTACTGAAAATCATTTTGTACAAATCATTTTAATAGGCCATAAAATAGCCAAAGTCATTTTATACAAATCTTCATCAAAATCATAATATAGGCGTTTGCCTTAAAAATCATTATACGAGCCAATGTCGTAAAAAATCATACAATACGCCTTATGACGTTGTATGAAAATAAAAACCGTTATATGAATATGGTTATGAAAACCAAAACACGAACATAATATCAATAGTATGACCCTGTATTGCTAGTCAGGCAATACATCGTAATTCGGAGCGTCTAGTAGTATTTCGTTAGTTTGGATTATTATAAGCCACATGACATTGTTACCTTACTAAAACAAACAACGGGTAGCTAACCCGATACTCAATTTTCCCATCTAAATCTTCTCATACATAAATTCGCTTACCAATCAATGTGGCACGACGGGGATCAACCGTCAAGGCGCGAACTAGGGTGATCGTCCCCAAATAGTACTATTATATGCATAAGCGTCTACCAAATCCCGGTAGTTCACAATTCATGCTAATGGGACTTTTAGTGACATAACCTAACTTTAATAATCCATTTTATTTCATCTATCGGGTCCTTTAATCATTTATCGGGTCATACAATCGGGTCATTCAATCATACGGGTCCAAATCAATAAACAAACAATCGGGACAAATGGTGTCCTATTTTATAAAAACTAACATGTTATCTCCCTCGCGGGTTTATAAAACATTTCATAAAAACATTTAAAGGAGTGCGAGGCTATGAACTCACGTTGATGTGGGAAGGCGGGTTATCGGCAATTCGGACGTACGGTACGTGCTTCAATCACGGAAACCTAGACAAATAATACTCGTCTTAGACTCATGTCCAATGACTTTATAAAAATAACAATTATGTATACATATGATGATTATATATATATGATGATCAAGTGGGTTTACATATTCTCTTTTACTCTTTTTAGTGTTTACGTATTGGTAACTTCTTACTAGTTTACTAGTTTTACCTATTTACGTGTCTTAGGTCCAATAAACGTATTATAAGTTCTTTAACTTGTTTAATCCATTTTATAATTATATTATCAGTATCTATACTTTCCATGTTGGGCCCAAATGGGTTAAGCCCAATAAGTTCTTTTTATAAGTGTTTATCTTATTTAGTCCAATTATTAGTCCAATATGCTTAGTTAGCTCGTTAATGTCCGTATGCCCTATAGTTCGGGTTTTATCGGTTTTTACTTGTATTAGTTACTTATATATCAGTATATGAGTTTATAAAAGTTTAAATTAGACGGGTCCAACCGTCTAAGTTTTATTTAGCAAAAACGTTAATTTTACGGTAATAGCCGAAAAAGTCGTAAAAATCAAGTTTATAGTTTTTATAACTTATAAATATTATTCCACTACCATTTTTATAATTTATTCATTTATTTAACCTTTAACATATTTATATAAATAAAATTCATGAGTTAGTGGGTTTTTATTCTACATTTTATACAATAAAATTTGAGTGCTTATATAATAATAATAAACATTAATTCTCAAAATCTGATTTTTATTTTCATATTCACCAAAACTGCCATATCTAGAGTTCTATATGGAGATAGAAGCTCAAATTTTTATCACATAAACTACATGATATGTGCTCCATTTAACTCTTCTATAGCTACTGTTGAATCATCCTCTAAGTATTTTCTAAAAATAGTCCAAAACAGTAAACTCAGATTTGTACTCTAAACTTGTTTTGATCATATCTCACTCATTACAATGATTCCATTGCATGGCCAACTCTCACATGTGTACAAGACCCATAGCTTACTGTAAATCCATTAATCTATGCCATTTTTATCAGTTCATCATTTGATTCTTTACTGTTTTATACAGCCAACAAATTTAAACAAGATTTTAGCCTTGTTTCTTATAGTTTTTCACCTTTTTAAGCATGTTTATCAACACCAAATCCCCACACAATATTTTTAATCATCATTCATCATCATATACATATACATAAGTGAAAGAAATACAAAAATTACATAATCAAAAATAACAAGAGGATGAGGAGGACAATCTTTATACCACCAAGTTGATGTAGGTTGTGATTTGGACATAGATTTTGATGGAGAAACTTGTGCATAGCCAAGACCATCTTCAAGATCACCAATCTTCATGAATACCTTGTAGAAAATCAGCCCTAATACACCATAGAAACTCCTCCTTGGATGTTATAATCACCTCCAATCAATATATTTTCAATGGGTTTTCATCATATGCAAATTATACATATGATTTGTGGTAGAAATTTTGGATGAATGGTGGTGGTGATGATAAATGGGACGGCACAAAGGAGAGGGTGAGAGAGTTTGTGAAGTTGTTTTGCATGTTAGAAATGGTGGTAATGAGTTGCTAGTGGTTTTTGGTAAGTGTTAGCTTCATTGTGAAGCTAAGTTAAGACATGTGTTGTTATTTTGTTTACAAGTTGACACATAATGGGGTGGTGTGGCTAGTTAGGCCGGTTTTGAGTGGGGGTGGGACAAGTGTCCCACTTGTCTCATCCCCATTTATTTACGGGTACTCCTCGATTCTAGTTTTCTCGATTCTTGTGCCCTCGGATAGTTTTACGAAAAACGTTTTTATAAATTATGAATCAACGTCACAAAACGAATCCAATAAAAATTGTTTCATCAAAAACGGAGTTCGAAAACGTAAATACGTAATCCTAGGGTTTCCGGTTTAGTCGTAAAGGACGTTAAAATAAAATCGTAAGTCCTAGTCTCTTCTCGTAAATTTGTGAGTTTATGAACCAACACAAATTTAAAACTCCGAAATAATATTCACGGATAAATTTATTTTCTGAAATGTCGGACTGTCACCAAAACGGTGTATGTAAACGTAAGCACGTAACGTTGAATCCTCCGGTTTAAACGTAGTCGATGCTACTTCAAGACGTAAATCCAAATTTTTTCCCAAAAATAAGTGAGTTCATAGAATAATATTTTCAAATAAATATTGAGAATAAAATATCAACCACAAATTGACGGATTGTCACAACTTTCAACCAATTCAAACCTAAAGCACTTCAAATAAACAAGAATATGCATAAAACATAAAATAACTCAAAATAATCACCTAAGCTACACACATAAGCAATCACTCACAGATTCACATAAGCACATTTTAAGAGCATGCATCTTGTTTAAAGTTCTCAAAGCCCCAAGCTGTTGGTAGTGTACATCCACACTAACAGGGACTAAGCTGATGTGCTTTGGCACGAGCTTCCTAATCTTTGGGCTTTTGGGATCTGTTGATGCAAGGAGAAAAGAAATGGACTACTACAGTCCAACCAACTAGACTACAACAGTCTCTTTGGATATGTCTTGAAACCTGTTATAACACACCACCAACAACCAATACAAGCTCAAATAAACTGTCTATAAGCTCTTGTCAAGGATCTTATAGAAAGCTTATAGTGAATAGTAAGTACAACAATAATCAAAGATTTTTGGAAGAAATCTTGAGAAACAAACTTTGCAAACAAAAAGTTGGTAACCAAACATGAAAAGTAACAGCTTATGAGAGCTTATCTTGCTTGTTTGGTATCAATCAACCAAGCAAGAAGCTTTTCATAAGCTGGTTCTCAAAAAGATTTTGGAAAAATTTCATGAACAAAACATCTTGATAAGGGAAGAAACTTTCGTAAACTAAAACTTAAACATAAAATCAGTAAGATAAAAATGAAACTCAGTAATAATCTTGCAAGGTCTAGAAATTACTTTAACTATTTAATCAAAAGAATTTATAAGATTGAAAACTGGAACAAAGCCATCTCACATGGTGAGTGGTCTTTATATAGTGCCTAATGGATAATTCTATAACTAAAATACAAATGAAAACCCTAGCGGATCAATTCCCTAAAATGCCCTTGTTTGAAAAATTCAAAAAGTTGGGAAAATAGAACCCATGTGATCTCCAGTTGGTATCTTGTGATATGCAAGATGTTAAATGCAATCTTGGTTGTCCAATGTTGAGTAGTCAAGAAGTATATGAAATCCATCCATCAATTCTCTGCCAAGATACGTTTTTGAAGCAACAGTGGGGCAGGGGAGCCATGTGGAGATGTTTGGAGTGGTGAGGTGGAGATTTTTGATGACGTGGGAGGGGTTAGGGAGTGTTGAATTTCTTATATGGAGCTAATCAACCCATACACCCTTAGTTTAAAGTAATTAGGTTTCTAGGGTTTATGATTGGGGAATAAGATAAAGAGTTGTGTTTGATCTTATTTAGGAAAGATTTTGTGTGTTAACCGCCTAAACATAGTAATATTAAACTAATTTGAAAAATTAGATTATTAATTATCTTGGTTAGTGGGTAGTGACGTGTTTGGGTCGGGTATAAGGTCTAGGTTTGGGCTTTTGGGTTATTGGACCGGGTGTGGGTTGGTTTGGTGGGTAGTTTGGTGGGTAAATGGGTTTCATAAATAGCAGAAATGGCCCTTAATCTTTCCACAACTGTTCATTTGGCTTCAAACTTTTATAAAGGCAAAATAGGGATAATTCCCTTTATAACATCTTTGGTGTAATTGCAATTTCAGTCCCTCTAACTTTTGCAAACATAGAATAAGGACTACACTTGGAATTTTAGCAATCTTCAAAGGCTTGTAATGTCATTACTTGAAACTTTAAGGACTCCATTATAATTTATAAGATTTAAAAGGGCCTTAAGTAACAAGTCTTCAAATTTGAGGGACCAATCTTGTATAATCTTCAAACTTCAAGGACTTTTGTGGAAAATCAATGCTCGGGTCCGGTTCTTTGTGCGGCTTCGTTTCCCGTGTTCGTATTTGCTTGATTCTTTTGATCTTTTGTTTAATTCACGATATTCGAACCTACAATTACACAATGAACAAATACAAAGGTTTTTGCACGGTTTTTGATATTTTAGTACATTTTAAGCCCGATTTAGAAGATGAGACCATGTATAATTGAGGTCTCATCACTAAGATGATTTTAGTAGTTAGTATTGTTGGAGCAATTGTTAATGCTAGTTGATGTATGTATTTTAGTCACTTGTTTTAGGAAAAACAAATAACCGTGGCAAGTATTAAATTCCACGATTTAGGAAAACCGACAAATCGAATAAATGCGAGTTCGTTCTCGAAGGAGGTGTGTGATGTGTGCCAATACGTATAAACGATGTTTGGATTAGTGACGTTTGTGGGTTTAGAAAGAGAGAAAATTAAAAGACGAGTTATGCTAAATTACACTACGACGATAGACGTAAAACGTAAAACGCGACAAAAATAAAAATTTAAACTAAAAACAAATTAAAAATCAAAATCCAGTCTACAATAATATAAATAGGAATAAAAATTCAATAAATAAATTTTAAAACTTATTATTACTTAAATATTCAATTTTAAATGCTAATTAAAGCCCTAAAATTAAATATAATTAACAAAAAGTCCAAAATTATATTTTATCAAACTAATATCTTACTTATATCAATTAATAACTAAAAAGTATTTTTCTAAAATTTGTAAAACTAATTTTCTATTTTTTAAAGGCTAAAACACTTTTTAAATGAAAATAATTATAAAAAATAATAAAATAATGAGAAAAATATTTTTTCTTTTTCAAAAATCTTAAATTACTTATCTAAACAGTAGAAAAATGAAAAAAAGTTGAAAAAATGTAATTTTAACCCTAATAAGACAAAAACAAAATTAATAAAAACTAGTTTAAATTAAAATAATGCTAAAAAATAATTAAATAATCAGAAAAATAAATTCACTTTTCTAAAAATCTTAAAATAAATCACTTAAGCTTGGAAATATGAAAAAACTGAAAAATACTAAGTTTTATCCACAAAAGACAAAAAATCAAGAAACTTATAGTGACATGCTAGAGGTTTTTGTCGGTTTGCTCAGCAGTGGCAAGAACAATACTATCAGTGGGAACGGAGTTTCCACTGATGGACCACAAAAAGTTAAATTAACGATTTTTGAGCTTGTTTGTTGGTGTTATTTGGAAACAAGGGCACCCCCACAACCATTTGGGTTATGGGGAGTCAAATACAAGCAAAAAGAAATAGTTACAAACACAATTAGCACAAGAATCAATCAAAATCAATCACTGATGAACAAATATGGTGGTCTGGTGGTACAAGCTTATGCAGTGAGCTTTCTAAGCAACTTTTTACCACCAAAATCTTTACCAAACTCAAATACCAACTAGAGCACACTTAAACCCTACCCTAAACTACCTGGTGACCAGTTTTCAAATAGTAAAACAAAATTTTAAGCCTCCTAAAACCTACTAGTATATTTAACAAGGTGAAAAGCAAGGTTGCTGATGCAGTTTGCACTTTGGTGACCTTAAGGCAGGAAAATCTTGATTCAAATCTACCCAAACTACAAAACAACTTACACACAACCCTAAATCATCATATTATCTAATGTAGAAACTAGAAAAGGGGGGGGGGGGGGTTGAATAGTTTCTCTTCGATTGGTGACCAAATTAAAATTACTTTCAATTTGGTTTGTATCAAAACTATCTTTTACTTGAGACTAAGTTGCATAATGATTAGGTTCAATTCAAATGCACTAGCAAGGATAATAGGTAAGTATAATAATAAAGAAATAAGTAATGAGTAAGGAAAGAGACAACCTAGTGGGAAGACACCAAGATTTATAGTGGTTCGACAACGAGGCTCTATCCTCATTTCTACTCCACTCCTCGAGTACACCTACTCGAGATTTCCACTATATCCACAAGCTCCCTTCTCGGCGGAGAAAACCTTACATCGTTGCTTACATTATTTTCCGACACTAAGCTAAATGTCGAGACCTAATCTTTAGCTAGGACCAATCTACACGACATTGCCTTCTTCACAATTTAACGACACAAGGCTAGATGTCGGGTTCTAATCTTAAGGTAGAACCAATCTTCACGACGTTGCCTACTTCACCATTTTACGACACAAGGCTAGATGTCGAGTTCTAATCGAAAGCTAGAACCAATCTTCACGACTCTTCACTTTGAAGCTAAGTGAGAACTTCACACAACACAACTACTAATCACTTTTAAGTTTAGTGAGAACTCGCAAGACACAACCACATCACTTTATAGTTTAGTGAGAACTCCTAATCAAATCTATTACAACTCAACTAGACTTATCCAAGTACACACATGTAGCTTGGATTTACACAACACAAATCCAAGCAAACACATATGCAATGGATGTACACAACAAATCCAAGTATCCACAAATAACTTGGATGAACACAACTAGTCCAAGTATTCATAAATACATTGGATTGACCTAAAACAAAAAAGGGTATCATGATGAATATGACTAGCTCATAGATTCATCTTTATCACAACACTAATGAGTGAGTGATCTTCTCATTGGACAAGGTAAAGGAGGGGATCAAGAGTATAATCATATGTAAACATCCTTAACAATTTAAGTGATCATTTACTAATGATTATGCTATAGAAAATAGAAAGAGGGCTGAGAAAAACGTCCAAGAGGCTTCCTGGAAAATGAGATTTGACCCACTATTTAAAGGAGACAAAGTATATCGGATCTATAACGGCTACTGTGCGCGGTACCTTATCTCACCCCGCGGTACCATATCGGTAAGGTACCGCGTAGGTACTTAAGGTACCGCCACTAGACTCCGCTCCGTTTTTTGTCTTTTAGTGGGGTGGGAATATTTGAGGTATTTGAAACCTTCAAAGGATATTCTAACAGCATTTGGAATATGCCATCTTCAAATTTTCATTTTCCATTCTAATAAAACATTTTCTAAAAAAGAAAGTTTATTAAAAAGTCTTTTGTCATATTAACAAAAGTGAGTTTTAAGGATAATCATTTTGATGATCACTAAGTATGATTAAGAAAGGTTAGTGATATGATTATTACCTTGATGATAGTGTTAGTTAAATAATTCATTTTGTGTTTTACACTAAATGTGTTGTATGGTTTGTTGTGATCAAAACTAAGAAAGATTAGTTAACACTAATAATGTTTTTAGGCATCACCTGCATTAACAATCTCCCCCTTTTTGATTACGACAAACGATAAACTCATTTACATAGAAACACAAAATATGGAATTATTAACTAGTTTATCACTATCATTTCTCCCCCTTTGTCGTAGCAAAAAGGTTAGCACAAGTCATTGAAGAACATCGAACTTTGCTAGTAGCTCCCCCTTGGTGGTTGCTCCCACTTGCTTGGGGCACCAAGTTTGTGAGCTAAGGTGACATGCTACACAAAGGTTAGTAGAAAGGAAAGAAACACAAATGTATATATGATCACTACCTACTAAGTAACTTGAGAGGGAGAAAGAGAAGAAATCTCAAATTAGAAGTAAGTATTTTGCTAAGTATGTCCAAAGAGGTAATTGACAAAGTCAAACTTCAATCCAATGAAGATGATAAGCTTGTCAATGGGTTAAAGCTTAGAATTGATGGAATCACCCATAAGCAATTGAAAAATTAACCATGATCAACTCAAAATAGAACAAATGAAAAAGCACACAAACAACACAAAGGTTACATAAGAAAAAAAAAGAGACACAACAAAGAAGATAGTCATAGACACAATATGAGTATCTAAAAGCAATAAATATGGAAAATAAACCACTAAGCATAAGCTAGTCTAATAGTGATATTTTCCAAGATTGCAAAAAAAAAAATTAAAAAAGATGACGATGCATCATTCGAAGTTTTGTCCACCGGAACGAAAACTTGAATAGGAGGTCGAGTGAGGAGGAATTCAAGAAAATTTAACTTCTCATACACATGAGCAAGTTCAATTTGTTGAAATCGGCAAAAATCACACGAGGATCCATGATGCAACACAAAATCGTTTGATGGGGGTATGGCATCAAACTTAGGGGTTGGTGGTGGTGGGGGTAATGGGTTTGGGAATGTTTTCACAATGCCTTGTGAGGTTTGGGAAGGTTGAAAGGTCATTGAGTTGAGGGGTATTGAAGGATTGTGGTGGTGGTGGAACATTTTCTTTAGCTCCGGTGATGGGGTTTATGGTATAAGTCTCATTCCAATACTTGATTGGAGAGAAGGTAGGGTTTTTGGGTGGTTTGGACGAAGATGGTTCATTCTTCTTAACCCAAATAGGTCGAACCGAGATTTTCGGTTTCTTTGAAAGCTTGGATGAGGAAGCTTTGGGTGAGTGGGGTTGTGACAAAGAAATGTCAAGGTTAGGAATGTAAGAGTTAGGCATTGTGAGAGTGTGAGAATGATATCTCAAGGTTATGTGAGAATAAATTCTCAAGGTTTGGGAAGGTGTGAGAATGAAATCTCAAGGTTGGGAAGGTGTGAGAATGAAATATCAAGGTTGGGGTATAAGTAAAAAGTAATCAAGGTAAGAATTTGAATACAAAATGTGTAGTGTCAAGGAATGTTTAGTCAATTTGAGTAAACAAGGAATCTTGACAGGGAATAGGGTTTTAAAAGTTTTGACCAAAAGTTCGTCAAAAGTCACTTACTGTCCGCGGTACCTTATAGGGACCGGCGGTTCCATATCGCTAAGGAACCGCGGGACTTTAAGGAACCGCGTCCAGTGGACTTGAAACCATGTTTTTCCTGGGTTTTGGGAAAAACTAAGACTTTTTCAAAAAGTTGCAAATCTTGGAATTTTACCTCTATTAGCACCAAAATATGCTAGGGTTGCATAAAGCAACACATTCACAAAGAATGTCTTGACAAAGGGTGACAAAATAATTTAGATATCATTTAGAACCAATTTTAGTCATGTTTAGGGGTTGTGATAGATTTAGGTTCAATTTTAATTTCAAATTAAAGTTGATTAGTGTGCACAAAAGGATAGAAACACACAAAGCTAAATCCATAAGTCAACAACATGAAACATTAATTAAGGAGGCAAGTACAAAGACAAATAAAAACTAACTAATACATAGCTAGCTTAACATTAAATCTAGATAACTATTTTTCTTTGGCTTGGTTTTGTTGAAAACTCTTATTAAGAAAACTCCATCATTCATCTCCTAGGAGGAGGCATGGAGAACAAGGCAAGCAAGAACTCTTGCAACCTCCTATGTAGTCCATACATATCCATCCTTAGGTTATGGATGATGTAGTGGTTGTAGAGACAACATGGACAACTAGGACCATGAGTTTGTTGAAACCCATAGTCTGGATCACCCAAAAGGAGGGAAAGAGGTACACCCAAAATTGGGATGTTTGAGTTGGGTGGAGGTGGAGGAGGCATGTTCTCCAAGGGTGATGTGGGTGAAAGTGGAGGCATGTTCCCTAAAGGGGAAATGGGTGAGTGTGGAGGTAAATTCTCCAAGGTTGGTGAAATGGGTGAGTTGAGAGGGGTAAATGGTGAAGTCACCAAAGTGTCATCAAAGTAATTCACAAAAGGAATGCTTTGGATTGGTTGGGGTTGTGTGGTCACTTCCAAGGGTGCACTTGGAATGAAGGGTGAAGATAGCTCATTCATTCTTAAGTTGAATGAAGAGGAGGTAGAACCAATGGAGTGGTTAGTACCATGGGTGGATGATGTCTTGCATGGTGCAAGAGGTGGGGAAGGTGATGAAGAAATGAGGATAGGAGATATCTCATTCTTAGGTGTGTGGAAAGGTGAGGAGTTAGGCTTAGCTACCTTAACCCTTATTTTGAGTGTTTTCCTTTGGGGTGGAGGTCTTGGAAGTGTTTGAGGTTTTGGTACACACCATGGTTGATTAGGGTGGTTTAAGGTTTAGGGAAGTATGTTTGATGTGTGAAGAACATGGCAAACAAGGTAGGTTTAAATGGGTGAGGGGATGATCCAAACTAGTAATGGGTTAAAATCATTTTAGGTGAATAATGAATTTTGGTAACCTAGTTTAGGAAATGTGCAGTTTATTACTGAAAATCATGCAAGGTTTACACAGATTTAAGAAAACAGTGTAAAGTAAAGATGCTGTCGTGCACAGTGACCGGCGGTTCCTTATCTAGGACCGGCGGTACCTTATCGATAAGGAACCGCGGGTCGATATGGAACCGCGACCAGTGGGTTTACAAAAATTTCCCATCCCAGATTTTGATAAACCCAGATTTTTCCCAAAAGTTTCACAAGCCAAAGTTAACTACAGATCATAATCTAATAAGCTAACAATCATAAGGCATGCACAAAGCTATGTAAAACACAATCATTATTGCATAAGCAATATTAAGGATCAAAATAAATAGTAATCCAAACATGCAACATAAGTTAGTAAACAACTAAACCAAAGTGTTAATAAGCAAAAGTTTAAGCTGCAAATGATAACCAAACTTTGACACAACTCAAAGTCTTCACCTCATTTTCTTGCCTAAATCCTTGATCATTTTTCCCAGATACTTGATTCCCTTTCTTGACTCAATCCGGTGTTCATGCAAATCACCTCGGGTTCGAAGATTTTGACGATAAAGTTCCTCTAAATTGAGATTACTAGGAACTTCACTAGAGGAATGGTGGGGAGGGGAAGCAATGTCATCTAAACCATCCACGAATGAGTTTGTGGAGTGGTGAGAAGAACTCGAAGAGTCAATGGGAGCACTTGTGCCAGTGCCATCACCATCACTTGTTGGCATGTCCATGTACTCATCATTGAACTCTAGTTGGTCGAATTTACGATCAGATCTTGTCTTTATCTTATATACCTCTTGAATAGGTAGCATAACCCGTTTGACAGGTTGAAATTGAGAAAGATCAAGATTTGGAAAATCACGGCCAACCCTTTTAAAAAGGCGAGTGAGAAGCATTGCGTAAGGGAGGTTTGTTTTGGGTTTGTGAATAGCATAATTGATCCGTTGAGCGATAAAATATGCCAAATTGTACTTGGTGTTGGTAAAGATGCAATATAACATATGCACTAAACACGCCGGAACATGATCCCGGTTTCCACCAAGACAAAACACATTTTCCCTAAGAATATTGGTCCATTGAACCATATTATCATTAAGGTCGCTCAAGAGAACCTCATGACGTTTCACCGAACGTACCTTAGCATGAAGGCTTCTCTTAACGGGTCGATTACGCTTTTTGGAGACTATGTCGACAATGAAGCCAAGATCAATTTCCTCATGATCATTTGGAGGACAATTGTAGGATTCAAGGAGAGCACTGAGCTTCCTTTTATCCGTGAAGCGACAAGTGCCTACAAATGGGACATCAAGAATTTGACCAAACACTTCGAGAGAGTATTGAATGAGTTGATCTTTCAAGATGAACCTAACAAATATTCCATCATTGTTTTCAATGACGGAGTATGTGCTAAAGAACTCCAATAGGAATCGAGGATAGATGTCTTCCTTAATGTTCAACAAACAACCAAATCCAATGTTTTCAAACATGGACTTGATGTAGACATAATCCTTGATATCTTTTTGGACAACTCTACCCTCATGAAAGCAACGAGATTGAAGAGAGGAAAAAGAATAGGCAAGGTGAGTTGAGTGACAAAAGTCGGACAGGTTAGGCATATATTGTTTGGTGAGTTGATGATCCTTTTGGTATTGTGAAGGCATGACTAGTACCTAAATAAACACAAGACAATATTTCTCTAATCACTCATATGAAAAATAAAAAAAAAGATAAAAAAAAGAATGTGTTATATCAATTTCTTGACAAACATAGGATTGAATCCACATCATTCTCATGTTCACAATGTGTCTATTCCATCATTAACCAAGAACACATGATCTATGTTAGATCAACAATGGATTAGAACATTGGTTTTTCAAAACAAGGTTTTTAGGTAAGCATTAACAATGTCATTACCTACTTGTTCATGGGTTCATCTCAAATCCATCATTCAACCAAAAACATTTAGCCTAAATTCGGATTTGTTCTACAAGTGGGTTTTAGTGAAATCTTAATGAAAATCAACCTAAGGAATCATAGTAAAATAACCACGTCAACCCACATTCATATTAAGGTTTTAATTCAATTTCAATTTTAAAAATCCCCAATTATGAAAGGATGAACCCTAGAACAAAATAGATGAAATTGAAAGAAAATACTTACAATTAATTGATGTTAGACGAAGGATGAGTGAAACCCACAACTTGGAATCAATTAATTTGAGTGATTGAAGGTTTTGGAAGCTTCAACAATGGTGGAAAAGGCAAAACCCGTCGGCTGTGTGTTTTTGGGAGAGAGAGAGTTTGGTTTGAAAAAGAAAAAAAAACTCAAACTGGCGCTCTGACAAGACTTACTGCCCGTGGTACTTTATCGATAAGGAACCGTGGGTTTGAGCCGCGTAGATAAGGAACCGCCTACAGAGGCAGGTTTTTAGCTATGAAAAACGCCTAATTTTGAAAATCCAGTTTTTATAAAATACTTAAGATTAAATCATGAGCCTTTTAGAATATCATTGGATCATCATAACACTAAGCAATATGCATTAACGAAGAATTACGAGTTAAATCAAGATCGAAAAGAACCGAAACGGACAAACGACTACTCGTAGCAAAACGACTAAGTGGAGAGAAGTCAAGGGTAGTGAATCAATACTAGGACCAATGCTCAAGGGATTAATGACAATCTTCAAATAGTTGTAACGAAGAGCTTGTGTCATATATAGTGGTTTAAGACGTGCCTTTCCGGCGAAACGTTAAATGGCTTTGGTAATGAATAAGAACAAAGCAATTATTCAAGTATAGACTAAGATCACTTTCAATAATAGTCTTAGTCTAAACCAAAATATGAGCAAAGTATTAATTCACTTTCTCTCCCACAAAGGGCCTACTAACCGTATGGGTGCAAACCATGGAAATCATGCTTGATACTTTAAGCTTCTACTAACTCACTCTACATCACCATAGTGAGTCAAGTATCCAAGCAATGAAGGTTTGAGAGGATGAAAGAAAAGAAACATAAACCACAAATAAATGTCAAGGCAAGGATGCCGAGAACAAGCACATAGTCAAGTAATGATCAAAAGAATGATCAAAGGGCGTGTGGAAGAACGAAAGCGTACCTTGGCCACAAAGAGCAATCCATGAAAGAATAAGTGCTATGCCCAATCAATGACTATGATGAGTACTAAGTCTTCAAGGACTAGTATCATTCCCAATCATCTTGGTATCATCATTCAAAGATGTTAAAGATCAATGAAGATGATTCTTCTACAAGTGCAAGTAACTCAATCCACAACCAATTAAGTGATTGATCTCCATGAGTACCTACACAAAGCAAGATGTAAACTAGTAGATACATTTCAAGAGTATATCTAAAATGCATAAAGGCTACTAATCTTAAGTGGGATGCAATATTATCAATTAAAAGACCTATTTTCAAAGAAAACATAGTTTTAACCAAAGAGAAACTTTAGTACAGCTAGACCTTCTAATTTGAGGAGACAATGGATCGATCCAAGTTTCAAAGTACAATATACTTCAAATATCTTGAGTGACCATCGCTCTGATACCAATTGTAGAAACTAGAAGGGGGGTTTGAATAGTTTCTCTTCGACTGGTGACCAAATTAAAATTACTTTCAATTTGGTTTGTATCAAAACTATCTTTTACTTGAGACTAAGTTGCATAATGATTAGGTTCAATTCAAATGCACTAGCAAGGATAATAGGTAAGTATAATGATAATGAAATAAGTAATGAGTAAGGAAAGAGACAACCTAGTGGGAAGACACCAAGATTTATAGTGGTTCGACAACGAGGCTCTATCCTCGTTTCTACTCCACTCCTCGAGTACACCTACTCGAGATTTCCACTATATCCACAAGCTCCCTTCTCGGCGGAGAAAACCTTACATCGTTGCTTACATTATTTTCCGACACTAAGCTAAATGTCGAGACCTAATCTTTAGCTAGGACCAATCTACACGACGTTGCCTTCTTCATAATTTAACGACACAAGGCTAGATGTCGGGTTCTAATCTTAAGGTAGAACCAATCTTCACGACGTTGCCTACTTCACCATTTTACGACACAAGGCTAGATGTCGAGTTCTAATCGAAAGCTAGAACCAATCTTCACGACTCTTCACTTTGAAGCTAAGTGAGAACTTCACACAACACAACTACTAATCACTTTTAAGTTTAGTGAGAACTCACAAGACACAACCACATCAATTTATAGTTTAGTGAGAACTCCTAATCAAATCTATTACAACTCAACTAGACTTATCCAAGTACACACATGTAGCTTGGATTTACACAACACAAATCCAAGCAAACACATATGCAATGGATGTACACAACAAATCCAAGTATCCACAAATAACTTGGATGAACATAACTAGTCCAAGTATTCATAAATACATTGGATTGACCTAAAACAAAAAAGGGTATCATGATGAATATGACTAGCTCATAGATTCATCTTTATCACAACACTAGTGAGTGAGTGATCTTCTCATTGGACAAGGTAAACGAGGGGATCAAGAGGATAATCATATGTAAACATCCTTAACAATTTAAGTGATCATTTACTAATGATTATGCTATAGAAAATAGAAAGAGGGCTGAGAAAAACGTCCAAGAGGCTTCCTAGAAAATGAGATTTGACCCACTATTTAAAGGAGACAAAGTATAACGGATCTATAACGGCTACTGTGCGCGGTACCTTATCTCACCCCGCGGTACCATATCGCTAAGGTACCGCGTAGGTACTTAAGTTACCGCCACTAGACTCCGCTCCGTTTTTTGTCTTTTAGTGGGGTGGGAATATATGAGGTATTTGAAACCTTCAAAGGATATTCTAACAGCATTTGGAATATGCCATTTTCAAATTTTCATTTTCCATTTTAATAAAACATTTTCTAAAAAAGAAAGTTTATTAAAAAGTCTTTTGTCATATTAACAAAAGTGAGTTTTAAGGATAATCATTTTGATGATCACTAAGTATGATTAAGAAAGGTTAGTGATATGATTATTACCTTGATGATAGTGTTAGTTAAATAATTCATTTTGTGTTTTACACTAAATGTGTTGTATGGTTTGTTGTGATCAAAACTAAGAAAGATTAGTTAACACTAATAATGTTTTTAGGCATCACTTGCATTAACATCTAACAATTTACCAAGATTCAAACCAAAATAACACAAAAATCAACCTATAAAGGTCTACTGATTAAACTATGGCAAATTATGCAAAACTTGTAAAAACTTAGACTACCAACTAAACTTATAAAAAACCAGTGAGGTCCAACTAACAACACAAATCCAAAGGTATGCAGGTTTAAGTGAGGTGCTAAGTTGTCACCCAAAACACTCCAGGCAGTCAAACCAAACACCCCCTTAAAATTATAAAACAAAAATTTCAAAGGCTTAAACAGAGAAAATTTATAGGTGTTGATCCCAAACTTAGATCGATTTAGCTTTATGTATACGAGATTAGATCAAGTAATACACTTAGAGAAACCTTTGTATATGCTTATGAATCTAAGTGTTATGCGGAATTTAACACTTAAACAAGAACACACAATGATATAAACAAACTTTCACTTTGATTATCAATATCAAACTTGCTTACAATGAAAGTATTTTACGAATGAAAACTTATATGAAACTTATATCAAACATTAACCTAAAGGTCTTCTTTTATAGACATAAGAAGCCTTGTACAATAATCTACGTATCAGTTATTCTAGGTAAAGATAAATATAGAAAATACAATGTTGTTCCTATCTTTACTAGAAGTAATCTAGAATACAATAAACGCGTAGAGAATATCTTCTATCAGTGCTTGTCTTCAATGTGTCAACGCTTGACTTTATCTTGTCAACGCTTGAGCTGTCAGCGCTTGTTTTGTTCTTGTCAACGCTTGTATTGTTCTTGTCAGCGCTCAAGTGATCTGGCCTTAATTTATTCCCAACAATCCTCCCCTAAACTTGATATCCACTCTTATGATCAAGTTTCTGAATAAGCATTAAGGACTAGGAGGAATCTTACAAACCTTCTCATATTGGTAATGAATAAATCTAATCAAATCTTTTGCCACGTCACTTGAATTATCTATTTCCAGCTGAGTGTCCTTCATCTTCTCCAAAATAGCCTTGGATATGAAATACTGACCATCCACAAGTAGATACTCAGCAAACTTTGTAGAACTCAAATGGTAGACACCAGCAGCTAAATATAACCTCCATTGAAGACCACTGAGATCATCTTCAAGATCCTTCCAAACAGCAGGATCCTCATCTTTTGGTCCACACATTCTTTTGAATGTGGTCCAAAGTTTTATTCCATTAGCTGAAGTTGGTGCTTCAGCCTCATACTTGGTCTCCAGCAACCTCCAAAGGTCCACCAAGTCTTCTCTATCACAACTTGCAAACAAAGATATGAGAGTGGTAAAAGTGTGTACCTCTTTGCCATATCTTCCAATCCTCTAGAACCCACACTCATCTTCTTTATAGCTCACAATTGGGTTCCTGGAATCTAATGGTAACACTTGCACCATATCTGAAGCTTCTAAAGGTGAGAGCTTGAGGCTCTTTCTGATGACAGCTTCACTTGGATATAGTGGATCCATATCTTTGGGAAACTCAAATGAAATTCCCTTCTTCATTGGCCTGGGAACAATCATAGCTTTCTTGAGTTCCATTTCTTCTGCAACTTCCTCCTTTCTTTCATCTGAAAGGAGTCTGAGAGTGTTTGCTTCCTGCACTCTCACCCAAATGGGATAAGCCCTGTTTTCCAACTCATCAAATGTCAAAGCCTTCAACTTCTGATATGTCCATCCAACTCCATGACATCTGAGCAACATAAAGTATAGCTCCCTCCTATCCCTTTTCAACTCTGAGAGAATATTACTTGCCTTGTGTTTCAAAATTACCTGGCAATCTTTCTGAACTCTAAGAAGAATCTCCAAACCCCATATTTGATCTGAAATGGTCAAGTCTGGATTCTCCATGCATCTTTCTTCCCAAGCATTGTACATTTGAACCACCTCTGGCATGTCAAAGTCAACCTGCAACTTCAATTCTCTCAGCTTCTCCTCAGCCAACTCATCACCATACTCAAGCCTTTCTGGTTCTATAATCATCACACTTGAGTCTAAGCTAGCTCCATCACTTTCCTCTTCTGAAGTCCTAACAAATGGTGACTCTTTCATCTCCCTTTTATCCTGTTCCAAGATTTGTGCAACTAATCTTTTATCAAACTCAACCTGAGCTGCATCCTTTGGAACAATCTCTTCTACCAATATACCCTTACCCTTATCTGATGGTGCAATGGTTGGTAAGGTAGATGGTGATACCTGAGTAGAAACCTCCTTGATGATAGATGATGACTGGGATACATCACCTTCATGTGCAGGTCTGTCAATGCCCAAATTTTGTCCTATCAGCGCCCAAAATATTTCTGTCAGCGTCCAATTCTCCCTTGTAAACGCCCAAATATCTTCCCTCAGCGCCTTGTGTAACTTCTCTCAACATAGCTGTAAATGATAAATTTAAGTTGGTAGGAGAGATTAAGGACGTATCAAAACCTGTTTGTTCCTTCAAAGTTGTAAGGGCCTCAGCAACATCCATTGATTGACCATCATGACTGCCCTTATCACTTAGATTTATTGGATCTTCCTCCCCTTTGGAAGATTCCTCCATACCCCTCCTTGCACTAGCACTCTCCAAAACAACAATCCTCTCCCTCAATTGCTTGAGTTCAAGGCCTTGTGAGCTGACAACTTGTACTAAGTCTGCATTTTGCTTTTGCAAGCTAATGCAGACTGCCGTCAATTCCATAAGAGTCATTGGTTCCAGTCTGCCCTTTTCTGAAATGGGGATTTGACCTCCCAAGTCAGATTCATTGGGCAAGGATGAGGACTTAATGATGGTGGGACTGCCTTGGCCAACATCTAAGCCAGAACCAATAGTCCCAACCTCATCCAGGTCACCAACCACACTTGTGGTGGTGGTTCTCTCTGCTACATGGCTAGGACCACCAGAGGAGAACACTCCAGCAGTCCTTTGGCGTTTCATCAACCTATATTCAGGGGGTGTAGAAGATGGTGTGGAAGAATGGGTGGATGTGGGTTGGTTAAGGGGTGTTTGGGATTGTGAAGGTTGTGTGTCAGCGTGGGAAATAGGCACATCAACGCCAACATTTGATGTGTCAGCGTTGAAGGAAACTTGGTCAAGTTGCATATGTTCAGGTGAAGGTATGGGTTCAGGCATTGGTTAAAGTTGGGGTTGGGGGTCAATTTGTGGTTGGGGGTCTGGTTGGGGTTGTGCTGCTGCAATAACAGCAAGCATAGCTGGGGTCAAGGGTAGGTCACGATGGGCTGGTGAGTTCATCTTCATAAAGATAGCTTTCTTTTGCTCAGGGATCTTATAAAAATCATTATGATCCCTTGTGTAATAACCTTGGACATCAAAAACCATTTGTAGAAAACGGGGATAAGCTAAAGTCATTTTGTTCCCCTTGTTTTTACACATCCCCTCAAAAATCATTTTAGAATAGTTAAACTTTTGCCCTGTTGCAATGCACACAATAGTACTGGCAGTGGATCTATTGATCTCATTGTGTGCAGTACATTTGGGACTCAAACATTGAAGGAGGATATGTATGAGGTACTTCCAGGCTGGGGGAAATTCCTGCTTATGATACTTATTGAGAGTACCTTCATCAGGAAAAGGATATCCCAAAGCCCTAAGCCCTTGTTCTATTTCATTTATGGGAAGGATGGCTATACCATCAGCATCATCAAGATGCAAGGCTTGGCGTACCAAAGCCTCAGTAACCACCCAAGGCCTCCCATGAACAATAGAAGTCAATGTAGTCACTCTATTAACTGTTGAGGAACTGACAGTGTTCCAAAACTGCTTAATATGTGTGACTGGAATGAGTGGTGCAAGAGAAAGAGCATACCTTAATGGGGATGCGTTCAAATATGCCACCATTTGTGTGTATTGGGGAAACAGAGTGTCATCAGCGTCAAGATATGCAATCATGTTGTGTTGAGACCTGAACCCCAATTCTAATTCTGATGGTTTAAACTTGGGTGCCATTGATGAAAGCTGTTAAATTTAAGTGAAGAAGATGAAGCTGATAAGAGAAAATTGTGTTAGACAAGAATTATAGATACCCTGTTTAAAATAGAAGCCAAATTTATAGGGGAAGAAAATGCATGTGATTGGCCCAAAAATAGGCAAGTATTTTCAAAACATAATCATGAAAATATTGAAAAAGTATAAGTTTATCTCATGCATTAAATGAGAGTTAACAACTCCCAAAATTACGGCCTAAAAATATGTCAAAAAGTAACAACTGGGTAGGTCCCATTGAGTGTCAACGGTAAAAAATAACCTATCAACGCCCAACGGCTATAATCTTGTCAACGTTTGCCTATAGCCATGTCAGCGTTCAATTTGGTCACAACAACGCTTGGAAAATTCTTGTCAGCGTCCAAAAATAAAAATGTTTTAAAAATGAAAAATGACCTAAACAAGTAATTTATCCTAGAGAAGATAACCAAAAGCTGATAATTATTATAGGGCGGCAAGCACTGTCCAGTTATGCACACTTGCTTAAGCAAGATAGACATAACAGTCCTCTAGTGTCCCTTGCTAACCAAAACTCTTAACAACCAAGTTACCTTACAAAATTCCTTGTTACTCCCAGGTAAATCCCATAACAAAATTATTCCCAAGTCTCCCAACAGACCACAACCAATTCTAGGCCAAAAATGTCTTGGCAGCATGCATAGTATATCAACTTTGCATGCTACAGTGCCTCATGATTTAGTAAAACTAACTCATACTCACCTGTGGACACAATCTAGAATTGTGATAAGAGTATCATATGGATACCCAAACATCCTAAAGGTTCCTAAAACCTCCCCTTAAACTATGATACAAAAGTTTGCTAAAATCATGCATGAACATAAAAAATTTATGTCAAGATAGGAATGAAACATTCCACCCATCATCCATAAATAAAAACTTGTGCAAATGCTTCTCCATTGATCCATATTCAACTCTGTATCCAATGGTATACTGCTAACACCATCTGCACATTTAGATTGAAAACCACAAAACTAACATTGTTGCTGACAACGCCCCGATAACACATGACAGCGTTGAGGGAAGCTTTGTCAGCGTTAGACAATTATATTGCTGAAAACGTTGCAAAAACACTTATCAGTGTTCAAGCAACCTTTGTCAGTGTTAGAAAAATATAGTGGAAAATCTAAATCATCAATAAGACCAATAACAATGCATCATCCTGTACATAATTTTACAAAAAGATTCCAAAACACATATTATGTGAGATTGACCATTCCAATACTTGTTACCAAATATTGAAATCTCCCAGCATCAAAAGGTTTAGTTAATAAATCTGACACATTTTCCTCAGTGTCAACCCTATCTGGTTGTATTAAACCTTTTTCAAAGCAATCTCTTATAAAATGGTGTCTAATTTCTATGTGTTTAGTTTTAGAATGATGTACAGGATTCTTAATGATGCATAAAGTGCTGTTATTGTCCACAAATATCTTGGTATGCATGAAATTATACCCATAGTCCAACAGCTGGTTCTGAATCCACAACACTTGGCCACAACAAGCAGCTGCAACCACATACTCAGCTTCAGTTGTAGAATTAGCCACCACTGTTTGTTTATTTCATTGCCAAGAGATCAACCTGCTCCCAAGAAACTGACATCCACCAGTTGTGGACTTCCTATCAAACTTATCACCTCCATAATCACTATCTGAATATGCAATCAGCTCCAATGGTGAATCCTTTGGGTACCACAAACCAATACCAGGATAGCATCTTAGGTACCTAAAGATCCTCTTCACAGCATAAAGGTGACATTCTTTGGGAGTCACTTGATGGCGTGCACAAGCACACATAGCAAACATGATATCAGGTCTGGAGGCAGTAAGATACATCAAGGATCCAATCATGGATCTATAGTGCCTGACATCAACATCTTTCCCATCTCCAATCTTTCCCCAAGGGTGTTCTCTATCCATAGGAGTAGTAGCCCTCTTTTCATGTGGAGAAAAGCCAAACTTCTTCAAGATCTCAGCAACATATTTATCCTGGGAGATGAAGATACCATCTTCTTTCTGCTGAACTTGTAAACCAAGAAAGAAGTTCATCTCCCCCATAGCACTCATCTTGAATTTGTCTGTCATAAGCTTGGAGAAATCCTCACTCATCTTTGGATCAGTAGAACCAAAAATGATATCATCAACATAGACCTGCACAAGCAACACATCCTTGCCTTTCTTCTTTGTAAATAGTGTCTGATCTATGGTGCCCCTCTTGAATCCATTATCCACCAAATAGGTAGACAAAGTACCATACCATGCTCTTAGGGCTTGATGAAGGCCATACATAGCCTTTTTAACTCTATACACTTTATCTAGATTCTCTGGATCCTCAAAACCAGGAGGCTGCATTACATAAACTTCCTCAACAATAGTACCATAGAGGAAAGCACTCTTGACATACATCTGATAGACTGTGAAGCCCATGCAAGATGCATAGGCTAGAAAAATCCTTATAGCTTCAATCCTTGCAACTGGTGCAAAGACTTCCTCATAGTCTATCCCCTCCTCTTGTGTATAACCTTGAGCCACTAACCTTGCCTTGTTTCTGACCACAATGCCTCTTTCATCTCTTTTATTCCTGAGAACCCATCTTGTCCCTATAGGTCTGACATATCTGGGACAATCAACTAGCTCCCAAACATCCTGAATTGCAAATTGGTGAAGCTCATCCTGCATTGCTTCCACCCAACTTGGTTCTTTGAGAGCATCAAATATTTTCTTGGGTTCCTCTTGTGACAGAAAACATGCAAACAAACATGCTTGCACAAGAGGGGTATAAACCTTCTTGTGTATACTAGCAATAAACCCACCAAGACCTTGATGAGATCTTCTAGTCTGAACTGGAGGCATAACATCACCAATGATCTGGGAAGGGGGGTGATTCTTCATTGTGGAAGTGAGAACTCCTCCTTCAAAAAGTCTGGTGTCCTTAACCTCATTCTCCATGTTGCTAATATCTTCTTCATCAGACTCTCTTACATCAACATGAGGATGAACCTCTTCATATATATTGGAAGGTTCACCTTGTTCAAAATTTGAAGAGAAAAGATGGGCAGAATTGTTGTCAACACCTGAACCTTGTTTGTCAGCGCTTGGGCTAACAACGCTTGAAGTGTGGTTGTCAACGTCTGAGCCATCAACGTCTAAATTGGTCTTGTCAGCGCTAGATTTGCCTTTGTCAGCGCCTGAAGGACCATGCATGTTTGTATCTAGTGGTACTTGGAAACCACCATTATCTTGTCCTGCAGCAGCAGCAGCAGCAAAAGCATCTGTCCAAATGGGAATGGAAACATATTCTAGGATAGGAGATGTCTTTTCTGCTTGTGATCCAACCTTTTCATGAACCTGAGTACCTGAAACATCAACAACTTGTTCCTCTATAACATTTGAAGTTACCTTCACAATGTCTGGATTAGTGACAGGCATATAATTTAAAGTTCTAGATAAAGGTTCCAAGTCAAACAACCAATTAGGACCACTTTCAGGATCACTAGGTTTATTCTCTAAAAACCTAACATGTACTCTTTCAACTATACGTTTGTCCTCTTTAAGATAAACCCTATATCCCTTGCTCTGCACTGAATACCCTATGAAGTAACCCTCATCACCTTTTGCACTAAATTTCCCTAAGGCATCACTAGTGTCTAAAACTACTACATGACAACCAAAAGGTCTGAGAAAACCAATATTAGGTTTTCTACCCCAAAGTAACTCATAAGGTGTTTTGTTCTGAATTTTGTTAACCAATGCTCTATTTTACACATAGCAAGCTGTGTTAACAGCCTCAACCCAAAAGGCTATAAGAAAGTGAGCATCAGCCAACATTGTTCTGGCTGCTTTAATTAGGGTTCTATTTTTCCTCTCAGCAACCCCATTTTGTTGTGGGGTTCTAGCAATACTAAATGGCCTAGTAATTCCTTTCCTGGCACAGAAATCATCTAGCTTCTTATTCCTAAATTCTCCACCATTATCACTCCTAAGCATTTTAACCTCATTGCCAGACCTTTTCTCAATCTGAGTGATAAAATCAATTAGAACATCAGCTGTGTCACTCTTCATAGCTAGAAAGAATGTCCAAGTAAACCTAGAAAAGTCATCTGTGACAACAAAGCAATATGACTTACCATTCAAACTTTCTATATTGGTTGGACCAAAGAGGTCCATGTGAAGCATATGAAGAGGTCTAGAACTAGTGTGCACCTGTTTAGACTTGAATGAGACCTTGTGCTGCTTGCCTTTAAGACATGCAACACAAGAGTGGTCATTGTGAAAGGCCTTCTCAGGCAAACCATCAACTAAACCAAGCCTCACAAGTCTATTTATATTTTTAAAATTTATGTGCCCTAGTCTTCTGTGCCACAAGTTACTCTCATCTACTGAAGCCTTAGCATAAAAACATGACATATTATTGTACATTTTAATCCCATTTAAATTCACATTATATATGTCCTTATGCCTAAGTGTTCTATACTCAATATATTTCTCATCAGGGATTTTAAAATCCTTGCTTAACACCAAACACTCAGTATCAGTAAAAAGAACTTTATTTTTGTTATCACAAACTTGTGATACACTAAACAGGTTGTAATCAAGTTCTTTTACCAGGAAGACGTTCTCAAAACGTAAATTCTTGGTGAGAAGGGTTCCTTTGCCTGTGATAGTACCATATCCGCCTCCAAAGTATACCTTATCACCATCCTTAATGGGAGTGAAGTTTGTAAGATAGTCTTCCTTCCCTGTCATGTGCCTTGAGCATCCACTATCCCAATATCCATAATCATTGACCTGTCTTTGAATGCCCTGCACATAAAGGAAACAAATTAGTTTTCTTTGGGAACCCAAGTCTTAAAAGACTTGGATTCATCTGGTTGTTCAATAAGAACAGACTTAGTTCTCACAACAACCCCATTCTCATCCTTTTTAGGATGAAATACCCAGTTAACCCCAATAGGTTTTGTAATGACCTTTGAAATGTAGTTAAATCTGTTGCAAGTCATTGAAATCCCATTATCATTAGGGTTTTGATCTTTCTTGGGTCTCCATGTTAAGCTTGAAGAAGCTTTAGACCCCTTACCTTGTGGTTGCAAATATTTAGGTCTGGTCACGTTTCTGTCAGCGTTAGAATTTGTCCTGTCAACGCTGAAATTACCCTTGTCAGCGTTGAACCTAGGGTTTGCTACAGAAACCTATTGCCTATTTGACCAGGTGTTTGTCTTTTGAAAAGGTCTTTGTCCATGAGTGTTAGACCCTCTAGTAAAGAATGGGGCAAGTCTAATCACTTATGGACTTTGCTGCACACAAGGTTTGGGTCTGACAACGTTTGACTTCCTAACAACGTTGACTTTGTTCCTGACAGCGCTGAAATTGTTCCTGTCAGCGCTGGCTTTGGGAGCGTTGACACACTTGTATGCCATGTGTGAAAAGCTACCACATGTGTAACAAGCTTTTCTAGACACAACCTTAGGTCTAGAATAGAAGAAGCCTGTTCCATGATTGCTAACTTGGCTCTTGGGAGACCTAGTATTCTTATACATCTCTGCATATTTAATGGTAGGTCTTCTAACAGTGTTTGCGCCTAGGTCAACAGCTTTACTAGTGATTGGGTTAGTAATCTTAATGGGTGTTGACTCATTTGGACTTTCACATAGCAAGCCCCCCTTGACAAACAAAGTAGGGTTAGCTTTCTTCCATTCATTCAGGTCAGTCAACTTTTGTTGATACTCTTCAACTGGAGTGACAACTCTTGGTGGAGGAATGAATTCCTCCTCTTGGAGCTCTGGCAAACCAGTCCAAGATAAGTCCCTTTGTTGGATACCATAGAAGTCACCAGCTGGTGGTGGAACCAAAGAGTAATCATTCATCCCAATCCCAGTCATGTCCTTAGGATCCCTTTGTTTAGCTACACAGTCTCCTAGGGTTTTGGTGGCTCTATCAAATATTTGAATTTTGAGGCCAACATTATCTTTATTCTTAATGGCCTCATCTAACTTAGCCTGTAATTCACCATTAACCCTTTCCATGATGTTTCTAATATCCATACTACCCTCTAACTCATGTTTTAAGATATTGATTTTATCTTTTAAGTCAAATTCCATTTTTTTGTATTCAGAAACGGTTTTCTCAGTTTTAGTAAGAGCTAGTTGGTAATTAGACAATTTACATCTTTCAGTACTCATATCATCTTTTAATCATAACACCTCTTTGTTAAGTCTTTTAGTATTTAACCTACAACCTTTGCTACAAAAAGCGTCATCATATACCTCATTATCAGATGAAGAGGAGGAGTGTGCCATGAGAGCATATTCAACATGCTCTTCTTCTTCAATATCAGAAACCAAAGCTTTATCCTCTTCAACATTCTTAGCCAGATAGCTCCAATCCCATCCCATACCATCAATTCCTTGAACTACAACCATGGCTTTGGAATCCTGAGCTTTAACAACATGACTTGAGGGTTTCCCAGCATCAGATCTTCTAGGAGATCTGCATTCCCTCATGAAGTGCCCCATACGATGGCAGTTGTAGCATTCAACTTTGGATTTGTCAAATCCAGCTGTGTCTTTAGCATTGAAGGTCATTTTCTTCTTAAACCTTCTGTTCCACCTATTTGCTCTTATACTAGCAAGAGCCATGTTCCACTTGATGTCCATCTCTTCCAAGTGCTCATCACTTATCTGCTCAAGGTCCTCATATGTAATCACTGAACCATTGGGCAAAGAAGCAATGTAAGCACAAACAGTATCCAAATCTAAACCAGCAGGTTTAACTCTTGGGGAGTCATTCTTGTATGTGTCAGCGTCTGAATAGGAGACGTTGACAGGACTTGTTCTAGCGCTAACATATGATGATCCAGTAACTGGATGCATATAAGAGTCCTTCTGATTTAATTGACCTTCACTATGAGAGAAGAAGGCCATGTTGCTGTTGGTAGATTTGCTTCCATGTTCTAAAAGAGTTTCATCTTTCAACAACCTTAGTTTGTTGTAGATGTCATCAAACGAGGAGCTCTTGTAAGTATTGTTGGCAAGAATAGATCTTGCCTCACCAAGACTTTTAAGAAAGGTATCATTAATGTCAACATCACCAACTTGTGTCCCCATGAAGGACAACTTGCTTGTAATGTCAAGCAATCTGCTTCTCACACTACTGAGTTTCTCATTGGGTTGAGCTTTGAAGACAGCATAATCATGCAGAAGTTGCTTTTTCTTTTCCTCCTTAGTGTCTGCATTGCCACCATATACAACTTCAAGAGCTTCCCAAAGATCCTTAGCAGATTCATAGCCTCTATATTTATGCTGGTTTTCTTGTCCCAAAGAGACTTTCAGAATATTTAGGGCTTTCATGTCAACCCATTTCTTTGCTATGTCATCAGCAGCCACAGCTCTACCATCTCCAGGTTTTTCTCTCTTATCCTCTTCAGAACATCCAGCAACAGCTGATCTTTGAGCAATGACATCAAGAATCTTTTGAGCCTTATTGAATGTGTTTCCATATTCAATAATCTCCCAGAGTGTGTAGTCATAGATCCCCAGATATTGTTCAAAGTTGAACTTCCATAAGTCAAATTTGGTTGCATCAAGCATGGGAATCTTGATGTTTGGTAAAGCTGAGGACGAGGAGGTTATTGCTTCAGACATGATGTTGTTAGGGTTTCTGAGAAAATTAGGGTTTTGGTGATTTTTAGGGTTCTGGTGTTCTTTAAGATCAAAAGTTCCTCAACAAGCTCTGATACCACTTGTTGATCCCAAACTTAGATCGATTTAGCTTTATGTATACGAGATTAGATCAAGTAATACACTTAGAGAAACCTTTGTATATGCTTATGAATCTAAGTGTTATGCGGAATTTAACACTTAAACAAGAACACACAATGATATAAACAAACTTTCACTTTGATTATCAATATCAAACTTGCTTACAATGAAAGTAGTTTACGAATGAAAACTTATATGAAACTTATATCAAACATTAACCTAAAGGTCTTCTTTTATAGACATAAGAAGCCTTGTACAATAATCTACGTATCAGCTATTCTAGGTAAAGATAAATATAGAAAATACAATGTTGTTCCTATCTTTACTAGAAGTAATCTAGAATACAATAAACGCGTAGAGAATATCTTCTATCAGTGCTTGTCTTCAATGTGTCAACGCTTGACTTTATCTTGTCAACGCTTGAGCTGTCAGCGCTTGTTTTGTTCTTGTCAACGCTTGTATTGTTCTTGTCAGCGCTCAAGTGATCTGGCCTTAATTTATTCCCAACAATAGGAACACAACTAAAATCTTTTGTTACTACCAAAACATATCTAGATTCTTAAATCACCACAAATTTACTACACAAACTCACCAAGAACATAAACAATCAGATTTTCCAAAACTAGCAATACTCAAACAGATTCACTTAGCACCAAATATTTTGACCAACTATGGAAGGGTTCAAGCTATACCTATCTTGGCTTACATCCAAGCCAAGAGGATGGTTGATGCCATCTTCCTTTGAGCTTATCAAGAGATGGTTTTTGTGAAAAAGTTGTTGGAAGAAAAGGACTACAACAGTCCAAGCCTTCCCAAGGCAACAACAGTTAAAGGAAGGCTTATGGTCTTTAGTGTACCTGTTATAAGACACAACATGATACAAATAGCCTACAAGGTCACAAAACTTTGCACAAACTCAGTTGTCAAGTGAGTTTGTGCCTGGTTAATGCAACAGTTAGCATTCAAACAAGAAAACAAAATTTTTCCTTCTTCTTTAAATCTATAAACCAAACTTGGATCTTAAAACCTTGAAAATAAAATCATCAACAAGAATTTAACAAAAAACCTCAAACCAATCAACAAAATTCGGCTGTCACTTCTTTTTGCAAATAGGATCAATTTTTTGGATCTCAAATTTTTTTTTGCCAAATTACTTGAACAAAAGCCTTTTGACAGATTCTATTCTAAATTGCATAAAAGTAAAGAACTTCAAATCAAAATGTAGAAAATATAAATTGGAAAACAAATTCACTTTGCAAAGAAATTAAAAACAGTACTTTAGCTATTCATTGATAAAAATAATTCTACAAAGCGAAAATGGAACAAAAATATAGAGACATAGGCGTCGTCTATATATACTGTCCTAAGGAAGATACTAGAAGAAAGTAAATTACATAAACCCTAATACTAGCTAATACCAAAATTACCCTTGAAATTCAAACTTGAAAATAAGTCAAATGGAGATATGTGATTCCAGGCTGCTTGCTTTTGATCTTAGTTGTTGAATTTTGCTTTGGGACCAAGTTATGCTGTGGAGACATTATATTGCTGCCAAGATTCGATCTATGCCAAAAGAGGGGGAGCAGGGGAGACATGGGGGGGGGGGGGGGGTCCATACAAGTCAGGGGATAGAGGTTTTAGTAGTGGGGTTTGGTTTATGTGAGGGTGAATCATGTTTCTGGAGTTTATGGAGGAAAACCCCTTTGATTTAGGGGTGTATTAGGATTAGGGCTTATAAATGGATTAGTGGGAAGATTAGGGGTGATGATAAATAGTAATAGTTTCCCTCATGATTTATTAGTATAAATAGATTTAATTTTTTTTTATAATCAGTGGGTGAGTGGAATGGTGATGTGGAGGAGGTGGTGAAGTGACGTGTTGTAAGTGGTGGAGGGAGTGTAGTGGGGTGAGGTGGCAAGACTGGATTGGTGGTATGAGTTTCATTGTCTGGCAGCTTTAGTCCCTAGACTCCCATTTTTGTTTAAATCAAGTTAAAACAACCAAACTCCAATTTCCGTTTGATATAACTTTCCTCTACTTGTCAAAGTTGGCACAATGATATTAGTAACTTTTACCAAGGACCAAAAGTGTACAAAAGGCATTCTTCAAGGAATATTAATGTCATATCTTGAAACTTTAAGATCCACTTGTAATATATGAGATTTACCAGGGCCTAAAGTGACAAGTCTTCAATAGTTGAGGGACCAATCTTGACAAATGTTCAAACTTCAAGGGCTTCTTTGGAAAATCATGATTCGGGTACGGTTCTTTATGCGGCTTCATTTCTCGTGTTTGTTTTTGCCTGATTCCTTTGATCTTTTGTTGATTTCACGATATCCGTACCTAAAATACACAATGAACAAACACAATCATATTTTAGGGTATTTTATGACATTTTTAAGCGTTTTAAGCCCGATTTGGACGATGAGACTATGTATAAATGCAGTCTCATCACTCCTCCATACTAAACCATTGTCGTGCCCTCACGTAATGCTAGAATTAAGTATCATAGCACTTTCAAAATTCATTTGTATATGTCATTTATTGAAAACGTAAATTTAAATAAACTACTACATGTGTTTTAGACATAATGTATTGTTTTCATCGCAAATTGGGACGTTTAGAATCATAGAATAAGAACACGTGAATGCTTCGTTAGAAATAATTTCGTCGTCCTCGATTTTCACCCAATTCCATGCTAAGCGTGAAACAAGATCATTGTCATTATAAGTTAGTAATGCTAACATTACTCATATGCTCTAATCACGTACTTAGACTCCCTTGTTCCTAAGGTGTATCTCTTATATTTTATTTTTGTCTTAATGATCACTAGGATACATCATTGACTTATGCGTGAATAGAGATTAGGTCCAAAAATAGAGTCTTAACGGTGTAATCAAAATCATCGAATTCATCCTAATAGACAACGATGTCAAAAAATTAAGTCAACAAGAAGGATCGATAAACACGGTTTTATAACGGTTTTGAACATGAGACTCATTAACAATTTGGAATTGGTTTACCGGCACCTTTTATTGAACTTCGCCATGAAGTGTTTATTATGGCTTTGGCCTTGCCCTTGTCTTTTATTTAACCTCGCCATGAGGTGTTTATTATGACTTGACGTATATCCTCACGCTAAAGCGAATTTTGGAGCTTTAAGGCTTCAAGATTTAAGACATTCACTTTTAATTTTGCATAGATTTTTTGGCCTTGTGAGCTTCGAATTTTTGCTTGATTTAGGTGAAGAGGAACTTATTACTAGGGGAAGCCTTTGATTATTCGGGTTGCCAATACTTCAAAACTGTGACGCTGGCGATACCTTAATGTTTTCCCAATTTAATTATATGGAAGCTACTAAAACAAATTAGAAACCAAAAATAGAGACTAAACCGCTAAACCAATATTTATTAACAATTTATTATAAAATCATAGGGAGATTAAGCAAATAATTAGGACACATGAGTTTTTAAAAGAATACGAGTACTCTACGTTTAGCATAGTAACTTATAATTAACTCTATCATTTCTCGTCCTCATTTAAGAGAATTAGCCTAATATAGTTAAGGAATCGAAGCTAAGTGCTCAACACGCACGGTCGAGTAAAAAATTATTCTTATTCTCACCATCGGAAAACCTACATTCGTGTCTTAAACACTTATGAAAAACTAGAATTTTGTAAATATTTAGCCATTTTTGGCCTTATTTTGCATAAACCGATAACAAAAAGACGAAATTTGGATTGCGTGATGACATAAGCAAGGAGAAGTATCTACTCACCCCTCATAATAAAACTAAACATTGTCCTCAATGTTTCAAGTCTAAGGGTGAAACACCCCCATACTAGAGATGAAAGTCGAATGCTTAATCTCGAGCATGGAAAGGGTAAAACAAATAACCTAAAAGACGTTTATGAATTATGCTAATAAGATAAACGTTAGAACGTAAAAGGATGTCATCGGATATCGAAATCTCCAAAGGCAACGATCGAAGCTCGAGTGATACGTAAAACGAACACGAGAGGCTTCAATCATGACGATGAACCTAATAAATCACAATCACAAACAACCACGGAACAAAGGTTGGAAGAGCACAAGTCCCCTCACATTAACTAAATAGAAAGCAATAATATTTACAAGGATAAGCATGAGAATCCCCCACGAGGCACCTTGTTTTTGATAACCGAGTCAAAAGCTCGACACGAATCCCCATAAATGTGATCATTTAGGGATTATCATGGTATGGTCATTTCGGTGGGGCTTACATGATAAACAAGGCCCAAAAGTACATGGAGTACTTTTAAAAACCCGATATGCGTATACCGGGGGTCAAAGATAGCGTCTTCGTTTTTGGATGAAAGACGAAACAACGCTACTCCAACACGAACCCCAATGGGGTAAAAGAAAATAGATGAGAAGAAATAGAAGGGTGGGACAATGGATGGGGCACTAAAATGAGCTACTCGAGGTAGACTCACACCAAGCAAACAAAAATATTTTCCATTTATTGCATCGGTGGAAGACCGAGATTTCCCTAAAAATGCGATTCTGGGATCGAATATCTCGTCTCGGTGGTAAAGTGTGAAGAAACATAAGGGGCTTCCCCACACTAAAACCACACACACCATCGTCAAAATGAGTAGACGAGGTGGTAGTACTCAAATAACGATGTGATGACGGAGTTAGCTTTGTAGAAAAATCATTTAAATCGATTTTAAAATCTTTTCCTTTTTCATCGTTCAAAAACTATTTATGAAAACCCGATTTTATGATGTCGGAAATATTTGGCGTTTCAAATTCAATATTAGTCACGCTAAAAATCCTCACATTTAAGTCACGGGTGGGGGGGGGGGGGGTGGTGGATTGTATAAGTTCTCAAAATGTTGATCAACAAAGAACACCGCCCCCTCGGGGTCAACATATTCGTCATCCTCATGAACGTTAATCTCCTCGATTTATTCATCATAGATAGGCTCGTCAAACCAAGGTTTGTCGTTCCCCTCATTGAGGATTTTAGAAACTCTCACGAAGAGATCACGATCAAGCACAAAACCATCATTCTTTTGTGGGGATCGTTGATAAGTTAGATTCTCACGAATGTGGTAAACGTCATTCTCATTTGAGGAGTGTTGATTAGGTAACTCTTTGAGAATGGGATCTTGGTTTGAGTTGGTTCATCATTAAAGATAAGACGTTCCAACTCATCAAGTTCTTCCTCAATTATGGAAAAATCAACCTCACTTGTAGGTGGAAGTGGAGGCAAAAGAGCTATCTCTCGTTCAATAATTTCCTCAATCTCGGTGTTGGGCCAATGAAAGATTTAACTATGGCCCAGTCTAGATTTGTTTAAATTAGACTAAGTGTTACTGATCGTTGAGAGGACCAGCGACAGAGACCAGACCAGTGGAAGGCAAAGCCTCAGTTGGCACACCAGGAACATTCAAGTCAAAGACAACGTCAGAGAATTCAAAGACAATCTGAAGTCATACTTACCAACGATTATGGATAGCTGGAATGTAGAAGGAATGTGCTGGTGTTCAAGGATCTCTGAGTTGACAATACTCAGAGATCACTTAAGAACCCTAGAAGTCTGATACAAGCAAAGCTTATCCAATCCTTTATAGTTTAGGCGGGAGAATCTACTAAGTGTTTTGAGCGAGACAAAACAAGAGATTCAAGATAAAGCCTAGTACGACCTAGTGGGACAAAAGGTGAACAGTTGGCAGCACTGTTCACCTAAAGTTGTTTAAAGGTATGTCTCGATTTGGACATGTATTTAATACGTTGTACTCTTCCATTCAGAAGATGACACGTATCAACTACTCCCACTAAGGAAAAAACCTCGTACCACTATAAATAGGAGTGAGAAAGAAGAGTTAAGGCAACCCTTGTGCTTGGATAAATTATCTAAGTTCTTTCTCACTTTGGAACCACTGAGCCCTCAGCTGTCTACCAGCGTCTCATAGGTTCCCTTGTAAAGTTAAGTCTCGAATCAAGTTTACTTGTTCTAGGGTTCAATTCTTATTGTCATTCAACGGGTGTATTCATAACACTTTGTAATACTTTGTTTATAATAGTTAATAAAGCATGACGCGATTGAAAAGTATTTCGTTGTGTTTTTGTGTTTATACGAGTTATAGTTTCGACAATTGTCATATTAAAGGACTTTAAATTGGTATTAGAGCGGTTTGATTTATAAAACATTTTGTAAACCGTTCTTGTTTTAAAATCAAGATCCTAATATGACTGATACTATACCTCCTATACCACCACCCTTTGGTCAAACCAGTCAAGGTACCACTTCGACCACCGCACCGGCCACCACATCTACTACCATGCCTACACCGGTTGTAAGCACTGGTAATAATGATGATGACCTTCCCAACTACCTGATGTTCGTGGGGGGTCACTTGTGTCTAATGTTCCAGCATTTGATGAAGAAGATTTTTCAAGTTGGAAAAGTGAATTTCTTATATATTTAGATGGCTTAGAACCTTTCTTGATAGAAATATTATAAAATGGTTCCTATGTACCATTGGCCGTTTCCTCTACCCCTGAGAGACCCATCAAGAAACCTGTTAAGCAATGGTCTCCAGCGGATAGACGTCTGGCTAACCAGGACAAGAGACTCAAAAGTATCATAGTCTCTTGCCTACCCAAGAACATTATGAAGTCCATCATCAAATGCAACTCTTCTAAGGAGATGTGGACAGAGTTAGTTCTAGGGCAGAAGGTCCAGAGGAAACAAAAGAAACCAAAATCCAAGCCCTTAGACTTAAGTTTAATGCTTTTAAAGCTTTGGAAACAGAAACTGTTGCTCAAACTTATAATAGGCTTAAGATTTTGCTGAATGATTTGGGAAACAATGGAGTTGTTCTACCTAAGGCTGAGGTTAATGCTACATTTGTCAATAGTTTACCTAGAAAATGGCTTAGCCTAAACCAGATCTTAAGAGCAAATAATGCTATAAAAAATGATACTTTAGCCCAATTGTTTGGTAGATATAACTTTTAAGAAGGGCTAATTGACTCCATTTACAAATCAGAGACTGATAGGTTTACCACCAATATCACTGGTTCAAAAGCTCTTGTTGCTAACCATTCTTTTTAGGACAGCGACTCTGACATAGAAGAGGACACCAGAAGCAGTCAAGAATTTCTTGATGAATTACATGCTGAGTTCCATGACAGAGCCCTTCTAGCTGACCAAAAGAGGTACTACAAGAGATCTGGTAGAGTTGGAGCTGCTAAGGTTGATAAATTCATGGTGTCATGCTACACTTGTGGAAAGATTGGTCACTTTCAGAAAGATTGCTAGTCAAACAAAACCTCTTCTCCAAGCTTTCCTTTATCCAGCAACAACCACAACAGCAAGAAGAAGTTTTCTACCTCACCTTTCAAGCAAACTTCCCACTCTGACTCAGAGGGAAAGAAGCACTACAAAGTTAAGTACAAAGCCTTGAAAGCTGAGCTGTTGAAACTCAACCAAAAAGCTGAAGATGCAGCTAAGAAAAAGGATGTTAAGAAGACTGAAAAAGGTCTGATTGCTGCTTCATTTGACTGGGATGATGAACCTCTTACATCTGAGGATGAAGGAACTACTACCGTCAGAGCTTTTATGGCAGTCGCTGATGAAGAACCTGTTGTGGGAAAGAGTGAAGCAAGATCTGGTTAATGGGTGGACATCACCATGAAAAAGGTACAAAGATTTCTCTCTATGCCTGAAGGTCCTGATAGAGACCATGTCAGTGACTATACCTTAGTTGACCTCCACTTTGTGGAAGAGCAAAGAAAAAACCTGTTAAACAAGTTTCATAGTCTTAAAACAGAGTTAAATCTTTGTCATTCTGAATTAACAAATCTCAAACCCTTTGTGAATCTTGCAAATCAACTTCAGAATAAAGTAAGCTAATTGTACATTGATAATGAGTCTTTAACTGATGAAAACAATGAACTCAGAAAAACCATTGGAAAATGGAATTTGGCTCAATCCACAGTGGAGGAAATAGTTGCTGAAGCCATACCAGGTGATGTGGTTCAGGCTATTGGGGGAAAGGTAGATACAAAAATCATATACCTGTACCCAGTGTTAAATTTGTCCCTTCAGATGTTTCTTCTCCATCTTCCACCTCTGTGGATGAGATAAACTCTGACAAGAAATCAGAGGTACCAACTTTACCAAGACTCGCTGGTGCTATCCCATCTGATTCCTTGCTTGGCCCAAAACCTCTAACCAAAACCCCAGGGAATTCAATTCTCAAAGTCGCTGATAAAGCACACAAAAAGGTTTTTGTGGCCAAGGACTCCACCAAACCCACTCCTCCCCCTGAAGAGCTTTCACCCACCAAGCAACTTCTCCTTACCTTGATGGAAGAAGTAAAGGGGTTGAAAGAACAAATCAACCCCAGAGTTAGCAGTCCTTCTGTTAACTCTCTTGGTGAAGGATCAAGTAGCTCTAAGGGGAGAGCTTTATTTAGGCCTTGCAAACATTGCGGTTTCAAAAATCATTCTTCTAAGGACTGCTCAAAGAAACCAAAATGTATCACATGCGAGTCTACTGAACACACCTCTAGAGAGCATGAGGAGGCTATTGCTGTTCAAAGAATCAGAACTCAATTAAGGTCTAAAAATCCTCACAGGACCTCTAGGAGAGCTGAGCCCAAACCCAGAGACAATTCTCAGGGTTACAGACCAAATCCCCCATGCAGGTATTGCGGCTTCTTTGACCATCACTCTGATGAGTGTGAGCATTATCCCGGATGTGACATCTGTGGAAGTATGTGTCATGAATCCAGAGACTGCAACCAAAGAGGGGGAGAAAGGAACCAGAGAAGACCAAATGTCGCTGGTCAGCGACAGAATGGACCCACTGGAAAGTGGGTTCATCATCGAAACTAATCTGGATCTGTTATATCTATGCAGGCGTACTTGAAGGAATCTGTTTGGTATCTGGATAGCGAGTTCTCCAAACACATGACAGGGGTTAAACAATATCTGCATAGATATAAGAAGGAGTCTGGTCCAAAAGTAGTCTTTGGAGATGACTCCTCAGGGGATACTGAGGGATATGGCTCAGTGGATTGCAACGGTATAACCTTCACAAGGGTCGCTTATGTTAATGGACTGAAGCACAACTTAATCAGCATCAGTCAACTCTACGATGATGGCTTCAAAGTTCTGTTCAATAAGACCCAAGGAACAATCTTCAATCAAAATGATGATGTTGTTCTAATTGTACCCAGAAGAAGGGATGTGTATGTCATTGACATGACATCATGTCCAGAAGGGATGAACACTTGTCTCTTTGCCAAAGCATCTGATAGTGAAAATTGGCTATGGCATAAGAGAATCTCCCACCTTAACTTCAAGAACATCAATAAACTGGACAAGAATGATTTAGTGGTGGGTCTTCCCTCTCTAACCTTCAACAAAGACAGACCCTGCTTAGCCTGCGAGAAAGGGAAGCACCACAGAGCCTCATTTAATACAAAGCAATCATTCTCCATAAATAAGTGCCTCCATCTTCTTCACATCGACTTATTTGGACCAGTAAAACCATAATCCCTTAATCACAACAAGTATACACTAGTCATTGTAGAAGAATTCTCCAGATTCACATGGATATTCTTTCTCAAAAGAAAGAGTGATGCAGCTGAAAGAATAATGTCTTTCATCAAAGAAATAGAGAACTTCAATGACTGCAGAGTTAAGGCTATCAGAAGCGACAATGGCACTGAATTCAAGAACCATGCCATGGAAGCCTTTTGTGATGAAAAACGAATATCACATAACTTTTCTAACCCAGGCACCCCTGAACAAAATGGTGTCACTGAAAGAATAAACAGAACTCTCATAGAGGCTGCTAGAACAATGCTCAGCGAATCAAGACTTCCAAAACAATTTTGGGGTGAAGCTGTGAACACAACTTGTTACACACAAAACAGATCTATTATTGTGAAGAGACACGGCAAGACATCTTATGAAGTGCATAGGAAGAGAGCCCCTGATGTAAGATACTTCAATGTCTTTGGTTGCCCTGTTTTCATTCACAACTACAGAGATCACCTGGGAAAATTTGATGAAATGTCAGATGATGGATTCTTTGGTGGCTACTCTCCCACCTCCAGAGCCTATAGAGTATTCAACATTCGTAGGCAAGAACTAGAAGAATCCATCCATGTCACCTTTAATGAAGCAGATGCTGTCATTACTCACACCAACATAGAAGAATGTGACATTGATTTCAATGAAGTCAAATCATATCTAGAGGATGATTTCTCAAATCCCAAGGAATCACCTCAGGTAGGTCACAAGGACTTTCCACATGTTCATGCTTTTGATCCACACTCAATCTCTGACATCACTCTAGAGGTTGAAATTGCTGAACCTATCACTCCACACACAGTAGTGAATACTGATCTTATCGAACCAATATCTCACCTAGATGAAGAGATTATAGATGAAGAAATAACATGTGAAGATCCCCCAGCATTCATTGAACCTGCAGTGACTCCTGAACCCATAGAGACTCCTGCTCCTCAATCCAAATGGAGTAGGAACCAAGATATTCTTCTGGTGAATATTCTTGGTGAACCCTCTGAGGGAGTCACCACTAGAGGCAAGTTGAGATCTCTGAAAACCGCCTCAGCGAATGAATGCCTTTTCACTGATTTTCTCTCTGAAGATGAACCTAAGAATGTGGCTGTTGCGCTTCTTGATGAAGGGTGGGTTGTTTCCATGCAAGATGAGTTGAATCAGATCAAGAGGAACAAGGTGTGGACTCTGGTAAAAGCTCCAGCTGGAAAACAAGTGGTTGGAACTAAGTGGGTCTACAGAAACAAGAGGGATGAAGCTGGCTTGATTTTTAAAAACAAGGCTAGGCTTGTGGTGCTGGGGTACAATCAATCTGAGGGTATTGACTATGATGAAACGTTTGTACCAGTAGCCAGATTAGAAGCTATCAGAATCTTCCTAGCCTTTGCAGCTTATATGGGGTTTACTGTATACCAGATGGATGTGAAGAGTGCTTTTTTAAATGGTAAGCTTGCAGAGGAAGTATATGTCTATCAACCCCCTGGGTTTGAAAGCAGTGAGTATCCTGATCACGTCTGCAGACTTCACAAAGCACTCTATGGGCTGAAACAAGCGCCTAGAGCCTGGTATGAAACCCTATCAAAATTTTTACTTGAAAATAAATTTGTCAGAGGTACCATTAATCAAACCCTGTTCACTTATAGGTCCAAGGGTGATGTCATTTTAGTACAGATTTATGTGGATGATATAATTTTTGGTTCAACCAATATTACCTTGAGCAAACAGTTTGCCAAGCTTATGACCAAAAAGTATGAAATGAGCATGATGGGGGAATTAACTTTTTTCTTGGGTTTTCAAATTAAACAAAATTCAAAAGGAATTTCCATTTGTCAAGAAAAATATGTTAAGGATTTGCTCAAGAAGTATGATCTGTTTGATTGTGCATCAGTGAAATGCCCCATGCTTCCTCCCAACAACTTGGGAGCTGATGACTCAGGGGTCTCTATTAATGAGACCTTATACAGAGGCATGATTGGGTCACTGATGTACCTTACAGCCAGCAGACCAGACATACAATTTGCCACATGTCTCTGTGCTAGGTACCAAGCTAACCCCAAGGAATCCCACCTTGTAGCTGTCAAAAGAATTTTCAGGTACTTAAAAGGATCTCCTACTCTGGGTCTCTGGTATCCAAATAGATCAGGCTTCGACCTCAAAGCCTACTCTGACTCTGACTACGCTGGGTGCTGTCTTGATAGAAAAAGCACCTCTGGGAGTTGTCAAATCCTTGGAGGAAAGTTAGTATGCTGGAGCGCTAAGAAACAAAACTCAGTGGCCATGTCATCAGCTGAAGTTGAATATGTAGCTGTCGCTGGTTGTTGTGCTTAAGTTCTCTGGATGAAAACTCAGCTGTCTTATTATGGAATAATTTATGAAAAGGTTCCCATATTCTGTGACAACAAAAGTGCCATAGCCATCTCCAATAATCCGGTACTTCATTCTAGAACTAAGCATATTGACATCAGGTATCACTTTATCAGAGACCATATTTTAAAAGGTGATATTGAGCTTCATTTTATACCCACTGAATACCAGCTCGCTGATATTTTCACCAAGCCTCTGGCTGAGCCAAGTTTTACTAGGCTGGTTGCTGAGCTGGGTATGCTCAATATTGGTAAACAAATCTGATAAATGATCTCTGTCTCTGGGCATTTAAGGGAATTGAATGTAACGAGGTAGTTACATTCCAATAGGAGTTAATATATTCCCATATTTAATTAAAATTATTGTCCTTCGTTGTCAACAACATTCCCACTTTCCAAGGGAACAAAAAAATCACATGAAGAGTCAAGGGGTCCCACTTTTCCTAAAAGGTAAACATTTGCATTTAATGCTTTAATTAAAAAACGGCAAAACTTTTTATCAAAACCCTTGACTCATTTTTCAAACATCACATTACTCATTATTTTCACACACACATACTATTCATCTTCTTCATATCCTCCATCTCTTCCTTCCATCAACAATGGCGTCTTCATCAACAAACACCTCGTTCACCGTTTTGGTCGCCTCAAATGTAGATTTGGGATAAACGATGGAAAGATCGCCCTGAACAACTGTGTAGCACTCTTGGAACATAACAATTCTCTCTACCATCCTTTGTTATCCTTCTTCAAGAACTCCACCATTTACGAAGCCATTACTAGAGAACATTCCACATGCTACCACCAATACTTGAGGGAGTTCTGGTACATCGCTGAAGTTGATCAAACCTCATCACACATCACCTTCAACCTTTCTACACATCCACAACCTCTCACCTTTGATTTCCACACTTTTGCCAAAGTTATTGGACTTCCAGTCAATGAAGGCATGTCCGCTGTGCCTGCCAGCGCCACTGTGAAGAAGGCTCTGGCTACCCTTCGTCCTCATGATGACGATGACAAACCCTTTACCACCCAAGGCTTCCAAAAAAATCACTGATCAAAGTGAATTACTTTTCACCCACTTGGAGGACGCTGATGTTGTACATTGTGAAATGTCTGGGAGGAAACCAGGGGTCACATGATCAGCTTAATGGTGCTCAACAAGCAATCGCTTACAGCTTGATTTGGGGGCAAGATATAAGGATCGCCCACATACTTTACACTGACCTCATTGCAAAGTTGGAAAACAAAGGGAAGAAGCATCGACTGGCCACTATCTGCTACACAAGATATCTCTCTCCTCATAGAGGATATACTTGGTGAAACCTACACAAATGATGAACTTCACTCCTTCTCTCCCTATCGCATCACTCCAGCCTCGCTGAAGACTCCCTTGGAGGATGAACTGCCTCTCAGCAGGCATATGATGCAGGTTGTTGGGTTACTCGATGATGATGGAGAGCCTTTGAACCCTCGCAATGAGGTGAATGCTGAAAGACAAATTGACAAGTCTTTGTCCAAGACCTTTGTGCAGTCCACTTCTCAGTCCAAGGCGCTCAAGGAAAAGAAGAAGAAGAGGAAAGACATCCCCCTTTCCTCTGAAACCCCTTTTGTTAATCCTTCCAAGAAGAAGAAGACCAAGAAGAACCCATCCCCTTCTCTGGAGGATGTGGTTGAAGAGCCTACCGCTGACAAACAACCAGAGTCTAGCGTCTCCCCGTCAGCAGAGACGACTAAGAACCTTCTCCACGCTGATATCTCTCAGGTATTAGTTCGCCATTTTTTTCTCTTGGAGGATCACATACAATCACTCTCAAAATTCTGTAGGAGAGAGTGATGAAGTCTTAGGGTTTGCCTCAACCCATAGAGTGTCTGTGTCAGCACCTAGATCTCTTAGAATTATCTGTACACTCTGTCTTAACACTAGGATATGATTCACTTGTGCTCATAACACACCCCGATGATCCTTCACCCTCTGGAATGTGCTCTTGTCCTTAACAACTTGAGCATGCTATAGGTCCCGACCCAGAGTCTCTGCACCTCACGTGGTCTCTGGGTCCCCCCATATGAAAAAGAGTCCCAAAGAATTTATTCTTTTGGGGGGACTGAATAATCACCCTCAGTCTTCCTAGGGGCAGCGATAAAAGGCGACCCTTACCTTCAAATATGTCATAACTAAAAGAGTCCTAAAGAATTTATTCTTTTGGGGGGGACTGAATAATCACACTCAGTCTTCCTAGGGGCAGCGATAAAAGGCGACCTTTAACTTCCATTAACTCACAATTAAAAGAGTCCCAAGGAGCAATCCTTCAGGGGGAGCTAGATAATCACACCCAGCTATCCTAGGGGCAGCGAACGACGACCATTCACCACATAGTTTTCACAAATCAAAAGAGTCCCAAAGAGTAATCCTTATGGGGGAGCCGGATAATCACACCCAGCTATCCTAGGGGCAGCGAATGGCGACCCTTCAACACATCTGTTTCACACTAAAAGAGTCCCAAGGAGAAATCCCTAGGGGGGCTGGATAATCACACCCAGCTTTCCTAGGGGCAGCGAATGGCGATCTATAACTTCATATTTATTTCACACTGGTTACTAATAAATGTCATAACAGGCTCATAATCTTCATGAAGAACAACAAAATGATGATGCCTATTCCATTGCTGGTGATGATAATGCTGAAGCCCCCCACATTGATCTGGATGCCATGTCAGACATTGACTCCATGCCAGAAGATGAGGTCTTTATCATTGATGATGACCTGACCATTTCAGACTATGCTGATATGGATGCTGATGATGACCAAGTCACATCCGAATTAAAGCCCATTTCCTTCCCATCAATGGCAAATGTTCAAGAACTAGCTGCCAAGCAGCTATGGGACCAGAGGCTCCGTACACCAACCCCAGTTCCCTTCCCCACTTTGCCAAATGTCATGGAACTGGGGGAAATGAAACACTTAGAACATTTGCAACACCTCAAGCTTGTCCATGTTCCTAGAATGAAAGATGTTCAGGAACTAGCCGCTGAGGAACTCTGGGTCAAGAGGGGAGACATCAGTATCACCAAGCCTAAAGTCACAAATGATGTCATCCTCTCTAAATTACAAACACTCACTCATGCTGCTAAGGAACTCACCACCACCTTAGGGACTTCACTAACTTCATCTGTGGAATCCTCTATGACTGCACTGCTTCCACAACTGCTGGGAAATGCCCTGCAAACTCAACTCCCAGCAGTTCTAAACCAAAGTCTTCAGCAATACATGCCATCAGTCCTCACCGTAACTGTCAAAGCCAATGTTGTTGCTATTGCCAAGGCATCTGAGCCTTCCAGGCAACTTCTTCAGGAGCTATTACAGGAGGAACTTAAAGAAATATGCTTATTTGTCCATCAAGAATTTGTTAAGTTCCTCAAACCTGGATCAAGCACAACTTCTTCCGGCGCTACACCAATGTTGCTGCTATTGCCAAGGCATCTGAGCCTTCCAGGAAACTTCTTCAGGAGCTATTACAGGAGGAACTTAAAGAAATATGCTTATTTGTCCATCAAGAATTTGTTAAGTTCCTCAAACCTGGATCAGGCACAACTTCTGTCAGCGCTATGCCTGAGGGGGAGAATTCAGCAACCTCTACCTCTGAAAAAGAAGCAGATACTGCTCCACCTAAGGGGGAGCAATCACTTAAACAACCAACACCCTCAACAGCGATCCCAACACCAAAACCCATCAGATCCTTCAACCTCATCACTGAGGTGGCACAAGTCAAGGGAAAAGGTATTGCCACTGAGGTGCCTGAAACAACCCTGCACTCCCTCCAAGAAGAAGGTGGATCCACAGACAGGCACTCTGACTTGAACAAATTTAAAAGTGCTAATAAACCACCACTAACCCCAGAGCAGGCAAAGACTCAAATATTGGAACAAAATAGGTTAGCAAACATTAGAGCTGCTAAAATCAAGAGCAAATAAGCTCTAAACAAACTACTTTCTCATGCTGTAAAGGAAGCTCAGCTGAATAAGCTCAAAGAACTTGAAGTTAAAAGGAGAAACCTTCAAAAGGAATATGAGAGAATAGTGGACCAAAGAGCAGAGCCCGATCAAATCACCAAATACGCATGTTACACTAACAAAGACAAAAGAGTAGTGATGACCTTATACAGAGAAAACCAACTAACCAACTACAAAGTCTTCAGTGACTTTAAACTCAGAGATCTGGGCCTCTCTGAATGGTTAGAAATGTTGTCTCTTGCCCAAAAGAAGACTGGGCCTGGTGCTGCCCAAATGATGAAAAACATTCAAGCTAAGCTGAATTAGGTAAGAGACACTGCAAAGAAGCTGAAGGTACCTCTGCCTCCTCAACTATCACAACAACAATCTTCTCAACGACAAAGAAAAAGTAAAACCCAAATGGGGCCTCTGGTAGGGAAGCTGGTCACTGAGAATGTTGTGGTAGATGGAATGTACAGAAACCTTATACTTCCCAAGGAGATCACTAAACCAGTGGGTGGCCAAGTATACTCAGAACCAGAGACAGGAATGGTCTTCATGAATGGAAATTGTGAGTATTGCTTTCAGAGGATGAATGAACTACATCTGGCCTCAAATATCCAACTCATCAGACTCAAACAAATCCTAAGGAAATGCAAATTAGCTGATGATTTTGAGTTTGAAATTGAGTTGATCATTAACTCTAGGAGTGACAAAGTTGAAGCTCAGAGAATCTATGACCAAGGCCTCGATCGCTGAAGAACCTTTTATTTTGTTTTATGTTTACACCACTGGGTGTTCTTGTAATAGACTAGGTTCTTTATGTTTAATAAAAATCTCAGGTATGTTTGTTAAATTATGTGTAAGAAGAAGTTGTGTACTCACTTACAATAATTTTAGACTTAGTATAAATTTTAAACAAATAGGGGGAGATTGTTGGGCCAATGAAAGTTTTAACTATGGCCCAATCTAGATTTGTTTAAATTAGACTAAGTGTTACTGATCGCTGAGACGACCAGCGATAGAGACCAGACCAGCGGAAGGCAAACCTTAACTGGCACACCAGGAACATTCAAGTCAAAGACAACGTCAGAGAAGTCGAAGACAATATGAAGTCATACTTACCAGCGATTATGGATAGCTGGAATGTAGAAGGAATGTGCTGGTGTTCAAGGATCTCTGAGTTGAAAATACTCAGAGATCACTTAAGAACCCTAGAAGTCTGATACAAGCAAAGCTTGTCCAATCCTTTATAGTTTAGGCGGGAGAATCTACTAAGTGTTTTGAGCGGGATAAAACAAGAGATTCAAGATAAATCCTAGTACGACCTAGTGGGACAAAAGGTGAACAGTTGGCAGAACTGTTCACCTAAAGTTGTTTAAAGGTATGTCTCGATTTGGACATGCATTTAATACGTTGTACTCTTCCATTCAGAAGATGACACGTATCAACTACTCCCACCAAGGAAGCAACCTCGTACCACTATAAATATGAGTGAGAAAGAAGAGTTAAGGCAACCCTTGTGCTTGGATAAATTATCTAAGTTCTTTCTCACTTTGGAACCACTGAGCCCTCAGCTGTCTACCAGCGTCTCATAGGTTCCCTTGTAAACTTGAGTCTCGAATCAAGTTTACTTGTTATAGGGTTCAATTCTTATTGTCATTCAACGGGTGTATTCATAACACTTTGTAATACTTTGTTTATAATAGTTAATAAAGCATTACGCGTTTGAAAATTATTTCGTTGTGTTTTTGTGTTTATACGAGTTATAGTTTCGACAATTGTCATATTAAGGGACTTTCACTCGGGATCAAACTCATAATCATCGTACTTCCCATGTAAAGAGGTCTTTTTAGGAGAATCCTCAAAAATGGCATTTGGATTTTGAAGTACGTGATCAATTTCGGCAAAATCGCCATCGTCATCATCAAAGAAAGAGTCGATGTGAGAACTCACAACCATGTTCTTACAAGTCGAATGACTATACTTAGGTGACTTTTCAAAAGAAGAGTGGATCGATGCGATAAAACCTTTGGCCTTAATGGGTATTGGGCTAGGTGATGGAGGCACTTCAAATGAATTAAAAGTTGAAGCCTCAAAGACGTGGTTCTTCGAAGGTGGTGAAGACGAGTCCATATTGGTTATTGTCGTGATGGCACTAACGTCGCCCTTCGGAATTGGTTGTTCACTTTGTTCGCCGAATATATCCCAAAATGATTTTTCATTCATAAATTTACGAATACCATTTTGAATTAAGTAAACGTATTCTTTATCGTTAAAATCCTCATCTCGAAAACCGTTCATTTTATTCTTTCAAAACATGCATCTAGCCTCATTTTTCCGCTAAAGTATGAGCTTTGATATTATCAAATTTTGAAATATCGGTTTTAGAAACCTCGATTTTATCATGATAATTTGAAATTTGGGATCTACTCGCGAAAAAATCCATTTTTTCCTCCCCATATTTCATAGTTAATTTCCCACCGTGAACGTCGATTACGGCTCGAGCCGTCGATAAAAAGGGTCGACCTAAAATAATGGGACATTTAGGGTCACACTTGTAATCGGAAATGACGAATTCCGCAGGAAAAATGAACATTCCAATCTTAACGTAGACATCCTCGGCTATTCCAATTGGTTCTAAAGGTGTACAATTTGCTAGCTCGATTGTCATGTTCGTGGGGGTGTCTAGGCAGTCTCATCAATTTCTAAAGAGAATGAGGCATGAGATTGATGCTAGCACCTAAATCGACAAGGGCTAAACATCCCTCAATCTTGGAAAAATCACAAGGTAATAGAAATTGGCCCGGATCCTCTTCTTTTCTTGGCATATGCCTTTTGGGCGTTTTAAGAAGGATCGAAGCACAAGTTTCTTCAAGGGTCACTTGGGTAAGGTCGATAAAGCTCTCTTTTGAACCGTGGATGGAATTTAAGGTACATGAGGATGTGCACTCGTTTCCTTGGTCACCACGTTCATCCCCTCCACTTTAGAACATGAAGGCGTTTTAGAAGTCGAGGGTTGAGAAGAAGGAACAACTCTTAATCTATCAAGGTTTGGGGTAATCACACGACTTTTTCCAATAGACGCGCGGCTTTAACATGTTCCTTCGGATTTGGTACGGTGTTACTAGGTAACGTACTCGAAGACGAACTCGCTTGATTGCTCATCATTTCCAAAAACATCTTTTTAATCTCACTTTGACCTTGATCGATTTTATTATTTTGACCTCTCAAAGTGTTGGAAAAATTGTTTCTCATCTCACCAATTTGCATTTCTAATCTCTTCATATTAGCGTCATTTGATTTAACGTAATTTTGAAAATCATTTGAGCCATTAAAATTTTGATTGAAACCTTGGTTTTGATTCCCTTGAAAATTGTTTCCTTGATTAGCGTTGTTTGAAAATTTTGAATTTTGCCTATTGTTAAAATTCCAGTTTTGATTGTTGTTGTTAAAACCTCGATTTTGCCAATTCAAATTTTGACCTTGATTATAATCACCTCGATTTCCTTGTTGATTTTAAAAATTGTTTCCACGATTATAATTATTGCCTTGATTGTTGTTGTTTGTTTGTTGCGATGGACCGACGTTATTTTGATTTTGATTTTGAAAATTATCATTTAACGCGTTTACACTCGACGTTTGGCCATCAGTAGCCGCACACTCGTAATAATTATGTGGTCCACCGCAAAACGTACACGAAGCCTCAACCGCTTTCACCGTAGCGGGAGCATTTTTCATCTCGATAAAAACGACGTAAAAGCATTCGTCAATTTGTCGACTTTCGCATCAACCCTCTTAATATCCCGATTAGAATAGCTAACATTAGCGACATTGGCAACACTCGGTGTGTTACGAAGTTGGTAAACCTTGGATCGATTCTCGATAATCAATAAGGCGTCCCTAGGAGTTTTACACAAAAAGTTGCCACCGGCGGCGGAATTTAACGAATCTTGTTATTGAAAACTAAGGCCGTTATAACACGTATCGATTTGGTGTAACTCGGAAAAGCCGTGGTGAGGACATTGCCTAAGCAATTCCTTAAAACGATCACACGCGTCTCTAAACGATTCATTATGATTTTGTTTAAATCTCGTAATCTCGTTTTTGAAAAACGTCGTCTTAGACGGTGGGAAAAATGATTAACGAATTTAGATACAAGATCGTCCCACGTAGCTATGGAGTTAGGTGGTTCTTTCTCGTACCAATCATTGGCGGAGCTATCAAGCGAGTATGGAAAAAGCATAAGCTTGATGACATCGGTGTCAACGTTTTTGTACTTGCTCGTATCTAAAAGTCGATTGAAATTCTGAATGTGATCATGAGGATTATCCGCCTCACGACCTAAAAACTTTGTTGCTTAAATCAACGTCAACATTCTCCTTTTGATTTCAAAATTCTCCGCATCGATTGCGGGAATGACGATCGCGTCTCCATAACCCTTGGTGGGTGATTGGATCAATTCCATCATCGTACGATTGTCTGCCATCTCGTGGTTAGTTTCGACAACGATATTAGGAACGTCGGTTTCTAAATTACGTCTTCGTCGTTGATTCCTTCGATTTCAATTGCGTCGATTCAAAATGTCGCTAGAACTAGAATAATCCTTCGATCGAGTGCGCATGCACTAATGTAGAGAATGGGGGGTAGCAAAGAAGATCCTTTTGGGGTTTTTAACGTTTTTCAATTTTTTGGGTTTTTGATTGTTTTTTAATTTTTTTTGGATTTTTGGTGTATTACGTAGACTCAAATCTACAAATCTCTCCTCGAATCAATTTCTCGATTAAAGGAGCCTCAAGGAATAAAAACGATCACGTTGAGTAAACGTCTTCGATGACTTTAGAACGTTGGTGGAACACCAAAACGTTCAAGAGGGTTTAATCTTGAAAAACAAGAAAATATATATGATACATAGATAATACTTTGGTTGGCAAACCCTCGATTATCCCTTTTTCTCAAAACACGCACAAGCAAACGGAGGAAACGAGGCGACGCTAAGCACTTAAGAGCCTTTTTCCTTTAGGTCGTGAAATACAACCGCCTTATACCACCTTATAGTTTGTGTTAATCAAAATTAAGCCTTTCGAAAGTAATTATCTATTTTGCCTTTTTCTTTTTGCTTTGGATTCAAACACAATAATTGAGTGATGAAATCCCAATTAAAGTTGCGTTTTCACGCTTTTGGAGATATTATAAATTTATTGTGATGCTTAGTACAATCTATTAATAATATTCACAAGAAAAACGAAAACGAATATTCTACAATATAGTAAAAGATTGTTGTGTGTTTAATTGAGAAGAACTAAACACGTTTTATTTGGATATCTATAATATAGTGAAAAAAAATAACAAACGAGTATGTACGATATTTAGGCTTTCCAAAAATGAAAAGCAAAAACGCACTACTCACACAAACACGATATATATATGGCTAAACACACCTCCCCGGCAGTGGCACCAAATTTGATGTAGGTATTTTAGTAACTTGTTTTAGAAAAAACAAATAACCGTGCACAGGAAAAGACTGATGATCCAAGAGCCAAGTGAGTCTACTACAACAACAACACAACATTCATGCACAGGAAAAAGCAAGGTTGTCATGAAAGAGCCTGAAAGACCTTTGAAGAAGAAAGCTTAGATTGCTCATGATGAGCATATTGCAAGAGAGGATGCAAGCAGATCTTGAAAGGAGTGAAGAAACAGTTACAAGGAAAAGTGCACAAGAAGAGGAAGATAATTTATCTATAGTTGAAAAGTGGGATGACATCTAAGCTTAAATGAATGTTGACCATGCCTTGGCTCAAAAACTGCCAGAGGAAGAACAACATGAACTCACTGATGAAAAGAAAGCAAAATATTTGATAGAATTCTAAGAAGGAATAAAGAAATTCCTTGTAACACAAAGGTTAGAATCTAAGAAAAATAAACCACCAACTAAGGCTCAACAAAAGAAAGCATGGATTACTTACTTAAGGCCCCACTCTACCCATTTTAGACTAACCTAATACTTTAGTAAGTCAATCCTAAGCACCTTAGTGACAATTACCTCAATGGGAAAGCTTCAAAATCTCCAATCCTCTTCTTCCCCTTCGTATGACACTTTCCCTTTCACTAAAAAAGTGAACAATACAATCATAAACTTCAGTTTTACTTTTTAATAAAAACACCTAAATAAACCTAGTGTATTCATCAACTATTGCCAGAAAAAAATCCTATAACAATCTATGTTAGTAACCTTATAAGGCCTCCACACATCAAGATGAACAATATCACCAAGACTAGTAGTCTTATGATCACTAAGATTAAAATACTCTATAGTCTGTTTAGCTTTATGACACACTTCACAAGGTTAAGAATTATTAAGTTTAATATCTCTAACATCTTTTTTAAGAACATCCAACACATATGGTATGGGATCAGATGTAAGAATTTGACTTCTAACAACACTATAAGTGTCATGAAGACCCATAAGGAACTGCATCAACCGAAGAAGATTAGCATTCTCCTTAAGCTTATCATAACCATCACATTCACATTGAAGCAAATCAACAAGAGAATCAAATTGCCTCCACAAGGGATTACATTCATGATAATACTCAGATAAATCCATACTAGATTAAGTTAGATTATATATTTTATAATGCATATTATACATAATATACCCATCTTTTTGTCATGTGTTTCTATTAACTCATCCCACACATCTTTAGCAATTTTAAAGAAAATTTGTCCCCTATACAAACCAAGAGACACACACCTCGGTAACCAAGACAAAACAACATCATTACATCTATTCCACTGATCCAAAAGAGGACCAGTGGCATCATCTTTAACACATTTTCCAATTATAAAGCCTAGTTTGTTTCCAGTTTGCAAAGCCAATTCAATAGCAGCAATCCACACTTTATAGTTCTTGGTACCTTCAAGTTTGAAGGTGACTAACTCAGATCATATACCTGTAGATGCATATGCAATGAATAATAAACATCTAATTTCAAATATGTAGAAACTATAAAGGGGGAGGGGTTGAATAGTTTCTATGATTAAGGTCTTAATTAAAAATTAGGTTTGTCCCAAAATTATATTTTTCTTGAAAAATAGTTTCATAGTTGTTAACTAAAGTTCCAAACCAATTGCTATATCTAGTGATTATGGAAATACTATGGATGGATGCAAATACGAGTAAGGAAAGAGTAAGGAAAGAAATAACATAAGGTAAGACACTAAGATTTATAGTGGTTCGGCAACGAAGCTCTTTCTTCGTTCCTACTCCACTCCTCGAGTACACCTTACTCGAGATTTCCACTATATCCACAAGCTCCCTTCTTGGCGGAGAAAACCTTACAACGTCGCTTACATTATTTTTCGACACTAAGCTAAATGTAGAGACCTAATCTTAGCTAGGATCAATCTACACATGTCGCCTACTTCACATTTTTCGACACAAGGCTAGATGTTGAGTTCTAATCCAAAGCTAGAACCAATATTCGTCGCCCATCTTCTCTTCCAACACAAGTCTAGATGTCGAGTCCTAATACAAAGCTAGAACCAATCTTCACAACTCTTTACTTTCAAGTTGAATGAGAACTCACAAGACACATACACACAATCACATCACTTTGTAGTCTAGTGAGAACTTACACACAAGACTTATTACAACATACGACACATCTAAGTATACACATATAACTTGGATCAATAAAATACTAATCCAAGTATACACATATACATTGGATTTACACAAGACTAATCCAAGTATACACAGATACCTAATTTACACAAGACTCAAGTATATAAAATGATGAACATGACTAGATCTAAGAAAGGATGATCTTCATCAAGGCTTCATCTTTCATCATATCACAAATGTGTGAGTGATCTTCTCTTTGGACAAGTGATGAATGGTATCAAGAGGATAATCATAAGTAAACATACTTAACAAATTAAGTGATCATTTACTAATGATTGGAAACATAGAAAGGAGATAAGAAGCTGAAAAACTGTCCAAAATAGGTTTATTGGAAAATGAAAATATGATCCACTATTTATAGGGGACAAGGAGCAACGGATCTCTGGGCGCGACTCCTTAAATGGGTCAGCGGTTCCATATCAATATGGAGCCACAAGCACCTATACTGAGCCGCGGGCAGAGAGTTCGCTCCTTTTTATCCTTTAGTGGGGAAATCCCATCTAGTGAAGTTTATACATCAAGGGTATATTCTTAGGCCATTTGGAATATGCCAAATTTAAAATTTTATTTTTTATTTTAATAAAGCATTTTCTTAAAAATAAAGTTTATTAAAATATTTTGTCATGTTTGTATAAATGTGAGTTTTGAGGTTAATCACTTTCCACGATCACTAAACATGTATAAGATATGTTTGTGTAAGACTTAAATGATTATTACCTTGATGATAGTGTTTGTTAAATAATTCGTCTTACGGTTAACTTTGACGATAAATATTTTTATACTTTGTCGTGATCATAACTAAGAAAGATTAGTTATTACAAATAATATTTTTAGGCATTGGTGTCATTAACAATCTCCCTCTTTTTTATTACGACAAACTATAAACTCATTTATGTAAAAACAAAAGTTTCTGAATTATTCACGAGTTTATCACTATCATTTCTCCCCCTTTATGGAAGCAAAAAGGTTAGCACAAGTCTTTGAAGGGGAGAAGAATCGACTGTGCTAGTAGCTCCCCCTTGGTGCTTACTACCCCTAGCTTGGGGCACCAAGTGATCGAGCTATGGTGACAAGCTACATACAAAGGTTAGTAGAGAGAAAAGAAACACTAATGTAATTGCAATATTCACTACCACTAAATAACTTGGGAGGGAGAAAGAAAAGAAGTCCCAATTTTTATAGTGAGTATTTGCTAAGTATGTCCAAGGAGAGTAATTTGACAAGCTCAATTCACAATTGTTGGAATAAAGGTAGAAAAGAAACATCCAACAATTTGAAGATATAATGTCAAATGGTTAAACTCAAAGAATTTTTGGAATCACCCAATAAAATTCAAAGTTTAACCAATATCAAATCTTAACAATATGTGTGATAAGAGACTTAGCAAAACAATAACACACATACTAATCATATTAAAAGCTATATGAAAGCACATACAACAAGGAATTCATATTCAAAAATATGAATACAAAAGCAAAATAAGATAAAAAAAACATCATAAGCATAACAACTAGTCTAGTAGAAGTGGTCCTCCAAGATTGCTTAGGTTTTTATTTTTGACTCAAACAATTAGATCACAAAATGTGTTTTAATTGGTAAAATAAGATGAAGGTGAATCTTTCGAAGATTTGCTCACGGGAACAAATACTTGAAGATGGGGTCGAGTGAGGAGAAATTCAAGAAAATTTAACTTCTCATAAACATGAGAAAGTTCAATTTGTTGAAATTTGCAACAAGCACACGAACTTCCATGATGCAAAGCAAAATCATTTGATGGGGGAGGTCCATCATAGTAAGAAGGAGGTGGAGGAGAAGGAGAATGTGGATAATAGAGGCCACCATCACAATACTTAGTGAGGTTATGGAAATAAGAGAGGTCATTGAGTTGAGGAGTGTTGAAAGGTTTAGGTAGTGGCGGAAGAGCTTCTCTTTCTCCTGTAATTGGATTGATTGAGTAAGACTCATTCCAATACTCAATTGGAGAGAAAGAAGAAGTCTTGCAAGGTTTAGGAGAAGAAGGTTCATAGTAATCCTTGTTCTTTTTTATTCAAATGGGTTTGACCGAAATTTTCAGTTTCTTTGAAAGCTTAGAAGAAGAAGCTGTGCGTTTAGAAGGTTGTGACGAAGAGATGTCAAGGTTAAGTTTAGAAGAAGAAGACATTGTGAGGGATGAGAAGAGAACTCCCAAAACAAGAGGATTTAAAGAAAATAGACAAGGAAAAAAATAGAAAAAAAATCAAAAAGTTCCAAGGAATGTTTAGCTCAAATATGCAAACAAAGAATCTTGAAAAGCAATAGTGGTCAAAGAAGAAAGACAAAAAACGAGCCAAAATTGGCTGACTGCCCGCGGTTCAATAAATGAGCAGGCGGTTAAATATATATATATATATATATATATATATATATATATATATATATATATATATATATATATATATATATATATATATATATATATATATATATATATATATATATATATATATATATATATATATATATATATATATATATATATATATATATATATATATATATATATATATATATTGATCCACAACCTCTTTATTGATCCACCCACAGGGACAGTAAAATCCAAAATTTTGAAAGTTTGAGAAAGGACAAGACTTTTTCAAAATTAAGCAAATCTTGTATTTTTATCTCAAATAGCATTGGGTTAGGCTATCGTTTCATAAAGAGCAACATACTCACAATAGTATCTTGACAAAGGGTGACAATATATTTATATAACATTTTGATCCAATTTAGTCAAGTTTAGAGGTTACTATAGATTCAGGTTTAGTTTTAGTCAAATTGAAGTTGATTAGTGTGAGAACAAATAAGTTATAGCACACAAAAGCTAAATCCATAGACCAACTTCATGAAAAACTTATGAAGGAAAATAAAGTACAAGAGATAAATAAAAATAACTAACTAAACAAAAGCTAGCTATTTTTAATCTTAATTAGGTAATCTTCTTGTGCTTGAATTTTTGAAAAGATATTTTAGAAAATATCATCATTCGTCTCCTAGGAGGAGGAGGATTAGAGAAAAAAGTTATCATGAGATCTTGCCACCTTGTGTAAAGACCAAATATTTTCATCCTAAGATTTTGAATGATGTAGTTATTGTAGAGACAACATGGACAGTTAGCACCATCTGCCTCAAGAAAACCAAAGAAATATGGATCACCCATCATTCTTGATATAGGAACACCTAAAATTAGAGTATTAGATTGAGGATGAGGTATGGTTTCCAAGGGTGAAATGGGTGAAATAGGTGAAGGCTCAACAAAGTCATTTTCAAAAGGAATGCTTTGGAGGGGTATGAGGTTCACATCCAAGAGAGGACTTGGAGTGAATGGTGAAGACAACTCATTCATCCTAGATTAGAATGAAGAGGAGGTAGAACCATGAGAGTGGTTAGTACCATGAGTTGAGTTTGTCTTGCATGGAGCAAGAGGTGGTGAAGGTGATGAAGAAATGAGAATTGGAGCAATCTCATTCTTAGGTGTAAGAAAAAATGAAGAACCTTGTCTAGGTATCTTGATCTTGATCTTAAGGTTCTTTTTGGTGGAAGAGTGTTTGGAATAACTTAAGGATCTAATGGACACCATGGTTGTGTGTTTAGGTTTAGAAAGGGTTAGAGAATGAAGAAGAAGAGCAACTATAACATCCCGCCTACTCAGACCACAATATTGTCCGCTTTGCCCGCAGGCTCACGGCTTTGCTTTGTGGCCCTCGTGTGAGTACTTCCTGCCAGGTCACCCAAGCCAGTACTACTCTCCTATGAGCACGCTTAACTGCCAGTTCCTAAGAACCCCACTTGCAGTAGACCACAAAACGCGTTGTGTCATGAGAAGGCGACTGTTATCTTATGAACCATGGATCTCTCCTGGCCACAGCCGATGTGGGATTTGCCTAGTGTGTCACAATCACCCTCCCTTTGGGACTCATCGTCCTCGATGAGGTTTTCCCCACCATCCCGAACGGCTCAGGAGTGGCTCTGATACCACTTGTAACATCCCTAGGGTGTCACAATCACCCTCCCTTCGGGACTCATCGTCCTCGATGAGGTTTGCCCACCATCCCGAACGGCTCAACCAGGCTCTGATACCACTTGTAACATCCCGCCTACTCAGACCACAATATTGTCCGCTTTGCCCGCAGGTTTACGGCTTTGCTTTGTGGCCCTCGTGTGAGTACTTCCCGCCAGGTCACCCAAGCCAGTACTACTCTCCTATGAGCACGCTTAACTGCCGGTTCCTAAGAACCCCACTTGCAGTAGACCACAAAACGCGTTGTGTCATGAGAAGGCGACTGTTATCTTATGAACCATGGATCTCTCTTGGCCACAGCCGATGTGGGATTTGCCTAGGGTGTCACAGCAACTAAGAATGGTTTAAGAAGAGAAGAGTATGATCCAAAAAAGTAATAGGTTAAAAATGTTTTTGGTCAGTAATGTTGCTAGGCTTAGTTAGGAAAAAGCTGGATTTTAGCAAAATTTTTATCCAAGTTTACAAAGATTTAGAGAAAACAATGTAAAGCAAAGATTATGTCAAAATTCTAGCCCACGGTTCATTAAACATACGCGTGGTTCAATATCACTAAGGAACTACCTAGAGATAAAGATCTGCGGACAGAACCCTTGAAAAATATGATTTACAACATTTTTCACAAGCCCGGATTTAAACCTTAGTTTATCAAGCCAAAATAGATTACCGACCAAAACCTAAATAGCTAACTAACACATAATTGCACATAATCATGTAAACTGAAAGTTCAATTACATGAAACAACTTAAGATTAAAATCTAGATAATCTAAACAATTAATTATTAATAAAAACCAAAGTCTAAGAGCTACAAGAGGTGAACACCATGGTACCAAATATCAATTCTTCTACTCACTCATTCTATTAAACAATTCTTCAATGTGCTTAGATCCATCTCCACACTCTTTAAGAAGACAAAGGTTTTGGAAATAACGAGTTTCAATACCAATGTCTTGAGAAGAAACAAAGGACTTAGAGGATGACAATAAGTTATTTGACTCAAAAGGAGAAGCATTAATGCATCTATACATTGATGGTTGGAGGTTACTCGGAGAACTCATGTCGGTGTTGATTTCAATCTTGTCCTCCTAAGTGGTTGAATTCACACCCAACATCATGAGTTTCTTCTCGATGATCATTTTCCTATTCATGAGTATCATTCCTAGGCTCATGTGGAAGGTTCCCTTCAATGGGAAGCATTACGCGCTCAACGGAGCGATAAGATGATACATTTAAAAAAATAAATCGTCATCAACTCTTCTAAGAAGACGACTAAGAAGCATAGCAAAAGGGAGACTAGATTTGGATTAAAGAGAACATATCTAATCCTACTAGCGACGAAATACGCAAGACAATATGGGGTGGAAGTTGAAACACAATACAACATATGTGAGAGACATGCAGGTACACGATTACGATTACCACCAAGACACATTGCGTTTTCCCTAATGATTTCGGCCCATGTGATCATGAAATCATTGAGTTCGCTAGTTAGCAATTCCCAAGGAGTGAGACACACGAATGTTTCCTTGAAAATCACCAAGAAGAGGATGTTCACGAGGTTTAGAGATAGCTTTGGTAATAAACAAAAGGAGAGGGCATATCGGTCACATAATATACATTAATAGGGGCCGATTCCAAAGAGTCAATACTCCAAGCATCGGTGAACCTACATTGACCATTATATGGTACCTTGGGAATTTTACCAAATTCTTCAAGAGAGTACACAATGGTTTTTCCATTGATGGGAAATCTTTATGGATAAACCATTATTGATGCACATTAAAGTGAAAGAACTAAAGAACTCAATAAGAAAGGAAGGAAATATTGGCTCATCAATGTCAAGCAAACAATCAAAGCCAATAGATTTGAACATGTAACGAGTAAGATCAAACCCTTCAAGATTGGGCGAGACAATACGTCTTTCATGAAAACAACGATGATCGAAGGGTATTTATAAGAGAACGAGATTGACACGAATTGGCAAGAACAAGCATGTACTCTCTAGTTTTCTCATGATCGTTTTGAGATTCCAAAGGCATAATTAGTACCTATATAAAACAAAAAATATTTCCACAATCACTTTACATATAGTAAAAATAAAAAATCACAAGAATGTGCTTAATCAATTTCTTGACTAACCAAAAGATAATTCCTTATCCTTCTTATGTTCACAATTTATCAATTTCATTTTTGACAAATGCATATGAACTATGTGAATTAAAAATGAACTTGAACATTGGTTTTAAAAATTCGTTTTTAGGTAAGCATTAACAATGCAATTACCAATGTGTTCAAGGGTTCGTATCAATTCCATCATTAAACCATATTACTTTGATTAAAATTCAGATTTGTTCAATAATTGGGTTTAGTGAAATCACAAGGAATATGAACCTAAGGAATCATAGCACTAAACTATGGATACCCACATTCCTAATTTGGTTCTAATTCAATTTAATTTTGAAAATCCCCAATTATGAAAGTAAGAACCCTAGAAAAAATTAGTTGAAACTGAATAAAGATACTTATAATCAATTGACGTTAGATGAAGGATGAGTGAAACCCTTGTCTTGGAATCATTTAATTTGTGTGATTTGAAAGGTTTTGAAACTTGTTAATGGAGGTTTTATGTTCTCCCTCATCGCACCATGAAAAAGAAGGAATAGGGTGTGTTTGAAAAAGTGTAAAATAATAAAACCCAGATTATTTTATGCTCAGTGGGGTGCGGCTCCTTATTGATAAAGAACCGCTCATAGGACCTCGCCTATTTAAGGAACCGCGGGCAGAGCACATGTTTTACCCATGAAAACGAAAGAAATTTTTCAAACCAAGTTTTTTAAAAACACTTAAAACATATATTAATCCTTTTGGAAATCATTGGACCACTTCAAGACTAGGTTATAATGCCTTAGTGAAGGATTACGAGTTGAATCGAGATCGAAAAAGACCGAAACGAAAAAACGACTACTCATAAGAAATAAGAGAGAAGAGAGGAACCAAGAGGAGTGAATAAAAGCCAAGTATCAATACTCAGGAGATGAATGAAAATCTTCAAGTTGTAGAAACGAAGAGCATGTGTCATATATAGTGGTTTAAGACGTGTCTTTCCAACGTAAGATAAAACGGCTTTGGTAATGAACCATACCAAGCTATTTTTGATATACAAAGTAAGAGAACTTACTAATAGATGTCTTAAACTTTTACAACATGAGCAAGAGTAAAGATTCACTTTCTCTCCCACGTGATCAGACAAAAATCGTTGTTAAAGGTCACAATGATAAATATCCTTGGATTATTTCAATTGCAAATGCATAGTATCCTAACTACAACATATGATGTAGTTTGGTATCTTAAAGTATTAATCAATCAACTTAGAGATGACCTTAATTTCACATAATACACATGATATAAGGCCTACTAATCGTTTTAAATTGCAAACCATATAAATCATGCTTGATACTTTAAGCCACTACTAATTCACTCTACAACTCCTATGTGAGTCAAGTATCTAAGACCATGAAGGTTTGAGAAAGTGAAAGAATAGAATCACATACCATAAATAAATGTCAAGTCAAGGATGCCAAGAGCAATCACAGAGTCAAGTAATGATAAAAAGAATGATAAAAAGGCATGTGGAAGGACGAAAATGTACCTTAGCCACAAAGTGCGTCCCAAGTCTTCTATGGACCAGTACAACACCCGAACTCGACCAAAGTGCATACTAAGTCTTCAAGGACTAGTATCACATTCACCAATCTTGATATCATCATCCCATGATGTTGGAGATCAAAAGGAGATGAGTCTTCAACAAGTGTAAGTAACTCAATCCACAACCAAATTAACGATTAGTCTTCATGAGTACCTACACAAAGCAAGATTCAAACCAGTAGATACATTTCAAGAGAAAATCTAAATGCATAAAAGCTAGTAATAAGAACATAATCAAGATGATATAACAATACTTTTAAGGTATATTTTTAGAGAAAAAGTAGTTTTGACCAAAACGAAAATTTAGAGCATCCGACCCTTCTAATAAGTAGAGACAATAGATTGATCCAAGCTTTAAAGTACAATATACTTCAAAGATCTCGTGTGACCATCGCTCTGATACCAATTGTAAAAACTAGAATGGTTGGGGGTATGTGTGTGTGTGTGTGTGGGGGGGGGGGAGTTGAATAGTTTCTATGATTAAGGTCCTAATTAAAAATTAGGTTTGTCCCCAAATTACCTTTTTCTTGAAAACTAGTTTCATAGTTGTTAAGTCAAGTTCCAAACCAATTGCTATATCTAGTGATTCTGGAAATGCTATGGATGCATGTAAATATGAGTAAGTAAAGAGTAAGGAAAGAAACAACCTAAGGTAAGACACCAAGATTTATAGTGGTTCGGCAACGAAGCTCTTTCCTCGTTCCTACTTCAATCCCCGAGTACCCTTACTTGAGATATTCACTATATCCACAAGCTCCCTCCTTGGCGGAGAAAACCTTATAACGTCGCTTACATTATTTTCCGACACTAAGCTAAATGTCGAGACCTAATCTTAGCTAGGACCAATTACACATGTCGCCTACTTCACATTTTCTGATACAAGGCTAGATGTCGAGTTCTAATCCAAAGCTAGAACCAATCTTCATCGCCCATCTTCTTTTCCGACACAAGGCTAGATGTCGAGTCCTAATCCAAGCTAGAACCAATCTTCACAACTTTGCATTTGACAACTTTATATTTTTTAAACCTGAAGCGTTATAACTAGGGCTGTAAACGAACCGGATGAACATGAATGGAGCTTTGTTCATGTCCGTTCGTTTAATTTTAACCGGTCAAATAAACGAACACGAACATTTAAATGGACGAATTTTCTTGTTTTCATTTATTAAAAAAATAAGTTGTTCATGTTCGTTTATGTTCGTTCATTAAGAAACTAAACGAACGTTAAACGGACATAAACGATCGAAAATAAATGAACAAAGAAAAACAACTTAAAATTTAAGAAAATATGCAAAACATCTTGTTTTATAAGTGTTATTTTATTTAAACATATCAGTTTTAAAAGTATACAGTTAAACGATATGATATATGAACATAAACATATGATATACATTTAAAAGATATGATATACGAACATAAACAAATAAACGAACATTAACGAACGTATAATCGGACGTTCACGAACATAAATGAACGGACGTGACTGTTGTTCATGTTCGTTCATTTAACTAAACGAACGTAAAATTTTGTTCATGTTCGTTTATTTAATAAATAAACGAACATAAACGAACTTTTTGCCGAACGGTTCATGAAATGTTCACTGAACGTTCAGTTCGTTTACGGCGCTAGTTATAACAACTCAGTATAGACCAGCGGGGTATGAACAGTATTGTTTTGATACCTAGATCCACAAATGTGATTTTCAAAAGAATTAGTCTTTAAATTATTAAAGGCCAGCGACACATCTTGTTACTCGTTTGCCTTCCACGATTATGTAAATAATACTAAAAGTTATTTATTAATTATGTAAAAAAAACATAAAAAATCACATGTGATATTACGAATCACGTGTGATTTTTATGGAGGAAATTTCAAAAATAAAAATTATCGAAAATATATCAAAGTGCACGTCTATTGAAAGATAAGAATTAACCCGTCGTGATAGTGTATTTTTTCGTAGTCCGATGGTTTACTGTTTGGATGATACGTTCTTTCGGAAAAAAGGGCGGAGAATAGTTTTTTTATGGTTTGATGAAGAATAAATGGTTGAGATTTAAAAGGGGGTACGGTGCATCGTGTGTCTCGTTTTCCCCACGGTGCGAGTTGCTATACCGTCTTCTGCGTTTTTGCCTTTTGGTATTTTATTAGACATGTTATAAGGATTTCACCTCGTAATAAAATTTGGTGTTACCAAAAAAACCAATTTTTATCACCAACATGAAAACTTACTCTACCTAAAATAGGATATATGGAAGGACTAACTATCAAAAGAGACACAAGTACACCACATGGTCCCCTACCTAGATTTTTTTTTCAAAATTCCAAAAAAAAGACTTGTACTTTTGATCAACTGATCAACCCACTTAGAATTTTGACACGTATACAACCGATCAACCTTTTTTATTATGATCTTCTCCCAAAAATTTGACCTACACAATTCTGACATTTGTACTGTTCCATTGACCAACCGACGGCGGATCAATTGATCAACCTTCTTTTTGACTTTGTAAATTGAAAAAGTTAAAAAAAACTGTACTTTTTGTACAAAAGATTTTGTATATCTTTTCTTGGAAAAGAACATTTATATAAAAAATCAAATTTTTTTCTACACATTACACACATTTCACACATTACACACACACATTACACACATTGATCAAAACCGATAATTCATTTCAAAACCTCACATTTTCATCCCCTTTTTGAATCCCTTGTTTTTTCCGTCGCCTAGATTCGGCTTCATTTCAAAACCTCACATTCATCACCGTGTTGAATCCCTGTTCCGAGTGTAGGGCTTTGTTTTTAGGGCTTCAATTTTAAGGTTTCAATATCCATCTATGGATTCCCTAGTAACAGTAAGTTTTTAATTGTTATTCTTTTTAATTGATATTAATTATTTGGCTTATAATTATTCTTGTTAATTGATAACGGTCATCTCATGAATTGATCAATTGATAAACGTGGCAAATTATAAATTAGATGCCTTAATTGATAAGTTTCATCTCCTTAATAATCGTATGCTTCATAAGATGTTAGGAGTATTTTTCACTTATCAGCGAGATTTTTTAGATGCTTTAAGTAGGCTGAGGTATGATTCAATCTTCCTATATTGATGACATTAGGGTTATGCACTATGGACTTATTTACAACTGTTTGATATGTACATTCTGGATAAATTGGATGTTTGTTTATGAAGGAACGTTATTGTGATGTAGGTGTATGATGCAAAGCTTAGTACGAGGTCTAGGTTGCAAATCCTCGACAAGATAAAAAGGAAGTTGTCTGCCAATAATGTCCGTTATAAAATGTTTAAGGAAACTGTCTTTGGACCGTGGTTAGACATTAGAACATATGAGCTTGATAACCATATGATCCACTATTTGCTACTTTACCAACGCTATGTCAAGGACCCTCACGTTAATACACCATTTTACTTTGATGTTGGTAAGCATAAATTGGAGTTTGGAAGGAAGGAGTTTAGTTTAATAACTGGTTTCGTATGGGGGATTGTTCTTTAGAGTCTTTTCAGACAGCTAAGCTAAATTCCTTTCGTCATCGTGTATTTCCCGAAGTAGAAAGAGTAAAGGGATCGTTGGTGTCATACCTCGTTGTCAAACACAATCATCAATTTAACTCCCTATCCGATATTGATGCTGTCAGAGTTTGTTTGTTGTTTGCATTAGAGGTTTTTATTGGTCCACAGCTTAGACATGTGATTCCCGATGAGATTCTAAATCTTGTTGATTATATTGATTCATGGAATAACTTTCCATGGGGTCAGTACATTTGGGAAGAGTTTATAACACCGCAAAAAAATACGCGGAAAATCACTTGAGAATGGTTGCAGCAAATCCTTCTCATGTTCCATAATATACGTTACAAGGGTTTGTTTTTCCACTGAAGGTTAGTTAATTTTTTTTTCATTTGGCTATTTCTTATAGTATGATATGCTTATTACCTAATTGTAAATTCAATTTTGGATTTCTTCAGATATGGATATTAGAAAGTTTCCCATATTCAAAAGAGTGGTGGTCTAAAGAAGTAGATGTCATTCCCCGTTGTGTGGCATGGAGTAATCGTTTGGCATTTTCTAAATTAGATTATCCAAGTCTATTTCATTATAGAATTAGACTTAATACTCTTATGCCAACGGCTGATGAGATGAATACGGATTGGTTGAAAGATAGTACAGTGTTTATTGATGCTGTTTCTTAGGCTACTACTTCTCAAAAGAATGTATGCTCCAAAGAAACAAAACGATGAGATGAATACGGATTGGTTGAAAGATAGTGCAGTGTTTATTGATGCTGTTTATTCAGTCCGTCCACGTAAAGAGAAGAGATTTAGTTATATGTTGAATGATGCTGATGACAAAAAGGTTAGTGTACGCTTGCTTAGTTGATTGTCTTATGTTTATTTCTGTTTAAACATCATTCTGGTTTACCCAAGACAGGGACAAAAATTTAAGCTCTTGTTTTAAAATGTTTGAACTTCGAAGATCTTTTTAGTAATTTAGTGGCATTTCTTTTGCTTGTTGGTGTGACAGAGACCTTCTGATATGTTCTTTAACCAGACATTCTTGTATTATTCCTGAAGGATATGTAAATCTTGCTTATGTTTTAGAGAGAGAAATAGATAGAGAGATGGTGAGAACACACACACTTAGAGAGAGAAAGTGAAAGAAAAACACTTTTTCACTATGTGTAAAAATGAGGAACACACACCCTCTCCATCAAAGGAGAGGGTTTATATACCCAAGCCTTGTCATGGGCTTGGGCTTACACGTTTGGGCCGGCCTACACATGTTGTAGGCTAGGCTTGGACTTGTTAGATAAATAAAGAAGGTTAACTAAACTACGAGCTATTACATGGACTATCGTTGGAGTGACCGATCCTTCTTAATACGAAAAACGTATTTCCAACAATCTCCCCCTAAGGGAGGTCACTCCAAACAAGGGCATTACCCAAGTTACAATAATAAGATAAACCTAGCATACTATGCTTGTCTTGAGCTCGTAGTCTTCGTCTTTCTCTTTCTTTTTCTTTTCTGGTGAACATGCTAATGTGATCTTTGATATCAATCTTTGAGCATTAATCTCTTGCCTTGATCTCGTGCATCCATCACTTGTGATCTTTGCCTCTTCGTGACCTCACGTCCCACATACTTATACCTTAGTAATTCTTGAAAGCTTCAGAGTTCAATACAGCGGAAGACTTAACTTTTAGGCTTTCTTGAATTAGATGAGATATTAAGTAAATAAAGTATAAGCATGCGGGGACGACTTCTTCTTGGATTCCGCAATGCCACCGTCTTCAAATGCCGCAACATAAGTAGACACGAACGAAATGGCTTTGAACATTTCATTCTAATTTGGTAGCATTTTACCTCCGGTCGGTGAAGACCGTTGGACGATATTAGATATCGTACCCGTGACGGATAGTTTCAATTAAGTAACTTCCTGACAGGATTTCGCGGGTAAACCCGTTCTCTTTATTCGACCGTCCAAAGCTGACTGCGAACATAAAGAGTGAATCATTTGGATAATAATATCCGCATGATTTGAAGCCGTCAATTCATGTTCCTAGAACAAGTGAAATTCAATTAAGAACCGCACCATCCTTGCTTTCCAGTTGTCACGAGCTTGATTCGTATAGAATCTTGCAAGTTACCTACCAAGTGCTGTTTGAGGTTAACACTAGAAGGATTTCCACTCATCACTGTGAACACTAAGGTATCACTCTGAGTGTTCTGACAAGATCACTAAGATATTGCGTAGAGGCCTGGAACGTGTTTAAGTTCAGTTAAGAATTAAACAGCTGTTGCTTTCCAGTTATCACAAGTTTGATTCATAAAGAATCGCACAAGTCACCTACCATGAGCTTTTTGATGTTCGCTCAAGAAGGATTTCCATCTTCATTGTAAATACTTTCGTATTACTCGGATGTTCAGGCAAGATCATGAAGATTTTGCGTAGGACTCTTAAGATCTTTTCTTACTTTTCACAGTGTGTGAAGAAGCAAGGAAATATGAAAGTGTGTCCTAATGAGATATTTGATGATCTCAAATGGCTCTAGACTCGATCGTGCACTTAGGATTTCAGTGATCGGAGGCTGGAGAGGAGTGCCATCTTTTCAATACCAATTTATTCGGAGTGAATAAATCAATAGATAATGTGTTGTCTCCGTGTGATTAAAACAAATATCTTTTGAGAGATATCTGAGTTAGCTGGGATGGGTTGTGCTTTGCATCACTGGGGTTCATGATGTCTGTCTTTAATATCGAGCATCATTAAAATGATCTCAATAGCATATGTGTTGACCCGGTTTCTGCCTAAAGTTGTAAGGAGGACTTCTTTCTTTACACCCTTTATCTTTACAATTCTTTTTCATTCTTCAACCCCTTCAATGCTTACCAATACGTCATAACTAGCACCTTGTTGTGATTGTTCCAGTGCTAACTTAAGTACTTGGTCGGCATTCAGCTACGTTCACAATCTTTCTCCATCTTTCCTAAGGACTACTATTTCTAGCTATGGAATGTCCTTGGGAAGATTCCTCCGGTTCTAGAAGAATCATTGGACTTAACCTATCCTACCATCCTTATGTCACCACAATCTTCATCGTCGTGAAATAAATGGGTTTTGGGTAAGTATATGTCACCATGAAAATCCATTTTGACATAGCAAATCCATTTTGCTCCCCCTTAACATATGCCACGATATTCGAAAACATTTCGCATATGTCGGGATGAGCCAGCACATTAAGTCAAACCATTTGTGATAATATCCCATATTAAATCACATTTTCTCCCCCATATTAAAAATATTAACCCAATCGATGTTTTTAATATCAATTGATTTAATGAAGTTTTAATAAAGGTTTTGGGAAGAAAAATGCAAGTCTGTTTTATCTTCATGATATCAAACGCATGAGATATGATACCGATTTGTAACATGATCACATATTCACCATATTAGAAGAGAATTGACAAGGTTGAACCTGATAGATGAGAACATCATATGATAAGATCAAATGGTTCTTGTCAGCATATGTTGGTCGCCTCGTCACGTCTGAAGTCATCTCTTGACACCACGTGTACGATTGGTATTGTTGTCTTGACACCAGTGAGCTTGGCACGTTCGGCATCGAAGATTCTGAATGCTTGACAATTGCTCCCCCTCAATTGTTGACCCGTGTTCTATTAAAGAGCTGTAGTCGTCGTTTGAGTAGTCGCATCGTCGAGTATGTAGATACCAATTATAGATTGCTATGGTTGTAGAGATGATAGCTTCATAAAAACAAGACTTCTCTTGTTTTAACAAATAAATGCACTGAGGCGTACATAGATTTGTGTTCTACCAAGTTATAAAGTAAACTTGATCCCTTATAAGGTTTTAAAGTAAACCTTGCCCGAGAAAATTAATTCCCGTTGTGAGCCAAAGTTTTCATAAGAAATACTTGACTTTAATGTGAAAACCGGGTTGCTGTCTGAAATAACTACAAGCCATTTAGGCATGTTTTATGAAATATTTACAACTTTTGTACGAACTCTATTTATGGCGCCGTGTCAATATTAATTAACATTTCCAAGGCCGTAAATATTATCGTACCAAAAGACATGCCTTTGAAAAATAAAGTAAAAATATTTTTGGATTTTTCTGAATTTTTCAATTTTTATGGTTTTTATATGGTTTTATATTTTTGTATTTTGCTTTTGTAGATAAAAATATAAACAATATATACAAATGATCACCAAGGATACGGAGAATAGTTTTACCAAGAATATTCTTTCGCTTCATCTGCTAGTTCCTTTAGAGTCTCTGGCGAGAAGGTTCTCATTCCTAGCTTGTCGGCCAAAAATTCAATTCGAGCGCGATCTAAAGCCTTCGTGAAAATATCCGCCAATTGATACTCAGATCGGACAAAGTAAAGCTCGATCACTCCATTTTCCACTTGCTCCTTGATGAAATGGTAGCGAATGTCAATGTGCTTCGACCGGGAGAATTGAACATTGTTGCAGCATAAGGAAATTGCACTCTTGTTGTCACAGTACATCAGAATTTTGTTGAAACCTAGACCATAGTCGGTTAATTGCGATCTCATCCAAAGAATTTGAGCACAGCAACCGGACATAGCTATGTATTCTGCTTCCGTACTTGAAATTGCAGCACTTTTCTGCCTTTTCGATGCCCAACTGATTAGTCGATCTCCTAGTAGTTGCAAAGTTCCACTCGTGCTACGCCTTGTATCTTGACAACCCGCGTGATCCGTATCTACATATGCCATTAGTGCAATAGAAGAGTCCTTCGAATACCAAAGTCCCTGATTAATGGTTCCTTTAAGATATCGAAAGATCCTTTTAACAGTAGCTAAGTGTAACTCAGTATGCCTAGTTTGATACCTGGCACACATACATATAGCAAACTGAAGATCAGGTCGACTTGCTGTGATATACAAAAGAGTACCGATCATTCCACGATAAAGTGTCGGATCAACGGCAACTCCATGTGGATCTGCATCAAGCTTAGATTTTTCCACCATAGGAGTATCCACAGGGTCGCAAGATTTCATCTTATATTTCTTTAGCGATTCAAGGGCATACTTGGATTGATTGATAAAGATGCCTCTGGGACTCTGAGATATCTGAAGACCTAAGAAGAATGATACCTTGCCCATCATTGACATCTTAAACTTGGAAGACATGAGTGTCCCAAACTCATCCGATAAGGTTTGGGTCGAGGCTGTAAATATAATATCATCAACATATATTTGTACCATAATCATATCTTTACCTCGTTTCTGAATGAACAGCGTGGGATCCACCTTGCCTTTAGCGAAGCCTTGTGTAATGAGGAATTGTGACAATAGATCGTACCATGCGCGTGGAGCTTGCTTCAACCCATAGAGAGCCTTCTTAAGCTTGTACACATGATTAGGATAATTAGGATTCACAAAACCATCCGGCTGTTGAACATAGACCTCTTCCTTGATTTCACCATTCAGAAATGCCGTCTTCACATCCATCTGATAGACGATCATATTCATATGGGCTGCATAAGCAAGGAATAGTCTAATAGCTTCCAAACGGGCAACAGGTGCAAAGGATTCCATAAAGTCGATGCCCAATAATTGCTTGTATCCACGAGCTACTAGACGAGCTTTGTTCTTCAATATTCCGCCTAACTCATCGAGTTTCACCTTGTAAACCCATTTCAAAGTGAGTAACTGCACCTGATCCGGGCATGGGAAAAGTTCCCATACTTCAAGACGTATGAATTCGTTAAGTTCTTCTTGCATAGCTTCTATCCAACAGGATTGAGTAAAAGCTTGTTGCCATGTCTTAGGTTCAACTTCAGTGAGAAAAGCATCAAAGTGACAAAACATTGCACTTTCTTGTAACTGACTTCATGTGGATACCGGACAGGGCCACCAATAATAGAATCTATAGGATGATCCTTTGTCCACTTGCTGTCATGTTCACGAATCCGTGGATTGGAGTAAACTGTAGTAGGAGCGTCCTCTGAGGTGGATGACCCGGCTTGATTAGGGTCGGGAATTGGTACACCAAAGAATTGAAGTTCACGCATTTGAGAGAATTCCAAATCGTGATCATCATCATCCTCTTCATCATCAATAGGCATGACATGGGTAGTTGAAACAGGTGTTGGTTGAGAATTACTTGTTGATGGTATATCTAGACCAATTGTAGGTGCAGACGTATCTGATTGTGCAACGGTTGCTGGAGCGACAACTTCGGTTACCGGAGCTATTACCTCAGGTTCCGGAGCAACAATAGTTGGAGGAGTAAAGAATTCATCAAAGAACAGTTGAAACAACGTATCCCATTCAGTCCTAGAAGGTGGTGTAAATGACGATGAAGTAGGGTTATTTGGGACAAGACCAGAACTAATGTTACTGGGTCCCATTTCATGAAGTGCGGGTTCAGAGTTGCTTTGCTCAGAAGCCATTGCTGTCAGCTCATCAAAATCAACATTCATAGTTTCGAGGATCTTGCGAGAGTTACGGTTGTAGATTATGTATGCCTTCTTTGCGGGTGCGTAACCAATGAAAATACCAACATCAGCCTTTGGTTGAAGTTTTCCCAAATTGTCACCATCATTATTTGGATAGCAAAGAGAACCAAATACATGAAGATATGATAAATCTGGTACTTTTCCATGGAGAAGCTCATAAGGTGTTTTACCATGGCGTTTACGAATTAGTGACCGATTTTGGGTGTACACTGCTGTAGATACTGCTTCTGCCCATAAAAACAATGGAGCCTTTGCGTAAATTAACATCGTTCGAGCAGCTTCCATAAGTGTGCGATTTCGCCTTTCAACGACACCGTTTTGTTGTGGAGTGCGTGCAACGGATGTTTCATGAGATATACCAACTTCTTCATAATAATCACGCAAGATTTGATTCACAAATTCGGTTCCATTATCTGTACGAATGCGTCGGACAGTAGTGTTGAGACGCACTTGAATCATCTTGAGAAATCCGATGATGAATTTAGGTGCCTCATTTTTTGCTTTAAGAAATTTCACCCATGTAAACCGAGAGTAATCATCGACAATGACGAGGATGTACTTTTTGCCACTAAGACTTTCAACACGCATAGGTCCACAAAGATCCATATGCAACAGATAAAGTTTCTCTTGGTTGGTGTCTTCCGTCTTAGGTTTGTATGATTTCTTAGTACTTTTCCCCATTGTACACGCGGAACACAAGTGATCCTTGTGAAACGATAGTTTAGGAAGACCACGAACAAGTTCGTTTTTCGCCAAGTGATTAATAGCGTCAAAGTTAAGATGAGATAACCATCGATGACATAACCATGACTTAGTCTTCGATGCTTTGGAGAGAAGACATACGGGAGAAGCGGTCATCATGTCTTGTAGAGACAAAGTATACAAATTATTCCCTCGAGTACCTTTCAATAAATCAACCCCTTCCAAATTACGAATGAAGCAGGTATGCTCTCGAAAAGCAACTTCTAGGTTTGCATCACAAAATTGTCCCACAGAAAATAAGTTGTGACCGAGACCTTCCACATAATACACTCTCGAAATTATAACATTCCCAATATGATATTCACCGTAACCCATTATCTTTGCAATATGATCATTCCCAAATCGAACCGTACCAAGAAACTTGCTGACAAAATTTCTGAGCTGAGAGCGATCTCCGGTCATATGCTTGGAGCAACCAGAGTCCAAATACCAGAGAACAGTTTGGACCACCTGTTTTCAATAACAACAGTAGACAATGCATTGGAAACTATTGGTTCCGGAGTGTTAGCAGATATATATATAGAATTATCAGAATTGCTAACATTTTTGAGACCTTTAGATTTCCTGCGTTTTCTAATGTGAGTTTTAGCACTAACAGGTTTTACTGTTCCTACTTGCTTAGGTTTTGGATTATTTGCGGGCACTACAGTGGGATTAGACCTATTTAAAGGGCACTTGGTTCCTACAGTAGTGTCAGTGTTCCTAGTTAAAGGACATGCTTGGGTTTTGGTAGCCTTGGTACTCCTAGTTAAAGGGCACGCTTTCTTCGCTTTAGTGGGAGTGATCCTAGTTAAAGGGCACGTATTTCCTACTATCGTGAAAGTTCTACCAGTGGGGCGCCACATCCAACCAACTTGGGTTAACACTTTCCCAGTCGGTTTCCATTCTAATCCATGTTTCCGGGCATACATCTCATTCACATGGTCAATAAGGCAAGAATCATGACGACTAGAAAACATACATTCATTGCAATTCCAACATTTCAAATTAGAATTCACACTAGGCTTAGAACGCTGCACAACCGCAGAGCCTTTAGGTTTAGCTACATGATTCTTTTTATTCAAAACAGAAATAACATTCCTAGGATGGGCTTCTACTTTCTTCTTCACTTGACTACTAGATGGGGGCAAGATCCTATCATTCTTCTTGTTTCTTTTAAGCTTAGATCTTTGAGCCTTAGTAGTGGTGCTTACTCCTGTAGAAGGCAACACGGGAATATTAGAAGCTGGTTTTGATTCCGCCTTATCTTTAGTGACCAAAGTTTGAGATGGTTTAGTCCTAGGGCCCTTGTTAAGTGGTGTGACGGCTATTAGGTTCCTTTTGATTGCACTAGAGGACGAAGCTGAGACAGTGGCTGCGTTATCCACAACATTCTTACCTTTTAGAGTACGAAGTGTTTCCTTTAACTCAGCCACGACCAGATTCTTATCACAAATTTGTTCCCTCAAATCAGATATTTCCACCGACTTTCGATTCAATTGTTCAATCAATGATAGATTTTGTGTAGTGGTATTAGCACATGCGGGCTTTACTGAATCGAAGAGTCGTGTATTTTTCTGTTTTAAGTTATCAACTTTGGACAAAATCTTGGAAACTCGATTATATTGATCAAGTTTAAGATTCTCAGCGGCCTCAAGTACGTTCACACAGTTAAGCTCCTTAGATTTCTCTATTTCTATCGGCAAAGATGTAGCAACATTGTCACTTGGCTGATGCTGTTTTGATTGTAAATTCAATCGAAAATTCTTTTCAAAGTTTGCATCATCAATATTAACACCTTCGAATGACGTTTCAAAGATTTCTTGAATAAATTGTTGCTTGCATTCAAGCGAAATACAATGTGTTTGAATCTCATCAAAACGCTTTGAAAGCGAAGAATATGAATCTTGAAGCTTTAAAAATTCAGCGTCAGATTCGTGACAATTACTATCTACCACATTATCCACAGATTCAACATTATGCACAATAGAATCATTATCAACACTTTTATTCACACAGACAGAAACTATATCATGAGACATCACTTGCTTCAGAAGCTGATCATTTTGGCGTGAAACCCGTTCTATTTCAAGTAAACTGTTTTCATAAGCATCTTCCATTTCATTGAAAACACGTCTAACTTCTTCTATTTCCAAAAACAAATCTTGATCAAGATTACTAAGAAAAGCCTTAACATTGTCTACAAACAGAACAATTTCATTTCGGAACGCAGCTCTAGTGTGCTCAAAGTTCCATTCACCTTCCGTTATGGCCGAAGCCGTCGTACGTTCCAAAATGACCTTGTCAAAATCGGCTAAGTGTTGGTGAACCGCATTTAAGTTAGCGGACGCCTTGCTTACCGGTGGAATTAACTTTGTTAAATCCGTTTTGACAAGTGTAGGAGACGTACTAGGAAGGTTTTCATTTGACAAACTTTGGGGCACAAGAACTGTCAATTCTGCTAATTCCTTTTGTAAGGAATGCGTGTCTTTTTCAAAAATTGATCTTTGTTATGTTGATCATAATCAATTGTATGGAATTTTGAAAGCATTTTAGAATGAGTTTCATCCTCAAGTGATTGTGTCTCCTCAGTACTACGAACAAAAGGTGCTTCTTTCGATTTGCCAATTATGGTCATATCATAAAGACCGGGAATATATTCCTGAGCTTGTTTTGCATAACCGGGATTAGGTGGTAAATCTTGAAGACGTTTAAGTTCGAGTTCTTTAATTGATTTAGATAAAAGATGAACCTTTTCTGTGGAAGCGTATTGTTTTAAAAGCTGTTGTTCCTTGAATTTAAGAAGTTTGGTAGCATTAATTTCCGATTCAACCTTTTTAGACTCGAGAGTTTCGAAATCCATTTTAAGTTTCTAAAAATCATTGACAACCGACTCTTTTGCTTTTAATTCATTGGAAAGATTAGCTTTTAATGATTCTATTTCTTTCAAGTGTTCAATCTTTTCAAAACGAAATTGGTCAAATTCAGAACATGTTATTTTCTCTGCTTGAGGGACCATTTCAAAAGTTTTGACCTTTTCTTTATGCAACGCAAGCTCAACAGTTAGGGTGGAATTCGTATCTACGGATTGTCTGAGTGCCTTATGCATTTGATCAATAATATTTTTAGGCACCATGACCAAATCATGTTGAGCATAAGATTCCATACCCGTCGTAGCATTTGGTTGAGGTTCACACAAATGTGTAGGATTGGGTACCACATCATTTGAGTTACTAGTTCCCGAATGTTATTCGAGGTTGTCATGTTCATGCCCAACTTGATGTTGGTTATCATCAATATTATTAGATGTGGTTGGTACCTCACTGACGACATCAGAACCGTAGTGAGAGAGATTAGCAACGAGAGCAGCTTGGGCAGAGTGAATGTCATCACAATCCGAATCATATGCGTCAAGATCATCAGCTTGATAAGCTGCATTAGAAGTGGAAACGACTGCAATGCCTTCAGTATCTGCTGCCCCTGGGTCTGCAAGAAATGCTAACTCCTCTGAATCCAAAATCTTTCCCTTAGACTGAGCATCAACCAAATAAATCTTCTCACGAAACCATGCATCATCCCTTCTCCTTTTCGGCTGAGTGCATTCCCTAGCCATATGACCTTGTCCTCGGCAATTGTAGCAAGTCACAACCTTTTTAGGACCAATGGGGCTTCCATTTCCATTAGCTTGAGAATTCACAGCTTGAGCATTCACAGTCCTTGTAGGAGGTCCATATGAATTTTGCCTTCCCTGAATAGGTTGCACTGTTACTTGACCATCTTGAACAGTAGCTTGTTGTCGAGGATTTGAAGAGGTGCGGAGCTGATTGTTTGTTGGTGGAAATCCTCTAGTTGCAACAAGTTTTGACAAGTAAGCAGTGAGATGGTTTAGTACATCAGCTGGCGTACCATTTGGAGTAAAGACCGGTGCTTGGATTGGTAGAAGTTCATTAGAGTAGAAAGATTGTGCTGGTTGTGCTTCAATAGGAAAGTATCCTTGCTAAGGGGTATAGCCCATTGGAGAAGTGTTGGCTTGTGATGGTGATGTCTGATATGGTGGTTGTTGTGGAAAAGATTGTTGATGAACACTTTGTTGATATGCTTGCTGTGGCATCATTGGTGGTTGATAAGATAGTTGCTGTGATTGCTGATAGGTGTGTGGTGGTGGCTGCTGCAAGTATGATGGTTGTTGATAAGTATAGGCCATGTTTTGTTGAGAAGTGATGACGTATAGTCCCCAGCCGGGTCATGAACCCGGCCCAAGGGTACTACCCGTATCCGGCCCATCATATATGGGTGGGATAAATGTCAGTTAGGCTTATGGGCTTGAATGAACAGTAACCGCACACACGTGTGCGGCCCACGGCCCGGTACGGCCGACATAGGGTTAGACAGAATGATATTCTGTCTAGGAAGATCTTTACCCCAATAAGAGAGGATATTCACTACCAGAATTAGAAGATAACAATCATTCTAATTCTGGTGCTTATCTCTTCCTTGGGGCCGAAGGATCAGTGAAAGCCCACTAGGGTTTCACTGCCTATAAAAGGAACCCCCAAGGGTTCCACGAAGGTATCACAATTCTCTCTAAACTCACATATAACCCTAAATCGATTACTTACTCTCACGCCGGAGTCTAATCGTGGGAAACCTTCCCACGGTAAGCTTAACGCGTGTTGTTTAGTGTGCAGGATCCCAACCAGACGATTCACTTGGTGTAGGAGCCGGTACCCAGCCAACCCGAATTAAGCCTAATTCGGGTCTAGCAAGGATCAACCAACTTTTGCATCAACAAGTTGGCGCCTTCCGTGGGACCTTAACACTAAGCTAGAACAAAACCTCATCTCGATCTTTTTCAATGACAAAGGGGCATCCGCCAGTTAACCCCAGGAACGTGAATCCTGGGAATCGGAAGTCCCCAGGGGAAGGGATTCTTATTCCCAACCAATCACCTAGCCGCCTCGCAGGCGGGCCAGGTAACCGTAGCGGTCTTCAGTCCGCAGGGGTGACGAGCACGATCTCGGTGACACCCCCGCCCACTTCAACCCTGGACAACCCTGATCCGGGAAGTGCGCCAGACCCTCCTAACAAGGAGCCACGTAGACCCTTAATGGAGGAAGAAGTGGAAGCTCAACCACTCAGCGAGGATGAGCTTACTCGAGTTCTCACTCAGAATTTTGAAAGGATCGTCCCAGGGATCGCATCAAGATTGAGCCTGGGGAGAAACCTCCAAGCCCGACTCAACTTTGGCGACAGTGGACCATCCACCCCTTCCCGGAATCGGAGAAAAAGGACTCAGCCTCGGGAGCAGGGAACCTTTGAGGAAGACCCTCAACCCCGGAATGTGTTTGAACGCATAGGGGACCGCATTATGCAAGAATTAACGCAGCCCCAAGATGGAGAAAGGCCGGATGGCTCCCCCGAGCGGCCAGATCGGGAGCTGACCAGAACCACACGTCGCCCAAGCGTGTGGGATAGGATGAACACAGGGAGGGAGGCTCCTGGTTCATCTCAGAAAAGTGGTCCCTATTCAAAAGGTCGGGCACCACCGCCGTCCCCAGATCCGTCTGGGGAAGACTCGGATGACCATCCACCCAAGCGCCGCCGGCCTAGGCGCACGCCTCCGCCACCAAATAATGATGAGTATTATGGTGGCCCCTACTATCGGGATACGGAAGCAGAGGACCTCTCGCGTCCGTGGTGTGAACCATGGGATGACCCTAGGCTCACACGGCCATGGGCGGATCCCAGGGAAGATCCGTTTACCCTCCGCATACGGAATTATTCTGAGGACACCAAACGTCGCATGCCGGCATGTATCAAGACGTATGATGGGTCCGGTGATCCGGTCGATCACCTCAAAATATTCGATACTCAGGCTAAAATTGAACGATGGCCCATGCCTATATGGTGCCAAATGTTCAATTCGACCTTGATTGGAAACGCTCGTGACTGGTTCGAGGCACTTCCCCCACGCAGCATTGATAGTTTCACGGAACTACGCACTGCGTTTGAGAACAATTATACTCAAAGGAAGAAGTATAATAGGGATCCGGTCTCATTGGCAACTGTCAAGCAACGGCCGGGGGAGTCCACAGAAGCCTTCACTGAGCGCTTCAATGACGAGTGCACGCGCACAAGAACCATGCCAGAGCTCCTGAAAATCTCCGACTACATGCACGCCATAACAGACAAAGAACTGATCAGGCGTCTCAACGACAAGCGTCCAGAGAGATATGATGACCTCATGGAAAGGGTCAGAAATTTCATAGAGGGAGAGACAGCTGTTGCCGCAGCCTACCCATCCAGAGGAAATGGGTACCGCTCAAATGACCAATCTCGGAGACAGTCGGGCGGTCAAGGCAACCAGAACAATAACAAGGGCTCGGACTATAAGAGCCAAAGCAAAGGCGGACGGTCGGACGACAAGTTCACCCCCCTAAAGATGTCCTACCGGGAGATCTTGCTGACTGAAGGGGCGAATTTTCCAAGACCTCCCCCAATGACCACACCCCCGGAACGTCGGCAGGGATGTCGCTTCTGCGAGTTCCATAATGACAAAGGACACGGCACGGAGGAGTGTATCCAGCTGAAGAAGCATATTGAGTCGCTAATCAAATCGGGCAAACTCAAGCACCTAGTTAAGGATTGGAAAGACGGAAAGGACAACAACAAGAAGTATGATAAGAAGGACCCCCAAAAGGACAAGCCTTCTACCATATACATGATCCAATCCAGGCAGCGCCGCACGAGACAGAAAATTGGCCAAAAATTTTCACGCGGCAAGGAAATCTCATTCCCTCTCATTACAGCAAGTGACGTGGTTGATGCGCCTCTCACTATTGAGATAAGCGTTGGAACACACAATGTTCGTCGCATGTATGTGGATGGAGGGTCGTCAGCAGAGGTATTGTATGAACACTGCTTTGTGCAGTTATGCCCAGAGATAAGAAGCCAATTAGTACCGGCCACGTCACCGCTTACTGGTTTTAGTGGAGTTACCATCTGGCCAATAGGGCAGTTGCGTTTGCTTGTCACCATTGGGAATGAGGAACATTCTACTACAACGTGGATGAACTTCATGGTGATACGTTCACACTCCCCTTATAATGGGATCATAGGCAGACCAGGCATTTTGGCTATCCGGGCAGTACCCTCTACGGCACACGGAATGATTAAGTTCCCCGTTGATGGGGGAATCGTTACTATTTATAACACAGTCGCGCCAACATCCGAGTGCCACACTGTGACAACACCGGCACCACCTGTACCACCCAAGGATGGAGCACCACCACCCAATTGGAAGGTGGCCATTCACCCTGACTACCCGGAACAGGAGGTATCCATAGGAGGGGCGCTCTCAGATAGCGGCAAAAGGGCCATGTGTGCACTTTTAAGCGCAAACCTGGACATATTCGCATGGGAACCAAAACACATGACGGGTGTGCCACGTACGATAGCAGAGCATAAGCTCCAGATCCGCCAAGGGTACCAACCCATCAAGCAAAAGAAGCGCGGCCAGGCGCCCGAGAGAAGTCAAGTTATACTAGAGGAAGTGCGGAAGCTGGTGGACGCAGGCATTATGCGCGAGGTATACTACCATGAGTGGTTATCCAATCCAGTCATGGTCAAGAAACATGACGGAAGTTGGCGCATGTGCATGGATTTCACGGACCTGAACAAGGCCTGCCCACAGGACTGTTACCCGCTACCAGAAATCGACTGGAAAGTAGAATCCTTGTGTGGATATCCTTTCAAATGCTTCTTGGATGCATATAAAGGGTATCACCAAATCCAGATGGCGGAGGAGGATGAAGAAAAAACGGCGTTCCACACAAGCCAGGGCGTATATTGCTATACGAAAATGCCGTTTGGATTAAAGAACGCCGGCGCTACGTATCAGCGGTTGGTGGATAAAGCTTTCGAATCACAAATAGGACGCAACTTGGAAGTATATGTTGATGACTTGGTGATAAAAAGCCACACGGAGGAGGCACTCCTCCGGGACGTCCAGGAGACATATGACACGCTGAGAAGGATTAACATGAAGTTAAATCCAAAGAAATGTACGTTTGGTGCAACAGAAGGAATGTTCCTGGGATATTTGATTGACCCAAACGGCATCAAACCTTGTCCGGAGAAGACAGACGCAGTGATACGGCTGCCGTCCCCGCAGACAAGAAAGGAGGTGCAGTCCCTGAATGGGAAGTTAGCCGGACTGAATAGATTTTTATCTAAATCCGCAGAAAAGTCATTACCCTTATTTAAGACACTCAAGAAGTGTATTAGAAAGGGAGACTTCCGTTGGACGAAGGAGGCTGAGGAAGCCTTTGGCCAACTCAAGCAGCATCTCGCATCTCTCCCCATGTTAGTAGCCCCTCGTCCAAAGGAGGAACTTGTTATGTATCTCTCCGCTACTCACGGCGCAATAAGCGCGGTACTGATGACCGATAGAGACACAATACAGACTCCGGTCTACTTTATAAGTAGAACATTACAAGGGGCGGAGCTGAATTATTCCCCCATGGAAAAATTGGTATTAGCACTAGTATTTGCCACAAAGCGGCTGCGCCGGTACTTTCAGGCGCACCCGATTGTTGTGATCACGGATCAACCAATTAAGCAGGTTATATCTAGACCAGACGTGGCAGGGAGACTAGAGAAGTGGAGCATCCTATTGGGAGGGCACAATATATCTTACAGACCAAGGACGGCTGTTAAGGCCAGATCTTGGCAGATTTCCTGATCGAGAAGCCGGATGAGGAAGAACCAATCATTAAGCAAGAGGAGGTCCCAGCGGAACCTTGGGTGCTATTCACGGACGGATCCTCATGCACAGACGGGTCCGGGGCAGGCCTCATCCTCACAAATCCAGAGGGAATGGAATTCACGTACGCCCTCCGTTTCGAGTTCACGGCCACCAATAACGAAGCGGAATATGAAGCATTAATTGCGGGTTTAAAAATCGCCGCTAGAATGGGAGTCCGCAACCTTGAGGCCTACGTGGACTCACGGCTTGTCGCGAACCATATTCTAGGTGGGTATGTGGCTAAGGAGGACAACATGGTCAGGTATTTGGAAAAAGTCAAGACTTTAATCGCAACTTTCAGTAAGTTTTCCATCAAGCAGGTGCCAAGGGGCGAGAACAAGAAAGCAGACGCCCTCAGTAAAATTGCATCCACAAGCTTCGCCCACTTGTCTAAACAGGTTTTGGTGGAAATACTCAAGGAGAAGTCTATCACGGAAGGGGAAGTGACTGCTATAGTTGAAGAGGAGGGACCTACGTGGATGACCCCAATCATCAACTATTTGACTAGTGAAACCCTTCCAGATGAGGAAAAAGCAGCAAGGCGCGTTAAAAGGAAGTCACAACATTTCGAACTCCGGGAAGGCATTCTTTACAAACGCTCTTTCTTGCAGCCGTGGCTGCGGTGTGTTGGACCACGCCAGGCGGCCTACGTGATCAGTGACATACACGAAGGGTTGTGCGGCATGCATGCAGGCCCACGATCCGTGGTAGCCCGAGCCTTACGAACAGGATACTATTGGCCCACTATGCACAGAGACGCGCGCGACATGATCCGCAGGTGCAATGATTGCCAAGTGCATAGGCCAGTACCGCGGCACCCGCAGTAGGAGCTTACACCTATCACGTCCCCATGGCCATTTTACAAGTGGGGAATTGACATTGCAGGACCATTTCCTGTAGCTGCGGGAGGGGTTAAATTCTTGATTGTTGCAATGGATTACTTTACACGGTGGATAGAAGCCAAGGCAGTAAAATCTATCACGGGTAAGCAGGTCAAGAAGTTTGTGTGGGAACACATCGTATGCCGTTTCGGTCTACCAGGAGAAATTATATCGGACAACGGCAAGCAGTTCACGGACAACCCATTTAAGGACTGGTGCGCATCGTTGAACATCAAACGGCGCTTCGCATCTGTTAAACATCCACAAACGAACGGCCTTGTTGAACGAGCAAATAGGAGCTTGGGAAACGGAATCAAGGCGCGGCTGGATGAGCGGCAGGGCAAATGGGTTGACGAGTTGTCACACGTGCTATGGGCACATAGAACCATGATAAAAACAGCTAACGGAGATACTCCGTTTGCATTGGCTTACGGCACTGAAGCCGTTATACCAGCAGAAATAGGGATGCCTATCATCCGCACGGCGGAGGTTAATGCCGTCACAAACGATGAACAACTGCGAATCAACCTAGATCTGTTGGAAGAGAAAAGGGAAATAGCAGCCATCAATAAAGCTAAGTCCAAGGCTAAAATGAAGGCTTATTACGACGCCAAGGTCAAGGGTGTTTCTTTTCGACCGGGAGACTACGTCTATCGTGCTAACGAAGCAAGTCGAGTGGAAAATACAGGAAAACTGGGCCCTAAATGGGAAGGACCTTATGAAGTCATTGAAACCTTGGGACGAGGCGCGTACAAGTTACGCGACATGGATGGCCGCGACCTAGAGCGCACATGGAACATCGCCAATCTAAAAAGGTGCTATCTTTGAAAGCTACGGCTCCCGCATGGATACTTCGCTATAGGCGGTCTCAATAAAGACCATGCAGGTTATTTGTCTTACTTGTTTTTCTTATGTTTGTTTTAGTTTCCCTTATGGACCTTTTTTAAGGACTTGTCGTCATTATTCAAACAAAAATGTAAATGTTCTAATAAAATGCCGTGGTGCCTAGCTAGCTCCATTGCCTGTTTCGTGCAAATTATTGTTTTTTTTTTTTTTTTTTTTAGATTCTTTGTTAGCCGTATGAATTTTACTTGTGTTATAATATGCCATGTTTCTTTCATATGCATTCTCTCGAAATACCGTACATGTACCATACGCCTCCAGGTGGGGTAAGAGGATTAAGTGAACCTACTAATTCAACTTGCCGCGTAAGAGGGATGCAACCCCAGCCGCACGGATCACGTATCCTTACTAGACACCTTACTCACAAGACGTTGGGGTAAGTTTCATATGCTATAGCCGTACCGTGCTCTGCATAGTAAAGACGCACGTCGCATGTCTAGTAAATTCTGACTTGTATGTATTTTCTTTGTGAGTAAGACGTGGTACATCATGCAGTATTGAACTACAATATTTCAAACACAAGCACAAATACACAGGTTTCCAAACAAATCAAAATTGCCGTGGCTACCCACGGACTTATATACAAAACGTAAAAATTGTTAGCCGTGTACATACACGGACGAATCAATACATATCCATAGATTACAAAGAAAGTGTCTTGAAATAAGGAGCATCTTAAATTGAGGGGAGAAACCTACCCATTTCCGCTTGTTCTTCCACCAAACGCGGCAACCATTCATCACTTTCTCCCCGCTTTTGGGCTTGGTCCGCGGTTCTTTCCAACACCACATCTAGGGGCTCTTCGTCAAGTACGACCCTGGTGACGTCCTCATATACAGGAAGGGTTAGAGGAAAGGAAGCATTGGAAGGCGTGCTAGGACTGAGCTTTTCCATGATTTCAGTGTTTGGGGCATCTTTGGTGGCCTCTAGCTCATCCAGGAATGGGTAATGCAGATCTTGCATCGCAGCCATGGAGGCAGTCATCTTGCTGGCGGCTTCGGGCTTAAAGAAGGTATGACGGGCGATGTCCCCACCTTTAGTGATCAGTTCAGCAGCCTCAACCATTCCTTCGTGGCGTCCATGGTCGATACCATCAGATACAAGGTTGGCAAATTGTTGTACAAAGGATGGGGCCTCTAGTACCTTCGTCACGGCCAGGCGTGCTCCATGCCCAACCATCCACCTACGGCCTGCAATGGCTGTTAGCAGTTGGGGGCATAGCACATTGTCACGCTCAGCGGCCAGGGCATCAATCACCAATTCTTTTTGGGCAACTGCCTCTTTCAGCTCTTGGGTGATGGCCCTCTCCTCAGCAAGGTCTGTCTGCATTTTTTCCATGTTTTGGACGGCCAAATGCGCGTCCTCTAGCTTCTGGTTCAGAATATCTACCTGGCTAGAGTAAGAGTGGGCAGAGGCTTCGGCCGTGCTTACCTATAGTGAAAAACGTGTTAGTACAGTCATTGTTTAATATATATGGGTGGTGCGGCACGGATATGTACCTTGGTGTTTGCAGCATCTAGATGAGACTCAAGGTGGGCTACTTGCTGATCGTGTTCACTCGCACGGGCCGATTGTGTCTTGATGGTTGCCTCAGCATTCGCTAGTTTGGATTGGAGGTCAGCAATCATGGCTTCATTATCTTCAATCATTTTTTCTCTCCGTCCAACTTTCCTCTTGAGAGAGTCCACATGCCCGAGCGCAGCTTCAAACCTGACCCTCATCGAGGTTCCCATCGCCATCTGATGTACTAGCGTCCCATTATACTCATCTGCCAAATCCGCATGACTGAGCGAGTTTACCTCTTGCACCAAGCTTGGTGGTATGCAGTTATTGAGGTACTCCCGGCACTCGTCAGCACTCCTCAATCGCGACGCCGTGGTAATAGTCCAAATAGGGTTGAAAGGTTGAGGAGCGCCGGATGAAGGGAAGTCTTGGGAAACCAGAGGTGAACCATCCTCAAAAACAGGGCCGGACTTTGTGGGGGCCGCGGGGTTTTCTTCGACAGCTTTTCCTTTCTCCTTATCCACTATGGTGTCAGAAGGAGGCGCGGCACCAGCTTGGTTGTCCCTGCGACATGAGTATTACGAAATATATTAAGTATGGCTTAAACAAAAAAAAAGAAGAGAGGACGCGGAAATTATTGCATATTGAGATAGTTTCTTACATATTGCTTCTTGCTCCTTCGGAGGCGGTTGGGGCAATTTGTGTGACGGGATCGATATGAGCGGCCCGGTTAGCCTCGGAACCCTGCGTGGCACTCCCAACAGATTGATACATGGGGTGATCCTCTCGAAGCCTCTTGGCGGGAGCATTGTGTTCACCAATCTCCACTGATGCAGTCCCTCTCGCACGGTTTCCTCTTTTCCGGGTGCGCCTGGTGAGGGGCTGCGTTGTGAGTTCAGCAACGTCCTCTTCGGCTTCCTCCTCTTCGTCCAAGTTGACATGTTGTTGCACTTCATCATCATCATCATCGCCCATCAGCCGGCGGATGCTGGAGTCGGTTTGTTCAATGTTGTCTCCCTGTTGTTCTCTATGAAGTGAGGAGTGCCCGACACCTCCTTGGTTCATCTGGTTGTTACCCTCATCATGGTCTCCATGTTCTTCGTCAGAATGGGGATCAGGCACGGCTTCCAAGGCAACCGTCACTGGTCGGGTGTGCTCGAGGAGGGGTTGTTCATTTTCACGAAGAGGACGGAGACCTTCCGGCACAAGCTTTGGATCGCCCTGGCGCAACAGTCCAAAAAAGTTCATCTCTGTCCAGCACAAAACAATAGATGTTGGTTATTATACAAACACATGTATACATTCTTATTGACGTACGGATGATTAGCCTACCTTCGCCCTGCCTTCTCCAAAAAACAGGATACCTATTCGAGGGACCAAAGTAATTGCGGCTAATTCCTAGCAAGCATAAGAATGATTCCGGTAGGTTTCTGTGGAATCCAGTCCTATTTAGATCTAACTCTTGAGAGTGAAGGGGATTGTATGTACTGGCGTGCGGCTTAGGATCGTGCGGGAATCTGTTCCTAATAATGAAATCACCCGGCCATACCACTGCGTCAATGAAAAAGTAATGGTCATACCAGTTTTTCAGTGAATCCATTGGTTTGTTGTGTGATTGTGGGCTGTTGGAGGCTCGTTTTTTGAAAGATACCCAACCGTTCACTAGGTTTGGGGTGTAAAACAACCTAAATAACTCTACGGTTGGGGGGATTCTTCTAGCACGGCAAAGAATCTCGAATTGGCTAATTTTACAGGCACCTATGCAGTGGAGTTGACTAATGTGTACATTGTAATATCCTAACAAATCTACGAGAAAGTGGGTGAAAGGAATACGGTAGTTCGCCGCGTCAAACAGGCGAGTATAGAGGCCTATCTTACCCGCTGGAGCCTCAGTTATGAGGTCTCCGACGCCAGGAAGTGAGGGGTGTAGGTTGGAAGGGATGAAGTAATTTGTACAAAAATGGTTTAACTGGTCTTGGGTCATGACATTTAGCACGGATCCGATGGTAGGGCTGTTTCTATTAGCCATTACTAAAAAAGAGTGTAAGGACGTGGTATTCTAACCTGCGTGTGAAGGGATCCGTGCGTACTTGGTTCAAGATAAGAGGAAAGCTTTAATGGCAGAAATGGAGGTTGTGAACTGTGTGTTTCACACAGCCGTAGGGGTGGCTTATTTATAGGGTTACCTTGAGGGTCACAGCCTGTTGGATATGTGACACGTGTTGGCCACTATTCTTAATCGTGTGGCTAGGGGGCAAGTGGCAAGTGAAACGTCAGATGGGACCCACGGGTCATATCTGACCCACACGTTTGCACTGCTCAATGTTCTGACTGTCTGCACTTTTGTCAGTCTAACAAGTCAGATGAACAGTTGTTCATGTCGGTTTATGCGGCTCTAACGTAAGACTTGACATTTAATGATATATTTAATTTGTCTCGGCTACCATGTATCGAGCATCATTGTCCTTTGTTATGAATTCCTTGGTACGTCCGGGAGCATTTTTGTAGTCTAGAGGTTCCACCTACGGTTGTAACAACTAGACTGGGGGGACATGATGACGTATAGTCCCCAACCGGGTCATGAACCCGGCCCAAGGGTACTACCCGTATCCGGCCCATCATATATGGGTGGGATAAATGTCAGTTAGGCTTATGGGCTTGAATGAACAGTAACCGCACACACGTGTGCGGCCCACGGCCCGGTACGGCCGACACGGCCGACATAGGGTTAGACAGAATGATATTCTGTCTAGGAATATCTTTACCCCAATAAGAGAGGATATTCACTACCAGAATTAGAAGATAACAATCATTCTAATTCTGGTGCTTATCTCTTCCTTGGGGTCGAAGGATCAGTGAAAGCCCACTAGGGTTTCACTGCCTATAAAAGGAACCCCCAAGGGTTCCACGAAGGTATCACAATTCTCTCTAAACTCACATATAACCCTAAATCGATTACTTACTCTCACGCCGGAGTCTAATCGTGGGAAACCTTCCCACGGTAAGCTTAACGCGTGTTGTTTAGTGTGCAGGATCCCAACCAGACGATTCACTTGGTGTAGGAGCCGGTACCCAGCCAACCCGAATTAAGCCTAATTCGGGTCTAGCAAGGATCAACCAACTTTTGCATCAACAAGAAGCATATTTGCAAGTGGATCATGAACTTGAGGTGTAGACAACCGAGCCTCGATCACATGGCATTCGTGTTGTTGAAGAAAAGCTTGAAGTTGATCCACATTGGTGTTATGCAAGTCCTTAGCCAATTTAACATCCGTCACGTATTTTTTCCATTCTGGAGGAAGAGTGTTCAAATACTTGGTGTTCAATTAAAAGGTAGGAATTGCCATGCCATAGATATTAAGCTCATTCAACAATAGGGTAAATCTCAGATAGTAATCATTGAGAATCTCCCCTGGCACATAGGCAAACTTATCAAAAGTATCATAAAGCTTACACTCTCGTTCTTGTTTAGTTAACGAGGTGCCTTGCATTAGAACCCAAATTCTATCCCATAACTCTTTGGCAACTTTATGTTTGCTGACGAGTTTGTAGACATCTGGAGGAAGGGCTTGGAGAATGATGTTTGTAGCATACTTATCACATTTGTCTTGAATCTTCATATCTCCAGTCAACTCACCCGTTGTGCGAGGACGAGTAGTCGTACCTTTCGTCACTGTACCATAATCTAATGGTCCATTGAGCACCGATGCCCAAATGAGATGTCCATTCTCTTTGTTCAACATGTAAAGTTCCATTCGGGAAGTCCAATCCTCGTACATAGACTTCTCCAACATTGGTGGACGATTATCCGTACCCGAGAGGATGGACTTATCCGTAAGAGATGTGTACTCCATTTCGATAAGTTAAGATTTATAAACTTGATCGGTCAATGAAAGAAAGTAAATGTGTTTGTTGTAGTGTGTTAAAAGCCTAGAAATAATGTTAAAATCCCCTAAATTATGTTCTCGATAAACCAAAAATTCCAAGATGAAATTGCACACGATTCCACAAACTGCAAGTTAAAAATTTTCAAAAACACGTTTTTGAAAAAATGTTGGATCGTACTCAGATCGCACTCGTGGATCGTACCCTATGATCGTATTCAGATCGCACTCCTTGATCGTACCCAACGATCGTACTCTGATCGCAACAAGTGATCGCACTCACTATGATCGTACCCAACGATCGTGCTCTGATCGCAACGAGTGATCACACTCACTATGATCGTACCCAACGATCGTGCTCTGATCGCAAGGAGTGATCGCACTCACTATGATCGCACTCAGATCGGACTCCCAGATCGTAATGCGATCGTACTCCCTTATCCTAGTCAGTGATCGTAGCGAGGATCTAAGTTATGATCGCAGTTAGATCGTAACAATGGATCGTGACTATGGATCGCAAGTAGAAACCCCCAGGGTTCTACTTGCTTCGTGTGAAAATGGATCAAAAATGGCGAGAGAATCAAGAACACAAACACAAGAACTAAACAATCATCCCATGGCTCTGATACCATTTGAAGGATATGTAAATCTTGCTTATGTTTTAGAGAGAGAAAGAGATAGAGAGATGGTGAGAACACACACACTTAGAGAGAGAAAGTGAAAGAAAAACACTTTTTCACTATGTGTAAAAATGAGGAACACACACCCTCTCCATCAAAGGAGAGGGTTTATATACCCAAGCCTTGTAATGGGCTTGGGCTTACACGTTTGGGCCGACCTACACATGTTGTAGGCTAGGCTTGGACTTGTTAGATAAATAAAGAAGGTTAACTAAACTACGAGCTATTACATGGACTATCGTTGGAGTGACCGATCCTTCTTAATACGAAAAACGTATTTCTAACAATTCTAATTCAAAAAATGTATATAAATGATGCATCAATCTTGAGGGTTTTATTAACAAAGAGAAGATGTTTATAGGTTTATGGAGGGTAGGTCCATAGGTTTACAATAATGTTGATTGGCATTTAAAACCGCCTTTTATCAAAAAGCAATAAGAAACAAGGCGCTGTAAGTAGTTAACTGGTCGTCTTTCCTGTAATGTCTACTCTTATATTTAGTTTCTCTGAGGTGAGTTGTACATAGAACATAAACTAATAAAAGAAGAAAAGAATCAATCTCAACCATTCATTTTTTCAAAAAAAAAAAAAAATTAATCTTTCACCTTTTTCTTAAAAACACCATATCTTTCAAACGATAAATCGTTAGATTACGAAAAATACACCATTGCGACGAAAAAATTCTTATCTTTCAGTAGATATGCACTTTGATATATTTTTGACGATTTTTTATTATTGCGATTTTCGACTATAAAAATCACATGTGATTCGGAAAAATTACTTGTGATTTTTTTATAAAAAAATTAATTTTTTTTACAGAATAAATAAATAACTTTTATTATTATTAATTAGTGTAATTATTTACATAGTCGAATGTAAACACGTAACAAGTTACGCCACTAGCTTTTTCATATAGTTTCGATGATTTTTTGTTGAAATTTTCGTCAAAAAAATTACACATAATTTGTAAAATCACTTGTAATTTGTAAAATCAATTGTGATTTGTATTTCTAAAATGCATGTGTGATTCCATATATCGCATGTGATTTCATAAATTTACGTGTGATTCAAGCATTCCAAAACCGTAACATTTTCTAACAAACCCACATTAGATGAATCACATGTGATTTTTTTTAATCTGTTTTCATTTATGTAAAATAATAAATCACTTGTGATTTTAGAAATCCTTAAATTATAAATGATTTTACACATTCACATGTGTGCTTTATAAAGTAATAAATCACATGTGATCCGTGAGTGCGGAAATTAAAAAAAAAGTCGTTGAAAGTACATAGAAGTACGTATCATTAAAAAGAAAATTTATCACAAATCACATGTGATTTGATAAAAATCATGTCATTTGACACAAATCACAAGTGTTTGAAAAAATTACTTACGATTTGGCGAAAATTATGATTTTGGATTTAGTATAAGTAACTTGTTATTCGGATCAATCACATGTAATTATCATTAAATCACATGTAATTTAAGCAGAATTACATGTGATTAAAATAAACTCATAACTAATTCAAAAGCAAATTTGCTTTATATATTTTACATGAATCACATGTAAAAACACATAGAAAATCACATGTAATTCAAGTAAAATTACATTTGATCAAAACAAAATCACATGAAGCCAGTTTACTTTGTATATTTTATATGAGTGACAACAAAACGTTTTTATATATTGACAGAATTACATGTGATTCAAACAAAATCACATGTGATTCATCTAAAGTGTGTTTGTTAGAAGAAGTTAAGGTTTCGAAATTTTTGAATCACATGTAATTATCATTGAATTACATGTTATTCAATGCAAGCAAAATCACATGTAATTATCATCGAATTACATGTAATTCAAGCAGACAATTTAATATATTAACAAGATTACATGTGATTAAAATAATCACATGTGATTCATTTAAAGTTGGTTTGTTAGAAGAAGTTAAGGTTTTAGAATGCTTGAATCACATGTAATGCAAGCAAAATCATATGTAATCATCACAGAATCACATGCAATTCGAGCAGAATTACATGTGATTCAAACAAAATCACATGTAATTTAGAAGCCAATTTGTTTTATATATTTTACATAAATGAAAACAGATAATACATAATTCAAAAAATCACATGTGATTCATCTAATATGGGTTTGTTAGAAAAAGTTACGGTTTCGGAATGCTTGAATCACATGTAATGCAAGCAAAATCACATGTAATTATCACCGAATCACATGTAATTCAGAAGCCAATTTGTTTTACATATTTTTTTTTGGGTAAAGGGGACTCCACCCCGGTAAAATGAACATATTTTATATTAATGGCAACAAACAATTTAATATATTGACAGAATTACATGTGATTCAAACATTTTAATTTAATTCACATAAATCACATGTGATTTTAAAGTAATAACGAAAATATTTTTGTCATTTAATAGACGGTTGTTTCATATACTTTTAACGATTTTACAATGTTGAAATTCTCGTCAAAAAAAATACACGTGATTTTTACAAATCGCACGTGAATTTACAAATTCAAATGTGATTTTTAAAATAATAAACCAAACATGAGTTTTCGAGAATTACATGTAATTTTTCGAGAATCACATGTGATTTTTTTACGAAATTTTTTAAAAAAAGTTCGCCGGAAGTATATAGAAGTGCATATGTATAGAAAGATAATTTAATATCCGTCGTGGCGGTATAATTATTTTTTCATAACGATTAACGGTTTGAGAGATATTTAATTTTTAAGAAATAGGATAAAAATGTGTTTTTTTAATTAAATTTAAAAAAATTAATATATATCATTATATGTTATTTAAATGGATGATAGAGATTGCTTCTTTTTTTCTTTTTTGCATGCATGTTCCTTAAGGAACTTTTGTTTAGTTTTCATCTACTGGTTTTCACCTTGTGGCGAGGCTTTGCGGATATTTGAAAAACAAAGTAGGCACAAGATGATTGACACAAATTTCTAGAAGCGATTACATACTTAGAAACTTTATGAGATATATTGGTCACACTTGCTTTATGAGATATATTGGTCACACTTGCTTTATATAGACATAGATATAGCGCTAAATTTTGAGTTTTGGTGGTAATAGGTATATAGTTTATAGTAAAATATTTGAAACACTTCTTCCTTTGCAGCATTGTGCAGGGGTGAACTGTTTGGCAGTATTAAATCCTTCACAACCAGATAACTCAATTTACCTCTTCACTGGGAGCCGTGATGGTACATTAAAGAGATGGGAATTGAGCGAGGAGGATGCCACCTGCTCAACCACCTTTGAGTCTCATGTTGACTGGGTATGTTTCGTCATTTCTAGTAACTTTACCACCCATCATTGCTTTCACTGGAAAACTTGTTAATGGTCTTTAGATGTTTCTATTAGAACTTTGGAGAACAATGAGAATTTGAAATCTTAGCCTCCTGATACAAAGAATAATTGTGCAATATTATTTTATTTAGACTGATTATATACTATTTGATAATCACACTTAGATAACCAGATTTAAAAAATGGGTTGTGGAGAGTAGCATTTTGATGTGCATCCGCCGTTTTAAGTTGGTAATAAGTTAAAAAAAATTGAGCGGCAAATATGATTATGTAAAGATATCATATGTCTAAAGGACCAAAAAGGACATTTATCAAGGAGATAAAGTTTTTGTTTAATGGACTAGATGAGTCGAATACTTTCAATGTAGTTTAAAAAGGGAGAACAGGTACATTTTGTTTTTCCAGAATTCAAATCTGTATATCCAAACACTAAAAACTGATCATTGTGGCTTCATTACGTTTACTTCTGGTTAACTACAAGCGCATATAGAATAATGTGGGGATGTGTGGGGATGTGTACAGGTGAATGATGCGGTCCTTGCAGGAGGGAATACCCTTGTATCCTGCTCCTCGGATACTACCATCAAGGTTTGTCTTCAGCGTTAGATAATTTTTTTTAATCAACACATCAGCACTTACACAAATTTGAACTTAATATTGTATCTCATTCTATTACCAGACATGGGATTCCTTATCCAGTGGAACTTGCACAAGGACTTTCCGTCAACACTCAGATTATGCGACCTGTCTTGCTGCAGCAGAAAGAAACGTAATTTTCTAGCAAATATATTCTTGAAACAGTTTTTATACGTCTATTGAAAATTCATCATCTTCTTGTGTGCTTATGATTGTAGAGCAATATTGTTGCCTCTGGTGGGATGGGCGGTGAGGTGTTTCTTTGGGATCTTGAAGCCGCACTTGCTCCGCTCAACAAGTCCAGCGAGGCAGCTGACGATGATCGCGCAAGTGCTACTAATGGTCCGGGAAGTTCAGTGCCAGTTACTATCCTACGTACTATCAGCTCTAGCAACAGCATTTCATTGCAAGCAAATGTTCCGCAGGGATACGTTCCTATTGCTGCCAAAGGCCATAAAGAGTCTGTGTATGCGTTAGCAATGAATGAAACTGGAACTCTTCTGGTTTCTGGTGGAACAGAGAAGGTAGTTCTGGCTTAGTTCTTATCTTTGGGAGAATGGAGCCATGTGCAGCAAACATAAGTTATGGAGTTAATCTCTTATAATCTTTAATTTGGTGTAGGCTATACGTGTATGGGATTCAAGAACTGGTTCAAAGATGATGAAGCTTCGAGGACATACAGATAATATCAGGGCTTTGCTTCTTGACTCCATCGGAAGGTTTGTTCTGCTTGTATATTATTTGTTTGGTAACCATGGTCAAAACTTCAATGGTCATATAACTGGTTGAACATTTTCCATCACATGCACATGTTGCTTTATGAACAATGATGGCTCCCTTGTCTTCTACGGTAAATCATAGTATTGTGACCTACTAGAAAGTTTGTGGCTCGATTTTTAGTTTAGGGATTAATGTAACTTCATAAAAGAATATGGAAGGCTAGAACAACATAGGTTATGTGAAGCTAGTTTTGGTGTTTGTTGTTTTCATGCAGCACAGTAAACTTATCTGTTTTGATCATCAATTAACAAGTTTATATTTGATTATTGGGTTTTTTCATGATTTTTTAATCTCATTGATGCAGATTTTGCTTATCAGGATCTTCTGATTCCATGATCAGGTAGACACTCTAGCATTGAAGTATTGCTTTCTTTTGTGGTATTTTTTTGCTTCGTGGGTATAATGTTGGTACTAAATTTCTATCGTTTATAGATTATGGGATCTTGGGCAGCAGCGGTGTGTGCACTCATATGCTGTTCATACAGATTCTGTTTGGGCACTTGCTAGCACTCCAACGTTCAGTCATGTCTATAGCGGTGGAAGAGATCTATCTGTAAGCTCTTCTAATATGTTCCGTAGGTTTATGAGGTGACTCTTTGCAACTGATATGTGTATGATGTCTGCTTGTAGTTGTACTTAACAGACCTTCAAACAAGGGAGAGTATATTACTCTGCACAGAGGAACATCCAATTCAGAAACTAGCAGTGCATGGTGATAATATATGGGTTGCAACAACCGATTCTTCTGTGCATAGATGGCCTGCTGAAGGACAAAACCCTCAGAAGGTGTTCCATAGAGGCGGTTCTTTCCTCGCTGGAAATTTGTCATTTTCAAGGGCTAGGGCATCCTTGGAAGGATCTACCCCTGTGAGTTGAATATATATACTTCTCTTTTCAGTTGATCTTTTTCTTTTCGAAAGAAGAATCGATTATTTTCTTAAATATATTGGACTCTTTTACAAACTCACATTTCTAATGAAATGCAGGTTCCTGTTTATAAAGAACCAACCTTAAGTATTGATGGAATCCCAGGGATAGTGCAGTGCGAAATTATGAACAATAGAAGACATGTTCTAACAAAGGTAACATTCAAACATTCTCTCATTGTACTTTTGTGGTAGATTAAATTTAAATGGGTACTGTCAGCTTCTGTGGTTCTTCATTCTTTGGGTGAGCATGGTGAACTGGTGCAGAGGTAGCCAGATGGGTGGGTTAGGTAATCGAGACAAATTCGAGTTGTAAGGAGTCGTTTTTCTATACTAAAGATTAGGCTGACCCACAAACATGTTTTAGTTCATTGTTTTTGCCAAATATAGTTGATTTATAAATTATGATTACAATGATAACATTGTTACAATAATATTCTAGATCTTGAGATAGAATGGTTTAGCAGGTTGTGTGCTCAAAAAATTGACGTTGGCTTTCAACCTGCTTAACTCGTACCCCTTTTAGCTAAGTTATTGGATTTGGCCCGTTTGAGATTAGTAACGGGTCGAAATTGCCACCTCCAAACTGATTATTTGAAATGTGTCATTGATAGGATAATTCTGGTTCTGTGAAGCTTTGGGAGATCACTAGAGGTGTTGTAATTCAAAACTATGGACCCGTTTCATTCGAGAAGAAGAAGGAAGAACTGTTTGAGATGGTAGGGTATTACTAGCCCTATAGGAATTTACCATTTTTTTCAACTTGTTGACTTTATTATGTTTCTCCAGGTAAGCATTCCTGCTTGGTTCTTTGTAGATAGTAAGCTCGGGAACTTGTCTGTGCATTTGGATACCCCACAGTGCTTTTCAGCAGAGATGTATTCTGCTGATCTTAACATCACTGAGAAAGCAGAGGATGATAAGGTATATACATTTTCTGTAATTTTCGGTACCTTTGCTCATATATGAAATGCCATACATGAAGTTATCATATGGGGCAATTTTTGATTTATTTGGGGTTAGGATTATGAAAGTAACAAGATTTTGAACAGGTTAATTTGGCACGAGAAACCCTCAAAAGACTATTGGCTCATTGGCTGTCTAAGAAAAAGCATAAACCTGGGTCCCAACCTTTGGTGAATGGAGAAATACCTTCTGGCAGGGATATCTCTTCTAGGAGTATTACACTTTCAAAAGTTGAGGCAGATGGTAATGCAGAAAATGATTGTGCAGTATATCCTCCATTTGAGTTCTCAACTGCTACACCTCCTTCCATTATTACCGAGGGTTCCCAACTTCCCATAATGGCCAATGGAGGAAGAAAACTACTGAAATGGATGGAACCGAAGACGAGAAGGACTTACCTTGGTGGGTTTTAGATTGCATTTTGCATAATCAAATGCCCCCAAGGGTGATGGTTTATGATTATCATAACAATTATAAAAACCCTAACATAGATCAAAGAGCATACAGCGGAAGCAGATTAACAAGATCTTTAAATAACACAATTATAATTAATCAAGGCTAGGGTTACATACCTTTTCCTTAGCAGAATGATCACCGGTAAAAATAGATCAAGAACACTACCAGGATGTAATCTAAAATAAGATCACACCACGATCTTGTACACACGTGATACGATGAGCTAATCGTGAGTCTAGCACGAACAGAACCGAGCCTTCCAAGTCTATGGAAGATCTACCCAACAACCCTAGAGAGGGGCTAGGACTAGATCTAAAATAGCTTATAGAAAATCAAAGATAAACCCTAATATGGGTGTGTTTGGCCGGCGGTTAGAGCAAAGAAAAGAGAGAATGGAGTAAAAAATTATGAGGCTTTAGGTTTGTTTATATACACCTTGGAAAACTTCTCTTCCAAGGTTAAACAAGATAAAGCAAGAAAATCTTTTCCCTTCTCTCTTGTCTCCTCTATTTAGGCCGGATATTACATGTGTTAAAAGGGGGTTTCCAGAACTTTCTGACACCTTCTTTTAGCTTCTTTAATATTCTATAACGATCGTTTAAAACTTAACCTTTAATTACTTAACGGTCGTTAGCTGCAGTTTGATTTAATAAATATAATAAATATATTTAATAAATAAATTAACTCTTCACGTAATGTGTGCAATCCCGTGATCTCGAGTTCGATCCTATCACACGACTATCGATTTTAAAGTCCATAAACTTTCAGCTCCCACTTGGACAAAATTCGAATGTCGTGATCACATTGATTAGCGTCTAGTTACACTAACAATGTCACTAGTACAACTCGAGTAAGGCTTCCTGGACAAAACCTTTTAATGATATATAATCATTATTATTATCCTCTCATTTCAAATACATTGTTAATAAGGATATGGATCTTAGTCATTCCTTCATTAACTATTCTGTTTCTCGTTTACGGATATAGCAAGATTACCAAAACACATTTGGGTGTGGCCACACAAACATCTTACTATTCCCCCGAGGGGCCCAGTTGTATTTATACTTCAAAATAAATTTTGAAGGAAACGAATCCCATTTCGACTACAAGCAAAACACATGAACTTCGCAACACTTCTGAAAATAACCCTTATGACTACCAGTTACGTTTAGCGTTAGGTTACCTTACAGAAATGCACTATATTCAATGCAGTTTTCTGGTATCTCAGGTCTAAGGATAACTATTTATGATTTACTTAATGACAAAGATCCATAAAGTAAAATCACATAGTTGGGATAAGTCCAATATTTGATCTATCAAATATCATCCAAAATTGACCAATATACTTTCAAGTATACTCTGTCACTATTTTGAATTGTCTTAATAAAATAATACTCCCATATTATTAATCGACAACGGACATTTAGAAACATCAAAATGCTCATGGATTAAAACATGTAAAATAGGATACAAAATCAAATAACAGACAAATAAACGAAATCCAATCTTTATTTCATCAATTCAATAATGTCTTACATCCTTTATCCAAATACTAATCAACAGATTTATTGCATGAATTCGCTAGCTAGTTGCAGCCCAATTGCCTTGGCATGCTTAACTACCTTTGGCCTAGACAAAGCCTTAGTAAAAGGATCAGCTACGTTATCATCTGTGTGAACTTTTATCAATTTTATTTCTCGAGCTTCCACTTGTTCTCGAACGTAGTGATATCTACGTTTAAAGTGTCTGGCGCCCTTCATGACTCCAGGGTCATTGGCGAATATTATTGCCGCAGAGTTGTCGCAATATATATCAATAGGTTCTTTAATTGAAGGCATCACTCCAAGATCTCCAATAAACTTCCTAATCCAAACAGCTTCCATTGCAGCTTCTGAAGCGGCCATGTACTCAGATTGAGTCGCATGCATAGCAATGGTTTTCTGCTTACTGCTCTTCCAGTCAACTGCTCCTCCATTGATGACAAACACGTAACCCGTCTGAGACTTCGTATCGTCTTTATCACATTGCCAGGACGCATCACAGAATCCTGTTACATTCAATTCTGTGTCTGGTTTACCCCCGAATACCAAAAACACATCTTTCGTACTTCTCAAATACTTCAAAATATGCTTAACAGCAGTCCAGTGGGACTTCCCTGGATTCTGTTGGTATCTACTGACCAAGTTCTGAGCAAACGCCACATCGGGCCTTGTGCATCTTACAGCATACATAATAGATCCTACAGCCGAAGCATAAGGCACCTTCTTCATGTAAGCCACCTCTTCAGGTGATGATGCATCTTTCTCATGACTTAACTCATGCTTAACCTCCATCGGTAAGAAACCTTTCTTAGAGTTATGCATGTTATATTTCTTCAATATCTTATCAATATAAGCATCTTGGCTAAGACCAATTAACCGTCTACTCCTATCTCGATAGATCTTAATTCCCAGAATATATGCAGCATCTCCCAAATCTTTCATAGAGAAGCATTTACCAAGATAATCCTTAACTTCCTTAAGTCTTGGAATGTTACTTCCCATGATCAATATGTCATCGACATATAGAATTAGGAACACTACATTACTCCCACTAGCTTTGCGGTATACACATGGCTCATCACGATTTTGAATAAATCCAAACTTTTTGATTTCTTCATCAAATCGCTTATTCCATTGACGTGATGCTTGCTTCAAACCATAAATAGACCTTTGAAGTTTGCACACGCGTTTTGGAAATTTAGGATCAACATACCCTTCCGGTTGTTGCATATAGATGTCTTCATCTAAGCGACCGTTCAAGAAGGCAGTTTTAACATCCATTTGCCATATCTCATAGTCATAGTATGCTGCTATAGCTATGAGAATCCTAATAGCTCGTAAGTCTGCTACAGGAGAAAATGTCTCCTCGTAGTCTATGCCAAAAGTTTGAGTAAAACCTTTAGCCACTAAACGTGCTTTATAAGATTGTACATCACCATCCATGTCAGTTTTCTTCTTATAGATCCACCTATTTTTCACTACTTTAGCATTTTTAGGTGCGTCCACAAGAATCCAAACATCATTGATTTCCATGGATTTCATTTCCTCATTCATCGCAATTATCCATTTTGACTTTTCTGGATCAGACATTGCGGATCGATAGTTAGCAGGTTCACCAAGATCCCCTACTTCCTCCTCATCATCCTCTATGTAAAGACATAGTTTGTCCGGTGCACGTATAGTCCTTTGAGACCTACGTGGAGGAATTAATTCCGGTGGAACACTCAGACTTTCTGGTTCTACAGGAATTTCATCGCTAGTATTTTCAGAAGGCAATGTATCTTCTTGAATTTCTTCAAGATCATAATTTCTCCCACTGAATTCTTGATTTACAAGATCATTTTCAAGGAAGTCTCCATACCGAGCCACAACTATCTTGTTCTCAGCCGGATAATAAAAGTAGTAACCCATAGTTTCCTTAGGGTAACCTACAAAGATACATTTTACTGAGCGTTGTTGGAATTTATCTCCAGAGTCACGTTTCACATACGCCTCACAACCCCAGACTTTCAAATAAGACAGATATGGCTTCTTGCCATGCCATAGTTCATATGGTGTCTTATCAACCTTCTTTGTGGGAACCATATTCAGAATACGAACAGCAGTTTCAAGAGCATAATCCCAAAAAGATAATGGTAAAGTTGTAAGATTAAACATAGACCATACCATATCCAATAATGTACGATTTCTCCTTTCAGATACACCATTTTGTTGTGGAGTATACGGAGAAGTAAGTTTCTGAACAATTCCATTCTCACTTAAATAATCTTTAAACTCTTGACTTAAATATTCACCACCACGGTCAGAACGAAGAGCTTTAATCTTCTTTCCCAGTTGTAACTCTACTTCGGCTTTAAACGTTTTGAATGTTTCAAATACCTCATGTTTATGCTTAAGTAAATAAACATAACCATAACGGCTATAATCATCCGTAAACGTCAAGAAGTAGCTAGCACCTTTCCTTGACACATGTCTAAGTGGTCCACACACATCAGTATGTATCAAACCAAGTAGTTCAGTAGCCCTTTCAATATTGCTATTAAAAGGTTTCTTGGTCATCTTCCCAGAGATACAAGATTCACATTTATCAAATGATTCATCATTGATATTTTCCAAAAGCCCATCACGTTGAAGCTTTTGTATGCGAGTCTTCCCAATGTGGGCAAGTCTACAATGCCAAAGATAAGAAGAGTTCTTGTCTAACTTACTCTTCTTATTCATGCTAAAAACAGAATTATTTTTTCTCTTGGGATTTATATCATGCATGTTAATTTCAAAAACACCATTCACAGAAATTGCATCAAAATAGAATAAACCATCTTTGAAAACAGAAATTCTATTATTATCAATCGTGTGAGTAAATCGAAGATCCAACATACTAGAAAAGGAAATAACACCCCTAACAATTGTAGGTGCATAATGACAATTATTTAAAAACAGTACTAAACCCGAAGGTAAAACTAATTTAAATATTCCTATAGCTTCAACCGGTGCTTGTGCGCCATTGCCCACTTGCAGAGATTGTTCCCCATAGGATAGTCTCCTCTTCAACTCAAATCCCTGCAGGGTATTACAAATGTTAATACCACATCCCGTATCATATACCCAGGAGTTTGATTTGTATGAAAGATTACATAACTCTATCATAAATAAGTTACCTGAAGATGGTGCTGCAGCAACTTGCTCAGCCTTCTTCTTATGTTCTGCCATTTCATGGAGATAGAGAGAGCAATTCCTCTTCCAGTGTCCAGTCATCTTGCAGTGGTGACAAGTCTCATCTTTCAGAGATTTCTTAGCAAAGTTATGCTTCGGTTTTGATGTAGTCGCAACTTGCTTTCTCTTATCAACCTTGCCTTTGCCTTTCTGCTTCTTATTCCCTTGCGGTTTTGGTTTCGACACTCTACCCTTTTGTACATAAAGTACTTGAGGAGTAGCAGTGGGTGCCTTATCTTTCAAACCCTTTTCAAAGTCAATGAGCATTGCATGCAAATCATTCACTGTCTTCCCCGTGCAATGCATATTATAGTTACGAACAAAATCACCGAAGTCCTTATTAAGGGACCTATTGATCAAGTTAATAGCCATATTATGATCGAAGGGTTGTCCTAGTGCGATGAGTTGTTCCATATAACCCCTCATCTCCATGTAATGTGCACTTACGGACTTTCCAGGAGCTTGCTTGCAACTATGTAGAGCATCAACCAGATCATAGATCTCTACAGCTTGTGGCGTTTCATACACTGCCTTGAGTTCATCAAGCATCTGCTTAGGATGAAATAGCTCATACTTCCTTTGAAGTGATGGAGCCATTCTCCCTAACATTACAGCAGCCACCTCATGGTGCTTCTTAATGTTAGCAGCGTGTTGAAGCCTTTCCGCATCAGTTGCTCCTTCAGCAAGATCCTCCGGAAAAGGAGTTTCCAAGATATTGATGGTACCCGCTGCTCTCAGAACAATTCTTAGTGAGCGGTACCAATCATTGAAATTAGGGCCAGTAAGTTCAGGCCGTTCAAAAAATGCTTTGAACGCCGAGCTTATTGTCAGATTGTTTTCGGGTTGAGCCATTTCTACAGAAATAAGTTCAAACATTAGTATTTTCGATAATAAAATTCAAGAAAATAAAATTACCCCGGTAATAAAACCATAGTATTTCCTTGAAAAACTAGAATCCATATTGACATAGATTTATCACATCAGTTGATCTGCTAGTGACAAATGTATTCAACATAGTAACTTGTCGAACAATAATTGCCAAATCATATTGCAATTTCTAGATATGTCAGGGATTTACATTGCCAAAACTTTTGCATTGTAAACATGTTTTATCCCTTCTTTATGCCTTAAGTTTCCAGTTCTCACTGAGTAACTCAATTAAGTCGACTAATCTAAAGAACGTAAAACCTTCATGTGCAATCTTATTCAGTCATGAAGTTTTCTCTCCATTACAACATCGTCCGATATCTTATATGACGACAATTGTAACTTCAAGTGTTCGTCAATTAGAGGGCATATGACTTAAATTTTTAGGATATAGATTTTGGTGTCAAAATCATGTATGGAGAAGCATGCATACATCTCCATAGCATAAGTTTAATAAAACGTTTAGTAAACTTTTTGGTGAGACTAAAAGTTCATCATATATTTGCAAGTTGAGGTATTGGTTAAACCAAACAACCTTAAAGAATTATACCAATAACAACCGTAGGTAATTCCAATTTTGACGCACAGGCGAGCCGGGAATTTGGTCAGCGTAAAAGCATAGCACCTCCTTCCTTAACCGGGTACTTGACCAGCGGTGCGTTATACCCACTTTATAGTTTGTCAAAATTGAGTAGGCCGTTAAGTTGGTATTGCAATTCTAATCAACACAAATCATATGTAATTTAGGTCTCAAAACAATTCATTAATTTTTATAAGATTTAGTCCATATTATTTTCCTTAAAAAATTACCCTTGTTTACAACATACAAAAAAAACGCATGAAAACAAGTAGTACAAAAAAAAACTAAATCAAATATCCACATGCAAACAATTTATTCAAAGAACATCAAAGAACATCAAATCTAGGGTTTTTATGAACATAAAAAGTCTTCCCTAATTTTAAAACTTTGAATCAAATGAAGCAAATAGCAATCAAAATTATATGATCCGTAAAAACATGCATGTTTATTACGGATCTTCCATATTCTCTTAACAATTAAAACTAGTACGGATCGTAACCACACATGACATAACAATTAATTCATGCATAAATCTAAAGTGAATTACCATGTAATTTTAGGGTTTACAAATTTTTTTTTTTTATATATAAAAAACGGCAAAGCCATTTTGAACAAAAAAAACTAATTTTTGATAAAACCTAAAAACAACATGTAATTTTAACACAAATCATATTAGTTAAAAAAAAACTTTAGATCTTGATAATTATAATCATGTTAAAACGGCTCTCGATGCCACTGATGGTTTATGATTATCATAACAATTATAAAAACCCTAACATAGATCAAAGAGCATACAGCGGAAGCAGATTAACAAGATCTTTAAATAACACAATTATAATTAATCAAGGCTAGGGTTACATACCTTTTCCTTAGCAGAATGATCACCGGTAAAAATAGATCAAGAACACTACCAGGATGTAATCTAAAATAAGATCACACCACGATCTTGTACACACGTGATACGATGAGCTAATCGTGAGTCTAGCACGAACAGAACCGAGCCTTCCAAGTCTATGGAAGATCTACCCAACAACTCTAGAGAGGGGCTAGGACTAGATCTAAAATAGCTTATAGAAAATCAAAGATAAACCCTAATATGGGTGTGTTTGGCCGGCGGTTAGAGCAAAGAAAAGAGAGAATGGAGTAAAAAATTATGAGGCTTTAGGTTTGTTTATATACACCTTGGAAAACTTCTCTTCCAAGGTTAAACAAGATAAAGCAAGAAAATCTTTTCCCTTCTCTCTTGTCTCCTCTATTTAGGCCGGATATTACATGTGCTAAAAGGGGGTTTCCAGAACTTTCTGACACCTTCTTTTAGCTTCTTTAATATTCTATAACGATCGTTTAAAACTTAACCTTTAATTACTTAACGGTCGTTAGCTGCAGTTTGATTTAATAAATATAATAAATATATTTAATAAATAAATTAACTCTTCACGTAATGTGTGCAATCCCGTGATCTCGAGTTCGATCCTATCACACGACTATCGATTTTAAAGTCCATAAACTTTCAAAGGGAACATACCAAGTAAATCTCTTCTTTTTTGTGATATATTTATGTGTTTTCACTAATTAGCTGATAAGGATGGGAAATATATTACTTTTTGTATTTTACTAATAAAAAGGTCAAAATTTTCAGGTGCAGTTTCTATTTACAACCATATGAAGGTTCAACTGCTCAGACCGTGACCCAAGGGAAGCTTAGTGCTCCTCCTATTTTAAGAATACACAAGGTATATGTGTAAGTAGGAACTGTTATATTGAATATATGGAGCAAAACTGTAAAACCCAGTATGGTCGTATCTTTAATTCGGGGACGAATTATTCTTTTTAGAGGGGAAGAATTGTAAAACCCGTATTTAAAAATCAGAATATTTAAATACGCAGTTTAATTTTAATAAACTATATAAGTATTAATTATTAGACAGAGATAGAAACGCAGAAATTAAATACGCAATCCCAGTTTATTTAAATACTATAAATATTACAGTTTATTCATAAAATAATTATTAAGTTCCAGAAAATATTATGTATGTATGGTTATTATACAGAAATAATTAAACGTAATTACGCAGCCTCGGTTTTATTTAAAACGCTACGTAGTTAATTATTTCAGAAAAATAATTAATAGTAATTAGTCAAGTATTATGTAAGTAACAATTATTCAGCATTACGTATGTAAATTATTTTCAGTATAATAAATAAATACATGACGAGATAAAAAAAAACGAACACGCAAATTAAATGGGTATAAACGAAGTGAAACGAAAACGCGAAATAGTATACAAGGGCTTAGGCCCGGTTTAAAAGAAAACAAAAAAGAGATTATAGGCTTTAGCCCATCTTGGGTTACAAAAAAAAAAAAAAAAAACGGGATTCACCCCCCCGCCCCCCCCCCCCCCCCCCCTCTTTTCAATACAGCGAGAAAAAAAAAAGGAGAGATTAGGGTTTGAAGGAAGTTTGGCCGCCGGGTTTTAAAAAAAAAGGGGAAGATCTCAGACTCATTTTCTTCATCATAAGCAGTGTTTAATCCTCCTTTTCCCTTAATCACATCAAGGTAATCACTCTCGTCCATTTCTCTTGGTCATCACGTTTTTATTTTAATTTTAGGGTTTATAAACGAATTTTAGGAAGAATCTTAAATAAACATGACAAAAGGGGGTCGGGTCTGGTGTATTCAGCGAACCAAGACACCACATGTCTTGGTGATCTAATCCCTGCCCAGCCGTGACCCACACAGGGGCGGCTAGGGCCTGGTTCGACCCAAAAAGGGGGCTGCCAAACCACCGGGCTGTTTTAAAAGGAATAAGGGTGCGTTTGGGACGGCAGAAAACATAAGGGTGCGTTTGGCTAGTATAAACAGTGGGAAAATAGTAACCTAGCAGTGGGAACTAGGTGCTTAATCAGTGGGAAAAATGGGACAGAAAACAGGAAATATTAAATAACTTTAGCGACAGTTTTGCGACAGTTTTTCCAGTCGCAAAATTGTTATATATATGCAGTTTTCTAAGGGACAGCTTTAGCGACAGTTTTAGTGACACAGAATTCTGTCACAAATTCTTTTGACAGATTTTTGTATTATATGTTGATTCGGTTAGTGCGACCGAGATGGGCTCGGTAGGCTCGGGACATGATTATAAATAAAAAATAAATACTTTTATATTATACCTTTTTAAATTAAATTGTTTTATAAATATTTAAATTATATTTTAAGTGTATTAAATTGAATTAGTTCTTTAATATTTAAAAAGGGTATACTTTTAGAAAATGAATTAAATTAATTGAGAAACTTTCCAAATTTAGAAACTTTCTAATTTAGCGGGATACTTACTATAGTATACTATATCATCAGAAATACGTTGTACCATAATTAATACTAGAAAATAATACATTAAATGAATTATTATAAGTTCCAATTTATCAGTTGGTATACGTACAGAATTTCAGAATCAAAATAAAATAAAAATAAGAAGCCAGTAAGATCAGTAAAATTAAATAAACGAATGTCAGTTAACTTATTCGCGTCCTTTATTCATGTAGCACGCGTGAAGCCCGAGTAGTATTTGTTCAGTCTTCCATTCAGTCAGTTACTGGACTAGAGGTACGAATTTTCCGTCCTTTCAGTAAGGACTTCCTTTCTTATGCATGATTAGGATTCCCCGTCTGCAGCCAAATGTTTTCCCCAGTATATGTTTAAGCTTATCAGTAATCATGTTAATAATAAAATAAATTGCCTGAGCATTATATACAAGTATGATTAGTTTATGTACTAGTTACGGAGGTACCGTAACCACGGCACTAGAGGCACCGGTGCCGTGACTCACATGCAGGAGAGTGATATCCTGCATCGTCCCACTCAGCTCAGCTTGGCCATTTTATCAGTATTATTAGTGGGGCGTATGGATGCATCCTAGGCTACAGTTTACAGTTTAGCAGGTGAATGTGGTGTGTGCTCTACATACTTCACATTGGAGCTGATCCCTCCACCCAGCACAGTTATTTAGAGGTCACCCCTCTACAGCATGACGAGGTCACCCCTCTATGTATTCATGCAGTAGTTGTTACATCACATGACCTATGTAAGCTCTTGGCAATTAAAATACAGTAAATGCATGTTATACAGATTTAACAGATAACAGTTCAGTTTCATTATTGATAAATCAGACTTTACAGATTATTTACAGATTTCCGCTGCAACCTTATTTATCAGTCTTACAGCTTCAGTATTTATCATCTACTTCATTTCAGTAATTCCTTATCATGTTTCATATCCGTTCACTGAGCGTTATGCTTAGCCGTAGTTCCTTTCATGTTCTAACGGCAGGTACACCAGGACGCTTTAGGATTCTAAGAACATGTGCATTTGGATGGAAGCTATACAGACTTCTTACTTTATGCAGTTCTTACGTCATTCTGCTTATCTGGACATTGTTTATTCCTTTCATTCAGTATTTTATTTTCATGTTTTTGGGCTTATGTTTGGATTGCCGAAGTTTGATTCCGGTATTTCCTTTATGGTCAGTTAATGTTTTAGGACATTTACCTTATGCTTTGATGACACGCCATAAATACACGTAACGGTCCACTTATCCAAGTGGGGTGTTACAAAAACAGTTATGAAGCACTATGCACAAAAATGATATGCACATAACTTATTTTTTTCTAGATGTTTTGCTAGGTTGTTAATTATGTTGTGGAAAAGTTGGTTCTTGACAAACCATTGGATAGCTTGATTGATGGAACTTTTGCGCCTGGGCTATCTGGAGGGCAATTGCAGCAATCAACTATTGGAGGAGATGGGTCTTTTAGATTTGGACTGAAACCTTGGCAAAAGCTCAAACCCTCCATAGAAATCCTATGCAATAATCAGGTAAGTTTATTGAGGCGACAAGTAATAAGGAGGCCATCGAACTATTCAAATTTTTTCATAAAGAAACATCATTAATTCCTTATGTTAATGCACAAGCTTGCTCATTAATTTTATGTAGGTCTTGACACCTGACATGAGCTTAGCCACTGTCCGTACTTATATATGGAAAAAGTCTGAGGACCTTGTTCTCAACTACAGGATCGTGCCTGGAAGATGATTTGATGTCACCATGATGTAAGATTGCTACTTTTATATACGGAGTAGTTGTTTTCTATTAGACCCGAACCACTTTTTGCATTGATCAGTATGTTATCATAATATTCTTTTGCAGGTTAGTGTGTATGCTATTGTGATGTATTTTGGGCTTCTGAGATGCTTGGAGGTGATCATTAGTTAGACATCATCCACTTAGTTTGAGACACTAACTAGTTTGCTGAATGATGAAGCACTTCCTGGTACACCAAGAACCTTTGGTCATCAGTTGAAGGGTTGCTATTTTGATATTCACAACAGAGAGCTATCGAATTTGAAAAAGTAGATATTGAATACAGAAGATGATGTCAAAAGGCTTTGTTGATCTGATAGATAACTTGTCAGAACATCACAATGCAAGTTTGTACTTGCAAATAATACCGTTGTCACCTGTGTCCAGTGGCGGACGCAGGAATTTGAAAAGTGGGGGGCAAATTTTTTTTTTTACGATATTAAAGCGAAAAACTAAAATTCGAAAAAAAAATCGAGTATTTTAACATCAAAATGGAGCATTTTTAGGTTTTAGAGTGTTAAATGTTAGACTTTAGCATGTGAGTGGGGGGCAATTTCAATTTGGAGTGGGGGGCATTTTAAAAAAACACTCACAATTAAAGAAAAACTACATTATAATCTCGTCGTTTTGGTTTAGCCAGGGGGGCGCTGCCCCCCCGAAGTTAAGCTGTATGTCCGCCACTGCCTGTGTCAACCAATTTAGGTTTGTGTTTTTGTATATCTTATTGATGTCTTAATTTTCTATTTATAGTCTCTGCTCTTAATGCTCATTCATGGCTTTACCTCAACTGTTATTTAATTAGATGTTTAACTAGTATGGTATGTAACCTACTTTTGACCACAAACATTAATTCAAAAGCCACGTAGGAATCATTTTGCATGAGTTACAAGATTGAGAACTATGATCACATTAAGCAGTTTGTCTTTCTTAGTATTTTATGTATTCGCAATAATAAGTTATTTTTTGGGGTTCTTGTATGGGTTAAGAGGGCTGGGAACCATGGCGCCGTGGGGTGCCAAACCCACGGCGCGGTTCGCGTGATGACTCCCATAAGCCACAAAAGCCACGGCGTGTAGCCCCGGCGCGATTCAACTCACGTGGCGTGAGTGATATATTTAAAAAAAAAAAAAAAAATTTTGAAATTTTTTTAAATCCAACGGCTAGTAGCCGTTTTTTTTGAAATTTTTTTTTTTTTTTGTTTTAAATGCCCAACGGCTAGTTTCTTAAAAAAAAATTTTTTTTTTTTTAAAATTAAATGCCAAACGGCTAGTTTTTAAAAAAATAATTTTTTTTTTCAATTTTACTACATTTCCTATATCATTTTTTACACACACACAAATCATTCTCTCCTTTATCATTCTCTCATTCACAAACACAAACACAATGGCCGGCGAAAATTGGTTCGGATTCACCCACCTCCTTCAATCCAACATGGGTGGCGGTGACGGAACTACGTCCAACCCACAATTCCCCGGATTTCCTACCCACGGTCCGACGACTCCCGAAGATCAAGCTTTTATACAAAAGCAACAAGACGATTATATGAAATGAATTAATTTAATTTGAAAATGTGAGAAATAAAAAAAAAGTGGGACCCACAAAGGGGAGTCACTTGGAGTGATGACTCCCTGATTTTTCCAAGTGAGTGAGTGGGTTTCGCTGACGTGGCACCCCAAAACACCCTCACTTGGAGTGATGACTCCCTGCCCTCTAAGTTCAGCTAACTAATTTGGTCTGATTTGAGCTTATGAACTGTCACAAAGGTTCTCTAGGCTGATGAGTAAGCCTTAGGGGGGCCTGCGGCTGGTTTAGTTTATCATCTTGTTATTCACTAGTGAGATAAGAGCTATTAACCATTTTTAACTGAGAAAGTAGCATCTTTACTGCTTGTTCACATAGCCATGTATACAGAAGCTTAAAAGCACAATTATACAACCCATCAACTTCCAAGTGATTTTCCTTCGAGTGATCAAAAATGAATTGAACCCATATGAAACCGCAAATGCTCTTTTTTTTCTTGGAACTACAAAAAAAGAAGAGTTAGCATTTTTGTTGATTGTTGATGAAACTTTCTGATAATTAAAAGGTTGCATGTATACATTGGTGAAATATTGATGGTCATGTAACACGAGCATTTGTAACTGGTTTTTGCTCAAAACCACATAAACTTGTCCTTTCTAAAGCTAAAAATCTAAGTAACAATTAAAGTACAGACTTGTTAAAGAGAAGCCATATTCTGAGAACAATATCAAGATGTTTTGAAGTTTTGATCGTTTATCTAGCAAGATACCTGTGCATAGTTTCGCGCGCCTATAACTACGGAGAGAAAATACCAGACTGATTTCAAGCTATATTACTTGCGAAAATTCTAAGGATTTTAATTTAAGATAAAAACAACAATGCATGCATATTCTGATAGATAAAACTACAAGCATCAACATACCAAAGCACATTCCTTACATTGCTCTTTGCATGGAGCAAAGTCCAAAAGAGATAAATATATACACACAGTACAAAGGGTAAAGTGTTTTTTAACCCTTGGCAATTTATTTATCACACAACACTCACTCGACCACAATAGCCCTTTGGGAGTGACTTGTTATTAATAGCACAACACTACAAATCAAATTCTTGTGTTATGACATGTTCACCTGTTTCAACTGTTCCTTTTCTCATCATTGTCACGAACTCGTCGTAGTTGATCCTCCCATCCTGCCATAACCCATATCGCAAGTTTAACAGCTATGTGTAAAAGTTTTTGAGTTTATAATTGTTAGTACTAACCTTATCAGTATCTACATCATCAAGGACTTCATCAATAGTTTCTTCGTCTCCCATTCCGTATTGAGTCATAGAATGTTTCAGCTCATCTCTAGTGATAAATCTGTGACAATACCAATGTCATGAAACAAACTGTTTAAGATTTCTAATTATAAAACAAAGACTTGTGTAAACAAACCCGCTATTATCTTTGTCGAAGAATTGGAAGGCTTTGAACAAGTTCTCTTCCCTATCAAGTTTGTGTCGATGCATCGTAGCAGTAATGAACTCAATGTAGTCGATTGTTCCATTCTTATCAACATCAGCCTAGTATGAGGGATCACAAACAATTTTAGCTACGTTTGACTTTTCAGATCAAATCTGGCTTCTAACTTAAATTTTGATATCAATTTTATAATTCTTTGCAACCAATATGACGTTAAAGTTAGAGACTGTAATGAACACCAGATGCAATGGTAAGTGTTGGTTCTATAAGTGAAATCTAGACGATATCAGTTCTGAATTAGGAGAAGTCAAAGTGAGGAAGTACTTAAGAACTTACAGCTTCCATGAGTTGTTGAATTTCTGACTCAGCTAGCCTGGAGCCAAGCTTTGATAGTCCCCTTTTAAGTTCTTCGTAGGTTATGGAACCACTTCCATCGGTATCCATATTGTTGAACATTTGTTTCAATCCCTTTATTTCTTCTGTCGTTTCTAAATTTTCTGCAATAACCTAAAACATGAAAAGCTCTTAAAATAATATCAAATCTGTTGGAGATTACTTTTCAACCCGATATCAAATGAAGTTTATTAGTATAAATTATCAGTCGGCTATGATAGCAAAACCATGCTGCCACTTACAATATACGAAGATCCTTTTTTCTTGATCAAGATGAACTAACATGAAATTTAGGCAGCATACCTTTAATGCGAGCTTTTTCAGCTTGTTCATTGCTCTAAATTGCTTCATACGAGTCAATACTGCACTATCCATAGGTTGTTCTGATGCATCACCGCCTTCTTTTAGCCATGGGTGTTCTGAAGTATGTGTTATCATTCATTTGTAAAATTAGAATTCTAGTTATTCTTAGTTCCGAATTAAACATTTATGACAGAATTTTTCAGGTAAACTAACCAAGGGCTTTATCAGCAGTAATTCCGGTTCTTAGGATTTCTGGTCAACATCTTTGAGATCAAATCCTTGGCACCAGCAGAAATAGACGGCCACGGAGGGCTTTGAAGGTCAAGATTTCCATCTAATATCTCTTCAAATATGGCTTTTTTGGTCTCTAAAACAAGAATCATACGTACAATTTAGTTTCAAAACTGAAAAACAAATGCAAACTTTGACTTTTCAAGTCAAATATTCCACTGTTAGTTTTACAAAAACAAATATAATTTGTTTAAGAATTTTAGATTTTCTTTTGAGAATATCAAACCTTGTAATGTATTCCTTGTTTTTTTTGTCAGTAACTCTTATCCATTTGTTGTAAATTCATTTTAATTTTAGAATTTTTAAAAACTATACTGTATAATTGAACATGAAAGTCACTGATAATATTTGAAATGAAAGAAGTTAGAGGTTCGACCTCCCCAGAAAGGAGGGACACCGCTAAGAAGAATGTACAGAATTACACCGGCACTCCACACGTCTATCTCCTTCCCATAACGTCACCGTAACACCTCTGGTTCAACATAATATGCACTTCCAACAATCTCCTTATAAACTTTTCCTAAAAGAGTAAACACGCGTGAGATACCAGAAGATTTCGTAACATCAAAATGCCACACTAATTATTCAGCAGAATGCATAAGAGGTTTTTTTTTCTTTCTTTCAGAAACTCCTAATATGTAATGAGGCTCTTCTCTTCTCATTTATTAACATAATTATTTACTGGTGATCATAATCCATACATAAACAAACACACAAGATGATAAATATCACCCTGATTAACTAAAGGCATAACCAATAAACTAGGTTGAATGTGACTGTAGACATATCTATTGTATTTTTTGACCATGCGATTTGATATTAAAAAGTTTTTTTTATTACCAAAAACGATACCGATTTTCCGTCTTGTTTTGGGACATCACAAAGTTTATGAGTATAGAGTTGAGATCCTTATAGAATATGCATCAAAAAAAGAATGAAGGAAGCAATCTCAACCATCCATTCAAGTTCCATCTAATGATCTATATTAATCTTTTTAAATTTAATTTAAAAACCCATTTTCATCCTATTTCTTAAAAATTAAATATCTCTCAAACCGTTAATCGTTACGAAAAACTAATTATACCATCGCGACGGGAATTAAGTTTTCTTTCTATAGATAGGCACTTTTATACACTTTCGGCAAATTTTTTTTAAAAAATTTACGCATAAAAAATTACATGTGATTCTCGAAAAATTACATGTAATTTTCGAAAATTACGTGTAATTTTTTTGGAGAGAATTTTTAACACTGTAAATCGTTAACTTTTGTGTGAATTACATGTAATTATGTGTGAATTACATGTAATTTTTGTAATAAAATAGTTTATTAGTGTTAAATGCAAATCACATGTAATTATGTGTGAATTACATGTGATTTTTGTAATAAAGTGGTTAGTTAGTGTTGAATGAAAATTACATGTAATTTTGTGTGAATTACATGTGATTCAAAACAGAATCACATGTAATTATCACCGAATCACATGTAATTCAAGCAAAATTACATGTGATTCAAACAAAATCACATGTAATTCAGAAGCCAATTTGTTTCTATATTTTACATGAATGACAACAAGCAAAATCACATGTAATTATCAGTAAATCACATGTAATTCAAGCAAAATTACATGTGATTCAAATAAAATCACATGTGATTCATCTAAAGTGAGTTTGTTAGAAGAAGTTAAGGTTCTGAAATGCTTGAATCACATGTAATGCAAGCATAATTACATGTGATTATGTTAAATCACATGTGATTTGTGTGTAAATTACATGTGATCCGTGTAAATAGTAAATAAAACTCAATTCGCATCACATGTGATTTAACCGAATCACATGTGATTTGCATACGAATCTCATGTGATTTGCATACGAATCACATGTGATTTGCACACAAATAGATAGTTCTCATCGAGTCACATGTGACGAGTTATATGCACGTTCAATTCGTATTATTTGAAAGACAACACAAGATGATTTGAACAAATCCTATTATTTCCTATAAGGATCCATAGACTTTAACAAATTTTCATTAATTACAAAGCTTTTGCATTGCGACATTTTATCGAACACGTGACAGAATACTAGTTATAGTACATTGTAAGTATAGCATTTTGTCGAACACCTAATGCCATACTAGCTAACAACCATCGATAAAACTAAAAACCAAAAGCTAAACAATCATCAAGAAGCGTTTGATATCTGAGGCTGATATACCTCATGATAACATATGTCTGTTGACATATCTTTAACCACCCAAACGAAATCTTCCATCTAAAACACCACCTAATGAACAACTAACTTAACCATCAGTTGTTGCTGAATTATTCATAATCAAATTTGACCACATAGCGCAAGCCAATTATTGCCAAAAAAATTTAGACCATCACATGAAACCATCATACTGATATTGATGTTGTAGATCAACAATGTTCCACTTAAATAACTATCTTCTCCAAATATTTATTGATATCAGACAATGAAAGAACAATACATAGTCGTTAACTCACGAAGGCATGACAACGATGAGGTGCCACTGATGATGCGACTAGTGGTGGATGACAACTGTGGGGTGTGATCGGTGCTGGATGACCACGGTGAGTTGCTACGGCAGTGCTGCAGTGGTGGGTGCGATGACAGTGAGGGTGTTGGCGTGGAGCGTGAGGTGGTGGTGTCGTCGGAGGTGGTGGTGGCGGACTGGTGGTTGTGGTTAGGGTTGTGTGTGTTTTAGATGAAGTGTGTGTGAAGGAGAAGAAAAAAAGAAGTAATCTAATCTAACGGTTGAGAATATCTTAAAATGAAAGGCTAGGATTTAAGGAAATATACTTTTTCTAGACACTGTTCTATAAAGAACTTTTGTCTATGAGTATAATGTAAAGAGAATGGGTAAAACTAATAATAATGTAAAGAGAATCGGTAACCTGTAGAAAAAGTTCGCCAAAATACTCCCAATGTTGAAAGCTTGCGTGCTTTAACCAGAAACAGCCTCTCGGGATCTCTTGAGAAGATCTCCTCCACCAACGATCACACACACTTGATGACTCTAGAATCCAGATCTAAAAAGTATAAAAATTAGAAATCAATATTGCAAGCACAAGGAAGTTGTATAAAAATATCAATATAGCTGGCAATGTAAAAGTACTAACCTTGAAACACAAAAGAAAGCCAGATAAAGTATATGATGGAATAAACTTTGGATTTTTTTGCAATGCTTTCATGTGAGAATCTCTTTGAGTGCACATTTCTGATGGAACCATACAACTCACGCCAGATGTATTCACCCCAATTGAAAGCGTTCCACTCACCCAGATTCTCAACCATTCTAAGGAAAACATCGTCAACATCTGAACTTAGCTCATGACCCATAAATATCACTTCCAAAGATAACAGTAGACAAACTCGTATGGAGTCCTCATCGGACAACTTGGCAAAACGCTTTTCATCCCCCATCATTGCTAAAAGGTCTAGGATCTTAACATACTCCCCTATCTTTTTAGGGAATACTCTATCACGGAAACTGATTTCACCCTCCCTAAACTTACGGAAGCTATGTGCCCCAAATCTAAACCCGGAAATGAGACAAAACTCACGACGAACAAAATGTAGGGTATGTCCATTGACATTACAAATGAGTGACAAATCATAATGATTATTATCCTGAAACTTTTGCTTATGTATCATGTAATGTATGAGACCTTCCTCGTTGTCAACATAACTTAAATCCAACCAACGTCCAAAGCATGTGGAACGAAATAATTCACTACGCTCAAGACCAAGCCTATCTTTAATCAACGGGAAATAATGGAGCTTGCTCCTAGCGTGAACTGTAGCGTGATACGCCTATGCAGTATAAGCATTATACAAAAGGTCAGATGGTGATGGAGACTAGCTATAATAGTGAAATATAAGTGCCAATTTTTATATAAGGATGCAGTGACCCTTAATAAGATCTCGCTATGGCTTTTTGTTTTTTATGTTCCAAAGTGAAATAAAAGCTTTTGTTTTTTATGTTCGAAAGTGAAATAAAACCTAAGACTAGCTATAATTGTCCTAAAAAAATGATGCAGTCACACTTAACCTCTAAAACAAATGATGCAGTCATAATTAACCTCATAGAATCCTGGTGGTTCAAGGCAACACGGGTAACAGTATAATCCAAACACGCTTGTAAAAACAGAAATTTGAGAGTTTATGACCACAAAGGATTTATGACCACCAAGGATTTAACATAACGATTCAGTAATAATCAATCTTACCTTATTTCATATTCAAACTTACAAGGAATTCAAAAAAACCAAAACCATTCACTAATGAATCAAATTGGATGTAACTATCATTCTAATGAATATATCATTCTATCCTGATTTTGCAAAATATTCATCGAAACAAATCCTTAAATTAAATAATTAATCATTATAGATCTGATTAAAAAAACATAATCAAATAGATTTGAATCATGAATTAAGATAAATTAAAGAAAAAAACATACAAAAGGAATCATGATAACCAAGATAATTGAAACATGAATTAAAAAACATAATCAAATAGATTTGAATCATGAATTAAGATAAATTAAAGAAAAAAACTTACCAAATGAATCATGATAACCAAGATAATTGAAACATAAATTAATCAAAAATTGATCTAATATAGGCATTTTAATGAAAACGGATACAAAACAAGTACAATCAAAAGAAGAAAATCAAAAGATTATCTTACCGATGTGTACATTTTTTTTTAACTTTTTCAATTTCCAAAAGTCAAAAAGAAGGTTGATCAGTTGATCCGCCGTAGGTTGATTAATGATTAATGGAACAGTACAAATGTCAGAAAGTTTTGGGAGAAGATAATAATAAAAAAGGTTGATCAGTTGTATACGTGTCAAAATTCTAAGTGAGTTAATCAGTTGATCAAAAGTACAAGTCTTTTTTTGTAATTTTGAAAACAAAGTCTGGGTAGGGGACCATGTGGTTACTTGTGTCTCTTTTGGTACTTAGCCCGGAATTTTACATATCAATGCATGATACTCTCTCCTCCCAATTTATTTGTCCACTATTGACTTTTAAAGTATTTTTCATTTAATTTTGACTTTAAATTAATGTTGTTGCGTTGTATAATACTTGATGCAAAATATATGTATGGATTAAGTTTTAAAATTAATTTTCATTTGGTATAATTTTAAGTATTACATAACACAAAAATAATTATTTAGTGTCAGTAGAAAAAACTTTAAAAGTTAATAGTTGACTAATAAGTTGGGACGGAAGATGGAGTACTTTTGAGTTTAGTGCTGGATAAAAAGGGGCAGTTTAGGTGAAGCATAAGATTGTCATGTCACTACTCTTTGGTGTTTAGACTGCTCAAATATATCTTTGTGTAAAATTGCTACAATGGCGCTACTACGCTCGAATCCTGGTCTTCATTCCCTCATCAGATTCCAATTGGGTATTTCATTCTCTCCATTTTCGACTTCATTACAATTACTTTCGTACCCAAAAATCGCAAATCTGAATGACGCCTTGAAGGTGTTTGATGAAATGTCCCACACACGACCTCTGCCTTCTGTTGTTGAGTTTACTCAATTGTTGAATGTTGTTACTAAAATGAAACATTTTTCTTCTTCCATTCTTCTTTTCAATCGAATGTGTGCCCTTGGTGTTCCTGTTAATGAGTATACTATGAGTATTGTTATCAACTGTTGCTGTCACTTGTATCGCTCCAATGACGCTTTTGCTGTCTTAGGCTCTTGCTTCAGGAGAGATATCGTACCAAATGTTCCCATTTTTAGTAGACTCTTAAATGGTCTTGTCCTAGAAGGTAAGATCCGCGAGGCAGAAATATTGTTTGCCAAAGTGATCTCAAACAAACTCTGCGAACCATAGTCACATGGAACGGGGATCGTTCCGGTACGAATTCGAGGATCGGGATCGCGGTTCGCAAGGTATCTAGAATTCGGTTCGGTGAGGGGTAGGTTCATTTGGGATCGATACGGTACGGTGTACTCGATAATTAACATATTTCTACGGGTTATAAACATTTATAAGATAAAAATAGTTTAAGAATAAAAAAGACTTTACAAGTCAAAACCAATTTTCTATTACGTATTAAGGTTTCTAAGGTTTTTAAGTGAGATATTAACGTTAACTAAATAATCACATCATGATTAGGAGGTCTTGATTCGGATCGCTGATTTTCCTGATCCCGACTGAATCGTACCCGATTTGGGAACGCGCGAACTGGATCGCAATTCGCGGTCTTTCTAGCGAACTATGTGACTATGCTGCGAACCTAATGTAGTTATGTACTCCACAATGATCAAAGGGCATTGCAAGACTCATGATTATGTTGCAGCTGTTGGTTTGCTTAAGCTAATAGATGAAAGTGGTTGTAAACCTAATGTTGTCGTGTATACCACTGTAATTGATAGTATGTGCAAGCACAAGTTGATTGATGATGCTTTGAAGCTCTTCAAAGAGATGGTTTCACTGAAAGGCATTCCAGCAAATTTAGTCACCTACACCTCTTTGATTTTGGGCCTTTGTAATGTACGTCGTTGGGAGGAAGCTTCTAAGTTGCTAAAAGAAATGTTATAGGATAAAAAGTTGTCTTCGGATGTGCAAACCTTTAATATACTAGTTGATGCATTTTGCAAACAAGGTAAAATTGAAGACGCTGAGGATGTTATCAAATTCATGCCGGAAAGAGATATTCTTCCAGACGTATGGACATATAATTCACTTATTAATGGTTACTGTCTGCGTGGTGAAATGAGTAAAGCAAGGACAGTTTTTGATTCAATGGCGTTTAGCTACGTCATACCTAATGTTGTTACTTATAACACTATGTTAAAAGGGTATTGCAAGGACTTGAAGATAGACGAGGCAATGCATATGTTTCAAGAAATAACTAAACAAGGTCTGGAACCTAATGTCGTCACTTACAACACAATGTTACAAGGATTGTTTTTGGCTAGACGTTGTGAAGATGCACACAAACTCTTTGCTGAGATGCAAGCACAAGGTCTGGAACCTGATGTCGCCACTTACAACACAATGTTACAAGGATTGTTTCAGGCTAAGCATTGTGAAGATGCACACAAACTCTATGCTGAGATGCAAGCACAAGGTCTGGAACCTAATGTCGTCACTTACACCACAACGTTACAAGGATTGTTTCAGGCTAATCGTTGTGAAGATGCACGCAAACTCTTTGCTGAGATGCAAGCACAAGGTCTGGAACCTGATGTCGTCACTTACACCACAATGTTACAAGGATTTTTTCAGGCTAATCGTTGTGAAGATGCACGCAAACTCTTTGCTGAGATGCAAGCACAAGGTCTGGAACCTAATGTAGTCACTTACACCACAATGTTACAAGGATTGTTTCAGGCTAATCGTTGTCAAGATGCGCGCAAACTCTTTGCTGAGATGCAAGCACAAGGTCTGGAACCTAATGTCGTCACTTACACCACAATGTTACAAGGATTGTTTTAGGCTAAGCGTTGTGAAGATGCACGCAAACTCTTTGCTGAGATGCAAGCACAAGGTCTGGAACCTGATGTCGTCACTTACACCACAATGCTACAAGGATTGTTTCAGGCTAATCGTTGTGAAGATGCACGCAAACTCTTTGCTGAGATGCAAGCACAAGGTCATGCTCCAAATGAACGGACGTATGCAATAATGCTAGAGGGTCTTTGCGATAACAATCAACTGGAAGACGCGCTCTCTTTGTTCCTTTGGGTGAGAGAAAACAAGACAGCTAATTTAGATATAGTTGTGTATACTATCCTCATGGATGGTGCACGTAAGTGTGGGAAACTTGACCTTGCAAAGAATCTCTTTGAAGAGCTAACCGTAAAAGGTTCACATCCTACTGTTTATACATACAATGTGATGATTAGAGTTCTTTGCGACGAAGGTCTACCGAGGGATGCAAAGCAGTTGTTTCTGAAAATGAAAGAGAGTGGTTGCTCACCAAACGAAGCTACTTACAATGTTCTTCTCCACGGATATCTAAAGAACCAACAATATGATGCTGTCAAGATGCTTTTAGTTGAAATGGATGAAAGAGGCTACTTACTTAGGTCTTCAACTTTATCACTGCTACATAGTCAAATTGCAGCCAAAACACTAGACGCCACTTTGCATGAGTTGATGTGTAAGCTTGTGACAAAGAAATCAGGTCATGATTCTTGTTTTGCTGCACAGTAGTGTTGTCGAATTACGTTTTATTATTTACATTTTCTATTTGCTGGAGTCACTGATACAACTTATTTGCTGTAGCCATTGATAGGGATGAGCAAAAGAACCAAAGAACCGGACCGGAACCGAGAATTGGACCGGAACCACGAAGAACCGAACCGGAATCCAGTTCCAGTTCTTGTTTTTGAGATTTTTTGGTTCTTGGTTCGGTTCGGTTCGGTTCCAGAACCAAATACCCGATAATTATAAAAATATTATAACTTTTTTATATATCATACTCAAAAGCTAATATCATAGGTAATATAAAAAAACACAACTAACCTACTCTCAAAAAAACCAAACCGAACATCTTAAACTCTAATTTTATTCTGTTGAAACACAAACAACTATCATTATCAAATCAATAGAACTAAGTTTTATGATGGTTTTTTATTTGCATTGAATGTATGTATTCTCAGTACTAATGAAATATGTATGTCTTGTTAGTACATAATTACTAATCACTAGATTTCTATAATATAAAAATTGTTTTTTATGTTATAATTGTTGATATCGCACGTTCAATCATTTTGAATAATTTGTGAGTTCTTTATTATACTTTGTAACAAAAAGGTTTATATAATATGACTAGCCATGCCAAATACATTTATTTTGTAAACATAATGTTAAATGATTAGTAATCTATATCTTTATTTTGATTTGCTTTTTAAGGTGATACAAACTCAACCGATATTGAGCCATATAACTTTGATTCAAATTTTGGTAAAAGAAAGGTAGTAAACTTGTGAAACTATATGATGGTTATTTATTTGAGCATATACTTAGTTGTTAAATGTTATTGATTTTAACGTATATGGTTATAAATACTTAAAGGAATATTTTTTTTTGTTGACTTAATTCATTAGTGAATGAGTTTTTCTTCTTCTTCTGAAAAATTGGTTCTTATACGGGTAGAACCAAAGAACCGGAACTGGAACCAGAACTGGAACCAAAAAATAAATTTGGTTCGGTTCTCGGTTCCTATTTTTCTCAAAATTTCGGTTCTCGGTTCCACCGGTTCCGGTTCCACTGGATCTAGATCCACGCTCATCCCTAGCCATTGATACAATTTAGTGATTGTTCTTACATTATATTTTGCAAGTTTTATCGATTAATTTGTATTGAAGTTCATGACATAATTTGGAACTAAAATTGAATCCAGCTAAAAACTGACCAATGAAAATGATAAAAATAGACCAGAAATGAAACATTAAATGCTAAAATATGAAAAATACTAAGATTGCAGCGAAAATTCATCAATAACTTACACCAAACTAACATTTCCACGCTTGATTTTAACCTCATCAGTACCCAAACAATCCCCAATAATAAAACATACACATTGCTAGTTACAAAATAATGATACAAACACCCACCAATAACAACATTGCTAGAAAACAAGAAATAGCTTATCTATAACAACACGCTCAACTTCTCAGGCTGTAAAAACCACAACAGACTGGAATTTGCTTCGAACTTGATGCACTAATGCTTGATGTATATAAAGCATCTGGTGTTGCACCACTCGTGACGAAGCTTTCTGTATGGCCTTTCTCATTTTTCTTAAAAGAGGTTCTTTTCAGAAGGTTGGAGACCTTGCTGTTTGAGCTCCCAACACCTTTCCCTGCTTTGCCTGACCCCATTAGGAAAAAGAACTGGTCAAATACTCCTTGGGTGAACATGGTACTTTTGACATATTACCACATCATATACAAATTTCAAGTTTGTTCATGTTTTATCTCAAGGGATCAAACAGAAAACACTTAGCTCAGAAGCGGACAGGTTGAATGGGTCGAAAGTTGTGAAAGATGTAATTTTACGCATAAAGGCACCTAAATTATTATATTTAGAAAATTTATACCATATTAAAATCATATGGATTTTTTAATCATATGACATTAAGTAACTATCTGCAATCAAAATCAAAAAATTTCAATTCAAGTCAACCAAAAACTTACCAAATTTGACTCATTCTCTCAAGTTTACAGTAATAACAAAGAAACCCCATATCCTGCTTCGGTAGGCAAGTATTGTTGTTGAAAACACTAATAAATGGATTTTTAAGACGGACGAATAGGACAGATACAAAATCTGTCCACTTGTTATTTCAATATCAGATCTGACTTGTGCTTATTGTTCAAAATAAATTCTTACGACTCGAATTTTGTATTAAAAGAATAGTTAAGCATCGCAGAAAGTTGCTCAAATATCTTTATGTAAATTAACAATATTTATAAAGAGAGGATAGGCTTTAGGTCCTGGTTTTATTATAAACTTTTATAATATCCACCAGTAACACTTTTCTACATATTTTGAAGTTTTAAGGCATATTGAAACAGTTTTCTACATATTTTGAAGTTTTAAGGCAATTTGAAGTTAAGCATCGTAGAAAGTTGCTCAAAACTTTTATAATATCCACCAGTAACACTTTTCTACATATTTTGAAGTTTTAAGGCATATTGAAACAGTAGTGAAGTAAAAGAGAGTGTGATAGACTAACCATACTAGGCAAAGATAAGCGTTTCTTTCCCTGATTACCCAAGGTTGAAGACCGCTCTCTAGGAGTACTATGGGATCTTGACTGGACCGAATCCTTGCCTGGCTTTAATTTTGGCTTGACAGACAATGACGCAGGAGCTTCTTGCATGTTATTGGTCTTCACCGGGGGAGAATCAAAGCCATCAGATTGAGATTGAGAATGAGAGTGACCCACTTTCTCATTCGACAATTCTGAATGACGATTTGAAGGAACAATATTTTTGCCAGAAGATTTCAACTGGTTCTTAATGCCATGCTCTTGCTCTTCTTTAGCAGATCCATTCTCCTGAATCCTCCCTTCATCTCTTATATTGATGTCGAGAAAACGGGTTTCCCATGGACGAACAGCCATCCATCTTTCTAACTAGTTCCAACCCCAGTTACTTTTATCTGGTTCAAATCCAGAGGGTGCTGCCTGTTGTTTGGATCCTGCTTGCCACTGCATTAAACATGCAAATGTTATATATGTATAGGCTACTTATATGATTTTGACAAATGGAATGATCAATAGATGAAATTAAGAAAGAGAATGAGTGGATTACACATGTTTTAATTTGATGTGTGTAGGAGGATAAGTAGTAGGATATAGTAGGAAGATTTAGCATTGCTCTATTTTAATAGTCATTGCTGTACAGGTGGCATACTGGTCAGAGCATGTACGAGTCAGCCATTTGTAGGGTGGCACAAAAACTCGAGTCCGTTCTAATTAAAGCATTATATGGTTACAAAAACAAAACTATTACCATAAAGTCTACGAATAAAGTGTTCAAGAAGGTGTATGCGCCAGAAGTAAACTATTTATGCCTGTTGTTTCAACCTGTTAGACACGATCCATTTTTAACACGTACTTTTCATTGGCCCTCGTTTGATATTTTGGAAGACGACCCATTCATAAGTAAATGGGTCGAAATCGCCGCATTGTCATTCTGCCAATAATATAAGATTTTTTTTACCAATATACTGACATTAGACAACTTCCACTCCCGTTTCACCTTTGTTTTATCTACAAACTAATACTCGCCTCCATTCTTTCCAGGATTATGTGGAAATTGATTAGCATGCAAACATACATCACATTTCACTACAAACCATATCTAGGTATTGCCTCTAAGTACCTTCTATGTAAATCTATTTGATAATCTTTACAGTTCCATGCAGAAACAAAACAATTCCTAATACCTGGTGAGCAAGAGCATATGCCATGGCTCTTTCACGTTTAGCATCCGCCTCCTGTCTTTTTATCAACTTTGCTTGAATTTGTTCAACAGATCCAACGCTATCACACCATCCTTGCTGTAAGGTAAAAACAATTAAAGGAGAGAGCATAAATAAAAAAAGAATTATATTAAGTACACGTAATGCAATAGAATTACTTTACTCTCATGTAATAAGAAAAAAAATACATTTAAGAAATTACAAGTAATTAATATGGAGCATCATGTATTGACTTTGCAAGCTTAAGATGATAATGTAATAGCATCATTTGCAAGCCATCACTTAACTATCTCAAAGTAGCATCATTTGCAAGCCATCACTTAACTATCTCAAGACAGAAAATTGAAATTTGATTGTATTTGTAGTGTGCTCACCTCTACTTCTCGAACATGAGCCTCGTGTTGAAGTTTCTGTTGAAGTTTTTGTTGTTCCGACTCACCTTCCAACGCAATACGAACCCGTCGAGCTTGCACACGTGCCTGAACCCTCACTAACGCTTGCATACAGCTAGCGAAGAGTAATTGCAGCTTGCTTTCTCACAGCATGGCCTCTGACAAGAGCTTGTAGTCTTACCAATCCTTTCAGAGCTCTTAGTGCTTGTCTAGCCTGAACATTATCACAAAAGTAGCTAGATCAACGTCATATACGGCACCAATTATATGAACTAAACAGATGTAAATTGCTACAACATGCATGCACAACAACAAATATGTTCAGTACCATTAAATACTAATTTTATACATAGGAATAAAAACTTCACAAACACAAATTTTATTAAGGCTTGTACAGGCTTACCAGTGTGGCCGCAAGATATGTGAGTCAGGGGGTTGGTTGGGGAAAGGGTCGAATCGAGTTTCAATTGCAATGGTTCAATTTTTATAGTAGTAATTAAAAGAAGACTGGCAGTTGAGAGACAAATACTTTATGCCCGTCTATAAATTATTTTATGGATAACAAGTGTGTTAATTAAGGTTCAAAACACAACAGCAATCACACCCTTGAATAAAGGACATAGCAGGTCGAATCGATTATAAATAGACTTTGGGCATCTTTCAACCCATTTGACAACGCGTTCCGTGTGGCCGTGTAACTAAAATATTTAACTAAGCGTTTGAAAATAAAACACAACCAAGTCAACTCAATCCCAATTGAATGGGTTAAAACTGCCAACTGTCACAGTTTTGGTGCAATATCTTGTGGAAATGATGCAGAACTGTAAATTCGGCCTTGATTCTGATTGGTTAATTTAATTCATTACAACCAATTGTAATAAAAATTTAATTCTTAACGACAACCCTTAGGACTGTCATTAGCAAAACCCAAAAATATAACAAAAATATTTATATTTTTTATTATTAATATCAAAAATTAAATAATAATAAAATTAATAAAAATATTTTTTTATTTTATTTTAATAATAAAAATATATTTTATATTAATATTTTTATAAAAAATAAATAATTTTTATTATTTTTATTTTAACTAAAAAATAAAAAAAATTTATTTAAAAAAAAATAATAAAAATATTATTTGCAATAAATATTTTTATTTTTATTATTAAAATAAAAAATAAAAATATTAATATAAAAAAAAATAAAATAAAAAATAATAAATATTAATATTAACTAAAAGTAATAAAGTAATAAAATAAATAAATAAATAAAAAATAAAAAAAATAATAATAATATAATATTATTATTATTATTAATATTAATATTAATAAATAATATAAATATTAATACTAATATTAAAATTAATTATTATTATTTTTTAATTTATATAACGTTAATAGAAATAATAAAATATTAATATTAATATTATTATTTATAAATAGTCATATTTTATTATAGAAATACTGATTTACGACGTAATTCAAAACTTTCCATCCAATATCCTATGTAACCTTAATTCCTTCATTGGATGTAATTGTAATGTTTGAATTACAATTATAATGCAAACCAAACACCCTACGTAATGTAATTCGAATTATAATTCCCTTCATTTATGAACCAAACAACCTATGTAATATAATCTACATTACAGTTACATCCAATTACAATAGATTCCAACGAACCAAACGCACCCTTAGGGTTCCCCTGTTTTTTTATTGCATATCGTATATCAAAATTAAATAAAACTCCATTATAACTCATCAAATTAAATAAACTTCATATAATTAATGAGTATTTTAGTCTTTTTCTTTTATAGACTGACTGAGAATCAATGTTTTAAAAACCGGTTTTTCAATTGACCCGGTCAAGCCATCTGGTCAAGGTTCAACTCGGTTTTTGAGTTAAAACCGGTGGCTGATCATCCGACCGAATCAAAGTTCAACCAGTTCAACCGACCAGGTCTACCCGAATTTAAAGTATCGTTGACAATTAAAGTAACTAGTGGATCACTTTACTTGTTAAGATATATATTGAGTTATTATTAAAAAGAGGGGTAAATGTCAAAAATACACAATGTACTTTCTCAAATTTTCCATTATGCTCATCGAACTTTTTTATGTTCGACTTGCACACTTTCCACGTAGGATTTTGGTCAAACATTTGACTGGAGCGTTGACTTAACGAAACCGTTAGTACTTCGTTAACTTGGAATTTTGTTTTACAATTTTAGTCCCATTAGCTAACTAACATTATCATTATCATCATCATCGTCAACAACACATCCAATATCCAAATCCCCATATCCAAAATCAAAATCACCAGATCCAAAATCCAAAATCCAAAATCTAAAATCCAAAATCCAAAATCCAAAATCCAAAATCCAAAATCCAAAATCCAAAATCCAAAATCCAAAATCCAAAATCCAAAATCCAAAATCCAAAATCCATATCCCATATCCATTCTATTGGAGGTCCTACATTCAATCTGGGAAACATCAAATCGTCAAACATACTAATAGACAAAGACAAGGAAGCTCGAATTACTGACATTGGGCTCAATCCATATTTCTACTCCACTGGATACGAAGCTCCTGAAGTGCACACCTAAGAATCGGACATCTACAGCTTTGGTATCCTCCTTCTCGAGATGTTAACTGGAAAAGATGCATATAAGATACTATCAGGTGGTGAAATGGTGAATCTTGGTGTATGGGTTGAATCAGTTGATGAGAAAGACTGGGAAGCTGAGGTTTTCCATGGTGGGCTTATTATGTCTGGTAATTGAAAAACTAAAACTAAGATGAACGGAATGCCAAAGATTACTTTGAAATGTGTGAAGAAAGCATATTGAGTAGTCCTCAGATAAAAGTAAAATCAAAAGACCTGATGGTACATCCTAGTCATTGCACTATAAACTTACGTTAGTAGATTACTAAACTTGAAAGCATATGAGTTACAGTAATATTTTGTTTGCACTAGATATTATTGACAGACTAATTTTTAAATAGGGATTTGGATTTTGGATTTTGGATCTGGTGATTTTGATTTTGGATATAGGGATTTGGATATTGGATGTGTTGTTGATGATGATGATAATGATAATGTTAGTTAGCTAAAGGGACTAAAATTGTAAAACAGAATTCCAAGTTAACGAAGTACTAACGGTTTCGTTAAGTCAACGGTCCAGTCAAATGGTTGACCAAAATCCTACATGTTGTAATTTATAATTCTGACACATTAGCAATCTTCTACCAGGAATCATGGTAATGGGAGGGAGCTGGACCCAAGAGGTTCACAGCCTAACCGTCCAGCTATCACTGGTATTACATCTTACGTTTTCCGCATTGTCCTTTTGTACCTATAAACCATGTCTCATGTATACGTTTCTTGATAGGCTCCCAGCCAGCAAGGGCACCTGCTGGAGGGTATACTCACCTTCTCTGCACTACCTGCAACCGTAGGCACCCAGAGCCATGTCACCGCGACAACGACGCTTGCTTCAAGTGTGGCCTTACTGGTCATTGCATGAAGGACTACCGCAAGGGCGAGATGGAGGGCATATCTGGATATGCTGATTCCAAGCCACCTCCTACTAGTGGACGGGTATACACGACTTCGCGATCAGGCCAACAAGTCTACAGGTACCATCACTGGAATCTAGTATATCCTCTTTGATTTTGGGCCTTTGTAATGTACGTCGTTGGGAGGAAGTTTCTAAGTTGCCAAAAGGGGTTGCAGGATAAAAAGTTGTCATGGGATGTGCAAACCTTTACTATACTAGTTGATGCATTTTGCAAAGCAGGTAAAATTGAAGACGCCGAGGATGTTATCAAATTCATGCCGGAAAGAGATATTCTTCTAGACTTATGGACATATAATTGACTTATATATGGTTACTGTCTGCGTGTTGAAATGAGTAAAGCAAGGACAGTTTTTAATTCAATGGCGTCTAGATACGTCATACCTGATGTTATTTATAACACTTTGTTAAAAGGGTATTGCAAGATTTTAAAGAGAGACGAGGCAATGCATATCTTTCAAGAAATAACTAAACATGGTCTGGAACCTAATGTCGTCACTTACAACACAATGTTACAAGGATTGTTTTGGGTTAAAGGTTGTGAAGATGCACACAAACTCTTTGCTGAGATGCGCGCACAAGGTCTGGTACCTGATGTCGTTGCTTACAACACAATGTTATAAGGATTGTTTCAAGCTAATCGTTGTGAAGATGCACACAAACTCTTTGCTGAGATGCAAGCACAAGGTCATGCTCCAAATGAATGGACGTATGCAATAATGCTAGAGGGTCTTTGCGATAACAATCAACTGGAAGACGCGCTCTCTTTGTTCCTTTGGGTGAGAGAAAACAAGACAGCTAATTTAGATATTGTTGTGTATACTATCCTCATCGATGGTGCACGTACATGTGGGAAACTTAACCTTGCAAAGAATCTATATGAAGAGCTATCCGTAAATGGTTTACATCCTAATGTTCGTACATAGAATGTGATGATTAGAGTTCTTTATGACGAAGGTCTACCTAGCGATGCAAAGCAGTTGTTTCTGAAATTGAAAGAGAGTGGTTGCTCGCCAAACGAAGCTACTTACAATGTTCTTCTCCACGGATGTCTAAAGAACCACCAATATGATGATGTAAAGATGCTTTTAGTTGAAATTGGTGAAAGAGGCTACTTACTTAGGTATTCAACTTTAACACTACTACATAGTCAAATTGCAGCCAAAACACTAGACGCCACTTTGCATGAGTTGATGGGTAAGCTTGTGACCAAGAAATCAGGTCATGATTCTTGTTTTGCTGCATAGATAGCTGTCAATGGGATACGGAAAAGCGGTGGTTGGATTTTATATACTAGCAATTCAGTAACCTTGACATTATTGTAGTAGTGTTGTCGAATTATGTTTTATTATAGTTTTGTGGATCTGCAACTTTTCTTTGTTTGCAATTTTATTTACGTTTTCTGTTCGATAATACAACTTATTTGGTGGAGCCATTGATACAGTTTAGTGATGTTCTTTCATTATATTTTGCAAGTTTTGTCGATTAATTTGCATTGAAGTTCACTAATGTAAGGCTTTGTACCTTTGTCAAAGAGAGATGACTCATAGCATGTTCCGCCATGGGAAGTTACACCATGTTGGAAATATAGTTCAATTTTGGGTTCAGTTCATATTGGTGAATGGGTAAAGAGATACGGAGTGTACACCCATAAGTCCCTGAACACCCAGACTCTTGTAGTGGGTAACATGTTGTTCAACATTGCTGATGATCTTCAGTGAGTTAACTCTTCAGTGAGTTGAACTCTGGACTGAAGGTGTTCATCAGGGAGTAACTCCACTGAAGAATTGTCTTCAGTGTTTACTCATCAGCATGTCTTCTTTAGTGCTGAAGGCTTCAGCGGGAACACCCTTCAGGGGTCGCTGATGCTTTAGTGAGATTGAAGGATAGACCGATGTAACACCCCCAAATTTACACAATTCAATACAACGGAAGACTCGTTGGTGTTACGGGATAGCACATTACTCACATCATAGACAACGCTTAAAAATCGCGTCGTTTAATAATAAAGCATTTCCATTCATAAATATCAAATTTACATAGGTCCCAAGTCATTGTATTTCATACTGGTTTTACAGAGCATTTGAATGGAAATTATTATTTACGTGCAGGCCATGAATTCTTGTTGTCTTCCCGAGAATTACCTTCAAGTACCTGAGATAAAACATGTTAAAAGAAAAGGTCAGCGATAACGCCGAGTGAATTCATAGAGTTTAATAAAATCCATCAATATAACATCGGTATAAAATTATTACCGAAAATTCATTTCGTACAAATCTTTGTAATAGGCCATAAAATAGCCAAAGTCATTTTATACAAATCCTTATCGAATATCATAATATAGGCTTTCGCCTTCAAAATCATTATACGAACCATTGTCGTTAAAAACATCATACAATACGTTTTATAACGTTGTATAGAGTTAAATAAAAACCGTTATATGAATATGGTTATGTAAAACAAAAACACAGACATAATATCAATAATATGACCCCGTATTGCTAGTCAGGCAATATATCGTAATTCGGTGCGTATAGCAGTATTTCGTTATTTGGATTATTATAAGCCGCATGACATTGTTACCTTACTACAACAAACAACGGGTAGCTAGCCCGAAACTCAATGCCCATCTAAATTAGCGTGTCGTCACAATAATCACGCTTGTGTAAATCTTCTCATACATAAATTCGCTTACCAATCAACGTGGCACGACGGGGATCAACCGTCAAGGCGCGAACTGGGGTGATCGCCCCCAAATAGTACTATTATATGCATAAACGTCTACCAAATCCCGGTAGTTCACAATTCATGCTAATGGGACTTTTAGTGACATAACCTAACTTTAATAATCCATTTCATTTCATCTATCGGGTCATTTAATCATTCAGCGGGTCATACAATCATTCGGGTCCAAATCAATAAACAGACAATCGGGACAAATGGTGTCCTATTTTATCAAACTAACATGTTATCTCCCTCACGGGTTTATAAAATATTTCATAAAAACATTTAAAAGAGTGCGAGGCTATGAACTCACGTTGATGTGGGAAAGCGGGTTATCGGCAATTCGGATGTACGGTACGTGCTTCAATCACGGAAACCTAGACAAATAATACTCGTCTTAGACTTTTGTCCAATGAATTTATAAAAATAACAATTATGTATCCATATGATGATTTTATATATATGATGATCAAGTGGGTTTACATATTCTCATTTACTCATTTAGTGTTATGTGTTGATAACTTTTATACTAGTTTACTAATTTTACCTATTTACATGTTTTAGGTCCAATAAGCCTATTATAAGTCCATTAACTTTTATTAATCCATTTTATACTTGTATTATCAGTATTGATACTTTACATGTTGGGCCCAAATGGGTTAAGCCCAATAAGTAATTTTTATAAGTGTTTAACTTATTTAGTTAAATTATTAGTCCAATATGCTAACTTAGCTCGTTATTGTCCGTATGTCATATAGTTCGGGTTTTATCGGTTTTTACTTGTATTAGGTACTTATATATCAGTATATGACTTTTAAAAACTTTACATTAGACGGGTTTGATCGTCTAAGTTTTAATTGGCGAAAAACGTTAATTTTACGGTAATAGCCGAAAAAGTCGTAAAAATCATGTTTATAGTTTTTATAACTTATAATCTTATTCAACTACCATTTTTATAAAGACTCCATTTATTTAACCTTATACATATCTATATAAATGAAATTTATAAGTTAGTGGGTTTTCATGTGTATATATTTTATAAATATATAAGTGAGTGCTTATTTTATATAAGTTTTTATTATACAAATCTAATTTTAAATTTCATGTTCACCAAAACAGCCATATCTACAGTTCTATATGGAGATAGAAGCCCAAATTTTTATGGCATAAACTACATGATATGTGATCTATTTAACTCTTCTATGGCTACTGTTGAATCAGCCTCTAAGTATTTTATAAAAATCGTCCAAAACAGTCTATGCAGATTTGTACTCTAATATTGTTTTGATCATATCTCACTCATCCTAATGATTCCATTGCATGGCCAACTCTCACATGTGTACAAGACTCATAGCTTACTGTATATTAATTTATCCAAGCCATTTTATCAGTTCATCATATGGTTATTTACTGTTTTTATACAGCCTACTAAATTAAGCAAGATTAACCACTTTTACATATAGTTTTTCATCTTTTTACCCATGTTTATCAACACTTGATCCCCACACAACATTTTTATCATCATATATTCATCATATACATATACAATAAGAAAGAAAATACATGATTACATAATCAAAATAACAAGAGGATGGGAAGAACAATCTTTATACCACCAAGATTGTGTAGGTATTCATCAAGGCTTGGATTTTTGATGGAAGAACTTGTGATAGATCAACACCAATCTTCATGGCCACCATACTTGTAAACTTCATGTAGAAATCAGCCCTTGAACATCATCAAATCTTCTCCTTGGATGTTAGAATCACCACCAATCAATAGAGCTTGAAGAGGTTTCCATCATATGTGTGTATAACACCAAATATTATGGTTGAAGATTGATCAAAGGGGTGTTTTGGGTGAAGGTTGGACGAAATTTAGAGAGAGAGGGAGGAGAGTTGTGTGAGATTTTCATGTTGCAAATGAAGTAAATGGTTTGGTGCAAGTGATTTTGCATGTTTAGTTAGCTTGCAAAGTTAAGCAAGACATGTGTCTTGCTTACTTTGTAAGCTTGACACCTAAGGGTGTGTTGTGGATAGATGTTGCCATCCATATAGTGGGGTGGGGAAAGATTTATCTTGTCTCATCCCACTAATTTACTGGTACTCCTCGATTCTAGTTTCCTCGATTTGCGTGCCCTCGGGTCGTTTTATGAAAAATATTTTTATAAATTATGAATCAACGGCACAAAACGAATCTAATTAAAAATGTCTCATAAAAAAGGAGTTCGAAAACATAAATACGTAATCCTAAGGTTTCCGGTTTAGTCATAAAGGACGTTAAATTATAATCGTAAGTCCTAATCTCTTCTCGTAAATTTGTGAGTTTATGAACCAACACAAATTTAAAATCTCAAAATAATATTCACGGATAAATTTATTTTCTGAAATGCCGGACTGTCACCAAAAACGGTGTATGTAAACGTAAGCACGTAACGTAGAATCCTCCTGTTTAGACGTAGTTGATGCTACTTCAAGACGTAAATCCAAATTTCTTCCCAAAAATAAGTGAGTTCATAATATAACATTAAAATAATGTTTTTAAATAATATTTGAGAATAAAATATAAAGCATAAATTGACGGATTGTCACAGCATTTACCCCTAAACAGGATCTTTGTCCTCAAAGATCATCTTACCTTACTACTCGCTTCTTATAGAGTTAAAGTCATGTGGGCATTTCCTACACATTCGGTCTTTTCTCACAAGTGTAATTCATTACAATACGCGAGTTTCATCAAACATAACTACGGGAATAAGATCAGGCTTAATGTTGACTTACTTTCTCTATCCATGATGTTCACGGGTTTTTTATGAATGCAACTTTTCGCCGATCTAAACTTCATTAAGGAATAGTCAGATTTTAACTTGATAGGCATTTTATCAAGTTCGATATACGATACATAATTCACGCAGCTCTTGAAGTCCTAGGGTAGATCCAGCTTATATGCCTTTCAAACCAATCTTTTACATCGTCTCAATGGTCCCATACAATGGGGACTTATATCCCATGATTTTTCAGATCATCAATTCATTTTTTTTTCATAGTTAAATTTTTTGGCATAACTTCGCTACCCATCTGGCACTTCAAGATCTACATTTCATATTCACATATCCTCCTGCCCACTACCGGCAGTCAATAATCAGATACTTATTTCAACAATCATTTCAGGTCTCGCGGGTCGAGTATTTTGTAAGGTTAGGTTCGCCATCATAGGAAACCTTAAAAGACATGTCCAACTCACATTGGGTGTATGTCGGGTGTCTTCATCCCAAATCCTGCTTACAGATGCTCTTATATTTAGATCCTGACAAGATTCGATCTCGATCCTAATACGATGATTATCAATGACAATCTCTCCAAAGGAAAACGATTTTACAGTTTATTACCAAAGGTCAATCATTCAAACATAGAACAACACTTATAGTATTTTGTATCGTTACTTTACCTCGTCCCTTCGATTGGGGTGGTACACAGTACTCTCATCAAGATTCGTTCTCAATGACTTCTAAGCAAATCTCTAGAAATTCGACGCGAAGCGAGGATCTTGATAGAGATGATCGATACAGGCACACCATGTTTACACAACTCCTTTAAATACAAAAGAGTCAATTTCTTCATCAAGAATCTATCATTATCAGGAATGATATTAGCAGATTTGGTCAGTCTGTCGACGATGACCCAAATCGAATCAAATTCAGATGATTACCTTCGCAATAGTTAGACGTTTACTAATGTATGAGGCAATATCTGCCTTCATAATTTGCCATCAGTACATCCTATTCAGATAAGATACATTAAATTAGAAATGACAAGAATAGAATACTTATACTTACAAGATTCCAACATAACTATATCTCAAAATCCTCCAAATTTAGGCAACCACAAGTGGCCTTTAAAACATTTAACGCCATCGGCTTCTCAATTCTGATGGTTCACATTAGCCGCGAACACCTTTTTATTATCTATATTATCCTTTTTACAATCATCAGTTATTTCTAAAATGTTCGGCAATTTATTTTGCACCGTCATTATTAAGAAACACATCCTAATTGGTTCTTTATCTTTTTCTACATAATGTGTCAGTAATTATATTCACCTTCCTTGATGAAATAAATATCATGACCGTATTTTTTCAGAAATTATTCCTTCATATTTTCTAAGTCTTAGTTCTATCTCAACTATTATTTTTATCAGTTTTGCTTGATCCGACGTTTTAAAGCGTCGATAATTATTACACGTAAACTAACAATAAATATTCAGTTTTTATGAAACGTAAACGTTAAAAGTTTAAATTTCTTAGTTCGACCAATTATATTAAAATGTTCAAAACAAATTTGAATTTAATTAACACGATTTTTGTTGATTTATCAAAAATAATTAGTGAGATTCGTAAATGTTCGAAAAATCTTTGGTTATACTTTGGTCAAAATTTTCTTAGTTGAAAAGCAAACATTGTCGTTTTAAATCTTGTTTTAAAAGGTTTCCTCAATCCCTCTTAGGTTGTCTTGAGGTATACACGAACATTTACCCCTAAACAGGAGTTTAGTTAAATGATTTGGGTATAAGGGAATGATCCCTTACAAATCCTTTGATAAATTATTTGTCAAAACATATTTCTACTTTCTTTTTGGTAAAACCCAAAGCCTTAATGGCTCTAAATTTTGAAGAGTCAATATATTCCATTTTCTATTAATCACACGGTCAATAATGTAAAGGATTAAGTCTTTCATCACATGTTAAATATTCAAGGTACAAGTTTTCACTACTCGGCCGACTCAGGGCATTCTACAAATAATTATTAACTCATTCTTATTCTTATAAATAAACAAATGGTCCTTAATGATCACAAGCATGAATTTATCAGATTACAGCCTACACACGTGATTCACCAAATTTATGGATGTTACATGTGTATTAGTCAATCCAAACGACATCACGTGAAACTCATAATGTTCATTACAAGTACCGGATGTAGTGATTGGAATAGATAATCTTTTTCGCGGATGCGAAATTGATGATAACCATGCCGTGGATCAAATCTTCGAATATACGCTAGAACCTTGTAAATGATCGAACAAATCTATCATCTTGGGTAGTGGATATAGATTTTGATCGTCAATTTACCTAGTTCACGGTAATCCATAAATATAAGGAATGATAACACCATAGCTCTTTATGAGGACGATCTTGGTAGAATAAAAGCTTTCTCATACAACTTTCTCAGTTGTAGGGTAAGTCTTTTAATTCAGATGGTGCTGACGTACAATGCACAAGCCACAGGTGCAGCACCGGGAATATAATCAATACCAATTTCAACTTGCCTTAATGGAAAAAGTCTAGGTAATTCACTAATAAATACCTCCTAAAGTTTCAGATACCATAATCATCTTTTAATAAATCCATATTAGGTTCTTTCTAGATTACAAGATCTATGACTAGTTCATAACCATTCACGGTATAATTTCAAGTCTAAATGCAGGATATGGTCATCCATCAAGAATTATTTAGATCACTTTTGATAATCAACATCTTATCATTTAGGGGAATTATACTCGAGTTCCCATCAATTAAGACAATGTTGTCATGTCATAATCAATCAATCCATTCTATTGGCACTATCAACCTTCCAGTTTTATTGTCGTCGATAAGATGTGAACTTCTCAAAAGACTAATAATAACTCATAATCTTTCACAAATTCAAGGATATCTGGAGACACAACTACCATTAAAAGAGTAAGGTCAACGCATAATCTACGCGAGAGAATTTCAAATTAGATAAAGACGGAAACATTAACGAATATGAATATATCCCATGTTTTCATGATTTGGGTACGCATTCGAAAGCTCCTCGGATCATTACCCAGGTCATTCAAATGAAACCAAATCAAAAGAAATGATAGGAAAGTCGATACATCCAGTCGGATATCAACACTCGGTAATCAGATACTTTTCCTAAGAATCTCACTACGGGAGAATTAGACAAGGAAGAATTGTCAATTGTCAAATAAGACAATTTCCACAGATGAGTAAATTCGACTCAGAAGAATAGATGATACAGGCACATATGTAGGTGTCCCTAACACTATGTCCCTATTTTTCACTTCTTGCAGATCTCATAAAATACAATCTTCAAAGAAAATTTAGTGTTTATTAATAATTTCATGGTGACTACTAATCAGCCTTGTATGGTTACTTCCAAATTGTATGTAGGCGCGCAACTATATACAATTTCAAGATTAACGATGCAATACTCAGTTCGTCAAAATTTTATCATCATGTTTATTATAAAAACATTTGCATGCTTAATTCTTAAATAAGAATCAAAAATAAATTTACATAGATTTTCTTTGTTATGAAAACAATTAAGTTTTCCAAGGTGTTTTATAAACAAATTCATTTCGATAACGATCACTTATAAATCTCACTTTGAATAATCCTTATAGTGATGAAAATTAAATTTTCTCAAAGGATACTGTTTTAACTTTATAAAAACAATGTGTGATCTGCAAAAGAGTGATAAAGAGTTGTTCACCAAGAACTAACTACAGTATAATAGGAAATGAGCTTAGCCACTTTATCATGAGATGCATGACCTCGATGGCACTCAAGAAGAATAATCCACAACGTAACTCAAATCGAGATGAGTACTTGTTCAATGGTTGCATCACTAATGCGAGCATTAGGAAGAAGCAAGAAAAGATAAATAACATCGACACATGTAGGATTTAGCAATCAAAGGTAGTCTTTTCATTAATCACAAACAAGTCAAAATTGTACCGTAACACATTACGTGTCACTATGTCATACAATTACAAGAACTCATCCTACCAACTGATGTCTCAGTTAAGTTAGGGATTTTTAAAAGATACCACAATGAATACTAATCTACAAGAGTCATTAGGTGTTCCACATGTCCTGAAAGATCCATCGGTCCCAATTCAGAAGAAGATTTCTTCAATTTATTTCTTGGACACTAGGCATCCTCGTAAGTGGACAATGACCTAGGAACAACCCTTAACACAAACTAACAATCATTTAAAACCTTATAATTCAATCACAGGACTTAACGACTTCCTCTTATCAATCTCATATTCCATACGAGATAAATTTTTACTTTATTCAAGTTTTAATCAACTTATACTCAATGCAACATCCTACCTCATTCTTCAATACTTTCAATTTTATTCTTAGACCATGAAAGGGTAATAAAAGCTCGATATGATCAACACTTAATTTCCAATCCTATAGTTCTTTCAACAATGGTTATCAAATGAGTCACTAGTATGAAACGAATCACACATTCAATTAGACTTCTCGGAAAGGTACTAGTGGCATGAGGCTTTTGGGTAATGGTTCCAATGACAGCCTCAAGTGCAACATTCACCCTTTCGATTTCAAATTTAAGAATTGGGTGACACTGAATCAGATGACATCTTTCTAGGTGGTAACGTTTTGTCAAACTCCACTCTATAAGGAAAGATCGTCATGACATCGATATCAGATTTAATCTCGCCAATTCTTTTTCAATATCACAATCAACTAATATCTACATTTCTACGAATATCAACCATTTTTTGGGATCATAAATATCCACAACTTGGTTTAGATCTAGGATAGCTAGAATTCCTACGAGAATAGCTTCGATTAATTTACTAGGGGATTTAGGGTTCCTTGTGACAATCTACGTCGTATAAATACCTCGTATAAATATCAAAATAATCATCAAACAATCATGTAATCAAATTACATCATATATATAATCCAAGTTATATATATATTAAAATAACACTTCTCAGTCTGGCCTTGTCGGTAACTCGGGAATTCTTCGGCACCGTTATAGTCAAAAGATTTTTAGAAATTTTTAGAAAAATGTTTATAGTTAAAAGATTTTGAAATGTTTTATTCAAAACCTTGGTTTTAAAAATATTTCGTTCTCTATAACGAGAGCTCTGGTACCAAACTGTAACACCCCCAAATTTACACAATTCAATACAGCGGAAGACTCGTTGGTGTTACGGGATAGCACATTACTCACATCATAGACAACGTTTAAAAATCACGTCGTTTAATAATAAAGCATTTCCATTCATAAATATCAAATTTACATAGGTCCCAAGTCATTATATTTCATACTGGTTTTACAAAGCATTTGAATGGAAATTATTATTTACGTGCGGGCCATGAATTCTTGTTGTCTTTCCGAGAATTACCTTCAAGTACCTGAGATAAAACATGTTAAAAGAAAAGGTCAGCGATAACGCCGAGTGAATTCATAGAGTTTAATAAAATCCATCAATATACCATCGGTATAAAATTATTACCGAAAATTCATTTCGTACAAATCTTTGTAATAGGCCATAAAATAGCCAAAGTCATTTTATACAAATCCTTATCGAAAATCATAATATAGGCTTTCGCCTTCAAAATCATTATACGAACCATTGTCGTTAAAAACATCATACAGTACGTTTTATAGCGTTGTATAGAGTTAAATAAAAACCGTTATATGAATATGGTTATGTAAAACAAAAACACAGACATAATATCAATAATATGACCCCGTATTGCTAGTCAGGCAATATATCGTAATTCGATGCGTATAGCAGTATTTCGTTATTTGGATTATTATAAGCCGCATGACATTGTTACCTTACTACAACAAACAACGGGTAGCTAGCCCGAAACTCAATTTGCCCATCTAAATTAGCGTGTCGTCACAATAATCATGCTTGTGTAAATCTTCTCATACATAAATTCGCTTACCAATCAATGTGGCACGACGGGGATCAACCGTCAAGGCGCGAACTGGGGTGAGCGTCCCCAAATAATACTATTATATGCATAAGCGTCTACCAAATCCCGGTAGTAATCATTCATCGGCTTTAACTCTATAAGAAGCGAGTAGTAAGATGATCTTTGAGGACAAAGATCCTGTTTAGGGGTAAATGCTGTGACAATCCGTCAATTTATGGTTGATACTTTATTCTCAAGTATTATTCAAAATCATTATTTTAATGTTATATTATGAACTCACTCATTTTTGGGAATAAATTTGGGTTTACGTCTTGAAGTAGCATCGACTACGTCTAAACCGGAGGACTCTACGTTACGTGCTTACGTTTACATACACCGTTTTTGGTGACAGTCCGACATTTCAGGAAAATAAATTTATTCGTGAATATTATTTTGGAATTTAAATTTGTGTTGGTTCATAAACTTACAAATTTACGAGAAGAGATTAGGACTTACGAGTATAATTTAACGTCCTTTACGACTAAACCGGAAACCTTAGGATTACGTATTTACGTTTTCGAACTCCGTTTTTGATGAGACAATTTTTATTAGATTCGTTTTGTGCCTTTGATTCATAATTTATAAAAACGTTTTTCGTAAAACGACCCGAGGGCACGCAAATCGAGGAAACTAGAATTAAGGAATACCCGTAAATTAGTGGGATGAGACAAAAACAAGTTTTGTCTCACCCCACACATGGGACGGCCCAACTAGTGCCACCACCACCCTTGATGTGGCAAATTTGCAACAATGTAGCTTACACTTGTAAGCTAAGCTTACAAGTTAAGCTACACTTCACACCAACACATCAAAACCACTAAACTAAAACCACTTATTCATTTTCACTCATGCAAACAACTACACATTTCTCTCATCCTCTCTCAATTGTGCCGTCCACCATCATCACCCTACACTCCATTTTGATCAAATTTAACCACAAAATCCTATGTTATTCATACATATGATGATGCCCTCTTGAAGCTCTCTTGAATGGTGGTGATTATAACATCCATGGAGAAGTTTCCATGGAGTCTTGGGGCTGATTTTCCACAAGGAGTTTATGAAGATTGTTGGCCTTGAAGATGGTCTTGGTTATCCACAAGTTTCTCCTGTTGGAAATTTAGTGCAATTGTGGGAACGGGTAATACTTGTAAATGGGTTTGGAGGTACGGAGTGTACACCCATTAAGTCCCTTACCTCCCTGGACTCAATATAGTGGTTGTGATATCAGTAGGAAGCTGCTCCTGGTCAGGAAGTTGCTCCTGGTCAGGAAGTTGCTCCTGGTTAGGAAGCTGCTCCTGGTTAGGAAGCTGCTCCTGGTTAGGACGTTGCTCCTGGTGATGCACAAAGTCTTTGTAACCTCTTTGACCAATTAATGAGGGTTGAATATTGACTTGATGACCAGGTTTATGGTCATGTAACCACTATGCTTTATGAAGGTAATTATGAGATTAATAGGCCGATTAATGCTCTTAATACCTTTGACTAGGAGTTACATTCCTTAAGGAATAGGATCACTATAAATAGTGATCATATTTTGCATGATGAAATATACAGAAACAAGAAACACTTACACGCACAGAGTTCTTGATTTGTGCCTAAAATAAGAACTAACTCTTGGTTTTATCCCAAGGAGGTATTCGTGTTAACCCAGGCATAGGGTCGAATAATCTTCTTTTGAAAGTGATTACACGACTTCAAGAGATATCCGGTAACCATTCATTGGTACGTAGTTAGGCTATTGATTATCTTCACCCTGTTGGAACGAAGTACCCAACAATCAAAGAAGATTATTTTGTGATAATCAATGGCGGCGGCAATGAAGCATATGGTGGCTAACTTCTCCAAACTGGACAAGTTTGAAGGGGTTGATTTTAGGAGATGGCAGAAGAAGATGCACTTTCTTCTTTCTACCATGAACGTGGTGTACGTGTTGACCACTCCCATTCCTGATGGTGGTGATGATGCTACTTTGGAGGAACTGAGGAAAAGGAGCAAATGGGAGAATGATGATTATGTGTGTCGCGGCATAATTCTTGAAGGATCGTGTTTTCTTAGGATTAGACATTGTTGGATTATACTATTGATATGGATGATAAATGAAAGAAACTTAGAGAGAGAAAGAAGAGAGAGAAAGGAGAGGATGAAGAAGAAAAGATGAAAATGTGATTATGTGAAATGGAAGTGAACCAACAACCCCTCCTAACATGCTAGGAGGGGGGTTTATATAGCCCACCCTACATGTGGGCTATATGGGCTATATTGGATCACGAGCCCAATATCATTGGAGTGACCGATCCTTTCTAAATACGTAAAAACGTATTTCCAACAATCTCCCCCAAAGGGAGGTCACTCCAAGTTACAATGTCCTAAATAGTCTAAAGCTCGTGATCTATGCTAATAATGATGTGAGCGAGACTTTCTTTGGAAAAACGTATTTCCAACAATCTCCCCCAAAGGGAGGTCACACCATTTTACAAAATCTTAAACCTAGCATACTATGCTTGAGTCTTCGATCTTGTTCTTGTGAATATGCTGATGAGATCTTTGACTTTAGTCTTGAGCATGTTCTCTTGCCTTGACCTTGTGCATTCATCACTTGTGATATTCGCCTCTTCGTGACTTCATGTTCCACACACTTATACCTTTATATTTCTTGAAAGCTTCAGAGTTTGATACAGCGGAAGACTTGACCTTCAGACTTTCTTGAATTCGTTGAAGTACTGAGTGTATGCAGTATAAGCACGTGGGGATGACTTCTTCTTGGATTCCGCAACGCCACCGTCTTCAAATTCCGCAACATAAGTAGACACGAAAGAAATGGCTTTGAACATTTCATTCTAAATCGGTAGCATTTTACCTCCGGTCGGTGAAGACCGTTGGACGATATTAGATATCGTACCCGTGACGGATAGTTTCAATTAAGTAACTTCCTGACAGGATTTCGCGGGTAAACCCGTTCTCTTTATTCGACCGTCCAAAGCTGACTGCGAACATAAAGAGTGAATCATTTGGATAATAATATCCGCATGATTTGAAGCCGTCAATTCATGTTCCTGGAACAAGTGAAATTCAATTAAGAACCGCACCATCGTTGCTTTCCAGTTGTCACGAGCTTGATTCGTATAGAATCTTGCAAGTTACCTACCAAGTGCTGTTTGAGTTTAACACTAGAAGGATTTCCACTCATCACCGTGAACACAAAGGTATCACTCTGAGTGTTCTGGCAAGATCACTGAGATATTGCGTAGAGGCCTGGAACGTGTTTAAATTCAGTTAAGAATTAAACAGCCGTTGCTTTCCAGTTATCACAAGTTTGATTCATAAAGAATCGCACAAGTCACCTACCATGAGCTTTTTGATATTCGCTCAAGAAGGATTTCCATCTTCATTGTAAATACTTTCGTATTACTCGGATGTTCAGGCAAGATCGTGAAGATTTTGCGTAGGACTCTTAAGATCTTTCTTACTTTTCACAGTGTATGAAGAAGCAAGGAATTATGAAAGTGTGTCCTAATGAGATATTTAATGATCTGAAATGGCTCTAGACTCGATCATGCACTTTGGATTTTAGTGATCGGAGGCTGGAGAGGAGTGCCACCTTTTCAATACCAATTTATTCGGAGTGAATAAATCAATAGATAACGTGTTGTCTCCGTGTGATTAAAACAAATATCTTTTAAGAGATATCTGAGTTAGCTGAGATGGGTTGTGCTTTGCATCACTGGGTCCATGATGTCTGTCTTCAATATCAAGAATCATTAAACAATGATCTTAATAGCATATGTATTGACCCGGTTTCTGCCTAAGTTTTAAGGAGGGCTTCTTTCTTTACACCCTTTATCTTTACAATTCTTTTTCATTCTTCAACCCCTTCAATGCTTACCAATACGTCATCACTAGCACCTTGTTGTGATTGTTCCAGTGCTACTTAAGTACTTGGTCGGCATTCAGCTACGTTCACAATCTTTCTCCATCTTTCCTAAGGACTACTATTTCTAGCTATGGAATGTCCTTGGGAAGATTCCTCCGGTTCTAGAGGAATCATTGGACTTTAACCTATCCTTCCATCCTTATGTCACCATAATCTTCACCGTCGTGAATAGAGATGTTTTGGGTAAGTGTATGTCACCATGAAATCTATTTTGATAGTGCAAATCCATTTTGCTCCCCCTTAACATATGCCACGATATCCAAAAACATTTCGCACATGTCGGGATGAGCTAGCACGTTAAGTCAAACCATTTGTGATTAATCATTTCCCATATTAAATCACATTTTCTCCCCCATATTAAAAATATTAACCCAATCGATGTTTTTAATATCAATTGATTTAATAGCATTTTAAGAAAATTTTGGGAAGAAAAATGCAAAGCCAATTATCTTCATGAATTACACAAGCTCCCCCTCAAATTAATGAGGGTGTACTTGAAACGTAAATTAAATACCTTTTAAACACAAGTGTAAGGTATTTATCACGTGCAAAGATCATAAATGATAATGTATTCACAAGATTAGCAATTTATGAGGTTGGACCTGAATGATGGAGAACATCATATGAAAGAAGCACATGGTTCTTGTTCACGAATGTTGGTCGCCTCATCATGTCTGAAGTTATCTCTTTACTCCATGTGTACGATTGATATCTTTGTCTTGACACCAACATGTGAACTTGGCACTTTTAGCGTCAAAGATTCTGATTGCTAGACAATTGCTCCCCCTCAATTGCTGACCCGTGTTCTATTGAAAGAGCTGTAGTCGCCGTTTGAGTAGTCGCATCGTCGAGTATGTAGATATCAATTGTAAATTGCTACGGTTGGTAGAGATGATAACTTCATAAAAACAAGATTTCTCTTGTTTTAACAAATAAATGCACTGACACGTACATATATCCGTGTTAGATTGTGTTATAAAGTAAACACAATTCCTTACATGGTTGTAAAGTAAACCATGCCCGAGAAAATGAATTCCCGTTGTTAAGTCAAAGCTTTCCGGTGAAATGCTTGACTTGATTATGAAAAGCGGGTTACTATCTGAAATAATAGCAAACCATTTTGAGCATGTTTTAAAACATTTGAACTTCTGCTCGAACTTTATTTACAACCCCGTGTCATTATTGAATGACATTTCTAGTATCGTAAATATTATCGATTCCAGAAGACATGCTCTTTTTGTCAAAACATTTTTTGAACACACAATTTTGAAAGATTTAGAAAACCTTTTTGAGAAATTCTCGAAAAATTGTGTTCAACGTTTTGAAAACCAATTACTTGAGCTTAAGATGTTGAATATCTTACAAAACGAGCTCAAGTCCGAGAAGTTGTAATCTTCCCGTTGTTAAGGATAAGTTTATCATCGGCGATAAACTTTCTTTTTAACTGAAGAACGAGTCCTAAGCTGACATTTACTTAGAAATCGTTTTCATGAGCTTGAAAACTTTGACTGTTTTAACGGAAAGCTCATGACCGAGAAAGGTTAATTTCTCGTTATGAGGAAAAGTTCTCTTATTTAAAAGATACACTTTCCTTTCTGAGCTTAAAACTTCGAATGTTTTAATACAAGCTCATGACCGAGAAAGGTGAATTTCTCGTTAAGAGGATAAGTTATCATAAAAGATAATCTTTCTTTTATTTTAAGTTCGAGTTACAGTCTGACATTTAACTGTAAGTCATTGTGCATGAGCTTAAAAAAACTTCGAATGTTTTTAACATTAGCTCATGCCCGAGAAAAATTAATTTCTCGTTGTAAGGATAAGTTTATCATCGGCGATAAACTATCCTTTATTTGAAGATCGGGTCATCATCTGATATTTAATGAAGAGCCTTATACACGAGCTTAAAACCTTTGAATGGTTTTAGGATAAGCTCGTGTCCAAGAAAAACTTAATTTCTTGTTAAGAGGGTAAGTTATCGTTCCGTGGATAAACTTCCCTGTCTCTGAAGTCCGGGTCATCGTCTGTCATTTAGCGAGGAGCCATAGTGCATGAGCTTAAAAACTTTGAATGTTTTTAACATAAGCTCATGCCCGAGAAAACTTAATTTCTCGTTGTTAGGATAAGTTTATCATCGGTGATAAACTTTCCTTTCTTTGAAGATCGAGTTATAGTCTGTGATGTGACTATAAGTCCTTTACACGAGCTTAAAACCCTTGAATAGTTTTAAGGATAAGTCATCATCGGGATGAACTTTCCTGTCTTTTGAGAGCGAGTTACAGTCTGTTATGTGACTGTAAGTCCTTGTGCACTGTAAGCTTAACTGGAAATCCCCTGAGACACTTGTTTCTTAGATATCAGCTTCTTTAGCAACCAAACTCTGAGACTGTCCTTAATTGAATGGTATACAATGATTGGACCGCTTCGTTCTTTTGGAACATCCTCTTTGGTACCTGCATTTTCATTTGGAATTTGCATGCTTTGATATGGGTTAGCGATATCTATCTTAGAAGCAAGTGCGGGTTCACAGTTTTCTTTTCTTGTGCTAGAGGTGACCTGAGGAGATGATTCACTTGTCTTAGCTGGTAAACGTTTCCTTTTATAGAAAACCTTAAGTTCAGGCTTATGTGATGTATCCTCCTTTTCAATTTCCTCCCTAGTAGTCTTAGTAGAATCAGAGACTATCCTAGTTAAAGGGCACTCGTTTCCTACGATAGTGAAAGTTCTACCAGTGGGGCGCCACATTTTACCAACAGGTTTGATTTTAGCCACCCACTGGGATTTAAGTCTAGTACGGGAGTTCACCTCATTAAGTAGTTTCTTAATACAAGAATCATGATTAGCCGTAAAGACACATTTTCTACATGTTTTACAAGTAGCATATTTAATGTCTGAGTAAGATCTAGAATTCCTGGACGATTGATTGATGCTCCTAGGATTTGACATGCTATGGTTAGCAGTGTTGGGTAATCTAGAAGGCATCTGACTAGGTTTGAAATTCCTATCTCTTACTTGTGTCTTTTGCTTAGCTTCCCTTAGACCAAATGTATGGCGAACGTCATTTGAACTAGTTCGAGACGTATTCTTTGGATTATGTCTAGGGAGACTAGATGCTATCATGTGATTAGGTCTTGCAAAAACTGTGTTAGTCACATTGGCCCTAGTTGGTGGAATGACTGGTCTAGAAACATGAGCCATATCAACTTGGAAGGCAAACCGCGATCTCGAGGATTGTGGTCGCTCGAATCTGAATGCAGTCGGTTGTCTAACGGACTGTATTTGAGGCGGTTTCCCCAAGATTGATGGTTTTTCAAACTTAGTCTCCACACTAGTTCCTTTGGTTTTCCTCAATTCATTTTTCAACGCAGCTATAGCAAAGACCTTTTCCTGTACTTGAGCCTTTAAAGTCTCATTCTCTTTGAGCAAGTTATCTTGGGATGCCAATTTAGATTCAAGCAACTTAATTTGTTTCAAAAAATTATCCTTTTCAGCTTGAGAATCTAGAACAGTTTGATCCAATTTTCGTTCAAGAACAACGTTTGACTTTTCAAGTTTTTCAAAATATGTTTCAAATTTCTCCGTTTTCTTTGAAAATTCAGTTTTGGCATCCTCGAGATCTTTTGATTGCTAAGCGACGATCGTTTCGAGCTCTTTAATCCTAGAAGCATAATTGGGTAAAGAAGCAGGCATAGGGCACTTATCAGGATTGTTAATTATCTCATTCAATTCAGATTGAAGTAGACGAAGATTTGTGACACATGACGGCTCTGCATAATTTCCTGATTGACTGTTTGCTTCCTGCTTTCCTCCTGAATCCATTCTTTTGTGACTGCTTCTAGTATCGTTTTGCAATTCTCCCTCTTGAAAAGTCGAATTCAAAAAATCCATTGAATATCGATGACCAATGTCGTTGATGATAATGATCGATGAACAAATCTATTTTCACTTTCAAGTAATAACACCCAGTCAACAATCCGTAGCCACTAAAATAAATCCCGTCAAATATTTTATCACTTTGGTTCGTCTATATAAATCCGAATACGACCATTGACAAAAATGTATATAACAAATTATTTTATCAATTGTATCACGGTGGCCATTGTTTGTTAAACAAAGTTAAGACCAAAAATGTATATATCCACGTGTCTACCAAATAGAATCCACTTTTTGTATAAACAAAACATGGCCCAATTTATTACCAACAATGATACCATGTACACCGGCCCATGTCAGTAAATGGAATAATAAAAGGCATGTTGCCCTAATCTTTTGCACCCTTACCCTAATCACATAAATCAATAGCTGTTCCATCTATTTTCTCCCCCTCATCTAAAACTCCGCCTCTTCTTCTCCGACACAGAAGCGAATCTCACTAATAACAATAATCAATCACTTCCACTGATTCCCTTTACCCACCAATTAGAAGCGAATCTCAACCATCTAATCTTAAATTGAACCTAAAATTCGACGTGACTTCATTTTGAGCATGAATCCAATCATTTCATCAAGATCTTGATAGATCTCGGGTAGGTGAATTATTTTTGTTTTGATTGGAGTCAGTGTTTTTTAAAGCGAAACAAAGTTTGATTGCAACATGTTTGATTGCAACATGTTTGATTGCAACTTGTCTTGTTTCGAGTCTGTTCGAGTCACTGAGTCGAGTCTTGACACAGGTTTTTCGAGTCTGTTTGAGTCGAGGTCGAGAGTCAGACGAGGGAGTATATGTGAGGTGAGGGTTTTTGGTGAGTCTTTTTGAGAGTGTGATTTGTGGGTCGAGTCAAGGGTGGGTTTATGGGCAGTCGAGGGAGTCGAGGGATGTGGTTGTGAGTCGAGAGTCTTGAAGATGTGTCGAGGGTTAGAGTGTGAGAGAGGTGTGGGTGTGAGGTTCAAACGAGGGTCAGATGTGTGGGTGAGGGAGTGGGTTCGTGAGTACTGTTTTTGATGGATTCGAAAATGGGTGATGTGTGTTTTGCTAAGTGTCGGAGTAGATTTGGTTGGGGTTCAAGACAGAGTAGAGTCTGTTGGTATTGAGTCTGTTGGTATTGGGGTTCAGGAGAGTCGAGAGTCTGTTGGGAGTTGTTTTGAGTCTGATTGTAAGTCCTTAAGAGTCAAAAACTTTGGTCAAATCGTAATCTAAAATCTTAAGTCTCTTGCAGCGTACCCAGATCGCACCACGATCGCACCCCGATCGCACCCAGATCGCAGCCTCGATCGCACCCAGATCGCAGCCTCGATCGTACCCAGATCGCACCCCAATCGCGCTTCGATCGCACCCCGATCGCAGCTTCGATCGCACCCCGATCGCAGCTTCGATCGTAGTGGAGATCGTAGTGATGATCGTAACTTTGGATCGCAAGTTGAAACCCCCGGGGTTTATGCGATCACAAACGATCCCGATCGTAGCCGAAAAAAAATGTGAAGGATCGCAACGAGTAAACTATGCCCAGAAAAAGTTGATTATGAGACAATATGCAATTTTGGACACACGTATGATAGAATCAATAAATAAACAGATAAACAGAAACAGTTATTATTGCAGATGAGACAAAACTTAAAAAAATTTGACAAAACTTGATAAATAAGTAAAAAAAAATCAAGAGGAGATCGAGACCAAAGAAAAAACAAGAAGATTTGATAGAAGTAAATAAAACTTGGACAAGAATTTGTGACAAAAATAGTATAATAAAAGCAGTAGGATAGCAAGTTAATAGACGGATCAACCAAATGTGAAAGATGAAAAGATGAAAAGAAAAAAAATGTGAAAGATGAGAAGATTTACCACCAAATCAAAAGATAAAAACACGTAAATCCTAAGAATCAACCATGCTCTTGATACCAATTGAAGGATCGTGTTTTCTTAGGATTAGACATTGTTGGATTATACTATTGATATGGATGATAAATGGAAGAAACTTAGAGAGAGAAAGAAGAGAGAGAAAGGAGAGGATGAAGAAGAAAAGATGAAAATGTGATTATGTGAAATGGAAGTGAACCAACAACCCCTCCTAACATGCTAGGAGGGGGTTTATATAGCCCACCCTACATGTGGGCTATATGGGCTATATTGGATCACGAGCCCAATATCATTGGAGTGACCGATCCTTTCTAAATACGTAAAAACGTATTTCCAACAATTCTCAATGGTATGTCTGATTCTTTTTTTGATATTTACCAAAATGTTGAATCTGCTAAAGAACTATGGGATTCCTTGGAAGCCAAATATATGGCTGAGGATGCATCAAGTAAGAAGTTCCTTGTGAGTGATTTCACAAATTACAAAATGACTGATTCAAGACCAGTCATGGAACAATACAATGAACTTCTTGGAATACTTGGCAGATTTACACAACATAAAATGAACATGGATGAGACCATTCAGGTCTCGTGTGTCATTGACAAACTACCTCCTTCTTGGAAAGATTTCAAGCACACCTTGAAACATAAGAAGGACGAGTTAACTCTTGTTGAGTTGGGCAGTCATTTGCGCATTGAGGAATCCCTCAGGGTGCATGAAAGTGATAAGCCAAAGAGCGTGGTTGTGTAGATCTTAAATTTAGTTTTGGTAAGATTGTTTCTTTGTTTAATTTTTTGCATGTTCCTAATATTAGGAAGAACTTGGTTTCTAGTAGTGTTTTGAATAATTGTGGTTATAAACAAGTGATTGAATCTAATAAATTTGTTTTATCGAAACATGGTGTGTTTATTGGTTTTGGCTATTTGAGTAATCAAATGTTCAGGCTTAATATTGATTCTAGTATAAATGTTGATTCTGTCCTAATGACTACCACTAAGCTGAATGATTCATCACTATGGCATGCTAGACTAGGCCATGTCCACTATAAGAGGATGCAAGATATGTCTAAGGATGGGTTAATTCCAGCTTTTGACATGGACACTGATAAGTGTCAGACTTGTATGCTGAACAAAATTACTAAGAAACCATTTCAGGATGTAAAACGTGTAACTACAGTTTTGGAGCTAATCCATAGTGACCTATGTGATTTGCATGCTACTCCCTCATTAGGGAATAAGATATACTTGGTAACATTTATTGATGATGCTTCAAGGTTTTGTTATGTCTATTTGTTGCATACTAAGGATGAATCATTAGATAAAATTAAAGTATTTAAAACTGAAGTTGAATTACAACAAGGAGTCCAAATCAAAAGATTTAGGACTGATAGGGGAGGTGAGTACATGAATACTCAGTTTTTTCAGTCTGTTGGAATAATCCATGAAACAACTGCCCCCTATACTCCACAACAAAATGGTATATCTGAAAGGAAAAATAGAGTACTAAAAGAGATGGTTAACTCAATGTTGTCCTACTCAGGACTGAGTCAAGGGTTTTGGGGAGAAGCTATGTTAACAGCTTGCTATTTATTAAATAGGGTTCCTAATAAAAGGAACAGGATTACCCCTTATGAACTCTGGACTAAAAGGAAACCAAACTTTAACTACCTCAAAGTTTGGGGTTGTAGGGTTGTTGTAAGACTCCCTGATCCAAAGGTGAAAACCTTGGGTGAAAGAGGCATTGAATGCATATTTGTTGGATATGCTGAGCATTCCAAGGCTTATAGGTTCTATGTTATTAAACCTAATGATTCAGTTTCAATAAACTCAATCATTGAATCAAGGGATGCTAACTTTGATGAGACTAGGTTCTCATCAGTCCCTAGACCAAGCCTTAGGACTCCTATAGGAGCTGAGGACACTGGTGTTTCAGTGGAACCTGAAAGGGTCACTGATGAGGTTGTGGTTCAGCAACCTGAGCCTGAGCTTAGAAGAAGCACAAGGCATAGGACTCTAAAGAATTTTGGGCCTGAATTTCAACTATACCTAGTTGAAGGAACAAGGGATGAGGTCTCTGACCAGTACTACTATTGCTTTAATGTTGAGGATGATCCCAAAACATTTGATGAAGCAATGAAGTCCCAGGATGTTGCTTTCTGGAAAGAAGCAATCAATGATGAGATGGATTCCATCATGGGCAACAACACTTGGGTGTTGGTTGATCTACCTCCAGGTTGTAATCCACTTGGTAACAAGTGGATTTTCAAAAGGAAAATGAAGGTAGATGGAACTGTTGAAAAGTTCAAGGCAAGGTTAGTCATTCAGGGCTTTAAACAGAAGTCAGGGATAGACTATTTTGATACTTATGCTCTAGTAGCACGTATCAGTACCATAAGAATGCTGATTGCTCTAGCAAGTATTCACAATCTGATTATTCATCAGATGGATGTGAAGACAACATTCTTGAATGGTGACTTGGATGAGGAGGTTTATATGAACCAACCTCAGGGCTTCATCATGCCTGGTCATGAAGGTAAGGTGTGTAAACTGATTAAGTCCTTATATGGACTGAAGCAGGCACCTATGCAACGGCACCAGAAATTTGATGAAGTGGTTTTGTCTAATGGTTATTCACTTAACCAAGCTAACAAATGTGTATATAGCAAATTTGATGAATCTGGTAAAGGAGTCATCATTTGCCTATATGTTGATGACATGTTAATCTTTGGTACTGACCAAGCTAAGGTTGATCAGACAAAGGATTTTTTGTCATCAAAGTTCTCCATGAAAGACATGGGGGAGGCTGATGTTATCCTTGGCATAAGGATTAAACATGAAATTGATGGTATTGTAATTTCTCAGTCTCATTACATTGAGAAGGTGCTGAAGAAATTCAATCACTTTGATTGTACTCCAGTAAGTACACCTATGGATACAAGTGAGAAACTAATGCCTAACAATGGTCAGGCTGTCTCCCAGCTTGAGTATTCTAGGGTTATTGGTTGCTTGATGTATGCCATGACTAGTACTAGGCCTGACATTGCATTTGCTGTGGGTAAACTGAGTAGGTATACTAGTAATCCTAGTACTCAGCATTGGCAAGCAATTCAGAGGGTACTGAAGTATTTGAAAGGAACAATGGATTATTGTTTGTCTTATATTGGATATCCTTCAGTGTTGGAAGGTTACACTGATGCAAGTTGGATCAGCAATACTGAGGATAATTCATCCACAAGTGGCTGGGTATTCCTTCTTGGTGGTGGTGCAATTTCTTGGGCATCCAAGAAGCAAACTTGCATTACTGGTTCAACAATGGAATCTGAATTTGTGGCTCTAGCAGCTGCTGGTAAAGAGGCTGAATGGTTGAGAAACTTGCTTCTTGAGATTCCATTGTGGGTCAAACCTATGGCACCCATTTCTATCCGTTGTGATAGCGCAGCTACATTGGCTAAGGCATATAGCCAGATGTACAATGGCAAGTCTAGACACATAGGTGTTAGACATAGCATGATTCGTGAGTTGATCACGAATGGGGTGATTTCAATAGAGTTTGTGAGGTCTCAACAAAACTTAGCTGATCACTTGACGAAGGGATTGGCTAGAGACTTGGTTATAAAGTCTGGTAAAGGGATGGGTTTAAAAGTCCACTCTAGTCACTGAATGCTAGGACACCCAACTACCTCCTGAGGAAACTTGGGAGCTGAGTTCAATGTGGAAAGCTGAACATTCAGGGGACTGAAGCACATGTATATCATCCCAAGGATGTGCTTGTACCTGCTGAAAGGAGGATGAAGTTATAAACTTCTTAATGGTTAATTTCTTTGAAAAAGTGCTTAAGCAGGAGCATGAACTAAAGAGGAACCACCTATGTAAATGTTGAGGTTTCGCCGCCTCAAGGAGCATGGACTTTGGCTCTTACAACATTTATGAATTGGATATGGACACATGGCTTGTATGGTGTCAGGAGCGTTTTAAGTGTTTGAAAACTTGGGTGTATGTTATCTTCAGGTGTTCAAAGTAGTTGAAGGGTTCAATTCTTAGAACACCATGATTCTCGAATATTTGGAGTGATGTACTAAGACGGAAATTCAATACTCAGGACATTTTCATTTATGCACTGGTTTTGCTAAAGTTGATTTTTATGCAAAAAGGAATTGTACTAAATTGGGGAGGATTGTTGGAAATTTAGTGCAATTGTGGGAACGGGTAATACTTGTAAAGGGGTTTGGAGGTACGGAGTGTACACCCATTAAGTCCCTTACCTCCCTGGACTCAATATAGTGGTTGTGATATCAGTAGGAAGCTGCTCCTGGTCAGGAAGTTGCTCCTGGTCAGGAAGTTGCTCCTGGTTAGGAAGCTGCTCCTGGTTAGGAAGCTGCTCCTGGTTAGGACGTTGCTCCTGGTGATGCACAAAGTCTTTGTAACCTCTTTGACCAGTTAATGAGGGTTGAATATTGACTTGATGACCAGGTTTATGGTCATGTAACCACTATGCTTTATGAAGGTAATTATGAGATTAATAGGCCGATTAATGCTCTTAATACCTTTGACTAGGAGTTACATTCCTTAAGGAATAGGATCACTATAAATAGTGATCATATTTTGCATGATGAAATATACAGAAACAAGAAACACTTACACGCACAGAGTTCTTGATTTGTGCCTAAAACAAGAACTAACTCTTGGTTTTATCCCAAGGAGGTATTCGTGTTAACCCAGGCATAGGGTCGAATAATCTTCTTTGGAAAGTGATTACACGACTTCAAGAGATATCCGGTAACCATTCATTGGTACGTAGTTAGGCTATTGATTATCTTCACCCTGTTGGAACGAAGTAAACCCCAACATCTCCATCAAAAACCATGTCCAAATCACAACCTACATCAACTTGGTGGTATAAAGATTGTCCTCCTCATCCTCTTGTTATTTTTGATTATGTAATCTTGTATTTCTTTTACTTATGTATATGTATATGATGATGAATGATGATTAAAAGTATTGTGTGGGGATTTGGTGTTGATAAATATGATTAAAAAGGTGAAAAACTATAAGAAACAAGGCTAAAATCTTGCTTAAAAATGATGGCTGTATGAAACAGTAAAGAAACATGTCATGAACTGATAAAATGGCATAGATTAATGGATTTACAGTAAGCTATGGGTCTTGTACACATGTGAGAGTTGTCTATGCAATGGAATCATTGTAATGAGTGAGATATGATCAAAACAAGTTTAGAGTACCAATCTGAGTTCACTATTTTGGACGATTTTTAGAAAATACATAGAAGCTGATTCAACCGTAGCTATAGAAGAGTTAAATGGAGCACATATCATTTATTTATGTGATAAAAATTAGAGCTTCTATCTCCATATAGAACTCTAGATATGACATTTTTGGTGAACATAAAAATAAAAATCAGATTTTTGAAATTAAAGTATAAGAATATTATATAAGCACTCAAGTAAATATAGTATAAAATATGAATTAAAACCCACTAACCTATATAATACATTTATATAAACATGTATAAAGATAAATAAGTGGACATTTTATAAAAATGGTAACTTGTTAAGTTTTATAAGTTATAAAAACTATAAACATGATTTTTACGACTTTTTCGGCTATTACCGTAAAATTAACGTTTTTGCTAAATAAAACTTAGACGGTTGGACCCGTCTAATGTGAACTTTATAAAACTCATATACTGATATATAAACATATAGAACAAGTAAAAACCGATAAAACTCGAACTATATAACATACGGACATTAACGGACTAAGTTAACATTATTGGACTAATAATACAACAAAATGGACTAAAACACTTATAAACTTATTTATTGGGCTTAACCCATTTAGGCCCAAAATATAAAGTATAAATACTGATAATAAAAGTATAATTGGACTAATGAATAGTATTGGGCTTGTAATAGGCCCATTGGGCTTCAAAATATAAACAAGATGGAACTAGTATAACTAGTCTTGAAAAATTCCCAACACATAACACTAAAATAAGTAAATGAGAATATATAAACCCATTTGATCATCATCATATATATAAAATCATCATATGTATACATAATTGTTATTTTTATAAAGTCATTGGACAAGAGTCTAAGACGAGTATTATTTGTCTAGGTTTCCGTGATTGAAGCACGTACCGTACGTCCGAATTGCGGATAACCCGCCTTCCCACATCAACGTGAGTTCATAGCCTCACACTCTTTTAAATGTTTTTATGAAATGTTTTATAAACCCGCGAGGGAGATAACATGTTAGTTTTTATAAAATAGGACACCATTTATCCCGATTGTTTGTTTATTGATTTGGACCCGACTGATTGTATGACCCGATTGTATGACCCGATGAATGATTAAAGGACCCGATAAATGAAATGAAATGGATTATTAAAGTTAGGTTATGTCACTAAAAGTCCCATTAGCATGAATTGTGAACTACCGGGATTTGGTAGACGCTTATGCATATAAAGTAATATTTGGGGAAGATCACCCCAGTTCGCGCCTTGACGGTTGATCCCCGTCGTGCCACATTGATTGGTAAGCGAATTTATGTATGAGAAGATTTACATAAGCGTGATTATTGTGACGACACGCTAATTTAGATGGGCAAATTGAGTTTCGGGTTAGCTACCCGTTGTTTGTTGTAGTAAGGTAACAATGTCACGCGGCTTATAATAATCCAAAATAACGAAATACTGCTATACGCACTAAATTACGATATATTGCCTGACTAGCAATACGGGGTCTTACTATTGATATTATGTTCGTGTTTTGTTTTTTCATAACCATATTCATATAACGGTTTTTATTTAACTCGATACAACGTTATAAAACGTATTGTATGATATTTTTACGACATTGATTCGTATAATGGTTTTAATGGCAAATGCCTATATTATGATTTTTGATAAGGATTTGTATAAAATGACTTCGGCTATTTTATGGCCTATTACAAAGATTTGTACAAAATGATTTTCGGTAATAATTTTATACCGATGTTATATTGATGGATTTAATTAAACTCTATGAATTCACTCGGCGTTTTCGCTAACCTTTTCTTTTAACATGTTTTATCTCAGGTACTTGAAGGTAATTCTCGGGAAGACAACAAGAAATCATGGCCCGCACATAAATAATAATTTCCATTCAAATGTCTTGTAAAACCTGTATAAAATACAATGACTTGGGAGCTATGTAAATTTGATATTTATGAATGGAAATGCTTTATTATTAAACGACACGATTTTTAAGCGTTGTCTATGATGTGAGTAATGTGCTATCCCGTAACACCAACTAGTCTTCCGCTGTATTGAGTTGTATAAATTTGGGGGTGTTACAGTTTGGTATCAAACTGTAACACCCCCAAATTTACATAATTCAATACAGCGGAAGACTCTTTGGTGTTACGGGATAGCACATTACTCACATCATAGACAACGCTTAAAAATCGTGTCGTTTAATAATAAAGCATTTCCATTCATAAATATCAAATTTACATAGGTCCCAAGTCATTGTATTTCATACTGGTTTTACAAAGCATTTGAATGGAAATTATTATTTACGTGCGGGCCATGAATTCTTGTTGTCTTCCCGAGAATTACCTTCAAGTACCTGAGATAAAACAAGTTAAAAGAAAAGGTCAGCGATAACGCCGAGTGAATTCATAGAGTTTAATAAAATCCATCAATATAACATCGGTATAAAATTATTACTGAAAATTCATTTCATACAAATCTTTGTAATAGGCCATAAAATAGCCAAAGTCATTTTATACAAATCCTTATCGAAAATCATAATATAGGCTTTCGCCTTCAAAATCATTATATGAACCATTGTCGTTAAAAACAACATACAATACGTTTTATAACGTTGTATAGAGTTAAATAAAAACCGTTATATGAATATGGTTATGTAAAACAAAAACACAGACATAATATCAATAATATGACCCCGTATTGCTAGTCAGGCAATATATCGTAATTCGGTGCGTATAGCAGTATTTCGTTATTTGGATTATTATAAGCCGCATGACATTGTTACCTTACTACAACAAACAACGGGTAGCTAGCTCGAAACTCAATTTGCCCATCTAAATTAGCATGTCGTCACAATAATCACGCTTGTATAAATCTTCTCATACATAAATTCGCTTACCAATCAATGTGGCACGACGAGGATCAACCGTCAAGGCGCGAACTGGGGTGATCGTCCCCAAATAGTACTATTATATGCATAAGCGTCTACCAAATCCCGGTAGTTCACAATTCATGCTAATGGTACTTTTAGTGACATAACCTAACTTTAATAATCCATTTCATTTCATCTATCGGGTCATTTAATCATTCATCGGTTCATACAATCATTCGGGTCCAAATCAATAAACAGACAATCGGGACAAATGGTTTCCTATTTTATAAAAACTAACATGTTATCTCCATCACGGGTTTATAAAATATTTCATAAAAATATTTAAAAGAGTGCGAGGCTATGAACTCACGTTGATGTGGGAAAGCGGGTTATCAGCAATTCGGATGTACGGTACGTGCTTCAATCACGGAAACCTAGACAATAATACTCGTCTTAGACTTTTGTCCAATGAATTTATAAAAATAACAATTATGTATCCATATGATGATTTTATCTATATGATGATCAAGTGGGTTTATATATTCTAATTTACTCATTTTAGTGTTATGTGTTGATAACTTTTATACTAGTTTACTAGTTTTACCTATTTACATGTTTTAGGTCCAATAAGCATAACTTTTATTAATCCATTTTATACTTGTATTATCAGTATTTATACTTTACATGTTGGTCCCAAATGGGTTAAGCCCAATAAGTAATTTTTACAAGTGTTTAACTTATTTAGTTAAATTATTAGTCCAATATGCTAACTTAGCTCGTTATTGTCCGTATGTCATATAGTTCGGGTTTTATCGGTTTTTAATTGTATTAGGTACTTATATATCAGTATATGACTTTTAAAAACTTTACATTAGACGGGTTTGATCGTCTAAGTTTTAATTGGCGAAAAACGTTAATTTTACGGTAATAGCCGAAAAAGTCGTAAAAATCATGTTTATAGTTTTTATAACTTATAAATCTTATTCAACTACCATTTTTATAATGAGTCTATTTATTTAACCTTATACATATCTATATAAATGAAATTTATAAGTTAGTGGGTTTTCATGTGTATATATTTTATAAATATATAAGTGAGTGCTTATTTTATATAAGTTTTTATTATTCACCAAAACAGCCATATCTAGAGTTCTATATGGAGATAGAAGCCCAAATTTTTATGGCATAAACTACATGATATGTGATACATTTAACTCTGCTATGGCTACTGTTGAATCAGCTTCTAAGTATTTTATAAAAATCTTCCAAAACAGTCTATGCAGATTTGTACTCTAATATTGTTTTGATCATATCTCACTCATCCTAATGATTCCATTGCATGGCCAACTCTCACATGTATACAAGACTCATAGATTACTTTATATTAATTTATCCAAGCCATTTTATCAGTTCATCATATGGTTATTTACTGTTTTTATACAGCCTACTAAATTAAGCAAGATTAACCACTTTTACATATAGTTTTTCATCTTTTTACCCATGTTTATCAACACTTGATCCCCACACAACATTTTTATCATCATATATTCATCATATACATATACAATAAGAAAGAAAATACATGATTACATAATCAAAATAACAAGAGGATGGGAAGAACAATCTTTATACCACCAAGATTGTGTAGGTATTCATCAAGGCTTGGATTTTTGATAGAAGAACTTGTGATAGATCAACACCAATCTTCATGGCCACCAATACTTGTAAACTTCATGTAGAAATCAGCCCTTTAACATCATCAAATCTTCTCCTTGGATGTTAGAATCACCACCAATCAATAGAGCTTGAAGAGGTTTCCATCATATGTGTGTATAACACAAAATATTATGGTTGAAGATTGATCAAAGGGGTGTTTTGGGTGAAGGTTGGACGAAATTTAGAGAGAGAGGGAGGAGAGTTGTGTGAGATTTTCATGTTGCAAATGAAGTAAATGGTTTGGTGCAAGTGGTTTTGCATGTTTAGTTAGCTTGCAAAGTTAAGCAAGACATGTGTCTTGCTTACTTTGTAAGCTTGACACCTAAGGGTGTGTTGTGGATAGATGTTGCCATCCATATAGTGGGGTGGGGCAAGATTTATCTTGTCTCATCCCACTAATTTACTGGTACTCCTCGATTCTAGTTTCCTCGATTTGCGTGCTCTCGGGTCGTTTTACGAAAAATGTTTTTATAAATTATGAATCAACGGCATAAAACGAATCTAATTAAAAATGTCTCATAAAAAAGGAGTTCGAAAACGTAAATACGTAATCCTAAGGTTTCCGGTTTAGTCGTAAAGGACGTTAAATTATAATCGTAAGTCCTAATCTCTTCTCGTAAATTTGTGAGTTTATGAACCAACACAAATTTAAAATCTCAAAATAATATTCACGGATAAATTTATTTTCTGAAATGTCGGACTGTCACCAAAAACGGTGTATGTAAACGTAAGCACATAACGTAAAATCCTCCGGTTTAGACGTAGTTGATGCTACTTCAAGACGTAAATCTAAATTTCTTCACAAAAATAAGTGAGTTCATAATATAACATTAAAATAATGTTTTTAAATAATATTTGAGAATAAAATATAAACCATAAATTGACGGATTGTCACAACCGATGCTGGAGCTGAACATGAATACTTGTAACGGTCTTTGACCAATTAAAGTGTTTTAAAGACCACGTTTAATTGGTCTTGTAAACACTATGTCCTGGTATTATGGAGCATATTAAGAGGAGTTAATGGGATGTTAATTTCTCTTAATACCATTGACTATGATTGAGTACTACACCTATATAAAGGTGATCATAGCTGCATGAGAAGATATATAGAAAACAAGAAACACACAACAACAAAAGGGTTAGAGATTTGTGCCTAAATCACTAACTGCATTTGGTCTTATCCCAAGTAGGTATTCGTGATACCCAGGCATTAGGGTCGAATAATTTACTTTGGAAAGTGATTACATGATTCCAAGTGATATCCGGTAACCATCGTTTTGGTACGTAGCTAGGTTTTGATTATCTATACCATGGTTGGGACGAAATAAACTCCAACAATCAAAGTAAATTATTTTGTGATAATCAATGGCGGCTGCAATGAAGCATATGGTGGCTAACTTCTCCATACTGGACAAGTTTGAAGGGGTGGATTTCAGGAGATGGCAAAAGAAGATGCGCTTTCTTCTTTCTACCATGAGCGTGGTGTATGTGCTGACTACTCCCATTCCTGATGGTGGTGATGATGCTACTTTGGAGGAACTGAGGAAAAGGAGCAAATGAGAGAATGACGACCATGTGTGTCGTGGTATTATTCTCAATGGTATGTCTGATTCTTTATTTGATATTTACCCAAATTCTAAATCTGGTAAAGAACTATGGGATTCTTTGGAAGCTAAATATATGGTTGAGGATGCATCATGTAAGAAGTTCCTTGTGAGTGATTTCACAAATTACAAAATGACTGATTTAAGACTAGTCATGGAACAATACAATGAACTTCTTAGAATAGTTGGTAGATTTACACAACATAAAATGAACATGGATGAGACCATTCAGGTCTCTTGTGTCATTGACAAATTACCTTTTGGAAAGATTTCAAGCATACCTTGAAACATAAGAAGGAATAATTAACTCTTGTTGAGTTGGGCAGTCATTTGCGCATTGAGGAATCCCTAAGGGTACATGAAAGTGACAAGCCAAAGAGAAACAATGTTGCTGGTTCATCAGTTGTCAATATGGTGGAGCATAACAACTCCATCAGGTACAATGACAATAAGGGCAAACGTAAGCATCAAGATAACACCAAAGCCAATCCAAACAAGAAGTCCTCAGTGGCTTGTTGGAAGTGTGGGAAACCTGGACACTTCAAAAGGGATTACAAAGGTGTTGATACTGGCAGCAAAGCTAGTGGATCAGGTACAAAAGGTTCACTGATTGGTTCTAACAACACAACACTGAAAGGTGAGAATATGTTTAATGAATCTCTCCATATTTATTATGTAACATATGTATCTAAAGCTCATTTTGTGCAGAATGATGATGTTGCGTGGTGGGTTGATTTTGGAGCAACTGTTCATGTGTGTAAATATAGATGCTGGTTCAAGACTTATGAGTCACTGAATGATGGATCTATTCTTCACATGGGAAATAAGTCAACAACCCTAGTGCATGGACGTGGTTGCGTAGATCTTAAGTTTAGTTCTGGAAAGATTGTTAGCTTGTTTAATGTTTTGCATGTTCCTAATATTAGGAAGAATTTGGTTTCTAGTAGTGTTTTGAATAATTGTGGTTATAAGCAAGTGATTAAATCTAATAAATTTGTTTTATCCAAACATGGTGTGTTTATTGGTTTTGGTTATTTGAGCAATCAAATGTTCAGGCTTAATATTGAAACAACCACCAACATTCACTCAGTTAGTGCTGGTAGTGCAAATATTTGTTCAGCCTCAGTGTCCACCAGTAAACTGAAGGATTCTTCATTATGGCATGCTAGGTTGGGCCATGTCCACTTTAAGAGGATGCAAGATATGTCTAAGGATGGGTTAATCCCAGTATTTGACATGAACACTAAAAAGTGTCAAACTTGCATGCTGAACAAAATAACTAAGAAACCATTTCAAGATGTAAAACATGAATATGAATTTTTGGAACTAATCCATAGTGATCTATGTGATTTGCATTCTACTCCCTCACTAGGGAATAAGAAATACTTGGTAACATTTATTGATGATGCTTCAAGGTTTTGTTATGTTTATTTATTACATACCAAGGATGAAGCATTAGATAAATTTAAAGTATTTAAAATTGAAGTTGAATTACAACAAGGAGCCCAAATCAAAAGATTTTGGACTGATAGGGGAGGTGAGTACATGGATGCTCAGTATTTTCAGTCTGTTGGTATTATCCATGAAACGACTGCTCCCTATACCGCTCAGCAAAATGGTATATCTGAAAGGAAAAATAGAGTACTGAAAGAAATGGTTAACTCCATATTATCCTATTCAGGATTGATTCAAGGGTTTTGGGGTGAAGCTATGTTAACAGCTTGCTATTTACTAAATAGGGTTCCCAACAAAAGGAACAGAATTACCCCTTATGAACTCTAGACTAAAAGGAAACCAAACTTGAACTATCTCAAGATTTAGGGTTGTAGGGCTGTTGTAAGACTCCCTGATCCAAAGGTGAAAACCTTGGGTGAAAGAGGCATTGAATGCATTTTTGTTGGATATGCTGAGCATTCCAAGTCTTATAGGTTCTATGTTATTGAACCTAATGATTCAGTTTCCATAAACTCAATCATTGAATCAAGGGATGCTAACTTTGATGAAACAAGGTTCTTAACAGTCCATAGACCAAGCCTTAGGACTCCTGCTGAAGCTGAGGACATTGGTGCTTCAGTACAACCTGAAAGGGTCACTGATGAGGTTGTAGTTCAGCAACCTGAGCCTGAGCTTAGAAGAAGTACAAGGCATAGGACTCTAAGGAATTTTGGGCCTGAGTTTCAACTATACTTGGTTGAAGGAACAAGGGATGAGGTCTCTGATCAATACTCCTATTTCTTTAATGTTAAGGATGATCCCAAAACATTTGCTGAAGCAATGAAGTCCCAAGATGTTGCTTTTTGGAAAGAAGCAATAAATGATGAGATGGATTCCATCATGGGCAACAACACTTGGGTGTTGGTTGATCTACCTCCTAGTTGAAATCCACTTGGTAACAAATGGATTTTCAAAAGGAAAATGAAGGTAGATGAAACTGTTGAAAAGTTCAAGGCAAGGCTAGTCATTCAAGGCTTTAAACAAAAGTCTGGGATAGACTATTTTGATACTTATGCTCCAGTAGCACGTATCAGTACCATAAGAATGTTGATTGCTCTAGCAAGTATTCACAATCTGATTATTCATCAGATGGATGTGAAGACAGCATTCTTAAATGGTGATTTGGATGAGGAGGTTTATATGAACCAACCTCATGGCTTCATCATGCCTGGTAATGAGCACAAGGTGTGTAAACTGATTAAGTCCTTGTATAGACTGAAGCAGGCACCTAAGCAATGGCATCAAAAATTTGATGAAGTAGTTTTGTCTAATGGTTATTCACTTAACCAAGCTGAGAAATGTGTATATAGAAAATTTGATGAATCTGGTAATGGAGTCATCATTTGCCTATATGTTGATGACATGCTAATCTTTGGTATTGACCAAACTAAGGTTGATCAGACAAAAGATTTTTTGTCATCAAAGTTCTCCATGAAAGACATGGGGGAGGCTGATGTTATCCTTGGCATAAGGATCAAACATGAAAGTGATGGTATTGTAATTTCTCAGTCTCATTATTTTGAGAAGGTAATTAAGAAATTCAATCACTTTGATTGTACTCCAATGAGTACACCTGATGAGATGACATTTATACATGATCTCATCGTTCTTTTCGGGCATTAAACGCATAAAAATGTCATAAAATACCTTATATATGCTTGTATTTGTTTATTTGTGTATTTAGGTATGGATATTGTGAAAAAGACAAAAGATCATAAGAAACAAGGAAAAACAAACACGAGAAACGAAGTCGCACAATGAACCGGGCCCTAGGTTGTGGATTATCAAAGAAAAAGCCCTTGAAGACTTGAAGATGTACAAGATTGAGCCCTCATTTATGAAGAAACGACACTTAATAACCTTGTATATTCATAATTACAAGTTTGGTACCTTAAGATTGTCAAAATTACAAAAAGGTCATCCAAGTTTGAAGAATTGGCAAGATTAGTCCTTCAACAAATACAGAATGTCAAGAATGGCCCTTCATAAAGTCCAAGATCCAAAGAAGCCCTTGAAGATTAAGAATATTACACTTCTAGTCCTTTTAAAATGGTTAAAATGTCAAAAGGACTAAAGTTGTAATTAACCTAATGTTTAAAAAGCCCTAAAAATCCTTTCCAAAACTTTTTGTGGCCAAAGTCCAAATTCAGAAACTTCAAATAACAAAGGAAACGAGTTTATTAAGAAAATAAACTTGAAATACCACTTTTCCCAAAAAGCTAAGGACTGAAGTTTCCTTTTCCAAAGTTTGAATATACAAACACGCGCCAAACAAACCTCACCCCCCCTTTTTTCGGATCAAAAGTTTTACTATTCACCATGAATAACCCAAATTTACCTTTACTTAAAACAAAGAGTAAATTGAAATTACCCACACCCATGCTTAATTCACACGCACACAAACTCATCCCACACCTAAAACCCCAATCCCCACATACCATGTGACCCCACCATTCAACCCGTTACCCAATCACATGACAACTTCCTCTCCAAGCAAGCTGACATGGAAAGATCAACGCTTTAGGCTCTTTCCTTTCCCCAAAGGATAAATGAACGTTTTGGATCAAATTTGACAGCTCAAAACACAACAAGCATCTAGAAGCATTCAAGGGCAATTTTGAGATTTTCTAGCTAGGGTTTTGATGTATTTTCCATTCTAGAACCATCTTAGTCGTCTATATAAGGAGGCCTCAACATGTGAGATCCCCTTTGTTCCAGTTTTTGGCTAATGCTTTGTAATTCCTTTTTATAAACAAAAAGTTTGGTTTTCTGAAAATTGTGAATTCCCTTTTGTGTTTTACGAAAGTTTGGTGTTTGATTAGCTGAAATCTGAGTTCCATTTATATGTTTGATTGATTTTGAGGAAAGGTTTAAAGGTTTAAAAATCTTGTTTTCAAAAATTAAGTGATAATCTGTTTTGAGTTCACTTTTGTGTTTGTTGTTCTTAGCAGCTATTGGAAGCTGGTGCTTGTTCTTGCTAGCACCTCAGCTCAAACAATCCAAAGTGTGGATGTACATTTTGGAGGTTTGAATCTCTTATCCCTTTTATTTTTTTGAAATTTATATGAATTTTGGTGATTTTGGATATTGGTATGTGCATCCGTGTATTTGTGGTTGATTTATGTTTATGAGGTTTGATTGTTGTTATTAGGGTTGATTAGATCTTGGTTTGAGGGTTAAATCATAACAATCCTTTGAAAACTTGATAAATCAGTTTCTAAAGGGGTGTTTGGGTTAACTGATTTACCAAGGTTTAAGGTAACTTGTGTGGTTGTATGTTGTTGCTTTGTTTTAGTTATTGTTTATCTGATGTAAATGGTCATTTATCTACAAGTTTTGAGGGTTTTAACACCTAAATCCATCAAAGGGCTTAAAAATCTGATTTACTTGGTAAAAGTGGCTAAAATTTTGGGGACACCTAGATCTAAGGGAAGACTAGGGTTAACAAGTGCTAAGTTTTAGTTAACATAACTAGGGAAAGGGATTTAAGGGTTTAAAATTGGATTGGTGGTCAAATAGATCAGCCTTCATAAGCTTGAATCTACTTCTAATCTTTGACCTAGTGTTTGAAACAAGTTTGATTGTGCTTATTGGACTTTATTATAGCTTGTGTATGCATATGGTTCAATTTCGTTGGCTTATTCATGCTTAAACTGCTTATTTGCAAGTCTGTATCATATATGGTGACTGTTTGCTTATTCTGTGCTTATTGGCTAAACCAAATTGTGATTTCTTTGTTGATATTGACTCCTTATGATACAATGATTACAAGGGTGCCTTTGTTTTCCATTGAATCCAACTGGATCTCTCTAAAAAAGCAAGTCAAATAGTCAAAGCAATGGGAACTCCTTTCCCCTGCTACTAGCCACTGCTAGTGTTATTTCACCTTGTGCTTATCAATAAGCTGTTCTAGCTTATTTAAACCTGCAACAACTTTGATTTTGTAATAGGTGTTACTTATTTGACCCATTTGTTCATTCTAGAGCATTTAAGGGGTTGACTTTGAGCTTTGACTAGAAAACCAACTACTTTGACTCTTACATAAGTGCTTATCAGCTTATTCAGCTTATTTGGCTTGGCTTATTGAACTTTTCTTTGTTGATTTGTCTTAATTAATTCATTTAGAGTCTTTTTGAACTTATTTCAAGGTCTGAGGTGGTCTAGAACTCCAAGTCGACTATTTTGTCTTTTAGTGAAAACTTACTTTGCTTATTTCTGACTTATTGGTTAAGCTTATTTGAAATTTCTTTTCACAGATCTCTTAGGCATCTCAAAAGAAGGTTGTGTGTCAAATCTGAGCTTATGGCATTGGCTTATAGCTTAATGGGCCAAAAAGCCCATTAAGAATAAGTTGTTGTTCTAATAAGCTATGATAAGCTCACTTTCAGCTTTTGGGCCTTCAGACTTTTGTGTTTAAAATTGAATTTTAAGCTAGACTAGTGATTTTCAGCTTATTTGGTTAAGTTTCATTTTATTGGGCCAAAAAGCCCATTTTCATTGGCTGTTTTTGATTTTAGCCCATTTGGGGGCCCAATAAGGGTATTTTGGTAATTTTACTTTCATTTTCTGTTTACTTAGGTTAAAATAAACTAGTTTGCAAGTTTTTAGAAATTTTTATAATTTTTGGATTTTTAATACTACCTCCGTCCCATATTAATAGTCCATATTACTATTTTGGGACGTCCTAAATTAATAGTCCAGTCCAAAAATAGATAAGAAATGTAGATTAAGTTTACCATATTACCCTCACTTGAGGGTATTATTACAAACAATAAAGAAGTTTTAAATTAAATGGTTGAGGACAAAATTGTCATTGTGTAAAAAGTAAGAGAGAGGAAGCTGAAAAAGTGATATTTTTATAAATATGCGTGTTTTTGGTCGGTGGACTATTAATATGGGACGGAGGGAGTAATATTTTAATATTATTTTATTATTAAATTTCATTTTTCACATTTTTGCAACTTTTATACTTTTCTTAGGTCAAATACATTAAAATAGGATTTTTAAAACTCTTAGATTAATTTTAGCATCATTTTCTTAATTTTAAGAACTATTTTAATGTTCTAGTAAATTTTAATCATTTAAAAATAATTTTCCTTAGTTTAAAAATTTATGAAAATAGTTTTTAGTCTTTTTAAGTCATTTTAGAGTTTTACAAAGTGAAAAATCTTTATTTGGGCTTTTTAATAATTAATTGGATTTTTAGGGCTTTAATTAGCATTTAAAAATTAATATTTAATTAATTAAAAGGTTTGAAAAAGTTTTGATCATTTGTAAACTCTTAGTTTATTTTATTTGATTTTTGGTAATTTTTAGAATTAATTTTATTTTAGAACTTTTACGGTCTTTAATTTAGTCGTCGTAGTAGTAATTTTCACGTATCCGTCATTCTATTTTCTCATCCCTACTTTCTCAATATTAATCTCAAATATCTTTACATTTTAATCACACACATATACCTCCTTGGGAAACGAACTTAATTGGGTCATTAGTGCTTGATTTTCATAAATCATCACTTAATACTTTCTGCTTTTACGCCTTTTTCCTAAAAGGTCGTATTTTACCACAATCATTTTGGCGCCGCTGCCGGGGAGGTGTGTCGTGATTCATTTGTCATTTTGTTTTTAATATTAGCCATAAATAGTATTTGTATTAGTAGAACTCTACTAATACGTATTATCAGTTTTTTTTTGTTTTTCTTGTGAAATTATTATTACTATATTGTATTAAGTATCACAACAAATACAAAATATCTCCAAAAGTGTGCAAACACAACCTTAATTGGGATTTGATCTCCTAATTATTGTATTCGAATCTCAAACAAAAAGAAAAAGGCAAAAATAGATAAATACTTTCGTGAAGCTCGATTTTGAAAAATATAAACTATAAGGTGGGTATAAGGCGGGTATCATAAAATATACCCTAAAGAAAAAGGCTCTTAAGTGCTTCGCGCCGCCTCGTTTCTCCGCTTGCTTGTGAGTATTTTGAGATTGAAAGCTAATCGAGGGTTTTGCCGCCCAAAGTATTATTACGTATCATAAATATTTGCTTGGTTTATTTGTGATTAAACCCTCTTGAACAATTTGGTTTTCACCAAAGTTCTAAAGTCATTCAAAGGCGTTCACTCCACGTGATCATTTTCATTCTTTTGAGGCTTCTTTAATCAAGAGTTTGATTCGAGGAGAGATTTGGTAGATTGTTGCCTACGAATACACACAAAATCCAAAAAAATTAAAAACAATCAAAAACATAAAAAAATTGAAAATCCACAAAACACCCAAAAAGAATCTTCTTTGCTCATCTCCCATTCTTCGTCAAGTTTATGCTAACTCATAATCAAGCAAAACGAGCTCGTAAACTTCGTCAAAGTCAAGGAAATCAAGAGCCTTTGATTGAAGAACAAACTCCAATTGTCGAACCCGTTGTAGAACCAATAGTCGTCATGGCTAATCGTACTATGATGGCGTTACTTCAAGCACCCACCGAGGGTTTTGGAGAAGCTATTGTGATTCCCGCCATCCTTGCGGAGAATTTTGAGATTAAGACGGGTTTAATGTCGATGTTGCAAGCAAATAAGTTTAGAGGTCATGAGAAAGACAACCCGCATTACCACATAAGGAATTTTTATTCGTCTCACCGCAACAATCAAGTTTAAGGATATTGCACATGACGCCATTAAGATGATGTTGTTTCCATATTCGTTGGATGGACCCGCAAAAATTTGGCTCGAGAAAGAACCGCCAAATTTGATTTTGACATGGGGTGATCTCGTCTCTAAGTTTGTGAACCAATTTTTTCAACCATCTAAAACAACACATTTGAAAAATAAGATTTCAAGATTTACACAACGTAATAATGAAAGTTTTTCAATGGCATGGTAATATTTCGTTTTTAGTATAATCGTCTCGGTATCTTAACGAATTGATATAACAATTTTAAGCTCGACTTAATTGTTTTTGGTTGTAAAAACTTGTTTGGAATTTATATCTAATTGACAAATAGCAAGTAAAAAGGTAAAAATATTAACTAATCTACTTATACGTACTACACTCAAACATTTAGCATATACCACTATTAAAGCACAATACACGATTTAAACAAAATACCAATTTATTCTACAAAATACAAATACAAAATATTAAACTAGAAAGTATTCTTAATAAACCAAAATTATAAATTTATTAAGACTTCGATTAAAATGCAAGAATATAAAAGTCATGGAAAACAATGCAAAATGTCATTATATCATTGACCTAAATGAACTTAAACTGTATTAAAATTGTCTAGAAAACGTAATTTAATCAAAATATAATATTGGCCTAATTGCAATCTTTACTACACTATATTAGTCAAATTTCAAACTCAAGCCCAATTTCAACAATTAAAATATACTAAGCAAAGGGTCACATGTATACAACTACCAAACTAGAACTGAAAGAAAAAGAAACATACTGAGGTTCAATTCCCACTAGCAATTTCTAACAGCAGAGTGCTAGGCTCAATGAAATGGAATACATTGAATCAAGTAAAACCTGAATAAACTCTATCCTAACTAACTAAACAGTAACTCACTTCCAAAACAGTCTGAAATATCAAAGCAAGGACTCTAAAACGCAGAAACAAACACAGGTCTACAGAAAATGCAGAAAATTAAAGGAGATCAATGCAAAACTTAAAAAGTATAAATGCAGTAAAATCAAAACGGATGCAAAGTTTTATCTGACAAAACACATTGCAAGCAGGAAAATAACAACCAAATCCACAACGTCAACATAGCAGATAGAAAATTCAATTAAAATGCAGAAAAATGTAAAATATGCTTAACCAAATCGTCCGAAGATTAGTCCATTGATGTCGAAGCAGAGCGCCGAGCTCGCTTAGAAACGGATTTCTACAACTCACCAATTCTTCTACTTCTACTATTCTTTCAACACCTCGTTTAAACTGCTTAACCGGAACTCATTAAATCTGACAGATTCTTCACTGAATTAAACTGGCAGCTACTAGTTAATCAGCAAATCCAAAACCTGCAAAATTGAAATAAAGCAAAGAAAAACTAGACAGATTTTAAAGCTTCTACTGACTGGATTCAGACTGAAAAATTAACAAGTTTTCTATCTGACTGAATACTGTATTCCTTCAAAACTCTCATAAATTCTTATGAGATTATGAGCGTAAAAACTTATTATACCTGAAAAACTTAATATCACCTAAATCTAAAACTTTCTAACTAACTATATTCCAAACTTAATATCAACGTGCGTCTTAATACCTATCTGCTATTGAACCGAACAAGCTTAATGACAAAATTGATTAAAACTGATTAAAAGAATCAGTAACTAATCAGTTTCTCAACAGATTTAACAAGATTAACAAGATTAACAAGATTTAATTCTGAAAATTCCTATCTAAACTGAAAACGAAATTTAATACAAGATTCCTCTCAAAAACTGATCTAAAATCTTAAAACTAAATCAACTCGTAACAAGTCTAACATTTATCAAACTACTACTCTCGTGTGAAAAGTAACAGTAACATTTAGTTTCTCAAATATCATTAACAGTAAATGTAAAAGATAAAGTGAAAGCTTCAACCTTTTAAAACTGATGACGAAAATATTATGAATAGGTAAAAAAACTGAATGAAAAGCTGAAACTGACACTGAAAACAAATAACACTAAAACTGTAAGGCTGAAAATAAGAACATGTATTGAGTAAGTAAACAAGAATGAGTTAAGAAGAACCTAGAAAGTTTCATTAATGGTGGAAAAAGTGATCAGTTACAACAAGATTAACAAAATCAAAACTGAATCTAACTGGATATTTAACTGAAAATCAAATAGCTTTGAGAGAAAATAAAACTAACTAACTAATCCTAACTATCTACTATGTGTAAACTACTCCTAGCTAACCGCTAGAAATGACGGCCTTCGTCTTCTTTTTATAGCCGTCAAGAGGAGGAGATGTGACGTGTTCGATCCAATAAGGAGTGGACACGTGTTTAATACGATGATTAAATCGTTCTTCATTCTTCATTCCATTTGGGCGTTTCTTTATCTTCGACTCTTGATCTAATTAATATATATCTTCTTGTAGAGGAGATTGAGATGAGCACTTTTGTAGTTTTGATCTTTGGCTGAAACTTCATGGATCTTTCTTGATTTGTGATTGCAGGTTTTGAAGTGGAAAGAAGAAATAAACCTGTTTCTCTCTCTTCTCGTTTGGAGAAGAAAGACGTTTGTGTTTGTTTATTGTGTTTGACCGAGACTTGGTCAAATGACCAAGTTAATAAACTTAACTTTCCAAACATTTCTTTTTGGTCCCTCATTTTATATTTTCTTTCAAAAGTTATATAAACTTTTTAAATCAATTTCTTTTAATCCTTCATCTTTGTAGAAAGTTACAAGCTAAGCCCTCGATCTTTGAAGTAGTGACAAGTAAGGTCCTTGAAAGCATCTTTCGTCATTTTCTTCGTCTTTTATCATAAAATCCTTTGAAAACTTGTCTTTGCTCCAAAAATGTATCTTCTTACCTGAAAACACATGAAACGCAAATACACGCGTAATTCTGATATTTTAAAGTTAAATATTATGTATTTGACTGTGTTTTGAGTGGTTTTTGGATCATTATTGATGAGTGTTTTCACACTTATCAACTCCCCTCCACTTGACCATTGCCATGACCTTATGCAATGCAGCATTTCAAAGCTCTAGAGTGCACTTTTCTCATAATTAACCCACCTTGGCCATTTTATGATTTAATAGACTAAACTATACTACATGATAAATGGTTTTGAATATTTACAATGCAATGCAAAGATAACAATTCTATTTATATATTTTTGATTTTTATTAATGGTTTTGATGGAAATAACTCATAAAGAAATCAATGACTTAGACTAGGGCTTTGGTACCATAGACACTTATCACCCTCAAGTTTCACTTTCCCCATACCAAGCTTAAAAATAGGATCATTGTATTCACAAGTAAAAAGTGCATCAACTTATTCTTGACAATTAAATGTGGAACCGGTTATTATATGAGCAAATTGCTTGAAGGCAAATTTGTCATTATTTGAAGCGTGAAGTATAAGAAATGTAAAATCCAAAAATAAGGAAGCACGGTTTTAATCCTAAGTAATCCTCTCATCCATTACTTGAAAAACCGCTCACAATTAATATAAGTCCGTTTCAAGAATAATAAGTCATTCGCCTTATGTGTAAAATCCTCATGTCATGCTTTCATAAGTAGCTACACACTCGCTATGGAAAGAAAAATAAAACTCACGCAATAATTTACATCCGCCATCTTTTTGAGACTTTGGATCTTCAACCCCGAAACCCGTCAAGGTAATATTGGATTGGAGCAATCTATTGAATCCCCGCAACCCGTCAAGGTAATATTGGAATCCAATAGTCACTATAATTAACACCACACTGCCCCTCTTGGGAGTCTTGTATATATATATTTTTTTTCCTTTTCTTTTTCTCTTTTTTTTCTAGCCACTCATTTTTTTGTAAGTCGCTCTTATTTTTCTTTATTCCTCACAAAGAAAGTAGAAAAGAATAAAAGGAAAAACACCCGCTAAATATTGAGCATGACATAATTCTAGTACACATAAAACGTTCTAACTTAGAATCTTAAGACGTTCTTATATCAACCATGAATGATTAGGCAAAAATGCATAAGAGATTACAAACCAATTAAAACCGTTCTTGATTATTTATTAACAATATATACATGCAAAGAAAATAGAGGTAAAGAAGAGAAGGGTTTAGCCACAAGTAATTATCATGAAGTTTATCTAGCCCTTTTATACTTGCTTCAACTCTATCATTTCCCATTCTCCACAAATTTAAAATCTCAAATAATGAGATTGGTGGATGCTTAGCCTAATAGACCAATGAAGGACTACATGGTTAAGGATACTAGCTAGAGAATGCTAAGATAAGCAAACTCGGGTTGAGTCAAAATATCCATGGCGGGCCTAATATGTCTAAACTTGTTAAAACCATGTTTTATTATATTTTTTCTTTTTCCAACTTTTTGATGAAAAATAAGAGAATATATACAATGCAAATGTGTTATGCAAATGAAAAATGATTGATGCAAAAATTATGAATGCATATTTTTGGTGGCCAAAGTAGATAAAAAATTTGAAAAATGTTTGAAAAGATAATTTTCCAATTATCATGAAAGACAAGGCAATGGTCTAGGTAAGGTCACTTCGATAGAAGTCTTCCCTACACTTAAGATAAACATTGTCCTCAATGTTTAAGAGTATTGAAGTGAACTCCCCTACACTTATGACACTGATTACTTTGCTTAACCCAAGTTAAGGAAGAGACAACTAAAGGGTATTCATTTTAAGCACAAATGTTTTGAATATCGCAATAGCAAAAACTAATCAAAGTGAATCAGATACACGGGCCTCCTCCATAAGCTCCAAGCATGAAATGAGAGAGAGCAACCCTTGAAGCAAACACCAAAAGACAAAGAAAGGCACCCCTCCACTTCAACTCTACTATAAACATCCTTTTAATTAAACCTAACCTATTGAAAATCTACTCTACGTTTTCTAACCTAGTTATTCAATGCTTGAGTTTTTTTAACCCTAAGTCGCTAGCTCGACTCAGCCCCGAATTAGGTTTTCCTTGGGGAAACCATCATGGAGAATAAAGGATATCACTTTGAAGCTCATCTCACATGATACACTCATACTAAGCACGTTGCCATTTACTATAAGATTTACAATATCCGCCTCGATAAATGGAACGGTCCAACGTGTCTCAAGTTTGTCCAACATACGAAATCTCTCAAATAGGAAGCACCCCAGGATCAAATACATAGTTTCCATCTCGACAAGTGAACAACTCCAAAGTAGGTAGTATCGCCAAAGTAAGCTCATACAAGAATCCCATCTCAATAAAAATCACACTCTTAAGTGGAGTAGATGAAAACCAATTTTTCCCAAATATATGTATCCGAGGATCAAAAACCTTTCCCTTCATGTGAAAATAAAGAGATGAAATCGTGTCAACCATATAAGATTCCCCCTTAGTGAGCAAAGCATCATGAGACAATGAAGGTGTAGGTATCAAAACATTCATAACAAGTATATCCATATTGGGCTCCTCATCATCATCAAAAGGTGGGTAATCTTCCATAGAAGGCATAGAAAAAGGAGGATCAAGATGAATAGTGTCTTGTGAAGGAGGTGTAATTTCTATGTTCCCAAAAAGAAAGTTCTCACTAAGACGAATCTCCTCTTCCCAATTAGAATCACTATCATCGTCCTCAATATCAATATTAACAAGATAAGCCTCTATGGTGTCATCAATATCCATATGAGAATCCATATCAAAGGTTTTGACTTCTAAAGGTGCCATAGGTGAAAAAGGATCAATCTCTAAGAGTATAGGATCTTCATCAATAACCAACTTCAAGGGTGGAAGGGTGGGAATAGAAGGCTCAAAAGAAGGTGTATTGAGAGAATCACTCAAAGAGATGATATCATCATGAAAGTCAATAGGTGCAACCTCAAAAACCGGTGAAGAAATGTCAATGAAAGGTTCTTCTTCTATGGAATCATCATTATGGTTTTCATTCATAGCTTCAATCGAGGAGATAAGATTATAAACGTTTGATAAAACCTCACGAATATGAACATCTTCCACTACTTCTATATGAGCAACATCTTCATCCAAATTAGGAATGTCATCTTGACATGAGAAGTCATCGGATGATATATCATAAGATGCCTCACTAGAATCACAATCATCATCCTCTATTTGTGTCAAGTCTTGCATAAACTCTTCCTCAATCTCATTATCCCTTTCTTTGAACAATTCATCAAGATCAAAGTCACCAAAATCACTAGTAGTAGCATGAAAGTCAACATGTGATGAAATGTCAATGTGATAATGAGGAGAAGAGGTATCAATACAAAACTCGTCACATGGTTCATTGGAAACACACTCAAGCTCTCTTTGGATTGGGATAAGGTTCTCAACACTAGAAACGGTTAATTCATCCAAATCGGTGTTTGTATTAGTGCTAAGAGGCTCGTCCCCATGGTTAAAGAGTCGGTGGGTTCCACGTGATGTAAAGGTGATGAAGGTGTGTCATCATTAAGTGTCATACAAATCGGAGGATCGTCATCATCATCATCATAAAATAATGGATAAGGCCTACGAGTAGCAAAATATTCTTCTTTTCTGCCTTCATCTTCTACTTTTTCGTCTTTTGCTAAGAGCAAAGTACGTAACTCTTGCTGAAGTTGACGATATTTAATATTCAACTCTTCACCAATGTCCGCTTTATTAGATAGTTTCATCTTTGCGTTATTAAAAAGAGATATCATCTTTTCATGTATCCGCACATTCTCCTCGTCTATTACCTCAAAGCTCATGGCTTTTATGCATTCACATTCCTTTTTATCAATCTTAACGAGTAAATCATCTAAATCTTTCTTGAGGGACTGAGAGGATTTGTTCACCGATTCTCTATAAATGTCACCAATTCTCTTGATATTAAACCGTTTGTTCCTTACATCATCCTCAAGAGACTTAATTTCTTCCCTTAACCATCGAGATTCTTCTCTCATTTCCTCGATACTCATCTCTCTCATACGTGTAAAAGCCTTTAATCTATATCCATCGTTTCTTCCTTGTTGCTCGATTATAAAAGAAAGCTCACTGAGATCACTAAGAGCATAAGAAGGCGGATCCCTTGGTCGACAATCATAACCATAATGGGGTTCTTTTCCACAAAACTCACATGAATAAGTCGAAGAATAGGGTGGAGGTGGATTTCCATAATTAGGTGGATTATAGTTTTGAAAAGAGTCTTGATTATGAAAGTTATCATGATCGTAACCTTGAAAATTCCCTTCATTTTGAAAACCCTCATAATGTGAAAATCCTTGATTTTGAAAAGTATCTTGATTATAGCATGGGAAATTTTCATCATTGAAAGCCTTCATTGTTTGAAAATCCTTGAGTATGAAAGGTTTCTTGATTATAGCCTTGAAAATTATCATTATTTGGAAAACCCTCATAACTGGAAAATCCTTGGTTTTGGTACGGCTCATTAAAGGTTTGATCATGAAATGATGGTGGAGGTTGTGATGAAAAACCGGAATATCCCATATAGTCATTACAAGTGTAGTCCATTTGAAGGTTAGGTTGAAAATTAGGGTTCTCGGTTCCATTGTAAGCATATCCCTCCCCATAATAGCCATTGTTTTGATCACATAAATAAGTATCGTGTGGACCACCACAAGTCAAACAAGGCGAATAATTAGCGTTGGTGGATCGTTGTTGCAAAATCTCCAACATGGAACGAGTATCCATGTGTAACAAGGTGTCCGAATGTATATACAAGTAAAATGACGTTTAAAAGCTTCCTCGTGGAAGGAAGTAATACACCAAAGGTGGTATGTTTACACGTGTGCGAGTACACGTGTAAGTAAACACGAGGAATGAGGGAGTAGCCCTCGGTCGGCTTTTGAGAGAGAAGAGATTATCTCCCTCGAGGTTCGATATGAAATATCCACAAAAAAGTATAATATATGTAATTACTACTTGGGTGCAAGACCCCCAACCAAGCCTTCCTTCTTAGAATACGCACTAGTGAACGGGGGGTTAGGTGGCGCGAAGCACTTAAGTACCTATTGACCCTTAGATGGCATTTTATAGCACATCGCCTTTCTATTCACGTTGTAGTTTGTATTCTCCGAATTATTGCCTATTGGAAGTATTTATCTATTCTTGCTTTATTGAGTTTGATCGATACGCGTGTCAAGGACCGGAACGCCCCTCAACACGGTGTATTGCCTCGGCAATACTTATGGAAAATATGTGTATTGGTTGTTCGTATATGTGTACGTATCTACATATAATAATATATCAAAAATATTTTTGTATTTATTTGATTTTTTAAGAAAAATACTATATGTACGTAAAAACGATGAAAACGATATAATATATATTTTTTGGGTGTAATCTTTTAGGAAAAAGATTACTTTTGGATTTTTTATTTTTTTGGTTCAATTCTTTAGGAAAAGAATTGATTTTGTGGTTTTTTATTGTTTTTGTATTTTTATCTTTTTGATTGATTTTTTTTATCTTTTTGATTTATAATACGTAAAAATAACGTTCACAAAGTGAACGGATCCCAAAATCCAATCGTCTCACTCGAAACCGTTAATCTTCACGAATTGATATAACAATTTTAATCGTCTCGGTATCTTAACGAATTGATATAACAATTTTAAGCTCGACTTAATTGTTTTTGGTTGTAAAAACTTGTTTGGAATTTATATCTAATTGATAAATAGCAAGTAAAAAGGTAAAAATATTAACTAATCTACTTATACGTACTACACTAAAACATTTAGCATATACCACTATTAAAGCACAATATACGATTTAAACAAAATACCAATTTATTCTACAAAATACAAATACAAAATATTAAACTAGAAAGTATTCTTAATAAACCAAACTTACAAATTTATTAAGACTTCGATTAAAATGCAAGAATATAAAAGTCATGGAAAACAATGCAAAATGTCATTATATCATTGACCTAAATGAACTTAAACTGTATTAAAATTGTCTAGAAAACGTAATTTAATCAAAATATAATATGGGCCTAATTGCAATCTTTACTACACTATATTAGTCAAATTTCAAACTCAAGCCCAATTTCAACAATTAAAATATACTAAGCAAAGGGTCACATGTATACAGCTACCAAACTAGAACTGAAAGAAAAAGAAACATACTGAGGTTCAATTCTCACTAGCAATTTCTAACAGCAGAGTGCTAGGCTCAATGAAATGGAATACATTGAATCAAGTAAAACCTGAATAAACTCTATCCTAACTAACTAAACAATAACTCACTTCCAAAACAGTCTGAAATATCAAAGCAAGGACTCTAAAACGCAGAAACAAACACAGGTCTACAGAAAATGCAGAAAATTAAAGGAGATCAATGCAAAACTTAAAAAGTATAAATGCAGTAAAATCAAAACGGATGCAAAGTTTTATCTAACAAAACACATTGCAAGCAGGAAAATAACAACCAAATCCACAACGTCAACATAGCAGATAGCAAATTCAATTAAAATGCAGAAAAATGTAAAATATGCTTAACCAAATCGTCCGAAGATTAGTCCATTGATGTCGAAACAGAGCGCTGAACTCGCTTAGAAACGGATCTCTACAACTCACCAATTCTTCTACTTCTACTATTCTTTCAACACCTCGTTTAAACTGCTTAACCGGAACTCATTAAATCTGACAGATTCTTCACTGAATTAAACTGGCAGCTACTAGTTAATCAGCAAATCCAAAACCTGCAAAATTGAAATAAAGCAAAGAAAAACTAGACAGATTTTAAAGCTTCTACTGACTGGATTCAGACTGAAAAACTAACAAGTTTTGCTATCTGACTGAATACTGTATTCCTTCAAAACTCTCATAAATTCTTATGAGATTATGAGCGTAAAAACTTATTACACCTGAAAAACTTAATATCACCTAAATCTAAAACTTTCTAACTAACTATATTCCAAACTTAATATCAACGTGCGTCTTAATACCTATCTGCTATTGAACCGAACAAGCTTAATGACAAAATTGATTAAAACTGATTAAAAGAATCAGTAACTAATCAGTTTCGCAACAGATTTAACAAGATTAACAAGATTAACAAGATTTAATTCTGAAAATTCCTATCTAAACTGAAAACGAAATTTAATACAAGATTCCTCTTAAAAACTGATCTAAAATGTTAAAACTAAATCAACTCGTAACAAGTCTAACATTTATCAAACTACTACTCTCGTGTGAAAAGTAACAGTAACATTTAGTTTCTCAAATATCATTAAAAGTAAATGTAAAAGATAAAAATGAAAGCTTCAACCTTTTAAAACTGATGACGAAAATATTCTGAATAGGTAAAAAAAACTGAATGAAAAGCTGAAACTGACACTGAAAACAAATAACACCAAAACTGTAAGGCTGAAAATAAGAACATGTATTGAGTAAGTAAACAAGAATGAGTTAAGAAGAACCTTGAAAGTTTCATTAATCGTGGAAAAAGTGATCAGTTACAACAAGATTAACAAAATCAAAATTGAATCTAACTGAATGTTTAACTGAAAATCAAATAGCTTTGAGAGAAAATAAAACTAACTAACTAATCCTAACTATCTACTATGTGTAAACTACTCCTAGCTAACCGCTAGAAATGAGCGCCTTCGTCTTCTTTTTATAGCCGTCAAGAGGAGGAGATGTGACGTGTTCGATCCAATAAGGAGTGGACACGTGTTTAATACGATGATTAAATCGTTCTTCATTCTTCATTCCATTTGGGCGTTTCTTTATCTTCGACTCTTGATCTAATTAATATATATCTTCTTGTAGAGGAGATTGAGATGAGCACTTTTGTAGTTTTGATCTTTGGCTGAAACTTCATGGATCTTTCTTGATTTGTGATTGCAGGTTTTGAAGTGGAAAGAAGAAATAAACTTGTTTCTCTCTCTTCTCGTTTGGAGAAGAAAGACGTTTGTGTTTGTTTATTGTGTTTGACCGAGACTTGGTCAAATGACCAAGTTAATAAACTTAACTTTCCAAACATTTCTTTTTGGTCCCTCATTTTGTATTTTCTTTCAAAAGTTATATAAACTTTTTAAATCAATTTCTTTTAATCCTTCATCTTTGTAGAAAGTTACAAGCTAAGCCCTCGATCTTTGAAGTAGTGACAAGTAAGGTCCTTGAAAGCATCTTTCGTCATTTTCTTCGTCTTTTATCATAAAATCCTTTGAAAACGTGTCTTTGCTCCAAAAATGTATCTTCTTACCTGAAAACACATGAAACGCAAATACACGCGTAATTCTGATATTTTAAAGTTTAATAGTATGTATTTGACTGTGTTTTGAGTGGTTTTTGGATCATTATTGATGAGTGTTTTCACACTTATCACATGGGAACGATTTAAGGAAATGTTACATGAATGTCCACACCATGATTTTTCGGAATTGCATCAAATAGATACTTTTTACAATGGGCTTAATGATCATGAGCGAGATTATTTGAATGCCGCCGCGGGTGGTAATTTTTGGTGCAAAACGACCGATGAGGCTTTAAAGATTATCGAGAATATATCTAAGGTTTATAACCCTCGTAACACACCGAGTGTTGCCAATATGGGTTCGTCATCGTCGTCATCTTCTCGTAACATTAATGCCTTACATGATGAAGCAAATGAGGAAAATCGGTTTTTCGATTGATTTTCGACGCTCATGACACATTGGAAAGCACAAGATGCTTTGAATTCCGCATCAGTTAAAGCGGTTGAAAAGAGTTGTTTATCTTGTGGTGGAGCTCATGATCTTTCCAAGTGCATTACCGCCGGTGGTAACACTTCGAGTGCTTATGTAGCAACGGGAACTTACAACCAAAACGGCCAAGGTTCCCGCCCAAATCAAGCTCCATCAAATCAAAATGCTAACAACTATCGAAACGATAATCAAAATGGTGGTTATCAAGGCAATTCACGTAATTATAACAAAGGGAATTATCAAAGTGGGAATGGCAAGTTTCAAATCAAAACCAAAACCGTGATTTTCAAAACACCACACAAGGTTTTTAAAATGCTCACACTAAAAATCTTAATGGAGAATTTTTGTATTATGCAAAAGCAAACGATGCTAAGTTTGATAATATGCAACGTGAGATAATTAGCTTAAGATCCGAGTTGAAAAACGAGCTTAAAACGAACTTGCTAATGAACTTAAGACTCATGCTAATAAAATGGAAGGAAACGTTCAACGTCTTCAACAAAATCAACAAAAGATGGAACAAGGACAACATGAGATTAAGCAAGAATTGTTAAAAGCCGATGCTAGGCAATCAAAATTTGAAGACCGAATGGCAAAAATGTTTGAAGCAATAATGTGTAAACCCTCTTCCTCGGGTGGTCTTCCTAGTGATACCATTAACAACCCGTGGGGAGAAATGAAGGTTATTACTAATCGTAGTGGTAAAACTTTCAAAGAACCAATCTCTCATCCAAGTACTTCTACGGAGAAGGAAATCGAGAAAGAGCACGAGGTGATGGTCGAAAAGGAGCATATCACAAGCCCACGAAGTACCGCTCATACCACACCTACGGTTGAACCAATACCTATTATGAAACCCGAGATTCCAAGGCCGTTGCCTAATGCCCGACCCACACCACCCTTACCTTACCCTTCGAGACGTAACAAGGAAAAGGCACAAGAACGAAATAATTATCAATTTGAGCTTTTTATGAAAATGTTTCGTGATATACATTTTAACATAAGTTTTGTTGACGCTCTTATCATGATGCCTCGATTTGCCACAAACTTCAAAAGTATGTTGAATAACAAAGAGAAGTTACAACAATCGTCTAGTTGTTCATCGGTTTTTCTTAGCCGCATACCACAAAAAGTCGGTGATCCTGGTAAATTTTTAATTTTCGTGTGCAATTCAAGATATGGAGGAATGCTACGCCTTGGCCGATCTAGGTGCTAGTATTAATTTAATTCCTCTTGAGATTTTCAAATCTCTTTCGCTTCCGGCTCTTACTCCTTCGAACATGTCTATCGAGATGGCCGATCATTCTATGACTTTAGCATGTGGAGTAGCCGAGGACGTCTTCGTCAAAGTTGGAAAGTTTTGCTATCCCGTTGACTTTATCGTTGTAGACATTCCCATCGATCGAAAAGTTCCTCTCATTTTGGGTCGTTCATTTTTGGATACATCGAGAGCACTTATTGATGTTCATGCTAGAAAAATCACCCTTCGTTTCAATGAGGAAGAACTTGTCATCAATGCAACACAAAACTCCAAGATTTCTCATGTTTATTCTATTGCAAATTTAAACCATGGTGATTCAACCAATGTCGTTTGCAAAGAATTTTCACCAAGAGTTTTAGGGAATGTCACCAAGAATGATTTACCATTTCCTCCGTCGGTGGAGGTTATGAGTGTTAAACCTATAAAGAAGGAACCGTCAATGCTTGAAGTGAGAAATCTTTCGATCACCTCGAACATTCGTTCTTGAAAAGTGTTGATAAGTTGACGGTTTCTACGGAAGATCTTTCGGATGACGAATATGTTGCCCCAATGGGGAGGTTTTCTTTGTCGATAAACGTTTTGAGAACTTACCACCACCAAAACGGTTTTTAAATGTGATAATTTCTAGTGTGCCTAACATCGTCTTAGAAACACCTAATGTTTTCGACATAATCAAAACGGGTTTTCATAAGGAGAGTTTAAATGATAAAAAAGGAAAAGATTTTGAATGTGATTTAAAAGATTTTTCTACAAATCTAACCCCGTCATCACCACGTGTTTTGAGTACTACAAGCTCGTCTACTCCTTTTGACGATGCTTTGTGTGGTTTTAGTATGGGGGAAGCCCCTTATGTTTCCTCATCTTTGTCCACCGAGGACGAGATCTTCGATCCCAGAATTTCATGTAAAGGGAAATCTCGGTCTTCCACCGATGCAATAAATGGAAATTATATCTATTTGCTTGGTGCGAGTCTACCTCGAATAGCTCAAAAATTTGTCGTACCAATTGTCCCACCCTTCTACTTCTCTTCTATTTTCTTCAAACTCTTTGAGTTCATGGCACGTTTTGAAGTGGCGTTAATTTGTTTATCCAATGAAAACGAGGACGCCATCTTCGATCCTGGTATTTTGCATCATCCAAGGACTTAGTCCTTAATACCGGTTGCTTTTTGGGCATTGTTTATCATGTAAGCCCCACCAAAAATTAACCATACCAAGATTTTCCCTAAATGTTCACATTTTGAGTGGATCGAGTCGAGCTCATGACTCGGTAATCAAAAACGAGGTGCCTCGTGGGGGAGATCCCATGCTTATCCTTTTATGCTTTCTAATAGAATAATGAGAGGGGATTTGTTCCCTTCCAACTCGTTGTCTCGTGGTTGTTTGTGAATGTGTTATCTAGATCATCATCATCGCCACGATTGAAGACTCTCGTGTTCGTTTATGTGAGCCTCGATCGTTTGCTTGAAGAATTTTCACGAATCCATGACTATCCTTTATTGTTCTAACAATTATCTTTTAGAATAATTCATAAACGGCTTTAGATATACTGTTTATCACCCTTTCCATGCTAGATCCTAAGCATTCAACTCTTCGTCTCTAGTATGGGGGTGCTCCACCTTTAGACTCGAAACATTGAGGACAATGTTTAATTTTAGTATGGGGGGGGGGGGGGGGGGGTGAATAGATACTTGCTTGGCTACGCCCTCACGTTTTCCAACTTTCAACGTTTTATTTTATTTTATTGCTAATAAGGCTAAAAATGGCCAAAATTTAAATTTTTTCTTAGTTTTCATAAGTGTTTTTAAGACACGAATGTATATTTTTCGATGGGTAGAATAAGAGTTAATTTTAGACTTGACGGGCATTTGGAGCCCTTTACATTCCTTAACCCGCTCGAATCAAGTTTTGCTATACTTTTATATAGGGAACTTTAAAACGCGTAAGTCTTAGCTCATACGGGTTAAGAACAAGAACTTTTCGCAAGTTCCTATAATTGATCCTAGGAAGTCACTTATCAAGGGAACTATAAAATGCATTCTCTAAACTCGAAAAAGTCTAAGAAAGTGCAAGATCCTATAGGTGGCTTGAAAACCCAAAACTTTGATTTGATATAGTCTTAATGAAAGCTAATCCAAATTTGGCTTAATTTTGACTTGCATGGCTAAGTATTCACGAGTCTCTTTAATTAGAGGTCTTTAAATAGTGAAGAACGAGAAGTGATAGAGTTAGGCAAGTGATCATGCTAAACGTATAACATGAAAATGTTCTTTCAAAAACTCATATGTTTTTAATTGTGGCTTTTTCTCCCATAAGATCAATGTATTAGGAATAAAAATAATTCAAATAAGTAAGGTCGTACGATTTGAAAGGTTACTTAGCTTCTAGCGCAAGATCGTTTAAAAGTTGCTCGGGGTTGAATAGAGTTCATAGCCAAGGCATAACTTATTGAAGCGGGATGCGAAGATTGTTGAAGATCTAAAAAGGCCCTAACAAGGCATGAGGAGCTCTATTTTGTTGCTAAAGATCCAAGATGATGTGAAGTATCATTATTCCAAAATCAATATGAAGGATCGAGACACACGACGAAAAGAAATTACTCCCCTAAAGATCATGGAGAAAGTCTATCCAAAAAGACCCTAACAAGATATGAGGATAAATATATCCAAGTCTGAAAAGGAGGCGGATCGTTGTATATCAAAATCCAAAATAAAGATTGAAGAAAAATGATGAAGTCGTGGTCCAAGTATGAAGAATCTCTCAAACACGTCAAGTGAAGAAATTCCAAAATATGAAGAGAAGACCATTATTTCAAGAACGTCTTCCCAAGATTTGAAGTATTAAGTACATGCCAAATATCGGTCTGAGAAAGGTCTCAAATCATGAAACGAGTTATGTCAAGATATGAACTTTAGGAGATACTCGAGAAGCCGTTTTAAAATATTTTGTCCTACGGCTAACTATCGATTAAATCGTGCTACTTTATTTTCGGACTAATAAATACTCAAATAAGTCAATATGAATCACTTATGATCCTTGACAAATAGTTAAAAAAATTCTAGAAACCCATTTCCTTTCATAATAACTAGGACTGCGGGGAGAAAAAGTATTACACAATTTGGACGTATGAGTAGTGTTAGCATTGTGACTTGTACCAACAATGATCTCGTTTTTGCACTAAGCATGGAATGTATGACAATCAAGGATGACGAACTTTACTCTATGGGACATTCACTTGTTTCTATTCATTGACCCTAAAAGTCACACACCTGATGAAAATCATACATTATGTCTTTACACATCTTCGTAGTATTGTTGCAAGTCTTTTACTTTTCAATAAAGGGTAATAAAATGTAATTTGGAGATGCTTAGATACTTTATTCTAGCATGGTGTGAGGGCACGACAATGGTTTAGTATGGGGGAGTGATGAGATGGCATTTATACATGATCTCATCGTTCTTTTCAGGCTTTAAATGCATAAAAATGTCATAAAATAACATATATATATGCTTGTGTTTGTTTACTTGTATATTGTAGGTATGGATATCGTGAAAAAGACAAAAGATCATAAGAAACAAGGAAAAATGAACACGAGAAACGAAGCCGCACAATGAACCGGGCCCTAGTTTGTGAATTATCAAAGAAAAAACCCTTGAAGACTTGAAGATGTACAAGATTGAGCCCTCATTTATGAAGAAATGACCCTTAATACCCTTGTATATTCATAATTACAAGTTTGGTCCCTTAAGATTGTCAAAATTACAAAAAGGTCCTCCAAGTTTGAAGAATTGGTAAGATTAGTCCTTCAACAAATCCAAAATGTCAAGAATGGTCCTTCATAAAGTCCAAGATCCAAAGAAGCCCTTGAAGATCAAGAATATTACACTTCTAGTCCTTTTAAAATGGTTAAAATATCATAAGGACTGAAGTTGTAATTAACCTAAAGTTTAAAAAGCCCTAAAAATCCTTTTCAAAACTTTTTGTGGCCAAAGTCCAAATTTAGAAACTTCAAATAACAAAGGAAACGAGTTTATTAAGAAAATAAACTTGAAATACCACTTTTCCCAAAAAGCTAAGGACTGAAGTTGCCTTTTCCAAAGTTTGAATATACAAACACGCGCCAAACAAACCCACCCCCCTTTTTCGGATCAAAAGTTTTACTATTCACCATGAAGAACCCAGATTTACCTTCACTTAAAACAAAGGGTAAACTGAAATTACCCACACCCATGCTTAATTCACACGCACACAAACTCATCCCACACCTAAAACCCCAATCCCCACTCACCATGTTACCCCACCATTCAACCCATTACCCAATCACATGACAACTTCCTCTCCAAGAAAGCTGACATGGCAAGATCAACGCTTTAGGCTCATTCCTTGGCCCCAAAGGATAAATGAACGTTTTGGATCAAATTTGATAGCTCAAAACACAACAAGCATCTAGAAGCATTCTAGGGCAATTTTGAGATTTTCTAGCTAGGGTTTTGATGTATTTTCCATTCTAGAACTATATTAGTCGTCTATATAAGGAGGCCTCAACATGTGAGAGCCCCTTTGTTCCAGATTTTGGCTAATGCTTTGTAATTCCTTTTTATAAATAAAAAGTTTGGTTTTCTGAAAATTGTGAATTCCCTTTTGTGTTTTATGAAAGTTTGGTGTTTGATTAGCTGAAATCTGAGTTCCCTTTATATGTTTGATTGATTTTGAGGAAAGGTTTAAAGGTTTAAAACTCTTGTTTTCAAAAATCAAGTGATAATTTGTTTTGAGTTCACTTTTGTGTTTGTTGTTCTTAGCAGCTATTGGAAGCTGGTGCTTGTTCTTGCTAGCACCGCAGCTCAAACAATCCAAAGTGTGGATGTACATTTTGGAGGTTTGAATCTCTTATCCCTTTTATTTTTCTGAAATTTATATGAATTTTGGTATTTTGGATATTGGTCTGTGCATTTGTGTATTTGTGGTTGATTTGTATTTCTGAGGTTTGATTGTTGTTATTAGGGTTGATTAGATCTTGGTTTGAGGGTTAAATCATAACAATCCTTTGAAAACTTGAGATATCAGTTTCCAAAGGGGTGTTTGGGTTAACTGATTTACCAAGGTTTAAGGCAACTTGTGTGGTTGTATGTTGTTGCTTTGTTTTGGTTATTGTTTATCTGATGTAAGTAGTCATTTATGTTGATCCCAAACTTAGATCGATTTAGCTTGTGTAAACGAGATTAAATCAAGTTAAACACGTAGAGAAACTTTGTTGTGTATGAAACAATTCAAGTATTATGCGGAATTAATACTTAAACAAGAACACACAAACAAGATAAACCAAACTTTCACTTTGATTAATTAATCGAACTTGCGTACAATGAAATTGTGAAAAACATATAAAACTTATATATGAAACAAAACCTAAAGGCCTCCTTTTATAGATTAAGGAACCTTGTACAAGAGTCTACATATCAGCTATTCTTGGTAAAGATAAACATAAGAAATACATTGTCAAACATATCTTTACTAGAAACATACTAGAAACATAAAACATGTAGACTAGAATATCCTATCAGTGCTTGACTTCGTCTTATCAACGCTTGACTTCTTCCTGTCAACGCTTGATTTCTTCCTATCAACGTCCAAATTGCTCTTGTAAGCCTCCAAGTGTCTTGGCTATATTTTATGTTGGGAATAAAATGTAGCCAGTACACTTGGACGCTGACAAGAGCGATTGAAGCATTGTTAAGAAGAAATCAAGCGTTGTCAGGACAAGCGTTGACAGGAAGAAGTCAAGCGTTGATAGGAAGAAGTCAAGCACTGATAGAAAACTTAGTTTACACGTATTATGTTTCTAGTTTGTTTCTAGTAAAGATATGATCAACAATGTATTTCTTATGTTTATCTTTACCTAAAATAGTTGATACGTAGTCTCTTGTACAAGGCTCCTTATTCTATAAAAGGAGGCCTTTAGGTTTTGTTTCAATATAAGTTTTTCATACGTTTTAACACTTTCATTGTACGCAAGTTTGATTTATCAATCAAAGTGAAAGTTTGGTTTATACTGTTTGTGTGTTCTTGTTTGAGTATTAATTCCACATAATACTTAAATTGTTTTGTAAAACCCGCATGCTTTTACCATGAATAGTACCATTAGGAGGGTACGTACTAGATTAAAACTTTCCTCTTATAGTATTTTTATGTTCACGTATAAGAATTTTAAGTATTACGTACGTGTTAGAACACGATAAGTATTTATTACGTATGATCACACGATAATTATTCAAATAATAATTATAATCCCGAACATGCGATCATGAAATCATGAACATAATATAATCATGAACATAAAATCATGAACATGAAATCACGAACAGATAACTATGCACTTACGTAATTATTAATACGACGAAGGTAGTTACGTACTAGTAATATTAATAACATGAATAATTAATAATTACGTAACACGTAAACGCGAATACTTAAAACGATTATTATTATTACTACGTATATTAAATTACACGACAAGTAATTACGTACGTAATATTTACTTATGTCACGTATATAAATAACTATGAAAGTCACGACATTTAATACTCATTTACGCGTACCATTTTAACGAGATGCGATTTAATCAAAGTAAAATGTTTCCGGGCTGTTTTAGACAAAGAAGAAAAAGGAAGGACTTGGGCTCAAAGCCCAAGTGTGTTGTTTGAGGCGTGTATAACCAAAACAGATGGGGGGGTTATTCTTTTATTCTGGACAAAACACAAAACATTCCAAAACCCTAAAGCTAATATAATCAGCCGCCTCTTTTTCTTCTTGTGCCTCTTTTGCCGTAGGTTTTCAACACCAAGAACAAGAACACAAAATAAAACGCAGGGTGATCCAAGGAATCATGTTGAGGTTGTGTTTGTTCAATCCTAAACCCTAACACGAAACACAAGGTAAAACCCTAATTCGTTTCTTTTTCTTTCTTTTGATCTTGAATCCAATTTTAAAGGGGTATTAAAAACATGTTTAAATGGTGAATAATGAAGGGTGTCGTTTTGGTGTCGCTGTGGTAGTTTGGCACACAAACCGAGAGTCAAGAGACTCTCGGTGATACCTTTTTCCCACCAGCCGCAAGGCTGTGGTCCTTTTTTTTGGGCTAACAGTGGCAAACGGCAGCCAAACAGGGGGAACCACTGGCTGCGGCCAGTGGTCTGTTTGTGAAAACAGTGGGAACCGGGAGCCTAGAGCTCTCGGTGGTAACCAGACTCGCAGCAGGGGGAAACGCAGGACAGTCAGGGGGGAAAAGCTTAACTGCCAGTGGTAACTGGCAGTTAGGGGACTGTTTGGTTTTTGGTTTTAAACAGATTTAAGGGTGTGTTTGGCTATCAGTTTAATGAACAGTTTTAAGGGGGTGTTTGGCTGAATAAGTAAAACATGTATTTTACTGGATTTAACCAGATTTATTATAAACATATTAGTTAAATTAATCTTATGCATGACTTAAGTATAATTTTATTTTGACAAGAATTACTAAATTATATGGCCCGGTTCACGGGATTCACGAATACGGTTCACGACACATGTAATAAATAAAACACGGGTTTCGGTCACGACATTATTTTATCAGTTAATTATTTTACAAGTTAAATAATTACAAGGTTAATTAAATTAATTTAACATGTTACTTAATTAATTTAATTATGACTTAGGTTATTGTGATTATTAATAGTACATGGATTTTAACCTAAGTATTTTTATTATATAAGTTAGACTATATAATTAATTAATTATTTAACATGCCTTATAATTAATTAATTTACATGACTTAGGTTATATTAATACTAAACATCTATACACGTTTTAACCTAAGTATTATTACCTTTTATTTAATTAAATCATGTTATAGTTAATTAAATACTTTAAAACTATAGTTTATTTAATTCACATGAAATAATTAATAAACTATACCTTATAATCTCAAGACTTAGAATATAAATCAGAAAACACTTTAGCCTATATTATTAGCTTAATAATCCAGCTTATTTCTATTTATGGAAACTTTCTATTTTTAGAAACTTATTTAATTAAGGCAGCTAATCTATTTATGGAAACTTTCTATTTTTAGAAACTTATCTATTTTAAGCAGTAATTCTATTTTGGAAACTTTCTATTTTTGGTAACTTTCTATTTTTGGCAACTTTCTATTTTTTTGGAAACTTTCTATTTTAGGAAACCTGCTATTTTTAGAAAGTTACTTATTATTACACAGTAATTATAATAATACATGAAATACCAGAAATACTTAATCAGAGTAAACAGAATATAAGATAAACACAGTTTAAGGCTTAAAACAGTAAAACATGATAAGAAGATATAAAATAAGCTAAGACATGACATAAAATCAGTTACGTATTAGTAAGCAAATACTTATTCATGTATGTATTTATGTAGCATTAGTGATACGGAAGTAGGATTCCTCTCAGTTCGTCTTCTTCGTTCACTGGACATAAGGTACGGATTCCCGTCCTTTCAGTATGAACATTCTTTCCTTATTAGGATTCCCCGTATGCAGCCAACTGTTTTCCCAGTATTTGTTTTATATGTTTTTGAATTGCTTATGTTTAATTAGAATACCTAAAGCCATATACATGCATGACCAGTTTCACCTAGTTATGGAGGTACCATAACCATAACATTAGAGGCACTGATGTTATGACTTCACCACGGCAGAGTGATTGCTCGTGGCGTTCCTTCAGCTTTTGGCCATATTTTTATATTTATCATGTGGGGCGTATGGGTGCATCCTAGTTACATGTTTTCAGTCAGGATTTCATGGTGAATGTGGTGTGTGCCTTGCATCCTTCACAAGGAGCTGATCCCTCCTACCCAAAACTAGTATATTAAGTTAGAGGCAGCCCCTCTAATTTCCATGATGAGGTCACCCCTCCAAGTATTCATGCACGGTGGATTTTCATGACCTATATTTGCTAATGGTAAAATATGTTAAACAGTTTTCATAAGATAAACATAAGGTTTTTCAAACTATAAAACCAGTTTTATGAACATGTTCCAGGTTTTCCAGGACTTATACATTTCCGCTGCTATTAAGTCTTTATTATGTTTAGTCATTCATACTATGTCTATGTCCGTGCACTGAGCGTTTTGCTCAGCCGTTACTTTCCTTTCCATGTCCCAAAACGGCAGGTACTCTAGGAAAGACTCGAGCATTTGGAGGACGCGCATAGGATGGAAGCTGCTAGAGACTTCTTTTCCTTTTTGCCTTCATATACTTATGCTTGTTTAGTCTTTCATTCATTTCTTTTGCTTTATTATGTTTTGGGCTTATGTTTGGGAATCGATGTTTGATTCCGGTTATCCCTATGGCCATGTAATGTTTTAAACATTCGTCCTTGTATGCTTTGATGACACGCCATAATTACGCGTGACATTCCACTATCAAAATGGGGTGTTACAATTATGGTATCAGATCCAAGGCTTCGACCTATAGGCTCTAAAAACTCGACCTGTGACTAGTGGGTAGTCACCAGGAGCTTCCTAAGCCAACGTTTGTTATTCCACGTATTGATGTTTTCAGCGCATTGTTGTTTTAACCATGATGTTTTCAGCGCCTTGAGGTTTTAACCTTGATGTTTTTCATCGATATTGTTTTACTAATATGAATGGACAGCCGTCATTCATATTTAGTTATGTGTCGTGGTTTCATGCATGACGTTCCTCGTGAACTATGACTATGTGGACTGAACCTCAGTAGTTCATAATTAGTCACATAAATTTTTTTTTTCTTATAAGTTTTTACAGATAAGTTTCATTTATTTATGTTTCATGTATCATTGTTGCAGGGATTATGACTAAGTAATGGTTGGTACAGGACTGGCCCTATTTAGTCGCATGTGCTTTTATCGAAACTTTTAACTTTGGGACCGACCCATAGGCGTCCCCTCGCCATGTCTTTTGTTTTGGGACCGACCCATAGGCGTCCCCTCGCACATATAAAGGTTTTTATAAACTACATTACGCATTCATGCACTGTTTTTCATGCATAAAGTTTTTCTCATGATTTATTGGCATAAATTTTTTTCAAGTCCCCTCATAAGTTAATATGTTTTTATGTCAAGTATGTTTTCATACTGTCAGGGTTAACTTCAGTTTAGTGCTGATTATGTTATACACTCCTTCATGATAGATGGTTTCATGTTTCTTCATGATAATTCCGTCTTCATGTTGATTACGTCTTACGCCTCTTTTGTTATTATGCTTTCATGAAAGGCATTGTTGGATTTCATTAAATCCTGCTTTCATGATAGTCATGGTTGGTTTTCATTGATCATGCTATCAGGCAAATCATTGTTGAATTTTGTGTAACCACACTTTAACGTTTCTCGATGCAACCAGAAAGATGTCTATGTTAATATTGTCAGCTTATCATAATGGTTTTCCTAATCGTTAACAGACATATTTCCCTTTAATCATGACAAATGATCGACCCCATACCGATCATTTCATGTACATTCCAAGTGTACTCCATGTACCTTATCCCATGTGCGTACTTCCAATTGCTGATATTCTACAAGATTGCTGGTGCCGCTCATAACTCGGAGATGCTACTAAAGGTTGATGCTGCTGACGTTCGGAGACGCTACGAGATGCGGATGCTGTTCACAACCTGAAGATCCTACGAGACAAAGACAAAGACGTCAGAGCAAAGCTATTGGACGAGAAGATACTTCACCATTATACGAATTTATCAATCATTGTCCCAAATTCTTAGTTACATGTCACACGTCATTCGGATGTCATTTCAGCCATATGAGTGCAAACCGGGTACCAGCCGGCCACTCAGCTGGATAGTTACGTGAATCACGGTCATGAGAATGACTGTCATGGAACTGACAAACCGGATGATAGTAACCACTACTATGACAGCAACTATCCTAGAAATCGCAACCGAGGCTCCGGCCGCGGACGTGATCAGACATACAACGGATCAGTAGTCCAACCGATCCGCCAAGTCTGGCATATTAACCTAATATTGTAGTTCTATTGTTTTACATCTCGAGACACATGTCAAGACATCAGTCAAGACACATGTCTCACGTATACTTTCTGAAGACACATGTCAGGACACCAGTCAAGACATATGTCATGCTTATATTTCCAAGACACGAGTCAAGACACATGATTCACGTCTAATTATGGAACATTTCTAAGAAACTCAGGGTACCCTCCAAGGGTATATCCATTCTGTTGTGCCAGGTATTAATCAGGCCACGAGAATTTTAGTACCATTACCGGCGCATCAGTGGGAACTACCACGTTTCACGATGACACTTTCATTTCTTGTAACCATAGCTCGTAGATTCATGACCATGAAGGACGCCTTTCATATTCCCATGTATACGAAGGTTTTCCTTCAGCTTAATGATGAGATCCAAGCTGCTAACGCATTTCCTCGGACATACACGAGTTGAATTTTATCCTAATTATGGACTATCAACCGCACACCATGCTACGATTCATAATTTTGTACAGAAATGTTCAGGCTCCTGAATATTTTCAACTTGATTTTCCATCAGGAAAATCTGTACAAATTATCTATGCTTATAAGCATGTGCGTTGTTAGCCATAGTCGCTAAAATTTTCTAGCTGTCAGTAAGACACGACTAATGAAGTCCTTTTACGCACATCCAGTTGATTATTCCAAAATATTCCCATACATTCCAGAAGAACTTACAAGGAGAAGGACGGTGCCATGAGATTATGTGTAGACTACCGTCGACTTAAACAAATCACCATTCATGACCGTTATTCTCCTCCACGTATTGACAACATGTCCAATCGACCTTATGGTGTTAATCACCTTTCCAAGATTAAACTCATGATCATGATGCCAACAGTGACGAGTGAAAGAGCAGGACATGTCCATGACTGCTATTCGTTCACAACTCGGTCATGCTAGATTTATGGTTTTGAATTAGTCTCATCAATGCTCCAACGACATTATAAGAATGAGTTTCCATGAACTCATAGCAAATTCATCAGTGTTTTCATTGAGGATAACCTGATTTCCTTTAAGCCTAGAGAAGAATAGGAAGACCATATTTGCACTATGTTGCAAATTCTTCGACAAGAGAAATTTTACCCTATAAATTTTCCAATATCAACTCTGCTTGATTACAGTGACACGCTGAATCACATGGCTTTCTACGGTTAATCTTACCATGACTCAGCTTATGCGTAAATGAAAGAACCCTACACTACATTAGGTGTTCTAGAAAATCCTACGCTAGGAGAAGTCTAGATTCAGAGACTCAGAGTTTCGCAACTCCTATGTATCAAGTTCTGCGAAGCAAGATACAGTACGTTCATATCTAAGTACCTGACATACCAACAGGTTAAGATATGACACCAACAGACTGGGATGTTTTCATCATCTGAAATTGTGAATTGAAATGGGACAAGATCTCCATGGATTTTGGTTACCAGATTAACGCAAACTCAGAAGAAGCATGATGCTATCTGGGTTATTGCAAACAGTTTGATCAAGTCTGCAGAATCCTTACATCCGCAAGGATTTCAGAACCAACAGATTGATCGGACATGTTCCAGCCAAGGCTCATCCAATCACTTGGCAATCCCTCAGTTATCGGGTCAGACAATATTCATAATTGTGCTCCTTAGTTACTTTACGTCCTTGTTCTAATTTCATGACTTGCTTTCGCGCTCGCGTTCATGACACTATTCACATTCATGATGGTATCTCGTCTTACGATTTTACATTCATTTTTCTCATTCTGGGAAGTTTTGCAAGAACTTGAGAGACCAGACCCAAGTTTAGTATAACTCCCTATCCTCAGATAGACGTTTCTGGTCATATTCTATGTCCAACCTTGTAGCGTTTGGCGTTACCACCATTATATTCTATGTTCGCGATATGTTTCCATGTCATGTTCACCCCACGTTCCCCATATCATGATCAAGGTATGTTTACATATACTACACTCACCATATATCCGCGTATCACATTCAAAATTTTCCACGTATCGCGTTCAAAAATTTTCACGTATCACGTTCAAAATTTTTCACGCACTATGTTTCTTTATATCTCGCGCATTAATACTTGGTTTTATCCTCGTATCAAGATTCGTTAGTCCCAAGTCTTTTCGAATTGAAAACCGGTCTAAAGTGCGACTCAATCGTCTTTTGGTGAATCAAGAGATTGGTTTGGTTTTGATTATCTATTTTAAACTATTTAACAAGTAATTAAAGTGTCGTTGAGTAAAATGGAAGTTAAAAAATTAATATTTAAAATGACGAGTAAAAATAAAAGCTTGAAACTTAAAGGTAACAAAGGAAAAGTACTAGCACACGCAATAAAACTAACACTTGGAAAGTTTACTAAAAATAAAAACTTAGTTAAAAAGTACTATAAGAAAGTAAGAACGGAAGAAACCAAAAACTCACAATCGGAATAAGCTAAAATAACCCCAGATCGGAATGTATTCCGATCTGGTGGTCGGAATGTGGAAATGGAGACTGTCGGAATATGAGAAAATAAGGGGTGTAATCGGAATATCAATGAAGCTACAATCGGAATGAGCAAAAATCATCCAAATCGGAATGGGTAGAAAATGCACTCAATCGGAATACTATACTGGCTCAAATCAGAATATAAGCAAAAACCATCCAATCGGAATAACCAAAAACTACACAATCGGAATCTAGAATAGTGGCCAGATCGGAATACCTGGGGTGCTCAATCGGAATACTCAAAGCCCTAATCCGATTGGATCAATCGGAATGGGTGGTCTGCTCGGAATGGTACAATCGGAAAAGGGAGTTTTTACCCCTTCCTAAAATTGTGGAATTCGATTAAAAGCTAGTAAATAAGCTATAAAATAAGCTTATCACAAAACTAACCCGAATCAATGACAAAACCAAATCAAATAAGCACTTTGATCAACTTATTTGACTCGAAATTAATCAACTTTTTAGATCAAACAATAAAAACATAAACTTTTTAATAAAACTTTTTAATAAGAAAAATAAGCTAATCATACAAATAAGCCAATAAGCACAAAAGTATTAAAGCTTAATCAAATGAAAACTTATGAAATGATCAAAAGATTAACTTTTTAAGCACGAAATCAATTAGAACAACACGGATCACATGATAATCGTACCAAAATCAATCTTAAATCAAAGAAAAGTAGAATGAGATTAAGAAATAAAAGCTTAAAATAGAACTTGATTAATAACAATAAGCAATACAAAGAGTTTAATCTTGAAAGATTAAGAAAAAGATGAAATTTAGTGAGAGAAAGTTTAAGACTTTCTCTCTCTAAAACTAGAGAAAACTAAGAAAAAGTGAAAACTAACTAAAATCTAACCACCCTCCTAATGATTATTAGGAGGGTATTTATAGGGAAGGTGGAAGGAGTGCATGTGTTGCATCTTCTTTCTTGCTTTCTTCTCGACTCGACTTTAATTCTTCGTCTTTGTCGTCTCGGGATTTGAACTTGTCTTTTAATTTTCTTCTTCTATTAGACTTAAGTTCTTCGACTTCGTTAAACTTCCGTCTTTTGACTTTTTCTTCGATAAATCTTCAGAATAGGCCTTGGACTTCCGTTCTTTTTGCGCTCTTGATCTTTTGAATTCGTCTTTTCCCGTTTTCTTCAATAAAAGCCCGTGAAAGCCCGTGTTTTCTTCCTTTTTCATATTTTGGTCCTAAAACACAATAAAAACACAAACCACGCATAATTCCGACTTTTACGACATAAATCACACGTTTTGGTCTTGTTATTATTGGAAATAAGTGGTAAAAGGATAAGTGTTTTCACACTTATTACGCATCGTTGCTAATTATCAGTTAAGTTAGAAGTGTTTTGCACGATAACGTTTCAGTTGCCTTACACGTTAATTCTTATTTCCCTCGATCAAATTTAGGGGATCTACCTTAAGTCGATAACCAAGAACTTCTTCGTATTTCAAGTCAAGGTCAAGAGGACCAAGATTTATCATTCGCGTCAAGACCTTGTGAAGGAACCGTTCCAAGAGGGAAGCCACTTGGAAACGGACAAGTTCATCCGGACTTCTTATCCGTTGTCTCTTATAAATTAGATATGTCCTTTCAGTCACGTCACGTTCCATGTCCTTTCAAGACATATCACGTTCCACGTCACATTCGTTTTTCCGTTATTCAAATACCCTTCCAGTTTAATTCGGGTGTGTTCTGCTTCCTGTTACGTTATCTATAATTCGGGGACGAATTATTCTTTTTAGGGGGGAAGAGTTGTAAAACCCGCATGCTTTTACCATGAATAGTACCATTAGGAGCGTACGTACTAGATTAAAACTTTCCTCTTATAGTATTTTTATGTTCACGTATAATAATTTTAAGTATTACGTACGTGTTAGAACACGATAAGTATTTATTACGTATGAACACACGATAATTATTCAAATAATAATTATAATCCCGAACATGCGATCATGAAATCATGAACGTAATATAATCACGAACATAAAATCATGAACATGAAATCACGAACAGATAACTATGCACTTACGTAATTATTAATACGACGAAAGTAGTTACGTACTAGTAATATTAATAACATGAATAACTAATAATTACGTAACACGTAAACGCGAATACTTAAAACGATTATTATTATTACTACGTATATTAAATTACACGACAAGTAATTGCATACGTAATATTTACTTATGTCACGTATATAAATAACTATGAAAGTCACGACATTTAATACTCATTTACGCGTACCATTTTAACGAGATGAGATTTAATCAAAGTAAAATGTTTCGGGCTGTTTTAGACAAAGAAGAAAAAGGAAGGACTTGGGCTCAAAGCCCAAGTGTGTTGTTTGAGGTGTGTATAACCAAAACAGACGGGGGGGGGGGGGGGGGGGGGGGGGGTTATTCTTTTATTTTTGACAAAACACAAAACATTCGAAAACCCTAAAGCTAATATAATCAGCCACCTCCTTTTCTTCTTGTGCCTCTTTTGCAGTGGGTTTTCAACACCAAGAACAAGAACACAAAATAAAACGCAGGGTGATCCAAGGAATCATGTTGAGGTTGTGTTTGTTAAATCCTAAACCCTAACACGAAACACAAGGTAAAACCCTAATTCGTTTCTTTTTCTTTCTTTTGATCTTGAATCCGATTTTAAAGGGGTATTAAAGACATGTTTAAATGGTGATTAATGAAGGGTGTCGTTTTGGTGTCGCTGTGGTAGTTTGGCACACAAACCGAGAGTCAAGAGACTCTCGGTGATACCTTTTTCCACCAGCCGCAAGGCTGTGGTCCTTTTTGGGATAACAGTGGCAAACGACAGCCAAACAGGGGGAACCACTGGCTGCGGCCAGTGGTCTGTTTGTGAAAACAGTGGGAACCGAGAGCCTAGAGCTCTCGGTGGTAACCAGACTCATAGCAGGGGGGAAACGCAGGGTAGTCAGGTGGAAAAGCTTAACTGCCAGTGGTAACTGGCAGTTAGGGGACTGTTTGGTTTTTGGTTTTAAACAGATTTAAGGGTGTGTTTGGCTATCAGTTTAATGAACAGTTTTAAGGGGGTGTTTGGCTGAATAAGTAAAACATGTATTTTACTGGATTTAACTAGATTTATTATAAACATATTAGTTAAATTAATCTTATGCATGACTTAAGTATAATTTTATTTTGACAAGAATTACTAAATTATATGGCCCGGTTCACGGGATTCACGAATACGGTTCACGACACATGTAATAAATAAAACACGGGTTTTGGTCACGACATTATTTTGTAAGTTAATTATTTTACAAGTTAAATAATTACAAGGTTAATTAAATTAATTTAATTATGACTTAGGTTATTGTTATTATTAATAATACATGGATTTTAACCTAAGTATTTTTATTATATAAGTTAGACTATATAATTAATTAATTATTTAACATGCCTTATAATTAATTAATTTACATGACTTAGGTTATATTAATACTAAACCTCTATACACGTTTTAACCTAAGTATTATTACCTTTTATTTAATTAAATCATGTTATAGTTAATTAAATACTTTAAAACTATAGTTTATTTAATTCACATGAAATAATTAATAAACTATACCTTATAATCTCATGACTTAGAATATAAATCAGAAAACACTTTAACTTATATTATTAGCTTAATAATCCAGCTTATTTCTATTTATGGAAACTTTCTATTTTTAGAAACTTATTTATTTAAGGCAGGTAATCTATTTATGGAAATTTTCTATTTTTAGAAACTTATCTATTTTAAGCAGTAATTCTATTTTGGAAACTTTCTAATTTTGGTAACTTTCTATTTTTGGTAACTTTCTATTTTTTTTAGAAACTTTCTATTTTAGGAAACCTGCTATTTTTTAGAAAGTTACTTATTATTACACGGTAAGTATAATAATACTTGAAATACTAGAAATACTTAATCAGAGTAAACAGAATATAAGATAAACACAGTTTAAGGCTTAAAACAGTAAAACATGATAAGAACATATAAAATAAGCTAAGACATGACATAAAATCAGTTATGTATTAGTAAGCAGATACTTATTCATGTATGTATTTATGTAGCATTAGTGATACGGAAGTAGGATTCCTCTCAGTTCGTCTTCTTCGTTCACTGACATAAGGTACGGATTCCCGTCCTTTCAGTATGGACATTCTTTCCTTATTAGGATTCCCCGTATGCAGCCAACTGTTTTCCCAGTATTTGTTTTATATGTTTTTGAATTGCTTATGTTTAATTAGAATACCTAAAGCCATATACATGCATGACCAGTTTCACCTAGTTATGGAGGTACCATAACCATAACATTAGAGGCACTGAAGTTATGACTTCACCACGGCGGAGTGATTGCTCGTGGCGTCCCTTCAGCTTTTGGCCATATTTTTATATTTATCATGTGGGGCGTATGGGTGCATCCTAGTTACATGTTTCTAGTCAGGATTTCATGGTGAATGTAGTGTGCCTTGTGTTGGGAATAAATCTAGGCCAGAACACTTGAACGCTGACAAGAACAACTTAAGCGTTGACAAGAGCAAAGTGAGCGCTGACAGCATAAGCGTTGACAAGTTAAAGTCAAGCGTTGACAGATTGAAGACAAGCACTGATGGAAGATGTGAGCTACACGTTTATTATATTCTAGAATACTTCTAGTAAGGATAGAAACGACAATGTATTTTCTATGTTTATCTTTACCTAGAATAGTTGATTCGTAGCTTATTGTACAAGACTTCTTGTTCTATAAAAGAAGATCTTTTAGGTTAATGTTTAATATCAGTTTTCATAAGTTTTCGATTGTTAAACTCTTTCATTGTAATCAAGTACGATTATTCTAATACAAGTGAAAGTTTGTTTAACATCATTGTGTTTTAGATCAAGTGTTAATTCCGCATAACACTTTGTTACTTTATTCATAAGCAAAGGTTTCTCTACGTGTAGTACTTGATCTAATCTCGTATACACAAAGCTTAATCGATCTAAGTTTGGGATCAACAAGTGGTATCAGAGCTTGTTGAGAAACTTTTGATCTTTAAGTAACGCAAGAACCCTAAAACACCAAAAAACCCTAAAAACCCTAAAATTCTCAAAACCCTAAAAACATCATGTCTGGCACAAATCAACCTCCTGCTTTGCTACAAAACAACTTCTCAAACCCTAGTATCAAAATTCCTATGTTTGATGCCAGGAACTTTGAGCTTTGGAAGTCCAATTTTGAGCAATATATAGCTATTCATGACTACACTCTTTGGGAGATTATCGAATATGGGAACACATTCGATAAAGCAGCAAAGATTACTGCTGCAATTGCCACAAGGACAGCTGTTCCTAATTTGTCCTGAATCTGATAAGGTGGAAAAGCCTGAAGATGGGAGAGCTGTAGCTGTTGAAGACATAGCCAAGAAGAGGGTGGACATGAAAATCTTGAACATCTTGAAACATGCCCTAGGTCATGAGAATCAGCACAAGTACAAACGCTTTGAGTCTGCAAAAGAGCTTTGGGAAGCTCTTGAAGTAGCACATGGTGGCAATGCTGATACAAAAGAAGAAAAGAAGAAGCAACTATTGCATGAGTATGCTGTCTTTAAAGCTCAACCTAATGAGAATCTCAGCAGTGTGAGAAGTAGACTTCTTGACATCACAAGTCAACTTTCCTTCATGGGAAAATAGATTGATGACCCTGAATTGAATGCTACTTTTCTCAAAAGCCTTGGTGATGTATGGAAGATTGAGACAAGATCTATTCTTGTCAATAACACCCACAAGACTTCCAGGTTTGATGACATCTTCAACAAACTAAGACTGTTGGAGAATGAATGGCAATTGGAAAGTGATAATAAATCTTCCAGCAGCAACATGGCCTTCTTCTCACAAAGTGAAGGCCAATTTGATTCCATGAACTTCTATGGACATTCAGCAACTGGATCTCAAGGTGTCAGCGCTGGATGTCAATCTGTCAGCGCTGGATCATATCCTGTCAACGCCTTGTACTCAAGCGCTGACACACACAATCATGGCGCTGATAGAATTAAACCTGCTGGTTTTGATCTAGATACTGTGTGTGCATTCATTGCTTCTTTGCCCAGTGATTCAAGGATTACATATGAAGATCTTGAGCAGATAAGTGATGAACAATTGGAAGAGATGGACATCAAGTGGACTATGGCTCTTGTGAGTTTAAGAGCAAACAGGTTCAATAAAAGGTTCAAGAAGAAGATGCCCTTTAATGCTAAGGATGTTGCTGGATTTGACAAGTCCAAGGTTGAGTGCTACAACTGTCATAGGATGGGGCACTTTATGAGGGAATGTAGATCTCCAAGAAGATCTGATGCTGGGAAGCCTTCAAGCCAGATGATTAAGAGTCCAGATCCCAAGGCTATGGTTTCTGTTCAACAAATTGATGGTATTGGTGAATGGGATTGGAGCTGGATGGCTAAGAATGAGGAAGAGGACAGAGCTTCGGTTGCTGAAGTTAAAGAAGAGCATGTTGAATATGCTCTCATGGCACACTCCTCCTCTTCATCAGATAATGAGGTATATGATGATGCTTTCTGTTCTAAGGGTTGTCGTTTAAATACTGAAAAATTAAAACAAGAGATAGTTAAATTATTAGATGAGGCAAGTACTGAAAGATGCAAAGTATCTAATTATCAAATTGCTCTTACCCAAACAGAAAAGACAGTAGCTGAGTATAAGAAAATGGAGTTTGATTTAAAGGATCAAATAAACATCTTAAAACATGAGTTATTTCAGAGTAAAGATGTTCAAGATATAGTAAATAGGGTTAATCTTGATTTGATAGCTTAGTTAGAAGAGGCTAACAAAAATAAAGATAATGTGAGTCTTAAAATCCAGAGATTTGATAAGGCCACATAATCCCTAGGAGAGTGTGTTAGCAAACAAAGAGACTCTAAGGATATGAGTGGGATTGGGATGAATAATTATACTGTTGTCCCACCACCAGCTGGGGATTTCTATGGTGTCCAATCAAAGGACTTATCTTGGACTGGCTTGCCAGAATGCCAAGAGGAGGAATTCATTCCTCCACCTAGAGTGATTTCCCCAGTTGAGGAATACAAGCAAAAACTGACTGACCTAGATGAGTGGAAGAAAGCTAACCACACCTTGTTTGTTAAGGGAGGGTTATTGTGTGAAAGTCCAAATGAGTCCACACCAAACATGATACCAATTGATCTCTTGACAATGCTTGATTCCATCAACGCCTAAATAACTCTTGTCAACGCTTGGAATGCTCTTGTCAACGCCTAGACAAATACTTCACGTTTTCTTCATTTTTGAGTTTCTGCCACATCAACTTTTTGACCCAACAATCTTCCCCTAGTTGATAGTGGCAAAACTCTATGTATATCTCTTGTAAGTTGTACATGATCTTCAGATTGCTTCCCCTTAAGTGTAGCACGTATTTTCTTCCCCTTTTTGTCACATCAACAAGGAAGTAAACAATGTATGCAATCTTTGAAGATTCTCCAAAAGTAGGCTCTGTGTAATGATCCTGAAGAAAAATAAATAAAGTAGTCTTTGATGTAGAAGTAAAATAACCCAAACTTATGTTCCATGTCTTGTTTATCCATGTGATGAAGAACTTATACCAGAGTGAGAAATATAAGTAGACCTCGATCCCTTGTCAATATTCTCATCCTTTGTGAGACACTGAGCACGATAATGTAACTCCTTCAAGTGTTTATGACAAGTCTTCATCACCAACCATGTAAAGCACGAACAAGTTACCTTTAAAGTTAGTGGCTGGAAGTCCACAACTTTAAGATATGATAGAACACAAACTCACGAAAATCTTCTTCAATCATCAAACTTACCATAAGAATTCTTCCCCTTAAGCTAACACCTCTTCATGACAAGTCAATATCTTCATATGCAAAAGCTGTCAACGAATAACTCTTTCACAAGGCTATTCCGATTACATAATCCAATAAAATTCTTCATGAATGGTTGATAACTTACTTAAAAATCATTAATTCCTTTCAAAATATCCGAGCCATAAATATCATCATGATATTCTAAATTATAACGGAGATTCCATGTACCTTTGTGTGTATTTTCCTCCTTTTTGTGTGCTAAAAACGTACCAGTTTTCTCAAACAGCAGCAATCAGTTTGTTATCCGAGAACCCTTACTGTCCAATATCCACATTCATTACCCGATATCGGACAAGGCGTATCAGCGTTTGAAGAACATATCTCGGACAACACTGTCAACCTATCAGTGTTGACTTATTCCTGTCAGCGTCGAAACCCTTCCTGTCAGCGCCTAAATAACAAACGTCAGCGCCAACCATAAATCCTGTCAGCGTTCATCTTTAAACCTGTCAGCGTCTATATTAAACCTTGTCAGCGTCTAAGGTTTAAACGTGTCAGCGTTTAATTTTTGTCAGCGTTATGTTCTTTTGCTGACGTCACTTTAGGGCAACCATACATCACGTTTAACATTAATAATAAAGACTTCTTTTCTGTGTTGGTTATATGAAAGTATATAACTTGACCAATCACATTTGAGAAGCCGTGTGAACACAAAATTGATCTTCACATCTTTAACTTTGATTGTGTGAATGCATTGTATACAGTAGCATGTATCCACCAATTGAAGACTTTCAATCGTGTGAACACAAACTAAGCCCTTTTTAATCGTGTAACAGACACATGGATAACGACCAATCAAAAGCGAATGACTTAGCCCCCATGAGAACAAACCTAGACCAGCATGTAGAGGATCGAATATTATATGGTTTTGTTCGCAGATCTTCACATTACTGGCTTTTAGGTGATCGTGTGAACACTCTTCTATTCCTCCAATCAAAATCGAGCAACCGTGTGAACACTCGATCTCTTTCATTATACACATGACTAATTTATTCGTGTGATACACAAACAATTCATGTAACCGTGTGAATGCAAGTTTGAAGACCAATGAGAAACGAATGATGAACTTTAGCCACGAATCTGCATTAACCTTCACGTCTGTAACAGCGATCTAGGGTTTGGAACTTTGAGCATTGAAACCCTAATTAGGGTTTGTAAATTAACCTTAGATCGTGAATCTTCACACGTTATAACAGCCACGAACATCAATTCTTCCTGCTTTTAAATAGATCTAGGGTTTGAAGAACCCTAGTTCATGATTTCATGTGAAAGCAGAAAACTGAAAATCTGCCATCAGCCAACTTTGACGCTTAATAACTTTTGCCTGGGGATAAAACTCGACAATCCCTCCGGTGGATGTTTAGATCTATGTATGTAGAACACACATCTAAAATTTCGTGACGATCCAACGGTTCAATCAAAAGTTATGACCTTCTGAATACTGCTGCGCACACAAAAACGTCCAGAAAAACTCCATACGAATTTTTCTTCTTCACCATACACGAACACCTCGTCGGACCTAGATATCATGAGCCTTAGGCTCTGATACCAATTTTGGAAACCTTGGTTTCCGGATCTTTTAAGCTACTAGGAATGCATCATGCTCATATGATTTAACAATCAAAGTGGAATTAGAACACGACACATTAACAAGAGTTGATGTGGCAGAAACTTGAGCTAGCAAAACGAAAACGAAAAGGAGACTTGAGCTAGCAAAACGAAAAGGTAATTGGAGACTTGAGCTTCCAAAAACAAGGGGACAAAAATGACTTTAGCTTATCCCCGTTTTCTGCAAATGGTTTTTGATGCTCAAAGATATTGTTCAAGGGATCACAATGATTTTTATAAGATCCCTGAACAAAAGAAGGCTATTTTTACCAAGATGAATTCACCACCTCATAGAGACCTACCATTAACCCCAGCCATGCTTGCTGTTATTGCAGCAGCACAACCCCAACCAGACCCCCAACCTCATATTGACCCTCACCCACAACTTGAGCCTATCCCTGAACCTTTATCCTCACCTGACCAAATGCAAATAGACCAAAATCCCTTCGACGCTGACACATCTAATGTGGGCGTTGATATGCCTATCTCAACCGCTGACACCCAACCATCACAATCCCAAACACCCCTTAAACAACCCACATCTACACCTTCTTCTACACCATCTTCCACACCACCAGAATATAGGTTGATTAAACGCCAAAGGACTGCTGGAGTGTTCTCCTCTGGTGGTCCTAGCCATGTAGCAGAGAGAACCACCACCACAAGTGTGGCTGGTGACCTGGATGAGGCTGGGACTATTGGTTCTGGCTTAGAAGCTGGCCAAGGCAGTCCCATCATAATTAAGTCCTCATCCATGCCCAATGAACCTGACTTGGGAGGTTAAATCCCCATTTTGGACGAGGGCAGACTGGAACCAATGACGCTTTTAGAATTGACGGCTGTCTGCATTAGCTTGCAAAAGCAAAATGCAGACTTAGTACAAATTGTCAGTAACCAAGGCCTTGAACTCAAAGATTTGAGGGAGAGGATTGTTGTTTTGGAGAGTGCTCATTCAAGGGGAGGTATGGAGGAGTCTTCCAAAGGGGAGGAAGCTCAAAGAAATCTGAGTGATAAGAGCAGTCAAGATGGACAATCATTGGATGTTGCTGAAGCTCTTACTACTTTGAAGGAACAAACAGGTTTTGATACGTCCTTAATCTCTCCAACCAATTTAAATTTATCATTTACAGATATGTTGAGGGAGGTTACACAAGGCGCTGAGGGAAAATATTTGAGCGTTGACAAGGCAAGTTTGGACGCTGACAGAAGTATTTTGGGCGCTGATAGAGGAAATTTGGGCGTTGACAGATCTGCATATGGAGGTGATGTATTCCAGTCATCATCTATCATCAAAGATGTTCCTACTCAGGTATTATCATCTACCCTACCAACAATTGCACCAACAGATAAGGGTAAGGGTAAGTTGGTAGAAGAAATTGTTCCAAAGAATGCGGCTCAGGTTGAATTTGATAGAAGATTGGCTGAGCAAATGATGGAACAAGGTGAAAAGGAAAAGTCACCATTTGTTGTGACTTCTGAAGAAGAAAGTGATGGAGCTAGCTCAGATTCAAGTGTGATGATTGTTGAACCAGAAAGACTTGAGTATGGTGATGAGCTTGCTAGGGAAAAGCTGAGAGATTTAAAGTTGCAGATTGATTTTGATATGCCAGAGGTAGTTCAGATGTACAATTCTTGGGAAGAAAGCTGTATGGATAATCCAGACTTGACCATTTCAGATCAGATATGGGGTTTGGAAATTCTTCTTAGAGTTCAGAAGGATTGTAAGGTGATGTTGAAGTACAAGGCAAGCAACATTCTCTCTGAGTTGAAAAGGGATAGAAGGAAGCTCTACTTTATGTTGCTCAAATGTCATGGAGTTGGATGGACACATCAGAAGCTGAAGGCTTTGACATTTGATGAGCTGGAACATAGGGCTTATCCTATTTGGGTGAAAGTGCAGGAAGAAAACACTTTCAGACTTCTTTCAGATGAAAGAAAGGAGCAACTTGCAGAAGAGATGGCAATCAAGAAAGCTATGATAGTTCCTAGACCAGTAAAAAAGGGATTTATTCTTGAGTTTCCAAAAGATATGAATCAACTATATCCAAGTGAAGCAATCATTAGAAAGAGCCTCAAGCTCTCCCCATTAGAAGCTTCAGATATGGTGCATGTGTTACCACTAGATTCCAGGAATCCAATTGTAAGTTATGAGGAAGATGAATGTGGATTCTGGAAAATTGGAAGATTTGGCAAGGAGGTACACACTTTTACCACTCTCATATCTTTATTTGCAAGTTGTGATAGAGAAGACTTGGTAGACCTTTGGAGGTTGCTAGAGACCAAGTATGAGGCTGAAGCACCAACTTCAGCCAATGGAATAAAACTTTGGACCACATTCAAAAGAATGTGTGGGACAAAAGAAGAAGATCCTGAAATATGGAAGGATCTTGAAGATGACCTCAGTGGTCTTCAATGGAGGTTATATTCAGCTGCTGGTGTATACCATTTGAGTTCTACAAAGTTTGCTGAGTATTTACTTGTAGATGCTCAGTATTTCATATCCAAGGCTGTTTTGGAGAAGATGAAGGACACCCAGTTGGAGATAGACTATACAAGTGACGTGGCAAAGAATTTGATCAGATTTATTTATTACCAATATGATAAGGTTTGTCAGACTCCTCCAAGTCCTTAATGTTTATTCAGAAACTTGATTTTAAGAGTGGATATCAAGTTTAGGGGAGGATTGTTGGGAATAAATCTAGGCCAGAACACTTGAACGCTGACAAGAACAACTTAAGCGTTGACAAGAGCAAAGTGAGCGCTGACAGCATAAGCGTTGACAAGTTAAAGTCAAGCGTTGACAGATTGAAGACAAGCACTGATGGAAGATGTGAGCTACACGTTTATTATATTCTAGAATACTTCTAGTAAGGATAGAAACGACAATGTATTTTCTATGTTTATCTTTACCTAGAATAGTTGATTCGTAGCTTATTGTACAAGACTTCTTGTTCTATAAAAGAAGATCTTTTAGGTTAATGTTTAATATCAGTTTTCATAAGTTTTCGATTGTTAAACTCTTTCATTGTAATCAAGTACGATTATTCTAATACAAGTGAAAGTTTGTTTAACATCATTGTGTTTTAGATCAAGTGTTAATTCCGCATAACACTTTGTTACTTTATTCATAAGCAAAGGTTTCTCTACGTGTAGTACTTAATCTAATCTCGTATACACAAAGCTTAATCGATCTAAGTTTGGGATCAACACCTTGCATCCTTCACAAGGAGCTGATCCCTCCTACCCAAAACCAGTATATTAAATTAGAGGCAGCCCCTCTAATTTGCATGATGAGGTCACCCCTCCAAGTATACATGCACGGTGGATTTTCATGACCTATATTGGCTAATGGTAAAATATGTTAAACCGTTTTCATAAGATAAACATAAGGCTTTTCAAACTATAAAACCAGTTTTATGAACATGTTCCAGGTTTTCCAGGACTTATACATTTCCGCTGCTATTAAGTCTTTATTATGTTTAGTCATTCATACTATGTCTATATCCGTGCACTAAGCATTTTGCTCAGCCGTTACTTTCCTTTCCATGTCCCAAAACGGCAGGTACTCTAGGCAAGACTCGAGCATTTGGAGGACGCGCATAGGATGGAAGCTGCTAGAGACTTCTTTTCCTTTTTGCCTTCATATACTTATGCTTGTTTAGTCTTTCATTCATTTCTTTTGCTTTATTATGTTTTGGGCTTATGTTTGGGAACCGATGTTTGATTCCGGTTATCCCTATGGTCATGTAATGTTTTAGACATTTGTCCTTGTATGCTTTGATGACACGCCATAATTACGCGTGACATTCCACTATCAAAATGGGGTCTTACTTGTTTTATACACAAAAAGTTTCTCTACGTGTTTAACTTGATTTAATCTCTTTTACACAAGCTAAATCGATCTAAGTTTGGGGATCAACAAGTGGTATCAGAGCCTGTTGAGAAACTTTGATCTAAAGAACACAAAAACCCTAAATCGCCAAAAACCCTAATTTTCAAGAAACCCTAAAAACAACATGTCTACTCTAGAGTTAAACTCCTCCTCCTCCTCAACCCCCAACATCAAGATTCCCATGCTAGACCCAGACAATTTTGAGCTGTGGAAATTTAACTTTGAACAGTATCTTCAAATCCATGACTACACCTTATAGGAAATTATTGAATTTGGAAACACATTCAATAAGGCTGAAAATATTGCAGCTGCTATCTTGACAAGCCCAAATGTTCAAGGCTCTACTGAAGAGGATCGAAAAGAAAAACCTGATGATGGTAGAGCTGTCTCAGTTGAGGACATAGCAAAGAGAAGGAATGACATGAAAACCCTAAGCATTCTCAAACTCTCTTTGGAACAAGCAAATCAGCACAAATATAGAAGCTATGAGTCTACAAAAGATCTTTGGGTAGCCCTTGAAGTTTCTTATGGTGGTAATGCTGATACTATGCAAGAGAAAAAGAAGCAACTCTTGCATGAGTATGCTGTTTTTAAAGCTCAACCTAATGAAAATCTAAGTGGAGTGAGAAGAAGACTTCTTGACATTACAAGCAAGCTGTCCTTTATGGGAACAGTGCTTGGTGATGTTGATATCATCACCACTTTTCTTAAACGTCTTGGTGATGCATGGAAGATTGAAGCAAGGTCTATAATGGCTAATAACACTCACAAAAGTTCTACTTTTGATGATGTTTACAATAAACTGAGGCTGGTAGAGAATGAAACTCTTTTGGATCAAGGAAGCAAGTCTACCAATGGAAATATGGCCTTCTTCTCACATAGTGAAGTCCAATTTGATCAAAAGGAGTCATACATGCACCCCGTTACTGGATCAACTTGTGTCAACGATGGATCAAGCCTTGTCAACGCCTCACATTCAGACACTGACACATACAAAGGTGACTCACCAAGAGTTAAGCCTGCTGGTATTGATCTAGATACTGTGTGTGCATACATTGCTTCATCGCCCAATGGTTCAGTGATTACATATGAGGACCTTGAGCAAATTAGTGATGAGCATTTGGAGGAGATGGACATAAAGTAGAATATGGCTCTTGCAAGTATAAGAGCAAATAGATGGAATCGAAGATTCAAGAAGAAGATGACTTTTAATGCTAAGGACACCGCTGGATTTGATAAATCCAAGGTTGAGTGTTATAATTGTCATCGAATGGGACACTTTATGAGAGAATGCATATCTCCAAGAAGATCTGATGCTGGAAAACCCTCAAGCCAAATCATCAAGGCTCAGGATTCCAAAGCTATGGTTTCCATGCAAGATATTGATGGTGTTGGTTGGGATTGGAGCTATTTGGCCAAGGATGAGGAAGAGAACAAAGCTTTGGTTGCAGAAAAGGAAGAAGAAGAGCATGTTCACTATGCTCTCATGGCACACTCCTCATCTTCATTAGACAATGAGGTATATGATGATGCATTTTGTAGTAAGGGTTGTCGTCTAAATACCGAAAAACTTAACAAAGAAGTTTTAAAATTGACAACAGGTGTGGTTAATGAAAGATGCAAGCTATCTAACTATCAACTTGCTCTTACTCAAACTGAAAAGACTGTAGCTGAGTATAAGAAAATGGAGTTTGACCTAAAAGATCAAATCAATATTTTAACTCATGATTTAAATGCTAGTATTGAGATTAGAAACATCATGGAGAGGGCCAATAGTACTTTACAGGCTAAATTAGATGAGGCTATAAAAAATAAAGATAATGTAGATCTTAAAATTCAGAGATTTGATAAAGCTTCAAAAAACCCTAGAAAAATGTGTTAGTGAACAAAGGGATTCTAGGGATATGACTGGGATTGGGATGAAAGAGTATGCTGGTGTTCCACTACCTGCTGGGAACTTCTATGGTGTTCTTAGAAAGGACTTGTCTTGGACTGGTATACCAGAACTCCAAGAAGAGGAATTTATTCCTCCACCAAGAGTTCTTACCCCAGTAGAGGAATACAAGCAGAAGTTGACTGATTTGGACCAATGGAAGAAAGCCAACCCTACCTTGTTTGTTAAGGGTGGAATGCTTAGTGACAGCCCAAATGAGTCTACACCCATAAAAGTGACAAACCCAACCACTGGCAAGACTGTTGACCTTGGCTTAAACGTTGATAGAAAACCTAGTATTAAATATGCAGAAATGTATAGAAAACCTAGGTCACCAAAAAGCCAAATTAGTGATAATGGGACAGGTTTCTTTTCTTCTAGACCTAGAGCTATGTCTAGAAAAGCATGTTACACGTGTGGAAGCTTTTCACATTTAGCTTATAAGTGTGTCAATGCTTCAAAGGTCAACGCTGATAAAAAGTCAAACACTGTCAAACCCAAACCTTTTATTCAGCAAAGTCCACAAGATGTTACACCAGCCCCATTCTTTACTAGGGGGTCTAATACTTATGGACAAAGACCTTTTCAGAAGACCAATACATGGTCTAACAGACAATGGGTTCCTGTAGCAAACTCTAGGTTCAACGCTGGTAAGGGTAATTTCAGCGTTGACAAGAACAAATTAAATGCTGACTGGAACGTTGCCAGACCAAATAATGGTAAATATTTGCAACAAAAGGGAAAGCGGTCTAAAGCTTCTTCTAGCTTGACATGGAGACCTAAGCAAGACCAAAACCCTAATTCAGATGGGATTTCTATGACATGTAATAGATTTCATTATATTTCAAAGGTCATAACAAAACCAGTTGGGGTTAATTGGGTGTTTAATCCAAAAAGGGATGAACAAGGGGTTGTCATAAGGACTAAGTCTGTTCTTGTTGAACAACCAAATGAATCCAAGTCTGCTCAGGCTTGGGTTCCCAAAGAAAACTAATTTGTTTTCTTTATGTGCAGGGCATTCAAAAGCAGGTTAATAATTATGGCTATTGGGATAGTGGATGCTCTAGGCACATGACTGGGAAGGAAGATTATCTTACAAAATTCACTCCCATTAAGGATGGTGACAAATTTTACTTTAGAGGCAGATATGGAACTATCACTGGCAAAGGAACTCTTCTCACCAACAATTTGCGTTTTGAAAACGTGTTTCTGGTAAAAGAACTTGACTATAATCTGTTTAGTGTATCACAGGTTTGTGATAACCAAAATAAGGTTCTTTTCACTGATACTGAATGCTTGGTGTTAAGCAAAGATTTTAAGATACCAGATGAGAAATTCATTGATTATAGAACACCTAGGCATAAGGACATTTATAATGTGAATCTTAATGGAATTAGGATGAATAATAATTTGTCATGTCTATATGCTAAGGCTTTAATTGATGAGAGTAATCTTTGGCACAAAAGATTAGAGCACATTAATTTTAAAAATATAAATAGACTTGTGAGACATGGTTTGGTTGATGGTTTGCCTGAAAAGGCTTTCCACAATGACCACTCTTGTTTTGCATGCCTTAAAGGAAAACAACATAAGGTCTCATTTAAGTCTAAACTAGTGCACTCTAGTTCTAAACCACTTCACTTGCTGCATATGGACTTGTTTGGTCCAACTAATATAGAAAGCTTAAATGGTAAATCTTACTGTATTGTCATCACTAATGATTTTTCTAGATTTACTTGGACTTTCTTTTTAGCTTTGAAAAGTGACACTTCTGATACTTTGATTAACTTCATTACCCAAATAGAAAAGAAGTCTGGTAATGAGGTTAAGATACTTAGAAGTGAAAATGGTGGTGAGTTTAGAAATAAGTTGTTAGATGACTTTTGTGCCAAGAAAGGGATTACTAGACAGTTTAGTGTAGCCAGAACCCCACAACAAAATGGGGTAGCTGAGAGAAAGAATACAACCCTCATAGAAGCAGCCAGGACTATGTTGGCTGATGCTCACTTTCCCATTGCTTTTTGGGCTGAGGCTATGAATACAGCTTGTTATGTTTAGAATAGGGCATTAGTCAACAAGATTCACAACAAAACACCTTATGAGTTACTTTGGGGAAGGAAATCTAATATTGGTTTTCTTAAACCTTTTGGATGTCATGTAGTTGTGCTGGATACTAGTGATGCCTTAGGTAAGTTTAGTGCTAAAGGTGATGAAGGCTACTTCATGGGTTATTCTGTGCAGAGTAGAGGATATAGAGTTTACCTTAAGAAAGAAAAATGTATACTTGAAAAAGTACATGTTAGGTTTTTATAAAGTAAACCTAGTGATCCTGAAAGTGGTCCAAATTGGTTATTTGACTTGGAACCTCTATCTAGGACTTTGAATTATATGCCTGTTGCTAATCCAAACATTGTGAAGGTGACTTCAAATGTTGTGGAAGAACCAGTTGTTGATGTTTCAGGTAAACAGGTTGATGAAGAGGTTGGATCACAAGCAGACAAATCAACAACCATACTTGAGTATGTTACCATTCCCATATGGACAGATGTATTTGCTGCTGCTGGAAAGGAAAAAGGTGGTCCCCAAGTATCACCAGTTGAAAACATGCATGATCTTTCAGGCGTTGACAAAAGAAAATTCTGGCGCTGACAAGACAAATTCAGGCATTGATGGCTCAAACGTTGACAACTTTGGTTCAGGCGTTGACAGATCTTTTGATCATATTTTCTCTTCCAATAATTTTGAACAAGGTGAACCTTCAAATAGAAGTGGAGAGGTTCATTCAGATGATGATGGAAGAGAGTCTAAAGAGGATATTGGTAACATGGAAGATGAGATTGAGGACAACACACTTATTGAGGGAGGAGTGCTTACTTCTACAATCAAAAATCACCCTCCTTCTCTAATTATTGGTGATGTGATGACTCCTGTGTAAACTAGAAGATCTCATCAGAATCTTGGTGGATTTATTGCCAATATTCACAAGAAGGTTGATACCCCTCTTGTTCAAGCATGTTTATTTGCCTATTTTCTGTCACAATAGGAACCCAAGAAGATTTTTGATGCTCTCAAAGAACCAAGTTGGGTGGAAGCAATGCAAGATGAGCTTCACCAATTTGCTATCCAGGATGTTTGGGAGGTGCTTGATTGTCCCAGGCATGTCAGACCTATTGGGACAAGATGGGTTCTTAGGAACAAAAAGGATGAAAGAGGCATTGTGGTAAAAAAAACAAGGCACGTTTAGTGGCTCAAGGATATACACAAGAGGAAGGGATAGACTATGAGGAGGTCTTTGCACCTGTTGCAAGGATTGAGGCTATTAGGATTTTTCTAGCCTATGCTTCCTGCATGGGCTTTACAGTCTATCAAATGAATGTGAAGAGTGCTTTTCTTTATGGCACAATTGTAGAGGAGGTTTATGTTATGCAGCCTCCTGGTTTTGAAGATTCAGAACATCCAGACAAGGTGTATAGAGTGAAGAAAGCTATGTATGGACTTCATCAAGACCCAAGAGCATGGTATGGCACATTTTCCACCTATCTGGTGGAAAATGGATTCAAAAGGGGCACCATAGACCAGACCTTGTTTACAAAGAAGACTGGTAAGGAGTTCTTACTTGTACAGGTCTATGTGAATGATATCATCTTTGGCTCTTCTAGTCCAAATATGAGTGAAGACTTTTTCAAGCTTATGACAGACAAGTTCAAGATGAGTGCAATGGGAGAGATGAACTTCTTTCTAGGGTTACAAGTACAGCAGAAAGAAGATGGTATCTTCATCTCTCAAGATAAATATGTAGCAGAAATCTTGAAGAAGTTTAGCTTTTCTCCACATGAGAAAAGGGCTAGAAAACCTATGGATAGGGAACACCCTTGGGGAAAAGTTAGAGATGGAAAAGAGGTGGATGTCAGGCATTATAGGTCAATGATTGGTTCATTGATGTATCTCACAGCTTCAAGACCTGACATTATGTTTGCTGTGTGTGCATGTGCACGCCATCAAGTGACTCCCAAAGAGTGTCATCTTCATGTTGTCAAGAGGATCTTTAGATACCTTAGACGTTATCCAGACCTGGGATTATGGTATCCAAAAGATTCACCATTGGAGCTTATTGCATATTCAGACAATGATTATGGTGGTGACAAATTTGATAGAAAATCCACAACTGGTGGATGTCAGTTTATTGGGAGTAGATTGATCTCTTGGCAATGCAAGAAACAAACAGTGGTGGCCAATTCTACAACTGAAGCAGAGTATGTTGTAGCAGCTGCTTGTTGTGGACAAGTCTTATGGATTCAGAATCAGCTGTTTGATTATGGGTATAATTTCATGCATACCAAGATTTTTGTAGACAATAACAGTACATTATGCATTATTTAAAATCCTGTACATCATTCTAAAACAAAGTACATAGAAATTAGACATCATTTTATAAGAGATTGTTTTGAAAAGGGTTTAATACAACCATATAGGGTTGACACAGAAGAAAATGTGTCTGATTTATTAACTAAACCTTTTGATACTGGACGATTTCAATACTTGGTAACAAGTATTGGAATATCAATCTCACTTAATATGTGTTTTAGGATCTTATTGTAAAAGTATGTACAGGATATGCATTGTTATTGATCTTTATGAGAAATTAGATTTTGCACTTTATTTGTCTAACGCTGACAAAGGTTATCTTAGCGCTGATAAGTGTTATCGTGACGTTGTCAGCAACATGTTAGTTTTGTGGTTTTTGATCTAATCATGCAGGTGTTGTTAGCATTGTACCATTCGATACAGAGTTGCTTATGGATCCTTGGAGCGTTATTGGAGCATGTTTCAATTTATGGATGATGGTTGGAATATTTATATTCCTATCTTGACATAAATTTTTATTTACATGCATATTATTTGGCAACTTATGTATCATCGTTTAAGGGGAGGTTTTAGGAAGCTTTTTACGACTTTTTGGGTATTCTTATAATTCTCTTATCAAAATTCTAGATTGTGTCCACTGGTGAGTATGAATTAGTTTACTAACTCATGAGGCACTGTAGCATGCAAAGTTGATATACTATGCATGCTGCCAAGACTTTTTGGCCTAGAATTGGGAGTGGTCTGTTGGGAGACTTGGGTATGATTTATATTGGGCTTACCAGGGAAGTTACAAAGGATTTTATAAGATAACTTCACTGTTAAGAACCTTGGTTAGAAAGGGACACTAGAGGACTGTTATGTCTATCTTGCATAAGCAAGTGTGCATGATTGGACAGTGCTTGCCACCCTATGGTAATTTTCAGTTTATAGGTTATCTTCACTAGGATAAATTACTTTGTTAAGGTCCTTTTTCATTTTTATTATTTTTATTTTTGGACGTTGACAGATATATTTCCAAACGTTGTTGTGACCAATTTAGACGTTCACATGGCTTTTACCAACGTTGACAAGAATATAGCCGTTGGGCGTTGATAGGTTATTTTTTACCGTTGACACTCATTGGGTCCTACCCAGTTGTTATTTTTGACGAAAATCGGGGCCGTATTTTTGGGAGTTGATAACTTTTAATTAATGCACAAGATAACTTATTTTCTTTTCAATATTTTCATCATTATATTTTGAAAATACTTGCCTCATTTTTTAGCAATCACATGTGCCTATTTCTCCTATAAATTTGTGTAACACCCCCAAATTTATACAACTCAATACAGCGGAAGACTCGTTGGTGTTACGGGATAGCACATTACTAACATCATAGACAACGCATAAAAATCGCGTCGTTTTATAATAAAAGCCTTTCCATTCATAAATATCAAAGTTACATCGGTCCCAAGTCATTATATTTCATACAAAGTTTTACAAAGTATTTGAATGGAAAATAATGTTTAAGTGCGGGCCATGAATTCTTGTCGTCTTCCCGAGAATTACCTTCAAGTACCTGAGATAAAACATGTTAAAAGAAAAGGTCAGCGATAACGCCGAGTGAATTCATAGAGTTTAATAAAATCCATCAATATAATATCAGTATAAAATTATTACTGAAAATCATCTTGTACAAATCATTTTAATAGGCCATAAAATAGCCAAAGTCATTTTATACAAATCTTTATCGAAAATCATAATATAGGCATTTGCCTTAAAAATCATTATACGAGCCAATGTAGTAAAAACATCATACAATACGTCTTACGACGTTGTATAAAGTTAAATAAAAACCGTTATATGAGTATGGTTATGAAAAACCAAAACACAAACATAATATCCATAGTATGACCCTGTATTGCTAGTCAGGCAATACATCGTAATTCGGAGCGTCTAGTAGTATTTTGTTAGTTTTTGGATTATTATAAGCCGCATGACATTGTTACCTTACTAAACCAACAACGGGTAGCTAACCCGATACCAATTTTGCCCATCTAAAGTAGCGGTCGTCACAAAGGTCACGCTATGGAAATCTTCTCATACATAAATTCGCTTACCAATCAATGTGGCACGACGGGGATCAACCGTCAAGGCGCGAACTGAGGTGATCGTCCCCAAATAGTACTATTAAATGCATAAGGGTCTACCAAATCCCGGTAGTTCACAATTCATGCTAATGGGACTTTTAGTGACATAACCTAACTTTAATAATCCATTTAATTTCATCTATCGGGTCCTTTAATCATTTATCGGGTCATACAATCGGGTCATTCAATCATTCGGGTCCAAATCAATAAACAAGCAATCAGGACAAATGGTGTCCTATTTTATAAAAACTAACATGTTATCTCCCTCGCGGGTTTATAAAACATTTATAAAAACATTTAAAAGAGTGTGAGGCTATGAACTCACGTTGATATGGGAAGGCGGATTATCGGCAATTCGGACGTACGGTACGTGCTTCAATCACGGAAACCTAGACAAATAATACTCGTCTTAGACTCATGTCCAATGACTTTATAAAATAACAATTATGTATACATATGATGATTTTATATATATGATGCTCAAGTGGGTTTACATATTCTCATTTACTCATTTTTGTGTTATGTGTCGATAACTTTTATACTAGTTTACTAGTTTTACCTATTTACGTGTTTTAGGTCCAATAAGCCTATTATAAGTTTATTAACTTGTATTAATCCATTTCATACTTATATTAACAGTATTTAAACTTTCAAGCTGGGCCCAAATGGGTTAAGTCCAATAAGTTCTTTTTATAAGTGTTTATCTTATTTAGTCCAATTATTAGTCCAATAACGTTAATTTAGTCCGTTAATGTCCGTATGTTATATAGTTCGGGTTTTATCGGTTTTTACTTGTTATACATGTTTATATATCAGTATATAAGTTTTATAAATGTGACACCCTAGAACCAAGGTCATTAACGTTACCCTAAATTACGCTAATTTTTGAAATTTTTAATAAATTTTAATTTCTATATTTATAAGTATATTGGTTAAAGCCGATGTTCGAGGTTATAATTTTTACGATTGACGATTCAAGAAGGACGATGACGATTACGATCCCGAGGGATGCCCAAATTTCTATAATTATTGACGATTTATCGATAATGTAATTTTTCGAGAATTTTACTTACGGTTCGTGTTAAGTTGAGTCGGGTGAGTTTTATAGCCTTCCGAGTACATTTAAAGTATCCCAAAAATATTTTGGAGTGTTCGGGATGATTTCCGACTCCCGTAAAATTTTCTAAATTGACTAGTAATTCAATCCCGCAAAGTTTTAAGGACGTTTTTACTTAAGGCCAAAAGAAACCTTTAATTGCACTTAGGCCCCTCCCAATCTCACAAAAAGGCACAAACACAACACACACAAACATTTAACAAAAAAATAAATCAAAACTCTCTCTCTCTTGTCCTTAGGCCGACGGCCAAACACCAAGAACCACCACCACCCACCATTTTTTTGAGTTTTGACAAAATCTAACTTAAGACCACCTTCTAAAATTCATTGGTGAGTGTTAATCCATGGTTTAATTAAACATGCATTAACAAAAATTTTCCAAAAATTTTCAAGATCAATCAAATTCGTTTTTGAGGCTAATTGTATGGATGCATGTTAAATTCATGTATAGTGTGAGTATAATCACCAATAAAACCCACCAAAATTAATTTGGTTGTGGTGATTTGGTCACCCAAACCCCACGGCACAAGGGGGTGTTTGGGGAGCCATGGTGGTTGATGATTTTGAGCATTGTTGTTATGTTTAACATTATGTTTATTGGTGTTTTAGATGGGTACATGTGGTTGCATGTTTGTTTTTAGATGTTAGGATTATGAGGTTGATTGATCAATAGGGGTAGGGACTGAAATTTGTGTTTGGATATGTTTGGGAATGCTTAGGATGAAGCCTAGTAGTGATAAATAGGTTTGGAATCGAGCTTAAGTATGATTTTGGTATGGTCAAATTTAGGCAGAAAGTTTAGGACCTTTTCGTAAAAATAATTTTTCCTACAGGTCTAGATAACTAAATGTAGTCATAGAGGGTCTTCTTAGCTTTAATTTGGTATAAGGTAGAGCCCGTGACTCAAAACGAGCTAAAAGTTATGAGGTTTTAAAGATCGAGTACCGGGAGACGAGAACTTTCATAATCCGAATTTATGTATAGTTTTAGTCAAATCCCGAGGACCACAAGTATGAATTGGTAAATGGTCAAGGGTCAAATTTTGGTCACAAACCTGTGTAAATGAGTCTATAATTGGACTTAGGAGTCAAAGAAGTCAAAGGTACATTTCAAATAAGTCAAAGAGGTCCAAGTTGGTCGAAGTACAATTTCAGCCCGGAAAATGTAGTTTTGGAAAAACGTTGAGTAACGGGTCGTAGAAGTAAAAACTTTTATTGGGATTAAAAATGTGTTATCTACAGGTCTTATAGTATTTTTGAGAATTTTGTCAAATTTTATAAGAATGGTTAAATATGGTAAAACAGCCCGTACTTTCGGTAAGTACCGGCGAAAATGAGTAAAAATGGATAACGTAAGTAATAAGAACGAATGATGTAAAATGAGTGATGCTTGTTGTTTTGTTTTGGCGTGAGTTATAATTGTCCTAAGTGACTAGTATCTATGTATTTTATACAGTACCGTAAGGTATTTAAAATGAGATTACTCATTACGCGTTATTTGTTGATAGGTGTTGATTTACCCGGGCATCCCTATCGTCGTCAGTGATCATCTCTCGAACTACCGACTACTTAATATATAAGGTGTGAATTTATAGCCTCGCTTATATTTATTTCAAACTGTTTTACCCGCGAGGGAAATGCATGCTAGTTTTTAAAAGGAACGTATGTCATGAATGATTGTTAGACCCGAATGTTGCCTTAGAAATTGTGTTGAGTACCAAGTTGCAAAAGACCCTAATTTCATGAACTATTAACTATTGTCCTGTCCTCGAGTAGGGGGAAATAGCCGCTTATACAATTTGTAGTACTACGGGGCTAACGACCCAATGCTAGCCGAGAAGCTGTACGTTGAGTAAGTTCTGCGGTAGATTATCTTGTATGAGAGATAAGGTATAATTGCAACTGATGCCTTTAGAAGGGGCACTGGTTTCATCTGAATCACGCCGGTAATTATTACGCGGGTGATTGAGTTAACGGATTAGTGTCATGAGCTTAAACACAATTGTCAGTATCCTGAATATAGATTGTTTGATCGACAAGTCTATGAATGATCACGAATGGTTTTTATTTTATATACGTTCAAAATGGATTGTAAAACCTATGAATTCCACTCAACGTTTTCGTTGACCAAATTTTGGCATGTGTTTCAGGTAACCGCTGAAGTGTAGTGTGGAGCGTGCATGGGATGGATGTTGTGTGTATGGCTTGGAGTCTGCTTGTTTTTCCTCCCTTTTCTACTTAAACATTTTTAATTTTAATGTTATGTTGTTGTGAAACTGAAATTCTTGGGTTGAGATTCATGGGGACCGAAAACGCTAAACTCTGTTGTACCAAGTGGGGTTGGAAAAACCGTGGACATGTATCATCTAACAATTTTTAATTTCAAGTTTTAAGTTGACGTCTTTTTAGAGTCGTTTGATGTATCTTGTGTGCAATGAATACTGTGTAGCACCCAATGTTGTAGTTCCGCTGCGCATAGCATTTGTGGGGGTGTTACAGATTGGTAATCAGAGCCATGAGTTATAGAGAACTAGGTCGTTTTTGAAAATCCTAAACTATAACTTTTGGTGTCGTAAGAAATGGTCCAAGCACACACAACTATCCTGCATGGCTCCGGTAAGATTTATTTTGTATTCATGGCATTTGACGTATACTTTTGAGTTGAAGTATATATGTGGGTAATTATTACGTAAGTATGGAAATTACTATATGTAGACGTTGAAATTATACGTGGAATATCCGACATCGTAATTTTTGTATTAATCATGCATGAGCATCATATTATTATATTTCGGGCATATGTACCACCTTTGCATTGCATTTGCATGCATGTATTTATAAATATTGTATAATTACTTATGTACCCTCCGAAATTCGCTGTTATTGCAGGAATGGCCGAGGTACCGCCTAATGATAATGGAAACGATTACGTCGTAGGTCGCGAAGGGGGAAGTGTTGGAATAGCAGCTGAAGGACAAGCTGAGACGAACGATGTACAAGCCCAGGACCCCGACCAAAGGAGAACTACTTGTCCCAGGCCTATGCGTACTTCCCATCTGGTTGGTGCACCAGGTATCCCTAGAAGAGCCGAAGGTGCAGTGAGCGCAAATTCTCTTCATCAAGGCATCTCAAGAATTTGCTGCCCCGGACCGAGAATTTATCATGACGTACGACGGGTTGTGAGAGGTTTGGATGAATCAATGTGCATGCGGTACGTAGTGGAATCAAGGGTGATCAGTAGATTCGACGAGAATGAAAGGGCAGACCAAAGACTGTTGGAAAGGACTGCAAGAGTTGAGTATGATGGAAATGTAAATAAAAGTGACATCAACAGTCTAAGATCGATGGTTGCAAATTTGAGCGCTAGTCTTGACCGTGTTAGGGAAGATCAAGTGAGGTTGTCAAGGATGCAGAGTTGGGAACATCGAGTGAGAGCATCATTGCCCCCAGATTGGAGATTCGTGGACGATTTGGAGATGGAGGCTAATGACTTCATGATTCAGCCGCCTACTAGAGGTGCTTGTATTACGGTGGGAAGTCAGGTAGCGATTGAGTGTGGGTCTACATCAGGGACGAAAAAGGAGACGGAATGTGGGCCGGATGACAAAGGAAAGAGAAAAATGGATGATGTGGACGAGGACGATAGTGATGAGGAACCCGAGGAAGACGATGACGAACCGCCATCCAAGAGGCCGTGTGGATCACCACATGCCTAGTTGCTTATTTTGTATTTTTCTTTGATCATTGTAATAGAACTGTTTTAGACTTTTGTATGATGGCATTATGACGAGAAACTTGAGGACTTAAGTTTTGTGGTGAACGATTGTAGTGGCAATACTTGTCACAATTTTGGTTAATTATCAATACAATCCATGTTACCTTTCATGATCTGTGATATGTCTTAAATTTGATCTTTTGTGATGTGAATTGATGAATATTAGTAACTCTGTAGTGATGTGTCGTTGTATGTATATTATGTCTCGGAAACTTGATGTGTATACTTACATTGTTTTTCTATTTTCCCTGTCTTGCAGAAAGAGATATTCGATAACACCATGCCTCCAAAGTTAACCGCCGATCGTGTAAACACAATGATTCAGGAAGCTATAGCAAATGCGCTGGAAGCGGACCGAGCCGGGAGAAATCAGGACCAGGGTAGAAACGCGGGGATACATCAAGCCCCTAGAGTGTGTACCTATTCTAGTTTTATGAAATGCGGTCCCACGCAATTTCGTGGAACGGGTGGAGCCCTAGAACTTAGACGATGGTTGGAAAAGGTTGAAAGTACTTTCGAAATCAGCGGTTGTGCAGAAGCGGACAAAGTGAAGTTTGCGGCTGCTACGTTTCTTGATGATGCGTTAAGTTGGTGGAACACTCAAGTGGCCACTGTTGGATTGGCTGTAGCAAATGCAAGGACGTGGACTGCGACAAAAGCTCTATTGACTAAGAAGTTTTGCCCAGAAGAGGAATTGGGACAATTGGAAGATGAGTTGAGGCACTTGACCTTGAAGAACAATGATATCGCTGCTTACACCCGGAGGTTTAATGAATTAAGCCTTTTGTGTCCAGATGTTTTTGCCAATGATGCCAAGAAGATGAAGCAGTACATTAAGGGTTTATCCAGCAATATCAAAGGTGAGACAACTTCGTCAAAACCTGGGTCGTTTGATGAAGCGGTCCAGATGGCTCACACATTGATGGACGTCAAGCTCCAGGACAAGCAGAACTTCATCGCCGAAGGGAACAAGAGGAAATGGGAAGCGGCACAAAGCAATCAATCCCAGGGCCAGAACCGAGGTGGAAATCGAAGCAACCATGGTCAGAACCGCAATCAGCAGTTTAACCAACGAAGGAATGAAGGGATGAGGGCAGTGACGAACCCCAGAGGAGTAAAAGTGAATCCCCATTGTGGTAGGTGCAATTTGTATCATGTCGGGAATTGCCCGCCTGCATGCGGCAAATGTGGGAAAGCAGGTCATAGGACATCTGGTTGCCGAACGGGAGGAGTAGCCACTGGGGCGAATGCTATCAGAATGAGGGGATGTAATGGATGTGGAGAGAGAGGTCATGTGTAAGTGAATTGCCCGAAGGCAGGAAACAAGCGGGGAGGTAACAACGCTGCTGCCGTGTATCAAGTGGGGACGGCTGATAAACCACAGGGTCCTAACGTGGTTAGCGGTACGTTTTTGCTAGACGTTTGTTATGCTAGTATTTTGTTTGATTCTGGCTCCGACAAGAGTTTTGTAGATGTTAAATTTAGTCGTCATATCGATAGAAAACCGGTGTTGTTAGCGACTAGTTATAACGTTGAGTTAGCCGATGGAAAAATTGTTAGTACGAATTCTATACTGAAAGGGTGTACCTTGAAGTTAGGAAATTACGCTTTTAAAATCGACTTGATGCCTATAGAGCTAGGATCGTTTGACGTGATTGTGGGAATGGATTGGCTAATGGCGCACAGTGCTATGATCGTCTGTGGCGAGAGATTAGTTCAGATTCCGTTGAGGAATAAAGTCTTGACGGTGAAGGGAGATGAATGCACTTCTCGTTTGAAAGTGATTTCCTGTTTGAAAATGATGAAGTATGTAGAGAGCGGATGCGATGTGTTTTTGGCACAAGTTTCGAGTGATGGTGATTTAGAGGCGAGGATTGAAGAGGTACCTGTTATCTGCGAATATCCGGAAGTTTTTCCAGACGAGTTGCCAGGTTTACCACCCACCCGTGAGGTCGAGTTTCGAATTGATTTGGTGCCAGGAGCTGCGCCGGTTGCGCGTGCACCTTATCGCTTAGCACCATCCGAGTTAAAGGAGTTATCAGATCAACTGAAGGAATTGATGGACAAGGGATTTATTAGGCCGAGCTCATCACCTTGGGGAGCGCCAGTGTTGTTTGTGAAGAAGAAAGATGGTTCATTTCGGATGTGTATTGACGATAGGGAACTCAATAAGCTGACGGTTAAGAATCGGTACCCATTGCCGAGGATTGACGATTTGTTTGATCAATTGCAAGGTTCCAGTGTATACTCAAAGATCGATTTAAGATCAGGGTATCATCAACTGCGTGTAAGAGAGGAGGATACTCCTGTAACTGCCTTTCGTACGCGGTATGGACACTTTGAATTTCGAGTGATGCCGTTTGGGTTGACGAACGCGCCTGCTGTATTCATGGACCTCATGAATCGCGTGTGCAAGCCGTATCTAGATAAGTTTGTTATTGTTTTCATCGATGATATACTTATTTACTCTAAGAGTAAGGAGGAGCACGAGAAGCACCTAAGAAAGATTTTGGAGTTGTTAAGGAAGGAGAAGCTGTATGCGAAGTTCTCGAAGTGTGAGTTTTGGTTAGAATCAGTGCAGTTCCTAGGTCACGTGATTGATAGTAAGGGAGTTCGCGTGGATCCTGCCAAGGTCGAAGCGATCAGGGAATGGTCGGCACCGACAACGCCGACTGAAGTTCGACAATTCCTTGGTTTAGCTGGGTATGATCGAACGTTCATTGAAGGATTTTCGTTGATTGCAAAACCATTGACAAGGCTTACCGAAAAGAATAGGGTGTATGAATGGGGAATTGAGGAAGAACTTGCTTTCAAAACGCTCAAGGACAATTTATGTTCCGCACCGATATTGTCATTGCCTGAAGGAACCGAGGACTTTGTAGTGTATTGTGATGCATCTCGTAAGGGTTATGGAGCGGTATTGATGCAACGTGAAAAGGTGATAGCTTACGCGTCGAGGAAACTGAGGAAGAATGAGGAGAACTACACGACGCACGATTTGGAATTAGGAGCTGTAGTTTTTGCGTTGAAGTTGTGGAGACACTATTTGTATGGGACGAAGTGTGTTGTATTCACTGACCACAAGAGTTTGCAGCACATTTTAGATCAAAAGGAGTTGAATATGCGACAGAGACGATGGGTTGAACTACTGAGTGATTACGACTGCGAAATTCGCTACCACCCTGGCAAGGCGAATGTTGTAGCGGATGCACTGAGTAGGAAGGAACGGGAGAAACCTTTGAGGGTCAGAGCTTTGGTGATGACCGAGAGCGTTGACTTAACCGAAACTATACTGAAGGCTCAAGAGAGGGGACTAATGAAAGGGAATGTTGAAGCTGAGAACTTGGGACGAATGTTGAAACCTCTTTTCGTAATTAGGTCAGACGGACTGAGATATTTTGAAAATCGGATTTGGTTACCATTGTGTTCATCTGAGGAAGGAAAGCCTGGAGTTCGAGAATTGGTTATGAACGAGTCGCATAAGTCGAAGTATTCGATACATCCTGGATCGGATAAAATGTATCACGACCTGAAGAAAGTTTATTGGTGGCCGAATATGAAGGCGGATATTGCTCGTTACGTTAGTAAGTGTTTGACTTGCGCGAAGGTTCAAGCAGAACATAAGAAACCATCTGGATTGTTGGTACAACCAGAGATCCCAAAATGGAAATGGGAGAAAATCGCTATGGATTTCGTGACGGGTTTACCTAGGACTCCTAGTGGATGTGATATGATATGGGTAATAGTGGATAGGTTAACGAAATCTGCTCATTTCTTACCTATGAAGAAGACGGACAGCCTGGAAAAGCTAGCCAGTGTGTACGTGAAAGAGATCGTCTGCAGACATGGAGTGCCGTTATCGATCATTTCGGATCGCGACAGTAGATTTACATCGGAATTTTGGAAATCGCTTCAACGTGCGATGGGCACGGAATTGAGTTTAAGTACGGCTTATCACCCGGAAACTGACGGTCAGAGTGAACGAACTATTCAGACAATGGAGGACATGCTCCGAGCATGCGTGATTGATTTTGGAGGAAGTTGGGAATGCCACTTGCCTCTAGTGGAGTTTTCGTATAATAATAGTTATCATGCGAGTATCAAGGCAGCACCGTTCGAAGCATTGTATGGAAGGAAGTGTAGATCGCCTGTGTGTTGGAGTGAAGTAGGAGAAAGTCAATTGACTGGACCCGAAATGGTTTTAGAAACGACAGAGAAGATTGTGCAAATCAAGAACCGACTACTTGCTGCGAGAAGCCGACAGAAGAGTTATGCCGATAACAGAAGGAAACCGTTGGAGTTTGAAGTTGGAGATATGGTTATGCTCAAGGTATCGCCATGGAAGGGTGTAATTCGTTTTGGGAAGAAAGGAAAGTTGAGTCCGAGGTATATAGGACCATTTAAGATCGTTGAACGAATTGGACCAGTAGCGTACAAATTAGAATTGCCGAGCGAGCTTAGTGCTATTCACGACACGTTTCACGTATCGAACCTGAAGAAGAGTTTGGCGGATAAGGAATTGGTGATTCCTTTGGACGAGATTCGACTGGACGACAAAATGCATTTTGTGGAAGAACCTGTGGAAATTATGGACCGAGAGGTCAAGAGGCTGAAGCGTAGTAGAATTCCTATTGTGAAGGTCCGATGGAATTCTAAGCGTGGACCGGAATACACTTGGGAACGTGAGGACTTTTTCAAGGAAAGGTATCCTCATCTGTTCCAGTAGAACGAAATGTGAGTACAAGAAGAGGCGAGCGCCGGGACGTCGCTCTCTTTAAGGAGGGGTGGATGTGACACCCTAGAACCAAGGTCATTAACGTTACCCTAAATTACGCTAATTTTTGAAATTTTTAATAAATTTTAATTTCTATATTTATAAGTATATTGGTTAAAGCCGATGTTCGAGGTTATAATTTTTACGATTGACGATTCAAGAAGGACGGTGACGATTACGATCCCGAGGGATGCCCAAATTTCTATAATTATTGACGATTTATCGATAATGTAATTTTTCGAGAATTTTACTTACGGTTCGTGTTAAGTTGAGTCGGTTGAGTTTTATAGCCTTCCGAGTACATTTAAAGTATCCCAAAAATATTTTGGAGTGTTCGGGATGATTTCCGACTCCCGTAAAATTTTCTAAATTGACTAGTAATTCAATCCCGCAAAGTTTTAAGGACGTTTTTACTTAAGGCCAAAAGAAACCTTTAATTGCACTTAGGCCCCTCCCAATCTCACAAAAAGGCACAAACACAACACACACAAACATTTAACAAAAAAATAAATCAAAACTCTCTCTCTCTCTCTTGTCCTTAGGCCGACGGCCAAACACCAAGAACCACCACCACCCACCATTTTTTTGAGTTTTGACAAAATCTAACTTAAGACCACCTTCTAAAATTCATTGGTGAGTGTTAATCCATGGTTTAATTAAACATGCATTAACAAAAATTTTCCAAAAATTTTCAAGATCAATCAAATTCGTTTTTGAGGCTAATTGTATGGATGCATGTTAAATTCATGTATAGTGTGAGTATAATCACCAATAAAACCCACCAAAATTAATTTGGTTGTGGTGATTTGGTCACCCAAACCCCACAGCACAAGGGGGTGTTTGGGGAGCCATGGTGGTTGATGATTTTGAGCATTGTTGTTATGTTTAGCATTATGTTTATTGGTGTTTTAGATGGGTACATGTGGTTGCATGTTTGTTTTTAGATGTTAGGATTATGAGGTTGATTGATCAATAGGGGTAGGGACTGAAATTTGTGTTTGGATATGTTTGGGAATGCTTAGGATGAAGCCTAGTAGTGATAAATAGGTTTGGAATCGAGCTTAAGTATGATTTTGGTATGGTCAAATTTAGGCAGAAAGTTTAGGACTTTTTCGTAAAAATAATTTTTCCTACAGGTCTAGATAACTAAATGTAGTCATAGAGGGTCTTCTTAGCTTTAATTTGGTATAAGGTAGAGCCCGTGACTCAAAACGAGCTAAAAGTTATGAGGTTTTAAAGATCGAGTACCGGGAGACGAGAACTTTCATAATCCGAATTTATGTATAGTTTTAGTCAAATCCCGAGGACCACAAGTATGAATTGGTAAATAGTCAAGGGTCAAATTTTGGTCACAAACCTGTGTAAATGAGTCTATAATTGGACTTAGGAGTCAAAGAAGTCAAAGGTACATTTCAAATAAGTCAAAGAGGTCCAAGTTGGTCGAAGTACAATTTCAGCCCGGAAAATGTAGTTTTGGAAAAACGTTGAGTAACGGGTCGTAGAAGTAAAAACTTTTATTGGGATTAAAAATGTGTTATCTACAGGTCTTATAGTATTTTTGAGAATTTTGTCAAATTTTATAAGAATGGTTAAATATGGTAAAACAGCCCGTACTTTCGGTAAGTACCGGCGAAAATGAGTAAAAATGGATAACGTAAGTAATAAGAACGAATGATGTAAAATGAGTGATGCTTGTTGTTTTGTTTTGGCGTGAGTTATAATTGTCCTAAGTGACTAGTATCTATGTATTTTATACAGTACCGTAAGGTATTTAAAATGAGATTACTCATTACGCGTTATTTGTTGATAGGTGTTGATTTACCCGGGCATCCGTATCGTCGTCAGTGATCATCTCTCGAACTACCGACTACTTAATATATAAGGTGTGAATTTATAGCCTCGCTTATATTTATTTCAAACTGTTTTACCCGCGAGGGAAATGCATGCTAGTTTTTAAAAGGAACGTATGTCATGAATGATTGTTAGACCCGAATGTTGCCTTAGAAATTGTGTTGAGTACCAAGTTGCAAAAGACCCTAATTTCATGAACTATTAACTATTGTCCTGCCCTCGAGTAGGGGGAAATAGCCGCTTATACAATTTGTAGTACTACGGGGCTAACGACCCAATGCTAGCCGAGAAGCTGTACGTTGAGTAAGTTCTGCGGTAGATTATCTTGTATGAGAGATAAGGTATAATTGCAACTGATGCCTTTAGAAGGGGCACTGGTTTCATCTGAATCACGCCGGTAATTATTACGCGGGTGATTGAGTTAACGGATTAGTGTCATGAGCTTAAACACAATTGTCAGTATCCTGAATATAGATTGTTTGATCGACAAGTCTATGAATGATCACGAATGGTTTTTATTTTATATACGTTCAAAATGGATTGTAAAACCTATGAATTCCACTCAACGTTTTCGTTGACCAAATTTTGGCATGTGTTTCAGGTAACCGCTGAAGTGTAGTGTGGAGCGTGCATGGGATGGATGTTGTGTGTATGGCTTGGAGTCTGCTTGTTTTTCCTCCCTTTTCTACTTAAACATTTTTAATTTTAATGTTATGTTGTTGTGAAACTGAAATTATTGGGTTGAGATTCATGGGGACCGAAAACGCTAAACTCTGTTGTACCAAGTGGGGTTGGAAAAACCGTGGACATGTATCATCTAACAATTTTTAATTTCAAGTTTTAAGTTGACGTCTTTTTAGAGTCGTTTGATGTATCTTGTGTGCAATGAATACTGTGTAGCACCCAATGTTGTAGTTCCGCTGCGCATAGCATTTGTGGGGGTGTTACAATAAAGTTTACATTAGACGGGTCCAACCATCTAAGTTTTATTTAACAAAAACGTTAATTTTACGGTATTAGCCGAAAAAGTCGTCAAAATCATGTTTATAGTTTTATAACTTATAAAACTTAACAAGTTACCATTTTTATAAAATGTCCACTTATTTACCATTGTACATATTTATATAAATGTATTATATAAGTTAGTGGGTTTTAATTTGTATTTTATACTATTAAATTTTGAGTGCCTATATAATAGTATTATACTTTAATTTCCAAAATCTGATTTTTATCTTCACTTTCACCAAAACTGCCATATCTTGAGTTCTATATGGAGATAGAAGCTCAAATTTTTATCACATAAACTACATGATAGTTGATACATTTAACTCTCCTATAGCTACTGTTGAATAATCCTTTAAGTATTTTCTAAAAATCGTCCAAAACAGTGAACTCAGATTTGTATCTTAAACTTGTTTTGATCATATCTAACTCATTACAATGATTCCATTGCATGGCCAACTCTCACATGTATACAAGACATAGAGCTTACTGTAAATGGATTCTACTTCATCATTTTATCAGTCCATGACCTGTTTCTTTACTGTTTTATACAGCCATCACTTTTAAGCAAGATTTTAGCCTTGTTCTTTATAGTTTTTCACCTTTTTAATCATGTTTATCAAGACCAAATCCCCACATAACATTTTTATCATCATATAATCATCATATACATATACAATAGGAAATAAAATACATGTTTACATAATCAAAATAACAAGAAGATGAGGACAATCTTTGTACCACCAAGTTGATGTAGGTTATGATTTGGACATGGTTTTTGATGGAGAAACTTGTGCATAGCCAACACCATCTTCAAGAACACCATTCTTCATGAATACCTTATGGAAAATCAGCCCTACTATTCCATGAAAACTCCTCCTTGGATGTTATAACTTGCACCAATCTGCATCTTTTTGAATGGAGATTAACATATGTTAATTATAACATATGTTTATGGTTAAATTTTGTATGAATGGTGGTGTTTGTGGAGAAATGGGACGGCATAAGATGGAGAGTAGAGAGGATTTGGAGTTGATTTGCATGGTGTAAATGGTGTAAATGGAATGGTAGCTATTGGTTTTGATTAGATGGTGGGTGGAAGTTGCTTAACTTGTAAGCTTAGCTTACAAGTGTAAGCTTTAAGCTAAAATTTGGACACATCATGGGATGTGTGGCTACTTAGGCCGGTTTTGAAGTGGGGTGGGACAAGTGTCCCACTTGTCTCATCCCCATTTATTTACGGGTACTCCTCGATTCTAGTTTCCTCGATTTGCCTGCCCTCGGGTCGTTTTACGAAAACCGTTTTTATAAATTATGAATCAACGACGCAAAACGAATCTAATAAAAATTGTTTCATCAAAAACGGAGTTCGAAAATGTAAATACGTAATCCTAGGGTTTCCGGTTTAGTCGTAAAGGACGTTAAAATAAAATCGTAAGTCCTAGTTTCTTCTCGTAAATTTGTGAGTTTATGAACCAACACAAATTTAAACTTCCAAAATAATACTCACGGATAAATTTATTTTCTGAAATGTCGGACTGTCACCAAAGACGGTGTATGTAAACGTAAGCACGTAACGTTGAATCCTCCGATTTAGACGTAGTCGATGCTACTTCAAGACGTAAATCCAAATTTCTTCCCAAAAATAAGTGAGTTCATAAAATAATAGTTTCAAATAAATATTGAGAATAAAATATTGACCATAAATTGACGGATTGTCACAGCATTTACCCCTAAACAGGATCTTTGTCCTCAAAGATCATCTTACTACTCGCTTCTTACAGAGTTAAAGCCATGTGGGTATTTCCTCCACATTCGGTCCTTTCTCACAAGTGCAATTCGTTACAATACGCGAGTTTCATTAAACATTAATACGGGAATAAGATAAGGCTAAATGTTGACTTACTTTCTCTATCCATGATGTTCACGGGTTTTTGATGAATGCAACTTTTCGCCGATCTAAGCTTTATTAAGAACAATCAGATTTTCACTTGATAGATATTCCATCAAGTTCAATTTACGAAACATAATTCACGCAGCTCTTGAAGTCCTAGGGTAGATCCAGCTTATATGCCTTTCAATCCCAACTTTTACATCATCTCAATGGTCCCATACAACGGGGACTTATATCCCATGATTTGTCAGATCATGTATTCATTTTTTCCAAGGTTAAAAATTTTGGCATAACTTCGCTACCCATTTGGCACTTCAAGATCTACATTTCATATTCACATAACCTCCTGCCCACTATCGGCAGTTAATAATCAAATCCTAATTTCAACAATCATTTCAGATCTCGCGGGTCAGGTATATTGCAAGGTTAGGTTTGCCATCATAGGAAACCTTAAACCTAAAAGACATGTCCAACTCATAGTGGGTGTATGTTGGGTGTCTTCATTTCAACTCTTGCTTACAGATGCTCTAAGATTTAGATCCTAGCAAGATTCGGTCTCAATCCTAATACGATGATTATCAATGGTAATCTTTCCAAAGGAAAGCGATTATACGATTTATTACCAAAGGTCAATCATTTAAACATAAAGCAGCACTTATATTACTTTGTATCGTTACTTTACCTCGTCCCTTCGATTTGGGGTGGTACATAGTACTCTCATCAAGGTTCGTTCTCAATGATTTCTGAGCAAATCTCTAGAAATTCGATGCGAAGCGAGGATCTTGATATAGATGTTCGATACAGGCACACTATGTTTACATAACTCTTTCGCATTTATCATTAACGGGAATGATATTAGCAGATTTGGTCAGTCTGTCGACGATGACCCAAATCGAATCAAATTCAGATGATGACCTTCACAATAGCTAGACCTTTACTAATGTATGAGGCGATATCTGCCTTCATAATTTATCATCAGTACAACTTCTTCAGACAAAGATACTTTTAGTCGTAAATGACATAAATAGAATACTTATACTTACAAATTCTAAAATAACTATATCTCACAATATTCCATATTTAGGCAACCACAAGTGGCCTTTTATACATTTAACGCCATTGGCTTCTCAATTTTAATGGTTCACATTAGCCGTGAAACCCTTCACTATTTATATTATCCTTTTTTTTTACTAACATTGTTTATTTTTATATCGTTCGGTAATTTATTTTGCACCTTCATTATTAAGGAACATGTCCTAACTGGTTCTTTATCTTTTATACATAATGCGTCGGTATCTATATTCACTTCTCATGATGATATAATTATCACGTCCATAATTCACTCAGATATTCTTTCTATATTATGTGTCAGTAATTACGTTCACCTTCCTGATAAAATAAATATCATAACCGTATTTATTCAAAATTTCTTTCTTCATAATTTCTAAGTTTTAGTTTCGTCTTTACTATTATCTTTATCTGTTTTACTCAATCTGACATTTTAAAGCGTCGATAATTATTATAATTAATTAAATAATTATTAGTTAATTTTTATGAAGCGTAAATGTAAAAGTTTTAAATTTCTTAGTTCGACCAATTATATAAAATGTTCAGAATAAATTTGAATTTAATTAACACGATTTTTGTTGATTTATCGAAAATAATTAATAAGATTCGTAAATATTTGAAAAAAAAATCTTTGTTTATACTTTGGTCAAAGTTTTTCTTAGTTGAAAAGCAAAAATTGTCGTTTCAATTTTTAAGTCACGATTTAAATGTTTTCCTCAATTCTTCTTAGGTTGTCTTGAGGTATGCAAAAACATTTACCCCTAAACAAGAGTTTAGTTAAATGTTTTGGTTATAAGGGAATGATCCCTTAAAAATCATTTGTTAAAACATTTGTCAAAACATATTTCCATTTTCTTTTTGTTATAACCCTAAGCCTAAATGGCTCAAATCTTTGAAAAGTCAATTTATATTCCATTATCTATTAATCACACGGTTAAATCATGTAAATGATTAAGTCTTAAATCTCATGTTAAATATTCAAGATACAGGTTTTAATTGTTCGGACAATTCAGGGCAATCTATAAATAATTATTAACTCATTCTTATTCGTATTAACAAACAAATAGTCCTTAATGATCACGAGCATGAATTTATCAAATTACAGCCTACACACGTGATTCATCAAATTTATGAATGCTACATGTGCATTGGTCAATCTAAACGACATCACGTGGAGCTCATAATGTTCATTACAAGCACCGGATGTAGTGATTGGAATAGATAATCTCTTTCGCAGATGCGAAGTTGATAATAACCATGCCGTGGATCAAATCTTTAGAACATACGCAAGAACCTTGTAAATGATCGAACAAATCTTCCATTTCGAGTTATGGATATCATTTTCGATTGTCAATTTACTCAATTCACAGTAATCTATAAATATAAGGAATGATAACACCATAGCTCTTCAGGATGACAGGCTTGGTATAATAAAATCTTTTTCCGACAACTCTCTCAGTTTTACGGTAATTCCTTAAATTCAGACGGTGCCGACGTACAGTACACAAGCCACAAGTGCAGCACCGAAATATAATCAATACCAATTTCAACTTGCCTTAATGGTAAAAGTCTAGGTAATTCATCAATAAATACCTCCTAAAGTTTCAGATAACATAAACATCTTTTAATAAATTCATTTTAGGTTCTTCTAGATTACAATATCTATAACTAGTTCATAACCATTCACGGTATACTTTTAAGTCTAAAAGCAGGATACAGCCACCTATCGGGAATCATTTAAATCACTTTTGATAATCAGCATCTTATCTTTTTAGGGGAATTCTACTCGAGTTCCCTTCAATTAAGACAATGTCGTCATGTCATAATCAATCAATCCATTTTGCTGGCACTATCAACCGTCCAGTTTCATTACCGTCGATAAGATGTGAACTTCTCAAAAGACTAATAATAATTCATAATCCTTCACAAATTCAAGGATATATGAAAACACAACTATCATCTAAAGAGTAAGGTCAACGCATAATCTATGCGAGAGAATTTCAAATCAGATACAAACGAAAACATTTAATGAATATGAATATATCCCATGTTTTCATAATTTGAGTACGCATTCGAAAGCTCCTCGGATCGTTACCCAGGTCATTCAAATGAAATCAAATCAAAAGAAATGATAAGAACGTCGATACATCCAGTCGGGTATCAAAACTCGGTAATCAGATACTTTTTCAAAGAATCTCACTACGGAAGAATTAGACAAGAAAGAATTGTCAATTGTCAAATAAGACAATTTCCACAGATGAGTAAGTTCAACTCAGAAGAATAGATGCTACAGGCACATATGTAGGTGTCCCTAACACTATGTCCCTATTTTTCACTTCCTGCAGATCTCATAAATTTTTAATCTTTCACAATCTTCAAAGAAAATGTAGTGTTTATTCATTAGTTTTATGGTGACTACTAATCAGTCTTGCATGGTCCATTCCAAATTGTATGTAGGCGCGCAACTATATACAATTTCAAGATTAACGATGCAATACTCAGTTCGTCAAAATTTTATCATCATGTTTATAATAAAAACATTTTTATGCTTAATTCTTAAATAAGAATCAAAAATAAATTTACAAAGATTTTCTTTGTTATGGTAATAATTAAGTTTCCAAATCGTCTCATAAACAACTTCATTTTGATATCAATCACTTATAAATCTCACTTTGAATAATCCTTATTGTGATGAAAATTAAATTTTTTTTTTCAAAGGATATCGTTTTAACTTTATAATAATAATGTGTGATCTGCAAAAGAGTGATTAAGAGTTGTTCACCAAGAACTAACTATAATATGTCAGGAAATGAGCTTAGCCACTTAATCATGAGGTTCATGACCTCGATGGCACTCACGAAGAATGATTCACAACGTAACTCAAATCAAGATGAGTACTTGTTCAATGGTTGCATCACTAATGCGAGCATTAGGAAGAAGCAAGAAAAGATAGATAACATCGATACACGTAGAATTTAGCAATCAAAGGTAGTCTTTTTCATTAATCACAAACAAGTCAAATTGTACCGTAACACATTACATGTGACTATGTCATACAATTCTCAGAACTCATCCTACCAACTGATGTCTTAGTTAAGTTAGGGATTTTTAAAAGATACCACAATGAATACTAATCTACAAGAGTCATTAGGTGTTCCACATGTCCCGAAAGATCCATCGGTCCAAATTCAGAAGAAGATTTCTTCAATTTATTTCGTGGACACTGGGCATCCTCGTCAGTGGACAATGGCCTAGGAACAGCCTTTAACACGAACTTACAATCAATTAAAACCTTATAATCTAATCACAGAACTTAACGAATTCCTCTTATCAATCTCATATTCCATACGAGTTAAATTTTACTTTATTCAAGTTTCAACCATTTTTATACTCAATTCGATATCCTACTTCATTCTCCAATACTTCAACTTTACTTTTAGGCCTTAATAGGGCAATAAAAGCTCGATATGATCAACACTTAATTCCAATCCTATAGCTCTTACAACAACAATTATCAAATGAGTCACTAGTATGAAATGACTTGATCATTCAACTAGACTTCTCGGAAAGGTACTAGTGGCATGAGGCTTTTGGGTAATGGTTCCAATGACAGCCTCAAGTGCAACTTTCACCCTTTCGATTTCAAATTTAAGAATTGGATGACAACGAATCATATGACATCTTTCTAGGTGGTAATGTTTTGTCAAACTCCACTCTATAAGGAAAGATCGTCATGACATCGATATCAAATTTAATCTCGCCAATCCTTTTTCAATATCGCAATCAACTAATATCTATATTTATACGAATATCAACCATTTGTTGGGATCATAAATATCCACAACTTGGTTTAGATCTAGGATAGCTAGAATTCCTACGGGAATAGCTTCTATTAATTTACTAGGGGATTTAGGGTTACTTGTGACAATCTACGTCGTATAAATACCTCGTATAAAAAAAATCAAAATAATCATCAAACAATCATGTAATAAAATTAAATCATATGTATATATATAATCCAAGTTATATATATATATATATATATATATATATATATATATATATATATATATATATTAAAATAACACTTCTCAGTCTGGTCTTGTCGGTAACTCGGGAATTCTTCGGCACCGTTATAGTCAAAAGATTTTTAGACATTTTTAGAAAAATGTTTTTAGTAAAAAGATTTTAAAATGTTTTATTCAAAACCTTTGGTTTTAAAAAATCTTTCGTTCTCTATAACGAGAGCTCTGATACCAAACTGTAACACCCCCAAATTTATACAACTCAATACAGCGGAAGACTCGCTGGTGTTACGGGATAGCACATTACTCACATCATAGACAACGCATAAAAATCGCGTCGTTTTATAATAAAAGCCTTTCCATTCATAAATATCAAAGTTACATCGGTCCCAAGTCATTATATTTCATACAAAGTTTTACAAAGTATTTGAATGGAAAATAATGTTTAAGTGCGGGCCATGAATTCTTGTCGTCTTCCCGAGAATTACCTTCAAGTACCTGAGATAAAACATGTTAAAAGAAAAGGTCAGCGATAACGCCGAGTGAATTCATAGAGTTTAATAAAATCCATCAATATAATATCAATATAAAACTATTACTGAAAATCATCTTGTACAAATCATTTTAATAGGCCATAAAATAGCCAAAGTCATTTTATACAAATCTTTATCGAAAATCATAATATAGGCATTTGCCTTAAAAATCATTATACGAGCCAATGTCGTAAAAACATCATACAATACGTCTTACGACGTTGTATAAAGTTAAATAAAAACCGTTATATGAGTATGGTTATGAAAAACCAAAACACAAACATAATATCCATAGTATGACCCTGTATTGCTAGTCAGGCAATACATCGTAATTCGGAGCGTCTAGTAGTATTTCGTTAGTTTTTGGATTATTATAAGCCGCATGACATTGTTACCTTACTAAACCAACAACGGGTAGCTAACCCGATACGAATTTTGCCCATCTAAAGTAGCGTGTAGTCACAAAGGTCACGCTATGGAAATCTTCTCATACATAAATTCTCTTACCAATCAATGTGGCACGACGGAGATCAACCGTCAAGGCGCGAACTGGGGTGATCGTCCCCAAATAGTACTATTAAATGCATAAGCGTCTACCAAATCCCGGTAGTTCACAATTCATGTTAATGGGACTTTCAGTGACATAACCTAACTTTAATAATCCATTTAATTTCATCTATCGGGTCCTTTAATCATTTATCGGGTCATACAATCGGGTCATTCAATCATTCGGGTCCAAATCAATAAACAAGCAATCAGGACAAATGGTGTCCTATTTTATAAAAACTAACATGTTATCTCCCTCGCGGGTTTATAAAACATTTATAAAAACATTTAAAAGAGTGCGAGGCTATGAACTCACGTTGATATGGGAAGGCGGGTTATCGGCAATTCGGACGTACGGTACGTGCTTCAATCACGAAAACCTAGACAAATAATACTCGTCTTAGACTCATGTCCAATGACTTTATAAAAATAACAATTATGTATACATATGATGATTTTATATATATGATGATCAAGTGGGTTTACATATTCTCATTTACTCATTTTTGTGTTATGTGTCGATAACTTTTATACTAGTTTACTAGTTTTACCTATTTACGTGTTTTAGGTCCAATAAGCCTATTATAAGTTTATTAACTTGTATTAATCCATTTCATACTTATATTATCAGTATTTAAACTTTCAAGTTGGGCCCAAATGGGTTAAGTCCAATAAGTTCTTTTTATAAGTGTTTATCTTATTTAGTCCAATTATTAGTCCAATAACGTTAATTTAGTCCGTTAATGTCCGTATGTTATATAGTTCGGATTTTATCGGTTTTTACTTGTTATACATGTTTATATATCAGTATATAAGTTTTATAAAGTTTACATTAGACGGGTCCAACCATCTAAGTTTTATTTAACAAAAACGTTAATTTTACGGTATTAGCCGAAAAAGTCGTAAAAATCATGTTTATAGTTTTATAACTTATAAAACTTAACAAGTTACCATTTTTATAAAATGTCCACTTATTTACCATTGTACATATTTATATAAATGTATTATATAAGTTAGTGGGTTTTAATTTGTATTTTATACTATTAAATTTTGAGTGCTTATATAATAGTATTATACTTTAATTTCCAAAATCTGATTTTTATCTTCACTTTCACCAAAACTGCCATATCTTGAGTTATATATGGAGATAGAAGCTCAAATTTTTATCACATAAACTACATGATAGTTGCTACATTTAACTCTTCTATAGCTACTGTTGAATGATCCTTTAAGTATTTTCTAAAAATCGTCCAAAACAGTGAACTCAGAGTTATATCTTAAACTTGTTTTGATCATATCTCACTCATTACAATGATTCCATTGCATGGCCAACTCTCACATGTGTACAAGACATATAGCTTACTGTAAATGGATTATACTTCATCATTTTATCAGTCCATGACCTGTTTCTTTACTGTTTTATACAGCCATCACTTTTAAGCAAGATTTTAGCCTTGTTCTTTATAGTTTTTCACCTTTTTAATCATGTTTATCAACACCAAATCCCCACATAACATTTTTATCATCATATAATCATCATATACATATACAATAGGAAATAAAATACATGTTTACATAATAAAAATAACAAGAAGATGAGGAGGACAATCTTTATACCACCAAGTTGATGTAGGTTATGATTTGGACATTGTTTTTGATGGAGAAACTTGTGCATAGCCAACACCATCTTCAAGAACACCATTCTTCATGAATACCTTATGGAAAATAAGCCCTACTATTCCATGAAAACTCCTCCTTGGATGTTATAACTTGCACCAATCTTCATCTTTTTGAATGGAGATTAACGTATGTTAATTATAACATATGTTTATGGTTAAATTTTGTATGAATGGTGGTGTTTTGTGGAGAAATGGGACGTCATAAGATGGAGAGTAGAGAGGATTTGGAGTTGATTTGCATGGTGTAAATGGTGGAAATGGAATGGTAGCTAGTGGTTTTGATTAGATGGTGGGTGGAAGTTGCTTAACTTGTAAGCTTAGCTTACAAGTGTAAGCTTTAAGCTAAAATTTGGACACATCATGGGATGTGTGGCTACTTAGGCCGGTTTTGGAGTGGGGTGGGACAAGTGTCCCACTTGTCTCATCCCCATTTATTTACGGGTACTCCTCGATTCTAGTTTCCTCGATTTGCGTGGCCTCGGGTCGTTTTACGAAAAATGTTTATATAAATTATGAATCAGCGGCACAAAACGAATCTAATAAAAATTGTTTCATCAAAAACGGAGTTCGAAAACGTAAATACGTAATCCTAGGGTTTCCGGTTTAGTCGTAAAGGACGTTAAAATAAAATCGTAAGTCCTAGTTTCTTCTCGTAAATTTGTGAGTTTATGAACCAACACAAATTTAAACTTCCAAAATAATATTCACGGATAAATTTACTTTCTGAAATGTCGGACTGTCACCAAAGACGGTGTATGTAAACGTAAGCACGTAACGTTGAATCCTCCGATTTAGACGTAGTCGATGCTACTTCAAGACGTAAATCCAAATTTCTTCCCAAAAATAAGTGAGTTCATAAAATAATAGTTTCGAATAAATATTGAGAATAAAATATAGACCATAAATTGACGGATTGTCACAATTTGGCTCCTTCTTTTTAAACAGGGTCATCTCATATTCTTGTCTAACAACGTTTCTCCTATCATTCATCTTTCATAACCTTTCACAAACAGCTTTCTACATCAATGGCGCCTAAGTTTAAACCAAGTGACTTGGTATTGGGATTCAGAAGTCAACATAATATGATTGCTTATTTGGGGGCTGATGATGCTCTGTTTCCTTAATACACTCAGATGGTGGCGTATTTGAATGCATCCCCATTACGGTATGCACTTTCTCATTCTCCTCTCATTCTTGTCACTCATATTAAACAGTTTTGGAACATTGTAAGTTCCTCAACGCTTAATAATGTGACTACATTAACTGCTATTGTCCATGGGCGTCCATGGGTGGTTACTGAAGCCTTGGTTCGCCAGGCTTTGCATCTTAATGATGTAGATGGTATAAACACTCTACCCATTGGTGAGATCGAACAAGGACTTCAAGCTTTGGGGTATCCTTTCCCTGAAGAGGGTACTTTAAACAAATATAATAAACAGCAATTTCCCCCAGCTTGGAAGTACTTAATACATGTCATCCTTCAATGTTTAAGTCCCTAATGTTTAACACATAATGAAATTAACAGATCTATTGCTAGTGCAATTGTGTGTATTACAAATGGGCAACAATATAATTTTTCTAAACTGATTTTTGATGGGATGTGTAAAAACAAGGGTAATAAGATGACTTTGGCTTACCCAAGATTTTTATAAATTATTTTTGATGAGCAAAGGTATTGCACCAGGGATCATGATGATTTTTATGCGATCCCTGTACAAAAGAAAGCTATTGTTAGTAAGATGAATTCACCCCCTCACAGAGAGTTACCCCTTAGCCAAGCCATGCTTGCTGTTATTGCAGCAGCACAACCTCTTCCTGACCCACAACCACAACTTGACCCATTGCCTGAACCATCACCTTCACCTCAACACATGGAACTTGACCAAGATCCCTTCAACGCTGACACGTTAAATATTGGCGTTGATACTTCAAATCCAGATGTTGATACCTTTCTACAACAGACCCAAACACCCCTTAATCTTCAAACTACCAACCAATCCACATCATCTTCGACACCTCCTGAATTTAGGTTGGTAAAACGCCCAAGGACTACTGGAGTATTCTCCTATGGTGGTCCTAGCCATGTTGCAGAGAGAACCACCACCATAAGTGTGGTTGGTGATATGGATGAGGCTAGGACTATTGGTTCTGGCTTAGATGCAGGCCAAGCCAGTCCTAACATCATTAAGACCTCATCCATGCCCCATGAATCTATTTTGGGAGGTCAAATCCCCACTCTAGAGGAGGGCAGATTGGAACCATACACAATGTTGGAATTGACGACTGTCTGCATTAGCTTGCAAAAGAAAAATGCAGACCTAGTACAAACAGTCAGTACACAAGGCCTTGAACTCAAGCAATTGAGGGAGAGGATTGTTCTTTTAGAAGATGCTAACCATAGGCGTGGTATGGAGGATTCTTCCAAAGGGGAGGATGAGCAGGTACATGTGAGTGACAAAGGCTCACATTATGGAGAATCTTTGGGTGTTGATGAAGCTCTTCCAGAACTGAAGAAGCAACCAGCTTTTGATGTATCTTTGGTTACTCCTACAAATTTGAACTTATCCTTTATAGCAATGATGGAGCAGTTCACAAGAAGCGCTGACAAGAATAAGTTGAGCGTTGACAAGCAGATTTTGGACGCTGACACACCAAGCGCTGACAAGAGTAAGTTGGGCGTTGACACACAGGATTTGAACGTTGACAGACTTGCAGATATGGTTGATGTATTCTAGTCATCAGCTATCATCAAGGAAGTGTCTTCACAGGTACCATCATCATCTTTACCCATCATTGATCCATTAGATAAGGGTAAAGGAATCATGGTAGAAACAGAGGTTCCAAAGGATGCAGCACAAGTACAATTTGATTCAATGTTAGCTGCACAACTTATGGAACAAGAAAAGAAGAAGGTTGGTGAGTCACCATTTGTAGTTACTTCTGAGGAGCAAGAAGGAAGTAATGATGAAAGTTCAGATTCAAGTGTTATGATCATTGAAGAACCAGAAAGACTTGAATATGGTGATGAGTTGGCAAAGGAGAAACTTGTAGAGTTGAAGTTGAAAGTAGATTATGATATGCCAGAAGTTGCTCAAATGTACCATGCTTGGGAGAACAAGGTTATGGAGAATCCAGACATGACAATTTTAGATCAAATTTGGGGTTTGGAGATTCTTCTAAGAGTTCAAAGATATTGGAAGGTAATTATAAAGTATAAGCCTAGCAAAGTTTTCTCACGGTTGAAGAGAGATAGAAGGGAGCTTTATTATATGTTTCTCAGATGTCATCAAGGAGGATGGACCTTTCAAAAGTTGTAGGTATTGTCCTTTGAAGAATTGGAGTATAAGGCTTATCCTATTTGGGCAAGAGTGCAAGAGATGAACACTATCAGACTTATTTCAGATGAAAGGAAAGAAGAACTTGTAGAAGAGATGGAGATTCAAAAGGCTATGATTGTTCCAAGGCCATTGAAGAAGGGAGTTCCACTTGAGTTTCCTTCAGATTTGAATAAAGTGAATCCTAGTGAAGCTATTATTAGAAAGAGCATCAAGCTCTCACCCATGGAAGCTTCAAATATGGTAAAAGTATTACCTCATGATGTCAGAAACCCTATCATTAGCTATTAAGAAGATGCAAGTAGGTTTTGGATGATTGGCATATATGGGAAAGAGGTACACACTTTTACTACTCTTATGTCTTTGTTTGCAAGTATGGATAGGGAAGACTTGGCAGACCTTTCGAGGTTACTGCTGGCCAAGTATGAGACTGAAGCACCTACTTCAGTCAATGGAATAAAGCTTTGGTCAACATTCAAGAGAATGTGTGCACCAAAAGAAAAAGATCTTGTTTGGAAGGATCTTGAGGATGATATTAGTGGACTTCAATGGTGTTTGTATTCAGCAGCTGGTGTGTATCATTTGAGTTCTACAAAGTTTTCTGAATATCTTCTTGTGGATGCTGAGTATCCCATGTCCAAAGAAGTTTTGGAAAAGATGAAGACAACACAGCTGAAGATTGACTACTCAAGTGACGTGGCCAAAGATTTGATTAGATATGTTTATTACCAATTTGATAAGATTTGTAAGAATCCTCCTAGTTCTTAGTTTTTATTCAGAAACTTGATTACTAAAGTAGCTATCAAGTTTAGGGGAGGATTGTTGGGAATAGAATGTAGCCAGTACACTTGGACGCTGACAAGAGCGATTGAAGCGTTGTTAAGAAGAAATCAAGCGTTGACAGGACAAGCGTTGACAGGAAGAAGTCAAGCGTTGATAGGAAGAAATCAATCACTGATAGAAAACTTAGTTTACACGTATTATGTTTCTAGTTTGTTTCTAGTAAAGATATGATAAACAATGTATTTCTTATGTTTATCTTTACCTAAAATAGTTGATACGTAGTCTCTTGTACAAGGCCCCTTATTCTATAAAAGGAGGCCTTTAGGTTTTGTTTCAATATAAGTTTTTCATACGTTATAACACTTTCATTGTACGCAAGTTTGATTTATCAATCAAAGTGAAAGTTTGGTTTATACTATTTGTGTGTTCTTGTTTGAGTATTAATTACGCATAATACTTAAATTGTTTTATATACAATAAAGTTTCTCTACGTGTTTAACTTGATTTAATCTCGTTTACACAAGCTAAATCGATCTAAGTTTGGGGAACAACATTTTATTCCCAACAATCCTCCCCTAAACTTGATATCTACTCTAGTAATCAAGTTTTTGAATAAAAAACTAATTACTAGGAGGATTCTTACAAATCTTATCAAATTGGAAATAAATAAACCTAATCAAATCTTTGGCCACGTCACTTGAGTAATCCATCTCCAGCTGTGTTGACATCATTTTCTTCAAAACTTCTTTGGACATAGGATATGCAACATCTACAAGAAGATACTTAGAAAACTTTGTAGAACTCAAATAATACACACCAGCTGCTGAATATAAATGCCATTGAAGTCCACTGATATCATCATCAAGATCCTTCCAAACGAGATCTTCTTCATCTGGTGCACACATTCTTTTGAATGTTGACCAAATCTTTATTCCATTGACTGAAGTAGGTGCTTCAATCTCATACTTGGCCTGCATCAACCTCCAAAGGTCTGCCAAGTCTTCCCTATCCAGGCTTGCAAACAAATACATGAGAGTAGTAAAAGTGTGTACCTTCTTCCCACATCTGCCAATCATCCAAAACCCACTTGCATCTTCCTCATAGCTAACTATAGGGTTTCTGGAGTCATGAGGTAACACCTCTACCATATGTGAAGCTTCCAAGGGTGAGAGCTTAATACTCTTTCTAATAATAGCTTCACTAGGATTCACTCTATCCAAATTTTTTGGAAACTCAAGAGGAACTCCCTTCTTCAATGGTCTTGGTGTAACCAAAGCCTTTTGGATCTCCATTTATTCTGCAAGTTCTTCATTTCTTTCATCTGAAAGAAGCCTAATGGTATTCTGTTGTTGTACACTTTCCCATTTAGGATAAACCTTATACTCAAATTCATCAAAGGACAATACCTGCAACTTTCTAAAAGTCCAACCTGTTTGATGACATCTGAGCAACATGTAATAGAGCTCCCTTCTTTCTGTCTTGGTCTGTGAAAGAACTTTGTTATCTTTATATTTCAAAATAACCTTGCAATCCATTTGAACTCTAAGTAGAATCTCCAAACCCCAAATTTGATATGATAAAGTCATGTCTGGATTTTCCATTACTTTATTCTCCCATGCAAAGTACATCTGAGCAACTTCAGGCATCTCATAATCTACCTGATTCTTCAACTGTGCAAGCTTTTCCCTTGCCAACTCATCACCATATTCAAGCCTTTCTGGTTCTTCAATAACCATTACACTTGAATATGAACTCTTATCACCACTGCTTTCCTTACTCTCAATAGCAGTCTCCTTCATCCTATCTTCTTTCTCAAGTTGTGCAGCCAACATGGAATCAAATTTTACTTGAGCTGCATCCTTGGGAACCACTGTTTCTACCATAATCCCTTTATCCTTATCTAATATATCAATGATGGGTAAATATGATGATGGTACCTGTGTAGACACTTCCTTGCTGATAGCTGATGACTGGGAGTACCTGCAGGTCTATCAACGTTGAAAACCTGTGTGTCAACGCCTAACTTACTCCTATCAACGCTTAGCTTGTCAGCATCAAAAACCTACTTGTCAACGCTCACCGTACTCCTATCAGTGCTTGGCTTTGTGAATTTCTCCAACATCTCAGTAAAAGATAAATTCAAATTTGTAGGGGTAACCAATGAAACATCAAAACCTGGTTGCCTCTTCAAATCTGTTAGAGCTTCAGCTATACCCAAAGATTCTCCTTCATGTGCACCTTTGTCACTCACATGTATCTGCTCATCCTCCCCTTTGGAAGAATCCTCCACTCCACGTCTGAGGTTAGCACCTTCCAAAATAACAATCCTCTCCCTCAATTGCTTGAGTTCAAGGCCTTGTGTAGAGACAATATGTACAAGGTCTGCATTTTTCTTTGGTAAGCTAATGCAGATAGCCGTCAATTCTAAAAAAGTATAGGGTTCCAACCTGCCCTCCTCTCGAATGGGAATTTGACCTCCCAAAGTAGAGTCATGGGGCATAGATGGGGTCTTAATGATGTTAGAACTGGCTTAGCCTGCATCTAAGCTAGTACCAATAGTCCTAGCCCCACCCATATCACCAACCACACTTGTGGTGGTGGTTCTCTCTGCAACATGGCTAGGACCACTAGAGGAGAACACTCCAATAGTCCTTTGGTGTTTTCCATCCTAAAGTCTGGGGGTGAAGAGGATGATGTGGATTGGGTATCAGTTTGGAGGTTAAGAGGTGTTTGGGTTTGTTGTAAAAGGGTGTCAGCGTTTGGATTTTGATGTCAACGCAAACATTTAACGTGTCAGCGTTGAAGGGATCTTGGTCAATTTCCATATGCTGGGGTGATGGTGATGGTTCAGGTAATGGGTCAAGTTGGGGTTGTGGGTCTGGTTGAGGTTGTGATGCTGTAATAACAGCAAGCATGGCTTGGGTAAGGGGTAAGTCTCTGTATGGGGGTGAATTCATCTTTCCAAAAATAGCTTTCTTTTGCATAGGTATCGTATAAAAATCATCATGATCTCTGGTGCAATATCTTTGTGCATCAAAAAGCATTTGCAAAAATCTTGGGTAAGCAAGAGTCATCTTGTTATCCTTGTTTTTACACATGCCATCAAAAATCATTTTAAAAAAATTATATTTTTTCCCAGTAGCAATACACACAATGGCACTCCCAATTGACCTGTTAATTTCATTGTGTGTAGTACATTTAGGACTCAAACATTGAAGTAGGACATGTATTAAGTACTTCCAAGCTGGGGGAAATTCTTGTTTTGAATATTTGTTTAAAGTGCCCTCTTCAGGGAAAGGATAGCCCAAAGCTCGAAGTCCTTGTTCTAGCTCACCAATGGGTAAGGTGGTTATACCATCTACATCATTAAGATGCAAAGCCTGGCGAACCAAGGCTTCAGTAACCACCATGAACGCCCATGGACTGTAGTAGTCAATCTAGTCATATTATTAATTGTTGAGGAAGTAACAGTATTCCGAAACTGCTTAATATGAGTGACAGGGATAAGAGAAGCATGAGAAAGTGCATACCTTAACAGGGATGCATTTAAATACCCCACCATCTGAGTATATTGAGGAAACAGAGTGTTGTCAGCCTCTAAATAAGCAACCATGTTGTGCTAACTCCTGAATCCCAATACCAAATCACTCGGTTTAAACTTAGGCGCCATTGATGTAGAAAAGCTGTGATATATGTTATAAAAGATGAATATGTGTGAAAATTTAGTTAGACAAGAATAAGCAGTTACTTTGTTTCAAAATAATGAGCCAAATATATAGGAGAGGTAAGCACATGTGATTGGTAAAAAATGAGGCAGTTATTTTTCAAAATATAATGATTAGAATCTTGAAAAGATATAACTTATCTTGTGCATTAATAAAAAGTTACCAACTCCTAAAATTATGGCCCAAATTTTCATCAACAATAACAACTGGGTAGGACCCAATGTTTGTCAACGGTCAAAAATAACCTATCAACGCTCAACGGCTATATTCTTGTCAACGTTGGAAAATGCCATGTCAACGTTAAAATTAGTCCTAACAATGTTTGGAAATAAAACTGTCAACATCCAAAAAGAAAAATAATAAACATGAAAAAGGACCTTAACAAAGTAATTTATCCTAGTGAAGATAACCTATAGACTGAAAATTACCATAGGGTGGCAAGCACTGTCCAATCATACACACTTGCTTAAACAAGATAGACATAATTGTCCTCAAGTGTCCCTTGCTAACCAAAGTTCTTAACAGTGAAGTTATCCCATAAAATCCTTTGTAACTTCCCAGGTAAGCCCAATAAAAATCTTACCCAAGTCTCCCAACAGACCACATCCAATTCTAGGCAAAAAAGTCTTGGCAGCGTGCATAGTATATCAACTTTGCATGCTATAGTGCCTCACGATTTAGTAAACTAATTCGTACTCACCAGTGGACACAATCTAGAATTGTGATAATAGTATTATATGAATATCCAGAAAGTCCTAAAGGTTTCCTAAACCTCTCCTTAAAATAAGATATACAAGTTGCTAAATAAAACATATGCAATAAAAATTTTATGTCAAGATAGGAATATAAATATTCCAACCATCATCCATAAACTTAAACATGCTCCAAGTAAGCTCCAAGGATCCATAAGCAACTCTGTATCTATTTGTACAATGCTAACAACGCCTGCATAATTTATTCAAAAACCACAAAACTAACATGTTGCTGACAACGTCAACACTTATCAGCGTTAAAATAACCTTTGTCAACGTTAGACAAATAAAGTGGAAAATCTAATTTTGTACAAAGACAAATAACAATGCATATCCTGTACAAACTTTTACAATAAGTCCCCAAAACACATATTAAGTAAGATTGATCATTCCAATACTTGTTACCAAGTATTGAAATCTCCCAGTATCAAAAGGTTTAGTTAATAAATCAGCCACATTTTCCTCTGTGTCAACCCTATCTGGTTGTATTAAAACTTTTTCAAATAAATCTCTTATAAAATGATGCCTAATTTCTATGTGTTTCTTTTTAGAGTGATGTACAAGATTTTTAATAATACATAAAGTACTGTTATTGTCTAAAAAAATCTTGGTATGCATGAAATTATACCCATAATCCAACAGCTGGTTCTGAATCCATAAGACTTGTCCATAACAAGCAGCTGCAGCTACATATTCTGCTTCAGTTGTAGAGTTGGCCACCACTGTTTGTTTCTTGCATTGCCAAGATATCAACCTACTCCCAAGAAATTGACATCCACCAGTTGTGGATTTTCTATCAAACTTTTCACCACCATAATCACTGTCTGAATATGCTATAAGATCCAATGGAGAATCTTTTAGATACCATAATCCCAAGATGGGATAGCACCTAAGGTATCTAAAAATCCTCTTGACAACATGAAGATGACACTCTTTGGGAGTCACTTGATGGCGTGCACATGCACACACAACAAACATAATGTCAGGTCTTGAAGCAGTGAGATACATCAATGATCCAATCATTGACCTATAATGGCCGACATCCACCTCTTTTCCATCTCCAACCTTTCCCCAAGGGTGTTCCCTATCCATGGGTGTGCTATCCCGTTTCTCATGTGAAGAAAAGCCAAACTTCTTCAAGGTTTCTGCTACATATTTGTCTTGAGAGATGAAGATACCATCTTCTTTCTGCTGAACTTGTAACCCTAGAAAGAAGTTCATCTCTCCCATTGCACTCATCTTGAACTTGTTTGTCATGAGCTTGGAAAAGTCCTAACTCATCTTTAGACTAGAAGAGCCAAAGATGATATCATCCACATAAACCTGAACAAGTAATAAATTCTTACCAGTCTTCTTTGTAAACAAAGTCTGATCTATGGTGCCCCTTTTGAATCAATTTTGTTAGCCTTAAAATGTGTGCGACTAATAGAATTACATTAGTTTCATAGCCGGGACTTGCAGGGACTAATATTGTCATATGTAATAGTCCAAGTCTCGGGCTATATAAACCCCTCCATACTTCCATGGAGGGGTGAGGCTTATCATTTCTTGTCTTACCTTTCTCTCACTAGAATAAAACACACACTTTTATTCTTACTTGTTTCTCTCTCTACCATGGCTAAACAACACTTCTATCCTCCCCGACCTCCGGATCTTTTACCCGTATTTATAGTGAATCCAACTTAACACATTTTCCACCAGATAGGTGGACAATGTACCATACCATGCTCTTGGGGCTTGATGAAGTCCATACATAGCTTTCTTCACTCTATACACCTTGTCTGGATGTTCTGATTCTTCAAAACCAGGAGGCTGCATTACATAAACCTCCTCTGCAAATGTGCCATAAAGAAAAGCACTCTTCACATCCATTTGATAGACTATAAATCCCATGCAGGAATCATAGGCTAGGAAAATCCTTATTGCCTCAATCCTTGCAACAGGAGCAAAAACCTCTTCATAGTCTATCCCTTCCTCTTGTGTATATCCTTGAGCAACTAATCGTGCCTTGTTTCTGACCACAATTCCTCTCTCATCCTTTTTGTTTCTAAAAACCCATCTTGTCCTAATAGGTCTGACATGTCTGGGACAATCAACTAACTCCCACACATCCTGAATAGCAAATTGGTGAAGCTCATCTTGAATTTCTTCCACCCAACTTGGTTCTTTGAGAGCATCAAAAATCTTCTTGGGTTCCTGTTGTGACAGAAAACAGGCAAACAAACAAGCTTGAACAAGAGGGGTTTTGATGTGTCGTGGATTGTATATGTTAATTAAGATACGTTATAAGGTAAATTAGAAAATTACCTTTAGGAAAAAGTAATAGACTAAAATTACCAAAGACGGATTTAATTAAACATGTGAGCAATCCAAGTTCGTTGTACACGAAGATCGAGTGAATTTGAGACATTTTGTTTCGATTTGGACAATTGATTCGAATGAGTTTTCGTTTTTTAACTAAAATTAATTCTACCAATTTTAAACTATTTAGATCCTAAGTGCATGAACCGTTCCCCAAATTAAATCTAAAAAACAATTATTTAAAATTAAAACTATTAAACTTATTAGAAATTAAACTATTTAAAAAAAAGTATATTTAAAACAATTTTAAATATTATAAACTAATTTTAAAAATTTACTTTTACTTTTAATAAACAAAATCTACTTGAACAAATTTATTTAAAAACACATTTAATTAAAACTAAATTAAATAAAATCTAATTATTTAAAAACTAATTAAATTTCTAAAATTAATAAAACATTTTTTTATTTTGTTTTATCTTCTTTTTTTTTAACTTTATAAAAGTAATTTTATTAAACTAATATTTAAATTTACTTAAATGAAAACTTGTATTATAACTCCTAAATCTGACAGCCACTAGATAAGACCATAACAATTAAATAAGATGTGTTAAAACTCAAAAGAGTAGCTGGATGAGATGGTAAATCATTTGGCCCATGACCAGGAGGTCATGGGTTCGAACCTTGCTAGAGGCATTTTTGGTAACTTATTTATTTTTGACAATGTAAATGAAAACAGAGTCACAAGAGTGACTTGTATGTTGATATTATTGGAGTGATGAATTGATCAGTTATACCAAACGTTCGTTTGGTTACTACATGAATAACAGAACATACAAAAGAATGTCCTCATCAAAGTCTAATTCCAAAAACTCAGATTAATTTCTAAGATAACAACTAAATCAAAATAGCAAATCCGAGCAGACAATTACTCTAACTCTGATCTAGTTCGCAACCTATCTAAAGCAATTAAAAAAACCACAATCCTAATCCATTAGCTGACCACTAGTAGCAGACTGATTTTCAACTTTAAGCACATAATCTTATCTCATCTACCTGCTAGTTCTAGTTATACTATAAATCGAACATACCACTTACAATAAATGAATATAACAAATAAGCATAGCAGACTAGAATGAAAACAATACCCTACTGTCTCATACCTAGCAACAATTATATCTATTGAAACAAAAATATCAGAACCGCAATTACCTCTCAGAAACTTAACATATTCATTTCAATCAAATAAAATATCGAGTTTACCTAAATTAGCAGTTAATAAAGCTACAGTTATCAAACAGATTTGAATCAGTTTAATGCGAATCCTCCACAGATTTACACACAAATGAACTTCAAATTATCACATTCAAAATTCATAAACGCACTATATTCTCTACATATCCAGCATACGAGATTCAGTAAAGCCACGAAGTAAGCATCACTAGGGCAGAAGGCAACATTCATACGATTCAAACAAGTTAAACGTAACAATTAATCCAAATGAATACAAAATGAAAATTAATTCATAAGAACTTCTAAACATATCAGCAGGCTAATCTTCAAATAACAAATCCATAACCATAACATTACCCAAAAACAGATTATACCACAAAATCCGCATTCAATCAGATTATACTAAAAAGTTAAGAAATAAATCGAGCTTAACCATTAATGATGAAACCGTTGAGAAGAAGGATGGAGCTGAACCACCTTATCTAATACGACGCCAACACCACGCCTTGAAACAAGAACAATCGAACAAACTGTATCTATGTGAACCAAAGTCTTCTCACCAACGATTTACAATTTATCAATAGATAAATTGGGTCCCATAAACTAATCTACATCATTCATCTAAGCTATTCATGAAGCTTAAACCAATGATAAAATATATTCAAAGCTTATCACCATATTTATTTTTAACATTTGAGCAATAATAATAAACTTAAACCGAATGTTTAAAACTGATATTCAAATAAACATAATAATCGAAAGCTTAAAATAAATGAACAACATTCATACGAAAAATTAACTTTTATTAAACTGAAGATTTGATTACAAAATTAAAAACAAACCTAACCATAAACTAACATAATAAGAGTAGTGTAACATCCCGCCTAGTCAGACTACAATATTGTCCGCTTTGCCAGTAGGCTCACGGCTTTGCTTTGTGGCCCTCTTGTGAAGACTTCCCGGCAGGTTACCCAAGCCAGTACTACTCTTCCATGAGCACGCTTAACTGCCAGTTCCTAAGAACCCCACGTGCAGTAGACCACAAAACGCGTTGTGTCATGAGAAGGCGACTGTTATCTTATTAACCATGGACCTCTCCTGGCCACAGACGATGTGGGATTTGCCTGGGCTGTCACAAGTAGACTAGAAAAAGGGATGGATTTTTACAAATAGCAAGGGGTTTTTATAGTGAACCGAGAGGTGAGGGGTGGAGGTTGTTGGTGATGATGAATCAATATTGTCCCTTGATTTTTCTCTTCTTCATTCTCTGTCTTGATCAACGGATAAGATACATCCTTGTGCACACGGATTGCCACTGTGGCACAAGGATGTGTTTGTTGTGCTAGTTCTCTGCCTATGTGGCTTCTTCTCATTGGTAGAATGGTGAAGATGTGCTGTCACAGCCAATCATTTGCAAGGAAACAGCCACGTCACCCTGGTCAAGAGCATCTTCTTCTTCCCCAAAATAATTGGGAATTAATTTCCCACTCGTGTGAATCAAACGTGCCCTTAATTTGCAAAACCCCCAAAAGTTATTTTAGATTTAGGGTAAAAGATGAAAGGGATGTCTGGTTATTTTTCTTGGTGAAGTGAGAGAGAAAGTGAAAACTTTGTTTTTATCGAAAGAGTATGTGGGTGTGAGTTATGTGAAAACTTGACCGAATGATCTTTGATAAATGAAAAGGTTATTTACTTTTAACCGTATATTTACTTGTAACTTGGGCTTGGACCCAAGAAGTAGATAATACTTCTTACGTCTCTAATAAATGGGCTTTGGACTTTAAAAATTTCCATCCATTATTCTTATTGGGCTTTTCTTCTTGGGCTCATAATATTCTTTTTATTTCCATACATGGGCTTTTCAGACCCATTAAGCACATGTGGGACCCACTTGGCCCAAATTTCTTCATAAAGATTAAATCCGCTAAAATCGAACTTGATTTTGGCTTTTGACGATCTTTTCTTCAAACCCGTGCCGTTTTTGCCGGTTTTCGTGATCATCGGTACCTACACACATGAAACGAAAAACAAATATATACAAGGCATTTTTCATTCATTATATGCATTTATTCATCGTTTTATGATACAATTGATATGACTAAAATAGCTCATATCAAACTCCCCCTTGCTAAGCAATTGACGTGTCCTCACGCAATGATAAAGTAAAACTCTAACGACACCATTATTAAACTTTTGAAACTTTATTTTGCAAAGACATAATGTAAAACTTCCATTATTTGAAAAATAACTTTTAGGATCATAAAACTCAAATAGATTCATCGTCCTCGACTTTTCACTTTTCCATGCCAAGTGTAAAAACAAGATCATTGCCAATCATAAGCCCCAAAATTAAAACAACTCATACAAGTAATTTGTGTTAAACTCAATCTCCTATTATTTCTAATTTTATCTCTAGATTTTATTTGTCATTCACCCAAAGGCTCATTTGACTTATTTGATATTTATTAATCCAAAAATGAAGGCAAGAACGGTGTAAACTCAACACTCAAAACCTAACCTCGACTTCAAAAACCGTTGTCACTAAAGAAAGTCCACATCAAGGATAACTTAACACGATTTGAGGGATAAATCCCCGGACCCGAAATTTGGCTAATAGGTCTACTTAAAAGCAACAATAAAACCTCCAAAGTCAATTATGACCAATTAATAGAGTTAGCAATAATCACATCATATCACCTTGTGGCTCTTTAAGATGTAATTGTGCTCCTTATTTAAAATCCACACCCGAAGGCTCCGTGGACAAAAATAAGGGAATTGACATTCACCATCCCACCTTATGGCTCATGATGATGAAGCAACTTTTATTAAACACGTCCCCATGCCATACACCCTAAGGCTCTAATGACAAGGTTAGTGCTACATGACTCCCACCCGAAGGCTCCTAGAGAACATGTTTTTATTTATTCTTCTTTATTAATGTGATATGTATAGTAAGCCAAATTTCCGCAATCCCATGATCAAAAGTCCATGACGCTGACACCCTTAATGTGTTCTCACTTTAATTAAAAGGGAAGAAAAAGGAGTTACGAGTTAAGATATCAAGCCTAAACCGCTAAAAACTTCATTTATTAAGCAATTATTATTCAAGCGTGAAAATTAAATACGAGGAGATTAAATCAAACACAAAAATACTTACAAAAGAATAATTAACCTTAGAAACTTATGATTAAACTCTATCATCTCTTGTTCTCCAAAAATGTGAAATCAAAGGATACTTAGCCTATTAAATCAAAGTTTTGGGTTTTCAAGTCATCTATAGGATCTTGCATCTTCTTATACTTTTTCAAGTTTTAGAATTTGCGTTTTAAAGTTCCCTTGATAAACGAATTTCTAGGATCAATTATAGGAACTTGCGAAAAGTTCTTGTTCTTAACCCGTATGAGTTAAGACTTTCGCGTTTTAAAGTTCCCTATATAAAAGCCTAGCAAAACTTAATTCACACACGCTAAGGAAAAGCTAAGGTAAAAACCGAGTCGAGTCACAAAAACTATTTTTATTTTCACCAACGGAAAGCCTACATTTGTGTCAAAAGCACTTATTTTCTTTATTAAAACATAAAAATAACACTAAAAATTTAATTTTTTTATGAAAAACGAGAAAAAAGATTACGTTTAGATACGACAAAAGCAATTGAAAGCGATTATATCGATTGACTCCCCCATGCTAAAACCAAACATTGTCCTTAATGTTTCTTAGCTCAAGAGTAACACCCCCTTGCTAAAACACGAAGAGTCTAATGCAAAATCCTATCATGGAAAGAGCACGCAAATCTATAAGCCGTTTATTAATTATGCCTCAAGATAAAACGTTAATCGATAAAAATCAAAGGATAAAGAGTGTGCCCCTTTTTGGAAATCAAAGAATGGAAGATCAAGTGGACCGGCAAAAACCGAACACGAGAGTCTTCAATGATTAGGGTCATACCTAAGATTCACAACACAACAAAACACGAGCACGAGCTTGAAAGATCAAGCCTTATTAGTGTTAGAAAATAGAGAGAAGATAGAATGTATGGGACTCCCCCACAAGGCACCTCGTTTTTGTTAACCGAGTCATGAGCTCGACTCGATCCCCGCATTTATTTGTCCTTAGGGAAAATGGTGAAAACCGGCATAATGGAATAGAATCCAACATAAAGCACGATGTCGGGGTCAAAGATTACATCCTCGTTGTCGGATGACAAACGAAAGGATAAAACTCCAAAATAAATCTCTAAAAAGAGATAGTGGTCACAAATTATGGAATGGATATAGCATGCTCCCCGAGATAAACTCGCACCAAGATGATCGAAAAGTCTTTCAATTATTACATCGGTGAAAGGCCGAGATTTCCCTAAATCAACAATTCCAGGATCGAATACCTCGTCCTCGAGAGAGAAAAGAATAGACAACACGGTGTCATCCCCCAATGCTAATCCAAGATCATATAAAGCACATGGTAATGGTGTGGTAAAAGTTTCATCTAAAGTGGAATCAACATTCTTAGCTTTAACGACCATTTTACCCTTAGAAATGTGATCAATCGGGTCATGGTACTCAATATGAGACACATGAAAAACCCGCACATTGAGGTCAAATTGGGTGGGAGGAGGACTTGGGACGAAATCATCATCAAGTAAATTCTCTAAAAAGAGAGCGTCCCCCTCCAGGTCAATTTCATCAACACCCGGTGGTATCAAATCATTAGAAGCAAGAAAAGTGTCAATCTCCTCCATAAGCGAATCACTATCCTCAACGGGAATAGGAGATGGAGAGAAAGACTTGTCATTAGGCTTAGAATTCAAAGTCTTGATCTTAGAAATAAGAAGATAGACGTTTGATAACTTCTCACGAAGAATCACGTCTTCCACATCTAAATGAGTAAGTTCATCGGTGAACTTATTAAGGATCGGAATAGTCAAATCAACCTCATTTCTCGGTGGAAATGGATCTAAAGGAGCAAGTTCAAAGGTGAACCTCTCAAATACCGGATCACTATCATCCTTATTTCCCGGTGGAAATGGGTGAAGAAGAGTAGGTTCATCGGTAAACCCCTCAAAATTCGAGTCGTGAATATCATCTTTATAAGAAAGTTCATCGGAGAACTCCTCATTATAAAATTCACTAGAAGTCGAATCATTCTCAAAATCTTCATTTCCATCACAATTTCCATCATTAGAATTAGAGAAAATTTCAAAGTGATTGGAAGAAGTAGAGTCATCACATTGTGGCAAATCACATGTTTCATTAGAAGTACCATCGAACTCTCTTGGGTTTTGGACAAGAATCTCAACACTAGACTTTATTACTTCGTCCGATTCCGTGTCTGGAATAGTGCTAAAATGCTCGTCCCCCTTGCTTAGAGAATTTTCTGGTTCCACGGTGGAAGATTCAAGAATAGGAGTAATGATGTCATGAGATGGAGTGAGATCAAAGATATCCTCATCATCTAGGATGGGTGAATTCTCATGCTCCATAGCCGGCAAGATATCAAAAGGAACTACAATTTCACTCGACGAAGGATGTAGAGAAATAAGATCTCTCAAAGAAATAGTACTGTCCTCGTCATCATCAATAAGAAGAGAATGCTCGAGTTCACGAGTGGCAAGATATTTTGCTTCCTTTTGAGCTTGTTCTTTCTTTCGAATTTCAATGCTTAATTAATAAGTGTGAAAACACTTATCCTTTTACCACTTATTTTCAATAATAACAAGACCAAAACGTGTATTTTATGTCGTAAAAGTCGGAATTATGCGTGGTTTGTGTTTTTATTGTGTTTTAGGACCAAACGATGAAAAAGGAAGAAAACACGGGCTTTCACAGGCTTTTTATCGAAGAAAACGAGAAATGACGAAGTCAAGAGATCAAGAGTGCTTAAAGAACAGATGTCCAAGACCTATTCTGAAGATTTATCGAAGAAAAAGTCTAAAGACGGAAGTTTAATGAAGTCGAAGAACTCAAGTCTAAATTAAAGAAGAAAAATATTAAGACAAGTTCAAATCCCGAGACGACGTCGAGAAAAGACAAAGAATTAAATCGAGTCGAGAAGAAAAGAAAGAAGAAAGCACACCACACATACACCTCCCACTTAGCCTATAAATACCCTCCTAATCACATTAGGAGGGTGGTTAGCTAGTTAATTTTTAGTTTTTTCATTATTAGTTCAAAAATGTTTAAGCACTTTCTCTCTCTAGTTTTATATTAAGTTTTGTAATTTTGAATCTTAATCTTTTAATACAAGCAATCTTTTGATAATCTCTCATTCTTCCTTTCTTAATGATCTATGGTTTGATTTAATAAGTATGTAGTGGTTGTGATTTGGTTGATTTTTGTGTTAGCTTATTGAAAATAAGTTGATTTAATAAGTTTAAGTTTTTGATAAAAAAGTGATTTTTGATTTCTAGCTTATTAAGGTTTTAAAAGTTTTTAAATTTTAGCTTAATCATCTTTTTCTAAAAATCTTTTGGTTTAGATTTTGGCAAAGTGCTTATTGGGATTTTGCTTAATTACTTGTTGTGCAAATCTCGGAATCTTCTAAACCCTCGTATTCCGGATAAGGAAATAAATTCCTTATTCCGGATAAGGGTCTTTGTAAATAAGTTTTGCGGATAAGCTGTTTAACTACCTAGTATTCCGGATAAGGGATTAAAACCCTTATTCCGGACAAGGTTCATTTGGTATTATTCCGGATAAGAATTCCGGATAAGGGTTCATTAAGGTTTTCCGGATAAGGGTACTTTCCGGATAAGCGTGTTAGTTATATATTCCGGATAAGCTTGGTTTTCATTTTTCCGGATAAGCCATCAAGGACGGATTGCGGATAAGAGTAGTGTTTTGTATTCCGGATAAGCTTTGTACTTAGTATTCCAGATAAGCAGCTTCTATATGCATTCCGGATAAGGTTCACAAACGGATTCCGGATAAGAGCTTTTCCACATTTTGCGGTTAAGGTTCTTATGTGAGTTTTGCGGATAAGAGAACGTGTATGTTTTCCGGATAAGATTTCAAGTTGTTTTTCGGATTAGAAGATTTTCAAGTTCGTTCCATTTTCGTCTTCAAAGTTTTATCTTTTCTCGCCAAGTAAGGTTTGTTTATTCTATTTTATATTTATCTTGTTATTAAATCATTTTATCGTTTAATTCATGCTTAGATATAGATACCCAAAGCTCCCGCTTTTAGTTACCAAGAACAACAATTCCACTTTGAACCGTGATGAATTCGAGAAGATACCGAGAACGAAACAACGACAAATATAATTGGGTACGAGCAACACAAAGAAAGATCTTGCAAAAGCTACACTTTTTAATTAACTAAAATTCAGTTATTAAAATGGCGCCGCTGCCGGCTCTTTTCGTAAGGATCAACGGTTTCTTGTGATAAAAATTGGATTTTGGGATCCGTTCTTTCGGGAACGTTATTTTCAAGTACAAAAATTTTCAAAAACCCATAAAAATATAAAATTTTCAAAAATACAAAAAAAAAATTAAAAAACCTATAAAAACCAAAAATATTTTCTCTTGCATTTTTTTTAGTGTATGCGTACTCGATCAACGTCTTATTCCGAGCCCGAGACTCTCGATAATTTAGACATGGCCAGTGTACACAACAACAATAATAATCCACCTCACCCCAACATGAATAATACACCCCTACCCGACCTACGAACCATGGAGGAGCTTTGCCAACCTACGATTAATGGACGCGGAGGCCCGATTGCGCCGATGCAAATCACGGCTCAGGAGTTTTCGTTGAAGCATCACATGATTCAACAAGTGCAAACAAATCCATTTCGCGGATTGCCGGATGATGATGCCAACAAGCACCTCGACAAATTCATTACCATTACCCAAAGCATGAAGATGCCCGGTGTTTCTATTGATGTACTTCGCCTTCAACTCTTTCCCCACACGCTTTCTCACCATGCCGAAAAATGGTTTGACCGTCTCCTAAAGAATTCTATTCATACTTGGGACGACATGACTCAACGCTTTTTGTCGTGCTACTTTCCACCATCCATGGTCACGAGCCTTCGTAACCAAATTAGTGGATTCATGCAAGACAATGATGAATCGCTATTTGATGCTTGGGAACGATACAGTGATTTGATCGACCGTTGTCCAAATCACAACATGCTCCCCGTCACTCTCATTGATACTTTCTACAATGGTCTCACTTTTCGTGATCGTGACACGATCAACGCCGCCGCCGGTGGTACTTTTATGAAAAGGAGACCGGAGGAGTGTAGAGAGTTGATTGAAAACATGACTACTCACCACAAGAATTGGGATTCATCCGCATCCTCAAGATCTAATCCGAGAGTCAATGTTTCATCTACTTCTTCCACCACCGACATGTCCGCCATGGAACGAGCCATTATCGAAATGAGCAAAAATATGCAAATTTTGGCTAGTAACCATACTCAACAAGCTAAAGCCGTTGCTATTTCTTGTGATACATGTGGTGGTCCTCATTCTTACAATGATTGTCCTTCTACTCAAGGCAATTTTTGTGAAAACGTTAACGCGACATACGGTACTTATCCCACGGGAGGCTATCAAGCTCGTCCTCAAGGAGACCGTAACTTGCTAAGTTATCGTTCAAATAACTATCTTGCACCACCCGGTTTTACTCCTCAAATCCAAAACCAACAACAAGGCTATAACCGAAATAAACAAACCCAACCTCGTGCTAACAATCATCAATCCCAAAGAAACCCATACCCACCTCAAGGAAATTCTCAATCTTACCAAGCTCCGCCTCTCAATCAACCAACGGCGTTGAATCAAGACATCGAGACGTTCATGAGGACTAATAGAGAGATGGTGACGAATCTTCAGAGTCAATTCATCAACTTGAAGGGAGACATGGCAAAACAAGGGAGCGATATTCGAGCCGAGCTAAGGAATGACATGGCAAAACAAAGCAATGATATTCGCGCAGACATGAGAGACTCTTTCAGCACTCAAGCGGATAATATACGTGATATGATCGGTTCACTCTTCCAAGGTAATCAACCCTCTTCTTCGGGTACTCTTCCGAGTAACACCGTTGCTAATCCAAGAGGGGAGATGAAAGCAATCACCACTCGTAGTGGAAAAGGTTATACGGAACCCGAGCTTCCTACACCTCCACCCATGATTGTGAACAAGGAAAAAGAGCAACTTTCCTCACCTCCTTTACCTTCTACCCCCATTCCCCCACCACCCGCGGTTGTGAGTGATCCTATTCCTCTAAAACCTTCCTCTTCATCCGATATACCTTATCCTTCAAGGTTGAGGAAAGAGAAGCAAAAGAGCAAGGATGATATTTAAGTTTCAAACTTTCTTAAAATGTTTAAACAATTGATTTTTAACATCTCCTTTGCCGAGGCTCTCGCTCACATGCCTAAATATGCGAAGATGTTTAAAGATCTTCTTAGTGACAAGAAAAAGCTTCTTGACATTGCTCAGACCCAACTTAATGAGAATTGCTCCGCGGTTCTCTTAAGGAAATTGCCCACCAAACTTGGTGATCCGGGTCGCTTCTTGATTCCTTGCAACTTCTCGGGAGTAGAGAATTGCATGGCCCTAGCCGATCTAGGTGCTAGTATAAACTTAATGCATTTAAGTGTTTGGAAGCAATTATCTCTCCCCGAGCTAGTCCCCACCAAAATGACTTTGGAATTAGCTAACCGTACGGTTGCTTATCCAGTGGGGATAGCCGAAGACGTCTTCCTTGGCGTTGACAAATTCACCTTCACGGCGGATTTTGTTGTCGTTGACTACGAGATGGATCCGCGTGTTCCATTAATCGTTGGACGTATTTTCTTGAGGACCGGTCGCACTCTCATTGATGTAGCCGCGGGCGAAATAATCATGAGAGTTGGCGACGATAAAATTGTCTTCAACATGGGTAAGATTTCTAAGCAACCTTATTCATATGAGAGTGTTAATGCTATTGATGTTATCGATGAGGCTTGTGAAGAACACTTTAATGATGCTTGCAAAAGTAATCTTTCTTCTCTACCCAATGTTGAGACCGTTGCCTCAATTGCTCCGTCATTGACTCCTTTTGGAGAAAGTGACTTTCTTTTGGATGATTTTGAAGCTAGCTTGGGTCCACTTGATCTTAAGTATGATGATTCTCCCACCGATTGGGAAGAAGACATTCGTACAATTGAGAAACTTCTCAATGAAGACCCTTTTTCTCCTCCTTCTCCTAAAGAGGTGACTAATGATGATCCATCGTTAGTTGCATCATCTATTGAGGATCCTCCTACTCTTGAGCTTCAGGACTTACCTCCTCATCTCGAGTATGTTTTCTTAGAAGGCATTGATCAACTTCCCGTTATCATTGCTAAGGACTTAAAACCCGATGAGAAAACTCATCTCATTGAAGTTCTCAAGAAACATAAAAGAGCTATCGCTTGGAAAATCACTGATATTCGCGGAATTGATCCACACTTTTGCACACATAAAATTCTCATGGAGGACGTGTAACACCCTATTTTGATAATGGAATGTCACGCGTAATTATGGTGTGTCATCAAAGCATAAAAGGATAAATGTATAAAACATTACATGACCATAGGGATAACCGAAATCAAACATCGGTTCCCAACATAAGCCCAAAACATAATAAAGCAAAAGAAATGAATGAAAGACTAAACAAGCATAAGTATATGAAGACAAAAAGGAAAAGAAGTCTCTAGCAGCTTCCATCCTATGCACGTCCTCCAAATGCTCGAGTCTTTCCTAGGGTACCTGCCGTTTTGGGACATGGAAAGGAAAGTAACGGCTAAGCAAAACGCTCAGTGCACGGATATAGACATAGTATAAGTGACTAAAACATAATTGAGACTTAATAGCAGCGGAAATGTATAAGTCCTGGAAAACCTGGAACATGTTCATAAAACTGATTTTATAGTTTGAAAAGCCTTATGTTTATCTTATGAAAAGTGTTTAACATATTTTACCATTAGCCAATATAGGTCATGAAAATCCATCGTGCATGAATACTTGGAGGGGTGACCTCATCATGCAAATTAGAGGGGCTGCCTCTAATTTAATATATTGGTTCTGGGTAGGAGGGATCAACTCCTTGTGAAGGATGCAAGGCACACACCACATTCACCATGAAATCCTGACTGAAAACATGTAACTAGGATGCACCCATACGCCCCACATGATAAATATAATATAAATGGCCAAAAGCTGAAGGGACGCCACGAGCAATCACTCCGCCGTGGTGAAGTCATAACATCAATGCCTCTAATGTTATGGTTATGGTACCTCCATAACTAGGTGAAACTGGTCATGCATGTATATGGCTATAGGTAATCTTAATTAAACATAAGCAATCAAACACGTCACTTATACTACGGGAAAACAGTTGGCTGCATACGGGGAATCCTAATAAGGAAAGAATGTCCATACTGAAAGGACGGGAATCCGTACCTTATGTCCAGTGAACGAAGAAGATGAACTGAGCGGAATCCTACTTCCGTATCACTAGTGCTACATAAATACATACATGAATAAGCATCTGCTTACTAAATACGTAGCTGGTTTCGTGTCATGTCTTAGCTTATTTTATGTGTTCTTACCATGTTTTACTGTTTTAAAGCCTTAAACTGTGTTTATCTTATATTCTGTTTAATCTAATTAAGTATTTCTGGTATTTCATGTATTATTATACTTACTGTGTAATAATAAGTAACTTTCCAAAAATAGCAGGTTTCCTAAAATAGAAAGTTTCCAAAAATAGAAAGTTACCAAAAATAGAAAGTTTCCAAAAATAGAAAGTTTTCAAAAATAGAAAGTTTCCAAAAATAGAAAGTTTCCAAAAATAGAATTACTACTTAAAATAGATAAGTTTCTAAAAATAGAAAGTTTCCATAAATAGATCAGCTGCCTTAATTAAATAAGTTTCCATAAATAGATTAGCTGCCTGAAATAAATAAGTTTCTAAAAATAGAAGGTTTCCATAAATAGATTAGCTGCCTTATTTAATTAAGTTTCTAAAAATAGAAAGTTTCCATAATTAGAAATAAGCTGGTTAAATAAGCTAAGTATATAAGCCTAAGTGTTTTCATGATTATTTTCTAAGTCATATGATATAATGTATAGTTTAATAATTATTTCATGTAATTAAATTAAACTATAGGTTAAAATATTTAATTAAAGTATAACATGTTTTTAATTAAATAAAGTTAAATACTTAGGTTAAAACATGTATTATTATTTATTAATAATATAACCTAAGTCATGTAAATTAATTAATTATAACCATAATTTTTATATAATTAATTAATTATAAGTCTATAATATAAAAATACTTAGGTTAAATAATTTCATGATTATTAATAATTAAGATAACCTAAGTCATGTAATTAAATTAATCATGTCATATTATTAATTTAATTTTAACATAAGATCATAAAAAAAAATAAAAACTAAACATACACCATGAACCGGATCTAGACTAAAAACCATGAACCGGACATGAAATCGACACCGTACCCCGAACCAAATCGGGGTACCCCTTGTCTTGATGCTACCGTGGGACCCACACCAACCAACCAAGACCGTATGGTCTTGGTGGTGGTCGGTTGGCCAAACCGAAACCCCTTCGGGTTCGGTGCAGCCTGCGGCCAAAACAAACACCCCTTAAAAACATATTTTTGATTTTATTAAACCCCAAATCATGTTAGATCCATGTTTATTTATTAGGTTTTTGTAAAAACATAACATGTTCTTGATTTATAAAAAAAATCAAATCAAAAGAAAAGGTTTAAAAAGATTTACCGAATTCGTGGATCAAAAGGATGAAGAAAAAACACGATCACCAACTAAATTTCCAAGATCCAAGATCACAAACCACCTCCTTGTGGTGGTTGTAGGGTGGCGGCACAAAGAAGAACAAGGAAGAGGGTTTTAGGGTTTTTCTAAAAATCTTCTGTAATTGTAAATGAGTAGTGAAAATCCCTTTTTCCCTTTTAGTAAAATTTGACAAATGGGCTTGGCCCATTTGTCCTTGTAGCCGCGGGTAGGGGCCCCACTTGGGGTACCTGTACCTTTTTCCGTGTCCCGATGTTAAGTTGTGCGTGATTATTTGTGTTCGCGTTTTAAGTGTTCTCGTTACGTAAATTACCGTGATCTAATATATTTAATTACGCTCGTAATAAATATATATACGTAATTAATAATAGTTCGTGTTTTAATTACGTTCATGATTTCATGATCGCATGCTCGTGATTAATTATCGTCAAATAATTATTACGTGATCGTGCGTAGTAAATACTTATCGTGTTCTAACACGTACGTAATACGTAAAATCCTAACACTTAATCGTAATCATGCTATATTAGGAAAGTTTAAATCTAGTACGTACGATCTTAAGGGTACTATTCATGGTGAAAGCATGCGCGTTTTACAACTCTTCCCCCCTAAAAAGAATAATTCGTCCTCGAATTATAGATAACGTAACTGAAAGAGAAACATACCCGAATCAAACTGAAAGGGTATGTAAGATTAATGAACGTGTGGGTTTCCTGGCAGAAGGAACGCGGAACATGACATGTCTTGAAAGGACATGGAACGTGACGTGACTGAAAGGACATATCTAGTTGATAAGAGAAAAACGGATAAAAGTTCGGATGAATTTGTCCATTTCCAAGTGGCCTCCCTCTTGGAACGGTTCCTTCAGAAGATCTTGACACAAATTATAAATCTTGGTCCTCCTGACCTTGACTTGGAATACGAAGAAATTCTTGGTTATCAACGGAAGGTAGATCCCCTAAATTCGATCGAGGAAAATAAGAGTTAACTTGCTAGGGTAACTGAAACGTTATGATGCCAGACAATCTGACTTAACTGATAATTAGAAACGATGCGCGAGACATAAAGAAACGTAGTACGTGAAAAATTTTGAACGTGATACGTGAAAAATTTTGAACGTGCTACGTGGAGATATGGCGAGTGTAGTATGAGTAAACATATCGTGATCCATGATACGTGTAACATATCTTGATCATGATATGAGGAACGTGGAATGAACATGACATGTGAAACATATCGTGATCATAGAATATAATGGCGGTAACGCCAAACGCTACAAGGTGAGACGTGGAATATGACGTGAAACGTCTATCTGATGATGGAGAGTTATACTAAACTTGGGTCTGGTCTCTCAAGTTCTTGCAAAACTTCCCAAATGAGAAAAATGAACGTAAAATCGTAAGCCAAGATACGATCATGAACGTGAATAGTGTCATGAACACGAGCGTGAAAGCAAGGCGTGGAATTAGAACAAAGACGTGAAGTAACTGACGAGCATAATTATGAATACTTGTCTGACTCGATAACTGATGAATTTCCAAGTGATCGGATGAGCCTTGGCTGGAACATGTCCGATCAATCTGTTAGTTCTGAAATCCTTGCGGATGTAAGGATTTTGCAGACTTGATCAAACTGTTTGTAATAAACCAGATAGCATCATGCTTCTTCTGAGTTTGCGTTAAACTGGTAACCAAAATCCATGGAGATCTTGTCCCATTTTAGTTCACAATTTCAAATGATGAAACATCCCAGTTTGTTGGTGTCCTATCTTAACCTGTTGGTATGTCAGGTATTTAGATATGAACGTAACTGTATCTTGCTTCGTAGAACTTGATACCTAGGAGTTTGCGAAACTTTGAGTCTCTGAATCTAGACTTCTTCTAGCGTAGAATTTTCTAGAACACCTAATGTAGTGTAGGGTTCTCTCCTTTACGCATAAGCTGAGTCATGGTAAGATTAACCATAGAAACCCATGTGATTCAGTGTGTCACTGTAATCAAACAGAATTGATATTGGAAAAAAATTTCCAGGGTAGAATTTCTCTTGTCATAGAATTTGCAACATAGTGCAGATATGGTCTTCCTGTTCTTCTCTAGGCTTAGAGGAAATCATGTTATCCTCAATGAAAACGCTGATGAATTTGTTTAGGAGTTCATGGAAACTCAATTTATTAAGTCCATAATGCTGTTGGAGCATTGATGAGACTAATTCAAAATCATAAATCTAGCATGACCGAGTCGTGTACGAATAGCAGTCATGGACATGTCCTGCTTTTTCACTCGTCACTGTTGGCAGCATGAGTTCGATCTTGGAAAAGTGATTAACACTATACGGTCGATTGGGCATGTTGTCAATACGTGGAGGAGAATAACGGTCATGAATGGTGATTTGTTTAAAAATTGTCGGTAGCGACACATAATCTTACGTTACCGTCCTTCTCCTTGAAGGTTCTTCTGGATTGTAAGGAACAATTTTGGAATAATCGGTTAGTTATGCGTAAAAGGACCTTAGTAGTCGTGTGTTACTGACAGCTAGAAAATCTTAGCAATCATGGCTAACAAAGCACGTGCTTGAAAAGCATAGATAATTTGTACAGATTTTCCTGATGGAAAAATCAAGCTGAATGTATTCAGGAGCCTGAACATTACTGTTCATAATTATGAATCGTAGCATGGTGTGTTGTTCATAGTTCATAATTAGGATAAAGTTCATCTCGTGTCTGTCCGAGGATTAGCGTTAGCAACTTAGATCTCATCATTAAGCTGAAGGAAAACCATCGTATACGTGGGAATACGAAAGGCGTCCTTCGTGGTCATGAATATATGGACTATAGTGAAAGAAATGGAAGTGACATCGGCAACGTGAGAGTTCTCACTGATGCGCTGATAATGGTATTGAAATTCTTGTGTCCTGATTAATACATGGCACAACAAAATGATATACCCTTGGAGGGTACCCTGAATTTCTTAGAAAGGTTCCATAGTTGGACGTGAGTCATGTGTCTTGACTCATGTCTTGGAACTATAAGCATGACATATGTCTTGACTGGTGTCTTGACATGTGTCTTCAGGAAGTATACGTGAGACATGTGTCTTGACTGATGTCTTGACATGTGTCTTAAGAAAGTATACGTGAGACATGTGTCTTGACTGATGTCTTGACATGTGTCTCGAGACGTAAAATAATAGAACTACAATATTAGGTTATTATGCAAGACTTGGCGGATCGGTTGGACTACTGATCCTTCGTATGTCTGATTACGTCCGCGACCGGAGCCTCGGTTGCGATTTATAGGGTAGTTTCTGTCATAGTAGTGGTTACTATCGTCCTGTCTGTCAGTTCCATGACGGTCATTCTCATGACCGTAATTCATGTAACTATTCAGCTGAGTGGTCGACTGGTACCTGTTTGCACTCATATGGCTGAAATGACAGCCGAATGACGTGTGACATGTAACTAAGAATTTGGGACAATGATTGATGGGAATCGTTTGATGGTGAAGCATCTTCTCGTCAAATTGTTTTGCTCCGACGCCTTTGTCTTCGTCTTGTAGGATCTCCAGGTTGTGAACAGCATCCGCATCTCGTAGCGTCTCCGAACGTCAGCAGCATCAACCTTTAGTAACATTTCCAAGTTATGAGCGGCATCAGCAATTTGTAGAGTATTAGCAAGTGGACATATGCCCGAGATGATTCGGAAATCGACTAGCGAATACTCGTGCAGTACTGCAAGTGAAATACACATGGATTTAGGTACGTGTAACACACATGGAACACGGTACATGGAGTACACGTTGAATGCACATGAAATGATCGGTATGGGGTCGATCATTTGTCATGATTTAAGGAAAGTATACCGGTTAAACGGTTAGGAAAACCATCATGATAACCTGGCAGTATTAGCATAGACATCATTCTGGTTATAACGGAAACGTTAAAGTGTGGTTACACAAAATTCAACGATGATTTGCCTGACAGCATGATCAATGAAAACTAACCATGACTATCATGAAAGCATGATTCAATGAAATCCAACAATGTCTTGTAGGACAACGTAAATAACAAAAGAGGCGTAAAACATAATCAACATGAAGACGGAATTATCATGAAGAAACATGAAACCATCTATCACGAAGAAGTGTATAACATAATCAGCTTGAAACTGAAGTTAACCATGACAGTATGAAAACATACTTGACATAAAAACATAATAACTTATGAGGGGACATGAAAAAAATTTTATGCCAATTTAAATCATGAGAAAAATTTTATGCATGAAAAACAGTGCATGAATGCGTAATGTAGTTTATAAAACCTTTATATGTGCGAGGGAACGCCTATGGGTCGGTTCCAAAACAAAAGACATGGCGAGGGGACGCCTATGGGTCGGTCTCAAAGTTAAAAGTTTCGATAAAAGCACATGCGAATAAATAGGGCCAGTCCTGTACCAACCATTACTTAGTCGTAATCCCTGCAACAATGATACATGAAACATAAATAAATGAAACTCATCTGTCAAAACCTATCAGAAAAAATTATATGTGACTAATTATGAACTACTGGGGTTCAGTCCACATAGACAGAGTTCACGAGGAACATTATGCATGAAACAATGACACATAACTAAATATGAATGACGGTTGTCCATCCATATTAGTAAAAAATATCGATGAAAACATCAAGGTTAAAACCTCAAGGTGCTGAAAACATCATGGTTAAAACAACAATGCGCTGAAAACATCAATACGTGGAATAACAAACGTTGGCTTAGGAAGCTCCTGGTGACTACCCACTAGTCACAGGTCAAGTTTTAGAGCCTACAGGTCGAAGCTTTGGCTCTGATAACATATATGTAACACCCCATTTTGATAATGGAATGTCACGCGTAATTATGGCGTGTCATCAAAGAATACAAGGATAAATGTATAAAACATTACATGACCATAGGGATAACCGGAATCAAACATCGGTTCCCAACATAAGCCCAAAACATAATAAAGCAAAAGAAATGAATGAAAGACTAAACAAGCATAAGTATATGAAGGCAAAAAGGAAAAGAAGTCTCTAGCAGCTTCCATCCTATGCACGTCCTCCAAATGCTTGAGTCTTACCTAGGGTACCTGCCATTTTGGGACATGGAAAGGAAAGTAACGGCTGAGCAAAACGCTCAGTGCACGGATATAGACATAGTATAAGTGACTAAAACATAATTGAGACTTAATAGCAGCGGAAATGTATAAGTCGTGGAAAACCTGGAACATGTTCATAAAACTGGTTTTATAGTTTGAAAAGCCTTATGTTTATCTTATGAAAACTGTTTAACGTATTATACCATTAGCCAATATAGGTCATGAAAATCCACCGTGCATGAATACTTGGAGGGGTGACCTCATCATGTAAATTAGAGGGGCTGCCTCTAATTTAATATATTGGTTCTGGGTAGGAGGGATCAGCTCCTTGTGAAGGATGCAAGGCACACACCACATTCACCATGAAATCCTGACTGAAAACATGTAACTAGGATGCACCCATACGCCCCACATGATAAATATAATATAAATGGCCAAAAGCTGAAGGGACGCCACGAGCAATCACTCCGCCGTTGTGAAGTCATAACATCAGTGCCTCTAATGTTATGGTTATGGTACCTTCATAACTAGGTGAAACTGGTCATGCATGTATATGGATATAGGTAATCTTAATTAAACATAAGCAATCAAACACGTAACTTATACTACGGGAAAACAGTTGGTTGCATACGGGGAATCCTAATAAGGAAAGAATGTCCATACTGAAAGGACGGGAATCCGTACCTTATGTCCAGTGAACGAAGAAGATGAACTGAGCGGAATCCTTCTTCCGTATCACTAGTGCTACATAAACACATACATGAATAAGTATCTACTTACTAAATACGTAGCTGGTTTCGTGTCATGTCTTAGCTTATTTTATGTGTTCTTACCATGTTTTACTGTTTTAAAGCCTTAAACTGTGTTTATCTTATATTCTGTTTAATCTAATTAAGTATTTCTGGTATTTCATGTATTATTATAGTTACTGTGTAATAATAAGTAACTTTCCAAAAATAGCAGGTTTCCTAAAATAGAAAGTTTCCAAAAATAGAAAGTTACTAAAATAGAAAGTTTCCAAAAATAGAAAGTTTCCAAAAATAGAAAGTTTCCAAAAATAGAATTACTGCTTAAAATAGATAAGTTTCTAAAAATAGAAAGTTTCCATAAATAGATCAGCTGCCTTAATTAAATAAGTTTCCATAAATATATTAGCTGCCTGAAATATATAAGTTTCTAAAAATAAAAGGTTTCCATAAATAAATTAGCTGCCTTATTTAATTAAGTTTCTAAAAATAGAAAGTTACCATAATTAGAAATAAGCTGGTTAAATAAGCTAAGTATATAAGCCTAAGTGTTTTCATGATTATTTTCTAAGTCATATGATATAATGTATAGTTTAATAATTATTTCATGTAATTAAATTAAACTATAGGTTAAAATATTTAATTAAAGTATAACATGTTTTTATTTAAATAAAGTTAACTACTTAGGTTAAAACATGTATTATTATTTATTAATAATATAACCTAAGTCATGTAAATTAATTAATTATAACCATAGTTTTTTTATATAATTAATTAATTATAAGTCTAAAATATAAAAATACTTAGGTTAAATAATTTCATGATTATTAATAATTAAAATAACCTAAGTCATGTAATTAAATTAATCATGTCATATTATTAATTTAATTTTAACATAAGATCATAAAAATAATAAAAACTAAACATACACCATGAACCGGATCTAGACTAAAAACCATGAACCGGATCTAGACTAAAAACTATAAACCGGACATGAAATCGACACCTTACCCCGAACCAAATCGGGGTACCCCTTGTCTTGATGCTGCCGTGGGACCCACACCAACCAACCAAGACCGTATGGTCTTGGTGGTGGTCGGTTGGCCAAACTGAAACCCCTTCGGGTTCGGTGCAGCCTGCGGCCAAAACAAACACCCCTTAAAAACATACTTTTTATTTTATTAAACCCCAAATCATGTTAGATCCATGTTTATTTATTAGGTTTTTGTAAAAACATAACATGTTCTTGATTTGTAAAAAAAATCAAATCAAAAGAAAAGGTTTAAAAAGATTTACCGAATTCGTGGATCAAAAGGATGAAGAACAAACACGATCACCAACTAAATTTCCAAGATCCAAGATCACAAACCACCTCCTTGTGGTGGTTGTAGGGTGGCGGCACAAAGAAGAACAAGGAAGAGGGTTTTAGGGTTTTTCTAAAAATCTTCTATAATTGTAAATGAGTAGTGAAAATCCCTTTTTCCCTTTTAGTAAAATTTGACAAATGGGCTTGGCCCATTTGTCCTTGTAGCCGCGGGTAGGGGCCCCACTTGGGGTACCCGTACCTTTTTCCGTGTCCCGATGTTAAGTTATATGTTCGTGATTATATGTGTTCGCGTTTTAAGTGTTCTCGTTACGTAAATTACCGTGATCTAATATATTTAATTACGCTCGTAATAAATATATATACGTAATTAATAATAGTTCGTGTTTTAATTACGTTCATGATTTCATGATCGCATGCTCGTGATTAATTATCGTCAAATAATTATTACGTGATCGTGCGTAGTAAATACTTATCATGTTCTAACACGTACGTAATACGTAAAATCCTAACACTTAATCGTAATCATGCTATATTAGGAAAGTTTAAATCTAGTACGCACGATCTTAAGGGTACTATTCATGGTAAAAGCATGCGGGTTTTACAGGACGACTTTAAGCCCACTATTCAAAGCCAACGAAGGGTGAATCCTAAAATCCATGACGTTATTAAAAAAGAGATTATCAAACTTCTTGATGCGGGCATGATTTACCCTATCTCGGATTCACCATGGGTTAGTCCAGTCCATTGTGTGCCTAAGAAAGGCGGAATCACCGTTGTGCCCAATCAAAACAACGAGTTGATTCCTACACGTCTCGTTACTGGGTGGAGAGTTTGTATAGACTATCGCAAACTCAATGATGCCACGAGAAAGGATCATTTTCCTCTTTCTTTTATGGACCAAATGCTTGAACGTTTAGCGGGTAATGAATATTACTGCTTTCTAGATGGTTTCTCGGGTTATTTCCAAATACCCATCGATCCCCAAGATCAAGAGAAGACAACATTCACTTGTCCCTATGGCACATTTGCCTACAAAAGAATGCATTTTGGCTTATGCAATGCCCCAGAGACTTTCCAAAGGTGCATGTTGGCTATTTTACATGACATGGTTGAGCAAACCATGGAAGTCTTCATGGAATATTTCTCGGTCTTTGGGGATTCATTCTCTTGGTGCCTTGCCAATTTAGAACGTATGCTTAAGCGGTGCGAAGACACTCGCCTTGTTCTGAATTTGGGAAAATGCCATTTTATGGTAAAAGAAGGCATTGTGCTAGGACACAAAATCTCAAAAGCCGGTCTTGAAATCGACCGTGCTAAAGTGTATGTCATAGCCAAATTACCTCCACCTTCAACCGTGAAGGGTGTGAGAAGTTTTCTGAGTCATGCGAGCTTCTATCGTCGATTCATTCAGGATTTCTCTAAAATCTCTCGCCCGATGACCCACCTCTTGGAAAAAGAAACTCCTTTTATCTTTTCTAAAGAGTGTATTGAAGCCTTCAATCTTCTTAAGGATAAGCTAACTAAGGCACCGGTCTTGGTTACCCCTAATTGGGAGCTACCTTTTGAGTTGATGTGCGATGCTAGCGACTTTGCTATTGGAGCGGTTTTAGGCCAAAGAGTGAATAAACACTTCCAACCAATCCATTATGCTAGCAAGACAATGACGGGGGCTCAATTGCATTATACGACAACCGAAAAAGAGCTTTTAGCTGTTGTCTATGCTTTTGAAAAATTTCGCCCCTATCTTGTTTTATCCACCACCATTGTATAAACGGACCATTCCGTGTTGAAGTACTTGATGACTAAGCACGACTCTAAGCCAAGACTTCTTCGCTGGGTTTTACTCCTTCAAGAATTTAACATTCAAATTCGTGACAAAAAGGGAGCTGAAAACCTAGCCGCGGATCATCTCAGTAGACTTGAGGATCCATATCAAGGGGATCATCCGAACAAAGAGATCAATGACTCTTTTCCCCTTGAGACCTTAATGTCTATTAGTGCCAATCTTGATGACACCCCATGGTTTGCGGACATTGCAAACTACTTAGCGGGTGGTGTTCTCATCAAAGGGTTAACATCCCAACAAAAGAAAAAGTTCTTGAATGATGTTAAGACTTACTTTTGGGATGATCCTTTTCTCTTCAAACAATGCGCTGATTTGATTATTCGCCGATGTGTTGACGGACCGGCAGCTTTAGACATTCTCGAGGCTTGCCACAAAGGACCCACCGGTGGTCACTTTGGTCCCAACTTCACCGCGAAGAAAGTGTTTGACTCGGGATTTTATTGGCCCACCATTTATCGTGATGCTCACGAAATGGTTAAACATTGTGATACTTGCCAAAGACAAGGCAAGATAACACATAAAGATGAGATGTTAAAATTTCATACAAGAATGTGAAATCTTTGATGTATGGGGCATCGACTTTATGGGGCCATTCCCTTCTTCTAAAGGAAACAAGTACATCCTCGTAGCCGTTGACTACGTTTCTAAATGGGTTGAAGCTAAGGCTCTCCCTACGAACGATGCGAGGGTGGTTGTGAACTTTTTGAAGCAACTTTTTGCTTGATTTGGTGTTCCTCGTGCTATAATCAGTGACCGCGGGACTCATTTTTGCAATGACCAATTCGCAAGAGTCATGGCTAAGTACGGTGTCAATCACTGTCTTTCCACCGCTTATCATCCCCAAACTAATGGGCAAGCCTAGATATCCAACCGTGGATTGAAGCGAATTTTGGAACATACTGTGGGAGAGCATCGTGCCTCATGGGCCGATAAACTTGATGATGCTCCGTGGGCTTTCCGTATCGCCTATAAGACGCCGATTGGTTGTACACCTTATCGTCTTGTGTACGGGAAAGCATGCCACCTCCCTATCGAGCTGGAACATAAGGCATACTGGGCCTTGAAGTGGGCTAACTTCGACATCAACAAAGCCGGTGATCTTCGCAAGATTCAACTCAACGAGCTACATGAACTGAGGAATGAAGCTTACGAGAACTCATTGATCTACAAGGAGAAGACCAAGATCATCCACGATGCTAAAATTAAGAACCGAGAGTTCCACGTTGGAGATCAAGTCTTACTTTTTAACTCTCGGTTGAAGATCTTCTCGGGCAAGTTGAAGAGCCGCTGGTCTGGTCCATTCACCGTCGCCAAAGTCTTTCCCTGTGGCACCATTAAGCTTTCTCAGCCAAATGGGCCCAATTTTAAGGTGAATGGCCAGCGTTTGAAGTTGTACTTTGGTGAGGACATCTCTCATGCGATGATTCCATCCCTCACCACGTTTCCCATGAACTAGTTTCGGGACCGAGTCAGGATCGTGACTCGGTGAACAAAAACAAGCGCTCCTCGGGAGGCAACCCGTGTATCTACCCTTTCCCGTTTTTACCCTAAGTGTAGGGGGAGCTTGTAGGTGTTTGTTGCTTTGTTTCTTATGATGTGCAGGGATTCGAACTTTCAAATGAAGCACTTTTGATGACTTTTGACGAACCGTGATCCCGTGTTCCCATCTTCCCGGTTCTATCCTAAACTGTCGTGACTCAATTTTTCATATCTTATATGTTCACATTGAAATCACTATCGTTGTCCTCTCCTTAGCAAGATTTAAACAACGTGCACAATGAAATAAGTGTAGGGGAGACTTTTCCCACATGCTTAAACATTAAGGACAATGTTTATATCAAGTGTAGGGGGACTTCTATCGAAGTAAGTGGGCATTTCCATGAATTTTCCTCATTTTAACTGGAAAATTCGATTTTTCGACATTTTTCAAAATTTTTAATCTATTTTTGCCTAGTTGTATAGTTGTATTTTCCTTTGTTATGTTTATTTTCTTTCCTTGCTAGAATAAATTTTCAATAAAGTGGTTTTAAATTTTTCAAAGTCGTGAATCTTTTGACTCAACCCGGGTTTACTTATCTAAGTTTACTCTAGCTAGTATCCTTAACGTGTTTAAGTCAAGTTTTGCTAGGCTTTTATATAGGGAACTTTAAAACGCGAAAGTCTTAACTCTCACGGGTTAAGAACAAGAACTTTTCGCAAGTTCCGATAATTGATCCTAGAGAGTCGTTTATCAAGGGAACTTTAAAACGCGAATTCTAAACTTGGAAAAGTCTAAGAGTTTGCAAGATCCTATAGATGACTCGAAAACCCAAAACTTTGATTTAATTGGCTAAGCATCCACGAGTCTCATTCCTTGAGATTTTAAATTGTGGAGAACGAGAGATGATAGCGTCAATTATAAGTTTGGTATCCTTTCGCGAATTTATGTGAGTTAATTATGAGCCTATTCTCCCATCGCTTGTTAATATATTTATCTGCAATAAATAAGGTTGTACGATTTGAAAAGTTACTTAGCTTCTAGCCCAAGATCGTTTAAAAGTTGCTCGGTATTAATTAGAGTTCATAGCCAAGGCATAACTTATTGAAGCGGGATGCGAAGATTGGCGAGTCCGAAAAGGCCCTAACAAGGCATGAGGGCTACATTTTGTTGCTAAAGATCCAAAAGTGATGTGAAGAATCATTTATCGAAAATCAATATGAAGGATCGAGACACACGACGAAAAGCAAGAACTCCCCAAAAGATCATGGAGAAGTCTATCCGAAAAGACCCTAGCAAGGTATGAGGATAAATAGATCCAAGTCCTAAAAGGAGGCGGATCGTTGTATATCAAAGTCCAAAATAAAGATTGGAGAAAAATGAAGAAGTCGTGGTAAATATGAAGAATCTCTCAAAACTTCAAGTGAAGGAATTCCTATTATGAAGAGAAGATCATAATTTCAAGAACGTCTCTCAAAGATTTGAAGTAAGAAGTCGCTGCCAAATATCGGTCCGAGAAAGGTCTCAAATCGTGAAGCGGGTTATGCCAAGATATGAACTTTATGAGGTCCCGAGAAGCAGTTTTAAAAGATTTTGTCCTTTAGCAAACTATTGATTAAATCGTCCACTTTATTTTCAGCCTTAATAACTATCGAAATAAGTCAAACAATGCATCCTCGTGATCATTTAAGACATTATTAAAATATAAGAGAAACACCAAGGAATAAGGGAGTCTAAGTGAATAATTGGGCCACATGAGTTCGTGTTAGTTTGCTAACTTATAATAACAATGATCTCGTTTTTAAGCTTGGTATGGGGAACGTGAAACTTGAGAAGGATGAATATTCATGACAACCTAAAACCCCAATGTAAGTCTTTGATTTCTTACATATTTTGTTCTTTTTAGTTTTCTTAGTGTTTAGTATTTAATAAAGGTCAAGGTGGGTTATCTATGATGAAAAATGTAAACCGTGCTTTGAAATTAGTGCATTGCATGAGGACATTGCAATGGTCAAGTGTAGGGGATTTAATAAGTATGAAAACACTTGTCCTTTTACCACTTATTTCCAATAATAACAAGACCAAAACGTGTATTTTATGTCGTAAAAGTCGGAATTATGCGTGGTTTGTGTTTTTATTGTGTTTTAGGACCAAAAGATGAAAAAGAAAGAAAACACGGGCTTTCACGGGCTTTTATCGAAGAAAACGAGAAAGGACGAAGTCAAGAGATCAAGAGTGCTTAAAGAACGGATGTCCAAGACCTATTCTGAAGATTTATCGAAGAAAAAGTCTAAAGACAAAAGTTTAATGAAGTCGAAGAACTCAAGTCTAAATTAAAGAAGAAAATTATTAAGACAAGTTCAAATCCCGAGACGACGTCGAGAAAAGACAAAGAATTAAATCGAGTCGAGAAGAAAAGAAAGAAGAAAGCACACCACACATACACCTCCCACTTAGCCTATAAATACCCTCCTAATCACATTAGGAGGGTGGTTAGCTAGTTAATTTTTAGTTTTTTCATTATTAGTTCAAAAATGTTTAAGCACTTTCTCTCCCTAGTTTTATATTAAGTTTTGTACTTTTGAATCTTAATCTTTTAATACAAGCAATCTTTTAATAATCTCTCATTATTCCTTTCTTAATGATCTATGGTTTGATTTAATAAGTATGTAGTGGTTGTGATTTGGTTGATTTTTCTGTTGGCTTATTGAAAATAAGTTGATTTAATAAGTTTAAGTTTTTGATAAAAAAATTGATTTTTGATTTCTAGCTTATTAAGGTTTTAAAAGTTTTTAAATTTTAGCTTAATCATCTTTTTCTAAAAATCTTTTGGTTTAGCTTTTGGCAAAGTGCTTATTGGGATTTTGCTTAATTACTTGTTGCGCAAATCTCGGAATCTTCTAAACCCTCGTATTCCGGATAAGGAAATAAATTCCTTATTCCGGATAAGGGTCTTTGTAAATAAGTTTTGCGGATAAGCTGTTTAACTACCTAGTATTCCGGATAAGGGATTAAAACCCTTATTCCGGACAAGGTTCATTTGGTATTATTCCGGATAAGAATTCCGGATAAGGGTTCATTAAGGTTTTCCGGATAAGGGTACTTTCCGGATAAGCGTGTTAGTTATATATTCCGGATAAGCTTGGTTTTCATTTTTCCGGATAAGCCATCAAGGACGGATTGCGGATAAGAGTAGTGTTTTGTATTTCGGACAAGCTTTGTACTTAGTATTCCAGATAAGCAGCTTCTATATGCATTCCGGATAAGGTTCACAAACGGATTCCGGATAAGAGCTTTTCCACATTTTGCGGTTAAGGTTCTTATGTGAGTTTTGCGGATAAGAGAACGTGTATGTTTTCCGGATAAGATTTCAAGTTGTTTTTCGGATTAGAAGATTTTCAAGTTCGTTCCATTTTTGTCTTCAAAGTTTTATCTTTTCTCGCCAAGTAAGGTTTGTTTATTCTATTTTATATTTATCTTGTTATTAAATCATTTTATCGTTTAATTCATGCTTAGATATAGATACCTAAAGCTCCTGCTTTTAGTTACCAAGAACAACAATTCCACTTTGAACCGTGATGAATTCGAGAAGATACCGAGAACGAAACAACGACAAATATAATTGGGTACGAGCAACACAAAGAAAGATCTTGCAAAAGCTACACTTTTTAATTAACTAAAATTCAGTTATTACAATTATTCTAATCTTATTCTCACAATATCCTTTAAAGCCCTCATCAATTATTTCTCCATGAAATCTAAGAATTCCCAAATCATTAGTTATATCATTAATCTCTTGATTAATTTGTTTCTTTTCAAGCAACATATCTTCAATGCTTTTTTCAACAACTTCAACATTTCTTTGATTCATAATTTGTTGGAACATTGTTTCAAGACATTTAAAATTCTCACTCACGAGAGAAAATTGTGAGGATTGGTCAAAACCGGAGGGAATAGAATTATAGCAAGGACTAGACTCATAAAAATTTTGATCTCTCGGTTGACAACAAAAACTCTCGTGAGGACCTCTACAATACTCACAACAAAGATGTTGTTGTGATAAACTCGGTAAATCTTGTGGATTCCAATTATCATTAAAGTTTTGATTGTAGCCCGGTTCTTGCTCGTAATTAAGCGAGAATCGATGCGAACAATTAATTCCAAAATGAGAATTATTTCCACAAAACTCACACGAGGGTGTCTCGTATGTTTGGTGTGGAGGTGGGTAGAAATCGAGAGAATTATTCGAAAAATTCGGTTTTCCACATGAAGTAATCTCATTACAACAAGGACAAAATCCAACTCGTATGTCATGACGTAAATCATTTCCACAACGCTCACACGTACACCACCGACATGGTAAAAGACCATATAACGGTTCTCCACACCCTACACAATTGATGAAGGAATTCATGGAAGAATTAAAAATTGGAGGGTGAGGAGAAAAAGAATTAAACATGATAGAGGATTAAGAAGATTATTTTTGGTATTTTTCATAAATCAATCAAAGATTGACAAAAACAAGGAGTAAGGATAATTACTATGGAAGTAATCTACCCTCGGTCGACTTTGAAACGATAGGTGAAAACCTAAACGCCTCGAGGTTCAATAAGTAAACTACAAAAATAAGATATAATACTACTTGAGTTGGCAAACCAATAATCGGTTGTCCCTCTCAATATATGCACAAGCAAGCGGGGAAACGAGGTGGCACAAAGCACTTAAAAACCTTTTTCCTTAGACGGCCTTTTATAGCTCGTCGCCTTATACCCACCTTATAGTTTGTATAAATCGAGTTCAAACTTTTTATTAGTATTTATCTATTTTGCCTTTTTTTGGATTCGATTACAATAGCTAGGTGATGAAATCCCAACTAAGGTCTTATTTAGAAATAGGTAAATTTATTGTTCTACGTAATATAATATAGTAGTCACAAAAAACACGAAAAACGATACATACTATAATAATATAAAAATAATAAATTTTCCAAGGACGGAAAGGGTCTTCAAATCAACGATCAACAAATCTCACAAAGACGAATCGTACACAAGGTCCCCGGCAGCGGCGCCAAAATTTTTTGATGTGTCGTGGACTGTATATGTTAATTAAGATATGTTATAGGGTAAATTAGAAAATTTCCTTTAGGAAAAAGTAATAGACTAAAATTACCAAAGACGGATTTAATTAAACACGTGAGCGATCCAAGTTCGTTGTACACGAAGATCGAGTGAATTTGAGACGTTTTGTTTCGATTTGGACAATTGATTCGAATGAGTTTTCGTTTTTTAACTAAAATTAATTCTACCAATTTTAAACTATTTAAATCCTAAGTGCATGAATCGTTCCCCAAATTAAATCTAAAAAAAATTATTTAAAATTAAAACTATTAAACTTATTAGAAATTAAACTATTTAAAAAATATCTATTTAAAACAATTTTAAATATTATAAACTAATTTTAAAAATTTACTTTTACTTTTAATAAACAAAATATACTTGAACAAAATTTCTTTAAAAACAAATTTAATTAAAAATAAATTAAATAAAATCTAATTCTTTAAAAACTAATTAAATTTCTAAAATTAATAAAACATTTTTTTATTTTGTTTTTATCTATTTTAAAAAAAAAAACTTTATAAAAGTAATTTTATAAAACTATTATTTAAATTTACTTAAATGAAAACTTGTATTATAACTCCTAAATCTGACAGCCACTAGATAAGACCATATCAATTAAATAAGATGTGTTAAAACTCAAAAGAGTAGTTGGATGAGATGGTAAATCATTTGGCCCATGACCAGGAGGTCATGGGTTCGAACCTTGCTAGAGGCATTTTTGGTAACTTATTTATTTTTGACAATGTAAATGAAAACAGAGTCACAGGAGTGACTTGTATGTTGACATTATTGGACTGATGAATTGATCAGTTATACCAAACGTTCGTTTGGTTACTACATGCATAACAGAACATACAAAAGAATGTCCTCATCAAAGTCTAATTCCAAAAACTCAGATTAAATTCTAAGATAACAGCTAAATCAAAATAGCAAATCTGAGCAGACAATTACTCTAACTCAGATCAAGTTCGCAACCTATCTAAACCAATTAAAAAAACCACAATCCTAATCCATTAGCTGACCACTAGTAACAGACTGATTTTCAACTTTAAGCACATAATCTTATCTCATCTACATGCTAGTTCTAGTTATACTATAAATCGAACAGACCACTTACAATAAATGAATATAACAACTAAGCATAGCAGACTAGAATGAAAACAATACCCTACTGTCTTATACCTAGCAACAATTATATCTATTGAAACAAAAATATCAGAACCGCAATTACCTCTCAGAAACTTAACATATTAACTTCAATCAAATAAAATATCGAGTTTACCTAAATTAGCAGTTAATAAAGCTACAGTTATCAAACACATTTGAATCAGTTTAATGCGAATCCTCCACGGATTTACACACAAATGAACTTCAAATTATCACATTCAAAATTCATAAACTTACTATATTCTCTTCATATCCAGCATACGAGATTCAGTAAAGCCACGAAGTAAGCATCACTAGGGCAGAAGGCAACATTCATACGATTCAAACAAGTTAAACGTAACAATTAATCCAAATGAATACAAATGCAAATTAATTCATAAGAACTTCTAAACATATCAGCAGGCTAATCTTCAAATAACAAATCCATAACCATAACATTATCCAAAAACATATTATACCACAAAATCCGCATTCAATCAGATTATACTAAAAACTTAAGAAATAAATCGAGCTTAACCATTAATGAAGAAACCGTTGAGAAGAAGGATGGCGCTGAACCACCTTATCTAAAACGACGCCAACACCACGCCTTGAAACAAGAACAATCGAACAAACTGTATCTATGTGAACCAAAGTCTTCTCACCAACGATTTACAATTTATCAATAGATAAATTGGGTCCCTTAAACTAATCTGCATCATTCATTTAAGCTATTCATGAAGCTTAAACCAATGATAAATTATATTCAAAGCTTATCACCAGATTTATTTTTAACATTTGAGCAATAATAATAAACTTAAACCGAATGTTTAAAACTGATATTCAAATAAACATAATAATCGAAAGCTGAAAAGAAATGAACAACATTCATACGAAAAATTAAATTTTATTAAACTGAAGATTTGATTACAAAATTAAAAACAAACCTAACCATAAACTAACATAATAACAGTAGACTAGAAAAAGGGATGGATTTTTACAAATAGCAAGGGGGTTTTTATAGTGAACCGAGAGGTAAGGGGTGGAGGTTGTTGGTGATGATGAATCAATCTTGTCCCTTGATTATTCTCTTCTTCATTCTCTGTCTTGATCAACGGATAAGATATATCCTTGTGCACACGGATTGCCACCGTGGCACAAGGATGTGTTTGTTGTGCTAGTTCTCTGCCTATGTGGCTTCTTCTCATTGGTGGAATGGTGAAGATGTGCTGTCACAGCCAATCATTTGCAAGGAAACAGCCACGTCACCCTGGTCAAGAGAATCTTCTTCTTCCCCGAAATAATTGGAATTAATTTCCCACTCGTGTGAATCAAACGTGCACTTAATTTGCAAAACCCCCCAAAATTTATTTTAGGTTTAGGGTAAAAGATGAAAGGGATGTCTGGTTATTTTTCTTGGTGAAGTGAGAGAGAAAGTGAAAACTTTGTTTTTATCGAAAGAGTATGTGTGTGAGTTATGTGAAAACTTGACCGAATGATCTTTGATAAATGAAAAGGTTATTTACTTTTAACCATATATTCACTTGTAACTTGGGCTTGGACCCAAGAAGTAGATAATACTTCTTACGTCTCTAATAAATGGGCTTTGGACTTTAAAAATTGCCATCCGTCTATTATTCTTATTGGGATTTTCTTCTTGGGCTCATAATATTCTTTTTATTTCCATACATGGGCTTTTCAGGCCCATTAAGCACATGTGGGACCCACTTGGCCCAAATGTCTTCATAAAGATTAAATCCGCTAAAATCGAACTTGATTTTGGCTTTTGACGATCTTTTCTTCAAACCCGTGCCGTTTTTGCCGGTTTTCGTGATCATCGGTACCTACACACATGAAACGACAAACAAACATATACAAGGAATTTTTCATTCATTATATGCATTTATTCATCGTTTTATGATATAACTGATATGACTAAAATAGCTCATATCGGGTATCAACCTTCTTGTGAATATTGGCAATAAATCCTCTATGATTTTGATGAGACCTTCTAGTTTGTACAGGAGTCATAACATCACCAATGATTAGAGAAGAAGGATGATTCTTCATAGTAGATGTAAGTACGCCTCCTTCAATTATTGTGTTATCATCAATTTCAGTCTCCAAGTTGCCAATATCTTCTTCAAATGCTCTTCCATCATCATCTAAATAAACCTCTCCAATTCTGTTTGAAGGTTCACCTTGTTCAAAAACACTGGAAGAGAATAAATGGTCAAAAGAGTTGTCAACGCCTGAAGTAGGACTGTCAACGTTTGAGCCATCAACGCCTGAACTTATCTTGTTAGCGCCATATTTTCCTTTGTCAGCGCTTGAAGAATCATGCATGTTTTCAACTGGTGATACTTATGGACCACCTTTCTCTTTTCCAGCAGCGGAAGCAACAGCAAATGCATCTGTCCATATAGGAATGGTAACATACTCAAGTATGGGTGTTGATTTGTCTGCTTGTGATCCAACCTTCTTATCAACCTGTATACCTGAAATTTCAACAACTGGTTCTTCCACAACATTTGAAGTTACCTTCACAATGTCTGGATTAGTAACAGGCATATAATTCAAAGTTCTAGATGGAGGTTCCAAGTCAAATAACCAATTTTGTCCACTCTCAGGATCACTAGGTTTACTTTCTAAAAACCTAACATGTACCTTTTCAAGTATATGTTTTTCTTTCTTAATGTAAACCCTATATCCTCTACTCTGCACTGAATAACCCATAATGTAGCCTTCATCACCTTTAGCACTAAACTTTCCTAAGGCATCACTAGTGTCTAAAACAACTACATGACAACCAAAGGGTTTAAGAAAACCAATATTTGGTTTCCTACTCCAAAATAGCTCATAAGGTGTCTTGTTGTGAATCTTGTTGATTAATGCCCTATTCTGAACATAACAAGCTGTATTCACAGCCTCAGCCCAAAATGCTATCGGGAAGTGAGCATCAGCCAACATAGTCCTAGCTGCTTCTATGAGTGTTCTATTTTTCCTCTCAGCCACCCCATTTTGTTGTGGGGTTCTAGCTATACTAAATTGTCTAGTAATCCCTTTCTTAGCACAAAAGTCATCTAACAACTTATTTCTAAACTCACCACCATTATTACTTCTAAGTATCTTAACCTCATTCCCAGTCTTTTTCTCTAACTGGGTAATAAAGTTAATCAAAATATCAGCAGTTTCACTTTTCAAAGCTAAAAAGAAAGTCCAAGTAAATCTAGAAAAATCATCAGTGTTGACAAAACAATAGGATTTACTATTTAAGCTTTCTATATTAGTTGGACCAAACAAGTCCATATGCAGCAAGTGAAGTGGTTTAGAACTAGACTGCATAGGTTTAGACTTAAAGGAGATTTTGTGTTGTTTGCCTTTAAGGCATGCAACACAAGAGTGGTCATTGTGGAAAGCCTTTTCAGGCAAACCATCAACTAAACCATGTCTCACAAGTCTATTTATGTTCTTAAAATTAATATGCCCTAATCTTTTGTGCCAAAGATTACTCTCATCAACTGAAGCCTTAGCATATAAACATGACAAATTATTATTCATCCTAATTCCATTAAGATTCACATTATAAATGTCCTTATGCCTAGGTGTTCTATAATCAATGAATTTCTCATCTGGTATTTTAAAATCTTTGATCAACACCAAGCATTCAGTATCAGTGAAAAGAACCTTATTTTTGTTATCACACACCTGTGATACACTAAACAGATTATAGTCAAGTTCTATTACCAAAAACACGTTCTCAAAACGTAAATTGTTGGTGATAAGAGTGCCTTTGCCAGTGATAGTCCCATATCCGCCTCCAAAGTACACTTTGTCACCATCTTTAATGGGGGTAAAATTTGTCAAGTAATCTTCCTTCCCCGTCATGTGCCTAGAGCATCCACTATCCCAATAGCCATAATCATTAACCTGCTTTTGAATGTCCTGCACATAAAGAAAAAAAACTAGTTTTCTTTGGGAACCCAAGCCTGAGCAGACTTGGATTCATTTGGTTATTCAACAAGAACAGACTTAGTCCTTATGACAACCCCTTGTTCATCCCTTTGTGGATTAAACACCCAGTTAACCCCAATTGGTTTAGTTATGATCTTTGAAATATAATGAAATTTGTTATAGGTTATAGAAATCCCATCTGAATTAGGGTTTTGGTCTTGTTTGGGTCTCCATGTCAAGCTAGAAGAAGCTTTAGACCATTTTCCCTGTGGTTGCAAATATTTGGCATTACATGGTCTAACAGCGCTGGAAACATTCCTATCAATGTTAAAATTGTTCTTGTCAACACTGAAATTCCCTTTATCAGCGTTAAACCTAGGGTTTGCTACAGGAACCCATTGTCTGTTAGACCATGTATTGGTCTTTTGAAAAGGCCTTTGTCCATAAGTATTAGACCCTTTAGTAAAGAATGGAGCTGGTCTAATGATTTGTGAACTTTCCTGGACAAAAGGTTTGGGTTTGACGATGGTTGACTTTCTATCAGTGTTGACCTTTGAAGCATTGACACATTTATAAGCCAAATGTGAAAAGCTTCCACAAGTATAACAGGCTTTTCTAGACATAACTCTAGGTCTAGATGAAAAGAAACCTGTCCCATTATCACTAACTTGACTTTTTGGTGACCTAGGTTTTCTATACATTTCTGCATATTTAATTCTAGGTTTTCTATCAACGTTTAAGCAAAGGTCAACAGTCTTTCCAGTACTAGGATTGGTCACTTTTATAGGTGTTGACTCATTTGGGCTGTCACTAAGCATGCCACCCTTAACAAACAAAGTAGGGTTGGCTTTCTTCCATTGGTTCAAATCAGTCAATTTCTGCTTGTACTCCTCTACTGGAGTAACAACTCTTGGTGGAGGAATAAATTCCTCTTCTTGGAGTTCTGGTATACCAGTCCAAGATAAATCCTTTCTAAGGACACCATAAAAGTTCCCAGCAGGTAGTGGAACACCAGCATATTCTTTCATCCCAATCCCACTCATATCCCTAGAATCCCTTTGTTCACTCACACATTTTTCTAGGGTTTGTGAAGCTTTATCAATTTTTTGAATTTTAAGATCTACATTATCTTTGTTTTTGATAGCCTCATCTAACTTAGCTTGTAAAACACCATTAGATCTCTCCAAGATGTTCCTAACCTCAACACTAGCATTTAGATCATGAGTCAAAACATTGATTTGATCTTTTAGGTCAAGCTCCATTTTCTTATATTCAGCCACACTCTTTTCAGTTTGAGTAAGAGCAAGTTGATAATTAGATAACTTGCATTTTTCATCAAAAACATCTGATGTTAATTTTAAAACTTCTTTGTTAAGCTTTTCAGTGTTTAGACGACAACCCTTACTTCAAAATGCATCATCATATACCTCATTGTCTGATGAAGATGAAGAATGTGACATGAGAGCATAGTGAACATGCTCCTCTTCCTCCTTTTCTGCAACCAAGGCCTTGTTCTCTTCCACATCCTTGGCCAAAAAGATCCAATCCCAGCCAACACCATCTATGTCTTGCATGGCAACCATAGATTTTGTATCTTCAACCTTGACGATTTGGCTTGAAGGCTTTCCAGCATCAGATCTTTTTAGAGATCTACATTCTCTCATAAAGTGACCCATTCTGTGGCAATTGTAACACTCAACCTTGGATTTATCAAACCCAGCAGTGTCTTTAGCATTAAAAGTCATCTTCTTCCTTAATCTTCTATTCCATCTATTGGCCCTTATGCTAGCAAGTGCCATATTCCACTTTATGTCCATCTCTTCCAAGTTCTCAAGGTCCTCATATGTAATCACGGAACCATTGGGCAATGAAGCAATGTATACACACACTGTATCTAGATCAATACCACCAGGCTTAACTCTTGGTAAGTCAACATTGTATGTGTAAGCGTCTGAATGTGAGGCGCTGACAAAGCTTGATCCGATGTTGACACAAGGTGATCCAGTAACGGGGTGCATGTATGACTCCCTTTGATTAAATTGACCTTCACTATGTGAGAAGAAGGCCATATTTCCATCGGTAGACTTGCTTCCATGATCCAAAAGGATTTCACTCTCTACAAGCCTTAGTTTATTGTAGACATCATCAAAGGTGGAACTTTTGTGAGTATTATTAGCAATCATAGACCTTGCTTCAATCTTCCATGCATCACGAAGACTTTTAAGGAAAGTGGTGATGATATCAGCATCATCATGCACTATTCCCATAAATGACAACTTGCTTGTAATGTCAAGAAGTCTGCTTCTCACTCCACTTAGCTTTTCATTGGGAAGGGATTTAAATACAGCATACTCATGAAGAGTTGTTCTTTTTCTCTGAGGCAGTATCATCATTACCACCATAAGCAACTTGAAGGGCTGCCCAAATATCTTTTGCAGAATCATAGCCTCTATACTTGTGCTGATTTTCTTGTCCCAAGGAAAGTTTGAGGATGCTTAGGGTTTTCATATCATTCCTTCTCTTTGCAATGTCCTCAGCTGAGACAGCTCTTCCATCTTCAGGTTTTTCTTTTCGATCCTCGGCACTTGAGCCTGGAGTTGATCTTAGAGTGATAGCAGCTAGGATCTTGGCAGCCTTATTGAATGTGTTTCCATATTAAATAATTTCCCATAGGGTGTGGTCATGGATTTGAAGATACTGCTCAAAATTGAACTTCCACAGATCAAAGTTGTCTGGGTCTAGCATGGGAATCTTGATGTTATGGCTTGAGGAGGAGGAGGTTAACTCTAGAGTAGACATGTTGTTTGAATTTTAGGGTTTCTTGAAAATTATGGTTTTTTGCAATTTAGGGTTTTTGTGTTCTTTAGATCAAAGTTTCTCAGCAAGCTCTGATACAACTTGTTGATCCCAAACTTAGATCGATTTAGCTTGTGTAAACGAGATTAAATCAAGTTAAACACGTAGAGAAACTTTGTTGTGTATGAAAAAATTCAAGTATTGGAATTAATACTTAAACAAGAACACACAAACAAGATAAACCAAACTTTCACTTTGATTGATTAATCGAACTTGCGTACAATGAAAGTGTGAAAAACATATAAAACTTATATATGAAACAAAACCTACAGGCCACCTTTTATAGATTAATGAACCTTGTACAAGAGTCTACGTATCAGCTATTCTTGGTAAAGATAAACATAAGAAATACATTGTCAAACATATCTTTACTAGAAACATACTAGAAACATAAAACGTGTAGACTAGAATATCCTATCAGTGCTTGACTTCGTCTTATCAACGCTTGACTTCTTCCGGTCAACGCTTGTCTTGTCAACGCTTGATTTCTTCCTATCCAATTCCAAATTGCTCTTGTCAGCGTCCAAGTGTCTTGGCAATATTTTATTCCCAACAATTTATCTACAAGTTTTGAGGGTCTCAAAGCCTAAATCCATCAAAGGGCTTAAAAATCTGATTTACTTGGTAAAAGTGGTTAAAATTTTGGGGACACCTAGATCTAAGGGTAGACTAGGGTTAACAAGTGATAAGTCTTAGTTAACATAACCAGAGAAAGGTATTTAAGGGTTTAAAATTGGATTGGTGGTCCAATAGATCAGCAAAAGGGTTTTAAAAAGTGCCTTTGTTCATCAGTAACTGCATAAGCTTGAATTTGCTTCTAATCTTTGACCCAGTGTTTGAAACAAGTTTGATTGTGCTTATTGGACTTTATTATAGTTTGTGTATGCATATGGTTCAATTTGGTTGGCTTATTCATGCTTAAACTGCTTATTTAGTTCATAACTGCTTATTTGCAAGTCTGTATCATATCTGGTGACTGTTTGCTTATTCTGTGCTTATTGGCTGAACCAAATTATGATTTCTTTGTTGATATTGACTCCTTGTGATCCACTGATTACAAGGGTGCCTTTGTTTTTCATTGAATCCAATTGGAAAAGCAAGTCAAATAGTCAAAGCAGTGGGAACTCCTTTCCCCAACTGCTAGCCACTGCTAGTGTTATTTCACCTTGTGCTTATCAATAAGCTGTTCTAGCTTATTTAAACCTACAACAACTTTAATTTTGTAATAGGTGTTACTTATTTGACCCATTTGTTCATTCTGGAGCATTTGAGGGGTTGACTTTGAGCTTTGACTAGAAAACCAACTACTTTGACTTTTACATAAGTGCTTATCAGCATATTAAGCTTATTTGGCTTGGCTTATTGAACTTTTCTTTGTTGATTTGTCTTAATTAAGTCATTTAGAGTCTTTTGCAACTTATTTCAAGGTCTGAGGTGGTCTAGAACTCCAAGTCGGCTATTTTGTCTTTTAGTGAAAACTTACTTTGCTTATTTCTGACTTATTGGTTGAGCTTATTTGAAATTTCTTTTCACAGATCTCTTAGGCATCTCAAAAGAAGGTTGTGTGTCAAATCTGAGCTTATGGCATTGGCTTAAAGCTTAATGGGCCAAAAAGCCCATTAAGAATAAGTTGTTGTTCTAATAAGTTATGATAAGCTCACTTTCAGCTTTTGGGCCTTCAGACTTTTGTGCTTAGAATTTAATTTTAAGCTAGACTAGTGATTTTCAGCTTATTTGGTTAAGTTTCATTTTTATTGGGCCCAAAAGCCCATTTTCATTGGTTGTTTTTTATTTTAGCCCGTTTGGGGGCCCAATAGGGGTATTTTGGCAATTTCACTTTCTTTTTCGGTTTATTTAGGTTAAAATAAACTAGTTTGCAAGTTTTTAGAAATTTTTGTAATTTTTGGATTTTTAATAATATTTTAATATTATTTTATTATTAAATTTCATTTTTCATATTTTTGAAACTTTTATATTTTTATTAGATCAAATACATTAAAATAGGATTTTTAAAACTCATAGATTAATTTTAGCATCATTTTCTTAATTTCTAGAATTATTTTAATATTTTAATAGTTTTTAATCATTTAAAAATAATTTTCCTTTGTTAAAAAATTTATAAAAATATTTTTTAGTCTTTTTAAGTTATTTTATAGTTTTATAAAGTGAAAAATCTTTATTTGGGCTTTTTAATAATTAATTGGAATTTTTAGGGCTTTAATTAGCATTTAAAAATTAATATTTAACTAACTAAAAGGTTTGAAAAAATTTTGATCATTTATAAACTCTTAGTTTATTTTATTTGATTTTTGGTCATTTTTGGGAATTTTTAGAGTTAATTTTTATTTTAGAACTTTTTTACAGTCTTTAATTTAGTCGTCGTAGTAGTAATTTTCACGTATCCGTCATTCTATTTTCTCATCCCTTCTTTCTCAATATTAATCTCAAATATCTTTACATTTTAATCACACACATATACCTCCTTGGGAAACGAACTTAATTGGGTCATTAGTGCTTAATTTTCCTAAATCATCACTTAATACTTTCCGCTTTTACGCCTTTTTCCTAAAAGGTCGTATTTTACCACAATCAACACCTATGGATACAAGTAAGAAACTGATGCCTAACAATGGTCAGGCTGTCTCCCAGCTTGAGTATTCTAGGGTTATTGGTTGCTTGATGTATGCCATGACAAGTACTAGGCCTGACATTGCATTTGTTGTGGGTAAATTGAGTAGGTACACTAGTAATCCTAGTACTCAGCATTGGCAAGCAATCAGAGGGTACTGAAGTATTTGAAAGGAACAATGGATTATTGTTTGTCTTATACTAGATATCCTTCAGTGTTGGAAGGTTACACTGATGCAAGTTGGATCAGCAATACTGAGGATAATTCATCCACCAGTGGCTGGGTATTCCTACTTGGTGGTGGTGCAATTTCTTGGGCATCCAAGAAGCAAACTTGCATTACTGGTTCTATCATGGAATCTGAGTTTGTGGCTCTAGCAGCTGCTGTTAAAGAAGCTGAATGGTTGAGAAACTTGCTTCTTGAGATTCTATTATGGGTCAAACCTATGGCATCCATATCTATCCATTGTGATGGTGCAGCTACATTGGCTAAGGCATATAGCCAAATGTACAATGGTAAGTCTAGACACTTAGGTGTTAGACATAGCATGATTCGTGAGTTAATCATGAATGGGGTGATTTCAATAGAGTTTGTAAGGTCTCAACAAAATTTAGCTGATCACTTGACGAAGGGATTGGCTAGAGACTTGGTTATAAAGTCTGCTGAAGGGATGGATTTAAAAGTCCACTCTAGTCACTGAATGCTAGGACACCCAACTCCCTCCTGAGGAAACTTGGGAGCTGAGTTCAATGTGGAAAGCTGAACATTCAGGGGACTGAAGCACATGTATATCATCCCAAGGATGTGCTTGTACTTGCTGAAGGAAGATGAAGTTATAAACTTCTAATGGTTAATGTCTTTGAAAAAGTGTTGAAGCAAGAGCATGATCTAAAGAGGAACCACCTATGTAAATGTTGAGGTTTCTCCGCCTCAGGGAGCATGGACTTGGCTCTTACAACATTTATGAATTTGGATATGGACACATGGCTAGTAGTGTCAGGAGTTGTTATGTTTTTGAAAACTTGTGTGTATTCTATCTTCAGGTATTCAAAGTAGTTGAAGGGTTCAATTCTTAGAACACCCTGATTCTCGAATGTTTGAAGTATTGTACTAAGATGGAAATTTAATCCTAATGATATTTTCATATATGCACTGGTTTGTTAATGTCAATTTTCATGCATAAGGAATTGTACTATATTGGGGAGGATTGTTGGAAATATAGTTCAATTGTGGGTTCAGTTCATACTGGTGAATGGGTAAGGAGGTACGGAGTGTACACCCATAAGTCCCTGAACACCCAGACTCTTGTAGTGGGTAACATGTTGTTCAGCATTGCTGATGATCTTCAGTGAGTTAACTCTTCAGTGAGTTGAACTCTGGACTGAAGGTGTTCATCAGGGAGTAACTCCACTGAAGAATTGTCTTCAGTGTTTACTCATCAGCATGTCTTCTTCAGTGCAGAAGGCTTTAGCGGGAACACCCTTCAGGGGTCGCTGATGCTTCAGTGAGACTGAAGGATAGACCGATGCTGGAGCTGAACATGAATACTTGTAACGGTCTTTGACCAATTCAAGTGTTTTAAAGACCACGTTTAATTGGTCTTGTAACCACTATGTCCTGGTATTATGGAGCATATTAAGAGGAGTTAATGGGCCGTTAATTTCTCTTAATACCATTGACTAGGATTGGGTACTACACCTATATAGATGCATGAGAAGATATACAGAAAACAAGAAACACACAGCAACAAAAGGGTTAGAGATTTGTGCCTAAATCACTAACTGCATTTGGTCTTATCCCAAGTAGGTATTCGTGATACCCAGGCATTAGGGTCGAATTATTTACTTTGGAAAATGACTACACGATTCCAAGTGATATCTGATATCCGGTAACCATTGTTTTGGTACGTAGCTAGGTTTTGATTATCTATACCTGGTTGGGACGAAGTAAACTCCAACACACCATTTCTAAAATAAAATCTGGCTTGAAAAATGGCCAATGAAAATGATAAAAATAGGCCTGAAATGATGCATTAAATTATTAAATATGAAAAATACAAACATTGCAACAAAAATTCATCAATAACTTACACCAAACTAACATTTCCACGCTTGATTTTAACCTCATCAGTACCCAAACAATCCCCGATAATAAAACATACACATTGCTAGTTACAAAATAATGATACAAACACCCACCAATAACAACATTGCTAGAAAACAAGAAATAGTTTATCTAACGCTCAACTTATCAGCCTGTAAAAATCACAACAGACTGGAACTTGCTTCGAACTTGATTCACTAATGCTTCATGTATATACAAGCATCTGGTGTTCCACCACTTGTGACGGAGCTTTCTGTATGGCCTTTCTCATTTTTCTTAAAGAGGTTTTTTTTTCAGAAGGCTTTTGTCAGGTTGGAGACCTTGCTGTTTGAGAACACCTTTCCCTGCTTTGCCTACTCCTATTAGAAAAAAGTACTGGTCAAATATTCCTTGGGTGAACATGGTACTTTTGACATATTACCACATCATATACAAGCTTCAAGTTTGTTCATGTTTTCTCTCAGGGAATCATACAAAAAACACTTAACTCAGAAGCGGACAGGTTGAATGGGTCGTAAGTTGTGAAAGATGTAATTTTACGCATAAAGCCACCTAAACTATTTTATTTAAAGTTTATACTATATTAAAATTATATGGATTTTTTAATCAGATGACATTAAGTAACTATCTGCAATAAAAAAAATCAGTTCAAGTCAATAAAAAACTTACCAAATTTAAATAACAAAGAAACCCCATATCCTGCTTCGGTAATAAATGGATTTTTAAGACCGACGAATAGGACAGATACAAAATCTGTCCACTTGTGATTTCAATATCAGATCTGACTTGTGCTTATTGTTCAAAATAAATTCTTAATACTCGAATTTTGCATTAAAAGAATAGTTAAACATAGCAGAAAGTTGCTAAAATTTCTTTATGTAAATTAACAATATTTATAAAGAGAGGATGGGCTTTAGGTCATGGTTTTATAATATCCACCAGTAACACTTTTCTACATATTCTGAAGTTTTACGGCATATTGAAACAGTAGTGTATTAAAAGAGAGTGCGATAGACTAACCATTACTAGGCAAAGATAAGCGTTTCTTTCCCTGATTAGTGATTACCCAAGGTTGAAGACCTCTCTCTAGGAGTACTATGGGATCTTGACTGGACCGAATCTTTGCCTGCCTTTGATTTTGGCTTGACAGACAATGACGCAGGAGCTTCTTGCATGTTATTGGTCTTCACCGGGGGCGAATCAAAGCCGTCAGATTGAGATTGAGATTGAGAGTGACCCAGTTTCTCATTCGACAATTCTGAATGAAGATTTGAAGCAACAGTACTTTTGCCAGAAGATTTCAACTGGCTCTTAATGCCATGCTCTTGCTCTTCTTTAGCAGATCCATTCTCTTGAATCTTCCCTTCATCTCTTGTATTGATGTCGAGAAAATGGTTTTCCCATGGACGAACAGCCATCCATCTTTCTAACCAGTTCCAACGCCAGTTACTTTTATCTGGTTCAAATCCAGAGGGTGCTGCCTGTTGTTTGGATCCTGCTTGCCACTGCATTAAACATGCAAATGTTATTTATGTATAGGTTTATTTAATAGAGTCATCGCTGTATAGGTGGCATATTGGTCAGGGCATGTACGGGTCAGGTATTTGTATGGTGACACAAAAACACCAGTCCATTTTATTTACAGCATTATATGATCACAAAAACAAAACTATTATAATAAAGTTTACGAATAAAGTGTTCAAGAAGGTGTATGCACCAGAAGTAAACCTAAGGTGACTTTCAAGTTTCAACCTGTTAGACACGATGCATTTTTAACTAGGCACGTTTCATTGGCCCTCATTTGATATTTTGGAAGACAACCCATTCATAAGTAAATGGGTCGAAATCGCCGCATTGTCATTGTGCCTATAATATAAGATTTTTGTTACCAATATACTGACATTAGACAACTTCCATTCCCGTGTCACCTTTGTTTTATCAACAAACTAATACTTGCCTCCATTCTTTCCAGGATTATGTGGAAATTGATTAGCATGCAAACATACATCACATTTCACTACAAACCATATCTAGGTATTGCCTCTAAGTACCTTCTATGTAATCTATTTGGTAATCTTTACAGTTCCATGCAGAAACAAAACAATTCCTAATAACTGGTGAGCAAGAGCATATGTCATGGCTCTTTAACGTTTAGCAGCCGCCTCTTGTCTTTTTATCAACTTTGCTTGAATTTGTTCAACGGATCCAACGCTATCACACCATCCTTGCTGTAAATCAAATAAGGAGAGAGCATAAATCAAATAAGGATTATATTAAGTACACGTAATACAATAGAATTACTTTACTCTCATGTAATAAGAAAAAAATACATTTAACAAATTACAAGTAATTAATATGGAGCATCATGTATTGACTTTGCAAGCTTATATTGATAATGTAATAGCAACATTTGCATGCCATCACTTAACTATCTCAAGACAGAAAATTGAAATTTGATTATTTGTAGCGTGCTCACCTCACTTCTACTTCTCGAACATGAGCCTCGTGTTGAAGTTGCTTGTTGAAGTTTTTGTTGTTCTGACTCACCATCCAACGGAATATGAACCCGTCGAGCTCGCGCACGTGCCTGAACCCTCACTAAAACTTGCATACAGCGAAGAGTAAGCTTGCTTTCTCACAGCATGGCCTCTCTGACAAGAGCTTGTAGTGTTACCAATCCTTTCAGAGCTCTTAGTGCTCGTCTAGCCTGAATATTATCGCAAAAGTAGTTCAACGTCATATATGTTAGACTTATGAAAACCCCCATGTCTATTATGCTTTATTCATTCACCATTTATAATGGTGATTACAAATATGAAACCCTAATGGACCCTAAACCCACAAGTCGGGCCGGACCATACTTATCTACTAATACTCCCGCACTTCGAGCGGCAAAATCGCGAAAGCTCGGACTGAAGAAAAGAAATAAAAGAAAAACAAAATAAAACAGTGAACCGAAATAAAACGGGATAACCCAAAGTATCCCCTATTCCTACTTGTTTACGGATAAATGTATCCGAAGGATAACCAAAGTATCCCAATTTTTTACGGATAACCAAAGTATGTGAAGGATAACCAAAAGTACCCCGAATTAATCTTGCAGACTCAAGGTATATCTGTTGAAGCAGACTCAAGGTAATACCTGTATCTATCTGCTGAAAATGGCAGACTCAACCTATAACTATCTGCAGAAAATCAAAAGCCGTCTCGGGACTTATACCCTTGATTCGACAAAAATCGTCTCGGGACTTGATACCCTAGATTCGACAAAGTCATCTCGGGACTTATACCCTCGATTCGACAACAACAAACACGAAAAACAATTAAAACTAATACATTTTTTTGAACAAAATAAAGATCATAAACATTAACCTAAATGCCATCTAATATCAACCGACAGATTTGGTCAGATCTGGTCCCTCCATGTGCACATCCATGACATAATTGTATTTATAAATCCCAGACATAATTTCGCATCACGATGAAAAATATGCAAGCCATATAATTTCGCATCACAACAATTACATAACCAAAGCAGATCCAAGCATCAACATTTTCCCACACAAACAATATCAAACTAATAAATGAGAGATAGAGAAAAGATCTTTTACGATTGGTTGTTGATGAGAAGTGGCAGCGGAAGATTTGTTTTTGTTTTTGTTTTTTTTTTTTTTTTTGATCAGTCTGTTCTGATGGGTAGAGGCAAACAACCCTTGAGACCAGCAGGTTGGTAAATAGATACCACCAATATAATGGATTCAGATCAAAACTGAGATAAGTGGTGATGAAATGCAGCGGAACAAGATAAAAGATTAGGGTTTTTTTTTTTTTTTTTTATGATGGGGTATCTGCATACTGATAACGGACGGAACATGAAGAACCTTGCGCTCGGATTTACCATTTTGTTGGGAGGTTTTTGGACATAAGAAACGAAACTCAATACCATTTTCGGCAAAAAGTTTATGTAAGTTGCGGTTGTCGAATTCACCGCCATGATCACACTGGAAGGCTTTTATTTCACACTTAAACTGGGTATGAACATATTGGCGAAATAACATAAATTTGGACAAAACATCAGATTTGTGAATCAAAGGATAAACTCAATCAAACTACGAATAATGGTCTAAAAAGAGGACATAATATTGATAACCCGAAAGACTCTGAATGGGAGAAGTCCACACATCCGAGTGAATAATGTCAAAACATGAAGTAACCACAGTATTGGAACTAGCAAACGGAAGTCTCACGTGTTTGCCAAGCTGACAAGCATGACAAAGAACGGGAGGTTTCTCTTTATTACACGAAATAAAATTATGAGAAACAAGACGACGTAGCACTTAACTTCCTGGATGTCCAAGACGTTGATGCCACGTATGCTCACTGACCAGAAAAGCTTGAGGAATCGAAGACGGAGTCGTGACCGGGTAAAGATCCCCCGAGCTATCACATCGGAGTAGAACTCGACGCGTCATGAAATCCTTAACTAGAAAAACCAAACGCATCAAATTCAACAGTGCAATTATTATCACGAACAAATTGACGAACATATATAAGATTTTTGACAATGTGAGGTGTTATAAGAACATTATTAAGATTAAGTGATCTAAAAGGAGTTGGCAAAACACTATGGCCCGTATTGGTGACGGATATAGAATGACCGTCACCAACCGAGACAGACGGATAAACACACGTATTAAAAACTTCATTAAGACTAGTATAGAATTATTTAAATGACTACTCGCACCTGTATCCATGTTCCATGCACCAATAGTTGGATCGTGAAGTGTCCCGACGGTGAAAGCATGAGGTAAAGTGGTTTCCTGTCCCGATGTATTAACCGGTTGGGCTAGTTGGGGCCGTTGGGCTTGTGGGACCGATCGCAATACTTGTTGGGCCTGTGGAGGAGGCTGATAAGCAGAACCAGGATAAAAGTGAACCGGTGCAGGTGGGACAATTTGTTGGGCCGGTTGATATCCAAAGCCCGGTGGTGGTCTAAAAGGCCTAACTGTTTGAATAGGAGCAGTATAATATTGACTGGGCCCGATAGAGGAGTAATACGCCACTGGAGTTTGCATGGTACTAGACATGTTAATTTTTTCTTTAGCATTACCAGTAGGTAATTCAATATTCTTTGAAAGCCCCAAACGCTCCAACAACTTTACCAAGATATCATCAGAAGGATTTACTTTGGTAGCAACAACATTATCAGAACTAGGTTTCACACTTGTATCATGTACATACTTGCAATTCTCACCAAAATGACAATTGTTTTTAGCAAAATTATAACATGGTCTCCAAGACTTAGTTTGAGGATTAAAGGGACGACGGTTCGTACCTGATTCGGTCATAAGTACCATCGGAGAAGCTGATGAATGATCTACGGGTAAGGATAGAGACTTGGACCTTAAACGCATCTCTTCGGTGATAAGCATTGAACGAGCGGTTTTGAGATCAGGAAAGGTATCCTTATGATGCATAATACCACAAACTTGATCGTATGTAGCGGGTAGCCCTTCGAGGGAATAATGAAGAACATCCTCCTCATTAACGGGAGATTCAAGAATTTTGAGAATAGTGATGATCGACTCGATCTTCCGAAAATAGGCTTCCATGCTAAGATCACCTAGATTAACGGATCGTAACTCCGCCTTCAATGTATTGGTGCGTGACCGTTTGTTATCTTTGACGATGTCTGAGATGAGATCCCACGCCTCTTTAGCGGATTTAGGACGATTCACTACTAACCTTGCTTGAAGCGGATCCGAAAGGGTGGTAAAGATCAACGAGAGAACGATCTTGTCTACTTTGAGTTCGTCCGGTGTGAGAGGAGTGGGACTACTTGTATCAGGTGAACTTTTCGAGCCATAAATAAACTTAGACACTTCATAGCTATAACAAAGCTATTCAAAAAAGAACTACCACGAACCGTAATTCCAGTTTTCGAGATCAAGCTTAACTGGGACTCTTGTGAGAAGATGATGGTGGGTAACAAGTGAAAGCTTATTCGAGAGAAGAGTTGTGAGAGGAGCATCGGAACCTGTCATGTTTGCCAAGATTCGTGGATGTAGGACAGTGATATATGATTTAAAAGTGGATACATATGTTATTAGGGTTTGTAGGTATGGTTATGTTTATGTAACGTGGATTGTGATATGATTTGAACGTAAGTAAAATAAAGGTGTGGATTTAATGATCATGCATGAATCACCAACACAATATGTAAAATAATGTGTGGATTTGTAACCTAGTACAAATCACCAACACCTGATGTAAAGATGAAACAAGACACGGCAGGAAGAAAGGGTTTTTAGATCGTTGTTATTCTAACTCGATACCATGTTAGACTTATGAAAACCCCCATGTCTATTATGCTTTATTCATTCACCATTTATAATGGTGATTAAAAATATGAAACCCTAATGGACCCTAAACCCACAAGCCGGGTCGGGCCATATGTTGGGTCCACTAGATGTGGATCTTGCAGCCTGTCAGGAACCGTGAACGACTTCTGTAATCACAAGTCTATTCACAGAGAGACTCTATACACAATATAAGTGTGGAATACAAATACTATAAAGAAGAACAGAATAACTATAAAGACTTGATCCTTTCTAAGGATTTCTAATATTGATAATGACTAGAATTACGTTTGATGAAGGTGTGTGTAACCCTTCTGCCTAAGGTTCCTTTTATACCACAAGGAAACCCTAATACATCATTAAACAAAACGTGTAAAACTGATATGCATATCCTTTCCTAACATATCTCATGCATATCCTAACAGAATAATAAATAAATAATAAAGTTTGACTTTAACTAGGACCAGGAGCACGACTTGCTCCTACTACTACTAGGACCATGAGGAACTACATACCTCCTAGTCTACCTACTACAATTAACTATTCCAATGGTCCTAACAATCCTCCCCTAAACTTGAATTTGACCTGTTGAGTTCAAGTTTCCTGGTAAAACGTGCAATAAAGCTTGAGGATTGAAACAGCAAAAGAAACAGCAGCAACAGCAAGATAAGAAACACAAGAACTGCCGTAACATGGAACACTAGAAGCTTCTCCAAAGCTTAAAACAAATCAGCATCGTGTTGAATCTTTACAGCAACATGAGCAGATTTGATGAGCCTTTACCAAGTAGCTGCTCGCTCTTGGGCTAGCCAGTCTTTCTAGTGGAATAAGCATCACCCTGGGAGACCAGAACCCAACCCAACTCTTAGAACGTGAATCAATGGTGAGTGGGGGTACCCTGATGATTTTAGGCAAACCATCACAGCCGTCAACGGATTTGATATGTCTTTACCAGAAGTCGTACCCTTCTGGACTCGCCAACTCTTAGCAATGAAGCATCGGTGAGTTGAAAACCCTATAGCTTTAAGCCAGATATTACAGCTATCAAAGGATTTGATAAAATCTTTACCAAGAGCCGTACCCCCTTGGATTAGCCACTTTTCAGTCTAGGACCATGGCAAGTGAAAACCATCCAGTTTTGGGTAACCTGGCAACCATCAACGGATTTGAGAATCACACCAGGAGCCGTACCCTCAAGATGAATCAACTCTTTCTTATCGGTTAGACATGGTGAGTTGAGGACCATTTGTTGTGAGGACCATGTCCAACACCAGATGAAACAACCAACCAGCGCAAGTGTGAAAGAGCAACAGGAACCCAAAGTGTGAATCAGCAGATGGTGTATTATTTACAAGTGTAAAAGCCATGATTTGTTTAAAGTATAAGCAAATATTATATAAAAAGTATGTTTTTTTTTAACCATAAAGAATGAAAATCACCAATCACTATACATATTGGTGAAAAGAATTGCAGTATTAACAAATAAACAAAAAACACAAAACATAAAAACTTACAAACCAACCATATCATAGACCAGAAGCAGCCACTTTATCAGCTTGCAAACGAGCTTGGATCCCTTCCACCAGTGTAGTTGCCATAGAAGACTCATTCCCAGAAGGGGGTAGAAATCTGCAAGTGACAAGCAAGCATGGCCTCCATCGAAGCAATCGTCAACGGATAATCCAAATCTGTGAGCATGAACACCATAAGACTAGACTCCAACTCTAACACATGCACACCACAGCCAGCATATAACTTCCATCGCTGAATAACCCATTGTGGCTGATCCTTCCAGACACCAGAAACAGGAGCATGGGGAGGGGCATCAAGCATCATCTTCAAATCAGCCCATACTCGCAGACCAGGCCAGGAGGGCACATCATTAGGATGAACAGGCATACCAGCATCCACAAAACCATATAAAGCCATAAGATCTTTATGATCCGCCCAGGACAAAATACCTTGCAAACCCGAAGCAAACCGAACAGAACCATTGCTAAGAGTAATCCGATGAGAGACAGCACCAGGTAGAGTCGTGGAAGTCGTAACCGTCCAACCTGTAACAGATCTATTACCCAATGGCAAGTCGGAGTCACTATCAGAAGCTGCATCAATAATATTTTCGGGAGCACGCTTTTCATAGGGAACAGACTTGCCGCGTCTAGCACGTCTAGCCAATTGATTGCGAATGGAACGGCGAGGAGTGGGATCACTAGGCGAGGGTTCAACCTTTACCTTTACCTGAGCAGCAGGAGTGGGAGCAGTAGAAGTAGAATCAATAGTTTGCCCATCCAAAGGATCAACAGGAGCTGCACCAGTAGAAGGAATAGGTTGATGACCAGGCACGGGTGGTGATGGTGATGCCATAGCAGGTGTAGCAGTGGTGGTGGTAGTGGTAGCATAGGTGGTGGTGGTAGTAGGACCTAGAGAAGAAACAGGAGGAGCAACCGAAGGATTAGGAGTGGTACCAACTGTAGAAGCATCAACAACCGATGGAATAGCAGCAGAACCAAGAGTAGCATCAGATGTAGAACTAGTAGCAACCGCAGGTTGAGAAGTAGGCACCACACGTGGAGGAGGACGATAAATGAAACGCTCCGGAATTGGGGTGCTCTGATGCTTGATCATTCGTTCATAGAGCGCCTTAAGCTCATCAAAAGACAATGCCCGAAGCCGTTCCCACGTCCAACCAGTAGTGAAATAGGCAGCCGACTGATACTTCACATACCGCTGCATCTGCTTTCGCTCCTCAGCTTTCGACAAAGGTCTGTTCTTACGCTTCTCACGAAGTTGTGCAGCAAGCGCCAACTGTTGCTTGCGCATTAACACCATTTCTCTAGGAATACAGTTATGCTCATTCACATCAGAACCCAAAAGATCAATGAACTGGGAATAATCCGTGGTAAGAATAGTCAACACCCGCATCCAATCGCTATCATTCCAATACATAGCATCATGCTGCACCTGTTCACGTCTCTGCTGCTGAAGCGCTTCCTCCTCAGCCCGAGCAGCTTGATCAATTTCTGCTTGCATCCTTTGAGCAGCCTCCTCACCCAACCTATCCTCCTCAAGTTGTCTGCGTGTACGCTTGCGAGGGGGTGAGGGAGCATCAGTCATGGGTGCCTTCCCCTTTGGATCATGAGATGGACCAACAGTGGAACCAGCAGTAGGACCATCAACATCTTCCTTTGGTGTGGGGACAGCAGCAGGAGAAGGAATGCTGGAGGAAGTAGGAGGAATTGGCAGATCATCATACAACTTATCAGCAAAGGCAGCCTTCGCCAACAAAGTCAAACCATCCTCAACACGATCCGCAACCTCCTCATCAGAATCAGAGTGAACCACATGCTTCTTCCTTCGCCTCTACTGTGTCTCCACGGCTTTAATACGGTCAGCCATGGGAAGAACAAATTCCCGGGTAAGCTTACGGTGTTGATTCAAATCTGCTTCCACGGAAAGAATCCGTGCATGGTACCTGTGCATGAGATCAAGTAAAGAAGTAAGTGTAATAGGCTCCTCCGCTTTCCCACCAAGAGGACTTGGGTCTGGGAAGGCTTCATTGGAACCAGAAGCAAGAAAGGGGTCATCATTATGAGCACCAGAACCAGAAGGCTTATCAGAAGAGTGTGGAGCAGGACTAGGAGGGGGAGTATCCACAAATGGAGATAAATGTGGTATTGAAGAAGGAGCAGCCTTGGAAGCGGATGGCCTTTCAACCACCACCTCCTCAACCGGCTCTTCCACAACCACATTAGAAGCACCACCAGCAGGATGCCCCTCCTCCATTGGGTCATCACCTAATTGAGGTTCCTCCTCGGCTTGTTCAACCGGAGGAACAACATCAGGAGGACCCTGAGCAAGGCCCATCATAGCATCAGTAAGGGGCCTCCACTCCCCGCTAAACCCATGAGCCGTGTTATAGTATACTTTAGCAGTAAGCTCAGAAGGCTCATGCTCCGCCCTATCACGAGGTAGACAAACAAGTATCTGTTGTAAAAACCTAGGATACATCAGAAATTTCTTCCTAGAACCAGCACTAGACAGATTGATAACCATCCTATCAAACAAATAACGAGAGAAATTAAATACCCTACCCTGTGCTATGCAGATTAGACCAGTAGCCAAAGGAGTAGGAAAAGCATCCCAACTCCCAGACTTGGGGCTTAAACAATGAATCAAAAAAATGCACTAGAAGCTTCAATTAGGGGGAAAACCGATTCTTTTGGAAGTTAAACTTCCCCCCATGATTATACCCAATAGCAGCCATCCCCTCTAAAACCTCCGCATTAGGGATGGAAACAACACCACCTTCATCTTGAAGATGAAGGGAACTACGAATAGAAGCTTCAGTAACCACGTATGAACGTCCATCTATGGTAGCATGGAGTTCACGTGGACGACCAACCACAGCCACAAGACGAATGACACTATCATAAACAATGGGGCACACAGTAAAAGCATACCTGAGGTTAGAAGCCTCAATAAATTCCAGAATGTCAGTGAAATCATCACGGTGTGGACCATCTCCTAGATAAGAGACCTTATTATGAGCAGGTTGGTATACCAGGGCAGCCATGGATGTTGATTAGTAGGAATGGAAGATGATTTATTAGGGTTTGAGAGAGTAGGAGCGGATGTGTGTGTGTTATGAGTGAGATGAATGAGTCAAGGGGGGTTAATTGACCATAAATAATGGTGTGAGTAACTGTTCATTGACCCTTAATAATAGGGGTTGCCCTTTCAAATTAGGCAGTTAATGCAAAGTAACCACTTGCCCCTTTTAACATTATTTGCAAATTCCAATTTACCAAAGTTAAATAAGAGGATATATACCAGAATTTGCATGCGTTGACTAAAAGTCAAAGCGCACAATGGTCAACACTAGAAGCAGAATGTGGTCAACTGAAGTCAACAAAGTGAACAGTGTCCCAAACCAATACCAGAAGTCAACCATCACTTGACAAAGAAGTATTTTTATCCACTAGAAGCCAACAAAAAACGACTAGAAGCTAACCAATAAGGACTAGAAGCCAGTCATGAATGAAGAAAACCATCAGAAGTGAGCAAAAACCTCCACCAGTAGTAACACACACCACCAAAACCCATTCAATATGTTGTTAAAATCTACCAATATGTTAGTCTATGCAAATAAATATGTACACTAAGCCTCCCCTTAGGATTAGCCTCCCCTCAATCCTAGGTCTCAAGGATTGACCATCCCAATGTGAACCACCAAGTGATTGAACCAAGGACCATCAAAGGCTTTTGTCAACAAATCAGCAACATTATCATCCGTATGAACTTTAAGAACCTGTATCAACCTCTTCTCATTGGCATCCCGTATAAAATGATGCCGAATTTCAATATGCTTTGTACGTTGATGAAAAACAGGATTCTTCACAATGCAGATAGTGCTTTGGTTGTCAATGAAAATTTTGGTGTTCATAAAATTGAACCCATAATCCAACATCTGATTTTGGATCCACAAAACTTGGCCACAACATCTAGCAGCAGCAACGTATTCAACTTCTGTTGAAGAAGTAGCTATGATCGTCTGTTTCTTGCATTGCCATGAAATAAGTCTTCGACCCAAAAATTGACAACCACTAGTAGTAGATTTTCTTTCATTATTAGCACCTGCATAGTCACTATCACTATATGCTTCAAGAACAAAAGGTGATTCTTTAGGATACCACAAGCCAAGCTTGGGTTGAGCCTTGATGTACTTGAAAATCTTCTTGACGGCATTCAAGTTAGAAACCGTTGGAGCCACCTGATGTCTAGAACAAGCACTTACTGCAAACATGATATCCGGACGTGATGCAGTCAAATACATGAGTGAGCCAATCATAGACCTGTACATGTGAACATTTACCGGAGGATCTGGCTCATTCTTGAGTTTGACTTTAGCAACTTCATAAGGTGTTGCTGCTGGTCTAAGAGGATCCATGTCAAACTTCTAAAGGATCTCATGAACATATTTATCTTGACTTATGAAGATCCCATCCGACTGTTGCTTGACTTGAAGACCAAGGAATAAGGAAAGCTCTCCCATAGCACTCATCTGAAATTCGCCTTTCATCAGTTGTTCAAACTCATCACACCATTCCTTCTTAGTAGAACCAAAGATAATATCGTCCACATAAACTTGAACAAGGATAATGTCCTTGGTGATCCACTTAAGAAATAGTGTTTTATCAATTGTACCTCTTCTATAGCCATTCTTTAACAAGAAAGTTGAGAGACGCTCATACCAAGCTCTAGGAGCCTGATGTAGTCCATAAAGAGCCTTGACCACCTTGTAAACTTTCTTGGGATGAAGTGGATCTACAAAGCCCTTAGGTTGAGTGACATAAACTTCCTCATCAATCTTGCCATAGAGAAATGCACTCTTGACATCCATCTGAAAAACTGTAAAGCCCACATAAGAAGCAAAAGCTAAAAACAGACGAATAGCCTCAATCCTAGCAACCGGAGCAAACACTTCAGTGTAGTCAATGCCCTCAATTTGAGTGTGGCCCTGTGCGACAAGCCTAGCTTTATTCCTTACTACAATTCCCCGTGCATCTTTCTTGTTCTTGAGAATCCATTTGGTATTGATTGCTGTCTTTCCATCTAGTAAGTCAACTAGAATCCAAACATTCTGAAACAAGAATTGCTGCATTTCCTCCTGTATAGCCTCCACCCAACTTTGATCCTCAAGAGCATGAGTTACTGATCTAGGTTCCACCTGTGAAAGAAAACAAGCAAACAAACAGTGTTGAAAGTCCGTATGATTATTACGCTTTTGATCTTCAGTATAGCTCACAAGAGCATGATGATCAGACGAGGCCTTCTTATGCATTCTGCGTGTCTTGACAGTAGAACCAGGATCTCTAATGATTTGAGTAGTAGGGTGATCTTTGTGTGATTGCAACACTGGATTGGAAGCTACCTCCACTTCTGGTGCCAAGTTATTAAGATCCCCAACAAAGTCATCATCATATGAAGCAGCGTTGAAAATGCCATCTATTGGTTGTTTATGAATATCATCCAGCTTGGTAGAAGACTTCTTTTGATGGTTCCCCAAATCAGAAGGACTGGAGAATCGAGTATGGGAAGCAGACTCACTAGCCGGACTACCAGTAGGTGTTAAACTAGCACTAGGAGTAGTAGTTGGAGTACTAGGAGCAGCTTTGTCAGTAGGCGTATTCAAGGGAAACTCAAAGCCACCTTCAACAGCTGGTGTAGTATCTTCTTGTTGTTGTTTGAGTAGAGTGTCAAGAGCTACTTGTGAATCCAATACATCCAATGGAGTTGCATCACTAGGAGGAGTAGGAGAGACTGTGGTGGAGTAGGATGGAACAACAAAAATATCATCCTCGTCATCTGAGTCGGAAAGACTAGAGTGAGCACCTGTACTAGAAGTTGCAAACACTTGTGGACCTGCATCATGGTTAGTTTTGAAGCGAAAATATCCTAATGAATCACTAAGATAATCAAGATCAAAATACCATTCAGGACCCTTGCCTTGGATGTTTGACTTCTCTTCAAAATACCTGAGATTTATAGTTTCAATTACTCGCTTGGCTTGGAGATTGTAGACACGATAAGCCCGAGAGTGAGCTGAATATCCCACAATGTATCCTTCATCTGCCTTGCCATCAAACTTCCCCAAATAGTCACTAGTATTCAGAATGGTGACAGGACACCCAAAAGGCTTCAAATGAGCAATATTTGGAACTTTTGCTGTTAGGAGCTCATAAGGAGTCTTCTTGTGAGGATTTGTAATAGAAACTCTATTCAAAACATAACTTGCAGTATTAACAGCTTCTGTCCAAAACATGGTTGGAAGCTTGGAATCGGCAAGCATTGTTCTTGCTGCTTCTATTATAGTCCTGTTCTTTCTTTCCGCCACGCCATTTTGTTGAGGAGTTCTTGCTGCACTATAATCTCTTTTGATGCCTTTAGAATTACAAAGTGCTATGAGATCTTTATTTTTGAACTCGGTTCCATTATCACAACGAATACCTTTAACCTTCTTGGACAACTGGTTCTCTATAAGGGTAATAAAATCTTTAAGAATTGAGTAGGTCTCACTCTTGGCAGCCATGAAGAAAACCCACGTAAACCTGCTATATCCATCAGTTACCACCAGACAGAATTGTTTGTGGTCAGTGCTCCTAATAGAGGTAGGACCAAATAAATCCATGTGTAGTAGCTGCAATGGTTCAGTTATAAGGCTGAGAGCAGTAATGGCCTTGAAGGATGCTTTATGTTGTTTGCCTTTGCTGCAAGCAATACAATTAATATCATTTCTAAATGACTTGGGAGGTAAACCAGAGACCAGGTGCATATTTGCTAGTTTGTGAATGGTCTTGAAGTTCACATGTCCCATCCTTCTGTGCCATTGAGTGGCTTCATCTTCTGAGGCTTTAGCAACCAAACATGCTAGTTGACCAGTAGGGTTGACTTCATTCAGCTTGATGCTATAGAGATTGTGTCTTCTAGGGATTCTGAGCAGAACCTGTGAGTCATCTGGAAGTTTAAAGTCTTTGGATAGCACAAGTGCATCAGTATCCGTAAAGAGAACAAACTGCTTCTTGTCACAAATCTGAGAGACAGATATCAAGTTGAAGTGTTGAAGTGTTGAAGTGCTTCCACATAGTAGACCTGCTCAAAATTAAGATTGGGCGTCTGAATTGTTCCTTTGCCAGTGATCCTGCCTTCACCTCCACCAAAATAGACCTTGCCGCCTTGAAATGGTACAAAGTTAGATAGAAGACTTTTATTTCCTGTCATACTCCTAGAGCATCCACTATCAACAATTCCTAGAGTAGGATCTTGGTATGGAGTAACCTACAACAGCAAGATAATAAAGATGAAAAAGTTAGTGTCTTAAGGGGACCCAAACCTTTTCAGGTTTGAGCCTGCCTTGTGGATCTTTAGTAGATAGCCAAGAAGATTGATGAGATCCACCGTTGTTCTTTGGTTGCCTATGCATCATATTGGTATTTTTGTTTGACCAAGAACAACATGCTGAGGGCTTAACAGCAGTTCCCAACTTTCCCATTCCGAAATACATGAGGTCAAAATTATGTGGATAAATTGGATTAAAATGCTGAAAATAGTTACTGGTTGTTCTGTTTGAGGTTAATCCAATGTTTCTCCAATGATCAGAAGATAATGGAAAGGTCCTTCTAGAAGAAGAAAATGATTGAGCACTTGGATTGAGTCTTCTAAAAGAATATGGAACAACTCCTGGTGGACCAGGAGCAAGAAAAGCTTGATGAACAGAAGAATGTTTGTCATAAAAATCACAATCTTTAATCAAATGAAATGCACTTCTACAAACAAAACATGTTTTAATCGACCTTTTATTAGAATGACATTGTTTCATACTGCTAACTTTATTACACACAATTCTAGGAGAATCAATCTTCCTAGGACTCGATAAACCAGGACTAGACACTGTTGAATTAAAAGTGACTCTCTCTTCACACTTCCTAGCACCAGTAGCAGCATGATCATTCGACTTGGAACTTGTAGGTCTCGACTCTTCACTTGAACCACTTGATGCAGAGTCACTGGCTTTGTCACTGAAAGTACACGAGACAAAGTCATTAGAATTAGTAGAACTTTTTTGGGACTCATGCATCTGTGATCCATCCAAGTCATCATGCCTAGAAGTGGGCATGAAAGTTCTAGTAAGAGGTGGAGGGACAACATGCATTTCTGCTGCTGGTTTAAACCTATTGTAACTAGGTTCTCCCTCTTCCTCTTTGTCGGTATCAAAGACACTCGAAAAAGATAAATCAAACACATCTTCTGAATCAATATATTTATCAAATCCTAACCCTCTTTTAGTCCTACCAGACATGCTACTATTGATTAATTTTGAAAGATTTTTAGGTGCCTTTTGCCATTTTTCAAATCTCAACATTGTAGCATCTAATCTTTCTTTCATCTCCTGTTTTTCTTTGATACTATCATCTTTTACCTTTTCTGTATATTTAAGCATATTTGTTGTGTTTTCTAAATCGATGCTCAGTATCCTAATTTTATCCTCATACTCACGTTGAGTATCTTAAAGCCACCTCTTTTGTTGTTCCAATGTGTTTAAAGAAGCCTTATAGGCTTGAACCTCTAAAAATACTTATCATTATGATCATTTAAGTCATTATATTGGGACAACAATTCTGAATATTTATCATGACAACCAAGAGGACAATGTTGTACCTGAGGTGAGATGCCCATAAGAGCAAACTCGTCTGCTTCCTCTGCATCAGATAGATTCCCAGCAATCATTGCAAACACGTCAGTAGAGGACTCAGCTGATTCCAATGTAGTAGTCTGATGATCATTCCAGTTGACCATAAAGTCAACAGATGCCAATGCCTTATTGTCATCCTTTACCTCCTGAACCTTAAAAGCTGAATATCTGCTTTTCTCCTGGTCATTCTTGTTAGGGCATTCCCTTGCAAAGTGACCTTGCTGCTGGCAGTTATAGCATCGAATCTTGCTTCTGTCAAACCTTGCTGGCTCTCGTGGGTTGTAATTAAATTTACAACCTGCTTTCTTCTCAAATTTGTGAACCCTAAGAGTGAGCATGGCCATCTACCATTTGAGATCCATTTCATCCAGGTCGAGTTTATCAACTTGTTTGAAGTCATCAAAAGCAAGTTGCTGTTGAGCATCAACGTCAGCAACAAAAGAATGAAGAACGGCTTCTACCATGCTACCAGACTTGGCTGTAGGATCAGGAGCTGAAGTATGCTGAAAAGTATGTTGAGAAGACACAGTATTGCTTGGGCTACTAGCATAAGACATGGGACTGGATGCCATAGAACTCACAAAGGCAGAATTAGCAGGAGTGGGAAAAAATCACTTGAATATCCTCTCACATGAGGTTCAAAAGTTTTGAGCTTATGAAATAAATCATCAAAGTTGAGATAGTCAAGCCCACCTTTTTCTTTTAGAGAGATTACCACCTGATTCCATGAGTAAGGTAAGGCTCTAAGAAATCTTGCATTAATGTCACCATCGTCAGGTTTTGACCGAAGTTGATTCAACTGGCTCAATATCTTTTGGAATCTGTCATACCCTTGATGAATACCTTCAGTTTCTGAGATTTTGAATTCTGTGTATTCATCTCTCAGCATGGATCTTCGCATTTTCTTTGACTCCTCATTCCCACCAAACCTTGCTTTTATTCCATTCCAGATCTCTCTAGCATCATCCAAATGGTAGAAGTCACCCATGTGATCATCAGGAAGAGATTGAAGCAAAATAGTTTTTGCTTTGACCTCCTTCTTAATGGCTATGATTTCTTCATGAGTTTTAGGGTCAAGAAGAGTAATATTACCATTCTTGTCTCTTCCAGTCAGCTTCCTGCTGTTCCCATTCAGAATAACCTTCCAAAGGTCTTGATCAGTGTTGGTGATCCACCATTCCATCTTCATTGCCCAACTATCATACTCGTCCTTTTTTAGAAGAGGAAATTTACCATTTGTGTTGGAAACAGTAGCAACGATCTGCTAAGGTTGCAGAGTTTTAGGAGTGTTATCTTCTCCTGTTTGAGTAGAACTTGAGGCAGACATGATAAAACAAAAATGTTAGTTATAAGAAAAATTGATTCTTCTTGTACAGAGACTCTCCCAGGCCCTCATACCACTTGTTGGGTCCACCAGATGTGGATCTTGCAGCCTGTCAGGAACGGTGAACGACTTCTGTAATCACAAGTCTATTCACAGAGAGACTCTATACACAATATAAGTGCGGAATACAAATACTATAAAGAAGAACAGAATAACTATAAAGACTTGATCCTTTCTAAGGATTTCTAATATTGATAATGACTAGAATTACGTTTGATGAAGGTGTGTGTAACCCTTCTGCCTAAGGTTCCTTTTATAGTACAAGGAAACCCTAATACATCATTAAACAAAACGTGTAAAACTGATATGCATATCCTTTCCTAACATATCTCATGCATATCCTAACAGAATAATAAATAAATAATAAAGTTTGACTTTAACTAGGACCAGGAGCACGACTTGCTCCTACTACTACTAGGACCAGGAGGAACTACATACCTCCTAGTCTACCTACTACAATTAACTATTCCAATGGTCCTAACACCATACTTATCTACTAATAATATACGGCACCAGTTATGAACTAAATAGATGTGAATTGCTACAACATGCATGCACAACAACAAATAATGAAAAAATTGTTCAGTGCCATTAAATACTAATTTTATACATAGGAATAAAAACTTCACAAACACAAATTTTATTAAGGCTCTTAGAGGCTTACCAGTGTGGCGACAAGATATGTGAGTCAGGGGGTTGGTTGGGGAAAGGGTCGAATGAGTTTGAATTGCAATGGTTCAAGTTTTATAGTAGTAGTAATTAAAATAAGACTGACGGTTGATCCACAAACACTTTATGCCCGTCTATAAATTATTTTATCGATAACAAGTGTGTTAATTAAGGTTCAAAACACAATAGCAATCATACCCTTGAACAAAGGACACGGCATGTCGAATAGATTATAATTAAAAAATAATAATAATAAAATAAATAAAATTGAACTTCGGGCATCTTTCAACCCATTTGACAACCCTTTATGTATGGTCGTTTAACTAAAATATTTAACTTGACCAATTTGAACCGTTCGAGAAAAAACACAACCAAGTCAACTCAATCACAATTGAATGGGTTAAAACTACCAACTGTCACAATTTTGGTGCAATATCTTGTGGAAACGACGCAGAACTGTAAATTTGGCATTTGTCCTAAATCATGATTATATGTAGTTCTTGCATTATTTAGTAATTTAAACATTGGTTTGTATAAACTAAGTAACTCTGCTACACTCATCTTCGGTGAGCTTTAGATGTCACCCAATGGTTAAATGTAAAACTGAAATTTCTGACACGTCCAAAAGTCTAAAGTAGTATGCGAATGCGAATATAATAAAGCATAATAGTACCAAAAATCCTCAAAAAGCGGTTTGGATGCATGTGGCGGCCCGTTCTTCTCTCATATGTTGTTCCAAATGAGATGAATCCCGCACTGGAAGTGCAGTGGAAGGAGAGTCCATAACATCTTGAATTGCACTACTACTGCCATCTTCAATATTGAGCTTATTTGAAAAATCATCATCGTTTATCTCTATAGAACTTCTTCTCCAGTGACGAGACTTTCTGTTAGGAATCTAAGTTTGTTAGATTTCCCTTAGTCGTAGATTTAAACAGAAATCAAGCTGTTAGATATTAACTTGACTGTGTCAAGGTAACAGGCAAGTACCACAAGACTCATGGCGAACTTAGTCGTTGTGAGCAACCACAGAGGAGTCCATGTCAGAGACATTGTCAAGGAAGTTGAAGATTACTTGAAGACATACTCATTGGCTGTGATGGATAACAACCAAGATGTATCAGGGACTCTCTATGGTTGAGTGTTAACAGGGGTGGCAATACGCTGTTAACACTCAGTACACTTTGGACATACCTAATTATTAAGGCGGGAAGACATGCAGCCTAAAGTACGAGGCTATAAAGAAAAGGGAAACTATGTCAGCTCTGTTTCCCTAAAGCGTTGTGACAGACTACCAAGAATAGAAGAGCATCTTGTGACAGATGTCTGGCATTGTCTGTTTAGTGTAGTCACCATCAACTAGCTATCAAAGTCAACCTCGTACCACTATAAATAGGATATGTAGCCTAGAGTTAATGTCGTTCACTTTGTTAGATTTCACACAATAACTCTTTAGAACTTATAGAACAAACAGCTATGCGTGTGTTCTTAAGTTAGTTTTATTTGTCAAAAGTGTACACAACACATTTTCATCAAACTGTATGATCCATAACACTTGTAATACTTGTTATACAATAATAAAGTCTTACGTTTGAAAAGTATTTACTTGTGTTATTTATCTTTCTTAATCGTTTCAAGCTAGGATTAGGGACTTTCAATTGGTATCAGAGCGGTGTTTGATATTAAAACCTTCATAAACATCGTTCTAAGTTTTATAATCAAGATCCACCATGCCTGAAACAAGCACCACACCACCACCACCATCGCTTTTTGGGAACAACACACCACCACCTCCATCTTCACCAAGAATAACCCCCACTCAAAATGAAGATGATCTTCCTCAACTTCTCGACTCAAGAAGAGGATCTCATGTCACAAACGTGCCAGTATTTGATGAAGATGATTTTACAAGTTGGAAAAGTCAATTCCTGGTCTATCTCGATGGACTTGAGCCATTTCTTCTAGAAAATCTAGAAAATGGACCATATGTTCCCATGGCGCTTACATCCATTGATGAGAATCCTCTTCCCAAACCCCTCAAGCAGTGGACACCAGCTGATAGGAAATTGACAAACCAAGATAAACGTCTCAAAAGCATTATAATATCATGTCTTCCAAAACACATCATGAAATCTGTGATTCAATGTCCAACAGCCGAACAAATGTGGACAGATCTTATCCTTGGTCACGAAGGACCTTCTGAGACCAGAGAAACCAAGATTTAGGCACTTAGGCTTTAGTTTAATGCTTTCAAGGCACTTGAAGGTGAAAAGGTACAACAAACATACACAAGGCTGAAGATTCTTCTCAATGACCTTGCGATGAATGAAGTCACCATTGCACAAGTTGAAGTAAACGCCACCTTTGTCAACAGCCTTCCTAGAAAATAGATGAGCATGAATCAGACCCAGAGAGCAAACAACTCGATCAAGAATGACACGCTGGCTCAGCTGTATGGAAAATACAATTATGAAGAAGGGCTGATTGATACCATATACAAATCTAAGTCTGAAAGATTGGTAGTTCAGGGAGCAACATCCAAATCCTTGATTTCTACCTCACATTCTCATGACAGCGACAGTGATGTTGAAGAAGACACTCGTAGCAGCCAAGAATTCATGACAAACCTTAATGCTGAATTTCATGAAAGAGCTTTACTAGCTAATCAAATAAGATTCTACAAAAGATCAGGGAGAGTAGGATCAGCTAGTAAACAATCTAACAAATCAAAAGAGACTTGCTTTGCCAGTGGAAAACTTGGACATTTTCAGTGTCCATGCACAAAAACATCCTCACCATCTTATCCTTCATCATTCAAACCTTACAAGTTCAAATCACAACAAAATAACTCATCTCACCAATCTAATTCCTCTGATAATGAGACAAAAACAAATACAAGGCACTAAAGGTTGATTTGGAACAGATGAATTTGAAGCTAGAAGCTTTGTCTAAGAAGAAAGGAGGTGATAAAAAGACAGATAAAGGGTTGGTAGCTGAAGCTTATGATTGGAATGATGAGCCGCTGACATCTGATGAAGAGGACACTACCAGAGTCAGGGCATTTATGGAGATTGCTGAGGATGAACCAGCTGTTGGAAAAAGAGATGCTAGATCAGGACAATGGGTTGACATCATAATGAAAAAGGTACACAGGCTTATCTCTATATCTGAAAGTGATGAACGTAAAAATGTCCTTGATTATACCATAGTTGATTCACACTTTGTTGAGGAACAAAGAAAGAACCTGTATGATAAATTTCACTCTGTCAAACATGAATTGTTAACTGTTAAGGCTGAATGTGAAACTTTAAAACAGGTTAATTATAAAAAGATAACTCTTCAAAATGAAGTCAATAAACTATCATTAAGAAACAGTGCCTTAAATGATCAAGTAGCTGAACTACACAAAGTTATAGAAAAATGGTTGTGTAGTAGGTTCACTATTAATGGATTACTTGATGATGAACTTCCAGCTGCCATAACTAGGGTTGTAACTGCTAAGAGAAACAAAATCAAAGCCCTTAAAAACCCAAAGAGATTGTTTTCAAATCTACAGAGACTATATATTCGTCTTACCCACTCTTATCAAATGTCCATGTCTCTGAAGATGTAATTAAAAGCACTATACCTTTACCGTATTTGCTTAAACTCTCTGGAGTTGAACCCAGCAGCTCTTCTAGAGGATCTAAGGCTGAACCCAAACCAAATGTTGAGACACCACCAGCTAAGATTTTTGTTGTGCCTGCAAAACAACATGTTAAGCAAAATGTTTATAAGCCTGTCTCAACAAACAATGTGAACAAAGTTGAATCCTCAACTAAAGAACGCCTGTTGTCTTTAATTAAAGAAGTAGAGCTCTTAAAAGAACATATTAAGCCTTTCGTTGAATGCTCTACTTCCTCTGAACCTAAGTCAATTCTAGGCGAACCCATAGCTGAAAAGTTAGTCAAACCCTACTATAATGTGCGTAAGAATTCTCATCACATGACCATAGATCATGATGAACAAATGGCTGTAAAGAAATCTCAAGCACCTTTTAGGGGCAGACCACATGCTATTAGGAGACCATCAAGTACTTACAGACCTTACCCTCCCTGCAAATATTGTGGATTTACAGACCATCACTCAGATGAGTGCAGTTACTTTCCAGGATGTGACATCTGTAGACGATACACCCATGACACAGCCAATTGTCCTTCACACCGTCACAAGTTCTATAGGAACTCAAGAGTTGCTAATCAGCAATTCAGGGAACCCACTAGAAAGTGGGTTCACCATAGGAACTAATCTGTTTCTATATATTTGTGCACAAACATCTCAAGGAATCGGTCTGGTATCTAGATAGTGGCTGTTCTAGACACATGACAGAAGTTCAACAATACCTACACAGATATTCAAAAGAGCCAGGTCCTAAAGTAGTGTTTGGGGATAACTCTTTTGGCGACACAGAGGGATATGGCTTAGTTAACTGCAATGGAATAACCTTCCACAAGGGTTGCATATGTGAATGGTCTTAAGCACAATCTCATCAGCATCAGCCAATTGTGTGATGCTGACTACAAGGTTTTGTTCACTAAGACTCAAGGAACCATATTCAACAAAAACAATGATGTAGTGTTAATTGCACCACGAAGAAGAGATGTGTACGTCATCAATATGGCCTCTTGCTTAGAAGACAGCTCAAATAGTTTTCTTGCTAAAGCCTTTGAAAGTGTCAATTGGCTGTGGCACAAAAGACTCTCTCATCTCAACTTCAAGAAAATCAACAAGCTAGCCACTCAAAAATTGGTTGCTGGTATACCACCTATGACTTTCACAAAAGACAATACATGTTCAGCTTGTGTTAAGGGAAAGCACCACAGGTCATCCTTTAAGACCAGACAATCTTTCTCCATTAACAAGTGCTTACATCTCCTTCACATGGATTTGTTTGGACCTGTTAAACCACAGACCATCAATCACAACAAATATACCTTGGTCATTGTTGATGAATACTCAAGGTACACATGGGTTTTCTTCCTCAAAAGGAAAAGTGATGCAGCTGATGCCATCCTGTCCTTCATCAGCCAGGTTGAAAACATGAATGAAGTTAGAGTAAAAGCTCTAAGAAGTGATAATGGGACGGAATTCAAGAATCAAAAACTTGAAGCTTTTTGTGATGAAAAGGGAATATCACGAAACTTTTCTTCAGCTGGTACTCCTAAAAAATGGAGTAGCTGAAAGAAGAAATAGAACACTGATTGAAGTAGCTAGAACCATGCTAAATGGTGCAGCTTTACGAAAGCAATTTTGGGGAGAAGCTGCCCACACTACCTGCTATACTCAAAATAGATCAATCATTGTTAAAAGACATGGAAAAACCTCTTATGAAGTTTTTAGAAAAAGAGCACCAGATGTCAGCTACTTCCATGTCTTTGGTTGCCCTGTGTTCATTTATAACTACAGGGATCAACTTAGAAAGTTTGACGAAAAAGCTGATGATGGTTTCTTCTTAGGATACTCCTCAACAGCCAAAGCATTTAGAGTATTCAACACAAGAAGACAGGAACTAGAAGAAACCTTTCATGTCACATTCAATGAAGATGATGACGTGCTACAAAGAACATGAACAGAAGGTGATGAAATTGATTTCAACGAAAATAGGTCTTTCCCAACTGATGAGTTCTCTGAACCAAGACATGTCTTTCATCATCATTCACACACAGATACTCTTATTCCATATGTTCCTGCATTCGATCCGCTGTCAACTCACAACATAGATGTTCCTTCCACTCAAGTGTTAATTGAGAAGAACGTAAGCCTTCCACAAGCCCTTGTTCAACCTCAACTGAAGATGACTCACCTGTAACTCATAATCAAGAAGATTATCCTGTTGCCTATGAATCATCACCTTTTGAAATAGCTGATGTTGACACATACACAAAGGTTGTTTTTGAAGAGAATCCTCCTACTCAGCAAGATGAAACTCAAGTTGTACTCTCATCCTCCATACCTGTTCCTGTCTATGATTCCACCGCTCCTCAAATCAAATGGTCAAGAGATCAACACATTCTTCTTGTCAACATTATTTGTGAACAAAATGCTAGGGTCACAACTAGACAGAGAATTCATGACTCAGAATCAGCCTCAGTAATGAATGTCTGTTTGCTGAATTTCTATAACAAATTGAACCAAAGCTTGTTGTTGAAGCCCTTGTTGAAGAAGGTTGGGTAGCTGCAATGCAGGAAGAGATCAATCAGTTTAAAAGAAACAACGTATAGACTCAAGTGCCAGCTCCACCTGGTAAGAACATCACTGGCACTAGATGGATTTATCAAAACAAGATGGATGAGATTGGAAACATCATAAGGAACAAGGCAAGGTTAGTTGCACATGGTTATACACAGGCTGAAGGGATTGACTTTGATGAAACATTTGCACAGGTAGCAAGACTTGAAGCTATTAGAATCTTCCTTGCTTACGCTGCATATATGAACTTCACTGTGTATCAAATGGATGTTAAAAGTGCCTTCCTCAATGGAGATTTGGCTGAGGAAGTGTATGTTCAACAACCTGAAGGATTCGAGAATAGCCAGTTTTCCAATCATGTGTACAGGCTACACAAAGCCATGTATGGGCTGAAACAAGCTCCAAGGGCATGGTATGAAACACTGTCTACTTTTTAACAGATAATAAATTTGTCAGGGGTTCCATTGATAAAACACTTTTTACCTTCAAGGATAAAAGTGATTTCATCATTGTATAAATTTATGTGGATGATATCATCTTTGGGTCAACAAATATTAATCTTAGTAAACGATTTGCTAAATTAATGACAAATAAATATGAGATGAGTATGATGGTGAATCAACTTACTTTTTGGGTTTTCAAATTAAACAATGTCCTAAAGGAATTTCTATTTGTCAAGAAAAGTATATTAAAGATTTACTTAAAAAATATGAATTGGCTGATTGTGCATCAATGAAATGCCCCATGCTTCCACCCAATAACTTGGGACCTAATGAGTCAGGAGTCTCTATTAATGAGACTATGTATAGAGGCATGATTGGGTCACTCATGTATCTCACTGCCAGTCGCCCTGATATCCAGTTCTCCATATGTCTCTGTGCAAGGTACCAAGCTAACCCAAAGGAATCTCATCTAGTGGCTGTTAAGAAAATTCTCAGGTACCTCAAAGGAACAACCTCTCTAGGTCTGTGGTATCCCAAAGAATCAAGCTTTGATCTCAAGGCCTACTCAGATTCAGACTACGCTAGATGCTGCATTGACATGAAAAGTACCTCAAGGAGCTGTCAAATCCTAGGAGGAAAGTTGGTAGGATGGAGTGCAAAGAAGCAAAACTCTATGGCATTGTCATCAGCTGAAGCTGAATATGTTACAGCTGCCAGTTGTTGTGCACAAGTACTTTGGATGAAGAGTCAATTAGCTGACTATGAGATTCTATATGACAAAGTACCAATCTTCTGTGACAATACCAGTGCCATTGCTATCTCAAACAACCTTGTGCTTCACTCTCGAACCAAGCACATAGATATCAGGTATCACTTTATTAGGGATCACATAATAAAGGGAGATATTGAGCTGCATTTTGTTCCCACCAAGATGCAACTAGCTGATATTTTTACCAAGCCTTTGGCTGAACCTTTGTTCAACAGGCTAGTTGCTGAGCTGGGTATGCTTAACATCTCAAAGCCTGTGGCTGATATTTAATGTGAGTCATTAAAGTTTGAGTAGATATTAAATGTTTTTCACATGAAACTAGGTAGTTACTTTCCAAGTAAATGCTAAAAACATTCTCAATATTTAATTCGTACTTTTTTTTATAAACGAGGAGAAAAATAGTTTTGAAAGTCCAAGGGACCTACTTGTGTGCAGTCCTTTTCCCACTACGCATTTAATGCTGTTAAATAACTTTTTCAATATTTGAATATATATATATATATATATATATATATATATATATATATATATATATATATATATATATTATCTCAAGGTTTTTCACCTAACACTTTCATCATTATTCACAAATTGTATCTCTCTCTCTAAACCTCTCTCTAAAACCCTCTCAACATCTTCGTCTTTTCAATCCTTGCATCAATGGTGTTTCCAGTACCAAAGGCATCAAACGTATCATTTGAGATCAATGAAAGAATCTTGGCTTCGAACAACTCCATAGGATGGCTCAAAGCTCCTAATGATTCTTACCTATATCTGGTGAACTTTATGAAGAACTGCGATGTTGGCGAAGCATTCACCAGATCTCCATCCGTCTTCTACCAAGAATACCTTAGGGAATTCTGGTACTCTGCTGAAGTACTTGATGATAACACCATTTCTTTCAACCTTTCTTGCAATGAACACCCTTTTGCCTTCTCTATTGATGATTTCTCTTCCTTGGCTGGGCTTCGACATGGATACGAATGCTTAAAGACTATTGATAAAAAGGCTATTAAGGATGCCCTTGCCACACTTTACCCTGTGTCTGACACTCACCCAGCCCTTACACCAGCTGAAGTTGTTCTTAAATCTCCATTTAAGATCAAGTTCTTTCCTCCTATGTGGAAGGTGCTGTTTACACATATTGACAAGTCCTTGGGAGGAATACAGGGCTCTCAAGATCATATGTCTTTTAATCATCAGACTGTTGCATATGGGCTGATATGGGGTACATATATCGATGTAGGAAGTATTCTTTTCTCCAAACTTGTGGAAAAGCTGAAGGGAACCAATCAATCAAGGGAGAAGAATATCTGCTATGTTCGCTTTCTTTCTCTAATCTTCTAAAGTCTTCTTGGTGATCGCTATAACAACCCTGAGCTCACAACTATGAAGCCATACCATATCACAAGGGCTATCTACAAAGTGATTAGACCAAATGATGTGTCATCGACTGCCCACATGAAGAATGTTGCTGCAAAACAACCATCTGTTGTTAAGTCTTTGATCCCTTCCTCTGAGAAGGTGATTATAGCTAGTGTGTCAAGAAAGTCTACGTCTTTAACCTTTGGGCAACACATTACGTTGTCCAAAGCAACAACTGGCCTACAGTCTAAGAAGAAGTCAAACCCCACTTCTTCCAAAACCCAAAATGTCATTAAGGCCAGGGTAAAGAAATTGGTAACCATCCCAACTCCCTCTATTCCAAGAACGTTTGTGGACACAGAGACTTTAGCTAAACAGCAACATGAGTCTAGTGTCTCTAATTCAGTAGAGACAACAGGAAACCAGCCTAACTTCGCTGATATCTCACAGGTAATCATTTTATCATTTTTAGAGGTACACAAGCAGCCACTCTCAAATGTTTGTAGGTGAGAATGGTGAAGTTAGGGTTATCCTCGACCCATAGGAGTCTTTGTATGCACTTAGAAATCTTTTAAGACTTCTGTACACCCTATCATTGCACCAGGGAGTGATTCATTTGTGTTTATAAAGCACCCCGATGACCCTGCACCCTCTAGACAGTATACAGGCAAACAATAACCTGTATACATATATGTCTCGACCTAGAGTAGCTATACTTCAAACAGCCTCTAGGTTCCCTCAGAAAAAGAATCCCAAAAGTTTAACTTTTAGGGGGAGCTGAATAATCATCCTCAGCTTTCCTAGGGACAGCGTAAAATGACGATCTTAAACTACATCTTTTTCACAAATAAAAGAATCCCAAAGGATTTATCCTTTCAGGGGGAGCTGAATCATCACCCTCAGCTTTCCTAGGGGCATCGTAACAGGCGATCTTAACCCAAATATGTTTCACAGATAAAAGAGTCCCAAAGGATTTATCCTTTTGGGGGGGGGGGGGGCTGAATAATCACACTACGCTTTCCTAGGGGCAGTGAATGGCGACTATTAACCTCATTATTTTCACACTTAAAAGAATCCCAAGGATTTATCCTTTGGAGTGGTTGAATAATCATCCTCAACCTCTCTGGGACAGCGTACTGGCGACCATTCCCCTTATCTATTTCCCTGTTACTAACTCACACAAATTGTAGGCTAATGTTGAACATCAAACTGTAGACTCTCATACTATAGCAGGAGCTGATAATGTTATTCAGGAACAACCAAAAGAAGATGAGCTTATGCTTGATGTTGAGGATGATGTCTTAGCTCTCATTGAAAGCTTCTCTGAGCATGAATCAATGCCTGATGATGAGATTCTCCCTGATTGGATGATTGAAGAAGAGGATGATGAACAGCCTCCTCTGTCACCTCCCAAGAACACAGCTGAGTCTACACCAGCTGATACCATCACTCCACCTCCCAAGGAAGCTGCTGTAACACCAAATTATGTTGTATCTGTCACTACTGAACTTCCAAAGGCTGAGTATGATCCAACAGCTGAATTTCTACTGTTTGATCATCCACAGCATCTCAACTTTGACATCTTACCAAGGGAGGATGACTATGCACAACAAAGCCTGAATATTCAACCTTGCAGCCTTACCATCACCCAGCTAATATTGAACGTCTGTCACGCAAATTGGATCGTGTTAGTTCTGAGATGAAGTCATTTACATCAAATTTCCAAAATATCATTACACAGGCGGTCAAGGATGCTATCATAGAGCATATCAAGGATGACACACGTAAGGGAGTTTCTTAGGGACTTAGCCATCTATCCACTAGAATCAAAGATGGTATTACCACATAGGTCCCTAATACGCTATCATCCCATGAGCTGGTCATGCACAAGGAGTTTGAAGTTGTGTATAGAGGACAAAAACATCACACAAACTTCTTGGCTAGACATGTTGATAGGTCTGTCAACAGGAACTACAACAGCCTCCTCCGAATTTCTAGAGGTTCAAGAAACAGGCAAAGACAAATGGATACATCTATTGAGCAAGTTGCTAAGTATATTCAATCACGTTCAGCCAAACGTCTAGAGCGACAAGCTAAACGTAAGGGGGAGAATGTTAATTTACTTAAACTTGAACCCATCAATGCCAGCACAAGTTCAGCTGATAACACCATCTCTACACCCATCCCTGTCCAAGTCATCACACCTGTTGTTATACCTGATGATGATGCAACTAAGGGGGAGCAACAACCCAATGAAGGAGCTGATACATCAAAATCCCTGTCTATGGTTAACACCGAGGAGACTGTGGACAATGATGAACCAGCTGCTAAGAGACTCAAGTTTGATGTTAGCTCTCTTCCAAAGGCTGTACAAACCCAAGCTCAGATGACATTCCTAAAAAATGCTGAAGAGCTGAAGAAAGCAAATGAATCATCCTCTGTCTCGAAGAAAGGAAAAGAAATAGTGTTGGAAATACGTTTTTACGTATTTAGAAAGGATCAGTCACTCCAACGATATATACGTAGATTGGGCTCGTGATCTAGTTATGTAAGTATAACTCATAAAGCCCACATGTAGGGTGGGCTATATATACCATTCCTAGCATGTTAGGAAGGGTAGTTGTTAATTCTCATTTCATTAATCTAATATCACTTTCTCTCTCTAACTCTCCTTTCCTCTAATTTCTCTCTCGAGTTCATCTCAAGATCTTCATCTACCCCTCTCTCTTTTAGATCATAACAACACTTGTACAATCCTAAGAAAACGTGGACCTACAATTGGTATCAGAGCCATGGTTGATTGATTGTTCTTGTGTTTGTTTTGATTGATTTTGGTGGGTTTTGATTTAATTAATCTCAAATCTTGAAATTTTTTTGTGATTTTATGGTTTAAAGTTGTAAACAAATCATTGGGTTTAATTATTTTGGTAGAAATCTCAAAATATTTTGGTGTTTTTGGGGTACTTTTTCGGTTACGGGATTGTTTTTATTGTTCGATCTAAGATTGTTGAGTTTCAAGAATATTTTTTGGACTTTAGTGATTATCCGAAGAACAGATTTCGCAAAAGGGTTTAGTTTCCCGAACTTGTGCCAATTATCCGAAGATCTAACTTATTCAGAAGAAGTCCAATATTCCGAAATCGTCATTAATCCGAAGATCTCATTTATTCCGAATATTATTATTCCGAAACTTGTCCACTTAATCCGAAGAATTCACAGTATCTCCATTTTATCCGAAGAAGTCATACAATTGTATCCGAAGAATTCGTTTTTTCCGAAAATCAAAACTTCATTAGTTTATCCGAAGATCCATACTTCTTGACTTATTTGTAAGATTTTTATCTGAAGAAATTTTATCCGAAAAAGTGTCGTTTTTATCCGAAGCAGTGTAATTTATCCGAAGAATTTGTTATGTATCCGAAGAATACATATTTGGTTGACGCGACTCGAACCCACTCCTCGAAAACCAAATACGAACTGACCAAGCCTAGACTCCAACACCTAAACCAACACAGACTCGAACACCAAAATACCTTCGTCTCAAAATCAGACTCAACCAAAACTCAACAGATTTCACAAAATCTCTCGACTCAACTCCAACAGAAACAACATATCACACACTCAACCAAAAACAGTCTCAAAAACACCCTCAAAACACCTCGACTCGACCCAACAAACACAACACCCTCGAATCGAAAAACCTTTTTCAAGACTCGAAATCCAAATCCTTTTTCAAATCCAAATCTTTTATTCAAGATTTGAAAAACCTTGACTGACTCAAACTCCTCAAACAACACTAAAAACCCACACCCGACACTCACTTAGACTCAAAATCAAAACAAAAACAAGACTCTACTTCGACTCGACAAAATCTACTCAATACTCGACTCGAAAACAACACAGACACGACACATCACACCAGACTCGACTCGACTAAACACAAACACATCCCAAGGACTCAACACCCTCACTGTTACAACAACACTCCATTTTTTTAAAAAACCCGACTCTATTCCCACATCAACCGAAACCTCTCACGACGCGACTCACGATTCGAACCCATAAAAACAGAAAGATCTCCGTCCACACCATCATCGATCAAACACATGAAACAAAAAATATACCTACCTGAGACCTCCTCGTTGAGATTTGAAGTTCAATCTCGCTTATGTCATCATTTGATCTTGTTATTCGTGTTTATGATAGTGGATACTAGGTTTTTGATATTGTTATTCGCTTCTGTCCTCATTAATAAGATGGGAGCAGATTGATAGGTTTTTTATATTGGTAACATCGGATTGATAGGTTTTTCTTTTCTGTTGATTGGGTGTGGGTATGAGCAGATGAGTTTTTTTTGTTAAAAGACGGAGAAAACAAGAAAGATTTGGGTGACTGAGATTTGTATGTGTGGGAGTCAAAGGTGAGGCATTTGGGTTGATAAGTTCTTTTGAGACTTAAGATTGGATGAAGGAAATCTGAGTTTCAGAATAAGTAGGGGCGGAGGAAAATATGTGGTGAGATAAACTTGGGTGTTTCGAGGCTGGTGAGGAAAATATGTGGTGAGGAAAATATGTGCGCGGATGAAACAAAGTTTTGATTTGTTGAGATTAGGTTATGGGGAAGTCTGAGTATTAAAGGGTATTAATACTACATTTATCACCTACACGTTTTGTGTCTTTTTGTTTTTCTTGGACGCGTGTGATCATTTAATTCCATCTTGACACGTACTTAATATCTGATTTTATTTTGATATTAATATTTTCGAGTGTGGATATTTATTGGGTTCAGATATTTTTATTATTACTTTCTTCAAAGTAAATGGGGTATTGAAATAATTTACGGGTATTGTTATTGGAAGAACTCGGGTAAATTTTTATTTTTCAAACGAAAGTGCTTAAACGACAACGCAATCTCTCGGTTTTACAAAGAGTTGAACTTCAGACAAATTTAGAGGATTTCAAGCATCGTTTTATATCACCAATCAAGGTTTTTCCAAGAACTTTTACGATTTCTTCGTTGGTTTCTAAAATCCCGTGAATTCAATTTTTCGGTTTCTTCACGAATTATAAAATCCCAAAAACAACCACAATCACAATTATCTTTCATCGACATTCAATGGAATCGTTGAATTCAACATTTCAAGAGGGAGACCTGTATCCAATGCAAGACAAAGTTAGAGAAAGTGGCATCATTTCATTTCGACTACTTCAGTCTCATCTTGTGAACATTTCACGGATTCAAGGAAGGAGCGAATTTGTGACACTCTTTGGTTAAGATTGTCATATATTCATGGAATCGATGTTCATCATCTTGAACCAACTAACAGAGAAACTCCACAATGAAGACTTTAATCAATCTGCATCGGTACTTGCATATAAGGCTCTTGTGACACAACTCACGCCTTTCCTCCAATTCAATATCGTCAAGTCTGAAAGTTCAGTGATTTGCCAATCATTTCTTCGAGATACACATACCGACCTTCGAGATTTCCGTGGTACAATTTTGAAACTCATGACATCGGTCTCGTCTTCGATTTATGAAAGATCCCGACTTCAGCAAGCGTATGGTAATGGAGTGCAAGAATCTACGATGCAAGAGGAAAATGGTCATACGATTGACGAGTTGGTGGCTGCTAAAGATTACAAGGACATGGAATCAATAGTTAAGCATGACATCAGCAACACGTCAGGGAATGTTACAGACATCTCTTATGATGACACCATACCCGTTTATGACGAAGAGCCTACAAATATGGTACAATGTAATGTTGTATATGATGTCTATGCCGATGAACTACCGCATGTTGAGCATTCCGAACCTATTTATGACAAACATGGGATGGAAAAGGGTGATAATTTTACCACTTAGATTCATCCAATTTGCGTCATAATGGGGAAGAGATTGTTCAGAATGTTATAGTACATCATGATAAATGCCTTATGACTGCTTCATTAACTGCTTCTGATTCAAAGGTTAAAGAGCTCGAAATGATCGTAGCTCAGCAATCAAAAGATCTTGAGGATGCCAAACTAGAATTTTCTAAGAGAACTGACAAGTTTGAAACATATTTTGAAAAACTTGAAAAATCAAACGTTGTTCTTGAACGAAAATTGGATCAAAAAGTTCTAGATTCTAAAGTTGAAAAGGATAATCTTTTGAAACAAATTAAGTTGCTAGAATCTAAGTTGGCATCCCAAGATGAATTGCTCAAAGAGAATGAGACTTTAAAGGCTCAAGTTCAGGAAAAGGTCTTTGCTATAGCTACGTTGAAAAATGAATTGAGAAAAACTAAAGGATCTAGTGTGGACACTAAGCTTGGAAAACCATCAATCTTGGGGAAACCGGCTACAAATCGGTCCGTTAGACAACCGACTGCATTTAGATCCGAGCGACCTCAATCCTAGAGACCGCGGTTTGCCTCCCAAGTTGATATGGTTCATATTTCTAGAACAATCACTCCACCAATTAGGCCAAATGTGACTAAATCAGCTTTAGCAAGACCTAATCACATGATTGCCTATAGTTTCTCTACAAATACAGAGAACATGTCTAGAACTAGTTCAAATGACGTTCGCCATAAACTTGGTCTGAGGGAAGATACGTAAAAGACACAAGTAAGAGATAGGAATTTAAAACCTAGTCAGATGCCTTCTAGATTACCCAATACTGCTAATCGTAGCATGTCATATCCTAGGAGCATCAATCAATCATCTAGGAATTCTAGATCTTACTCGGACATTAAATATGCTACTTGTAAAACATGTAGGAAATGTGTCTTTAAAGCCAATCATGATTCTTGTGTCAAGAAATTACTTAATGAGGAGAACTCCCGTGCTAGACTTAAATCCCAGTGGTTAGCTAAAATCAAACCCATTGGTAAAGTTTGGCGACCCACGGGTAGAACTTTCACTGTTGTAGGAAACGAGTGCCCTTTAACTAGGATAGTCTCCGATTCTACTAAGACTACTAGGGAGGAAATTGAAAAGGATGATACATCACTTAAGCCTGAACTTAAGGTTTTCTATAAAAGGAAACGTTTGCTAGCTAAGAAAAGTGAATCATCTCCTCAGGTCACCTCTGGCACAAGAAAAGAAAACTGTGAATCCCCACAGGGTTCTAAGATAGATATCGCTAACCCATATAAAAGCATATAAACTTCAATTGAGAATGTAGGTACCAAAGTCAAGGATCAACAAAAACAAACCGGTCCGATCTTTGTACACCGTTCAACTAAGGACACTCTCAGAGTTTGGTTACTGATATAACACCTCCAATTTACATTGTGCAACAGAAATACACAATTGGGTGTTATTCACAAACTTCATTTCACAAACTCTTCATACGACCTAAAAACAGTATATTTTGGAATAAATAAGGAAATAATTTAAATCAGTGTCTAAAACCTTCAATCCTAAGTAAAATCAGTTTAAAAATATATCAGAGTAGCGTACAGGTTCCCCTAGGATCTTAACAAAACGACAAGCCTTTTACCAAAATACTTGACCAAATACTATATGTTTATGACAAACGGGAAAGAAATATGTTTTAGACCAAATTACTACAAAAGTAATCCCGTAATCCTTCTCCAGTAAGCTCCGTAATTCATCAACTTCAAGTACCTGAAATACATGCTTAAAATCATCAACACAAAGGTTGAGCAAGTCTATAGGTTTAATAAAACATAGTTGAACATATCGTAAAAATCATTCACAATTGTTTAATAGCATTTTGGCCATACAATCTATTAATCAGGCATTTCATCTTATAGAAATAGCTAATGAATTATATTAAGCTCATGACACCGACCCCTTAACTTAGTCACCCACGCCAAATGCCAGCATGACTATAAGAATTCCAGTGCCCCTACTAGGGTATCAATTGCAAGAATACCAATTCTCATTCTCGTAAAATTATCCTTCCCATAGGTTACTCAGCGTAAAGCCCTGGTCTCAGATAGGGTTGTCAGCCCAATAGTACTATCATTAGAATAAGCGGCTATTCCCTGTTGATCCCAAAGTCAGATCTTAAACCTTAATAGCTTGTTTAAGGGTTGTGATAGAAAGAAAGAATTCAATCTAACACTAGAGAAACTTTGCAAAGCAAAATAACTAAACAAGATGCGGAATATAATGTTTAGCACAAGAACAATATGATTGAAACGTTGAACTTTAATATATCAAAGATATACGAATACCCTAAAATGGTATTAGGGTTTACAAAACCTTAAAGTATGATAATGAAAGACAATAGAGAAAAGACACACATTGCATGCTGACCTAGTGAGTCCTTTTATAGCCACAAGGACTCACGTACAAGATCACTACTAACAAACTTGGAAAGTATTAAGGAATAATAACTGAAACGCGTAAAAATCTATTCCATGTTTATCTCTGACAGCAGGGCCTTTGACTTCAGCAGGGGAACCAATCCCCCTGCCTTTGTTATTTAGCAGGGGGAACTTACTCTAGCAGGGGTATGGATAATCAACTAGCAGGGGTAATAAGTAAGCATAGATTTATTCCCAACAATCCTCCCCGAAACTTGTGCTTTCCCCTAAAGACAAGTTTCTGAATAAATACTAGTTGATGAGGATGCTTACAAACTTTCTGGCCAAATCTGACTATGAATCATTCTTACCAGATCATAAGCAACATGCGTTTTAGCATCTACAATTAAGTTAGCCTGTGCTAGTTTCTTCAAGGTCTCCTGAGAGAAGGGATAATACCTATGATTGATCAAGTACACACTTACTCCTTCCATCACTACCTCATAGACCCTAGAATTGGTAAACAGCTTCCAATACAACAAATCTCCTTTATTCACTGCATCAAATATAGGATCAAATAACTCATGCTCATACATCCTATGCATGCACTCCCAGATTACCCAATCCTTCTCCACACCATCCATGGTAGGAGGTTTTGCAGCAAACGTTTTCTTCAAAATTTTCCATAGATCTTCTAAGTCTTCACTATCCAAAGTCTGAAACATGACATCTAGACTTAGAAATGTCTGTGCTGTATTGTCAGCTCTTGTAAGCTTCCACCAAGTCCCCCTTGTTCATAAACAACATACTCTATGATAGCAAACTTCTTTCCAAGTTCACTAGGTGAAATATCATCATTTTCCTGCAGAATCATCTGTTTATCAATTTCATCATTTGAAGGCCGTTGAGACTCCTTAGTAACTGTGCCAACTTTCTCCATTCTCTTGAGTCTTTTGGCTGCTCTGTGTACATTAAGTACAGACTTCTCAATTTCTGGAAAACTTTCACTTGCTTGATGTAATGCCCCTGCTTGTGATGATGCACCTGCTTGGGATGATGCACCTGCTTGTGTAGTTTCCAAAGTTGTTCCTCCAGCTTTTCTTTTCTTAGATTCCCTAGCTTTCTGCAGCATTTCACTTTGTCTCCTAAGATACTCAGCTTCCTCAGGAGAGTTGATAGTCATCCAATCCTCCACATCATACAATCTTAGGACTGGTATGACTGCTCTTTTTATGGCTTCAAAACTCATATCTCTGAAGTCACCATCCTTCCACTTCCTATGTCTCTTAAGAAAAACTTTGTAGTGTTCAAGTTGCCCTTTCTCTGAAGTCAAATACTTCTCTCTCTGAATTTGATTTGCCCTTCTTTCCAGATACTCAGTTTGATATTTGTAAACAAGGCAAGTCAACTCATACCTGTCTTCCAAAGGAGCATTTATTAACTCCTTCTCCCATTGATCAAGAAATTCTCCAACATGAGGTACCCTGTCATCTAGATCTCTATGCATAATCTCAACCTGCTTGAGCATATCTTTGGGCCTCATCTTTTGCATTCTTTGGTCCTGCATATCCATCTCCTCTTGTTGTAGCCTGAGAGCTACTTGTGCATCATGTGCTTCTTGAGCCCTTTGCTGTTCAGGGGTTAGATGCTTGTATTTTCTCTTGGGCTGTTCCACCATGATTCCTTTTCCTTTGTCTTTTGGATCCACTGCTGGTGCTGGTTTCACTTTAGATGCAGGTTCTTTGATTGTAATCCCCTTCTGAGCTGGTTGCTTTCTGTTCTTTCTAACAAAAGTTTGAGTAATATTCTTTGCAGGGGAACGACTTACATCAGTGGGATCAGCAACAACAGGGGAAACTTTTGAAGTAGGGGCTTCTTCTTGATTGCCCATGGTGAGCAATGTTTGAGAAATTTCTTTGGTTGCACTCCCCTTGTCACTTCCCTTATCAGCACTTCCTTTCTCCATCCCTTTCTCAGCACTTGCTATCTTTCCATGTACACCACCAGGATATGAATAGTACCGAGTAGACTCTTCTGTATTTGGAACTTCCTCCCCTTTGGAAGCATCCTCATCTGTTGATATAATAAGTCTGGGATTTCTCCTCCCCTAAAGAGTAGCAAGTCTGGTTTCCAAGTTATTGATAACCAGGCCTTGATTTTTGACATCTTGTACCAGTTGTGCATTCTGCCTTTTCAGACTCATACACATTTTCGTCAATTCCAAATTAGTCAAAGGTTTCATGCTGCTCTCAATCCTAGAAGGGGATTTCTCCCCTTTTTTGATATCATGGAGTGAGGGAGAGGACTTACTGATGGTGTCACTGTCCTGCTCACCCCTTGAGGATGAGACAGTAGTAGCAGCCAAACCCTCAGGTTGCTCCAAACCCTTGGAGACTCTCCTCTCTGCTGCTTGTGAAAATTCACCAGGCAAGGGAGACCTGGCAAACTTGGATTTAGATCGCCTTTCATGTTGTGGATCAGTAGGGGGTAAAGGACTAGCAGGGTGTAGGTTCTTGGCAGGGGAATCAGAAGGTTGGTGTTTAGCTGTTGGATTCTTGGCTTCTTCCCGTCTGATTTGGTTCATCATAATTGAAGTGAGTGGAATGGACCTGCCAGAAAACTGTGGTGATGGTGCAAGAAGTGTTGTGAATAGTTTGGTGGTATGTTTGGTTGCTGAAAAATAGTTTTTGTGTTTAATTGGACCATGATCACCCATATTCAGCAGAAGTTCTATAAACCTTGGGTACATACAAAACTTTGAGTTGCTTGAAACATTTTTAACCATTCATTTAAAAATCATTTGAGAAAAACAATACTTCCTCCCTGTTGCAAAGCAGATCAGGGCTGAAGCCATCTCACTACCAAACTCATCGAAAGCAGTGGTTTTTGGTGACAAACATTGTAAAACTGTATGAATCAAATACTTCCAATGAGGGGCAAACTAACCTTTAGCAAACTTACATTTTTGGTTTAAAGTTTGTACCCCAATTTAACAAGACCTACAAAGATTTCAGCCTCAGAAAAGTTGGTTATCCCATCCTCATCATCAAGAAGAAGATTCTCCCTGATGGAGGCAAGTGTAATCACCTTGGGATGACCATCGACAGTGCTTTGAGTTGTAACCTCTCCATTCACTGTTTTGGTCATGGATTTAGACCAGAACTGCTGAATGTGTGAGGTATAGATTCTAGGGTTGATGAGAAGGGCCACTCTAAAGTACGAGGACTTTAGAAAGGCCACAACATCAGCAAACTCTGCTGGTTCATCATGTAACAAAGCGATTTGGTTATGATTAGCAGAAATTTTTAGAGTCATGATAAAGTTTGAAAATAGTTTGAAGGTTTATAAAGGTGAGAGGTAGGTGGGATTAAGTCGAGAGAGAGAGAGAGAGAGATGGACCTGTTGGTGAAGGGAATTAAGTTTTTATAGGCGAATTGAAGAGCTGTGATTGGACCTGCAAAAATATCAAAGATAAATCTTGATAAAAAAGTAATTTATTTGAATTAATAAAGAAAAGATTACCAATCAGCGAAGAAAGCTCCTTAAATATCTTTTAAAAACAATAAAATATTCCCGAACCAAAATTTGTGCAAGCAGGCCCAACGGCTATGAACAGGGTAACGGTATTGTCGGTCAATGGTCAAACAGGGGAATGTTATGAAAGCAGGGGAAGCAAAAGATGAAAGCAGGGGAAACTTTCCTAGGGGTATTGGACTAGTCATGGAGAGACCAATGCTAACTAGCTCTGCTCTAATGCACACACTTGTATACACAATATAGATACATAGAAACTCAAGAGTCCTCTATTCAGCAAAGGTCTCAGTACAAAAAGTCAACACATAAGTCACCCTGCACCAGGTTAACCCAAGAAAACATGCATACCCAGTCACCATCCCTACCTTTTCCCTTACTTATGGTCAGTTAGTCTTGGCAATGTGTGCCACACATCTGTACTTGAACAGCAAGCTGTCTTAATAGAGAAATGTAAGCACCCATTACAGTGCCTCAAGGTTTCAGAGTTCTGACAAGCTTTGCAGCAAGTCCTCATCACCCTGAACCCTTACTCACCAATGGATATGATCTAAGATCATATATGAGTATCCTAAGGATACCTTGAGTCCTAAAGGTGGGACCTAACCTCCCCTGAGACATAGAGTATATACTTGATTCACCAATGAGAATAGTATGCACCACATGAAACTCTGCATTGTTAGTCTAAAACCACATATAACCACTTTGAAAAAAAAGAACAAACCTTGTTTAGAGAGAAAATCTCTCTTAACCCCCAGCAGGGGAATCAGTGTTCAAAAGCAGTGGAATAAAAAGTGATGGAAAAATGGACTAACAACTATACAACAACAGCAGTAAAGCACCCTGAATATACATGACATAATAGACATAAATTTTTAGGGAGTAACCATTCCAATACCTGCAACCAGGTACTGAAACCTCCCTACTTCAAAAGCTTTTGTTAAAAGATCAGAAACATTAAGTTCTGTATCAATTTTTTCAGGGACAATCAGTCCTTTCTCAAAACAATCTCTGATAAAGTGATGTCTAATTTCAATATGTTTAGTTTTGCTATGAAAAACAGGGTTCTTAATAATGCAAATTGTGCTGTTGTTGTCAATGAATATCTTGGTTTTAAGAAAGTTATACCCATAATCAAGCAGTTGATTTTGCACCCAAAGTACTTGACCACAGCATGCATCAGCTGCTACATACTCAGCTTCAGTTGTGGATGTGGCCATAATAGTCTGCTTCTTACATCGCCAAGATATAAGTCTGCTTCCCAAAAATTGGCATCCCCCTGTTGTAGACTTCCTATCATTGTTGTCACCAACATAGTCACTATCTGAGTAGGCTATCAACTCAAATGGTGACTCCTTTGGATACCAAAGTCCTAAGGTGGGATGACACTTTAGATACCTAAAAATTCTTTTTACAGCAAATAAGTGACACTCTGTTGGTGACACCTGGTATCTTGCACATAAGCAGACTGCAAACATGATGTCAGGTCTTGAAGCTGTGAGATACATAAGAGACCCAATCATAGACCTGTAGTTCCTGACATCTATAAGCTTTCCAGGACCATCTTTACCCCATGGATGATCCTTGTCCATTGGAGTGGACACCTTCTTTCCATCAGACATGCCAAACTTCTTCACAATCTCAACCACATATTTGTCTTGTGAGATGAATATCCCATCTTTCCGCTGCTGAACTTGTAACTCTAAAAAGAAGTTTAATTCTCCCATGGCACTCATTTGGAATTTATCCTGCATCAGTTTGGCAAACTCTTTGCTAAGCATAGAGTTAGTTGATCCAAAAATGATGTCATCAACATAGACTTGTACTAGCAGAAGGTCACCCTTTTGTTTCTTGATGAACAGGGTCTGATCAATCTTCCCCCTGCTGAATCCATTATCTAAGAGAAATTTAGAGAGAGTACCATACCAGGCCCTGGGAGCTTGGTGAAGTCCATACATAGCCTTTTTCACCTTGTATACTTTATCTGGATGTTCTGGGTCTTCAAACCCTCTTCATAATCAATTCCTTCTTCCTGAGATTGTTCCATACCCATCTCCAAAAGAAACACCATCATTGTCATGCAGGGGCACAAAGTTAGACAGATAAGATTTTTGTCCAGTCATACTTCTTGAGCATCCACTGTCCCAATATGCTCTATCAACCTTTGTCTTCTTTGTCACCTGCAAAAAGAAAAACAAATTAGTTTTTCTTGGGGACCCAAGCCATTACAGACTTGGATCTACCTCGTGTATCAATGTAGGATAGCTTATCAAAAACTAGAGATACACCATTAGATTGAGTACCCCTTTTGGGTACCCAAACCCAACGAGCTGAGGCTTTCACAGTTTTTCCCCATCCACCCATGCTCCTAGAAGGAAAAACTCTGTTAGCAGGGGATGCCCTAGTTTTAGCAGGGGAATCTCTATGCTTAGCAGAGGGAACCCATCTTTTGTTTTGGCCTCTATTCATGTGTTGGTAAGGTCTAGGGCCCGATCTATATGCATTATAAGGTGTTGGATGGTCACAGAAGTGCTGGGCTTGGTGTGAACATCATTCTCCTTTCTAAGTGCAGGAACAACATATTTCTCAGTCACCCTGTTTCTCAAGGCAGGGGCAACATACTTGGCAGGGGAAAAAGATTTTGCCCCTGCATTTAGAAGAATGGTTTTAGGTTGCATATCTGAAACTAGGATTTTTAATCCTTTTAATTACAATTAAATTCGTTTTTCCTCGATTCGACTCGAATTTGATTTCTGGTTTTACGTTTCAACTTTACTTGTTTTTGGTAAAATCTATTGGGTGTTTTTAAAATAACTTGAATCTATTTAATTAAATGAAAACTATTTTAATTACTATTTAAACTATTAAATTTTGAAAATAAACTTTAACTAATTAAAAATTGTAACTAAAAGTAATTTTAACTAATTTGAAAGTAATTTTGAAATAAAAATATTTAAACTAATTTAAATTTAAAAATAAAAGTAAATCTATTTTAAATAAATTGGAAACAAATTTAAAGTAAAAAAATAAATAAATAAAATTATTTTTTTCTTTTTGTATTTTTATAAAAACTGAATAAAAAACGAAATCAATTTTAAAAACTATTTAATTTTAACAAAACTTAACATTAAATTTAACTAATAATAAACTGCCACCCTATTTTTACGCTATATAAATTCAATGCAAGGAAACAAAACTCAAAAAGAGTTCTAGCGCAAGTGGGTGGGACGTTGGATGTTATGCGAGAGGTCCTGGGTTCGAGCCCCAGGACAGACAACTTTTTGATATATTTTTTAAAACTTTTTGGAACTTTGATTTTGGACAAAGTCACCCTCAGACTAATTGAGTCTGAGGAGTGTGCAGTAAAACAAAGAGCAATAACCAAAAAAACAGTAAGCAGATACAAATAAGCCAAGCCAAACAAATAAGCAGTTTACAAGAAAAAGCAAACTATCTAATACTAACAAATAACTAGCGCTCAAATAATTAAAAATAAGCAAATCCACACTAACCGAATTACTAACTAGATAAGCAGAAAAATAAGCTGAATGAAAGTGAATAAGCTAAATATCAAATAAGTATACGAGCAATAAGATGAATCTCAAATAAGCTAATAAGCAGTTTTCTAAAATGCAATTTAAAAAGAAAACAAAATCATCTATCAAAGTACGCAAATCCAAACGGAAAGAACAATAAGCAGTACCTAAATTAAACCAATAAGCAGCTAAACATTCCTAAATAAGCAGATTCCAACAGTAAACTAAAACAAACCAATCGAGTGAACTCAGATTTAACCAATTCGAGCATAAACAAAATACTTAAACTCAAAACACCTCAAAACAAATTAATCAAAGCAGAACTTATCAAAAACAATTTCCAAATAATAAACTAAACAGATTAAGCAGAATCAAATAACTCTAAAACTAATATAGCAGATAAATTAAAATTACAAGAGAATAAAGGACACCTGATGTCGAAACCTCTGAGTAGAAGCGTCGCGCTGAGCGAGCTTAAACCGAAACGAACACCAAATCAACCACCACTGAATCGAACACCAATCGGATGAAACGTCGATATGAACAATAACTATTTTTTATATTTCCTAGTGGGGGAAATATATTACACTTTTCTCTCTCTCTCTCTCTCTCTCTATATATATATATATATATATATATATATATATATATATATATCTTTACATTATATATAAGAGGAGGGAAATGCCACATAAGCATGTTTTAATCCACGTCATCACTTTCTTTTTTTATTTTTTGTAATTTTCGTTTTTTAATTCGTAATTTTTCTAAAAATATGACTACCAAGAATCGAACCTGGGTCTTGACAACTAATACACAATACCTCAACCACCAGACCAGACGAATAGTTGTGATACTAAATGCAAAATTAAAATTCATAAACACATTGAAACATTAAAATTAAAACCACCCAACTGATTTTCAGGGTTGATTACCACAGAATCCATCATATACGTTTTGATATTTACCAAATTAAAGGATTGTTATACTGTTTAGGATATTTACCAAACAGATTAACAGTAATACATGTTATACCGCGTAACATTGAGCACTAATTATCCCCTGTAACTTCAGGGACCCCGTCAATGTTCTCTTACATATCTCCTATGTGCGTAAGTTACCTCATTAGTGGCTGTCGATTTGCTTTCTTTATTGCTTCATTCCTTCATGCGCTTTCTCTACAAGCCGATATACTTGGAGGATTCACTCAAAAAGACAGATCGATTCTCTGAGAGGTATGATACAATTAAATTTTTTAAAACTCAATATTGTTATTGTGTTCGTATAAATAGTGGCTTTTATTTGATAAATGATTTTAGATACATGTTTTTATATGAACAGAATTTGCACAAGTGGTTATTTATTTATATTTATAAATTTTCATCAATTGGGTGTAGTTTATATTTTTAATATTCCATATTTTTAATGTTAAGATTGATAATGCAAAGAAAATAAAGTGGTAAGGAGGAGAGGACTTAGGAGCCTAGAATGATCTATAGTGTTGATGCCAAAAAAAGAGTCTGCAAAGCTTCTAGGAGGTTTACTTGTCAAATTTTCAATGGCAGAACTATAGACAGACAAAGGGTATGAAGTAGACGGAGTAAAGTTTTCAGAGCTGTTTTGATGTCGTTTTAGAGGTATAGATGTCACCACATTTTGTTCCTTTTATTACGGGTATACACAATCGACACCCAATCCTTATTTACATGGGAAAGGCAGTTTCAGGTTAGTATATTTTGGTTTGGAATATTTCATTATGTGCTATTTTCATTATTTGGCGTTCATGATTGTAACGTGGTTATACAACAAAACTATAGCCTTTTTTCTTGTCTTACGTTCAATGAGTTTAAATGAGTTCAAATCAATATGCATAACTCTTATCTAGATGGTGAAAGGAGTTTGGTTAAAGTATATATTCAGAACCATAATCTAAAATGTGATTAGCTAATCGTGAATTGCTAATTGTTGTATTAAAAATATAAAAATAATTAACATGTTCTACTGCAAAGTTCAGTCAAGTTCTACTGCAAATAAAGTTCACAATCAAATTCTGCGAAGTTCACAGCCAAGTCCAGTAACTGATCAGCCTCTTATAATGAATTGCAGAATAAAGATTTCAAATCTACTGCATACGAGTATGAAAGAACATATGTTTGCTACATGTGACCATAAAAGATTTGACCTTTAAAAGTTAGTATTAACCGGATTAACAAAGCTCTTTCCTTACAAACACGAGTCATATAACATCACAGCACACTAAAGTGTATTATAACATTCATGGTAAGATTTTGTCTTACTTAATGTATTTATGTTAGGATATGATGTGAGGTTGAAAGTGTATGAATACAGCGTTCCTCTTACTTTGATGTGCTGCCAGCACTACAGTGATTTTGATAACAACCGTAGGGCTACAATCACTTAAAAGCCGCGTGGTTTGGACTTTGAAGAATATTATTACTGAATATCAATTGGTTCCTTGCTTGGTTTTGCACTGATACTTAACATAATACTAAGTTCAGTGGCTTCAACCATGCGAGCGTAACAGCTCACAGCCAAAATGCCTAGCTGGTAAGGAAACACACAACTGAAGCAACCCCTGACCATGTTACAAACAATATGGCCTTTAGGGTGTAGAGGAGTAGGCATCCAATAAGCTCATTCGCAATACAACAAAGAGTATTAGACTGTGCATATAGTTGTTTATGTATTATAAGCATTGGTTTTTGTTTTTTGATTAAATTACTTACTAAATTGAGTTCTATGGATTTTAATTTGAAGTGCATGACAAGGAGTTAGTTAAATTGAAGTCTGAGACAAGCTTGAAAGGTGGATTCATATTCGTTAGACACAATATAAAGATCAGAATTGGTACATCGATCGTGATTTTACACAGCCTTGGACATTGGTGTGAGGTATGACTCTGAATTCACCATCACAGGAGCGCTTGCTTGTGTGATGTAGTGCATGATTTCTTAGCTTACTGAGTTCATGTTCTGATTATTCATAATCGATGTAGCAGAGGTTGTTGAAACATAGATATTTCCAAATCGAGAAGAGTCACCAGTGCTACTGCCCTAACGATTACCTCTAAATTACAAGTACCCCATAATAAGATACAACATCAGGAAAATAGATATATATGAACGTATAATTGTAACCACAAAGAACACCACGTGACATCTGTTGCTGATGTTCAGTAGTGTTTGAGAAGCTCAAACGGTACTCTTAACTTGGAGGTATGTCGATTCCCATTTCTATTAATTTAATGTTTCCATGTCTTTTTCATTATTTGAGGTAACAAATTTTTACCCATTTAGTTAATTTGGTGTTTCGGCTGCATTTTATTTAAAATCAGTAACTGAAAAGTAGCTAAAAGGATTAAAATACCCGCCTGTGCTTTGCCATTTGTCCCTAAATATTAAGATTGTTACTCTCTATATTGGTTTTATGGGTCTGGCTCGACGCCTTCCTGAAAAGCTAATCACTGATTCGAATTTGGGAGTTAAAAGTAGGGAGTTAGAATACCAAATCCATTGTGTGTTGCAACAAAAATGATTCTAAGTAAAAATTGCCATCATTAAAGGTAGATAGTTTAGTTCGACGAAGATGGTTAGAGGGAGATGAGTTCATAATATCACCAAGGAACAAGTCTCCAACTTAGCTCTCAAAGGAATAACAGCAAGGACACGAATACAATAAATCAATTTGCTCTAATCTTTATAATTCTGGCGTCGGTAGGCCAATAGGAACATAGAAAAAGAATGATCATGAAGATTTATTTTATGACGATAATGATATAATGATGATGACCATGTTAAATACCCGTTCCTGGAAAAGATTATAGTACGAATCTCTTTGCAGAAACGACTTGCCATCCGAGCATTCCTATGCCGATAATGTAGATTTGATAATAATAAATGAAAGTAACCAGTGAACATTTAAGTATTTAACATAAAATTAACTATACAAGATTTCAGTTTCTATAAATAACTATTGTCATCTGCAACCAATTTAACGGTATCCAGGAAAAAAAATTGTTGTTCCAAATATATTCTTAGCATTCTTAGACGTCTATATACTGTTAAAAATGCTGGTAAGTTGTGGTATGTCCTGGAATATGTTGGCAACTTGTATATTCCTAAAGACGCAGCAAGCAACCTTTGCACTATAGCATCTGCAACCAATTTAACAAAGCTTATTATTATCCATAAAAAGTACGTTTTCCAATTAAAAACATAAGTAGAAGTGGCACCGTCGGTGCAGCGCTGATTCTAAATGCAAAAATTCCTGGGGAAAACGAAGGTATCTGTTGCTTCTATTTTTGTTTTGGTAAACGAACTTTAATTCGCGTCCTAAAGCCAGCCTAATGGGAACCGTTATACAAACTGTTCCATGTCAGCATCATGCATATTTTCTTCTAAAAAAAACAAAATGAACTTTAAAAGTATATGCGTTCTACCTAAACCGTCTAAATCATACTTTCTGCAACCAATGGATATTGTTTGCTTTTTTGAGCTGACTAACATCAAAGATTGGGAAAAATTATTAAAGGGTTGTTTGGGTTAGCTAGCAAGGATAAGTCTAGCAGTAGTAGCAGGTTCGTGGCAAAGCTTGGAGACCCGGCGGCTCGATCGTCAGCCAGAATCGTATGTTCACTCAGGTATCAAGCAATTTCAGAAGTCATTTAAAATGCATATTTTAAAAGTCATTTAAAATGCATCTTTTAATTAGCGATCTCGCTGTTGGTGAGCAATTTATTGCTGTCTTGGAAGTAGATGGTAGCAAAAAGAAGTTGGATTGATGTGTCCTTATAGGTTATTTTCAGATATGCTAGGTAAATATATAAGTTGTATACCTCTCAACAGGGAGGCGGGGCCACTTGTGTAGTACCGGGTGTCGTCCCCAACAAAGTTCATGATGACACACAAACTAGGTGAAAAAAAAAGTCAAATCCGAAGGAAAAAGATACAGTCACCAATGAAAATAATCCGAGTGCCCTCAATAATGAGTCAATGAAAACGTTTCCTTAGTGCAAATGTCGTTTTCTGGTGGTCTGTTGCATCAGAAAAACCGGAGAAGAAAGGGTTATAGAAGAGAGTGGTTGTTTTGTTTAAAGATCTATAAAGAAATTGCAATCCACAAAAAACGTCATTGACGCATAGCTTTTCTTGCACCAGATCAGTAATCTGAGAAGCATCACTTATATCGGGACATGAAGGACAAAGATCAAAATATTGTTCTATTTCATTGTTCTTTGAAAATCCTTCATAACTTTTGCATTACTTGCCATTAATTCTTGGCTACTTGAGAATTCATGTGGATACATCATAACCACTAGACCATAACCGTTTTCTAATTACATCTATGAGAACAAAATGTTTAAAGAGAGTTTAGTTTTTAAGAGAGAACATCTGTTATTATTTTGTAGAAAACTAAATCGGATATTCACTATTATTGTTGCCTTTTGTGTAGTTTGGAAATTATTTAGGAAGATCATTATCGTTTAGAAAAAACACATATTTAGATTAGGGTTTGTAATGTAGCAAACAAAAAGAAGAATTGACTTTTAATACGACAAGGCAAGAAGAATACGTCACACCTTTCTGGTCTGTTACGCTTCCTATCAAACTCAAAATTTTGCCTTGACTTTTTAAAATGCAGCCTTAGAAAGTTTGGCAGTCTCAAGTCTTGCTGAAACCACAACTCAGACATGCTACCTAAGGATTTAAAGTCCTGTTTTCAGAACATCTATAATGACTTTCATATACAGCCGAGGTAGGTTTTATTTTATCACTGCTAAATATGTTTTCCCAACAGGTAAAAAACAATTATATTGTTTAGACATTAAACAATAAACTAAAACAAGACATTCTAATAGACCATGTGACGCATAAACACATTATGTTTTTACTACCTGAAATACTGTTTTGTTTATTAAGTTGTGCACCCTTCTGTTTTGGATGATATGAATGCTAATTGTTTTTGAACAGTTGGGTGCTTATTTATACCTAGAAGCATTAGCTAACCCAAACGACCTACATATGGTTATATGGTGTGATCTAACAATTGTCATACATGCTTTAAGAAAGAACAATATTAAAAATTGGCCTTACAAAGATGTCATTATGTAATTCATTATATGTAAATTTGGCAGGTAGAAATAGAGCAATGTTCGCTGATGGTGTTCTGCAACAAAGTGGTTTTTTCTATTTATTTCTTGAAACATGAGGTGGCACCTGAAATTTTACAGTCAAACAACATTTACGCTAAAGGTGAATAACATTTATCTACGAATGTATGGTTATTACCCAATATTTGGCTTTTACAGCTTACTCTTATTTAATTCTAATTTTGATTTTCAAAAAATATTTGATACAGGTTTGGTTCTACCTTATGGTTTGAAACAAGATAAAATACATCCCAGAATTATCAACCAAACGATGGAGAAATACCCCTTATGTCTAAAAAATGTGGTGTAAAAGGGCGTCTTATAGATGGCGGCATGAGATTGATTGCTCTGGATGCTGCAATTAGGCTGAAGATTGATGATGGCCATATGCAAAGACGACTGCACATCTATTTATCTATTGACTGCACATCTGGGACCAAAAAAATTCTGATGCTTCATGGCATGAAAAATAGAAGTAAGAACTTCTGTGTACATGGCTTATTTTTGTTTACTACGTGTAGGGGAGTTTGGGATTACCTATAGGGGTGTTGCCTTACTTTCTAAGTTCAAATAATTTCCTGCCTTAGTCTTTAATTTTAAAAATGCGTTGCATATCTATGCGACTTTATCAAACACTTATACAAGATAATTGTATATAATCGTCCATTTATGTGTCTATTTATGCATTTTTCCTATATCAATTAGCTGTAATTTTAACTTCCATACGCTCCGCATTTTCAAATAACCAATTCACATAATTGTTTCATACGGAATAACTAGAACGAATAACTAGGGGTGTTTCGAAATAGTATGGGATAGAGTCCATGTTAAGCACATTCATCTACTTATCTGGTCCCTATGAAAAGGGCTCATCAGTTTCAACGCTTATTGTTAAGATTGAAATTTATGGATTTTTTAATCGACATGAATGTTTTGTGTACTTGATATTACGAGAGGGAAAAGATAATGTAGTGATGAGATAGAGATGGTGAAGATCTAATTTCAAATTTTTATAGTTCCGCTCTTTGGCATCAACTTCTGATATTTGGAACTTTCGGGTTTTCTCATATCCTGGCCACCACTCGGGTAATCAGGATCATTCGGTGTTGATTAGGCGTTTAGACCTCTCGCGTCATCTAATAAACCGTGTAGTAACAAAACCTTTGGGAACATGTATTTCCTGATGACATAGGTGACAATAGCTTCTCCAATATGTCTCTCAATGAAACTAAACAATCCAATTCTGCATCTCATAGGTGTATACTTTTCTTTTGTTACTTACTTTTTAGATCCTAATTTTTTGTGTTACCATCGCAATTTGCTACATTATTTGTTTTAAAGACGTGTTTTTCTTTCTTATTATTACCGATTGCACTGCAAACCTGTGAACTTTCTTCTTCCTTTTCTATATCAGTGATAATAGAGCTAATAGCCATCCGTGCTCAGAACTGGCGCCAAAAAATACAAACAAGCAGACCTATGTTAGATACCTTGAAATGTTGAGCATTGTAGGAAAAATACGTTCGTTGATGCGATCCTTGACAAACCCGCAACCATTAAAGGACCAAGCAGCAGTGCAAAGCACATCCCAGGTATTAATTCTTACTATAACACCAACTCTAAACCACCTTTGATGTTTTCAAACCATCCCCTGAGTCTTTAAATAACAATGTGTGTTGTTCTTGGTGATCTTAATACGCCTAAAATATAGCCCAGTTGTTGGTGGAAAACTAGACAGAGACTCTAATTATAAAGAAGAACGAAACCTGTGACTAAATAAATGGTCATTATTATGAGCTAAAAACACAGAAATCCCTTTGCCCATTCTCAGTCGAGGGTGAAATGAAATTGGTTTTAAGAAAAAAGAAATAAATTATGCATATATTAGTCCTACATTCCCATGGAAACTTTAAGAAAAATGGTCATTATTAGGAGCTTTGGTTGTTGCTTTTTGTCTAACCCAACAGTAGGAAATATCCACAGTTCTTTCCATAAGTAACCCGAGATTGAGAATTCGGCTCTTGGGGAGACTGTTAAAATAAAAAAAATTCATTTTCCAAACCTAATGTTATGAGAGAGAGACACCAATGCGTTGAAGGAGCAATGCACCACTGTCGTGTATGCTTTAAGGTGTGTAGTTTAGCTTCAGGTTATTCTATTTGCATAATGTTTAGAAAATAAAGAACATGCTACTAAGAACATATGTTCACAAGGTTATCTCTATATAAATACGCCTTCAATTGACTATGGAGCTGCTTTGGTTTCAAGTTAATAGCAGTAAAAACAATATTAAAATCAAAAGAACACAATAGGACTCTGGAGGGAGTTATAATTTTTTTTTGTAATATTGAAGTCTCTTGTCTTTCCTGATTGAGTTAATTATATACCAAGTAAAAAAGATTGTTTTTCTGCTTGATATACTTAAGTACGTTAGTAGGCCCGGCTGAGATGAATCCTTTAAATTTTTTAGTGATAACCAGTTTCGACCTATTACTTATGATTGTGTTGGTTTGGCTTGTCATCTTCAGTCAGATAGTTTTGCTTAGCTAAATGGAAATGGGTCGAATGGGTTTCAAATTCTCGCAAAGCCCGTTTTAATGCATAGAACCTTTTGAATCATTTTATTTTAAAATTAGATTATTATTGTAATAATGTTGTTTTCATGTTTGTCGTCATATCTAATCTATTAAAAAATGGACAAAAAAGCGTGTTGAACATCTTTACCTGTTTCGACGTGTTCCCAACTATAAGTTTTGTTCTTCCTGTGATGATGTGTTGTTATTTAAGTGAAAAAGTTTCATATTCCATGTTGTCAATGTTTTCGTCAATATCGCATTGGTTCATCCCATTCTTACGATTTTCACCTGTTTTCCCATTATACAACCAAAATAGCCAATCTTACTTTTAGATAACAATATTTCAGAGTGATGTAGGTTCACTTTTTTCTCAATAGGATTTTGATCAGGTGGATATATTAAAGTTATTAACAAATCGCTTATGTTTTTCTTCAACTGGAGTCTTTGTATTCTTTTCGGCAATCTACTTCTTGCTAGGTACTCCAGGAACTTTATAAATTGTTTAGATTCTTTCGAATGCAAACTGAATTATAGCAGGGTTAATGTTTGATGCCAGTTGCATATTGACTTTATAAGCCAGTAAAACATGTGAAGACTTTCTTCCAAGTATTAAGATTGATATATTTGTTCACATTGGATGCAGAAGGAGGCTTTTAAAACAGATAAATCTTCGTCTGCTAACCATGAATGGGCATTTTTGCAGAGTGAGAAGTTTGTCTCTGAAAACATCAAGAAACAAATGGAGCAGGTAAGTTATCCAGGAGTTGTAGTTTAGCAAACTCCTATATTTTTTAAGATTATTATTGTGATCACTATCAATACAAGATATCAAAAAATCATTTTTTAACCTGAATAAAAAAAGGTTTGCGGGTCAATGCTACCTGATCTGGCCCATTTGATCTGATACCGAACCTGCTCGACATGCTAATACCGTCACTTCTTTTTGTTTTTTTGTCTTACTGTATGTACATTTGGTTGCATCTTTAGGTTATGAAGAGTATGGGTGAAATTTTGAAAGCAAGTGGTGCTACCTATTCCTTGGTGGTTAAAACCACAATCATGTAAACACGCTTCATCTCTTTGCCTTTTACCATGGTTGGCTTTAAGTAAGAAAATGTTGTGAATTAATGTTTGAAACTTTGTTCGCAGATTGGCTAATCTAAAAGACTTTAAGAAGGTGAATGAGATTTTTGCTAAATGTATGTTCACTTTACATCTTATGAATATATATCATTTGTTTTTTTATCCCTGTGTTCAATGTGTTAGCTTTAACTCTTAGGTTGTAGCATCTTCATTCAATTTACTCTGTAGAGAATTAGGTTAAAAAGAGATTGGTTAAATTGGATATAAGTAAAAAGATTTTCAAATTGACCCAATATTATGGAAAAGTTAAAACGACAAAGGACAATATTTAGGAGATTAATCCAACCCAGTTTCCAAGTTAAAAATACGGCTAGATGCGTAAAATTGCAACTTTCGCAAAAAAGTACCATCGTCAAACTTTTTTTATTTGGTATTATAGGGTGTGACATACCTAGATTTTGTGGATTAGTAGGAAGACCGTCATGCGGACCTAACTAAAATCCGAATCATGTACATATCTTTCGCACCTACATTGTATACAGTAAATATTGACTAATGATATTATTTGAAGAAGCAAAATAGGATTGTGTCACGGTTTGAAACAGGTGATGTATAAAATGGATAATACTCGAGTATAGGTAGGAATGTCAGATTGATCAATTTAGGAGTTAGGACCATGGTTCTAAAACGCGCAGCGTGAGGTGCGACCTCCACACTACGCAATAGGTCAAGACACTCTATGACATGAGGCATGGTGAGTTTTTTAAATTCAACTCAAAAAATGAATATTATTACATGTTAGGAGAGTTTTCTAATTTTAATTACTATAAGCGAGATTTATTGTGAACTAAATATAAATATAATATTAAAGAGTTTTTTAATTTTAATTATTATATACAAGACTTATTGTGAACTAAATATAAATATAATATTAAAATATTATAAAAACACATAAATATTTTTATATGTTGTGCTGTCATAAGTCACGCTATAGAAACGCAATAACTTCGGCTTATCCGCTAAAGCGTGTAGCTTGGACATGCTGTTACGCCATGCCTCATTTTATTTATAACCTTGGTTAGGACCCTCCCCGGTCTTATTTTGCATAAAAGTTACAATATCAAATAAAAACAAATTTTTTGAAATCTATAACAATCATACATTTACTTTTTAAAACTAACGTACTTTTTTTCAATTTGAACTATAGTTTTATACCGTTAGTTATATTGTGGCATCTTTAGTCCATTTAGCCAACAGTCGTTTACAACGTTAGTTCTTTATATTAACAGACGTATTTTATTAACTAAAAAGAAAAAAAGGTTTTACTTTTAAATATTTTGTAATTTAAAAAAAGGTTAATTTTTTCTGTATATTCTTAAAATAAAATTTTTTTTAAAAAAATGAAAAAAAAATTAAATACCTTTTTTACGAAAAAGTTAACTTTTTTACAAAGCTCAAAACTATGTCGTCGTTCTTTTTTTTACAATATTATAACTTTATTCTATCTTTTCGTAATTTTTAATATCTTAACTTTCAAAATAAATTGCACTTTACTCTTTTAAAAGGTAATAATGGTTTTTTTTGCCTTTGGAAAAGGAAATATTTCTTCTACAAAAGTAAGATTTTAAAAAGTAAAAAAAAAATTTAAGAATAAATTAAAAGTAAGAATTTCTTTTTTCTTTTTAGTTAATTAAAATGTCTGTTAATATAAAGGACTGATGATACAAAGTATTGTTGGCTAAATGGACTAACGTTTTCACATTATAACTAATATTATATAAGTATTTAATTGTGATAAATTTCAGTTCGTTATTATTCTATAGCATTTACCCTTTTTTTACCTAACTATTTATTTGACTTGTTTGAAGTACAAACGGTTACAAATGGCTATGAGAATTGAAAAAATGTTATTTTCTTTTTCCAGATTTCCCTGCATTAGCACCTCCCCGTTCAGCATACTAGGTTGCGGGATTACCGTTCGATGCGGGGATTCACATGTTAATATTCACCCATGAATTTATCATCATAGTTTTTGTATATCTTAAACATGTTTATATTTTATATTATTATATCTTTACAATACCTTTTAATCTTTTATATTTTAAATTAAATATTTTTTGTTTTCATGAATATAGATTTTTCATTTTATTTGTGGGTAGGAAAAATAAGGATACAAAATGGGAATGTGCAAGCAATTCTTTAATATGATTAGTTTTTTATAGAGGTCGTATCAAGGTGTTAAGTGTGCAACTCTGAGGTCCGAGAAAAGTCATTCATTATTGAGGAAAGTTTACGTTTATTTTGTTTTATAGTATATTTTTGTCATTGCTCCTATAATTATCTAACTTCATTAGTTATGTGGTAATTTTAAATGATACTTAAGTTAGAACAAGAAGGCCTAGGCGTATACATCAAAATGAATTATGTGTACATGTTTCATGCAATATTCTCTCTTTAGTACTCCGTAATACTACGTAGTTAGCACTGAGATTGTGGGAGTCATTGTAATTTGCAGTAGTGCATTTTGTTTTTTGATACTCATTGTCATATATGATGATGAGTTTTCCATCATTCTACAACAGTGTATATCAAAGGTTTAACTACACTCAGATTATGTTTTATCTTAAACGGTACTCGATTCAATATAGTACCGGTTTCCCGAACCCGGTACCGGATACTTAGTGATGTAACCAAAATAAATAATTTAACAAACAATTTTACTATGATTAAAAGAAAATAAAAAAGACAAATATTTAGCTAATTAAAACGTAAACAAATATTACAAGTCATACCCGCCGCTACCAGTGCAAGTTTGGGACATCTCTATAACTGAATTTACCCATAGTAGAGAGAATGGGTATCTCAATTTCTCTTTCTCTTTCGTTTGGTGATTTTGATGCACACATTACAAGGTAGTTGGGAGGTTTTCGCGAAAAAGAACAACGATAATTCCTAAACCATTGGGTCAACGTTATTCTTTGAGCCCTGCTAGATGGGATGGTGACCCAACTGCTGACAAAGGCGGTGCAAGTTTGTGACAGATGTGGTGTTATATAAATATAATTTCTTTTGTACATAGTCAGTAACGAGGCTCAGATTTATTAATGGTTGAAAATTCATATTAATTCTGGTAATGCATTAAAGGAAAACTAAACTAAAAACTAAATTAAAAACGAGTATTTGCCGAAGAATAACAACGAGAAGTCATACATGTCAATAGAACATTATAAACAAGTATTTATATAAAAAAATAAAAAATAAAACAATAATTAGAAGTCATACCCGTCCATCGGACGGGTTTTGCCACTAGTATATATATATATATATATATATATATATATATATATATATATATATATATATATATATATATATATATATATATATATATATATATATATATATATATATATATATATATATATATATATATATATATATATATATATATATATATATATATATATATATATATATATATATATATATATATATATATATATATATATATATATATATATATATATATATATATATATATATATATATATATATATATATATATATATATATATATATATATATATATATATATATATATATATATATATATATATTTTTTATAATATTAATAACAAACAGACGAACAGTATCTTAAAATATTTCACAGATTTAAGAAAAACAAAACAGTACTGGAATGAACTTGAGACGAGAATTAAAACTAATTTAATTTTTCATTAATTCAAATCAAAATTACAATACTGGAAAAGAAATTACAATATTAAAGAACCCTAATCTATTTTTTCTGAAAAATAAAATAAAGAAAAAGCATGAACAAATACATGATAAAGGGGGTTTTTATAGAGGAACCCCATGAAAACCCTAATCTTAGCTTCCTTTGTAAGCTTCCATTTTCCACCGTTGATTTCTTGATAAATCTTCTCTTTCTTCGAAAATTCTTGATCAATGGCTAAGATTCAACCTTGTAGCCACGGATTGCCCTCGTGGCAAGATGTGTGCTTCTTGTTTTTGTTGATTGGTGAGGTGGCATGATTTTATTGGGGGGTTTTGAATATGGATGTGGCATAGCCAATCAAAATCAATGATTTGGCCACGTGAGATGGGATGGAGGACCATCTTGAGTGGATGCTGCGAAAATTGGGGGGATTTAATCCCAATCCGTGTGAATCACACGAATTAGGTAAAACCCCCAATTTTTACTATTTAATTTTTACTAAATAATGAATTAGGGTTTGGAAGGAGATGGAGATTATTTGGGGGAGAGGGAGAAGATGCACAGTAAGTGAGTCTCGTTTGTAACGAATGGGTTAAATGGGGTGGGGAAAATAAAAGGATTTATTTATTTGTTTTGGGGAGAAGTGAAAGTAAAAAGGGTGTACACGTGGGGTTAAAAAAACGTGTGGGTGAGAATTGGGTGACTGGTGAATGAGAGTTGACCGAACATATCACCAAATAAACTCGTTTCATTTGAGTGTATTTGGGCTTGTGGCCCAAGCATTTCATTCGTCTTCATATGTTAAACCAAATGGGCTTTTGGCCCATACTCACTTGAGTCCGTCCCACATTAAACTTGATTGGGCCATAATGGGCTACTTTTTACAAAAGATGATTATTTATCCATACAAATGGGTTATTGGGCCCATTAATCACAAGTGGGACCCATAAGGCTCGTTTTCTCGATAAATGATGAAATTTGCTAAAGTTGAGCTCGACTCTGACTTTCTTGATCATTTCTTCAATTTTAAGTTGACTTTGTCGGTTTTCCATGATCTTCGGCACACTTTGGTCTTTTGATCTTTGTCTTGACTCTTTCTTGACTTTTCTTCGACATTTGACCGTGAAATCCCGTGTTTTCTCTTCTTTTGATCAATAGTACCTATTTAACACACAAAACACAAAACCACGCGTAATTCCGACTTTTACGACATTAAACACATGATTAGGTCTTGATTTTACTTGATTTTAGTGGCAAAAGGATAAGTGTTTACACACTTATTAAATCCCCTACACTTGACCATTGCAATGACCCCATGCAATGCATAGTTTTAAGGCATAAGTTACATTTTTCTCATAATCAATCCATCTCGGCCTTTATTATAATTACTACTACTACTACTACGACGAAAAGATAAAACTTTTAAAGGAAACAAAAGCTATAACAATTTATTAACTTGGAAATTATTAGATGGAAGAAACTCGTAAAGAAATCTAAGACTTAGATTAGGGCTTTGGTGTCATGAATATTAATCACCCTCAAGTTTCACGTTCCTCATACCAAGCTTAAAAACGAGATCATTGTTATTACAAGTTAGCACAACAAACACTTTCTCATGTGGTTTAGTTAATCACTTAGACCCCCTTATTCCTACGGTGTATCTCTTATATTTTATTTTTGTCTTGAATGATCACGAGGATGCATTTTTGACTTATTTCGATAATTTATTAAGGCCGAAAACAAAGTGGGACGATTTAATCAATAGTTAGCTAAAGGACAAAATCTTTTAAAACTGCTTCTCGAAACCTCAAAAAGTTCATATCTTGGCATAACTCGTTTCACGATTTGAGACCTTTCTCGGACCGATATTTGGCTTGTACTTCAAACTTCAAATCTTGAGAGACGATCTTGAAATTATGGTCTTCTCTTCATTTGGGTATACATCTTCATAAGGAGTGTAAGATGCTTCAAACGTTGACCACGACTTCTTCATTTATCCTCTTCTTTATTTAGGATTTTGATATACAACGATCCGCCTCCTTTTCGGACTTGGATCTATTTATCCTCATACCTTGTTAGGGTCTTTTTGGATAGACTTCTCCATGATCTTTAGGGGAGTAATTGCTTCTCGTCGTGTGTCTTGATCCTTCATATTGATTTGGATTAATGATCTTCACATCATCTTAGGATCTTTAGCAAAAAGTGAATCCTCATGCCTTGTGAGGGCCTTTTTGGACTCGGGTATCCTCATGCCTTGTTAGGGCCTTTTTGGATAAGCCAATCTTCGCGTCCCGTTTCAATAAGTTATGCCTTGGCTATGAACTCTAATTAATACCGAGCAACTTTTAAACGATCTTGTGCTAGAAGCTAAGTAACCTTTTAAATCGTACAACCTTATTTATTGCAAATATATTTATTAACAAGTGATGGGAGAAAAAGCTCATAACTAACTCACATAAGTTAATGAAAGAATACCGAACTTATAATTAACTCTATCATCTCTCGTTCTCCACAATTTAAAATCTCAAGGAATGAGACTCGTGGATGCTTAGCCTAATAAACCAATTAAGGTCCATATGGTTAAGGATACTAGCTAGAGTAAACTTAGACAAGTAAACTCGGGTTGAGTCAAAATATTCACGACGGGCCTAATATATCAAAGATATCTAAACTTATTAAAACCATTTTATTTATTTATTTATTTTTGACTTTATTCTTGAAATGGAAATTATTACGATGCGATAATAAATAAATAATACTAATAGGCCAAAATAGATCAAAAATTTGAAAAACGTTGAAAATTTTTTAAAAATTTTCCGGTAAAAATGGGGTCAAATTCATGGAAAAGGCCACTAAAGTTCGATAGAAGTCCCCCCTACACTTAATATAAACATTGTCCTCAATGTTTAAGCATGTGGGCGAATAAACTCCCCTACACTTAGGACATTGAGTACGTTGTTTAAAATCAAGCTAAGGAAGGGACAACTAAAGTGATTACATTTATTCGTTTTATTTATATACAAGTATGAATCATAATAGTTTTGATAGAACCGGGTACACGGGAACACGGGATCACGGGTCTCATCAAAAGTACCAAAAGTGGATCATCAAAGCACATGTCCCTGCACACAATCACCACACACAAACAACCTACTTGGCTCCCCCCTACACTTATTGGTGGACAATGGATGAAAGTGAAAAAGGGTGGAAAGGATGGTAAAGGAAAAATCTAACCTAGTTATACGATGCTTGATTTATTTATCACGAGTCTCTAGCTCGACTCGATTTCCTGAATTAATTCAAGGGAAATGTGGAGAGGGATGGAATCATCTCGTGAGAGATGTCCTCTCCATAGTACAACTTAACCCGTTGGCCATTCACCTTAAAGTTGGGACCATTTGGTTGGGATAACTCAATGGTGCCATAAGGGAAGACTTGGGCCACGGTGAATGGACCGGACCAACGGCTCTTAAGTTTACCCGAAAATATTTTCAACCGAGAGTTAAATAATAAAACTTGATCACCAACATGGAACTCTCGGTTTTTAATCTTGGAATCATGATTGAGCTTAGTCTTCTCTTTTTAGATTAATGAATTTTCATAAGCATCATTCCTAAGTTCATTGAGTTCATTGAGTTGGATTTTCCTATGATCACCGGCTTTGTTAAGATCAAAATTAGCCCATTTCAAGGCCCAATAAGCCTTATGCTCCAACTCAATGGGGAGATGGCATGCCTTTCCGTACACAAGGCGATAAGGGGTACAACCTATAGGTGTCTTATAAGCGGTACGGAAAGCCCACAAAGCATCAACTAATTTATCGGCCCATGAAGCACAATGCTCTCCCACGGTTCGCTCTAAGATTCTCTTAAGACCACGGTTAGAAACCTCGGCTTGTCCATTAGTTTGAGGATGATACGCGGTGGAAAGTCGGTGATTGACACCATACTTAGCCATGACTCGTGCGAATTGATCATTGTAAAAATGAGTCCCGCGATCACTAATAATAGCACGAGGCACACCGAATCGAGCAAACAATTGTTTCAAGAAGTTAACAACCACCCTCGCATCGTTAGTAGGTAAAGCCTTCGCTTCAACCCATTTTGAGACGTAGTCAACGGCTACGAGGATGTACTTGTTTCCCTTCGATGATGGAAACGGCCCCATAAATTCGATGCCCCATACGTCAAAGATTTCACATTCTTGGATGAAATTTTGAGGCATCTCATCTTTATGTGTGATCTTGCCTTGCCTTTGACAAGCATCACAATGTTTAACCATTTCATGTGCATCATGATAAATGGAGGGCCAATAGAATCCGGAGTCGAACACTTTTTTAGCGGTGTAATTAGGACCAAAGTGACCACCGGTGGGTCCTTTATGGCAAGCTTCAAGGATTTGTAAAGCCGTCGGCCCATCAACACATCGAAGAATGATTAAGTCCGCACATTGCTTGAAAAGATAAGGGTCGTCCCAATAGTACGTTTTAACGTCCTTGAAGAATTTTTTCTTTTGTTGGGACGATTACCCTTCGATAAGAACACCACCCGCCAAATAGTTTGCAATGTCGGCAAACCATGGGTATCATCAAGATTGGAATTAGTAGACATTAAGGTCTCAAGGGGAAAAGATTCATTAATCTCTTGATTTGGAGATTCCCTTTGATACGGATCCTCAAGTCTACTAAGGTGATCCGCGGCTAGGTTTTCCGCTCCTTTTTTATCACGAATTTCGATTTTAAATTCTTGTAGGAGCAAAACCCAACGAATGTGTCTCGGTTTAGCATCTTGCTTGGTCAACAAGTATTTCAAGGCGGAATGTTCGGTGTAAACGATGGTGGTGGAAAGCACAAGATAGGGGCGGAATTTCTCAAAAGCATACACTACAGCTAAAAGCTCTTTTTCGGTAGTGGTATAATGCAATTGAGCCCCCGTCATTGTCTTACTAGCATAATGAATGGGTTGGAAATGTTTGTTAACTCGTTGACCTAAAACCGCTCCTACCGCGAAATCACTAGCATCGCACATGAGCTCGAAAGGTAACTCCCAATTTGGGGAGACTAAGACCGGTGCCTTAGTTAATTTACCTTTAAGAAGTTCGAAAGAGTCGAGACATTCTTGAGAGAAGATGAAAGGAGCATCCTTTTCTAAGAGATGAGTCATTGGACGAGCTATTTTCGAGAAATCTTGGATGAAACGTCGATAAAATCCCGCATGGCCTAAAAAACTTCTAACTCCTTTAACGATGGTGGGCGGAGGTAACTTAGCAATGACGTCAACTTTAGCACGGTCGACTTTGATACCGGCTTTGGAAATTTTGTGACCGAGGACGATGCCTTCTTTTACCATGAAATGGCATTTTTCCCAATTAAGAACGAGACGAGTGTCTTCACACCGTTGGAGCATACGTTCTAAATTAGCAAGGCAAGAAGAGAAAGAATCACCATAGACCGAGAAATCGTCCATAAAGACTTCCATAGTTTCTTCAACCATGTCATGAAATATCACCATCATACACCTTTGGAAAGTCCCGGGAGCATTGCATAAGCCGAAAGGCATTCTTTTGTAAGCAAATGTTCCATAGGGACAAGTGAATGTGGTTTTCTCTTGGTCTTTTGGATCGATAGGGATTTGAAAATATCCAGAAAAGCCATCTAAGAAACAATAGAAATCATTACCCGCTAAACGCTCGAGCATTTGATCCATGAAAGGAAGAGGGAAATGATCCTTACGAGTGGCATCATTGAGTTTACGATAGTCTATGCAAACTCGCCAACCCGTTACGAGTCGAGTAGGAATCAACTCGTTGTTTTCATTGGGAACAACGGTGATTCCGCCTTTCTTAGGCACACAATGGACGGGACTAACCCATGGCGAATCCGAGATAGGGTAAATCATTACGGCATCGAGAAGTTTGATAACTTCTTTCTTAATGACTTCATGAATTTTTGGATTAACCCTTCTTTGATTTTGGATCGCGGGTTTAAAGTCATCTTCCATGAGAATTTTATGAGTACAAAAATTAGGATCAATTCCGCGAATGTCGGAGATTTTCCAAGCAATTGCTTTCTTATGATTCTTGAGCACATCGATAAGTCGGGATTTTTCATCTTCCTTTAAGTCCTTAGCAATAATGACGGGCAACTTATTATCCTCCTCTAAGAAAACGTACTCTAGATGAGACGGTAAATCTTTAAGCTCTAAATCCGGCGGATTGTCAATGGAAGGCTTGGTCAAAGTAGGATCATCGTTTGTAACTTCTTTAGGAGTAGGTGGAGAGATATTGTCCTCATTGAGAAGTCTCTCAATGGTACGAATGTCTTCATCCCAATTGGTGGGAGAATTATCATAGTTAATCTCGAGAGGACCCAAGCTAGCTTCAAACTCATCTAAGTCACTTTCTCCAAATGGAGTCAATGAAGGAGCAATAGAAGCTACGGTCTCAACATGAGGTAAAGGAGAAATCCCGCTCTTACAAGCCTCGTGAAAATGTTCTTCGCATGCTTCGTCGAGCACATCGATGAAATTCACGGATTCGGGCTCATCGAGAAGTTTGGAAAGTTTACCCATGTTAAAGACGATTTTGTCATCCCCGACCCTCATGATAAGTTCACCCGCGGCTACATCAATTAATGTACGCCCGGTTCTCAAGAAGGGTCGTCCCACAATTAAGGGAACACGGGGATCCATTTCATAGTCGACGATGACGAAATCGGCGGGGAAAGTGAATTTGTCGACTCCTACGAAAACATCCTCGGCTATCCCCACCGGATAAGCAACCGTACGGTTAGCTAATTCCAATGTCATACGAGTGGGGACTAGCTCGGGTAAAGATAATTGTTTCCACACGGACAATGGCATAAGATTGATACTCGCTCCGAGATCCGCCAAAGCCATACAATTCTCAACACCCGGAAAATTACAAGGAATAAGGAATCGACCGGGATCTCCTAACTTAACCGGTAATTTTCTCAAAAGAACCGCGGAACAATTCTCATTCAATTGGGTATTGGCGATATCAAGCAACTTTTCTTTATCACTTAAAAGATCCTTAAACATCTTAGCGTACTTAGGCATGTGAGCGAGCGCCTCGGCAAAGGTGATATTAAAATTCAATTGTTTGAACATTTTTAGGAAGTTCGAAACTTGAATATCATCCTTATTCTTCAATTTCTCTTTCCGCAACCTTGAGGGATAAGGTATATTGGATTGAGATGAAAGCTTTGGAGTGGATTGCTCACTCACATCCTTTGGAGGAGGAGGAGGAGGAGTAGAAATAGAAGGTGAAGGAACTGGTTTTGGAACCGAAGGTGGGGTATAAAATTGGGTATCGGTGGAACATAAGGTGTAGACGAATGCATAACGGGAGGTATGTCACAAGTGGAAGAAGAAGGAGGTTGTGTCGAAGAAGAAGGAATCTCGGGTCCTTGGTTAGGTGGGGAAGGTTCTATGGTGGTCTTACCGCTCCTAGTAGTGATAGCATTAACATTAGCCCTAGGATTGGTCACGGTGTTCGAGGGAAGGGCACCTTGGGGACGAAAGGTTTGAATCATAGTCAAAAACTTCTTATCGTTCGATTCTTGCATTAGTCGATTATGTTCTTGCATCTCTCTCATGATTCGTTCATGGTCGGATAATTTTTGTAAAACCAAGTCCATTTGAGTATTGTGCATGTTCATTTGATTATAACCTTGATTAGGAAAACCTTGGTTTTGATATTGATTAGAACCTTGATTAAATCCTTGATTTTGAAAACTTCGGTTATTATATCCTTGATTATTCAACCCTTGGTTTTGCCCTTGAAAATTCCCTTGATTTTGATTAAAACCCCGTTGATTAGTATTTCCTTGAAAATTACCCCGTTGAGGACTTTGGTTTCTATTTTGGGCGGGTGGGGGTGGTCTTTGTGGTGCTACAAAACCCGGGGGAGCCAAATAGTTATTAGACTTGTAAGACAAATGGTTAACATCAACATTTGGTTTGAATTGAACCCGATCAATTTCATTGTTATTATAAGCATAAACTTCTTGTTGATCATTGTAAACCTTGTCATAATTAAAGTATGAATGTGGTCCACCACAAGTCTCACACGTCTCACTCTTTTCTTTCACGGCATGCACATGTGTAGTGAGGGCGTCGGTTCTTAGAGCAAGGGTTTTCACAATTGAAGTAAGCTCCTTAATTTGATCATTCACCTCATTATTACTCGTACTAGCACTTGCCATATTAGCCCTAACACTTTTGGTTTGTACTTTTGCCTTGTTTTCAATAATGGCCCAAGCCTCGTTCATGGTTTTCACAAGAATATTGCCCCCCGCGGCACTATTAAGTGAGTCTTGGTCGTTTAGAGTTAAACCATTATAAAACGTGTTGATTTGATGCACTTTAGTAAAACCGTGTTGTGGACATTTTCTCAAAAGATCTTTAAAACGATCCCAAGCCTCACTAAACGTTTCCCCATATTTTTGCTCAAAGTTGATTATTTTATTCCTTAAGGAAGTGGTCCGTGATGGTGGGAAAAAGTAGTTAATGAACTTGGTCTCTAAGTCGATCCATGTGGTAATACTTTGGGGTGGTTCATTATCAAGCCAAATCCGGGCTTGTCCCTCGAGGGAAAAAGGAAAAAGTTGGAGGCGAACGGTCTCTTAGGGCACCCCATTGTATTTGACGGTATTAGCTAATTGGATGAAACGTTTGATATGAGCGTGTGGGTCATCATTAGTACGGCCTAAAAATGGTGTAGCGGAAACCATTTGAATAAAACCCGATTTAAGTTCGAAATGATTAGCTCCAATATCTGGCACCACGATCGCGTCATCGTTTCCTTCAACGTGAGATTGTAGAATCTCAATCATTGGTCGATTATCCGTTGCCATCGTATTGTTGAAAGCTCGATTCTCGGGATCGGCTTTAATGACGGTCTTTTTGTTTTTCTTCTTCTTCTTTTTAGAAGAATTAGAAGTATTTGGTACACCAATCGGTATGTATGTATGCGCGCGAGTGCGCATACAATTAAAACTTTGGAGTGAGGTAGGTGACCTCGGTCGACTTTGAGAGGAAAAGGATTTTCCCTCTCGAGGAGCAATATGAAAAATCTACAAAAATATATACGTAAATACTACTTGAGTTGGCAAACCAATAATCGGTCGTCCCTCTCAATATACGCACAAGCAAGCGGGGAAACGAGGTGGCACAAAGCACTTAAAAACCTTTTTCCTTAGACGGCCTTTTATAGCGCGTCGCCTTATACCCACCTTATAGTTTGTATATGTCGAGTTCAAACGTCTTACTAGTATTTATCTATTTTGCCCTTTTTCTCGTTATGGATTCGACTACAATAGTTAGGTGATGAAATCCCAACTAAGGCTTATTTGAAAAGTAGGTAATTTTATTGTGCTACGTAATATAATATAATAAAATGAAAAATCTTTTTGTATTTTTTAGAAAAATATATATTCACAAGAAAAATCGAAAGAAATCGAATCGAAAAATTAACACTAATACGTAATATTTTTGGTGTAATACTTTTAGGAAAAAGTATTACTTATGGATTTTTTTAATTTTTTTTTGTTGCAATTCTTAGGAAAGAAATTGCTTTTGTGATTTTTTAATTTTTTTTTGTAATTTTATGTTTTTGATTTTTTTGTATTTTTGATTTTGTTGCAAGAAAATTAACGTTCAAGAAGAACGGATCCCAAAATCCAAACGTCTTCACGAAAAAATCGTCAATCGTACGAGCGAAGCGGCAGCGGCGCCAATTTGAAACTAGGATTTTTAATCCTTTTAATTACAATTAAATTCGTTTTTCCTCGATTCGACTCGAATTTGATTTCCGGTTTTACGTTTCAACTTTACTTGTTTTTGGTAAAATCTATTGGGTGTTTTTAAACTAACTTGAATCTATTTAATTAAATGAAAACTATTTTAATTACTATTTAAACTATTAAATTTTGAAAATAAACTTTAACTAATTAAAAATTGTAACTAAAAGTAATTTAAACTAATTTGAAAGTAATTTTGAAATAAAAATATTTAAACTAATTTAAATTTAAAAATAAAAGTAAATCTATTTTAAATAAATTGGAAACAAATTTAAAGTAAAAAAATAAATAAATAAAATTATTTTTGTCTTTTTGTATTTTTATAAAAACTGAATAAAAAACGAAATCAATTTTAAAAACTGTTTAATTTTAACAAAACTTAACATTAAATTTAACTAATAATAAACTGCCACCCTATTTTTACGCTATATAAATTCAATGCAAGGAAACAAAACTCAAAAAGAGTTCTAGCGCAAGTGGGTGGGACGTTGGATGTTATGCGAGAGGTCCTGGGTTCGAGCCCCAGGACAGACAACTTTTTGATATATTTTTTTAAACTTTTTGGAACTGTGATTTTGGACAAAGTCACCCTCAGACTAATTGAGTCTGAGGAGTGTGCAGTAAAACAAAGAGCAATAACCAAAAAAACAGTAAGCATATACAAATAAGCCAAGCCAAACAAATAAGCAGTTTACAAGAAAAAGCAAACTATCTAATACTAACAAATAACTAGCGCTCAAATAATTAAAATAAGCAAATCCACACTAACCGAATTACTAACTAGATAAGCAGAAAAATAAGCTGAATGAAAGTGAATAAGCTAAATATCAAATAAGTATACGAGCAATAAGCTGAATCTCAAATAAGCTAATAAGCAGTTTTCTAAAATGCAATTTAAAAAGAAAACAAAATCATCTATCAAAGTACGCAAATCCAAACGGAAAGAACAATAAGCAGTACCTAAATTAAACCAATAAGCAGCTAAACATTCCTAAATAAGTAGATTCCAACAGTAAACTAAAACAAACCAATCGAGTGAACTCAGATTTAACCAATTCGAGCATAAACAAAATACTTAAACTCAAAACACCTCAAAACAAATTAATCAAAGCAGAACTTATCAAAAACAATTTCCAAATAATAAACTAAACAGATTAAGCAGAATCAAATAACTCTAAAACTAATATTGCAGATAAATTAAAATTACAAGAGAATAAAGGACACCTGATGTCGAAACCTCTGAGTAGAAGCGTCGCGCTGAGCGAGCTTAAACCGAAACGAACACCAAATCAACCACCACTGAATCGAACCCTAATCGGATGAAACGTCGATATGAACAGTAACTATTTTTTATATTTCCCAGTGGGGGAAATATATTACACTTTTCTCTCTCTCTCTCTCTCTCTCTCTCTCTCTATATATATATATATATATATATATATATATATATATATATATATATATATATATATATATATATATATATATATATATATATATATATATATATATATATATATATATATATATATATATATATATATATATATATATATATATATATATATATATATATATATATATATATATATATATATATATATATATATATATATATATATATATTATTTTATAATATTAATAACAAACAGACGAACAGTATCTTAAAATATTTAACAGATTTAAGAAAAAAAACAGTACTGGAATGAACTTGAGACGTGAATTAAAACTAATTTAATTTTTCATTAATTCAAATCAAAATTACAATACTAGAAAAGAAATTACAATATTAAAGAACCCTAATCTATTTTTTCTGAAAAATAAAATAAAGAAAAAGCATGAACAAATACATGATAAAGGGGGTTTTTATAGAGGAACCCCATGAAAACCCTAATCTTAGCTTCCTTTGTAAGCTTCCATTTTCCACCGTTGATTTCTTGATAAATCTTCTCTTTCTTCGAAAATTCTTGATCAATGGCTAAGATTCAACCTTGTAGCCACGGATTGCCCTCGTGGCAAGATGTGTGCTTCTTGTTTTTGTTGATTGGTGAGGTGGCATGATTTTATTGGGGGGTTTTGAATATGGATGTGGCATAGCCAATCAAAATCAATGATTTGGCCACGTGAGATGGGATGGAGGACCATCTTGAGTGGATGTTGCGAAAATTGGGGGGATTTAATCCCAATCCGTGTGAATCACACGAATTGGGTAAAACCCCCAATTTTTACTATTTAATTTTTACTGAATAATGAATTAGGGTTTGGAAGGAGATGGAGATTATTTGGGGGAGAGGGAGAAGATGAACAGTAAGTGAGTCTCGTTTGTAACGAATGGGTTAAATGGGGTGGGGAAAATAAAAGGATTTATTTATTTGTTTTAGGGAGAAGTGAAAGTAAAAAGGGTGTACACGTGGGGTTAAAAAAACGTGTGGGTGAGAATTGGGTGACTGGTGAATGAGAGTTGACCGAACATATCACCAAATAAACTCGTTTCATTTGAGTGTATTTGGGCTTGTGGCCCAAGCATTTCATTCGTCTTCAAATGTTAAACCAAATGGGCTTTTGGCCCATACTCACTTGAGTCCGTCCCACATTAAACTTGATTGGGCCATAATGGGCTACTTTTTCCAAAAGATGATTATTTATCCATACAAATGGGTTATTGGGCCCATTAATCACAAGTGGGACCCATAAGGCTCGTTTTCTCGATAAATGATGAAATTTGCTAAAGTTGAGCTCGACTCTGACTTTCTTGATCATTTCTTCAATTTTAAGTTGGCTTTGTCGGTTTTCCGTGATCTTCAGCACACTTTGGTCTTTTGATTTGTCTTGACTCTTTCTTGACTTTTCTTCGACATTTGACCGTGAAATCCCGTGTTTTCTCTTCTTTTGATCAATAGTACCTATTTAACACACAAAACACAAAACCACGCGTAATTCCGACTTTTACGAAATTAAACACATGATTAGGTCTTGATTTTACTTGATTTTAGTGGCAAAAGGATAAGTGTTTACACACTTATTAATATCCTTTAAAGGATTTGAAGCCACCACTTCCAATGGTGCCTTACACTCTTGATAAGTGTGCTCAAAACTTCCACATGTAAAGCAGGGCTTGGTGTTAATCACAAAGTCTTCTCCTAATTGATGAGACTTTTGGTCATTCCAATTTCTTTGATTACCTCTGACATTCCTATACATACCAGCATATTTAATGGTGGACTTAGGAGACTGTGATCTGGTCTTAGATTTGGGAGAGCTACTCTTAGAACTAGAATCACTACCAAAAATTCCTTCTCTTGAAAATAGAACAGGGTTATCAATTTTCCATTGTTTTAAAGCAACCTGTTCCTTTTCAAAATCCCTAATAACACTAGTTTTTACTAGAGACTCTTCAGTATCAAGATTATTAGGTATGTAAGCACTCAAGTCAAACTCAATGTCATCCTGTTTTTGAAAACAAGGGAGACCAGTCCAGGACAGGTCTTTTCTAGGAAAAGGTGCATGGATGTTGGCAGGGGGTGGTGGTATGGTAGCATGCTCATTTTTAATCCCAAACCCTGTTTTGTCCCTAGGAGATTGACCAATTTCAACTGCTTTGGTTAAATCTTTTGAAGCTTTTCCAAATTTTTCAACAGTTTCCTCATCTATCTTTTTGTTAGCTTTAAAAATTTCAAGTTCAGCAGTCAATTCCTTAATAGATTGGTTATTCTCCTTGGAATCTCTTTCTAGAATCACAATGTGATCCCTATAATCACTTTCTCTTTGCTTAAACTCTCTTATGGTGGACTCTAACTGTTCTAAAGCACGTCTATAATTATCAAGATCATTATCACAATTGATATAGTCAGCTTTAACCTTTCTGATTTGATCATTCAAAGACTCAGTGTTTTTCCTACAAGCTTTAGTACAATATGAATCGTCATATACCTCATTGTCAGAGCTGGAACTTGACATGGCCATAAGTGCAAAGTCTTCTTCTTTTTCCTCAGCAATCAAAGCTTGATTTCTCTCCACATTCTCTATCATGGCACTCCAGTCCCATCCACCTGCTCCATCTATCCCCTGCATGGCTACCATGGCTTTAGCACCAGAATCATCATCTCTGGTTTCCTTCCTATAGCTGTTTCCAGTCTTAGGTCCTCTGCATTCCCTTGCAAAATGACCCTTCTTGCCACAGTTGTAGCATTCAACCTTTGTTTTATCAAACCCAGCCACATCAGAGGGATTGATTGAGATCTTCTTCCCATACTTCTTGTAGAACCTATTGGCTCTCATGCTAAGCAGAGCCATATTCCACTTGATATCCATCTCTTCTAGCCCTTGCTTACTGATTTGACTTAGATCTTCATGTAACACAGTAGATCCTTGTGGCCCTTGAGATGCTATAAAAGCACAAGCAGTATCAAGGCTGAATGTAGCTTGTCTTTCTTCATCATAGGATGGTCCAGACCTGGTAGCAGGGGAATAAGTAGCAGGGGCTACTTCAATTCCACTGTTTTTGGAGATTCCACTGCTTTGTGATATGAATGCCATGTTAGCAGGGGAATCAGTGGATCCACTTGAGTTGGTGCGAATTGTTCCTTTTGACTTCATCTCATTCTACAGGTTCAAAAACTTTTAAGTTATTGTATATGTCATCAATGTTCTTGTTGTCCAAATCATCCTTATTCTGCCAAATTGCCTTATAGACAAACCATTCTTTCTGGAGGCTGTTAAGAAATCTGGTATTCACCTGCTCCTTTGACACCTCAATATCAAAGAATTCCAACTGGGCCACCATATCGTGAAGCCTATTGTAAATAGCTCCAATTGATTCATCACCAATTGCTTTGAAAGAAGCAAAATCATCCAGCATTTGATTCTTCTTCTTCTTCTTTGTGGCTTCATTTCCTCCAAAGGTTGTGCCTATGGCTTCCTATAGTTCCTTAGCTGTTTTGTATTTTCTGAATCTGAGTTGATGTCTATCAGGTAGAGCCAACATAAATGAGCTGTGAGCCCTGACATCATGCCTTATGGCCTGTATTTCCTTATCACAAAGAGCAGCAGATTTCTTCTTGTCTTTACCTTTGGAACTTTCATCTTTTTCTTCTTCCTTGCCCTCTTCAACTGCTAACATTTTGTTGAATTGATCACCAAATTCTATGATCTCCCAGAGAACATAGTGTTCCATTTTCAGGTATTGTTGGATTCTGAATTCCCATAATTCAAAGTTTTCAGGATCCAACATAGGTAACTTGAAGTTATTGTGGTTATTGTTGTTTGAGGAAGAGTCTGAAGACATGGTTGCTATGAGGGTTTTGTTCTTGATTTAGACAAAGTATCTCAACAAGCTCTGATACCACTTGTTGATCCCAAAGTCAGATCTTAAACCTTAATAGCTTGTTTAGGGGTTGTGATAGAAAGAAAGAATTCAATCTAACACTAGAGAAACTTTGCAAAGCAAAATAACTAAACAAGATGTGGAATATAATGTTTAGCACAAGAACAATATGATTGAAACGTTGAACTTTAATATATCAAAGATATACGAATACCCTAAAATGATATTAAGGTTTACAAAACCTTAAAGTATGATAATGAAAGACAATAGAGAAAAGACACACATTGCATGCTGACCTAGTGAGTCCTTTTATAGCCACAAGGACTCACGTACAAGATCACTACTAACAAACTTGGAAAGTATTAAGGAATAATAACTGAAACGCGTAAAAATCTATTCCATGTTTATCTCTGACAGCAGGGCCTTTGACTTCAGCAGGGGAACCAATCCTCCTGCCTTTGTTATTTAGCAGGGGGAACTTACTCTAGCAGGGGTATGGATAATCAACTAGCAGGGGTAACAAGTAAGCATAGATTTATTCCCAACATTCCCAACTCACAACATCAAGTCAGAAGATAGTTAACGACTCATGAATTTAGGTACTTTTGCAATTTAGGTACTTATATAATTCAAATCAACAAATGCAACATTCGGCTCCAACAATTACTCATGACATATGTTCATTTTTCTTCAAATAGCATGTATCCCCCTCGCGGGTTTTAAAATCATTAAAACAAGTAGAAGGCGAGGCTATAGACTCACCTGAAGTATTAACAGTAGTATGACGACTTTCAACGATCGATGATGCCCGGCGAACACGAAATTCACAATCTATCAAAATAAAACGCGTGCCTTTAATAATAAATCCAAGTAATATTTCATACGTAATAAAATGAAATAAATATTTCAAAGTCAAAATCAAACTCACACCATACTCAATTTAGTACATTCTTCTTACTACACTTTTACACTTTTATTATTTCAAAAACTGTCGATATATATATGTTAATCGTCCAAACTGTTTTCCTTACTTAAACACGTCAATAGCTTACGATACTAATCAGAAACTTCACTTACTATATATAGAAAGACCTCCCAAAAGTTGGTTAAAAGATTTTACTTTTAAAGTTCCCTGCCCGACTCATCTTCGAACTACAAAAACCGGACAGTTTTACGTCAACAATTCATATAGTCTTTTTAACTTATTTATTTTGCTCCGTTTACAAAATAGACACTCGTCTTTGGAAATAGACTCACATGCTCATGTTTATCATTTAACATCAGTCCTTGACACATTTCAAAATCCTTTTTATAGTCCCCGAGATTCGATCCAAATATCGACAACAATTATATATTGTGCCGATACTCGTCTCCCGGTACACGAATAATCAAACTAACGTAACTTTTCGCTCGTTTGGAGCTAGAAGCTCTACCTTATATCAAATCGAAGCTTAAGACATCCTCTACAACAATATCTAGTTAGTTCATATCAAAATCAAACTCATATTTTCTGAAAATTAACTTTAATAATCTGTTCAAAAATACCTCTTTAAATATCATTCAAAATCAATGTTTCACCACATTTTAACATCATTTTTACCACTATAATCATCCTAACACTACTACTTTCAATCCTAACATGCTAAATCATCCTAGATGATCAAATCAAATAAAACTCAACTAAAAATTTCAACATGTAATAACTTAAAATAATATATAACAAGATAAACACCTACATACAACCATTATTTAAGATCAAAACACAAGATTTTCATCAAGAAATGGGTTTTACGAAAATGTTCTTGCATGTAGCCAAATTTCATATCAATGTGTAGAGATTGATGAAACTAAGATGGGTCTTTGATTAGAATTAAGAGATTCAATCTCAAAATAAAAAATTTAGGGGTCTTTGTTGCTTTGGGGTTGACGGAAAAAGAGAGGAGGAGGGAGAGAGAAAGAAAAGTTGGTGGTGTTGTGTGTGTAATTGTGTTTTGTGTGTGTGTTTTTCAATTTATATGGTAAAAGTTTAGGGTAGTTTTTGCCAATTGTGATTCTTGTGGACCAAAATGCAAATACTTTGTTAAAAAGCGGGAAATGACTATTAGTCACTTTTGAAAATATTTACGGGTCTCGGGTTTCATAAAAATACTTCTCAAAACTTAAAACGCACACAAAATATGATATTATATAGTCCCGGCACGACTTAATACGACATTAAACTAAAAACGTCAAAATATTAAACATCGACATGTCTAAAATAAAACGTAAAATTTCAGGCATCCGTTGATATCGTCATCATTAATAATCCTCGCAACTCGTCAAAACGTAAAAATATAACTTCCAATCATTCATCAAAATCAAATCACCAATCGTTATGACAATCAATCTCGTCAAAAATTTCAAAAATGTGACAATCCGTCAGTTTACGATTGATATTTTATTCTCAATATTATTTGAAAACAATTTACAATATGAACTCACATATTTTTGGGAAGAAATTTGGATTTACGTCTTGAAGTAGCATCGACTACGTTTAAACCGGAGGATTCAACGTTACGTGCTTACGTTTACATACACCGTCTTTGGTGACAGTCCGACATCCCAGAAAATAAATTTATCTGAGAATATTATTTTGGAGTTTTAAATTTGTGTTAGTTCATAAACTCACAAATTTACGAGAAGAAACTAGGACTTACGATTTTATTTTAACGTCTTTTACGACTAAACCGGAAACCCTAGGATTACGTATTTACGTTTTCGAACTCCGTTTTTGATGAAACAATTTTTATTGGATTCGTTTTGTGACGTCGATTCATAATTTATAAAAACGTTTTTCGTAAAACGACCCGAGGGCACGCAAATCGAGGAAACTAGAATCGAGGAGTACCCGTAAATAAATGGGATGAGACAAGTGGGACACTTGTCCCACCCCACTCCCAAAACCGGCCATAACAAGCCAACACCATAAGGTGTCAAGTTTTCACTTAAACTAACCTTACACATGTCTCATTTAGCTTACAAGCTAAGCCTTCTTCCATCAAAACCATCAAACACTCTCATTCCTACCATTTCACCATGCAAACCACTCACACAATCCTCTCTCTAACTCCATTTTTGGCCGTCCCATATAGCCTCCAAAACACCACCTTCATATGATTTTTAACCACAAAATCCTATGTAATTTACACCTATGTTGAAGCCCTTTCAAAACCCTATTGATTGGTGGTACTTATAACATCCATGGAGGAGTTTTCATGGTGTCATGAGGCTGATTTTCCACAAGGAGTCCATGGAGCATGGTGGTCTTGAAGATAGTCATGGTTGTCTACAAGTTTCTTCATCAAAAACCATGTCAAAATCATAACCTACATCAAGTTGGTGGTATAAAGATTGTCCTCCTCAACTTCTTGTTATTTTTGTTTATGTAATCATGTATTTATTTCCTATTGTATATATTTATGATGATTATATGATGATAAAAATGTTATGTGGGGATTTGTTGTTGATAATCATGGATAAAAAGGTGAAAAACCATATGAAACAAGGTTAAAATCTTGATTAATTTGCATGGCTGTATAAAACAGTAAAGAACCAAGTGGTAAACTGATAATATGATGAAGTAGAACCCATTTACAGTAAGCTATGGGTCTTGTACACATGTGAGAGTTGGCCATGCAATGGAATCAAAATAATGAGTGAGATATGATCAAAACAAGTTTAGGGTATAAATCTGAAGTTACTGTTTTGGACGATTTTTAGAAAATATTTAGAAGATGATTCAACAGTAGCTATAGAAGAGTTAAATGTAGAAAATATCATGTAGTTTATGTGATAAAAATTTGAGCTTCTATCTCCATGTAGAACTCAAGATATGGCATTTTTGGTGAAGATGAAGTTAAAAATCAGATTTTTGGAAATTAAAGAATAATACTATTATATAAGCACTCACATTTTAATATATAAAATGTAAATAAAAACCCACTAACTTATAAAACTTATTTATATAAATATATAAAAGGTGTAATAAGTGTATAAATGATGAAAATGGAAACTTGTTAAGTTTTATAAGTTATAAAACTATAAACATGATTTTTACGACTTTTTCGGCTATTGCCGTAAAATTAACGTTTTTGTTAAATAAAACTTAGATGGTTGGACCCGTCTAATGAAAACTTTATAAAACTTACATACTGATATATAGACATGTATAACAAGTAAAAACCGATAAAACCCGAACTTTAGGGCATACGGACATTAACGAGCTAAGTAAACATATTGGACTAATAAATGGACTAAATAGGATAAAAACTTGTAAAAAGAATCTATTTGGGCTTAACCCATTTAGGCCCAACTTGGAAAGTATACATACTGATAATATAGGTACAAAATGGATTAAAATAAGTTAAATAACTTATAATAAGCTTATTGGGCTTAAGACACGTAAACGGGTAAAAACCAGTAAACTAGTATAAAAATTATCGATATATAACACTAAAAGGAGTAAACGAGAATACGTAAACCCACTTGATCATCATATATATATAATCATCATATGTATACATAATTGATATCTTTATAAAGTCATTGGACATAAGTCTAAGACGAATATTATTTGTCTAGGTTTCCGTGATTGAAGCACGCACCGTACGTCCGAATTGCCGACAACCCGCCTTCCCACATCAACGTGAGTTCATAGCCTCGCACTCTTTTAAATGTTTTATAAATGCTTTATAAACCCGCGAGGGAGATAACATGTTAGTTTTTATTAAAAGTTTGGACACCATTTGTCCCGATTGTTTGTTTATTGATTTTGGACCCGAATGATTGAATGACCCGATTGTATGACCCGATAAATGATTAATGGACCCGATAGATGCAATTAAATGGATTATTAAAGTTAGGTTATGTCACTAAAAGTCCCATTAGCATGAATTGTGAACTACCGGGAGTTGGTAGACGCTTATGCATTTAATAGTACTATTTGGGGACGATCACCCCAGTTCGCGCCTTGACGGTTGATCCCCGTCGTGCCACATTGATTGGTAAGCGAATTTATGTATGAGAAGATTTCCAATAGCGTGACCTTTGTGACGACACGCTACTTTAGATGGGCAAAATTTGTATCGGGTTAGCTACCCGTTGTTGGTTTAGTAAGGTAACAATGTCATGCGGCTTATAATAATCCAATCGCCAAAATATTACTGGACGCTTCGAATTACGATGTATTGCCTGACTAGCAATACTGGGTCATACTATTGATATTATGTTTATATTTTGGTTTTCATAACCATATTCATATAACGATTTTTATTTGATTTTATACAACGTCATAAGACGTATTGTATGATGTTTTATTACGACATTGGCTCGTATAATGATTTTTAAGGCAAATGCCTATATTATGATTTTCGATAAAGATTTGTATAAAATGATTTCGGCTATTTCATGGCCTATCAAAACGATTTGTACAAAATGATTTTCAGTAATACTTTCATACTGATATTATATTGATGGAATTTATTAAACTCTATGAATTCACTCGGCGTTATCGCTGACCTTTTCTTTTAAACATGTTTTATCTCAGGTACTTGAAGGTAATTCTCGGGAAGACGACAAGAATTCATGGCCCGCACTTAAACAATATTTTCCATTCAAATACTTTGTCAAACTTTGTATGAAATAAAATGACTTGGGACCGATGTAACTTTGATGTTTATGAATGGAAATACTTTTATTATTAAACGACGCGATTTTTATGCGTTGTCTATGATGTGAGTAATGTGCTATCCCGTAACACCAACTAGTCTTCCGCTGTATTGAGTTGTATAAATTTGGGGGTGTTACAGTTTGGTATCAGAGCTCTCGTTATAGAGAACGAAAGATTTTTAAAACCAAGGTTTTGGATAAAACTTTTCAAAATCTTTTAACTATAAACATTTTCTATAAATGTCTAAAAAAAAATCTTTTGACTATAACGGTGCCGAAGAATTCCCGAGTTACCGACAAGGCCAAGACTGAGAAGTGTTATTTTAATATATATATAACTTGGATTATATATATATGATGTAATTTTATTACATGATTGTTTGATGATTATTTTGATTTTTATACGAAGTGTTTATACGACGTAGATTGTCACAAGTAACCCTAACTCCCCTAGTAAATAAATCGAAGCTATTCTCGTAGGAATTCTAGCTATCTTAGATCTAAACCAAGTTGCGGATATTTATGATCCCAACAAATGGTTGATATTCGTAGAAATATAGATATTAGTTGATGGTGATATTGAAAAAGAATTGGCGAGATTAAATCCGATATCGATGTTATGACGATCATCCGTATAGAGTGGAGTTTGACAAAACATTACCACCTAGGAAGATGTCATCTGATTCGTTGTCTTCCAATTCTTAAATTGAAATCGAAAGGGTGAATGTTGCACTTGAGGCTGTTATTGGAACCATTACCCAAAAGCCTCATGCCACTAATACCTTTCCGAGAAGTCTAGTTGAATGATCAAGTCATTTCATATTAATGACTTATTTGATAATTGTTGTTGTGAGAGCTAATAGGATTGGAAATTAAGTATTGATTTATATTGAGATTGTATTGCCTTTACAAGGCCGAAGAATAAGATTGAAAGTATTGAAGATTGACGTAGGATATTGAATTAAGTATAAAATTGGTTAAAACTTGAATAAAGTAAAAATTTAACCCATATGGAATATGAGATTGTTAATAGAAGTCGTTAAGTTTTGTGATTGAATTATAAGGATTTAATTATTTGTTGATTCGTGTTAAGGGTTGTTCCTAGACCATTGTCCGCTAACGAGGATGCCCAGTGTCCAAGAAATAAATTGAAGAAATCTTCTTCTGAATTGAGACCGATGGATCTTCCGGGACATATGGAAAACCTAATGACTCTTGTAGATTAGTATTCATTGTGGTATCTTTTAAAAATCCCTAACTTAACTGAGATATCAGTTGGTAGGATGAGTTCTGAGAATTGTATGACATAGTGACACGTAATGTGTTACGGTACAATTTTGACTTGTTTGTGATTAATGAAAAAGACTACCTTTGATTGCTAAATTCTACATGTATCGATGTTATCTATCTTTTATTGCTTCATCCTAATGTTCGCAATAGTGATGCAACCATTGAACAAGTACTCATCTCGATTTGAGTTACGTTGTGGATTATTCTCTTTGTATTCCTGAGTGCCATCGAGTTCATGAACCTCATGATTATTTGGCTAAGCTCATTTCCTATCATATCGTAGTTAACTCTTGGTGAACAACTCTTCATCACTCTTTTGCAGATCACACATTGTTTTTATAATGTTAAAACGGTATCCTTTGAGAAAATTTGATTCTCATCACTATAAGGATTATTCAAAGTGAGATTTATAAGTGATTGTTATCAAAATGAAGTTGTTTATAAAACACGTTGGGAAAACTTAATTGTTCTCATAACAAAGAAAATGTTTGTAAATTTATTTTGATTCTTATTTAAGAATTAAGCATGAAAATGTTTTTATGATGATAAAATTTTGACGAACTGAGTATTGCATCGTTAATCTTGAAATTGTATATAGTTGCGCGCCTACATACAATTTGGAATGGACTATGCAAGGCTGATTAGTAGTCACCATAAAACTGATTAATAAACACTACATTTTATTTGAAGATTGTGAAAGATTAAATCTTATGAGATCTGCAAGAAGTGAAAAATAGGGACATAATGTTAGAGACATCTACATATGTGCCCGTGCCATCTATTCTTCTGAGTCGAATTTATTCATCTATGGAAATTGTCTTATTTGACAATTGACAATTCCCTTCTTGTCCAATTCTCTTGTAGTGAGATTCTTAGGAAAAGTATATGATTACCGAGTGTTGATACCCGACTGGATGTATCGACGTTCTTATCATTTCTTATGATTTGATTTCATTTGAATGACCTGGGTAACGATCCGAGGAGCTTTCGAATGCGTACTCGAATCATGAAAACCTGGGATATATTCATATTCGTTAAGTGTTTTCGTCTGTATCTGATTTGAAATTCTCTCGCGTAGATTATGCGTTGACCTTACTCTTTAGATGGTAGCTGTGTCTCCATATATCCTTGAATTTGTGAAGGATTATGAGTTATTATTAGTCTTTTGAGAAGTTCACATCTTATCGACGGCAATGAAACTGAAAAGTTGATAATGCCGGTAGAATGGATTGATTAATTATGACATGACGACATTGTCTTAATTGATGGGAACTCGAGTAGAATTCCCCTAAAAAGATAAGATGTTGATTATCAAAAGTGATCTAAATAATTCTTGATGGATGACCGTATCCTGCATTTAGACTTGAGATTATACCGTGAATGGTTGTGAACTAGTCATAGATATTATAATCTAGAAGAACTTAATATGAATTTATTAAAAGATATTTATCTTATCTGAATTTAAGGAATTACCGTACAACTGAGAAAGTTGTTGGAGAAAGATTTTATTATACCGAGCCTGTCATCCTGAAGAGCTATGGTGTTATCTTTCCTTATATTCATAGATTACTGTGACTGAGTAAATTGACAATCGAAAACGATATCCATAACTCGAAATGGAAGAATTGTTCGATCATTTACAAGGTTCTAGCAAATTTGATCCATGGCATGATTATCAACAACTTCGCATCTGCGAAAGAGATTATGTATTCCAATCACTACATCCGGTACTTGTAATGAACCTTATGAGTTTCACGTGATGTCGTTTGGATTGACAAATGCACATGTAGTATTCATAAATTTGGTGAATCACGTGTGTAGGCTGTAATTTGATAAATTCATGCTTGTGATCATTTAGGACCATTTGTTTGTATGTACGAATTAGAATGAGTTAATAAATATTTATAGATTGCCCTGAATTGGTCGAACGGTGAAAACCTGAACCTTGAATAATTAACACATGATTAAAGACTTGAACCTTTACATGATTTGACTATGTGATTAAAAGGATAATGGAATATAAATTGACTCTTCAAAAATTAAGAGCCCTTTTAAGACTTTGGATTTTTTTTTTCCCAAAAAGAAATGAAAATATGTTTTGACAAATGTGTTAATAAAGGATTTTAAAGGGATTATTCCCTTATACACAAACCATTTAACTAAACTTCTGTTTAGGGGTAAATGTTTGTGTATACTTCTAGATAACTTAAGAAGGATGAGTAAAACCATTTATACCATAACCTGAAAATTTAAAACGATAATTTATGCTTTCAACTAAGAAAACTTTGACCAAAATATAAACAAAGATTTTTCAAATATTTACGAATCTTATTAATTATTTTCGATAAATCAGCAAAAATCTTGTTAATTAAATTCAAATTATTTTTGAACATTTTATATAATTGGTCGAACTAAGAAATTTAAAACTTTTACGTTTACACTTCATAAAAATTAACTAATAATTATTTAATTAATCCTAATAAATATCGATGTTTTAGGCGACAGATTGAGTAAAACGGATAAAGATGATAGTTGAGAAGAAACTAAAACATAGAAGATATGAAGAAAGAATTTTGAATAAATACGGATATGATATTTATTTCATCAGGAAGGTGAACGTAAATACTGACGTATAATATAGAAAGAATATCTGAGTGAATTGTGGACATGATAATTATATCATCATAAGAAGTGAATATAGATACCGACGCATAATATAGAAAAGATAAAGAACCAGTTAGGACATGTTCCTTAATAATGAAGGTGCAAATAAATTGCCGAACAATTTAAAATATAGCCGATGCTTATAAAAAGGATAATATAGATACTAAAAGATGTTCGCGGCTAATGTGAACAATTAAAATTGAGAAGCCGATAGCGTTAAATATTTTAAAGACCACTTGTGGTTGTCTAAATATAGAGACTATGAGATATAGTATGTTGGAATTTGTAAGTATAAGTATTCTATTTATGTCATTTTTGACTAAAAGTATCTTTGTCTGAAGAAGTTGTACTAATGGAAATTATGAAGGCAGGCATCGCCTCATACATTAGTTAACGTCTAGCTATTGCAAAGGTCATCATCCGAATTTGATTCGATTTGGGTCATCGTCGACAGACTGACCAAATCTGCTAATATCATTCCCGTTAATGATAAATGCAAAAGAATTATGTAAACATAGTGTTCCTGTATCGATCATCTATATCAAGATCCTCGCTTCGCATCGAATTTCTAGAGATTTGCTCAGAAATCATTGAGAACGAACCTTGATAAGAGTACTATGTACCATCCCAAATCGAAGGGACGAGGTAAAGTAACGATACAGAGTAATATAAGTGTTGTTTTATGTCTGAATGAATGACCTTTGGTAATAGACCGTATAATCGTTTTCCTTTGGAGAGATTATCATTGATAATCATCGTATTAGGATTGAGATCGAATCTTGTTAGAATCTATATTAGAGCTTCTGTAAGCAGGAGTTGAGATGAAGACATCCGACATACACCCACTGTGAGTTGGACATGTCTTTTAGGCTTAAGGTTTCCTATGATGGCGAACCTATCCTTGCAAAATACCCGACCCGCGAGATCTGAAATGATTGTTGAAATTAGGATTTGATTATTAACTACCGATAGTGGGCAAGAGGTTATGTGAATGTGAAATGTAGATCTTGAAGTGCCAAATGGGTAGCGAAGTTATGCCACAATTTTTAACCTTGGAAAAACGAATTCATGATCTGACAAATCATGGGATATAAGTCCCCGTTGTTTGGGACCATTGAGATGATGTAAAAGTTGGGATTGAAAGGCATATAAGCTGGATCTACCCTAGGACTTCAAAGACTGCGTGAATTATGTTTCGTAAATCGAACTTGATGGAATATCTATCAAGTGAAAATCTGATAGTTCTTAGTAAATCTTAGATCGGCGAAAAGTTGCATTCATCAAAAACCCGTGTACATCATGGATAGAGAAAGTAAGTCAACATTAAGCCTGATCTTATTCCCGTAGTTATGTTTGATGAAACTCGCGTATTATAATGAATTGCATTTGTGAGAAAGGACCGAATGTGGAGGAAATACCCACATGGCTTTCACTCTATAGGAAGCGAGTAGTAAGGTAAGATGATCTTTGAGGACAAAGATCCTGTTTAGGGGTAAATGCTGTGACAATCCGTCAGTTTACGATTGATATTTTATTCTCAATATTATTTGAAAACAATTTACAATATGAACTCACATATTTTTGGGAAGAAATTTGGATTTACGTCTTGAAGTAGCATCGACTACGTTTAAACCGGAGGATTCAACGTTACGTGCTTACGTTTACATACACCGTCTTTGGTGACAGTCCGACATTCCAGAAAATAAATTTATCTGAGAATATTATTTTGGAGTTTTAAATTTGTGTTAGTTCATAAACTCACAAATTTACGAGAAGAAACTAGGACTTACGATTTTATTTTAACGTCTTTTACGACTAAACCGGAAACCCTAGGATTACGTATTTACGTTTTCGAACTCCGTTTTTGATGAAACAATTTTTATTGGATTCGTTTTGTGACGTCGATTCATAATTTATAAAAACGTTTTTCGTAAAACGACCCGAGGGCACGCAAATCGAGGAAACTAGAATCGAGGAGTACCCGTAAATAAATGGGATGAGACAAGTGGGACACTTGTCCCACCCCACTCCCAAAACCGGCCATAACAAGCCAACACCATAAGGTGTCAAGTTTTCACTTAAACTAACCTTACACATGTCTCATTTAGCTTACAAGCTAAGCCTTCTTCCATCAAAACCATCAAACACTCTCATTCCTACCATTTCACCATGCAAACCACTCACACAATCCTCTCTCTAACTCCATTTTTGGCCGTCCCATATAGCCTCCAAAACACCACCTTCATATGATTTTTAACCACAAAATCCTATGTAATTTACACCTATGTTGAAGCCCTTTCAAAACCCTATTGATTGGTGGTACTTATAACATCCATGGAGGAGTTTTCATGGTGTCATGAGGCTGATTTTCCACAAGGAGTCCATGGAGCATGGTGGTCTTGAAGATAGTCATGGTTGTCTACAAGTTTCTTCATCAAAAACCATGTCAAAATCATAACCTACATCAAGTTGGTGGTATAAAGATTGTCCTCCTCAACTTCTTGTTATTTTTGTTTATGTAATCATGTATTTATTTCCTATTGTATATATTTATGATGATTATATGATGATAAAAATGTTATGTGGGGATTTGTTGTTGATAATCATGGATAAAAAGGTGAAAAACCATATGAAACAAGGTTAAAATCTTGATTAATTTGCATGGCTGTATAAAACAGTAAAGAACCAAGTGGTAAACTGATAATATGATGAAGTAGAACCCATTTACAGTAAGCTATGGGTCTTGTACACATGTGAGAGTTGGCCATGCAATGGAATCAAAATAATGAGTGAGATATGATCAAAACAAGTTTAGGGTATAAATCTGAAGTTACTGTTTTGGACGATTTTTAGAAAATATTTAGAAGATGATTCAACAGTAGCTATAGAAGAGTTAAATGTAGAAAATATCATGTAGTTTATGTGATAAAAATTTGAGCTTCTATCTCCATGTAGAACTCAAGATATGGCATTTTTGGTGAAGATGAAGTTAAAAATCAGATTTTTGGAAATTAAAGAATAATACTATTATATAAGCACTCACATTTTAATATATAAAATGTAAATAAAAACCCACTAACTTATAAAACTTATTTATATAAATATATAAAAGGTGTAATAAGTGTATAAATGATGAAAATGGAAACTTGTTAAGTTTTATAAGTTATAAAACTATAAACATGATTTTTACGACTTTTTCGGCTATTGCCGTAAAATTAACGTTTTTGTTAAATAAAACTTAGATGGTTGGACCCGTCTAATGAAAACTTTATAAAACTTACATACTGATATATAGACATGTATAACAAGTAAAAACCGATAAAACCCGAACTTTAGGGCATACGGACATTAACGAGCTAAGTAAACATATTGGACTAATAAATGGACTAAATAGGATAAAAACTTGTAAAAAGAATCTATTTGGGCTTAACCCATTTAGGCCCAACTTGGAAAGTATACATACTGATAATATAGGTACAAAATGGATTAAAATAAGTTAAATAACTTATAATAAGCTTATTGGGCTTAAGACACGTAAACGGGTAAAAACCAGTAAACTAGTATAAAAATTATCGATATATAACACTAAAAGGAGTAAACGAGAATACGTAAACCCACTTGATCATCATATATATATAATCATCATATGTATACATAATTGATATTTTTATAAAGTCATTGGACATAAGTCTAAGACGAATATTATTTGTCTAGGTTTCCGTGATTGAAGCACGCACCGTACGTCCGAATTGCCGACAACCCGCCTTCCCACATCAACGTGAGTTCATAGCCTCGCACTCTTTTAAATGTTTTATAAATGCTTTATAAACCCGCGAGGGAGATAACATGTTAGTTTTTATTAAAAGTTTGGACACCATTTGTCCCGATTGTTTGTTTATTGATTTTGGACCCGAATGATTGAATGACCCGATTGTATGACCCGATAAATGATTAATGGACCCGATAGATGCAATTAAATGGATTATTAAAGTTAGGTTATGTCACTAAAAGTCCCATTAGCGTGAATTGTGAACTACCGGGAGTTGGTAGACGCTTATGCATTTAATAGTACTATTTGGGGACGATCACCCCAGTTCGCGCCTTGACGGTTGATCCCCGTCGTGCCACATTGATTGGTAAGCGAATTTATGTATGAGAAGATTTCCAATAGCGTGACCTTTGTGACGACACGCTACTTTAGATGGGCAAAATTTGTATCGGGTTAGCTACCCGTTGTTGGTTTAGTAAGGTAACAATGTCATGCGGCTTATAATAATCCAATCGCCAAAATATTACTGGACGCTTCGAATTACGATGTATTGCCTGACTAGCAATACTGGGTCATACTATTGATATTATGTTTATATTTTGGTTTTCATAACCATATTCATATAACGATTTTTATTTGATTTTATACAACGTCATAAGACGTATTGTATGATGTTTTATTACGACATTGGCTCGTATAATGATTTTTAAGGCAAATGCCTATATTATGATTTTCGATAAAGATTTGTATAAAATGATTTCGGCTATTTCATGGCCTATCAAAACGATTTGTACAAAATGATTTTCAGTAATACTTTCATACTGATATTATATTGATGGAATTTATTAAACTCTATGAATTCACTCGGCGTTATCGCTGACCTTTTCTTTTAAACATGTTTTATCTCAGGTACTTGAAGGTAATTCTCGGGAAGACGACAAGAATTCATGGCCCGCACTTAAACAATATTTTCCATTCAAATACTTTGTCAAACTTTGTATGAAATAAAATGACTTGGGACCGATGTAACTTTGATGTTTATGAATGGAAATACTTTTATTATTAAACGACGCGATTTTTATGCGTTGTCTATGATGTGAGTAATGTGCTATCCCGTAACACCAACTAGTCTTCCGCTGTATTGAGTTGTATAAATTTGGGGGTGTTACAAAAAATATACGTAAAAATATAATTAAATAATGACCACGGGTTTGGGTTGTCACATCCTACCCTCCTAAAAGAGAGCGACGTCCTGGCGCTCAACCCGCCTCATACTCGCACTTCATCACTTCTAGAGTCAACGTGACCTCTTATCCTCAAGAGATACTCACGTCTTCCACACCAGTTCAACTCAATCCTTATGATATCACTATACCCACAATATTTCTACATTTCAACTTCTAAATTTCACCTTCCAATATGATAATATTCCTTCATCATTCACACTCCTTCTGAATCACTTTCTCAGTTCCATTCCTGCTTCAATACTCTGATGACTTGACCCACGACTATGTAAATCCTCAAATTAAGATGTGCAATTATCATCACATAAAGATTTCATCTTCACTAGGTTTCATTAGTCCTCATAGTGAATTATTTAAAATATCATCATCCTAAACTTCAATCATATGTTGTTGTGATTGAAACCAAATTCAATTGCCATCGTTCAAATCATCCTTACACTCTGTTCGTTGCTTTCCAAAAATACGCAATAGTCCTTCTTGACTCAATTCTTCCCACTTTCTGTAAAGATCTCTAAAACTCAAAAGTCAATCTCAATCTCTAGGTTACATATCTTATGTTAAAACCTTATTCAATACTCATACTTTATCACAGCGATTTCCAATATTCAAAAATATACTCTGACTCTATGTCCTGAGGTTACACTCAAACTAAACACAATGAAATTATCAATAATTTTGACTAGTCACTTATATACCTCCTATACTCATGGTAATAAGGAATGAGCATCGGATTACTGTACCTTCCATAGTACATCATTACATCTTCCTGATATCATATATTGTTTAAACAACTCCGTTAGTCTCATATATTCAAATCTAAAATGTATAATGGTCAGATAACTTCCTGATATCGTAACACATATATTGGTTTCGAAATAAGATGTATTAATACTTCAACTTGTGAAATTCCTTCAATACTACATGCGACACTCTCAGCACTCTAAGAATAATTAAATTCTCCTTGATCTAAAAAATTCATTCACCACTGGTCCTTGCATTCTTAAAACATTCTCTGATCTAATGGAAGTAAAATTAGATAATCACAATAACCGTTTTTGTTCCACAAAAAACATACGTCTCAACCCTCTCATCACTATTACCATTCTATTTCAAAATTTCTAACAATCTGTTGATCTTCTTTCTTTGGCATTCCTTTTCCATTAGTTTATCAGTTTGATTCTAACTTTCTTTCCATTCTATCCATTCTGCTTGTTGTTACCAATATTCCAAAAATCTCAAGACTCAAGAGTCAATTCTCAATTACTTTAGAAATTTTATAAGCCCTTTTTTCCTTCTCCTCCTTGCTAAATTACTCAAAAGTTGATAGTGAAAGTATCCACACTTATCCTTTATAATCTGGAACACACTTCATATTACAGAAATATAACATATCTCATCTATAATTTACCGATTATTATTTCCCCGTCATCATTAGGTAATCCTTAACTCCTTTCTTTTGAAATTTCTCGAATGGCATTTATAAATAAGTCCTTACTATCCTTCATACTTGATTCCATACAAGTAATACTTTACGATCCCAAAATAAATACCACATCTTCGAAACTCATAATTATATAAATCCCGTTATACTTCTTTATTCAAGTCAACACACTACTATTACTTCCCTTTCCATTTGATATTATCCTAATATCATCACCGCAGTTCTATAATCCTTCAGATTCCTCCAATACTATCTATACAGGCCAGAACATCAATCTATCCTCAGAGTTCATAAACAACTTCCTCAACTACAAAAATCAGATCTCAAAACTACAACTTAGATGTATGAGTGGATTTCACACATTTGGTTCTTCTTTGTCAGCTTTATCATCGGTTCAGTAATCAGTGAAAACCTCCTGATAAACCTCCGATAATACTCAGCTTACACAAAGTAATTGACAAGCTTCAGTCGGTTTCGTCGGTATTGACAAAGCCTCAATCGTTTCAATCTAGTCAAGACTTTCACGTTCACTTCAGCCATAGATCGCACATTCTAAAACATCTATATTAACTTCAGCTAAATTCGTACCCAAAGAATTTCACACACCATTCCTCCTTCCCAAACAATTTTTCAAATGTTATTAAATAATTTCCTTTCCTTCCTTAACATCCATCAAACAAACATCATCAGTAATGGATACTGATTTCAGGTACTCATTTTGTTTAGTCTCACATCAATTGTCTTATCCTCAAAACATCCAGCTTCTTTCTTTACTTCCATTATTACATCTCTAATGACTTACCCTTTCAGTCAAATCAGATTATCCTTATTGTCTCATCAGCCAACCCTTTCAATCAATCATATTGCCATCCTCAATTTCCTGACAATGCCAAATAACAAAATATACAATCAGATTGCATAACTTCCATCACTAAGCTAACACAAAGCTTCTTTTTCCCAAGACGACAGTGAACTCTACGATTCCGCAGAACAATCACAAAATACCCTTAAACACTAACTCATCTTCTCATTCCCTTCCGACTACTACCGGTAAAGCGCACAGAAAATTCGATCTATTACTGTTTCCTCCTACATACCTTTTCATCATTGACCAATAAAATCTTTAAATATTCCACTGATTACTTCCTGAAATCAGTACTCATTGCTCAACAACATTCCAATTTAATTCTTTCCACCTTTACATATCATATCCTATGATATTCATTCTTATCCTGGTTAACTTTCTCACAACTCTACTTCAGTTAATTGCGCGATACCTCTTAATTCCTTGAGTTCAAAATATATTCCTTTAATATATATATATATATATATATATATATATATATATATATATATATATATATATATATATATATATATATATATATATATATATATATATATATATATATATATATATATATATATATATATATATATATAGTTACAATTCTTCCATCGGTTAATTTCTCATCTCAACCAATCGCTAATTCTTGTTGATTTCTCGTCCTCGGGTCAACTAAAGTCTAACATCTTTAAATCTCAATATATCCTCAATATCACCTTCAAAATTTCAATACACTATTAATAACACCTTCAGGATTTCATTGGAATCCTAACTCAATGATTACCATATAAGAATATGCAAATTACAACATCTGAATCTCAAATATAATCAACATTTCCAAAATATAGGCTGTAATAGCAGCAACATTTCGTTCATATTGGTTTTCCATTATTTGAATAATTCCTTTATTCAATCTCCTTTACCGAAATGAAAACATTTCATTACCACAAAAATACCAATTTCTATACCACATTCCTTGCTATTCCTTTAGCAGCCCGACCTCCAGCTAGTCCGTACTTACGACAAGTAAATAGATAATTGCTTAAGTGGTATAAAATATATGTGATCTACACATCATACTTACTCCTGCTTACCCGATTTATAGCAACCTCTTGAATACCATCTCTTCTTATCTTAGGCTGTTAAATTCCAAGTTTACCTTCTGCTAGAGGAAATAAATTTCCTATTCCTTATTGTCATTCGCAACAATACCGTTCCTTTACCCTTTTCTGCCACACTTAATTTCAAACTTGGATCAATCTTTAAATTACTATCTCTTTTCGTCTAGTTGAACATTCCCAGATGACTATAGATATACCAAACATCCATCAGTTACTCGAACTTATCCATATAGTTGCACCTTTCCAATTACCATTAATATCCGTACGACACTCTTCACCGCATCTCTTCTCATTACTAGGAATCTAACACACAGACATCCTTTTAAAATCTTGCAGAATAGCAACATCATCTTCAACTAGAACAGCAGCATCTTCAACTGGAACAACAACATCTTCAGTCTCAGCACCTCGTCTCCTCGTAGCATAATCAGTTCAAACAATCTAAAAACTATTCCCACGATCATATAATCTACCCTAAAGTTAAACACCTTTAGAGACATATGTCAAGATACTCAGTCACGCAGGAATCCCTACTAATGACAGAAACATATCTCACTCAAATATTTCTATGCGATAACAGTAGAATGAAACATGATAAGTATACACATCGAGATAGAAAGAAAAGGGATCTTTTCATCAAGATATATCATGAATACTACATGCGCCAACAACACAATACTACCTCAATTCCACAATCATCTCACAAAAGAGAGAATAACAAAGACACATCAAAATACTAAAGGGTCATAATAGATTTCATCCATAAATCCGAGAAAATCACAACAAAATCTTGTCACTAAAGTCACTTACCCTTATCATCCTAAACAACAACAATAATCCATCACAATACTACCTCACAACATCTAAATAATCCAAATACAATACAACAACACATAAATTGAAATACAACAAAGATCCATCACTACATCACTCCATAGGATGTGGCACATCATTTTCTCCAACTTGGCTCGTCCCTGCTTCATCTTCATCTGGTCCTAACTTGCAGCACCTCCATTTTGGATCAAAACACGGTGGTTCCTCAAATCCATACCTTAAATGCGCTCCTTGACACGACAGATCTATCATATAATGCGAATCAGCATACACCTCACTATCCTGGAACTTCCAATGCGGTCCAAGATACGACCCAAGATGAGCTACATATTCACTTAACCTGCGAAACCTATCTCTCTCTTTCTGGTATTTCTCAAAATCAGTTCCATAACTTCTCACTTCAGCTCTAACCTCAGTTCTTCCAACTTCACTCTCCGTCCTATAATTATCACTATCAGATTCTACAACATTCTTCTTATCATCCGTATCATCCTCATAATCTAACCATCCACCTGAATTCTTATGATCACCTACTCGCTGATACTGCAAACTCCGTTGACCTACAACAAATTCCCGCCTATTGTTGTTAAGTGGTATGTCAGACATTTTCAGAAATCACAGAAAATTCAAAGGTACATAAGGTCATTATTCAAAAATATATATGCAATGCAATGCACAATTATGCAAATGCAATTGAATTACGTATGCCAAATATATATGTATGCGATGCAATGCAAATGATAATTATACAATACTTATAAAAATTAAATTATGATGAAAGCACTCCACGTCCTTTCATTAATACCAATACCTTATCGTAGTATTTACTTAATAAATACTCAGGAATTCAGAACAGTTTTAAGGAATACATCTATAATAACAAAGCATAACAAAAATAAATAATCTTACCGGAGCCTTGCAGAGAAGTTGTGTTGCTTTTATAAAACACCTTTGACACCAAAGTTATAGTTTAGGACATTTTCAAAAATCGACCTAATTCGCTATAACTAAAAAGATCTGGTTACCAATCTATAACACCCCTAATTTACATCGCGCAACGGAAATACACAATTGGGTGTTATTCACAAACTTCATTTCACAAACTCTTTATATGACCTAAAAACAGTATATTTTGGAATAAATAAGGAAATAATTTAAATCAGTGTCTAAAACCTTCAATCCCAAGTAAAATCAGTTTAAAAATATATCAGAGTAGCGTACAGGTTCCCCTAGGATCTTAACAAAACGACAAACCTTTTACCAAAATACTTGACCAATTACTATATGTTTATGACAAACGGGAAAGAAATCTGTTTTAGACCAAATACTACAAAAGCAATCCCACAATCCTTCTCCAGCAAGCTCCGCAATTCATCAACTTCAAGTACCTGAAATACATGCTTAAAATCATCAACACAAAGGTTGAGAAAGTCTATAGGTTTAACAAAACATAGTTGAGCATATCGTAAAAATCATTCACAATTGTTTAATAGCATTGTGGCCATACAATATATTAATCAGGCATCTCATCTTATAGCAATAGCTAATGAATTGTATTAAGTTCATGACACCGACCCCTTAACTTAGTCACCCACGCCAAATGCCAGCATGACTATAAGAATTCCAGTGCCCCTACTAGGGTATCAATTGCAAGAATACCAATTCTTATTCTCGTAAAATTATCTTCCCAGAGGTTACTCAGCGTAAAGCCCTGGTCTCATATAGGGTTGTCAACCCAATAGTACTATCATTAGAATAAGCGGCTATTCCCAACTCACAACATCAAGTCAGAAGATAGTTAACGGCTCATGAATTTAGGGACTTTTGCAATTTAGGTACTTATACAATTCAAATCAACAAAGGCAACATTCGGGTCCAATAATTACTCATGACATGTGTTCATTTTTCTTCAAGTAGCATGTATCCCCCTCGCGGGTTTTAAAATCATTAAAACAAGTAGAAAGCGAGGCTATAGACTCACCTTAAGTATTGACAGTAGTATGACGACTTTCAACGATCGATGATGCCCGGCGAACACGAAATTCACAATCTATCAAAATAAAACGCATGCCTTTAATAATAAATCCAAGTAATATTTCATACTTAATAAAATGAAATAAATATTTCAAAGTCAAAATCAAACTCACACCATACTCAATTTAGTACATTCTTCTTACGTACACTTTTACACTTTTATTCTTTCAAAAACTGTCGATATATATATATATATATATATATATATGTTAATCGTCCAAACTGTTTTCCTTACTTAAACACGTCAATAGCTTACGATACTAATCAGAAACTTCACTTACTATATATAGAAAGACCTCCCAAAAGTTGGTTAAAAGATTTTACATTTAAAGTTCCCTGTCCGACTCATCTTCGAACTACAAAAACCGGACAGTTTTACGTCAACAATTCATAGTCTTTTTAACTTATTTATTTTGCTTCGTTTACAAAACCGACATTCGTCTTTGAAAATAGACTCACATCCTCATGTTTATCATTTAACATCAGTCCTTGACACATTTCAAAATCCTTTTTATAGTCCCCGAGATTTGATTCAAATATCGACAACAATTATATATCGTGCCGATACTCGTCTCCTGGTACAAGAATAATCAAACTAACGTAACTTTTCGCTCGTTTGGAGCTAGAAGCTCTACCTTATACCAAATCGAAGCTTAATACATCCTCTACAACAATATCTAGTTAGTTCATATCAAACTCAAACTCATATTTTCTGAAAATTAACTTTAATAATCTGCTCAAAAATACCTCTTTAAATATAATTCAAAATCAAATTTTCACCATATTTTAACATCATTTTTACCACTATAATCATCCTAACACTACTAGTTTCAATCCTAACATGCTAAATCATCCTAGATGATCAAATCAAATAAAACCCAACTAATAGTTTCAACATGCAATAACTTAAAATAATATATAACAATATAAACACCTACATACAACCATTATTTAAGATCAAAACACAAGATTTTCATCAAGAAATGGGTTCTACAAAAATGTTCTTGCATGTAGCCAGATTTCATACCAATGTGTAGAGATTGATGAAACTAAGATGGGTCTTTGATTAGAATTAAGAGATTCAATCTCAAAATCAAAAATATAGGGGTGTTTGTTGCTTTGGGGTTGACGGAAAAAGAGAGGAGGAAGGAGAGAGAAAGAAAAGTTGGTGGTGTTGTGTGTGTAATTGTGTTTTGTGTGTGTGTTTTTCAATTTATATGGTAAAAGTTTAGGGTAGTTTTTGCCAATTGTGATTATTGTGGACCAAAATGCAAATACTTTTTTAAAAAGCGGGAAATGACTATTAGTCACTTTGGAAAATATTTACGGTTCTCGGGTCTCATAAAAATACTTCTCAAAACTTAAAACGCACACAAAATATGATATTATATAGTCCCGGCACGACTTAATACGACATTAAAATAAAAATGTCAAAATATTAAACATCGACATGTCTAAAATAAAATGTAAAATTTCGGGCATCTGTTGATATCGTCATCACTAATAATCCTCGCAACTCGTCAAAACGTAAAAATATAACTTCCAATCATTCATCCAAATCAAATCACCAATCGTTATGACAATCAATCTCGTCAAAAATTTCAAAAATATACGTAAAAATATAATTAAATAATGACCACGGGTTTAGGTTGTCACAACTGAAGAAGCTGATATCAGAGAAACAAGTGTCTCGGGGGATTTGCAGTTAAGTTCATGTATATGGCTCATAGTCAAATAACAGTCTGTGACCCGAACTTCTAAGAAAGGGAAGTTTATCTTGTCAACGATAACTTATCCTCATTAACGAGAAATTAAATTTTCTCGGACACGAGCTTACATTATAACTATTCAAAAGTTTTAAGCTCGTGTAAATGGCTCATCGTTAGATATCAGACGATGACCCGCTCTTCACATAAAGGAAAGTTTATCGCCAATGATAAACTTATCCTCACAAAAGAGAATTAAATTTTCTCGAACACGAGCTTACATTAAAACTATTCAAAGGTTTTAAGCTCGTGCATGTGGCTTATCGTTAAATATTAGACGATAACCCGTTCTTCAAATAAAGTAAAGTTTATCGTCGTTGATAAACTTATCCTCATTAACGAGAAATTAAATTTTCTCGGACACGAGCTTACATTATAACTATCCAAAAATTTTAAGCTCGTGTAAATGGCTCATTGTTGGATATCAGACGATGACCCAATCTTCAAAGAAAGGAAAGTTTATCGCCGATGATAAACTTATCCTCATTAACGAGAAATTAAATTTTCTCGGACACGAGCTTACATTAAAACTATTCAAAGGTTTTTAAGCTCGTAATCACATTTCAGATTATGCCCCGGACTTCAAAGAAAGGAAAGTTTATCGTCGATGATAAACTTATCCTTACAACGAGAAATTAATTTTTCTCGGGCATGAGCTAATATTAAAAACATTCGAAGTTTTTAAGCTCATGTACAATGACTTACAGTGAAATATCAGACTGTAACTCGGACTTACATTTTAGGAAAGCTTATCTTTAATGATAACTTATCCTCGTAACGAGAAATTAATTTTTCTCGGTCATGAGCTTGTTTTAAAATATTCCAAGTTTGAAGCTCATAAAGGGAAATGTATCTTTAAAATAAGAGAACTTTTCCTCATAACGAGAAATTCACCTTTCTCTGTCATGAGCTTTACGTTAAAACATTCAAAAGCTTTTCAAGCTCATGAAAACGACTTCTAAGTAAATGTCAACTTAGGACTCGTTCTTCAGTTAAAAGGAAAGTTTATCGCCGATGATAAACTTATCCTCACAACGGGAAGTTTACAACTTCTCAGACTTGAGCTCGTTTTGTAAGATATTCAACATCTTAAGCTCAATTAATTGGTTTTCAAAATATTGAACATAATTTTTCGAGAATTCTCAAAAGGTTTTTCTAAATCTTTCAAAGTTGTGTGTTCAAAAATGTTTTGATAAAAAGAGAATGTCTTCTGGAATCGATAATATGTACGATACTAGAAATGTCATTCAATAATGACACAAGGTTGTAAATAAAGTTCGAGCAGAAGTTCAAATGTTTTAAAACATGCTCAAAATGGTTTGCTATTATTTCAGATAGTAACCCGCTTTTCATATTCAAGTCAAGCATTTCACTAGAAAGCTTTGACTCAATAACGGGAATTAATTTTTTCGGGCATAGTTTACTTTATAACCATGTAAGGGATTGTGTTTACGTAATAACACAAGCTAACACAAATATATGTACGTGTCAGTGCATTTATTTGTTAAAGCAAGAGAAATCTTGTTTTTATGAAGTTATCATCTCCACAATCCGTAGCAATTTACAATTGATATCTACATACTTGACGATGCGACTAGTAAAACGGCGACTACAGCTCTTTCAATAGAACACAGGTCAATAATTGAGGGGGAGCAATTGTCCAGCATTCAGAATCTTTGATGCTGAAAGTGCCAAGGTCACTAATTGGTGTCAAGACAACGATATCAATCGTACACATCATGTCAAGAGATAACTTCAGACATGACGAGGCGACCAACATTCATGAACAAGAACCATGTGATTCTATCATATTATGTTCTCCATCATTCAGGTCCAACCTCGTAAATTGCTAATCTTGTGAATACATTATCATATATGATCTTTGCACGTGATAAATACCTTACACTTGTGTTTAAAAGGTATATAGTTTACGTTTCAAGTACACCCTCATTAATTTGAAGGGGGGCTTGTGAAAATCATGAAGATAGTTGGATTTGCATTTTTCTTCCCAAATTTTCTTAAAATGCTATTAAATCAATTGATATTTAAAACATCGATTAGGTTAATATTTTTAATATGGGAGAGAAAATGTGATTTAATATGGGAAATGATTAATCACAAATGGTTTGACTTAACGTGATAGCTCATCCTGACATATGCGAAATGTTTTCGGATATCGTGGCATATGTTAAGGGGAGCAAAATGGATGTGGATATCAAAATGGATTTCATGGTGACTCACACTTACCCAAAACATCTCTATTCACGACGGTGAAGATTGTGGTGACATAAGGATGGTAGGATAGGTTAAAGTCCAATGATTCCTCTAGAACCGGAGGAATCTTCCCAAGGACATTCCATAGCTAGAAACAATAGTCCTTAGGAAAGATGGAGAAAGATTGTGAACGTAGCTGAATGCCGACTAAGTACTTAAGTTAGCACTGGAACAATCACAACAAGGTGCTAGTTATGACGTATTGGTAAGCATTGAATGGGTGGAAGAATGAAAAAGAATTGTAAAGATAAAGGGTGAAAAGAAAGCAGCCCTCCTTACAACCTTAGGCAGAAACCGGGTCAACACATAAGCTATTGAGATCATTTTTAATGATTCTTGATATCGAAGATAGACATCATGGACCCAGTGATGCAATGCATAACCCACCCCAGCTAACTCAGATATCTCTTAAAAGATATTTGTTTTAATCACACGGAGACAACGTATAATCTATTGATTTATTCACTCCAAATAAATTGGTATTGAAATGGTGACACTCCTCTCCAGCCTCCGATCACTAAAATCCAAAATGCACGATCGAGTCTAGAGCCATTTGAAATCATCAAATATCTCATTAGGACACACTTTCATATTTCCTTGCTTCTTTACACACTGTGAAAAGTAAGAAACATTTTAAGAGTTCTACGCAAAATCATCATGATCTTGCCTAAACATCCGAGTAATACAAAACTATTTACAATGAAGATGGAAATCCTTCTTAAGCGAATATCAAAAAGCTCATGGTAGGTGACTTGTGCGATTCTTTATGAATATAGCTTGTGATAACTGGAAAGCAACAGTGGTTTAATTCTTAACTAAATTTAAACACGTTTCAGGCCTCTACGCAATATCTTAGTGATCTTGCCAGAACATTCAGAGTAATACTATTAAGTATTTACAGTGACGAATGGAAATCCTTCTAGTGTTAACATCAAACAGCACTTGGTAGGTAACTTGCAAGATTCTATATGAATCAAGCTAGTGACAACTGGAAAGCAACGATGGTGCGATTCTTTAATGAATTAAACTTGTTCCAGGAATCGGATTTGACGGCTTCAAATCATGGGGATAATATTATCCAAATTATTCAGTCTTTATGTTCGCATTCAGCGTTGGACGGTCGAATAATGAAAACGGGGTTACCCGCGAAATCTTGTCAAGGAGGTTCTTAATTGAAACTACCTGCCACAAGTACTATATTTAACATCGTCCAACGGTCTTCACCGATCGGAGGTAAAATGCTACCGAATTAGAATGAAATGTTCAAAGCCATTTCATCCATGTATATGTTTTGTTGCTAACTGTCTTATGCAGTGTAACAAGAAGGTGGCATTGCGATGTGCTATCCAAAAAGAAGTCGTCAACACATGCTTACACTGTATGCACTTAATACTTCAACAAATTCAAGAAATCCTAATAGTCAAGTCTTCCGCTGTATCAAACTCTGAAGCTTTCAATAATTTATAAAGGTGTAAGTATGTGGAACATGAAGTCACGAGGAGGCAAATTTCACAAGTGATGAATGCACAAGGTCAAGGCAGGGAAACATGCTCAAGACTAAGTCAAAGATCTCATCAGCATATTCACAAGAACAAGATCGAAAACTCAAGCATCGTATGCTAGGTTTAAGATTTTGTAAAATGGTGTGACCTCCCTTAGGGTGGAATTGTTGGAAATACGTTTTTCCAAAGAAAGTCTTGGTCACATCATTGTTAGCATAAATCACGAGCTATAGACTATTTAGGACATTGTAACTTAGAGTGACCTCCCTTAGGGGGAGATTGTTGGAAATACTTTTTTATGTATTTAGAAAGGATCGGTCACTCCAACGATATATACGTAGATTGGGCTCGTGATCTAGTTATGTAAGTATAACCCATAAAGCCCACATGTAGGGTGGGCTATATATACCCTTCCTAGCATGTTAGGAAGGGTAGTTGTTGATTCTCATTTCATTTATCTAATATCACTTTCTCTCTATAACTCTCCTTTCCTCTCCTATCTCTCTCTAGTTCATCTCAAGGTCTTCATCTCTCCCTCTCTCTTTTAGATCATAACAACACTTGTACAATCCTAAGAAAACGTGGACCTACAAATAGTTATGGTAGACTCAGACGCCAAACTAAAGAAAATAGTTGTGATGCTAGAGACAGGAGGATCCACAACTGAAATCTCTTAATTCTCAACTTTCAAAGTTGCTAATGAGAAACCTCTATTAGCTGAAGAAATTGAAAAACAGGCACTTGAATTCAACAGGATGAATGAAATCAAGAAGGACAAAGAGCTGAATGAAGCAAAGCTAAGAAGAATGTATCCTCAGCAGAGAGAGGAACAAAGAAAACTCTTGAGAGAAATGGAGTTAAAACGTAAAGAGGCTCTCAAGAAAGTAAAGTTTGACTATGATGCCTGCGTTAACTCTAGATATGAACCAAGAAAAATCACTAAGTTTAAATACACAATTCAAAAATCTACCCACACACCACAGATGGTTATATGGAGAGATAACAAACGGGCCAACATGAATATCTTTGATGATTTCTAATTAAAGACACTTAGTCTTTCTGAATGGTTTGAATTGGAAGCTTAGCTGAGAAGAAGTCTGGACAGGTTAATTTTCTACTTTTAAAGACTCTGAAGGCTAAGTTTAACTAGGTAAAAGAAACAGCAGCCAAGCTCAAAGTTGATCCCCTCCACAGCTATTTGAGCAAGAACTCCGAACGGCTGAAAAGAAAATAAAAAGGATTAATCAATTCATTAAGGAAACCTTTGTGACAGCCGATATTCATGTTGATGGAATGCACAGGGATCTTATATTACCCAATAGTATAGTAGGACCTGTTGTTGGATAGACCTACACTAAGCCTGAAAAAGGAATGAGATTCATGAACAGGGGATGTCAATATGTTTTTCAAAGGGAAAGTGAGCTGGGGATAACTTCTACGATTCAGCTTTTAGTTTTCAAGAAAGTTCTTAAAATCAACTCTGAGTATTCCAAAGTCGTTGCTCAAGCTTTGCAAGCTGAATTGGATACCAGGACAGACATCGCTGAAGCTAAAGAAAGAATAAACAAAGAATGCTGATTATTGAAATTTTTACAGCTGAATTTCACTCTCATAATTTTGTTTTACTCATGTTTTGTACTTGTAATATTTTCTAAGTATTAATGTTTATGAAGTTGTTTGTTAGATCTATTATGTGTAAGCAGAAGCTGTTATCTCACTTACTATAACTAATTTAGATCTACCTGTATTTATGTTTAAATAGGGGGAGATTGTTGGGAATCTAAGTTTGTTAGATTTCTCTTAGTCATAGATTTAAACAGAAATCAAGTTGTTAGATATTAACTTGCGTGTGTCAAGGTAACAGGCAAGTACCACAAGACTCATAGCGAACTTAGTCGATGTGAGCAACCACAGAGGAGTCCAAGTCAAGGAAGTCGAAAATTAATTGAAGACATACTCATTGGCTGTGATGGATAACAACCAAGATGTATCAGGGACTCTTAGTGGTTGAGTGTTAACAGGGGTGGCAATACACTGTTAACACTCAGTATAATTTGGACATACCTAAGTGTTTAGGCGGGAAGACATGCAGCTTAAAGTACGAGGCTATAAAGAAAAGGGAAACTATGTCAGCTCTGTTTCCCTAAAGCGTTGTGACAAACTACCAAGAATAGAAGAGCATCTTGTGACAGATGTCTGACATTGTCTGATTAGTGTAGTCACCATCAACCAGCTATCAAAGTCAACCTCGTACCACTATAAATAGGATATGTAGCCTAGAGTTAATGTCGTTCAATTTGTTAGATTTCACACATTAACTCTTTAGAACTTATTGAACAAATAGTTGTGCCTGTGTTCTTAAGTTAGTTTTATTTGTCCAAATTGTACACAACACATTGTCATCAAACTGTGTGATCCATAACACTTGTAATACTTGTTATACAATAATAAAGTCTTACGTTTGAAAAGTATTTACTTGTTTTAATTATGATTCTTAATCGTTTCAAGCTAGGATTAGGAACGTTCACTTTCCATTGGAAAAGATTATTATATAATGAAAAAATATTTTTTGTTTGCATTTTTTGAATGTATTGATTCAAGGAATTACACCCAAACCATTCTTTAGGGTTCCCTATTTTTTTCATTGCATATCGTATAATAGAATCAAAATTAAATAAAACCCCATTATAATTAATCAAATTAAATAAACTTTTTTTTTATCGATTTTGTTACATCTTATAATACAACCAAACAAGATTAATAATAGTAATTTATTAAATTACACTATTTATTTCATTACGTCGTTCATTTCATTCATTTGACATTTCATCCATTTCTATCAAACGAACCCTCAGTAATTTTAGTTAAGTGTGGTTAGGTTCAATTTTCAAAGTTATACGCGACTGACTGACAATCAATGTTTTAAAAACCGGGTTTTCAATTGACTCGGTCAAACCACCGGGTCACGGATTCAACCAGCGGCTCAACTGGGTTTTTGAGTTAAAACCGATGTTTGATCATCCGACCGAATCACGGTTCAACCAGTTCAACAGACCAGGTTTACCCGAGTTTTAAAATATCGCTGACAATTAAAGTAACCGGTGATCACTTTATTTGTTAAGATATATATTGAGTTGGTATTAAAAAGAGTGTTATTCTTTAATGGGTATTTCTAACCTATGCCCTATCGGCATAGGATAAAAAGTATTAATTGCTACAATATTCTTCTTGATATACTAATTTTGTTTTAATCACTTATAACTTTTGTCATATACCAAAAACACCCTTAATTTTACCATTTTCTTTTTTTAACATACCGTAACTTATTTTTTCCCTCCACTCAGTTTTTCCCTCCAAGTCTTATACTATCACTTCCCTCCAAATCTTATACTCTCAGTTCCCTCCAAATTTTAACTTTATATCTTGCCTCCAAATTATAACTTTTCATCCCCTTTTTTCATTAATACGTATATTTTATGAGATGACTTGAAACTTCACAAATAAAAGGTAATATGCTTTTGTTTCCATACTCTTTTTTTTAGTAGTAAATTTTTTTTGCCTTTGTATACATAGTAGTAATTTTTAGTAGGAATACCCATAGTATTAATTAACTTATTGTATTTTTTTTCTAGATGAGGGAAGAACTAGCGTTTGATTTGAATGAGATACCTTTTATAAAAAGATGTATCTCCTCTCACACCTTTTTTTTAATTTGTTAAGTTTATGACCTAATCAGATACCACATTAACACCTCAGAGACTTATTATGTGTGTTTTCAATGTTTCAGTTAGCACTTGGATGTTTGGTGATACAAGACCCTAACATGGAGGATTAAAGCTGTCAATAATGAAATTTTATTATCCCAAGTATCAGTCCGAGCCCAATTCACAGCCCATTATAACGGCTCTACGTTTTGTGTTATAAGCTAGCACACATACATCACTTATCCCTATCTGGGTTATTTCATCTATGTGTTTTTAAGGTTTTCTTTCTCGTTTTTCATAAACATGTAACCCAGATCTATTTTTGTTCTTTAATCTTTGTAAAGCTATTATCATTTAGATAAGGGTTAATACATACGTAGGTAACTAGCGTTTCCAAAAAAATGCGCTTAATAATAACGTTTCAAATCGTTCACTCAAGATACTCAAGTATATGTTACCGGTTAATTGAGTTACTCATTCTTTATTTACCTACGTTAGCCGGTTTTAGTAACTTAGGCGCATTTTTTGTAAACGTTAGTAACTTCTTTATGTATTAAAAGACCAAGTTTGTGTATTAAATTCTTTGTGTAACCTACTTAGCCGGTAACCCTTCCACAAAATCCCTGTATTATAAAGTTTAATAATCTTTAGTAACCTACTTAGCCAACTCGTATACTTAAGTAACTTGAGTGAACGAATTGAAACATTATTACTTTAAGCGTACTTTTTTGGAAACATTAGTTACCTACGTATGTATTAACCCTTTAGATGATAGGGTTACACTAGTGTAGTTGTGGTGATCTCTTTTCCTTTTTTTGATGTTTAATCTCTTTTATTAATATTAGGTTTTGATTCAATGCTATTTATCTTGTTTATATTCCTTTAATCATGTTTTTCTTCATGGTATCAGAGACTGGTTGCTTTGAAATCATTTAAAAAAAATTAGGGTTTCAAAAAAATTAGGGGTTTTTGAAATTAATATATTTTTTGGATATATCTGCTATTGAGATAGCTAGATTTGTAATCTTTTCATTTATTTACTTCATAATCGGCTGAAAAATTATTTTTAGGGTTTCAAAAATTTTGGGGGTTTTGGTATCTTTTATGTAAGACCCGCATTAAAATACCATGAATAGTACACATGAACAGTGAATATACAAAAATACGATAAAATTAAAACTTTCCATTTATAATATAATTCACGTGTCACGATATTTAATAACATGTAATTACGTATATATTATAAATGTGTTAAGTACACGACATATAAAATCACGATAATTAAATATGAACGTACACGTAAATAATTTAACTCGGGAAAACTACGGGTTTCCCCATGTGGGCCCCATGTGCCACGGCTAAGACAAGATATAAGGAGAAGTGGGCTTGGCCCATGACCCAACTTAAAACATATTAAGTAAAAACACAAGATAACATAAACATAATATTAGGTTATAGAAAAAAAGTTCTTCTTGCCTCCTTTTTGCTCTCTTGCCGCCGGCCACATAAAAGAACAAGGAGCAACCAGACGATTTTGATTATTAATTATTGTGTGTACATGATCGTGATCTTAATCTTTTTTCTTCCACAAGTCCGGTATAATCAAACACTTCTTTTTCTTTTTAAATTCTATATGAATTCATGTTTTATTTTAATTAACCATAAAAAAAGTAGTAATAAACATGGGATTAATTAAAATATGTTTAAGGGGGTGTTTGGTGTGGTTTTTGGTTCGACCGAGACACAACCGAGACCACTAGGGGTCTCGACTTGTCTTCATCACCACCACCGAGACCACAAGGGGTCTCGGCTTGGTTGGTTTTGGCTCGGACAACACAAAGGAACCCCAACCACGAGTGGGGTAGGGTTTTGGCTTGGATCGAGTGCCACCCGAGACATATAGGGTCTTGGTGGGGGCTTTCGGTGCTAACAGTGGGAACCGAACAACAGGCAGGGGGAACCAGTCACAACCGGTGTGAACCGGCAGAGTGCTGGTGGGAACCGAGTCTGGCAGCGGCTAGCCGTGGCTCAGGCAGTTGGTAACACCACTCAGACAGTGGCAACCGGCTAGGCCGGGTTAGCCACTGTCAAGGTTGTTTGGCTTGGCTTATATGTAAACACGGGTTCATGATTCGGGAAAATATTAAAATCAGAAATATGTTTAATTAAATTAATTACTAGACTTTTTAATTTAATTAAATTCATGACTTAGGTTAAATATTAAAATTAATATTTCATGTATAACCTAAAGTATTTAACTTAGCTTAATTTAATTAAAACATGTATTTTTAATTAAATTCTTATGACGTATAGTTTAATTAATTAACCAGTTATTTAATTAAATAGCTATAACCATAACTTGTATTATACTAATTAAACTTTACTTATTGTTAATAATCCGGCTTATTTCTAATTATGAAAACTTACTATTTTTGTAAACTTTCTATTTTTGGAGACTTACTATTTATAGAAACCTCCTATTTTTAGGAAGTTACTTAGTATTACAATACAAGTATTATAATACACTATTACATAAATAATATACAACAAAACGTCAATATAACTACAGATAACATAGTAAAACACATAAATCATGACATAATATGTATAACAAGCTAATAACACATAGAACCAGTAAAACACATGAAATTCAGAAAACTCATACACGTTCCCATTCTTATGTAGTATTATCCATCAAGGCGGAGTAGTTTCTTCAGCATTTCCATTAGCTTCTACTGGACATAAGGTACGGATTTCTCGTCCTTCAGTAAGGACAATCTCTTCCTTTATTAGGATTTCCCGTATGTAGCCAACTGTTTTCCCCAGTAGTTACAGATTAAATGCTTATGTTTTATTAGTTACCTTAGACATATACATGCATGACCAGTTTCACCTAGTTATGGAGGTACCATAACCATAACACTAGAGGCAATAGTGTTATGACTTCACCACGACGGAGTGATAGCTCGAGGCGTCCCTTTCATTTATTTCGCCATTATTATATTATTATTATCATGTAGGGCGTATGGGTGCATCCTAGGTTTAGTTTCAGTCAGGATTTCATGGTGAATGTGTTGTGTGCCTTGAATCCTTCACAAAGAGCTGATCCCTCCTACCCATTACCAATTAATTAGAGGCATCCCCTCTAATTTGCATGACGAGGTCACCCCTCCAAGTATTCATGCACGTTGTTGACCTCATGACCTATATTGGCTTTCGGTATATAAACTAATACAAATTTTCATAAGTAACATAAGCTATGTTTTCAGAACTAAAACCAGTAAACATGACATACATCTAGGTTTCCCAAAACTTATTCATTTCTGCTGCAATTCATGCTTTATATGCTTTATATGCTTTCATTCCTTTATGTCTTTATGCTATTCTATATATTCGTGCACTGAGCGTTATGCTCAGCCGTTCTCCATTTCCATGTTCCCAAAGGGCAGGTACCTAAGGTCGCAAGTAGGATCTCCAGAGTATGTGCATTCGTATGGAAGCTATCCAACCTCTTATACCTTATGAATTTATTCCTACTTTTTCATACTTTAATTCATTTGAACATTGTTTAGTCCTTTCATTTACAGTACTTAATATTTCTTGTGTACGTGTGAGTTACTAGACTACTGATGTTTGATTCCGGTATTTCTATTTATGGTCATGAATGTTTAGACATTTACCTTGCATGCGTTGATGACACGCCATAATTTACTGTAGCATTCCATCTAAACAAATGGGGTGTTACGTTTTATGTCCTAATCTTGTTCTTGTTGCAGGGAGGTTGATTCTTGGATCTATTACTTAGATCTGTTGGCGATTTTGCTTTTCCCTAATTTTTATATATTAGGGTTTGGTGAGGAGGCTCTGTTTCTTCCTAGAGTAAGTGAATCTAGGAGAAACAGATCGATTGTGATTTTTGGTTGCATGCATGATAGGTGTGTAAACACCCATCCTTTTTACCACTTAATTACAATAATAACCGAGCCAAAACGTGTATTTTATGTCATTTATGTCAGAATTATGCGTGGTTTGTGTTTTTGTTGTGATTTAGGACGAAATTGTGAAAAGTGGAGAAAACACGGGCATTTACGGGCTTTTATCAAAGAAAAAGACGAAAGACGAAGTCAAGAAGTCAAGAGTGCAAAAAGAACGGAAGTCCAAGACCAATTCTGAAGATTTATCGAAGAAAAAGTCAAAAGACGGAAGTTTACTAAAAGCCGAAGAACTCAAGTCTTATTTATTGAAGAATTAAAAGACGAGTACAAAGAAATTCCGAGCCAAAAGTCATTAAAGTCCAAGATTTAAGAAGATTAAAAGGCTTAAGGACTAATGGTGCAATTAAGAAGAAATGAAAGAGGGGAGGAAGCTTCCTAAGCACTCATTAATCCTCCCATATAAATAGTCATTAGGATAATCATTTTCATTTTGTTGGATAGTTTGACACACTATTTCTTCCATTTTATTTACTTGCACATTTAAATTCATGTCCATTTAATTTCATGTCCAATTTAAATACATGTCTTGCACCTTAATTACCTTTAATTTCAAGTAAGTGTTCTTTTAATTCTTGTCAATCTTTATTTTTATTGTTAATCTCTTATCTACCTTTCTTTATTTGGTCTTAATCTTCATGCTTTATTGATTATGTTCATGTTCTTGTTTTTTTAGTGATTTATTTAAGTGGGTTTTGATTATTTTGATTAGTTTGTTAGTTTTGTTGATTTGGATTGTTTGTTTATGTTTAGTAGATGTTTTGTGATTAGTTTGATTTAATCTTTTGTTTGATTTGGTTAAGTTTTGGTTAGATTCGTGTAGATCTTGGTATCCTTGTTCTTCGTTGTGTTTGTTACTGTGAATTCCCAGGAAAAGTTCCGGATCAAGCAAAACATTCCGAGTGAAGGGTTTGTGTTGATTATTCCGAATAAAAGGTGTTCATCCGGAATATTGAACATTCCGGATCAGAAGAGTTCATTCGGAATAATTTATTATTACGAATCAAACCATTCATCCGGAATATTAAACATTCCGGATCAACCATTTATTCCGGATCAACCTCTCATTCCGAATCAAATAATATTCCGGATCAAGCAAGTTCATCCGAAATAATTTATTATTCCGGATCAAGGAGTTTATTCGGAATATTAAGACATTCCGGATCAAGGGTTTCATTCGGAATAATATTCCGGATCAAGAGATATTCCGGATCAAGGGCAACATTCCGGATCAAGACCATTATTCCGAATCAAGACTTTATTCCGGATAAGTGACATATTCCGGATAAAGGATTTATTCCGGATCAAGGATTTTGGGGAATATTCCGAGTGAAGAAAAACATTCCGAACGAAGGTGAATTCCGGATGAGTGTTTATTCCGAATGAGGGTATTATTCTGGATGAGCTAATTTTCAGGTTCTTTTAATTTCTGTCTTTAATTTTCTGTTTTTAATTTTCAAGCTTTATTTTTCCCGCCTTTTTATTTAGTCGCACTTTAAGTTTATTTGCCTTAGATTTATTCTAGCCTTGCCTTAGTTTTAAGTTTTAGTTGCGTTTTAAGTTTGCCTTAGATAGATTTAAGTTTGCGTTATTTACTTTTAGTGCCTTTTAATTTTCGTCACGCTTTTACATACTTGCACTTTACTTTAAATTAGACTTAGATTTACTTTACTGTCATTTTACTTTAATTGTTTTGCACTTTTATTTTAAAAAAAAACAACCAAAAATATTTGTTTCACCAAAAACAATAGAGTCATACTTTGAACTGGAAATCAATTCGTTAAGATACCGAGAACATGAACTTTAATTTTTATACGGGCAAAAGCCCAGTTATCAAATGGCGCCGCTGCCGGCTCTTTTCGTAAAGACTAACGGTTTTCTGTGAGAGACGCGTTGCTTTTTGGGATCCGTTCACTTGTGAGCGTTATTTTCTTGCACAAAAAATCAAAAAACCATAAAAATTAAAAATTGATAAAAATCCATAAAAATTAAAAATTTCAAAAATCCAAAAAGATTTTATTTTTATTGTGTATATATATTCTCTTTGTGTTTGGTATTGTTTTCTTTTGACTTTGTAGGTGTATGCGTACTAGATCTTCTAATTATCAAGAGCCCGAGACTCGAGAAGATTTAAGTATGGCAGGTGTTAACAACAACAATAATCCACCGCACCTCAATAATAATAACAACAATGTTCTTCCACAGCCCGATCTTCGGAAAATGGAGGAGCTTTGTCAACCTACCATGTTTGGACGAGGAGGACCGATTGCGCCGATGCAAATCACGGCTCCGGAGTTTTCGTTGAAGCATCACATGATTCAGCGAGTGAAAACTAATCCATTCGCCGGAATGCCTGATGATGATGCCAACAAACACCTCGACAAGTTCATTACAATCACCCAAAGCATGAAGTTGCCTGGTGCCACAATGGATGTTCTTCGCCTACAACTCTTCCCACATACCTTATCACATCACGCCGAGAAATGGTTTGATCGTCTCCCGAAGAATTCAATTCATACTTGGGATGACATGACTCAACGCTTTTTGTCGCGCTACTTTCCACCATCCATGGTCACGAGCCTTCGCAATCAAATCAGCGGTTTCATGCAAGATCCCGATGAATCTCTTTTTGATGCTTGGGAAAGATATAATGTTTTAATTGATCGTTGTCCAAACCACAACATGCTCCCTGTGACCTTAATTGATACTTTCTACAACGGTTTGACTTTTCGTGATCGTGATACGATTAATGCAGTCGCCGGTGGCACATTTATGAAAAGTAGACCCGAGGAGTGTAGAGAGCTAATTGAGAACATGACTACTCACCACAAGAACTGGGATTCCACCGCTTCTTCAAGGAACAACCCGAGAGTCAATGTTTCTTCCACCTCAGCAAGCCCTGATATGACCGAATTCACTCGCATGATGACTGAAATGAACAAAAGTATCTTGCTTCTCGCTTCAAACCAACAACAACAAGTTAAAGCGTTTGCACCTTCTTGTGAAACATGCGGCGGTCCACACTCATACATCGATTGTCCTTCGACTCAAGGAAATCCAAAAAATGTGTATGCAGCTTATGGTAATTATTCACCAGAAAATTACCAAGCTCAACCTTAAGGGGATAGAAATTTGCTGAGTTACCGGTCAAACAACTACCTTTCACCCGGTTTTTCTCCTCAAAACCAAAACCGCGTCAACAACTACAATAGAAGCAACCAAATCCCACCAAGAGCTTCTAATCCTTATCACCCACCCACTCAACAAGCCCACCCATTAATCAAGATGTTGAAGCTATCATGAGAACCCAAGGTGAGCAAATCAAGAATCTGTAGAGCCAAATTATCAATCTGAAAGGAGATATCACAAAGCAAGGAAATGACATTAGATCCGAGCTTCGAGATAATATCCAATCCTCCTTCAGCAATCAAACGAATGATATTAAGAATATGCTGGCTAGTTTCTTGCCCACTACTCAACCTTCTTCCTCGAGTTCTCTACCTTCTAACACCGTCATTAATCCGCGAGCTAATGTGAGTGCTATTACTACCCGTAGTGGAGTTACCATAGTAGGACCACCGATCCCGCCCCCATCATCTACACCTCCTCCACCACCATTTATCCCTACTCCTCCTACACCTAGTATTAGTGCACCATTACCGTCTTCGCCTCGTCATGACGATGTCCCCAAGAAGAACCCTTCAACATCTCAACCTTTACCTACTACACCTGCACCTTCACCACCCAAACCCAATATCCCTTATCCTTCACGGCTAGGCAAGACCACAATGCTCACCAAGGATGACTGTCAAATGTCAAATTTTTTGAAGATGATCTCTCAATTAAATTTCAACATTAGCCTTGTCAAAGCACTTGTCCACATGCCGAAATTTGTGAAAGCATTCAAGGAATTGCTTAACAAGAAGGAGAAGTTGATTGAGCTCGCCAACACACGCTTAAATGAAAACTGTTCTGCAGTTATTCTTAAAGAACTTCCGGAAAAGCTTGGAGATCCCGGTCGTTTTGTGTTGCCTTGTCTTTTTAACAAAACCGAAGAATTTACTGCCCTAGCTGATCTCGGGGCCAGTATTAATCTTATGCCTTTGAGTGTTTGGAAAACACTATCATTACCCGACCTTACTCCAACAAGGATGACTCCCGAACTTGCAAATCGCACTCTCGCTTACCCCGTTGGTATTGCCGAAGATGTGTTCATCAAAGTTGTCACATTTACTTTCCCGGTCGACTTTGTCGTTGTTGATTATGAAATGGACCCTCGTATTCCTTTAATACTTGGTCGGCCATTCTTAAGGACCGGACGAGCTCTAGTTGATGTTGCCGAAGGTGAGTTAATCTTAAGAGTCGGGGATGATGCCCAAGTGTTCAAAATGGGGAATCCTACAAGCAAATCCTATGGACGAGAATCTGCGAATATGATTAATGTGCTCGATGATTTTGTCATCTACAACAATCCTCTATTCGAGTCTTGCATTGATAATCCACTTTTTGAAGATGATGTGGATGATTCTCTATCCAATTTGGAACCTTCACCCATTTATGATTCTCCACCGATCTTTGATGCTTATGATGATGATTCTAGCTCAGATTCGGATGATTATGATGACCTTACTTCCGAGTATCCCGACCTGCCCATTTATGATGATTTTGATGAGGCCGATACTCTTTCGAGTGATTCTTCACATGATGAAGATCCTCCGCTTACATCACTCGATCCTACTTGGGACGATTACTCATTTGAGGAAGACTTCTCTACATTTCTCAATACATACTTCCCTCATGAGAGTGATGCACCTCCTTTAGACTTTGAAGATTATCGTCTTGATCCTACTTTGGATTTGAAGAAAATTCTTTCAAAGGAGAAGCAACCGGTCGACACCAACATCCGCAGCACGTATGAGTTAACACCTCTTTGTCCACCTTCTGAGGACGAGGTTGTGCATCTTCTTCGCGGATCTTCTTCACATTCTGCTGAGCCTGAGTGCTATTTTCCCTTAAAGGAAAAGGTGTTCGACCCTGGTATCGATATTCTGCAGCCATCTCAGTATCCACCTGATGAAATAAAAAGAAATATCTTTGGAACTTATGGAAATCTGCTTGCACCACTTCACCCTTGCTCCCACCATGCTCCGTCTTTGCTTAAGAGAACCTTGCCTACTCTTCTTTGGCTTGCCTTGTTCGCCTTAAGCTTGTGCTATTTGATGGACGGAAACTATGTCTTTGATCTCGGTGGATATATTTCATGCTTCTTCCTATGATAATCAAGGTCGAGTCAGGCTCACGACTCGGTTAACAAAAATCAAGCGCTTCTTGGGAGGCAACCCATACATCTATCTTTTAGATTTCTTTATCCTAAGTGTAGGGGAGACCCGTTGGTGTTTGCTATTTCCTCTCCTCTCTTAATCAGGGATTCGAGCGCTCAATGATCCACTCTTGATGATTCTTGACGACCCGTGATTCCGTGTTCCCTTCTTCCCGATTCTATCCTAAACTCTTTTCGATTTACTATTTTATATTTTCCAATATTAAAATAGGAATCTCGTTAGTTGTCTTTTCCTTAGCGAGATTTAAACAAAGTGCACAATGTCCTAAGTGTAGGGGAGTTTACTCCCACATGCTTAAATATTGAGGACAATGTTTATCTTAAGTGTAGGGGGACTTCTATCGAAGTTAAGTGGCTCTTTTCCTTGTATTTGTCCTTATTTTAACCGGAAAATCAATTTTTCGACATTTTTCAAAATTTTTGATCTATTTTGGCCTATTAGTTTTTCCCTTTGTATAGTTATTTTTCTTCTTTGTTAGAATAAATTTTTAATAAAGTGGTTTTAATTTTCAAGCGTTGTGAATCTTTTGACTCAACCCGAGTTTACTTATCTTAGTTTACTCTAGCTAGTATCCTTAACATGTTTAAGTCAAGTTTTGCTAGGCTTTTATATAGGGAGCTATAAAACGTGAAAGTCTTAACTCTCACGGGTTAAGAACAAGAACTTTTCGCAAGTTCCTATAATTGATCCCAGAGAGTCGTTTATCAAGGGAACTTTAAAATGCGATTTCTAAACTTGAAAAACTCTAAGAGTTTGCAAGATCCTATAGACGACTCGAAAACCCAAAACTTTGATTTAATAGGCTAAGCATCCACGAGTCTCATTCCTTGAGATTTTAAACTGTGGAGAACGAGAGATGATAGAGTCAATTATAAGTTTGGTATTCTTTCGTGAATTTATGTGAGTTAGTTATAAGCCTATTCTCCCATCGCTTGTTAATAAATTTATCCGCAATAAATAAGGTTGTACGATTTGAAAAGTTACTTAGCTTCTAGCCCAAGATCGTTTAAAATTTGCTCGGTATGGATTAGAGTTCATAGCCAAGGCATAACTTATTGAAGCGGGATGCGAAGATTGGCGAGTCCGAAAAGGCCCTAACAAGGCATGAGGGCTATATTTTGTTGCTAAAGATCCCAAGTGATGTGACGAATCATTTATCAAAAATCAATTTGAAGGATCGAGACATACGACGAAAAGCAAATACTCCCCAAAAGTCATGGAGAAGTCTATCCAAAAAGGCCCTAACAAGGTATGAGGATAAATAAAGCCAAGTCCAAAAAGGAGGCGGATCGTTGTATATCAAAGTCCAAAATAAAGATTGGAGAAAAAATGAAGAAGTCGTGGTCCAAGTATGAATCTCTCAAAACTTCAAGTGAAGAAATTCCTATATGAAGAGAAGACCATTATTTCATGAACGTCTCTCAAGGTTTGAAGTATGAAGTCGCTGCCAAATATCGGTCCGAGAAAGGTCTCAAATCGCGAAGCGAGTTATGCCAAGATATGAACTTTATGAGGTCCCGAGAAGCAGTTTTAAAAGATTTTTTCCTTTAGCTAACTATTGATTAAATCGTTCACTTTATTTTCGGCCTAATAAACTATCGAAATAAGTCAAACAATGCATCCTCGTGATCATTCAAGACAAAAATAAAATATAAGAGATACACCTAGGAATAAGGGAGTCTAAGTGAGTAATTGGCCCACATGAGTTTGTGTTAGTTTGCTAACTTATAATAACAATGATCTCGTTTTTAAGCTTGGTTTGGAGAAAGTGAAAACTTGAGAATGATGATCATTCATGACATTTCCAAAACCCAAGGTATGTTTTTGATTTCTTTACTTTGAATGTTTATAGTTTTATATCTCTTTAATAAAGGCCAACGTGGATTGATTGTGATGAAAAATGTAAACGTGCTTTGTAACTAATGCATTGCATGAGGACATTGCAATGGTCAAGTGTAGGGGATTTGATAGGTGTGTAAACACCCATCCTTTTTACCACTTAATTACAATAAGAACTGAGCCAAAACGTGTATTTTATGTCATTTATGTCGGAATTATGCGTGGTTTGTGTTTTTGTTGTGATTTAGGACGAAATTGTGAAAAGTGGAGAAAACACGGGCATTCACGGGCTTTTATCGAAGAAAAAGACGAAAGACGAAGTCAAGAAGTCAAGAGTGCAAAAAGAACAGAAGTCCAAGACCAATTCTGAAGATTTATCGAAGAAAAATTCAAAAGACGGAAGTTTACTAAAAGCCGAAGAACTCAAGTCTTATTTATTGAAGAATTAAAAGACGAGTCCAAAGAAATCCCGAGCCAAAAGTCATTAAAGTCCAAGATTTAAGAAGATTAAAAGGCTTAAGGACTAATGGTGCTTCCTAAGCACTCATTAATCCTCCCCTATAAATAGTCATTAGGATAATCATTTTCATTTTGTTGGATAGTTTGACACACTATTTCTTCCATTTTATTTACTTGCACATTTAAATTCATGTCCATTTAATTTCTTGTCCAATTTAAATACATGTCTTGCACCTTAATTACCTTTAATTTCAAGTAAGTGTTCTTTTAATTCTTATCAATCTTTATTTTTATTGTTAATCTCTTATCTACCTTTCTTTATTTGATCTTAATCTTCATGCTTTATTGGTTATGTTCATGTTCTTGATTTTTTATTAATTTATTTAAGTGGGTTTTGATTATTTTGATTAGTTTTGTTAGTTTTGTTGATTTGGATTGTTTGTTTATGTTTAGTAGATGTTTTGTGATTAGTTTGATTTAATCTTTTGTTTGATTTGGTTAAGTTTTGGTTAGATTCGTGTAGATCTTGGTATCCTTGTTCTTCGCTGTGTTTGTTACTGTGAATTCCCAGGAAAAGTTCCGGATCAAGCAAAACATTCCGAGTGAAGGGTTTGTGTTGATTATTCCGAATAAAAGGTGTTCATCCGGAATATTGAACATTCCGGATCAGAAGAGTTCATTCGGAATAATTTATTATTCCGAATCAAACCATTCATCCGGAATATTAAACATTCCAGATCAACCATTTATTCCGGATCAACCTCTCATTCCGAATCAAATAATATTCCGGATCAAGCAAGTTCATCCGGAATAATTTATTATTCTGGATCAAGGAGTTTATTCGGATATTAAGACATTCCGGATCAAGGGTTTCATTCGGAATAATATTCCGGATCAAGAGATATTCCGGATCAAGGGCAACATTCCGGATCAAGACCATTATTCCGAATCAAGACTTTATTCCGGATAAGTGATATTCTGGATAAAGGATTTATTCCGGATCAAGGATTTTGGGGAATATTCCGAGTGAAGAAAAATATTCCGAACGAAGGTGACATTCCGGATGAGTGTTTATTCCGAATGAGGGTATTATTCCGGATGAGCTAATTTTCAGGTTCTTTTAATTTCTGTCTTTAATTTTCTGTTTTTAATTTTCAAGCTTTATTTTTCCCGCCTTTTTATTTAGTCTCACTTTAAGTTTATTCGCCTTAGATTTATTCTAGCCTTGCCTTAGTTTTAAGTTTTAGTTGCGTTTTAAGTTTGCCTTAGATAGATTTAAGTTTGCGTTATTTACTTTTAGTGCCTTTTAATTTTCGTCACGCTTTTAAATACTCTCACTTTACTTTAAATTAGACTTAGATTTACTTTACTGTCATTTTACTATAATTGTTTTGCACTTTTATTTAAAAAAAACAACCAAAAATATTTGTTTCACCAAAAACAATAGAGTCATACTTTGAACTGGAAATCAATTCGTTAAGATACCGAGAACACGAACTCTAATTTTTATACGGGCAAAAGCCCAGTTATCAATGCACTGTAACACCTCTTTACTCTCTTATAGTTTTGTGTCGATTATGTGCTTACTTGTTTGCATATACGTGATCTTGGTTGATTATTGTTATTATTATACTCTCTCTTGTTAATTTTTTGTTGGGTATTGTTTATTCTTGGCTGTGTTGATTATCTAGACCCTTAATCTTTGTATTCCCCTTGACCTACCACCCTTGAGTGGTTTAGAATTCTAGGAACTTTGTTGACTCTGATTAAGTTCTCTTTTGGGCGATGATTTGTATCTGTGTTGCTCACCATGACTAGTTTACATGGTGACACAGATACTGCACAACGTGAACAGGTTGGGGGTGAATTTGTTACCTTGATTAGTAAGCTTGGCGTTAATGACCCTTTGCACCTTCACCCCAATGACTCTGCCACCTTAACTTTGGTTTCTGTTAAACTTAAAGGCACTGAGAATTATCAAGTTTGGTCTAATGCTACGTTACTTGCTTTAGAAGGGAAAAATAAAAGTGGTTTTATAAATGGTTCTTGTAAAATATCCTTAAATAATGATGTTTTACGTAAACAATGGGACAAAGTCAATGTTGTGGTGTTATGTTAGATTCTTAATTCTATATCTGATGAATTGTTTCTTGGTCAAATATTCTGTAAAAGGGCTGAACATGTTTGGAATGATTCGAGAGAAACTTATCATAAAGTTTATGGGTCTATGATATTTAATCTTCATCATAAGATTAACACTTTAAAACAAAATGGCTCCAGTTTGACTGATTATTATCATGGTTTGAATGCTTTGTGGAAACAATATGATGCTATGGTTGAACTTCCTAATTGTGTGTGTACTGCTACTAATGAATTTAAGAATCATAACAAGTTGTTGAAATTAATGCAATTCTTAATGGGACTTGATGAATCTTATATGACCATTAGAAGCTCTATTCTCTCTAGAGAAGTTTTACCAGATGTTAAAGGTGCTTATGCTATCATTTCTAATGAGGAGTCTCATAGAGTTGCATCTGGAAACTTGTCTCATTCCTCTCAGAGGACTTAGACATCTGCTTTTATTTCTAATGGGCCTACCAGAAATGATTTTCAAAGAAACCAGAGCTTCAACTCTGGTGGCTTTAGACCTAACAACAGTAACCCTAGACCCAATGTGCCTACCAGACCTAACAATTACATACCTAATGGGAATACTTAGGTGACTTGTGAAAATTGTGGGTATATTGGGCATACTATTGATAGGTGCTTCAAACTTATTGGATTTCCAAGTGACTTTGGAAAAAAGATACTTGGACAAACCTGTAAAGGAAAAAAAATGTTTCTAACAACTCTGTGGACAGTAACTCAAACTCTGTGTTTTCTGATGAACAACATACCACTTTACTCTCTTTTATCAAAGAAAATAATGGGTCTGAAAAAGGTGTGCAGGCCAATATGGCAGGTACTTACCTCAATACTAACAAAGTTTTCAATGATAACTTTGAGAAAAAAATTTGTTCTAATATTCACTCTAAAGTTACTCAACATGGGAAATTTATTGAGTCAGGGGCTAACTAACACATGAACAACAATGAAAAGGAATTAGATAATGTCTTTGATATATGTCATCTCAAAATTAAAGTTTCACATGTTGGTCCCTTGTAATTCGATATTACTTATTATCTTAAGTAATAACTATTACTACGACTCAAGTGTGTTGTTTTAACATTAGATAAGAACTATGAACGATTAAAACAACAATACCAATGTACTTTTCAACGTATAGACTTTTATTAGAATCAAATAAAGAATCTATAACCCACTTTGTTTGCGGAATAACAAAGTGGTTGAATGACAATGGGGTTTGATCTCCTCTACTTAAACATCTAACCAAAGTTAAAGTCTAAGGTCCAATCTAAACGTTCATATGCATCTTTGGCTATATGGTTTAGTTGGTAGCGAGATAGAAAGGTTTTTCAGAGTTTAAGCTCTTGTATTGGTTACCTTTCTCTCCCAATTATGCACTCCTTATATAGGCAGTGTAATTAGGGTTTACATTTTATATGTACCAATGCATGGGTTTATCCAGTGGGTGGTTGATGTCCATGCTGGATAAACAGTACAAAGTACATGTTAATCTATTCTAGAAAAGATAAAGGTTGTACTTATATCTAAGTATACAAGCAACCTACTTTAACTTAAAGTTATCTTTTCCCGCCTGATGCAAACCATCAGAATACTGAAGAGTCTTCAGTATCCTAGATGAGATCGACATCATTCAGTTTGGTATTGTCAAGTCAAACTGAACTGAAAGCCCTTCTTCAGTCCTTGTTCTTCAGCAACTAGACCGCCTAGTATTTGAAGTGAATACTCCTTTGTCTTCTAAGTTCACTGGAAGGGGAGTGCTGAACTTTCTTCAGCTATAAGGTCTTCAGTAGGAACTTTGTTCCTCTGGTCATCCTTCAGCAGACTGGCCTTACTACTGAGCATGAAACACTTAGGGGGATTTTATATTCAAATCCTAGAGTTGCTTCAGGGTCAGTAAATATTGACCCAACAATCTCCCCCTATTTGGATATACAAATAGCCTAAGTCTAATGTCAGTAGTAAGTGAGTATAACAACTTCTTCTTACTAACAATTGAAAACTTATAAACATCAGATAATCATTTATTAAACAATTACAAATTACAATAGAAATTTTACAAATGATTATTCAGTTTTCCTTAGGCCTAAGTTCTTCAATGACAGGGGTCTGTACTGATGGATCAGAGTTTCTGATGTCCAGTATTGATAGTAAGCACATGCTGAAGGTTCTTGCAGCTTCACTGAGTCCTGGACCACCATGGTGAGCAAAGCAGATTTTCTGAATGTTTCCAAGAAATTCATTGTTTAGATCATCAAGATCACTAATGCCCACAAAATCCTGTCGTTCACGATGGTTGAATATTGTCATTCCCAATTCTGGTTCTTCTAACACATGTCCAAGGAGATGATTTCCAAACTGAACAAGATCTTTGTATTTCTTGGTGGTGACAAAGATGTCACCCACACCAGGTTGAACCAGATTGGCTCTCTTGTTTAGTTCTAGAATTGGATCTTGATCTTCTAGTGAGATTTGTTTGCTGATGTTCAGATGCTGACCAAGCCTTTCATGATTTCTCACAAAGTGTTCAATTCTTGTGCGAACTTCTACCCATCTCCTGGATGTTTTCTTTTCAATGATTCTACTCATCTCTAGCCATTCAGTATAGGAGATCTCCTTCCCTTGGAAGTCATCTATGATCTCATCAGATCCATCAGCTCTATAGAACTTCAGATTGATATCTCCCTTGTAAGTCATCATGTCAACGTTTGTGATTTCTGAGAGACATCTTCTGTTCAACCTTGCTATACAAAAATTTTCGTATAACATCTTTTTCTTGAAGAGGCCTTAAACCTCAGATTTTCCAATTCTTTCATATAAGCTCATCTTCAGATCTCTGAGCTTTTCTTTATTTTGAAGCTTGTGAGTTTTATCAAGTTCTTATTGAGTGGCCAACCCTGACTTGATAATTCTTTCATCTAATGTGAAACCACCTTTGTTGTTGGGTTTGATGGGAGGTGACCCATTTTCAGATGATTTAGTGTTGGTGGTAACGCCATCAATATGAGTGTCCTTAGCTGAAGACTCCCCCTTAGGCTTTGCTGGACTGTCTTCACTTAAGGGAGATACATACACCATAGGTTATTTTTGGGCCTTCTTCTGTGCATGTTTCTTAAAGACCTGCTGAATAGTGACTTTCTCCCCCCAGCAGAAGATTGCCCTGCAACTTCTGATGAACTCCCAGCAGGTAAGCATGTACATAGAGAGTCTAAGGTGGATGATAACTTGGCCAACATTGCTGGAACATTACCAAGAGCATTCAGTTTCTACTGAACTTCATCAGATAAGTTCAGTTTTTGTTGTTCCAGCAGACCCACCCTATCCTTGATCTTTGATACTGAATCACATAGCTCATTAAGCTGAGTAGGAATTGGCTTGAATTCAACAGGGAGCTCAAAGGATGCAGTATTAATAGAATCCATGAGAGAGATGATCTCTTGCTTGATAGAAGTGGTAGTGGCCACATCCTTTACCAATGGCTCCAGTGTAGTGAGAACTGCATCTCTGATCTGTTCAGTAGTGGGAGGAACTGGCCTTGCTTTAAGAGTAACCAGTTCAGCATCAGCAAGAGCCTTTTCCTCCTTGAACTTGGTCACATGTGATTGTAGAACTAACACCTGATTTGTCAGTTCATTTACCTTAACGGTTCTAGGGGATGGAGGCTTTGGAGTTTGATCAGCAAGGTCATCTTCAGATTCACTATCATCCAGGTTGACTGTAGTCCTTTCACTTAGTCCCAACTCCTTTTCTAAGTCATCAGCAGACATGCTGAAAATAAATGTAGGCAAGTGTCCCCACTTGGCGCCAGTGGAGAGAGGCACTTCCTTCATTGTCTGCTGATTGCCATCTTCAGCGTGCTGGTCAGTGTCAAGTCCTTCACCACCAGGGTTGGTTTTACCTGATGGATCCTGAGAAAGAGTCCCTAATAAGTTAAGATCAATGATAATGTTTTTGGTTCCTTCAGTAGAACCCTGTTGTGGGGGAACTACATCATTAGAAACAGATAGGCCAGGGTCAGCATCAGCTGTTGGATTTGCTGACACATCATTCCCTGATGCAGTCTCAGAGTGACAAATGATAGAGCTTGGTAATGAAATTTGAGATGCATTCAGATTTAAATTGCTTACCGATGCTGACTCCACTCTATTGAACTAAGGGTGTGCTCTATCTTCACCCTTCTCTCCTAAAGAGGTTGAGAGATGGGTTGCCTTCAGGGCCTCTTGATGCATGCCACCTTCAGCAGAGACTGATGGTGGCGGCTGGCTTGGGTTCTGTTCCTTGGCCGAGGACTTTTGTTTCTTCAAATCTTGGCCTTTGGGATCGTCAGAATTCTTCTTTGAGGAAGATTCTGTGGGGTTCCTCCTTTTCTTAGACGCACGTTTACACTTAAGAGTATTCACAGATGTGCTCTTTTGACGTGGTCCAAAAGAAGCTCCAGACTTTGTGCCTGTTAGATCCCCTTCTTCAGTTGGAGGAGTGTCTTTTGGAGCTTTGAACGCTACTGGAGCATTTGCTGAGCAAATGTCCAGCATGGGTTGTGTGAAATGAGGTTCAGTTGTGCTGACTGGAATGTTCCAACGATTGGTATCAAAGATTGAGAAAACAAGTTTAACACTTTCATTTTTAGAGTACTCTTCACCAAATTGGTCAACAAAAATGAGGGATAAAAATCTGGTGTAGACCACATTCTTCTCCCTAGTTTTCTTCTCCATTTTTCCATGGAGATCTTTAAAGATTAGTTTTCCAAAATCAGCTTTTATGCCCTTTGCCAGACAATACAAAATCAGGGCATCCTTTTGGTTGATTTGATCAAGCCCACCAGTTTTCCCACCCAGACACTCAATTAAGATGGACATCAAAAGTTTCCACTTAGGTGGTAAACAGCTTCTCTTCAACCCCCATTTATCACCAATCTCTTCAGTGTATCCAATTTCTCTAAAAAATGTTGACATCAGAGAGATCATTGGGAACAGCCTCATATTTGCTAGAATCCTCCAAATATTTTGAACCTAAAACCCTTCTAAACATCTTTAAATTTATTTTCCCATGAATACCCAAAGTTGTAGACACAAACTCAATAGATTTCATGTCCTTTGACCCTTGTGCTGTGAACCAAAATTCTTTTAACACATTTTCAAACATAACCTCTGGATCCTTGAACAAAGCATCACGAATCACACATTTGGATAAAAGGTTTAGTACTTGTTTTCTTGGTTCAGATGTTAGGGTTTCTGGTTTGATCAAGGTGATGTTGTTGGGTTTAAAGAATATGTCCTTGATGGGATAGTTGACATGGATGGAAGGATTGAGGGTGATCTCAGTCTCTTGTGGTTGTGAAGAAGATTCATCAGCCATTTGATGTTTGTTATGTGTGTTTTTTGAAAGAGAAAGTTGTATGTGTGTTTTTTTTTGAAAAACTTTTGCAAATGATATGAATCCTCAATCTTCAAAAGATATATATATAAAACACTTTTTGACCGGTTTGTCAAAGTTTGTAAGACATTTGAAAAGAGAATGAAACTTTTAGGGTTTCTTTTGAACAAATGGCACAAACTCTTTCATTAATGTTCTGAAAAAGGTGATGATTTTCTGTTGTTGTGAACAGTGAAATGCCTCATTGTCTCAGAAAGTTGTTGATTGTGATATGGACGCTTGATATTTCCTAGATAAACAATGGACACCTTTTGAAAAAATGTTTTATATTTATTCTAGAGAAATAATTTCCATTAACTCTTTATGAATCATAATATGTGTGAAAACACTTATCCTTTTACCACTTATTTCCAATAATAACATGACCAAAACGTGTATTTTATGTCGTAAAAGTCGGAATTATGCGTGGTTTGTGTTTTTATTGTGTTTTAGGACCGAAAGATGAAAAAGGAAGAAAACACGGGCTTTCACGGACTTTTATCGAAGAAAATGAGAAAGGACGAAGTCAAGAGATCAAGAGTGCTTAAAGAACGGATGTCCAAGACCTATTCTGAAGATTTATCGAAGAAAAAGTCTAAAGACGGAAGTTTAATGAAGTCGAAGAACTCAAGTCTAAATTAAAGAAGAAAATTATTAAGACAAGTTCAAATCCCGAGACGACGTCGAGAAAAGACAAAGAATTAAATCGAGTCGAGAGGAAAGAAAGAAGGAAGCGCACCACACATGCACCTCCCACTTAGTCTATAAATACCCTCCTAATCACATTAGGAGGGTGGTTAGCTAGTTAATTAGTTTTTAGTTTTTCATAATTTAGTTTTATTGTTTTCATCACTTTCTCTCTCTAGTTTTATATTTAAGTTTTGTACTTTTGAATCTTAATCTTTTAATTCAAACAATCTTTTGATAATCTCTCATTCTTCCTTTCTTAATGATCTATGGTTTGATTTAATAAGTATATAGTGGTTCTGATTTGGTTGATTTTTGTAGATAATAAGTTGATTTAAAAAGTTTAAGTTATTGATAAAAAAAAGTGATCTTTGATTTCTAGCTTATTAAGGTTTTAAAAGTTTTCAAATTCTAGCTTAATCATCTTTTTCTTAAAATCTTTTGGTTTAACTTTTGGTAAAGTGCTTATTGGAATTTGGCTTATTCACTATTTGTTCAAATTTCGGAAAGTTTATATCCCTAGTATTCCGGATAAGGGGTCCCAAACCCTTATTCCGGATAAACCATTCGTCCATTTTGCGGATAAGCAGCAGACACAAGTATTCCGAATAAGGGGTCTCAAACCCTTATTCCGGATAAGCTTCCTAAGTTCTTCTTTTGCGGATAAGGTTTTCCGGATAAGCATTCCGGATAAGAGTACTAGAATTCTTTTTGCGGATAAGCTTCATTTGCTAGTTATTCTGGATAACGAGAATAACTCCTCATTCTGGATAAGAGTTCTACATTGTTTTCCGGATAACAAGTTTTTCCGGATAAGAATCTTCACAACGTTTTCCGGATTAGACATTCCGGATAAGGCCTCAAGTTTATTTTTCCGGATAAGGATTGTTTTGTTTTTCCGGATAAGGAGTTTGAGAGTGTTTTGCGGATAACTAGTTTTTTTCACTTTCCGGATAAGCTTCAGCAGCCAACATTCCGGATAAGCATATCTTCGTTTTCCGGATAAGAGTAGTTGGTCGTTATTCCGGATAAGAGAAGTTTAGGTATTGCGGATAAGGAATTTATTTGGCTATTGCGGATAAGAGAAGGTGTATGTTTTCCGGATAAGCTCATGGTTTTGTATTCCGGATAAGCTTCACATAACGGATTCCGGATTAGCTTATTTTAATTCAATTCCAGTTTCTAATTTTCATTTTTCCCGCCAAGTCAAGGTTAGTTCGTTTTCATCTTGTCAATTAATTATTTTATCGTTTATCTCACAAATTAGAATAGATAACCCAAAGCTCCCCCTTTTAGTCACCAATTACAACAATTCCACTTTGAACCATGATCAATTCGAGAAGATACCAAGAACGAAACAACGACAAATATAATTGGGTACGAGCAACACAAAGAAAGATCTTGCAACCAAACCTTTTTATTAACTAACCTAAAATCAGTTTTTAAAATGGCGCCGCTGCCGGCTCTTTTGTAAGGATCAACGGTTTCTTGTTATAAAAATTGGATTTTGGGATCCGTTCTTTCGGGAACGTTATTTTCAAGTACAAAAATTTTCAAAAACCCATAAAAATATAAAATTTTCAAAAATACAAAAAAATTAAAAAACCTATAAAAACAAAAAATATTTTCTCTTGCATTTTCTTTTTAGTGTATGCGTACTCGATCAACGTCTTATCCCGAGCCCGAGATTCTCGATAATTTAGACATGGCCGGTGTACACAACAACAATAATAATCCACCCCACCCCAACATGAATAATCTACCCCAACCCGACCTACGAATCACGGAGGAGCTATGCCAACCTACGATGAATGGACGTGGAGGCCCGATTGCGCCGATGCAAATCACGGCTCAGGAGTTTTCGTTGAAGCATCACATGATTCAACAAGTGCAAACTAATCCATTTCGCGGATTGCCGGATGATGATGCCAACAAGCACCTCGACAAATTCATTACCATTACTCAAAGCATGAAGATGCCCGGTGTTTCTATGGATGTACTTCGCTTTCAACTATTTCCACACACGCTTTCTCACCATGCCGAAAAATGGTTTGACCGTCTCCCAAAGAATTCTATTCATACTTGGGACGACATGACTCAACGATTTTTTCCGCGCTACTTTCCACCATCCATGGTCACGAGCCTTCGTAACCAAATTAGTGGATTCATGCAAGACAATGATGAATCGCTCTTTGATGCTTGGGAACAATACAATGATTTGATCGACCGTTGTCCAAATCACAACATGCTCCCCGTCACTCTCATTGATACTTTCTACAATGGTCTCACTTTTCGTGATCGTGACACGATCAACGCCGCCGCCGGTGGTACTTTTATGAAAAGAAGACCGAAGGAGTGTAGACAGTTGATTGAAAACATGACTACTCACCACAAGAATTGGGATTCATCCGCATCCTCAAGATCTAATCCGAGAGTCAATGTTTCATCTACTTCTTCCACCACCAACATGTCCGTCATGGAACGAGCCATTATCGAAATGAGCAAAAATATGCAAATTTTGGCTAATAACCACACTCAACAAGCTAAAGCCGTTGCTATTTCTTGTGACACATGTGGTGGTACTCATTCTTACAATGATTGTCCTTCTACTCAAGGCAATTTTTGTGAAAACGTTAACGCGGAATACGGTACTTATCCCACGGGAGGCTATCAAGCTCGTCCTCAAGGAGACCGTAACTTGCTAAGTTATCATTCAAACAACTATCTTGCACCACCCGGTTTTACTCCTCAAAACCATAACCAACAACAAAGCTATAACCGAAATAACCAAACCCAACCTCGTGCTAACAATCAATATCAATACCAAAGAAACCCATACCCACCTAAAGGAAATTCTCAAGCTTACCAAGCTCCACCTCTCAATCAACCAACGGCGTTGAATCAAGACATCGAGACGTTCATGAGGACTAATAGAGAGATGGTGACGAATCTTCAGAGTCAATTCATCAACTTGAAGGGAGACATGGCGAAACAAGGGAGTGATATTCGAGCCGAGCTAAGGAATGACATGGCGAAACAAAGCAATGATATTCGCGCAGACATGAGATACTCTTTCAACACTCAAGCGGATAACATACGTGATATGATCGGTTCGCTCTTCCAAGGTAATCAACCCTCTTCTTCGGGTACTCTTTCGAGTAATACCGTTGCTAATCCAAGAGGGGAGATGAAAGCAATCACCACTCGTAGTGGAAAAGGTTACACGGAACCCGAGCTTCCTACACCTCCACCCGTGATTGTGAACAAGGAAAAAGAGCAACTTTCCTCACCTCCTTTGCCTTCTACCCCCATTCCCCCACCACCCGCGGTTGTAAGTGATCCTTCTCCCCTAAAGCCTTCCTCTTCATCCGATATACCCTATCCTTCAAGGTTGAGGAAAGAGAAGCAAAAGAGCAAGGATGATATTCAAGTTTCAAACTTTCTCAAAATGTTTAAACAATTGAATTTTAACATCTCCTTTGCCGAGGCTCTCGCTCACATGCCTAAATATGCGAAGATGTTTAAAGATCTTCTTAGTGACAAGGAGAAGCTTCTTGACATTGCTTAGACCCAACTTAATGAGAATTGCTCCGCGGTTCTCTTAAGGAAATTGCCCACCAAACTTGGTGATCTGGGTCGCTTCTTGATTCCTTGCAACTTCCCGGGAGTAGAGAATTGCATGGCCCTAGCCGATCTAGGTGCTAGTATAAACTTAATGCCTTTAAGTGTTTGGAAGCAATTATCTCTCCCCGAGCTAGTCCCTACCAAAATGACCTTGGATTAGCTAACCGTACGGTTGCTTATCTAGTGGGAATAGCTGAAGACGTCTTTGTTGGCGTTGACAAATTCACCTTCCCGGCGGATTTTGTTGTTGTTGACTACGAGATGGGTCCTTGTGTTCCATTAATCGTTGGACGTCCCTTCTTGAGGACCGGTCGCACTCTCATTGATGTAGTCGCGGGCAAAATAATCATGAGAGTTGGTGACGATAAAATTGTCTTCAACACGGGTAAGATTTCTAAACAACCTTATTCATATGAGAGTGTTAATGTTATTGATGTTCTCGATGCGGCTTGTGAAGAACACTTTCATGATGCTTGCAAAAGTAATCTTTCTTCTCTACCCAATGTTGAGACCGTTGCCTCAATCGCTCCGCATTGACTCCTTTTAGAGAAAGTGATTTTCTTTTGGATGATTTTGAAGCTAGCTTGGGTCCACTTGATCTTAAATATGATGATTCTCCCACCAATTAGGAAGAAGACATTCGTACAATTGAGAAACTTCTCAATGAAGACCCTTTCTCTCCTCCTTCTCCTAAAGAGGTGACTAATGATGATCCATCGTTAGTTACACCATCTATTGAGGATCCTCCCACTCTTGAGCTTAAGGACTTACCTCCTCATCTCGAGTATGTTTTCTTAGAAGGCATTGATCAACTTCCCATTATCATTGCTAAGGACTTAAAAGCTGATGAGAAAACTCGTCTCATTGAAGTTCTCAAGAAACATAAAAGAGCTATTGCTTGGAAAATCTCCGATATTCGTGGAATTGATCCTCACTTTTGCACACATAAAATTCTCATGGAGGACGACTTTAAGCCCACCATTCAAAGCCAACGAAGGGTGAATCCTAAAATCCATGACGTTATCAAAAAAGAGGTTATCAAACTTCTTGATGCGGGAATGATCTATCCTATCTCGGATTCACCATGGGTTAGTCTAGTCCATTGTGTGCCTAAGAAAGGCGGAATCACCGTTGTGCCCAATCAAAACAACGAGTTGATTCCTACACGTCTCGTTACTGGGTGGAGAGTTTGTATAGACTATCGCAAACTCAATGATACCACGAGAAAGGATCATTTTCCTCTTCCTTTTATCGACCAAATGCTTGAACGTTTAGCGGGTAATAAATATTACTGCTTTCTAGATGGTTTCTCGGGTTATTTCCAAATACCCATCGATCCCCAAGATCAAGAGAAGACAACATTTACTTGTCCCTATGGCACATTTGCCTACAAAAGAATGCCTTTTGGCTTATGCAATGCCCCCGGGACTTTCCGAAGATGCATGTTGGTTATCTTCCATGACATGGTTGAGCAAACCATGGAAGTCTTCATGGATGATTTCTCGGTCTTTGGGGATTCATTCTCTTTTTGCCTTGCCAATTTAGAACGTATGCTTAAGCGGTGCGAAGACACTCGCCTTGTTCTAAATTGGGAAAAATGCCATTTTATGGTAAAAGAATGCATTGTGCTAGGACACAAAATCTCAAAAGTCGGTCTTGAAGTGGACCGTGCTAAAGTGGATGTCATAGCCAAATTACCTCCACCTTCAACCGTGAAGGGTGTGCGAAGTTTTCTTGGTCATGCGGGCTTCTATCGTCGCTTTATCAAAGACTTTTCTAAAATCGCTCGCCCGATGACCCACCTCTTGGAAAAAGATACTCCTTTTATCTTTTCCAAAGAGTGTATTGAAGCCTTCAATCTTCTTAAGGATAAGCTAACTAAGGCACCGGTCTTGGTTATCCCTAATTGGGAGCTACCTTTTGAGTTGATGTGCGATGCTAGCGACTTTGCTATTGGAGCGGTTTTGGGCCAAAGAGTGAATAAACACTTCCAACCAATCCATTATGCTAGCAAGACAATGACGGGGGCTCAATTGCATTATACGACAACCGAAAAAGAGCTTTTAGCTGTTGTCTATGCTTTTGAAAAATTTCGCCCCTATCTTGTTTTATCCACCACCATTGTATACACGGACCATTCCGCGTTGAAGTACTTGATGACTAAGCACGACTCTAAGCCAAGACTTCTTCGCTGGGTTTTACTCCTTCAAGAATTTAACATTGAAATTCGTGACAAGAAGGGAGCTGAAAACTTAGTCGCGGATCATCTCAGTAGACTTGATGTGACAACCGTGGTTTTGGGTTTGTCACTTGGTCTTACTTTTAGGTTATTTTATGTGTGCTTACTTGAATTGTGTGTTTACGTGTTTATTTTGTGTGAACGAGGTTGGTGTGGTTATCGTTTATGAGTATAGAGTACTCATAAGTAAATCGAGGAACGGTTATTTCATGTTCATGAGCTCACAAGTGGTGACTATGAAATGAAAATGGTGATATTGTGGTGTTTACGTATACGTATAAGTATTATAGTAATAGTATTTTTTTAGGATTTACGGTTTAGCATTTAGAGGTCTCGGGTGAGGTAATTATCCATATGAATATTTTTCGGGATGGTTTTAAGTCATTTAGGACTTAGTTATAAAATTTATTTCAAAATTTGAGATTTTTTATAAAAGTGTATATTTTACGTCTTTTACGGTTAAACGCGTAAATTTGACTAGTTCTACGGTTTTGAGGTTTTGGAAGCTTTAGGAGCTGAAATAAATTAAGGAAAATTAAGGTAATATTATTAACATAATATTAAATAATAAAAATAAAAAAAAACGAATTTATTGGGTGTTTGGGTCGGTTTAGACGCACCAAAGAAAGAGAAAAAGGGAAAAAGGGAAAAAAAAAGGAAAGTTGGGTGTTATACTTGGACTAGGATTTTATGTACACACTATATAAGGTTATCTAATAAATAAAAAAAACATAAATCCCTGGAGACAAAGAAAAATTCGTGGGTTTCATAGAGGAAAATTAGGGTTCTTCAAAAAAATTAGGTTTTCTTCATCTTCCATTGATTTAAGGTAAAAACCTTTATTAACCTTTTTAATTAAATTGTTTTTATGTTTAATTAATCATTCTTATGATGGATTAAGGGTTAGGGTTTATATAAAAACAGTAGATTAATGATGTATTAATCATAATATGATGATCATATAATCTAGGGCTTGTATTAGAAGGGTTATAGGTGATTAATTAGATCAATTTGTTTAAAACTCGTTTTTAAAAACTGGGCAGAATTTTGAGTCTATTGTTTTGATCATGTCTCGAGTTCTAGGAACATTCAAGATGCGATAAAACTAGCCCTGGATAGGTAATTGAGTTGGCTTTCTAAATCAAGAAACGAGAACTAAATTGGAGGTCGGGAAGTGGGTCAAAAACAGGTTACAACAGTCGGAGGTCAAAACAGTTTTGAATTCAGCCTGTTTTCTTTTTAAGTTTTGGGTTGTTTCGGGTACTTAGGGTTGCATTGGGATATTCTCACGAACATGAGAGATGTTTTATATAGTGTAGTAAGGATCTTCACTTGGGCTAAGATTGTGGTTTAGGGTAAGACCCTCTAATGGTAATGAACTTTTCATACGTTTAAAATCAGTGAATTCTGGATAGGTAGCAATATATACACATATATCTGGGCCTTAACAGTAGCTTTAAGGTTAGGGAAAGTGGGAGGTTTTAGCTAACATGTATAAAAGTGTGAATATTCCTTTTACAGAAACCATGGGTATGTTTAAGTGGACGTTTGACTTAAAGTTTTGAGACCTAAAACTGGGATTGTTTTGTGTAAAATTATGAACGGGATAGCTATTAAACTTATCCAAGTTAGGGACTTGTTAAGGAAGGGTAATGGGGTGATTAGAGCTTAACAATGAGGTAATTATACGGGAATAGACTAGATGTCCATCATAGGTTGATGAGCCATCTTAGTGATTGGTTCGTGTATTGATTTCGTGTTTTTGGTTTGTTAGCTTGTTGCTAGTGCGAGGACTTGTGAAGAAGCTATCAGGTGAGTTTCATAGTCCCATGTTTAATATTGATTTTGACTTCCAGATGGGATGGAAGAGACACTGTGTTGAGTTATTTTCTAAATTGATGTTGTGAATGTGTTTGTGATTTGAGATGGACTTGTGTGTACATTATGTGATTAACTGCTATGTGATTTTTGATTGTGTATTATTTGGATCGGGGGACACGTGCCGTCTCAGTTATCGTGGTTTGACAAGGTAGTGGCCTTGTGGTTTGACAAGGTAGTGGCCTTGTGGTTTGACAAGGTAGTGGCCTTGGGATAGGTACATAGTGTGATCATCTATGGTACCATGTTGTTTGGCAAGGTAGGAGCCTTGGATTTTGGTTTGGAATGATTGATCTTGAATGCTAGTTGTTAATACATAATTGTAGCGCATTGTCCATATGTTATTGTGTTGATGGTTGTTATTCACAGTCTGTAATTGATTTAGCGTTGGAGTCTAAACCTATGACTCTCACCAACTTTATGTTGACGTGTTTTAGTGTCTCTTTCAGGTGATACTATGGTTAAGCATGAGAACATAAGTTGCTAGGATTGGAGAAGCTTAGGAATGCATATAGAAGGAGAATCCCTGTTTCCTTCTTAGTTTTTATTTGTTCTTTTAATAAGTGATACTGTGGCACACATATATTTGTTTGGTTATGTTATTTGTTTGTCTTGGGTAAGCGGTAGGACTGTTACCTACTTACCTAGACTCTTGAGTCTGATGAGATATTGTCATGACTTTGTGTCTCCATTTTATGACATTTCTTATTTCATATAGTTATCTCTATAGACACGCCATGTTGTGATGATATCCATACGTTGCGCCTCATATTCCGCCATGGTGGGGTGTGACAGAATGGTATCAGAGACTATGGTTATAGAGAATTAGGTTGCCTAGTCGTGTAGCCTAGTCTATAGCTTAAGGGTCCCTGCATATAGGCGTCATAGGAGTATGTGTGCATTTTATAGTAATTGATGTGTTTGAATATTATTTTCGCAGTATTTGTTAGGTTATGAACTACTATGGTTCATACTTAACTACATGTTATTTTCGCTTAATTATGTTTTCATGTTCTTTATACATTTTGAATTTTGTCTACGCTGGTTCAGCTGGACTACGAGTTTATGTGTTTCGTGCATTGGCTATGTTATTTTAATACATGGGGTTTTGGATCTTATCTTGTGTGGTTATGTGCTTGTGAGTTGTTGGATTATGTGTTATGTATAGTATTAATTTCTTATAAGTGTCATCATAGGAGGGAGTACATTGGTGAAAGGGAACATGTATAATTATGGAGGCCTACATAATTATATATGTGCCACAACACCACTGGACTTTCAAGTATGATTGCATGAAAGAGAGTTAATACATGCTTGTATAGTATATGTTGGATGGATTTGAGTGTATGTACGCTTATGCCTATGTATGTAAAATTATTTTCTACTTACTGGTTGTATTCTTGGGATGGTTGCTAGCTCGTTTCTCTTTGAGATGTTCAACTTCTGTAGTAGCGCATTTCTCGGGTCCTCATTTCACGTGTTTGTTTGTACGGTACTTTTGGCGTGAAGGATTTTGAGATGGTGGAGATTTCTTTTTGGGGTAACGATGTCTTTTGTTTCGAGTTATACATGGTAAAAAAAATAGAACTTGCAAATTGAAAAAAAATAGTTGTTGGTAATCGATGAAATAAGGAAGTGTCGGGATCATGTTTCAAATATGGTGGAATATAAATTCTTTAACATATAAGCATGACTCGGTTATTTTAAAATATTTTGGTTTTGATCACCTAAAGTTATTGTTCTTAAGTTAAAAAATTTGTTCTTATTTAGTGAAATATGTTAAAATCATGTAATTAATAGAGTTTTAATTTTCTGGAATTAAAATAAATTAGGTTCTAGTTTTGGTAATTAATGGGGGGTTTTAGGGTTTAAAAATCGTTTTTTTTTTGTATAAAACGGAGTAGGCAGAAACTGTCGCTAAACTGTCAAAATATGTCGCTAACTGTCAGAAACTGTCGCTAATGCCTAGGCAGATTTTGAGAAAAATCGTTTTGGTCATAACTTATTCGTTTTTAAAGGTTTTTGGGTGATTAAAAAGCCTAAAATTATGTACTCGGAACATATTTTTCAAATATTCAGAAAGTTTCGTAATTGGAAGTTAGTAGCTTGGTCGAATTAATTGTACAAGTTTTGAGTTCAAGGTTAATTTTCGGACAACATGGTTTAAACTCGTGTTTTGGGTATTTTGCGGTAATGAACACTTGGAGGGTAAACATAGAGATGAGTTGGGAAGGAATTTGAGAGTTCATTAGACCTTATTATACGTGGTTATATTTTGATGAGTTTTGATTTATGGTATTTATGAGTAAGACTGAAATCGGGGTGACAGTTTTAAACCCGTTGAGTTATGTGACGGCTCCTAACTTGGTTTCAAGACAGTTCTTGTTTGATGAGTTGCGAGATTTAGTTAGGTTGGTTACATAACTTTATTGTTTTGATAAGTTTCCTTGCGGACGGTTAAGGCTCATGTGTTGTTGGTTGAGATTATTTTCGTGTAAACTGAGTTCACGTTTGAACGTGAAGGTTTTATTAGGGATATGCATCCTCGTTTGTTTGTTGAGAATAAGTTTGAGTTTGGGAGTGAATCTCAGGACGAGATTTCTATTAGGAGGGAGTGATGTGACAACCGTGGTTTTGGGTTTGTCACTTGGTCTTACTTTTAGGTTATTTTATGTGTGCTTACTTGAATTGTGTGTTTACGTGTTTATTTTGTGTGAACGAGGTTGGTGTGGTTATCGTTTATGAGTATAGAGTACTCATAAGTAAATCGAGGAACGGCTATTTCATGTTCATGAGCTCACAAGTGGTGACTATGAAATGAAAATGGTGATATTGTGGTGTTTACGTATACGTATAAGTATTATAGTAATAGTATTTTTTTTAGGATTTACGGTTTAGCATTTAGAGGTCTCGGGTGAGGTAATTATCCATATGAATATTTTTCGGGATGGTTTTAAGTCATTTAGGACTTAGTTATAAAGTTTATTTCAAAATTTGAGATTTTTTACAAAAGTGTATATTTTACGTCTTTTACGGTAAAACGCGTAAATTTGACTAGTTTACGGTTTTGAGGTTTTGGAAGCTTTAGGAGCTGAAATAAATTAAGGAAAATTAAGGTAATATTATTAACATAATATTAAATAATAAAAAAAAACGAATTTATTGGGTGTTTGGGTCGGTTTAGACGCACCAAAGAAAGAGAAAAAGGGAAAAAGGGAAAAAAGGAAAGTTGGGTGTTATACTTGGACTAGGATTTTATGTACGCACTATATAAGGTTATCTAATAAATAAAAAAACATTAATCCCTGGAGACAAAGAAAAATTCGTGGGTTTCATAGAGGAGAATTAGGGTTTTTCAAAAAAATTAGGTTTTCTTCATCTTCCATTGATTTAAGGTAAAAACCTTCATTAACCTTTTTAATTAAATTGTTTTTATGTTTAATTAATCATTCTTATGATAGATTAAGGGTTAGGGTTTATATAAAAACAGTAGATTAATGATGTATTAATCATAATATGATGATCATATAATCTAGGGCTTGTATTAGAAGGGTTATAGGTGATTAATTAGATCAATTTGTTTAAAACCCGTTTTTAAAAACTGGGCAGAATTTTAAGTCTATTGTTTTGATCATATCTCGAGTTCTAGGAACATTCAAGATGCGATCAAACTTGCCCTAGATAGGTAATTGAGTTGGATTTCTAAATCAAGAAACGAGAACTAAATTGGAGGTCGGGAAGTGGGTCAAAAACAGGTTACAACAGTCGGAGGTCAAAACAGTTTTGAATTCAGCCTGTTTTTGTTTTTAAGTTTTGGGTTGTTTGGGGTACTTAGGGTTGCATTGGGATCTTCTCACGAACATGAGAGATGTTTTATATATTTTAGTAAGGATCTGCACTTGGGCTAAGATTGTGATTTAGGGTAAGACCCTCTAATGGTAATGAACTTTTCATACGTTTAAAATCAGTGAATTCTGGATAGGTAGCAATATATACACATATATCTGGGCCTTAACAGTAGCTTTAAGGTTAGGGCAAGTGGGAGGTTTTAGCTAACATGTATAAAAGTGTGAATATTCCTTTTACAGAAAGCATGGGTATGTTTATGTGGACGTTTGACTTAAAGTTTTGAGACCTAAAACTGGGACTATTTTGTGTAAAATTATGAACGGGATAGCTATTAAACTTAACCAAGTTAGGGACTTGTTAAGGAAGGCTAATGGGGTGATTAGAGCTTAACAATGAGGTAATTATACGTGAATAGACTAGATGTCCATCATAGGTTGATGAGCCATCTTAGTGATTGGTTCGTGTATCGATTTCGTGTTTTTGGTTTGTTAGCTTGTTGCTAGTGCGAGGACTTGTGAAGAAGCTATCAGGTGAGTTTCATAGTCCCATGTTTAATATTGATTTTGACTTCCAGATGGGATGGAAGAGACACTGTGTTGAGTTATTTTCTAAATTGATGTTGTGAATGTGTTTGTGATTTGAGATGGACTTGTGTGTACATTAAGTGATTAACTGCTATGTGATTTTTGATTGTGTATGATTTGGATCGGGGGACACGTGCCGTCTTAGTTATCGTGGTTTGACAAGGTAGTGGCCTTGTGGTTTGACAAGGTAGTGGCCTTGTGGTTTGACAAGGTAGTGGCCTTGTGGTTTGACAAGGTAGTGGCCTTGTGGTTTGACAAGGTAGTGGCCTTGTGGTTTGACAAGGTAGTGGCCTTGGGATAGGTACATAGTGTGATCATCTATGGTACCATGTTGTTTGGCAAGGTAGGAGCCTTTGATTTTGGTTTAGAATGATTGATCTTGAATGCTAGTTGTTAATACATAATTGTAGCGCATTGTCCATATGTTATTGTGTTGATGGTTGTTATTCACAGCCTGTAATTGATTTAGCGTTGGAGTCTAAACCTATGACTCTCACCAACTTTATGTTGACGTGTTTTAGTGTCTCTTTCAGGTGATACTATGGTTAAGCATGAGAACATAAGTGGCTAGGATTGGAGAAGCTTAGGAATGCATATAGAAGGAGAATCCATGTTTCCTTTTTAGTTTTTATTTGTTCTTTTAATAAGTGATACTGTGGTACACATATATTTGTTTGGTTATGTTATTTGTTTGTCTTGGGTAAGCGGTAGGACTGTTACCTACTTACCTAGACTCCTGAGTCTGATGAGATATTGTCATGACTTTGTGTCTCCATTTTATGAAATTTCTTATTTCATATAGTTATCTCTATAGACACGCCATGTTGTGATGATATCCATACGTCGCGCCCCATATTCCGCCATGGTGGGGTGTGACACTTGAGGATCCTTATCAAGGGGATCATCCGAACAAAGAGATCAATGACTCTTTTCCCCTTGAGACCTTAATGTCTATAAATTCCAATTTTGATGACACCCCGTGGTTTGCCGACATTACAAACTACTTAGCGGGTGGTGTTCTCATCAAAGGGTTAACATCCCAACAAAATAAAAAGTTCTTGAATGATGTTAAGACTTACTTTTGGGATGACCCTTTTCTCTTCAAACAATGTGCTGATTTGATTATTCGCTGATGTGTTGACGGACCGGCAGCTTTAGACATTCTCGAGGCTTGCCACAAAGGACCCACCGGTGGTCACTTTGTTCCAAACTTCACCTCGAAGAAAGTGTTTGACTCGGGATTTTATTGGCCCACCATTTATCGTGATGCTCACGAAATGGTTAAACATTGTGATGCTTGCCAAAGACAAGGCAAGATCACACATAAAGATGAGATGCCTCAAAATTTCATACAAGAATGTGAAATCATTGATGTATGGGGCATCGACTTTATGGGGCCATTCCCTTCTTCTAAAGGAAACAAGTACATCCTCGTAGCCGTTGACTACGTTTCTAAATGGGTTAAAGCTAAGGCTCTCCCTACAAACGATGTGAGGGTGGTTGTGAACTTTTTGAAGCAACTTTTTGCTCGATTTGGTGTTCCTCGTGCTATAATCAGTGACCGCGGGACTCATTTTTGCAATGACCAATTCGCAAGAGTCATGGCTAAGTACAGTGTCAATCACCGTCTTTCCACCGCTTATCATCCCCAAACTAATGGGCAAGCCGAGATATCCAACCGTGGATTGAAGCGAATTTTGGAACGTACTGTGGGAGAGCATCGTGCCGCGTGGGCCGATAAGTCAGATGATGCTCTGTGGGCTTTCCGTACCGCCTATAAGACACCGATTGGTTGTACACCTTATCGTCTTGTATACGGGAAGGCATGCCACCTCCCTATCGAGCTGGAACATAAGGCATACTGGGCCTTGAAGTGGGCTAACTTCGACATCAACAAAGTCGGTGATCTTCGCAAGATTCAACTCAACGAGCTACATGAATTGAGGAATGAAGCTTACGAGAACTTATTGATCTACAAGGAGAAGAACAAGATCATCCACGATGCTAGAATTAAGAACCGAGAGTTCCACGTTGGTGATCAAGTCTTACTTTTTAACTCTCGGTTGTAGATCTTCTCTGGCAAGTTGAAGAGCCGCTGGTCTGGTCCATTCACCGTCGCCAAAGTCTTCCCATATTGCACCATTGAGCTTTCTCAGCTAAATGGGCCCAATTTTAAGGTGAATGGCCAGCGTTTGAAGTTGTACTTTGGAGAGGACATCTCTAATGAGATTCCATCCATCTCCACCTCTCCTTTGAATTAATTCGGGACCGAGTCAGGCTCGTGACTCGGTAAACAAAAACAAGCGCTCCTCGGGAGGCAACCCGTGTATCTATCCTTTCCCGTTTTTACCCTAAGTGTAGGGGGAGCTTGTAGGTGTTTGTTGCTTTGTTTCTTATGATGTGCAGGGATTCGAACTTTCAATGAAGCACTTTTGATGACCTTTGACGAACCGTGATCCCGTGTTCACCGTCTTCTCGGTTCTATCCTAAAGTCTCGTGATTCAATATTTCATATCTTATATGTTCACATTGAAATCACTATAGTTGTCCTCTCCTTAGAAAGATTTAAATAATGTGCACAATGTCCTAAGTGTAGGGGAGTTTACTCCCACATGCTTAAACATTGAGGACAATGTTTATATCAAGTGTAGGGGGACTTCTATCGAAGTAAGTGGTCTTTTCCATGAATTTTCCCTCATTTTAACCAGAAAATTTGATTTTTCGACATTTTTCAAAATTTTTAATCTATTTTTGGCCTTGTAGTTTTTCTTTGCTATCGTTATTTACTTTCTTTGCTAGAATAAATTTTCAATAAAGTGGTTTTAAATTTTTCAAAGTCATGAATATTTTGACTCAACCCGATTTACTTATCTAAGTTTACTCTAGCTAGTATCCTTAACGTGTTTAAGTCAAATTTTGCTAGGCTTTTATATATAGAACTTTAAAATGCAAAAGTCTTAACTCTCACGGGTTAAGAACAAGAACTTTTCGCAAGTTCCTATAATTGATCCTAGAGAGTTGTTTATCAAGGGAACTTTAAAATGCGATTCCTAAACTTGAAAAAGTCGAAGAATTTGCAAGATCCTATAGATGACTCAAAAACCCAAAACTTTGATTTAATAGGCTAAGCATCCACGAGTCTCATTCCTTGAGATTTTAAACTGTGGAGGACGAGAGATGATAGAGTCAATTATAAGTTTGGTATTCTTTCGTGAATTTATGTGAGTTGATCATAAGCCTATTCTCCCATCGCCTGCTAATAAATTTATCTGCAATAAATAAGGTTGTACGATTTGAAAAGTTACTTAGCTTCTAGCCCAAGATCGTTTAAAAGTTGCTCGGTATTAATTAGAGTTCATAGCCAAGGCATAACTTATTGAAGCGGGATGCGAAGATTGGGGAGTCCGAAAAGGCCCTAACAAGGCATGAGGGCTACAGTTTGTTGCTAAAGATCCAAAAGTGATGTGAAGAATCATTTATCAAAAATCAATATGAAGGATCGAGACACACGACGAAAAGCAAATACTCCCCTAAAGATCATGGAGAAGTCTATCCGAAAAGACCCTAGCAAGGTATGAGGATAAATAGATCCAAGTCCTAAAAGGAGGTGGATCGTTGTACATCAAAGTCCAAAATAAAGATTGGAGAAAAATGAGGAAGTCGTGGTCCAAATATGAAGAATCTCTCAAAACTTCAAGTGAAGAAATTCCTATTATGAAGAGAAGACCATAATTTCAAGAACGTCTCTCAAAGATTTGAAGTATGAAGTCGCTGCCAAATATCGGTCCGAGAAAGGTCTCAAATCGTGAAGCGAGTTATGCCAAGATATGAACTCTCTGAGGTCCCGAGAAGCAGTTTTAAAAGATTTTGTCCTTTAGCTAACTATTGATTAAATCGTCCACTTTATTTTCTGCCTAAATAACTATCAAAATAAGTCAGACAATGCATCCTCGTGATCATTCAAGACAAAAATAAAATATAAGAGATACACCTAGGAATAAGGGAGTCTAAGTGAATAATTGGCCCACATGAATTCGTGTTAGTTTGATCACTTATAATAACAATGATCTCGTTTTTAAGCTTGGTATGGGGAACGTGAAACTTGAGGATGATAAACGTTCATGGCAGCCAAAACCCAATGTAAGTCTTTGATTTATTTACTTATTTTTATCTTTTTATCTTCCCTAAATGTTTAGTATTTAATAAAGGCCAAGGTGGGTTATTTATGATGGAAAATGTAAATCGTGCTTTAAAATTAATGCATTGCATGAGGACATAGCAATGGTCAAGTGTAGAGGATTTAATAAGTGTGAAAACACTTATCCTTTTACCACTTATTTCCAATAATAATATGACCAAAACGTGTATTTTATGTCGTAAAAGTCGGAATTATGCGTGGTTTGTGTTTTTATTGTGTTTTAGGACCGAAAGATGAAAAAGGAAGAAAACACGGACTTTTATCGAAGAAAATGAGAAAGGAAGAAGTCAAGAGATCAAGAGTGCTTAAAGAATGGATGTCCAAGACCTATTCTGAAGATTAATCGAAGAAAAAGTCTAAAGACGGAAGTTTAATGAAGTCGAAGAACTCAAGTCTAAATTAAAGAATAAAATTATTAAGACAAGTTCAAATCCCGAGACGACGTCGAGAAAAGACAAAGAATTAAATCGAGTCGAGAAGAAAGAAAGAAGGAAGCACACCACACATGCACCTCCCACTTAGCCTATAAATACCCTCCTAATCACATTAGGAGGGTGGTTAGCTAGTTAATTAGTTTTTAGTTTTTCATAATTTAGTTTTATTGTTTTCATCACTTTCTCTCTCTAGTTTTATATTAAGTTTTGTACTTTTGAATCTTAATCTTTTAATTCAAACAATCTTTTGATAATCTATCATTCTTCCTTTCTTAATGATCTATGGTTTGATTTAATAAGTATATAGTGGTTGTGATTTGGTTGATTTTTGTAGATAATAAGTTGATTTAAAAGTTTAAGTTTTTGATAAAAAAAAAGTGATCTTTGATTTCTAGCTTATTAAGGTTTTAAAAGTTTTCAAATTCTAGCTTAATCATCTTTTTCTTAAAATCTTTTGGTTTAACTTTTGGTAAAGTGCTTATTGGAATTTGGCTTATTTACTATTTGTTCAAATTTCGAAAAGTTTATATCCCTAGTATTCCGGATAAGGGGTCCCAAACCCTTATTCCGGATAAACCATTCGTCCATTTTGCGGATAAGCAGCAGTCACAAGTATTCCGGATAAGGGGTCTCAAACCCTTATTCCGGATAAGCTTCCTAAGTTCTTCTTTTGCGGATAAGGTTTTCCGGATAAGCATTCCGGATAAGAGTACTAGAATTCTTTTTGCGGATAAGCTTCATTTGCTAGTTATTTCGGATAAGGAGAATAACTCCTTATTCCGGATAAGAGTTCTACATTGTTTTCCGGATAACAAGTTTTTCCGGATAAGAATCTTCATAACGTTTTCCGGATTAGACATTCCGGATAAGGCCTCAAGTTTATTTTTCCGGATAAGGATTAGTTTGAGAGTGTTTTGCGGATAACTAGTTTTTGTCACTTTCCGGATAAGGGATTCCGGATAAGCTTCAGCAGCCAACATTCCGGATAAGCATATCTTCGTTTTCCGGATAAGAGTAGTTGGTCGTTATTCCGGATAAGAGAAGTTTGGGTATTGCGGATAAGGATTTTATTTGGCTATTGCGGATAAGAGAAGGTGTATGTTTTCCGGATAAGCTCATGGTTTTGTATTCCGGATAAGCTTCACATAACGGGTTCCGGATTAGCTTATTTTAATTCAATTCCAGTTTCTAATTTTCATTTTTCCCGCCAAGTCAAGGTTAGTTCGTTTTCATCTTGTCAATTAATTATTTTATCGTTTATCTCACAAATTAGAATAGATAACCCAAAGCTCCCCCTTTTAGTCACCAATTACAAAAATTCCACTTTGAACCGTGATCAATTCGAGAAGATACCGAGAACGAAACAACGACAAATATAATTGGGTATGAGCAACACAAAGAAAGATCTTGCAACCAAACCTTTTTATTAACTAACCAAAAATTAGTTATTAAATCACATGATTGATTTGTTTTAAAATCAGTTGCTCATATATGCTGAAGCTTATGACAATACTTGTGAGCTTCAGTGCGTCAGATGAGGCGACAAAACCCCATATACATGTTCACATAAGTGAACAAGACATATGACGTTGCACGCTCCTATACTCAGGCCTAGCTACGCAGTTGTATTAAAAATTTGTTCAGCGCTGCTGAAGGAATATTTTGATGACTGATGATTATTTTTTCAGCTTCAGTGAATCAGATAAGGCGACAAAACATCATATACACAATGACATAAAGTGAAATAGACACATGATATTGCACACTCCTTTACTTAGACAATGCTACTTAACATTAATCAAAATCTTTTATGAAATGTTGAACCTTCAAGCTTCTTCAGTACATGCTGAAGGTTCAGGTTTTGTATCATCAATGTTCAGCATACCAAGCTCCATTATCAATCTTTTGAAAGTTGGTTCATCTAATGGTTTGGTGAAGATATCAGCCAAATGGTATTGAGTGGGGATGAAATATAATTCAATGTCCCCTTTCACAATGTAATCTGTGATAAAGTGATATCTGATATCAATGTGTTTTGTTCTTGAGTGGATGACTGGATTATTAGATATTGCAATAGCACTAGGTTATCACAAGAGATTGGTACCTTTTCATATTCTATGTCATAATCAGCCAGTTGGCTTTTCATCCAAAGAACATTGGCACAATATCCAGTTGTTGCCACATATTCAGCTTCTGCTAAAGACATGGCAACAATTTGTTGTTTTTTAGCACTCCAACACACAAGTTTGCCACCAAGCAATTGGCAGGCACCAGAAGTGCTTTTTCTGTCCAAATTGTACCAGCATAGTCAGAATCTGAATACCCCTTTAGGTCAAAACCTGAGGATTTGGGGTACCAAAGACCTAGAATTGGTGTACCTTTTAGGTATCTGAAGATTCTCTTTACAACAGTAAGGTGTGACTCCTTTGGATCTGCTTGGTATCTTGCACAAAGGCATGTAGAGAATTGAATGTCAGACCTGCTTGCAGTTAAGTACATGAGTGACCCAATCATACCTCTATACTGAGTCTCATTGACTGATTGTCCAGTGAGATCAGGTCCTAAGTTGTTAGAGGGTACCATTGGAGTCTTCACTGAAGCACAATTGATGTCATACTTCTTCAGCAGATCCTTGACATATTTTTCTTGATTGATGGAGATGCCTTTGTAAGATTGTTTAATCTGAAAACCAAGGAAGTATGTGAGTTCTCCCATCATACTCATCTCAAACTTACTGGTCATAAGCTTGGCAAATTGTTTGCAAAGTTTCAAGCTTGTAGAACCGAAGATTATGTCATCCAGATAAATTTGTACCAGAATGGTGTCAATTTTAGATTTATAGATAAACAAGGTGCTATCTATTTTTCCTCTAACAAATTTATGTTCAATGAGAAATGTTGAGAGAGTTTCATACCATGCTCTTGGAGCTTGCTTTAGTCCATACAAAGCTTTGTAAAGCTTGAAAACATGATTTGGGTATTTACTACTCTCAAAGCTAGGAGGCTAAGTAACATAAACTTCTTCTTTTAGGTCACCATTTAGGAATGAACTTTTGACATCCATTTGGTGGATGATGAAGTTCATGTAGGTGGCATATGCAAGGAAGATTCATATGGCTTCCATACGTGCAACTAGAGCAAATATTTGATCAAAATCAACACCAGGTTCTTGATTGAATCCTTGGGCCACCAGCCTAGCTTTATTTTTAGTCACTACATTGGTTTCATCTCTTTTGAGCTTGTAAACCCATTTGGTGCCAGTGGTTGTATAACACCCCCAACAAATGCTATGCGCGGCGAAACTACAACATTTGGGTGCTACGTAGTTATCATCACACATAAGCTATATTAAACGACTCAAAGAGACGTAAAAGTTTAAACATAAATTAAAGATTGATTAAAACATCAAAGTCTACCATTTTCCAAATCCCAAAAATGATAAAAAAACAGAGTTGCGTTTAGGTCCCCACTGAATCTCAACCCAAAAGTACATTTTCGTTCACCTGACATAATATAAATTATTTAAGTGCTAAAAGGGAGGAAAAACAAAGTAGACCGCCAAGCCACAACAACTTCCATCCTCGCATGCTCCGCTGCTATCAATCTTGGTTACCTGAAAGACATGCTTAAAACCGTCAACACAAAGGTTGAGCGAATCTATAGGTTTATCAAATCATAAGTTGAACATAAGTATTAAAACCAATCATGACCATTCAATAGCATTGTCGTACTCACAATCTATTATTCAAGGATATTATCTTTAGCAATAGCTAATAATTATGTTTAAGCTCGTGACACTAATCCGTTAACTCAATCACCCGCGTACATTTACCGGCATGATTAAGATGAAACCAGTGCCCCTTCTAAAGGCATCATTTGCAATTATACCTTATTTCTTATCACAAGTTATCCGTCCGCAGAGGGTACTCAACGTACTAGCTCTCGTCTCGGATAGGGTCATCAACCTCATAGTACTATCAATTGTATAAGAGGCTATCTCCAACCCACACAAGGGCAAGACAATAGTTAATAGTTCACGAATTTAGGGACTTTTGCAACTAGGTACTCAACACAATTCAAGGCAACATTCGGGTCCAACAATCATTCATGACTTATGTTCATTTTCATTTAAATTAGCATGTATCCCCCTCGCGGGTAAAAACATTTGAAATAAGTAAAGAGCAAGGCTATAGACTCACCTGGCGTAGTAGTAGTGGTTCTAGCGAAGACGTAACGAGAAATGTCACCGACGACGTGGATGCCCGAGAAAATCTAACACTTGACCTAAAAATCAAGGTACGTAAACCAAATCAATACTCTGTGTACATTATTGTACTAAAACACACTCATATGAAAGCACTTAATGCTTATGAAAACTCACGACAAAACCAAACAAGTAGTTGTTACTAGACTTATACCATTTATCTACGTAATTAAAGTTGATTTCTATTTTATAAATTTCCCGGTACTTATCAAAAGTACGGGCTGTTTGCTATGACTTAAGCACTTTTATAAATTACAAGAAAATTCACAAAAATACCTCATGACCTGTATAAAACCCATATTTAATCCCATGAAAAGTTTTCACTTCTATGACTCGTTACATAACACGTTACTAGACGTACACATTTTGGACTCATTTTGCACCTTGACCATGTTGGACTTGTTTGACCCATTTAAAATACACCATTGACCAATCCAAAACCTAAGTCTAAAAATAGACTCACAAATCCAGGTTTGAAACCAAAAATTAACTTTCAATCATTTACCAAACTCTATCTATGGTCCCCGGGATTTGACCCAAAACCAAACATAATTTCGGATTATGTTGATTCTCATCTCCCGGTACACGAACTTTCAAAATAGCATAACTTTTGACTCGTTTGGAGTCGTAAGCTCTACCTTATACCAAAACGAAGCTAAGAAAAAGCTCTACAACTCTATCCTATTTTTATGACTTGCTTACAAAGTTAAACCCACGAAAAACATGCTTGAACAATCTGGTCTAAAATCACCCTTCCAAAATCACCCTAACACTTGATTCCAATCCAATCTAACATCACCTAGACCAGTTTTAACCACTTATGATCATTCCTAAACACCTTAATCAGTCCCTAACACCTAGGATATAAAATCCACTCTAAAACCCATTTACCAAATCAAGCATGCAACATGTTTAACTCATTCAAACAAACCTAAAACATCAATCTAAACACAAACCCACAAGCAAAATCATCAAACACCATGAACCCACCAAACACCCTCACATTTCGTGGGTTTTGGGGGCTGTAGAACACCAACATCATAAACCCCATCTTTTTTTATAGATTAATTAACATTACCCAATCACCAATTAAACAAATTAATGATTTAATTACATCAAAACACATTTTTGAAAAATCTTTGATTCTTGGAAAAATCAAGTTGTTGCATGTTTGATTTTAATTGATAGAATGACTTACAATGATGAAATAGGAGGTGGTATTTGATTAGATTTTTGTAAAACCCAAAAAAAAAGTGGTGATGGTGGTGGTGGTGTTTATGGCCGACGGCCATGGGAGAGTGGGAGGAAGAGGAGAGAAAAATTTTGAGGTTGTTTGTTTGTATGTTTTAGTTTTCTTCTCTTTTTGTAAAGTTTAAGGGACTAAAGTTAACAACTTAACTATCTTTTAGCCTCATAATTAAACGACACAACTTAGTAGCGGGAATTGACTAGTAGTTGGTTTTGAAAATTTACGGGATGTCGGGATTTGTAAAAATTACTTTCCAAAGGTTATAACGCACACAAAACGAATATACACATGGTTCCGACTCGACTTATCACGTAATAAAAATAAAATCTCGAAAACTCAAATATCGATCAATCGATAGTAAAAGATAAATTTTTGGGCATCCGTTGGTATCGTAGTCGTCGTCGTCTTTCTTAAATCGTCAACCGTCAAGATTACGATCTTAACCGTTGGTTTCAACTTAAACCGTCAAATATATAACAAACGAAATTTCTTAAAAATTTCAAAAATATTCGTAAAATAGGATTAAATAAATGACGTTGGGCTCGGGATATCACATCCACAAGTGAGCCACAACTTAAGAGAGATGCTCATACTGAACAACTCTTGAGACAATAACTTAGCATCGTACGGCACATTCACTGGTATCACATCCTCCCCTCCTTAAGGGAGCGACGTCCCGGCGCTCTCCGGTTCTTATACTTGCATTTTGTACTACTATAAAGATAAGGGTACTCCATCCCATAGAGGTCTTCACGTTCCGATGTGGACTTCGGTTCACGTCTCGGATTCCATCACACCTTCACGATGAGTATTATACCTTGCTTCAATCTCTTAACATCCCACGATCTATGATCTCCACTTCAATTTCTCAAATTCTTCCTATGGGTATCAACACATCTCTTACCACAGCTTCTCGCGGTTAACAAGTGATTCTAAATCTGCACCATCTCTTCCGTAGTCTCTCGAATCATCTCAAGTCCATTCAACTGACTTTTTCCTACTTCATTCTATCCAACTGGCGATCTATATTTTCATCAACATATTTCTTCAAGTGTCGCATCTTCATTGTTAACATGGTAAATGTCGTTGTACAAAGGTACTACCAACGGAAAGTGTCGATCTCAACAACTATCAAAATCAATCACACACGTTCGGAGCATGTCTTCCAACTTTCGAATCGCCTTTTCACTTGGTTCATCGTCTCATAAAAACAATTAATCATAAAGAAAATCACACGGGTCGCACATAACCCTATCGAAAACGTTCAAAATATACAAGACGAGGTAATTAGTATCAGTCGTATAAATCTATTTATTGCAATATTACGTACATACAAACCTATTTCGTCAAAAACGAAATCATAGATACGAAATCATCCGACGTATACATAACTCTCTCGAAAACATCACAATCCAATCAAACACAAAAGCCATAATAAAACACATACAACCACATTATGACATGTTTGCAATATAGCCAAACCATGCCAAATCAATCTGTTCAATCAAGTTAACCCACGCTTGCTAATCAGCCGAGCCATGATAAAATAAGAATATTTGACATGATTCTCGGATGAATGTCAAAAGAAAATTGCAAGTTAAAGAAAGTTCACGAGCTTGCTAGATATGGATGCATATCCAAAAGAAATAAAATACAAACATGTGCCATCGCAGGGTGCTCACACACGGATCCATACCCAAAAATAATATATATATATATATATATATATATATATATATATATATATATATATATATATATATATATATATATATATATATATATATATATATATATATATATATATATATATATATATATATATATATATATATATATATATATATATATATATATATATATATATATATATATATATATAATACAAGAACACCATCTCACTTCCGTCTCAAACGTGGTCAAAATCTCAATAAGCATCATCGTTCATAGTAAAAAAAATATATATTACATGGAACGTGTTCTTCATGATCGGACTTCATTGGACAATGTCGTCTCAAGTTCCCACAACTTTCGATCACTCGACTAGATCACATACAACATAAACATATAAAAAGCAAGGGTTTAGCACATAAACATCAACTATGTTTATCCATCGTTTAACCATCGATAATCAAGGATGGTTGAGTCAAGAAAAGAGGATTCCTCACTTGAATAAACGAAGATGACAATTGGAATTGTCTTCCAACTACCGTTGCACAGTTGGTAAACTTCAACATTTTATCGCGTATCGTTGACATATCAAAAGAACAAGAAAAGAAAATAAATGAAGTACGATAAGTTTGATGTAGGAGAAGTCGTCGTCATTCCCCTCAGAGTCACTCGAACTCTGATTTCCCCTACTTTGACAGTCTTCTATTTTTGTTTAAAAAATTTTCTCAGTCAAGGTGACTTACTAAGTCAACACCAACATATAAAAACATTTTCCATAATTACTCGGTCAAGGTGACTTACTAAGTCAACACCAAACGAAAAGAAAAGATTTCAAGTAACACAAGAAAATTCAAAATTTTCTTTAGGAATCAAGGAGAATACAATTACTTGCATAAGGATCCACCATTTTTAAAAACGTTCTCATCCAAACATCTATCAAAAACACTACCGGTTTTAAAGATGACCAATTAATTTGACACTTCATTGCCCTTCCTAAACTATGCATAATTAGCTAGATCATGCATACTTAAGGACCAAGCAACGACAATCAACAAAACAAGACTCCTCCCGAATTATGCATAGTTAGCTAAGCTGTGCATAATTGAGGATCGAGTGACGACACAAACATTATTATTACATACCAAATATGACTACGAAATTTTTCTACCTAATCTTCAAAATAATTAAATCATTTGAAATGAAATTTGAAATGGGAAAATATAGCTACCATCGTTTCAAGAAACACATTAAACATTTTTCTTCCATTTTGAAAACATACCTTTGCTTTGCCTTTTTATGAAGAAAATAAATAAATAATTAAATAAATAAATCGACACCATTTACATTTGGTTGAATGAACCATTTGACACACTCATACATATTTTCAAAATAGACTATTCACAAAATAACGGTAAGGTGGTTCAAGATTAAAGATCATTGCAAGCACAACAAGTAATAAAATCAAAAAACAATGAGTTCGAACAAGGTAAACGAGCAATATATTTGCCAACAGAAATTAACTACATTAGAAATGAAAATACTTCGAATATATGACAAAAGTCTCGGGATAACAACAGCGATCTACGAATACATGGAGTAAAAATTGAATATCAACACAAGAGTGAAAAATGAAACAACGATCATAATTCCCATCGTCTCGAGTTGCACACACATTCCACCAAGGGTATACGGAGAGAGGAGAATAATCACTTGGTCGAATAGAAACAATTTCACCAGGAAGATCGAGTTCTTTCACCTCTACAATTTGGTAAAGCGGCTTCGCCTCCTCGCTTTTGTTCCATTATAAATAAATAACCAATTTAATGAAGATTTATAGCATCATACAAGTAAATACAGAATTTTAGGTTCCATTAACCGAAAGAAGAAAAGTTACGGCGTCCATGAACATGACAAAAATACACCAGGTAACATACCCTCATTATCAAGTACTAGCGAAGTAGAAATCTAAAAATAGATATAATAATAAATGGGTTCATACCATAGACAATATTAAAATAAACAATCACATGACTACTCAAGTTCAGATATAGACTCGCAAAGTCGAAGAAGAGATGTCGTACGGTCAAACCATCGTGACTCAAAACATTATATATACATCTTTATTAAATAATATACAAGTAGGAGTGTGTTGTATAATCCAGTTGCGTACAATAATTAGTGTTACCTTGTACATTGTAAAACCGAACATTTACATATTTTTAATTTGTGTTACACCATTAAAGAATTTATACCTTTCATTTTCCAATCTTTACAAAGTTTTTATTTCTGGAAAAATTTTAGTCTCTCAGAAATTATTAACATTAGTAGATGCGGTGACTCGGTTATCATAATCGACAAATCATTAGGTTTGAAAATCTCCATACTTGTGTCAAAATCTCGTTAATGTTCATATCTTAAGTACCAAAAACGTATAGTAAGAAATTTCAAAGTTTCACGTTATTATTATTACAACTTATCTTATTACGTATATACAAATATCCATCATGACTCAAACTAGTCCAATTAACTCTTAAATCAACCTTTGACTTTTTTATTATACATAAGTCTTCCTTACAACTGATTTGTTAAATCATATTCGCGCAATTCGACCCAAATGCTAAAGAGGTTTCACGTAGTATTATCTCGGATACTTACTGATTTTAGCCGAGACTTGAATCTTGATAACAATAATAATATAATAAATAATTAAAATGCTTATTTCATAATTCTAAAATGTAGAAAATTCAACTTTTAATCCTTAGCCCATTATCAAACGATTTTTAACATTAACACATCTCGCAGCGGAATAAAATGAAAGATTTTTTTTTTCAAACGATTTTAAACAAGCATCATCAAATCATGCATAGTGATTCTCTATGATGAAAATTAAACAAACAAATGATTTCAAATGACGTTCCATCCATATTTAATAATTTATTTCAAACGTTAGAATTTCTCACTTAAAGTGTACATTCCGATTTTTATCCCAGTTTATTCACTACAACAAGTAACGTGTTCTAGTTTATACCAATGCATACGTAAACATAACCTTATGTTTAAAATAAAACCAATTTTACAAAGTTTTTAGCTCCAAAATACATGACCAATTCTTCTACTCATGTTTTATATTACAAGATACGCCAAAAGTTTGCTACATTGGCCCGAAAATTAATTTATACTAAATCCAAAGTTACATATACTCAACAGTCATATCGTAAATTTTATTATAAACTCCTTTTTCAAATTATATTAAACAAATTCTTGACAAATCCATCACAAGCTTCTAGTATCAAATTATTAATATATGAAAACAAGGATTTTACGAGTAATATAAATTACTTATTATGATCTACCAACCAAGGTTAAAAGAAAAATAATTTCACTTTATTCATTTATTCTCTACACATATTTTACTGATTACAAGACACATCATAGGTCGATTTTTATCCAAAAGTTTCATTCACCATTTATTTAATATGTAAAACACTTTATGTTTAAATCATTCAATCAACAAAATTTAATGCTTATTTAACTCGCACAAATGTCGGACCTCGTCATGTATTCGAATTCAAAATAATGAAACAACAAAAACAAAATTAAATAAGCGAAGCGAGAATACGTATGTCAACTAAGTGTTGTTATCGGCCTCGGATGAGTCTCGAAATCGTACTCCACAAAATTAACACAAAAGCCAACCAAATTCCAAGTTATCGCGATTGAACACAACGCTAGTCTATTTTAAAACACATCTTTAAATTCGAGTAGAATGGTAGGCACTGATTAAATGGCGATACGCCCCAACCACGTTTCATAGTATACACACATGATTCGCCGATACGATACACACATCGTTGATTGTACTTCGTCTATTGTTATAGTTACGCGAACTAATATATCAAACCCATAAGGGATAAAGGAAATACAGTAATACGTTAGTAATTTACGTTCCAAAAAGGAGATGTCCCAAAATGACACATCACGGTGCGATAATGACAATCGAGATCACTCTAGTCAATATACAATATGTTATGAAGAATTATTTACGTATCTAGAATATCAAACGAGGTTCACACTGGGTTATTCGAACAATAATTAATTATCAGGATTGATAATTAGCGGTGAGGCCGAATTCTCAACAAAACCGCATTTTAAATGTACAATAATCACGCAAGGACCATTGCTTCGCGTGCAATGCCTTTAAATACCATACTATATACATACTTATACATACAATCATTCCTACATACACGTAGGATTACAACGCAGTGTTGCCATGTAATGCAATGTAGCCCGTTATGCCAAATACATGCAACATATAAGATAATCTTACGAGAATTTGTAAATTACGATAATAAGTACTCAACGTACAAAACAATATATCTTAATATATATCATAATATTTACTTAATAAATACTAGGGAATTCATGTCAATTTTGAGGGATACATCTAAAATATAAAGCAATGCTAAAGAAATCTTATAGGAGCCATGCAGGATAGTCGTGTGCTTGGACAATTTCTTACGACACCAAAAGTTATAGTTTAGGGTTTTTCAAAATGACCTATTTCTCTATAACTCATGGCTCTGATACCAATCTATAACACCCCCAACAAATGCTATGCGCAGCGGAACTACAACATTTGGGTGCTACGTAGTTATCATCACACATAAGCTATATTAAACGACTCAAAGAGACGTAAAAGTTTAAACATAAATTAAAGATTGATTAAAACATCAAAGTCTACCGTTTTCCAAATCCCAAAAATGATACGAAACAGAGTTGCGTTTAGGTCCCCACTGAATCTCAACCCAAAAGTACATTTTCGTTCACCTGACATAATATAAATTATTTAAGTGCTAAAAGGGAGGAAAAACAAAGTAGACTGCCAAGCCACAACAACTTCCATCCTCGCATGCTCCGCTGCTATCAATCTTGGTTACCTGAAACACATGCTTAAAACCGTCAACACAAAGGTTGAGCGAATCTATAGGTTTATCAAATCATAAGTTGAACATAAGTATTAAAACCAATCATGACCATTCAATAGCATTGTCGTACTCACAATCTATTATTCAAGGATATTATCTTTAGCAATAGCTAATAATTGTGTTTAAGCTCGTGACACTAATCCGTTAACTCAGTCACCCGCGTACATTTACCGGCATGATTAAGATGAAACCAGTGCCCCTTCTAAAGGCATCAGTTGCAATTATACCTTATTTCTTATCACAAGTTATCCGTCCGCAGAGGGTACTCAACGTACTAGCTCTCGTCTCGGATAGGGTCGTCAACCCATAGTACTATCAATTGTATAAGTGGCTATCTCCAACCCACACAAGGGCAAGACAATAGTTAATAGTTCACGAATTTAGGGACTTTTGCAACTAGGTACTCAACACAATTCAAGGCAACATTCGGGTCCAACAATCATTCATGACTTATGTTCATTTTCATTTAAATTAGCATGTATCCCCCTCGCGGGTAAAAACATTTGAAATAAGTAAAGAGTGAGGCTATAGACTCACCTGGCGTAGTAGTAGTGGTTCTAGCGAAGACGTAACGAGAAACGTCACCGACGACGTGGATGCCCGAGAAAATCTAACACTTGACCTAAAAATCAAGGTACGTAAACCAAATCAATACTCTGTGTACATTATTGTACTAAAACACACTCATATGAAAGCACTTAATGCTTATGAAAACTCACGCCAAAACCAAACAAGTAGTTGTTACTAGACTTATACCATTTATCTACGTAATTAAAGTTGATTTCCATTTTATAAATTTCTCGGTACTTACCAAAAGTACGGGTTGTTTGCTATGACTTAAGCACTTTTATAAATTATAAAAAAATTCACAAAAATACCCCATGACCTGTATAAAAATCATATTTAATCCCATGAAAAGTTTTCACTTCTATGACTCGTTACATAACACATTACTAGACGTACACATTTTGGACTGATTTTGCACCTTGACCATGTTGGACTTGTTTGACCCATTTAAAATACACCATTGACCAATCCAAAATCTAAGTCTAAAAATAGACTCACAAATGCAGGTTTGAAACCAAAAATTAACTTTCAATCATTTACCAAACTCTATCTATGGTCCCCGGGATTTGACCCAAAACCAAACATAATTTTGGATTATGTTGATTCTCATCTCCCGGTACACGAACTTTCAAAATAGCATAACTTTTGACTCGTTTGGAGTCGTAATGTAAAACCCGATTTAAAAATACCTTAGTAGGTTAATTTCATGAAATCGCGTAGGAAATTAATTTTTTTTATTAATTAATATACTACACGCGACACGAATATTATGATATATATAGTATATTAATTAAATACGATAAGCAAATTACGTAATTTATTTTTACGTTTAATCTATATATTGATAAAAATAACAATACACGACAAGTAAATTCACGAACACGCGTACGTATTTAAATTTATACGAAATTTAAAAAAACGATTAAGGGGTGAGGTTGTGAGTTGCGTCCAAGGAAAAGAACAATGGGCCAAAGCCCAATACATGGTCTTGACCGACTAGATTAATATACGGTAGGAGTAATAGATATATATTAAGAAACAAATCAAGGAAACCCTAAAAAGAAAAAAAAAACAATCGCCGACCCTTTTCTTTTTCTCCTGCTGTCGACATACACCAAAAAAAAAGAAAAAAAAAGAAAAGAACGTGGGGTTTGATCCAAGAGTAAGGTTGTGTTCGTGTATTATTCCTAAAACCCTAAACGGAAACAAGGTGAGCTTAATCTCATTTTTTTATTTGTTCTTCTTTGGTTTAGTTGATCAAGAATCGAGGATCTAGAATTTAAAACATGTTATAACAGATTTGATAAAGGGGAAAAAACACGGGGAATTAATCAAGGCTGTGGGTTTGGGTCGAGTGGTCAGTTTACACGCAAAACCGAGACCATTCTAGGTCTCGGTGGTGATTCTAGTCCACCAGCCACACCTTTCTAAGGTGTCGGTGTGGTTTTTTGTTCAAGCAGCAGCAACCCCAAACACCCAACAGGGCTGTTTGGTTTAATATCAGTGGGAACCGAGACCAATCTTGGTCTCGGTGGTTAAATTACACAGTCAGGGGTATATTACTAGGTAGCAGTGGGTAGATTAAACAATCAGCACGAATTAACAATGATCCAGTAGTAAAATAAACAAGGCAGCATGTATATTTGTAAAACAGTGGGTCTGGGGGCGTTTCTTGGACAAAACTACAGTTAAGATATTGGACAGCACTGGGTAACAGGATATTGGATGTAACTGTATTTATATATTGCACAATACTGTGTGTGTATGTTGGATAAAACTAGAAAACAGTATATATGGGACAACACTGTTTTAGGTTGTTTTGATAGGTTGTTTTGTTTTAAGTGCGACCGAGAAAGGGGTATCTCGGTAGGCTTGGGTATGATTAAATACGTTATCAAACATGATTATTTTAACATTTAATATACGTTATAGTTAAATATTTTTACGCGATCTAAGTTATATTTAATTAATAGATTTTGCCTAAGTATTTTATCGCGCAATTAAATTAATAAACGTGACTTATATTAATTATTAATTATCTAGTTAACCTTGGATTTATTAAATTATCATGTTCTGATATAAATTATGATTTCAAGTAAAACCATGCATTTTATTATTAACGTATAATTATTATTTTAGCATAAAGTATTTATGTAATAAACTTTATTCTACGATCATGAATTATATATATTTTGTGCTAATTAAAACATAAGAACATAAAATATACTAAGCATAATACATGATTTAATATGAAGCCGTAAAATAAGTCAAGAACATATAAGACAATACAAGAACAAGTTAAGTTAACATCAAGTAATTAATAATTATTAAGTATAAGTTAACCAAGCGACTCATACACGTCCTTCTTTATTATGTAGCATTTATGGAGTATGATCTTCTTCGCGTTTTCATCTTCCACGTTATTCTTCGTTTGCATTTACTGGACGTGAGGTACGGATTTCCCGTCCTTTCAGTAAGGACTTTCTTTCCTATGCATGTTTAGGATTCCCCGTCTGCAGCCAAATATTTTCCCCAGTATATGTTTAAGCTTATCAGTAATCATGTTAATAACTAAATAAATTGCATGAGCATTATATACAAGCATGACCAGTTTATGTACTAGTTACGGAGGTACCGTAACCATGGCACTAGAGGCACCGGTGTCGTGACTCACATGCAGGAGAGTGATATCCTGCATCGTCCCACTCATGTTCAGTTTGGCCATTTTTATATGTATGTTTAGTGGGGCGTATGGATGCATCCTAGGCTTATCAGTTTACAAGTTATCTGGGTGAATGTGGTGTGTGCTCTACATCCTTCACATTGGAGCTGATCCCTCCACCCAGCACAGTTATTTAGAGGTCACCCCTCTACAGTTATTTAAAGGTCACCCCTCTAATAGCATGACGAGGTCACCCCTCCATGTATTCATGCACGTTGATATATTTCATGACCTATATGAGCTCTTTGGCAGTTAAATTAAAGTTTTCATGATTAAACAACAGACTTTCAGTATTCACATGAACACGATACTTTTAGTATAAACCAGTTTATTACAAGTTACAAGTTTATTTCATGTCACCAGGTTTCCCAGGACTTACATTATTCCGCTGCATTTTCATTATTATGATTTCATTTCAGCCTTCGCTTATGTTATGCTATTCCATGTTATTGTTATATATCTGCGCACTGAGCGTCTCGCTCAGCCGTTTTCTCTTTTCATGTCCCCAAACGGCGGTACACAAGGTCAGGAGCATGGAAAGGTTATGCATAGGATGGGAGCTATTTTATGTTCTGTTCTTTCTGCATTACTTTTACTTTATGCTATGTTTATGAGTTTATGTTGGGGACCGATGTTTGATTCTGGTTATCCCTTATGGTCATGTAATGTTTTAGGACATTTACCTTATGCTTTGATATTATGCCATGATTATCCTGTGACATTCCATTTATCCAAATGGGGTGTTACAATTATGGTATCAGAGCGCAAGGTTTCGACCTGTAGGCTCTAAAACTTGACCTGTGACTAGTGGGTGGTTACCAGGACCTTCCTAAGCCAATGCTTGTTATTCCATGTATCGATATTTTCAGCACCTTGATGTTTTAACCATGATATTTTCTCAGAATTGTTTTTACTAATATGGATTGAACAACCGTCATCCATACTTAGTTACATGTCATTGTTTTACATGATGTTCCTTGAGAACTTTGGCTAATATAGACTGAACCACCTTAGTTCATACTTGGTCATACGTTTTCTGTTAGGTTTAGACAGTTGCTTTTCACGCATTCATTTTATTTTCATTTCATGTATTCATTCATGCATGCATCTCATTGTCGCAGGAATTTTGACTAAATAATGGTTGGTACAGGACTGGCTCTAATTAGTCGCATGTGCTTTTATCGAAACTTTTTGTTTGATTAGTGGACTGACCCATAGGCGTCCACACTTGCCTTTTTGTTTTGTGAACCGACCCATAGGCGTTCACTCATGTACATATCATCATATTTCTTAACCATGCATTTTAAACCGTTTCATGCATTATAAACTGTTTCATGCTTTATAAAGTACTTCATGCATCTTTTATGTTTAGGTCATGTTATATTGTGTCAGACTTACCATTTATGTTGCATTAAATTGCATTGTGAAACGACTCATAGTCGTCCACACTATCGTCATAAGTTTTCATGTCCTCTCACTTATTTGTTATGTTTCTTTATGTCAAGTATGTTTTCATACTATCATGGTTAACTTCGTTTTCATGCTGATTATGTTTTATGCTCCTTCGTGGTAAATTTTTCTTTTCCATGTTTCTTTATGATAGTTTCATCTTCATGATGATTATGTTCCATGCCTCTTTATGTAAATTATGTTTTTATCATGTTGATCATGCCCTCATGCTAGACAATGATGGATTTCATTTAATCCTGCTTTTATGATAGTCATGGTTGGTTTTTATTAATCATGTTTTCATGCAAATCATCGTTGAATTTCATTTAACCACACTTCTAGTTTCTTTCTCTATGCAACCAGATTGATGTCTATGCTGGAATTGCTAGGCTATCATGATGCTCATTCCTGCTCGGTTTTTTCTAACCGTTTAACCAATTATTTTCCTTTAGAATCAAGTCAGATGATCAACCCCATACCGATCATTTCATGTACATTCCATGTGTAATCCATGTACCACGTTCCACGTGTACTCCATGTACCGTATTCCATTGCACTACACGTGTCGTAATACATGTGTATTTCATCTACAAATACTCCACGAGTATTTGATAGTCGATTCTAAATTATCTCAGGCGTTTCTCCATTTGACATCTTTTACAAGATGTTGTTTACCATGTTGTTGTTATTTACATACCTGAAAACCCTACGAAATAAGGATGAAGGCGATAGATCGGAACAACCCGACTGAAACATGCTTCATCCACCAGACACTGTTAATTCATTTCCATGTTGTTATTCTCTTAGTTGCATGCCACTTATCATTTATTTGTCTTTCAGCAATACAAGTAGGAACCTGTACCAGCCGGCCACTTAGCTGAATAGTTACATGGATCACAGTCATTTTAACCACCATTTTAATTATGATTTATTGTTATATGTCAAGACATCCGTCAAGACACACCCTCTCATGAATATGTATTGTATACACATGTCAAGATACCAGTCAAGACACATGTCACACGTATAGTTCTTATCTCAGGACATAAGTCAAGATACACGACTCATGCATAAATTCTAAACTCAACCTCAGTGATTCAAGGTACGTTTCCAATGGTATACTTGTTCTGATATGCCATGTATAAATCAAGCCACTAAGATTTCAGCACCATCTCTAACTTACTGTTCATTGTTGGTCATGTATTGTTCGTTTCGTATGAGACGGACGGAACACATTCAGTGAAATCTTCCACGTTTACTTCGTGTGCGGACACGACTCTTTCATTCCACGATTTCATATTTGGATATTCATGTCCATCTTAGAAGCTGTTATATCACCCCAAGTATATATAGACGTCCATTTCAGATTTATGACAAGACCTTGCATTATTCGTACCAGATTATATTCAGTAATGTTCAGATTCCTGAATACACTCAACATTAGTCTTCCACCCGGAAAATCGGTGAACTTTTTTTTTCTGCCTTACAAGCATGTGTTATTGGCTACACAAAGAATTTCCTAGCTATCAATTATGACACGACTTTTGATATTCTTATCCATTAATCAGTCGATTACTTCATAATTTTCTCAGATATATTACCACAAAGAAATACCAGTTTTACTACCATTCATGACAATATTTTTCTTTCCAAGTATTATTGGTCTATCCGACCAACTACCACACTCTAAACACTTTCCAAGATCGATTTTTGACCAGGCCACTATCAATTGTGAGTGAAAGGGGCAGGACACTTCCGTGAATGTTCTTCGCACACGTTATGGCCATTATGAATCCATGTTTGTGCCTTTTAGTTTACGAATGCCCAATAGTAAATGTGAATTTAAGAAATCAAATTTCCATGAATTCTGGATGAGTTCGTCATTCTGTTCATTGCTAACATTCTGGCCTTCTTTAAGTCTAGAAGACACGAAGACCATCTTCGCTCTATGTTACAAGACTTATAAAGGAGGAATTTCATGCTGAATTTTTTCTTGTACGTATGTAGTTGATTTTAGTGACACGCTGAATCACATCGTTACATGGTAAATTTTTACCATGACTAAGTTTACGCGTAAAGGAGAAAATCCTTCGCTAACTTATGCATTCCAAAATGTTACGCTATAAGAAGTTGAAATTTTACCTAGACTCGGAGCCTTTTATTTGCTATGTATCCAGATCCTACCAAGATGTATCATGACCTTAACCACATTTTGGGGGAAAGGCATGAAAACAAGAGGTGGTTATGTTCATATCTAAATGCCTGACTTTTCAGCAGGTTAAGATAGAACACTAACACGCTTATAGTCATTTCAACTTTTAGAAATATTTGAATCGTCATTCGACAATTTAACCAATCCTACATGTCTTATTTCATCTGAAAGGAGTGCACATTAGCAGACTATCAGCTGTTTTCTAGCCAATGATCGTACGATTACACGACACTCTTTTAGCTATCAGATCAGATAAAGGTTTATGTTATCATTTGTTATTTGCGTTCACATCTGTATGATTATTTCAGCTCTCAAGTTATGTCTCACGTTAACATTCACGAATTTATCCACGTCTTTATTTTTTTCCATTTGCATGATTGGCTTACACTTCCACGTTCATGACATCATTCACGTTCATGACATCATTCACGTTCAGTTTATGTTTCACTTTTCACTATGGAAGAATTGTAGGAAGCTTGAGAGACTATACTCAAGTTTAGTATGACTTTCATCCTAAGATAGACGTTTCACGTCGTATTTCACGTCTCATCTAGTATCATTGATTTTACCTCCTCAGTTATTGCACGTCCACTATATGTTCCCATGTCATGTTCACTCTACGCTCTCATGTCACGTTCACGATATATTACACGTATTCTCCTTCACCATATGTTCTCACATTTATGTATCATATCTCCACGTATCACGTTCACAATTTTTCACGTATCATGTTCATAATTGTTCACGTATTACGTCTCAATATGTATCACGCATCAATGCTTTGTGTGTGATTATGCCAGTAAGTATAACACCTAGTATCATAAGTTCGGATATATTCTTTTCAGTCACTTTATATTCCATGTTTCCTTCAGACGCGTCATGATCCATGTTCTCCACAGTCACGTCACGTTCATGACCCTTCCAAGGTATCGTATCTCTAATTCGAGGACGAATTCTTCTTTTTAGAGGGGAAGAGTTGTAAAACCCGATTTAAAAATACCTTAGTAGGTTAATTTCATGAAATCGCGTAGGAAATTAATTTTTTTCGATTAATTAATATACTACACGCGACACGAATATTATGATATATATAGTATATTAATTAAATACGATAAGCAAATTATGTAATTTATTTTTACGTTTAATCTATATATTGATAAAAATAATAATACACGACAATTAAATTCACGAACACGCGTACGTATTTAAATTCATACGAAATTTAAAAAACGATTAAGGGGTGAGGTTGTGAGCTGCGTCCAAGGAAAAGAACAATGGGCCAAATCCCAATACATGGTCTTGACCGACTAGATTAATATACGGTAGGAGTAATAGATATATATTAAGAAACAAATCAAGGAAACCCTAAAAAGAAAAAAACAATCGCCGACCCTTTTCTTGTTCTCCTGCTATCGACATACACCAAAAAAAAAGAACGTGGGGTTTGATCCAAGAGTAAGGTTGTGTTCGTGTATTATTCCTAAAACCCTAAACGGAAACAAGGTAAGCTTAATCTCGTTTTTTTATTTGTTCTTCTTTGGTTTAGTTGATCAAGAATCGAGGATCTAGAATTTAAAACATGTTATAACAGATTTGATAAAGGGGAAAAACACGGGGAATTAATCAAGGCTGTGGGTTTGGGTCGAGTGGTCAGTTTACACGCAAAACCGAGACCATTCTAGGTCTCGGTGGTGATTCTAGTCCACCAGCCACACCTTTCTAAGGTGTCGGTGTGGTTTTTTGTTCAAGCAGCAGCAACCCCAAACACCCAACAGGGCTGTTTGGTTTAATATCAGTGGGAATCGAGACCAATCTTGGTCTCGGTGGTTAAATTACACAGTCAGGGGTATATTACTAGGTAGCAGTGGGTAGATTGAACAATCAGCACGAATAAACAATGATCCAGTAGTAAAATAAACAAGGCAGCATGTATATTTGTAAAACAGTGGGTCTGGGGGCGTTTCTTGGACAAAACTGCAGTTAAGATATTGGACAGCACTGGGTAACAGGATATTGGATGTAACTGTATTTATATATTGGACAGTACTATGTGTGTATGTTGGATAAAACTGGAAAACAGTATATATGGGACAACACTGTTTTAGGTTGTTTTGATAGGTTGTTTTGTTTTAAGTGCGACCGAGAAAGGGGTATCTCGGTAGGCTTGGGTACGATTAAATACGTTATCAAACATGATTATTTTAACATTTAATATACGTTATTTAAATATTTTTACGCGATCTAAGTTATATTTAATTAATAGAATTTGCCTAAGTATTTTATCGCGTAATTAAATTAATAAACGTGACTTATATTAATTATTTAATTATCTAGTTAACGTTGGATTTATTAAATTATCATGTTCTGATATAAATTATGATTTCAAGTAAAACCATGCATTTTATTATTAACGTATAATTATTATTTTAGCATAAAGTATTTATGTAATAAACTTTATTATACGATCATGAATTATATATATTTTGTGCTAATTAAAACATAAGAACATAAAATATACTAAGCATAATACATGATTTAATATGAAGCCGTAAAATAAGTCAAGAACATATAAGACAATACAAGAACAAGTTAAGTTAACATCAAGTAATTAATAATTATTAAGTATAAGTTAACCAAGCGACTCATACACGTCCTTCTTTATTATGTAGAATTTATGGAGTATGATCTTCTTCGCGTTTTCATCTTCCACGTTATTCTTAGTTTTCATTTACTGGACGTGAGGTACGGATTTCCCGTCCTTTCAGTAAGGACTTTCTTTCCTATGCATGTTTAGGATTCCCCTTCTGCAGCCAAATGTTTTCCCCAGTATATGTTTAAGCATATCAGTAATCATGTTAATAACTAAATAAATTGCCTGAGCATTATATACAAGCATGACCAGTTTATGTACTAGTTACGGAGGTACCGTAACCATGGCACTAGAGGCACCGGTGTCGTGACTCACATGCAGGAGAGTGATATCCTGCATCGTCCTACTCATGTTCAGTCTGGCCATTTTTTGTATGTATGTTTAGTGGGGCGTATGGATGCATCCTAGGCTTATCAGTTTACAAGTTATCAGGGTGAATGTGGTGTGTGCTCTACATCCTTCACATTGGAGCTGATCCCTCCACCCAGCACAGTTATTTAGAGGTCACCCCTCTATAGTTATTTAGAGGTCACCCCTCTAATAGCATGACGAGGTCACCCCTGCATGTATTCATGCACGTTGATATATTTCATGACCTATATGAGCTCTTTGGCAGTTAAATTACAGTTTTCATGATTAAACAACAGACTTTCAGTATTCACATGAACACGATACTTTTAGTATAAACCAGTTTATTACAAGTTACAAGTTTATTTCATGTCACCAGGTTTCCCAGGACTTACATTATTCCGCTGCATTTTCATTATTATGATTTCATTTCAGCCTTCGCTTATGTTATGCTATTCTATGTTATTGTTATATATCCGCGCACTGAGCGTCTCGCTCAGTCGTTTTCTCTTTTCATGTCCCCAAACGGCAGGTACACAAGGTCAGGAGCATGGAAAGGTTATGCATAGGATGGGAGCTATTTTATGTTCTGTTCTTTCTGCATTACTTTTACTTTATGCTATGTTTATGAGTTTATGTTGGGGACCGATGTTTGATTCCGGTTATCCCTTATGGTCATGTAATGTTTTAGGACATTTACCTTATGCTTTGATATTATGCCATGATTATCCTGTGACATTTCATTTATCCAAATGGGGTGTTACACGTAAGCTCTACCTTATACCGAAACGAAGCTAAGACAAAGCTCTACAACTCTATCCTATGTTTATGACCTGCTTAAAAAGTTAAACCCACGAAAAACATGCTTGAACAATCTGGTCTAAAATCACCCTTCCAAAATCACCCTAACACTTGATTCTAATCTAATCTAACATCACCTAGACCAATTTTAACCACTTATGATCATTCCTAAACACCTTAATCAGTCCCTAACACCTAGGATATCAAATCCACTCTAAAACCCATTTACCAAATCAAGCATGCAACATGTTTAACTCATTCAAACACACCTAAAACATCAATCTAAACACAAACCCACAAGCAAAATCATCAAACACCATGAACCCGCCAAACACCCCCACATTTTGTGGGTTTTGGGGGCTGTAGAACACCAACATCATAAACCCCATCTTGTTTTATAGATTAATTAACATTACCCAATCACCAATTAAACAAATTAATGATTTAATTACATCAAAACACATTTTTGAAAAATCTTTGATTCTTGGAAAAATCAAGTTGTTGCGTGTTTGATTTTAATTGATAGAATGACTTACAATGATGAAATAGGAGGTGGTATTTGATTAGATTTTTGTAAAACCCAAAAAAAAAGTGGTGATGGTGGTGGTGGTGTTTATGGCCAACGGCCATGGGGGAGTGGGAAGAAGAGGAGAGAAAAATTTTGAGATTGTTTGTTTGTATGTTTTAGTTTTCTTCTCTTTTTGTAAAGTTTGAGGGACTAAAGTTGACAACTTAACTATCTTTTAGCCTCATAATTAAACGACACAACTTAGTAGCGGGAATTGACTAGTAGTTGGTTTTGAAAATTTACGGGATGTTGGGATTTGTAAAAATTACTTTCCAAAGGTTATAACGCACACAAAACGAATATACACATGGTTCCGACTCGACTTATCACGTAATAAAAATAAAATCTCGAAAACTCAAATATCGATCAATCGATAGTAAAAGATAAATTTTTGGGCATCCGTCGGTATCGTAGTCGTCATCGTCTTTCTTAAATCGTCAACAGTCAAGATTACGATCTTAAACGTTGGTTTCAACTTAAACCGTCAAATATATAACAAACGAAATTTCTTAAAAATTTCAAAAATATTCATAAAATAGGATTACATCCACAAGTGAGCCACAACTTAAGAGAGATGCTCATACTGAACAACTCTTGAGACAATAACTTAGCATCGTACGGCACATTCACTGGTATCACAGGTTGATTTACCATATGGAAGAGGAACCAATTTCTAGACTTTATTTCTTTCAAATTGATTGGGTTCCTCTTGCATGGCATCCACCCATCTAGGGTGTGTGAGTGCTTCAGAAACCTTTGTAGGTTCAATTTCTGAGAGAAAATTTACATCGAGGCATTCTCTAGATGAAGCAGCACTCAGTTTCTTTGCCATAGATCTAGTGACTCTACCTTCACCAGGATTACCTATTATGTTCACCAGCTGTATGTGACTATTTTGAGTCCAAGATTTTTGTAGAGCTAGAGAATAGGTACTGGTATCATGGTTAGAGCTAGAACTTGGAGGTACATGACATGGACTTGGACATGGACTTGTACTTGGACTTGGACTTGTAATGTCTCTAATGTCTACTGAAGGATATTCAGTGGAAAAAGGTTCAATCATTGGAGGGCTTCCTTCTTGGTCAGAAGCAACATATCCAAGACCCAATTCTCTAGAGATGATAGGAGAGCTTTGAGCAATGGGCTCAGATTGTTCTTCAGCAGCTGCATATGATTGATCATTTTGATCATGTGTGTCAGCATGCTGATTGTTTTGAGACTAACCATTTTGGTCATTTGTGTTTCCTTGTTAATCATTTTGATCATTCTGAGATTGATCATTATTTGATTGACAGTCATCAGTATGTGGTACTGAAGGATTTCCTTTTGTAGGACTTGTCATATCTTCAAATGGATCAATATGAGGGACTGAGTTGCGTGTTTGATATATTTGAGAAGGCTCATAATGATGAAATTCATCAGATGGATAATTGTGAGATTCATGTATATGAAGTTCATCATCTGATGGATTTGTAAAAGTGAGAGCTTCAGAACTTTCATTGAATGTGATGTGATAGGTTTCTTCAATACATTGTCTTCTTGTGTTGAAGACTCTGTATGTTTAGATACTAGGGAGTATCCAAGAAAATAACCATCATCAGATTTTTCATCAAACTTTCCAAGGTGATCCTTGTGATTGTGAATGAATACTGGACACCCAAACACATGTAAGAATGAGATGTTTGGAATTCTCCCCCTGAAGACTTCATAGGGAGTCTTCATGTGTCTCTTCACAATAATGGATCTATTTTGAGTGTAGAAAGCAGTGGCTACAACATCAGTCCAAAAATGCTTAGAGAGAGCAGATCCAGCAAGCATTGTTCTTGGTTGTTTAATCAAAGTTCTGTTCCTTCTTTCAGCCACACCATTTTGTTCAGGTGTGTAAGGAGATGATAAATTTTGGGAAATTCCTTTGTCATCACAGAATTTGATTAGTGAGTGATTTTTTAATTCAGTGCCATTGTCAGTTCTGAGTTGTTTGACATGAGTGTCATTTTGATTTTCAACTCTTTTAATGAAAGACATGATGGCATCTGGTGCATGGCTTTTCTTTGTCAGAAAATATACCCAGGTGTACCTTGAGTACTCATCAACAATGACAAGTGTATATTTTTCATGACAAATGGCCCTAGGTGATATTGGGCCAAACAAGTCCATGTGAAGCAAATGAAGACTTTCTTTGATTGAGAAAGTTTGCTTTGTTTTGAAACTGGCCCTATGGTGCTTCCCTTTTTCACATGTTGAGCATGGTTTGTCCTTTGAGTAGACAAGTGAAGGAAGACCAATAACAAAATTTTGTTTTGCCAGCAGAGTTATTGTTTTGAAATTGAGATGTGAAAGCCTTATATGCCAAAGCCAATTGGTAATATTAGAGGCTTTAGCAAAGAAGCATGTTTCCTGAGTAGAGTTCATGTTCATGATATAAACATCTTTGACTCTTGGAACAATCATCACAATTTCATGATTGGAGTTGAAGATTGTACCTTTTTTGTCATCAAACAGCACGAGATACTTTGCATCACAAAGTTGACTTATGCTGATGAGGTTGTGCTTCAATCCATTTACATATGCTACCCTTGAGAAAACTATACCATTGCATTTTACTGAACCAAATCCTTCAGTAGTAGCTGATGAGTTATCACCAAAAACAACTTTAGGACCTTTTTCCTCCTTATACTTGTGCAGATAACTTTTGGTGCCAGTCATATGCCTTAAGCAGCTACTATCTAGGTACCAAATAGGCTTCCTGAGATCACACTACACACGTTAAGAAAATGGTCAGTTTTGTTTTGAAACCCACCTTTGTTGGGTGAGGGTTTTAGATCTAGAAGGTGTTCTAGATCTGAAGGGTCCTCTTGTAGAGGGTATGTGTGATTGCTAAGAAGAAGAGGAGGTCTGAACAACTTTTGCTTTCTTAGCCTGGAGGGCTTCACCTCTTCTGAAGCACTCTATATGGTTGTGATCAGATGTAGTGTGGACATCGCTTCCACAAGTCTCACAACATTTGGTAATAGAGTTTGGGTTTCTTGGTTTAATACCTCTTCTGAGTGAGATGATTCGATTATGTCCATGATTGTCATGGTCATAACTTCTACAAATATTACAAACAGGGTAATAGTGGCAGTCATTTGAGTGATGATTGCCCATACCACAATGAATGCATGGTGGGAAAGGCATATTTCGCCTGGAATGAGATGCTTCAGATTTGTGAGCATCAGCACTTGTTTTGGCCAGCATATACTGAGTGTGTTCACAAGTGCGATGATCAGTCCTTTCACATTTTGTACAATAAATCACTCTTAGGAAAGTTTCAGTGAGATGGTTATTTAGACCACACAAATCACAAGCCCTTTTAAATTGTGTCTTGTACTTGAGAAGAGGAGAATCTAAAGGTTTATCTCTAAATCATGCTGGTGTTTGCTGCTGCCTGAGTTTCAATTTAAGATCATTGATCTCTTGCATAACAAGAGACATTCTCTCATCTTCCTTAGATCTAGTATTCTTTAGTTTATTTGTTGAAACTGAAGAGGTAGTTCTCATATGTGAACCTTCAGCAGGAGCTGAAGAGTTCTTTGAAGTGTCAATTTTGACATGTTTGGAAGACTACCTTTGTGTGTGGTGTGAGACTTGATGATAGACTGGATAGTTTTAGGTCCAGTAGAGGGTTCAGCACCAGCCAGCTTCTCCAAAGGAGGAAGTGGGGTACTTACTTCATTCTCTATATCATCATCTAAGTCATCCTCAGTAACTGAGGATTCAACTGGTTCTGAAGTGTCAACACATGCTTGTAACTCAGGAAGAAGGATTCGTCCAGTGTCATGATTCGGTAAATTCTCTTCACCTGGCCTTTCAATGTCAGGGTTCGAGCTACCATCCTCATTTGAGGCTTTGACAAAGACAATAGATTTGGTGCTGGAGGATCCTTCAGCACCAAGCATTTTCTTCTTTTGAGCAGGTATTTGTTCACTTATGCATTGATTTACCCTATCAGAGTTTCTAAGCCAAGATTTAACAATATCTTTTGCTTCTTTGAGTTCATCTCTAAGGGAGTTATTTTCATCCAAAATTTCTTTGTTTAATTGTTGAAAAGTAAGAATATCAAGTTTAGCTTCTTTTAGCTCTATTTGCTTACTTTCAAAATCTTCAAGTTTTAGAACAAGTTTGTGAAATTTTTCAAGCAAATTGTTTCTTTGCTCTTCAACAAATTTTAGATCAATACACAAGTAATCAAAGACAAATTTAATGTCATCTTTATCTTCTAATTCAAGAATAGTTTGTACCTTTTTTATTGTGACATTGACCTATTCACCATTTCTGGCACTTTCTCTGGTCACAACATTTGAGCTTGCCCCTTCTTCATCAGCAAGTGCCATTAGCACTTTCACATTTACCAACTCATCATTATCTAAAGAAACATCTTCGTCATCCTATTCATATGCTTCAGCAACAAGCCCTTTGTTCTTGTCTTGCTTGGGGGTCTTAGATGTGGAGCTTTCAGTACTCATTAAGGCCAGTCTTGCCTTGATTTCTCTGTATTTGGCCTCAAAGTCTTTTGTAGGCCTGAGTTCAGCTTTGTTTGCTAAAAAGATGATGAAGCAATTTTCTTTGGTTGAAATGATGATTGACTAGATTATCTTGATTGAACTGGTGAGAAATATGAAGGGAGAGATGTTTTTGAATAACAATCCCTAGCATAGTGACCAGTCTTCCCACATTTTTAGCAATCAGTGTCAACTGAAGCTTTTGTGGAGCTGGAGAACTTGCCTCCTTTCTTAAAGAACCTTCTAGACTTGGCCAGAAGTGCTCTTTCATGAAATTCCTCTTTGAGGTCATTCAGATATTCCTCACTAGATCTAGTATCTTCCTCATCATCAGGACTATCTTGGTAGTCTTGAATGACAGCCTCACTAAAGAAGGCTGTGGACAAGGGTGTAGCAATGGTTAATGCTTTACTCTTGCTTGAGCCTTCATAAATCCTATCAACTAGGTTTTCTTCATATTTAAGTTTCCCAAAAAGAGAGGCTAGATCACAATCATTAATGTGATTAGCATTACTCAAGCTTTGACAGAAACTGAGCCACTTATTTGGCAATGCATTAACAAAAACTGTGTTGATTTCAAGTTTTGAAAGCTCAACACCATCATTCACAAGTGCATTCATCAGTGCTTTGTATCTGGTGAATGTCTGTGTGAGGGTTTCTCCTTCTTTGTGCTTGAAGGTGTTGTATTGAAGCTTTAAATCCATGATTCTGGTTTCTTTTACATCATAGGGTCCCTCATGGTAAAGAATAAGGTCCTCCCATGTTGCTTTGGCTGTTTTACAATTTACAACAGAATTCATTTGGTCATCTGGGAGCACAGACATGATGAGACTTTTGAGACACTGATCTAAGTTAGCATCTTTTCTCTCATCAGCAGTCCATTATGCTTCAGGTTTTTTATTATCCCCAACCATGGGAACAAAAGGACCATTTTCAATGATTCCAAGGAATTGAGGTTCAATTCCAACCATGTGGACAAGAAACCTTTTCTTCCAATTTGTAAAGTTGGCTACCTCTGGTACAGGAGCAGCATTGAGTTGGCCACCCCTATATTCTAGGGTTTGTGGTATAATTTGAGCTATTTTGGATCTTGATTAGAAAACTTTTAAATGAGCAGTTTAATAAAATAAGAGTTTAGCTAATCAAACTGCTCTGATACCACTTGTTGGTCGCTTGTAATTCGATATTACTTATTATCTTAAGTAATAACTATTACTACAACTCAAGTGTGTTGTTTTAACATTAGATAAGAACTATGAAAGATTAAAACAACAATACCAATATACTTTCAACGTATAGACTTTTATTAGAATCAAATAAAGAATTTATAACCCACTTTGTTTGCGGAATAACAAAGTGGTTAAATGACAATGAGGTTTGATCTCCTCTACTTAAAAGTCTAACCAAAGTTAAAGTCTAAGCTCCAATCTAAATGTTCATATGCATCTTTGGCTATATGGTTTAGTTGGTATCGAGAGAGAAAGGTTTTCTAGAGTTTAAGCTCTTGTATTGGTTACCTTTCTCTCCCAATTGTGCACTCCTTATATAGGTAGTGTAATTAGGGTTTGCATTTTGCATGTACCAATGCATGGGTTTATCCAATGGGTGGTTGATGCCCATGCTGGATAAACAGTACAAAGTACATATTAATCTATTCTAAAAAAGATAAAGGTTGTACTTATATCTAAGTATACAAGCAACCTACTTTGACTTAAAGTTATCTTTTCCCGCCTGATGCAAACCATCAGAATACTGAAGAGTCTTCAGTATCCTAGAGGAGATCGACATCATTCAATTTGGTATTTTCAAGTCAAACTGAACTGAAAGCCCTTCTTCAGTTCTTGTTCTTCAGCAACTAGACCGCCTAGTATTTGAAGCGAAGACTCCTTTGTCTTCTAAGTTCACTGGAAGGGGAGTGCTGAACTTTCTTTAGCTATAAGGTCTTCAGTAGGAACTTTGTTCCTCTAGTCATCCTTCAGCAGACTAGCCTTACTGCTGAGCATGAAACACTTAGGAGGATTTTATATTCAAATCCTAGAGTTGCTTCAGGGTCAGTAAATACTGACCCAACAGCACACCCTAATGGTACTGAAGCCTTCATATCTAAAATTAGGAATCTTAAGTTGGGGAATGGTATTGTTTTGTTTTATTTGTTGGTTATTTCTGAGTATTGTGTCACCTTGATTTTTGTTCATAAACTTGCTAAGGATAACAAAATCTTTGTTGTGTTTGATGAGAATAATTGTTTATTTTTGAATCAGGATTTGAATCCAAGAAACATTCTAGGGATTGGTAATCAGTGTGGTGGTTTATACTACTTAGATACTAAAGGTATTAAGTGCAATGTGAATCAAACTGTTACTGTCTGTTGTCTTTCTTACTATGACTGGTACTACAGGCTTGGTCACCCTGGTGACCCTGCCCTAGATGTCTTAAAAGGTTCTTTAAACATCAATAAAAATGATAAATATGACTATTGTGAAGTTTATGAAAGAGCTAAGCAGAACAGAAAACCTTTTCCTCTAAGTGATCATACTACTAAATCTTTGGGGGGATAATGTTCACCTTGATTTGTGGGGACCCTATAAGGTGACTAGTCATACTGGCCATAGATATTTTTTAACCTTTGTGGATGACTATAGCAGAGCTGTTTGGGTATATCTCATTAAGTCTAAAGATGAAGTTGTCACTTTCATTGAATTTTTTTATAATTTGATTCAAAATTGGTTGAAAAAGTATATTAAAGTCTTTAGAAGTGACAATGGGACTGAGTTTGTTAACCAAACCTTTAACAAGTTTTTTAATAACAAAGGTATACTTCATCAAACTTCTTGTGCATATACTCCTCAGCAAAATGGAATGGCTGAAAGGAAACATAGACACCTGTTAAATGTGGATAGGTGTCTTATGTTTCAAGGGAAATTCCTTTGAAATATTGGTCTGAGTGTATTCTAACGACTACTTTTCTCATTAACAGATTGCCTTCTTCTGTGTTAAATGAAAATTCCCCTTATGAAATGATTTATAATACTTGTCCTAATCTCTCTCCCCTTATCAGAATGTTTGGTTGTTTGTGCTTTGCTACTAATTTGAATAGTCATGATAAACTGTCTAATAGATCTGAAAAATGTGTTATGATGGGTTATTCTAATTCTCAAAAGGGTTACAAGCTTTTTAGTCTTGATAGAAATCAATTCTTTGTCTCTATAGATGTTAGTTTCTTTGAGTCTATTTTTCCTTTTAAGGATTCTGTCTTTAAAAACAAGCATGATGAGTCCAATGTTCCTAGTGTTAATCAAGATAAAAATCTGTTAAACTTTTTTGATTTAGATAATTATGAACTACCTAATGATGATGAGAGAGTAACACTTAGTCATAATAGTGACCATGAGTTACACAGTGAGGGTAACCACTCTTCAAACCAAGGGGATAATGTGGACACTATTGATTCCCTAAATATTGGGGATGATGCTCAAAACAATGATGACATTAATGCTGGGTCGGAAGAGGAGGCAACTACACTTGATGATAACAATGAGTCTGAAGGTCACTTGGATCAAAATCTAAGCACTTCTGTTCAGGGAAATCAAAATCTTAGAAGGTCTACTAGAATTTCTGTTTTTCCAAAGAATTATAATGATTTTCTTGTTAACTCTAAAGTTAAGTATGGTCTTGAAAAATTTGTTGGTTATTTTAAATTTAATCATGAGAATTTATGTTTTGTCACCCAACTTAACAAAAATAGTAAGCCAAAAAGTTTTTTTGAAGCTTCTCAAAACCCTCTTTGGGTTGATGCCATGGATGCTGAACTTGCAGCCCTTCTTGAGAATGATACTTGGGAAATTGTTGAGCTTCCTAAAGGTAGGAAAGCCTTAGGTTGTAAATGGATTTGGAAGTTAAAATTTAAATCTAGTGGGGAGATAGAAAGATATAAAGCTAGGGTTGTTGCACAGGGGTTTGGTCAAAAGGAAGGAATAGATTATGAGGAGACTTCTGCCCCTGTTGTCAAGATGGTTACCATTAGATGCCTTATTAACTTAGCCATTATGCAATCTTGGCCTGTCTTTCAGATAGATATTAATAATGCTTTCTTGGTATGGTGACCTTGTTGAGACTGTATACATGAAGCCACCTCGAGGATATCTTCTTGGAGGTGACAACATGGTCTGTAGACTTAAAAAGTCCATGTATGGTCTCAAACAGGCACCCAGGCAATGGAATGCCAAACTTACTTCTGTCCTAAATGAAAATGGTTTTTGTCAAAGTAAGTCTGACTACTCTCTTTATACCAAATCTAATGGTGATGTCTTTCTTGCCTTACTTGTGTATGTTGATGATATCATTATCACTGGTAACAACATTGTTGACATTGAGAAGTTTAAAACTTTTTTAAGAACTAAGTTCATGATTAAGGACTTAGGTAAATTGAAATATTTTTTGGGTATTGAAGTTATTGACACTGATTTTGGAATTTGTTTGAATCAAAGGAAGTATGTATTGGATTTACTCTCTAAGTATGGTATGCTTGCTTGCAAACCTGCTAAGACCCTAAGTATGGTATGCTTGCTTGCAAACCTGCTAAGACCCTCTTGGTTTCTAAACGTGCTATATCTAATTAACCCACTGATCATGACCCATTTCTTGAAAATATTGTTTATTATCAGAAATTGATGGGTAAGCTGATCTATTTGACCAATACCAGACCTGACATTTCTTATGTTGTGGATTGTTTAAGTCAATTTATGCACTCTCCTTTGAATTCTCATCTTAACATAGCCTTCAAGATATTAAGATATCTCAAATGTTCTCCAAGTTTGGGCATTCATATTAAGAAGACATCTGCTATGTTTCTTAAAGCTTGTTCTGATGTTGATTGGGCTAAGTGCATTGTCGCTAGGAAATCTGTTACTGGCTATTGTGTCCCTATTAATAATAACCTTGTTTCGTGGAAGAGTAAAAAACAAGATACTCTTTAAATAATCCACATAAGCTAGAGTATAGAGCTCTTGCTTCTTTGACCAGTGAGGTTATTTGGATCCTTAAGGTCCTAAAATATTTGCAATGTGATAATCTTTTACTTGTAACTTTATACTATGACAGTAATTCAGCTATAAAAATAGCTGCTAATACAGTCTTTCATGAAAGAACCAAACACTTAGAGATTGACTAGCTATTTGTAAGAGAATTTTTTTTAAATGGGGTGGTTAAAACATGTAAAGTGGATTCTGGAATCAAATAACATATATCCTCACTAAGGACTGGATACATTACAACACAATTCCCTTGTTAAAAAACTTGGGATGTTTAACATGTATGAGGTATCTAATTAAGGGGGGATGCTAAGTTTATGACCTAATGAGATACCACATTAACACCTCAAGGACTTATTTTTATGTGTTTTCAATGTTTCAGTTAGCACTTAGATGTTTGGTGATACAAGACCCTACCGTGGAGGATTAAAGCTGTCAAGGATGAAAGTTTATTAGCCCAAGTATCAGCCTGAGCCCAAGTCACAGCCCATTACAACGGCTCTATGTTTTGTGTTATAACCTAGCACACATACATCACTTATCCCTATCTAGGTTATTTCATCTATGTGTTTTTAGGGTCTTCTCTCTCGTTTTCATAACATGTAAACCATCTCTATTTTTGTTCTTTAATCTTTGTAAAACTATTATCATTTAGATAATAGGGTCACATCAGTGTAGCTGTGGTGATCTCTTTTCCTTTTTTGACGTTTTATCTCTTTTATTAATATAAGGTTTTGATTCAATGCTATTTATCTTGTTTATATTCCTTTAATCGTGTTTTTCTTCACAATTTGTTAGACAAGTGAGTACCAATATATCTGCTACTTTTTTTACAGCCCATATATTATTCATCAAGTTTGATTTATTATTCTTGGCTGTGTCATTTGTAGGTTGATCTTGCAATCGAGGATGTTGAGCAAAAACAAATGCATGGCACTATGTTGGAGAAATATAGGGGGTCGTTTTTTAGATCACTCTCACCTTGGAGGAACAAGGTCAGAACTATTTGACTCCATATGCATTTAAAAAGTTTTAAGATGAGTTCGGTAAAGCATTTCAATATTCAATTCGAGAAGAAAATTGCATCACTTTTATAGTCAATCATCATAAAGGGACTCAAAGTCATACGGTATCTTGGGATGGTAATGTCGCTAGTTATAGCTGCAGATATTTTGAATTTATTGGAATACTTTGTCTTCATATTTTAAGCGTTTTTGAACACAAAGATTGCTTTGAAATTCCTTTGATGTATTGGTTATCACGTTGGAGACGACAAGAAGTTCAACTTCAAGACATGTCTTCATCAAATCAGGAAGAAACTTTGATTGATTCATCCTCTTCAATTGAGTTGGTTCAGTGTCCTCTTAACTCAACACCCAACGGACGACCAAAAAAGATACGTTTGAAAGGCGGGAATGAATTTATAAAACAAGTAAGACGTTGTAGCTTGTGCAAGGATATTGGTCATTATATTACTGGTTGTCCGGAGAATGAGAACGTTATTGATCGCAGTATTGCTCGACGACATGCTAGGAAGAGAAAGAACATTGCATCAGATAATGAGAATTTAAATCCAGTTTTTTTGCGTTAAATATTGAAGGTTATCCATTTTTCGAATATCATATCTACATAAGCAGTAGTGTGCACTCATTTTAAGCGTTATCGGGCTGTTTTGGTATGGTCTGCACAAGTTGTGCGTGTATTGTTGCTGTCATTTTAAACTTGATACTCTTTTATTGGTTTTGCTTTATATTACTTCTGGTGTGTCATAATTTAAATATGTTTATTCATTCTTTTGTCTTGTACTTCGACTGTGAGCTTGGCTTAACTTTGCATCTCTCTCAATCTGCTACTGTAGATCTAATAAAAAATGATGATTTCACCCACGTTCGTTTTGCCTCAAAGTTGGCCATGGCCGTTGATTGCTTTGTCACATAGCAAGAAGTTATAACTATGGTCGTTCATTAGTTTTTGGTTTGTAGTGTGAACTCAAAAGTGGAGATAGTTGTAGATCGGTTGTGAGTTGGTTCATTTGGGTCCGTTGATTCATTTATAAATTTATTAATTTTGGCTTTATATACTCTCCATTCATTCTCTTTGACCATTCTTTGCATGACTTTTTACATCTGATCTAAAGCATTCTTTTCATGAGTTTGTAGATCTGAGTTAAAAGTGTTTTGATCCAATTTGATCAGCATCTATTAAACATGTCGCCCTTCTTGCCCCTTCCTCTTCGTTGTCATTGTATGGGGTGGGTGACGTTGTTGGTAGGGTGGTGGCGTTGGTTGTTTTCGTAGGTCGTTTGATTTATTGGGATCCTGATTAATGGTTGTTGATCGTTGTGGGATCTATTGAGAAAGACGTCCCTGAGTTGGGGTTTGATGGAAATCTCACGTGACAGGTAGCCTTTTTAAAATAATGGCCACGGGCTTCCTCTTTTCTATTAATTGTGAATAGTATAGCGTGGCTAAGCACCTTTAGATTATGCGCTTATTATGCCTGTTCCCGGGGCTTTTGATTGTTTGACAGCATTCGTATGACCTGTCGCTTGGCGTGCCAGGTGTTTGGATTTGTAGTCGCGACGGGCTGAACATTTGTTTGTGTTATTGTTGTGAGGCCTGTTGATTTAATATTGTTCATATGACCACGTGATTTCCCTTTATTATTATGTTTTGAACAGCATAGCGCAGTTATGCACCTTTAGATTATGCGATTATTATGCATGTTCCTAGGGCATCATTGGTATGACCCATCGCTTAGCCTGGCAGGTCTTTGGATTTGCAGCCTCCTCGGGTTCAATGTTTGTTTGTGTTGCAGCTGCAAACTGAATCCTATTTGATTTAATTCTATAGCCGCCTTAAATGAGATTTGTCACGGGCTATGATAAGTACAGGTGCTTGCGATCACTCAGAGATCGGTGGTTTCTTGGCGGGGCAACTTAACACTGTTGCAGCCATGGCGCCCGCATCCTGTTGATTTGATTATTGCCTTATCTGAGCCTCCTGCAGCACCAAAATGATTGCTTTAAGTATGAAGTCGGGTGTGGTGGTGCATTCTCACACCCACTATCATTTGTATGAGAGAAGGAGTGTTTTTTCTTATGAATTTTTTGAAGCTACAAAAGTGTATAGCCCTTTATTTTAATACCTTTGTGAGACGTTTTACTATTCCTAGGAATGCGAGATTCCCCCGTATTGTTAAGTTTAGAATTAGCATTCATTTACACTGTTAGTTTGGTTCTTTTGGTCAACGTTACAAAATGATGGTGTACAATATGCCTTTTTGTTATATTTGTAAGAGCAGGCCCACGTCAAAAGGGATCTCTTCTCCTTTTAGATTTAATGATTTTCAGGGGCTGTCAAAGACACGGATACATTTTGTGATTGTTTTGTTAAATGGTTTCCTGTTCATATGGCCACGGGCTTCCTCTTTACTATTAAATTGTGAATAGCATAGCGTGGCTAAGCACCTTTAGATTATGCGCTTATTATGCCTGTTCCCGGGGCTTTTGATTGTTTGACAGAATTGGTATGACTCGTCGCTTGGCGTGGCAGGTATTTGGATTTGCAGCCACGACGGGCTGAAAATCTGTTTGTGTTATTGCTGTGAGGCCTGTTTGATTTAAGTTACATATTAGCTTTTATCTTCTGGATTGTTAAAACGCCGTGCACGCTAACTTACAGTAACATTAAGAGTTGATAGTAATTTGATTTAAGATTTCACGTAACTTGGGGTTTCGAGTGAGTTTACTTTTTTTAAGTTTTTGTAAGCTTTATGAATTAAAAACTTGGAAATATAGTTGACTTTTGATATTGCTTTAAAACCCATATATGCGCAACATTCTAAAATACACTTGATGGGGCGGAGTTTAAATGCGAGGTAAACGTTATACTAAAACCGGGTTCTATACAGATTCTTATCTAACTACGTTATCTACATGAAAAAATAACGCATACTTTGTCCATAAGAAAGCTGAAAATAAACTACAAGGGGTGTTTGGGAGTGGATATTTGATATTGCTTTTATAAGAATCAACTGTTTGGATGGGTTGTTTTATAAAAAACAATATGTTAGCTTAGTTCATTATATCCCCTTTGCCTTCTGTTCTGAATTTAAATGCAAACAGGGAAAGCGACATGGTTAGTGTTTGCGACAAGGCAATTGTGTTTGTCGTACTGGTGAATGAATTATTAATAGAGTAAGTCATTTTCGATGAGGTTACGTTGGAGATACCATCATCTGGAGCACAAGAAACCAATCAATGCTTTTTAGCTTGAGTTAATGGTGATGCAGCTTGCGCTTTGTTTGTACAAGTAATCTGTAAGCTTTTTTATGATTTGACAATTAGTTTGTTTTACACTTTGAGATATGATATTTTTAAGGTAGAAAGGTTAATGTTTCGATGTTATTTTTTATGTTGTTAGATGATACCAAACTATCGCCCCAAGAGTCGATCTTAGAGACCACACTGAAAATCTTAAATGACATTGCTACAGACAGGTATGTTTTAGATGTTATTGATAGAATAGTGTACTAAAACTACTAATAAGTTGACAATCAAGTTATTATATTATGAAATCAAATTATGAAACTTAGACAATGAAGAAACCATTAAATTAATTAATGTGGTTTTAGCTAACTAATTTACACATACATCCTTTCATGTAAAAAATTTGTCATGAAAGGATCGAACTAGGTACGAAGCATGCTCTTTGTTACAGTATTTGTGAAACTTTGCCAGAATCTCAAAAAGTATAAATATGATTAGCTAGATACTTCCCGTATATTATTTGATAATCTCACTCTCACATTCATACATGATACACACATTATGCATATTGTAATTTGGACATGTATACTTAGGACAAAGATTAAATTATACTTAATATGTTATAAATTTGCAATCTGCATATTGAGTTTCAAGTTGGCTTTACGGCCTGGCAATGATGTTGATTACACGAGGTTGTGATGACTGTATGGGGGCAGGGGGTTAAGCATTAGATTCTCTACATCTTGCCGGGGTAGGTTACTACACTTGCAGCTATGACGGACGGTTCCTTTTCTTCTGTTTGTTCCATGTTTGAGCGTCATATACTGATGTTTTTTAGTTTTAGCGTATTACGAGTTTCCTTGAAAAGAGATTACAAATAACAAAGAAATTTACATAATCTTACATATTGATTGAGCCAAGTGAAAGGGTCTTTAAAGATTCAATATTTTTCTTAATTTTGTATATTCTTTTAGTGGGTTGTGTTATTGTCAAACAATAGGCAATGATGATACCAGTTATTCAGGGCACGTTGTTTCATGGTGTGCCTACAATGGCAGCTCAGCCACGCTATGTACGTGGTTGCATCAGTCTTGGTTTCCTGGAAACACTGCCCGCCACCTTAATATGAGCCTTAGTAAATGACAGCCAAGGATGTTATATATATTCCTGCGGTTTTAGCAATTTCGCAAAGTCAAAATCTATATCAAACAACGTCAGTGCCTCACGCTATGTTCTGCGTGAAATAGATTTTTGCAGGTACGGTTTTCATTTCGTTAGGATTATTGATAACGAGACTGTTAGTGTGGATGGAAAGCTTTCATTTATAGGTCCATTATTTGTGTAGGATCCGTGTGAACGTGAACTGCTCTTTGTGGTATTATTGGTTTAAAAATGTGCTTTGGCAACATATCAAACTTTGGGTTAGTAACCTGAAAGGAAAAACAACATTTCGAAAGGTAAAACTTTTATGCACATGTTCAACTATACTTTTCAGGTTGGTAACAACCCATAATAGTTTCATTTTTAATTGGATCGACTTTTTTCGAGGTTAGAAATTGGAAGACGCTGAAGTGACTCCAAAAGGACAGAGTACTACTCAAGTGGGTGAAATTTTTACTACGTCTGCGTATTTATTGTACTCTGCAAATTATTCACACGACGTGTGAATACTAACACGCGCTTGGTAAGTTCTGTTACTTTATTTTATACTACTAATATTTTTATCATCTTCTGTAAACATGAATGAAAGTGAGATGGCAGTTTGGTGAAATCATTATTTTGTTTTCTTTTCAGGAAATATATTGACTCCGAATTACTGGTGCATGTTTTAGCTGCAGTTTTTTTCCGTAGACCTACTAATAGCAAAATCAGACCACCCGTGGCGAAGCGCTGGTATCACCAGCAAGATGGTTGGTGGTGTCTTGGAACTGTGTGATTGCACACCAGAAATGCAAAGTGTGATTGCAGCCATGTCAGACGTAACTGTGAATGCTTTTAGAAATCCGGGCATTATATTTATTTTTTCATATCTTTTTTATTATGAATTTGGGTCTGATTATTTGATCATTAAAAGTGAATTGGGGTTTGATTATTTTGCTTACCGGAATGCTTTATGCAGATAGAATTATATAACGGTTTTAGAAGGGACATCAATAAACACAAGGATTTTGAAGCTCAAAACGTGTAGGAGCTATGCATTTGAAGGGGTGTCGACAAGTGATAGGTCACCACCTTACTTTGATATTGAGATAGATGCAAGTTCTTCTGTTGCTGATGATGATGTAGCTGCTGTCAAAGACACAATGCAACAAGCTCAAGCAAAGCTCAATAGTGCAAATGCAAACATGGACCGAAATAAAAACGGTCTTCAAAGTCGATCAAAGTTTAGGATGGAGAATAATGTCGAAGACAAAAAGGGAAAGGTGAATGAGGGTTATGGGAGATCAAATGCTTATGAAAGAGACGCTAACAAGGCATCTGGTAAGAGAGGAGAACCAAAAGATGAAAATTACTATGGATGTTAAATTTCCTGTAGAACCGGAAAAAAATATTGCTAAAGCTGGAATTTTCCTAGAGTAAAACCTTAAAGGAACATACAATGTATCTAGGAGCAGACAAGACGAAAGAAACGGTTGTGTCGAGAGAAGCAACAAAACCCTTAGAAAGTGTAGCGAGGAATCAAGTTCAGGGGCCCAAATGACAGGTCTCAGGGGTCTCAAAAGAATAACATGGTTGTCCTGGAATCTTTTGGACATAAGGAAGATGATATTGTACAAGGAAACATGCTGTGTGGAGTGGAGGCAGATGATGAGAAAAAAAACACCAATTTACATGTCTGATAGGGAAGAAGAGCAACTAAAGGAACCTACTGGATCTTATAAGACTTGCAATCCAAGAGAGCATGAAAAGAAGTTTTTAGTTGCCCAGCAGCATGGAGAAAGTAAAGCACCAAATGATTCAGATGAAAATGAATTGTTACTAATACAGGATTTGTGCCATTTTAAGGCAATTGGTTTTGAATGTGTACATGATATATATTAACTGTGTAGATATTTCAAATAGTTATAGTTTGACTACAATTGCAAAAGCATGTGTACATTCATATTTGAACAACTATGTGCAAATGCGCCTTTATAACATGTGCTAACACTTCCCCGAACAAACAGCAATTCAAACATCCCGCGCTGAAGCACAGGTATTAATTCATGTTTCGACCATACATACGTTCCAACTAACAAAACCAAAATGTCGCTCCAACTAACAAAACCAAAACGCCCGCGGCGAAGCGCGGGCACCCTACCTAGTGCCAAAAAATGGTAACATTAAGCGTATTTTTAATGCAATAATTAGTGGGTCATAATTTAATGTAACTAGCAGGGTACTCGCGCGTTGCGGCGGCAGGTACCTTATAACATAGTTTTTGGCAAATTTTTATGTTTTCCTTACAATGACATCACGAAAAACGAAATTATGAGGTTTGGGTATCTTTATGTAACTGTCTAGCTGAACTAATGGCGACTCCGGTTGCCCGGTTTGATTTTTATAACTATATACACTGTCATTTTAGGTAGACATAATATGCACGTTTTTTTGTAAAAATATACTTTTAATTGTTGTACAACTTAAATATATACTTGTATTTTAAAGTAATTATTATTTTAATTATATATTAAGTTGTATTAATTATATTTATTTCTAAATGTGTATTAATTATTATGTATTAATTAGTATTAATATGAGTATAAATTACTTGTACCATGTGTTATTTTAATTGTAAAATAGGGTGATGGGGTAATTTAATTTTATAACTTAATATAAATATGTTATAATTAAATGTTTGAAATTGCTAATTTACTACGTTAGCTTCTTTTGCTTGTACTACATGTTATATTTATTGTGAAAACGGGTTGAAAGTCCCAAAATACAACAATTGTTGAAACTAAGTCACGAAAAACAATAACACACAATAGATATACTTTTCAAACGAGTAATGCTTTATTAACTATTATCAACAAAGTATTACAAAGTGTTATGAATACACCTGTTGAATAACAACAATAATTGAACCCTAGAACAAGTAAACTTGATTCGAGACTCAAGTTTACAAGAGAACCAATGAGTCGCTGATGGACAGCTGAGGGCTCAGTGGTTCCAGTGGGAGAAAGAACTTAGATTAAGATTCCAAGCACAAGGGTTGAATCTTAACTTCTTTCTCATCCCTATTTATAGTGGTACGAGGTTGTATCCTTAGTGGGAGTAGTTGATACGTGTCATCTTCTGAGTGGAAGAGTACAACGTATTAAATGCATGTCCAAATCGAGACATGCCTTTAACTACTTTAGGTGAACAGTTCTGCCAACTGTTCACCTTTGTCCCACTAGGTCGTACTAGGCATTGACTTGAATCTCTTGTTTTGTCCCGCTCAAAACACTTGCAAGATTCTCCCGCCTAAACTATAAAGGGTTGGATAAGCTTTGCTTTAATCCAAGTCTCTAGGGTTCTTAAGTGATCTCTGAGTGTTGTCAACTCGGAGATCCCTGAACACCAGTGCATTCCTTTGACATCCCAGCTATCCATAATCACTGGTGAGTCTGACTTCAGATTGTCTTCGACTTCTCTGACGTTGTCTTTGACTTGAATGATCCTGGTGTGCCAGCTGAGGCTTTGCCTTCCACTGGTCTAGTCTCTGTCGCTGGTCTTCTCAGCGACCTTTAAACACTTAGTCTAATTTAAACAAATCTAGACAGGGCCATAGTTAAAACTTTCATTGGCCCAACAATCTCCCCCTATTTGTTTATAAATTATACTAAGTCTAAAATTATTGTAAGTGAGTACACAGCTTCTTCTTACACATAATTTAACAAACATACCTCAAAGTTTTATTAAACAGAATGAACCTAGTCTATTACAAGAACACCCTGGGGTGTAAACACAAACAAAAGTAAATAGGTTCTTCAGCGATCGAGGCCTTGATCATAGAATCTCTGGGCTTCGACTTTGTCACTCCTAGAGTTGATGACAAGTTCAATTTCAAAATCGAACTCATCAGCTTCTTTGTAATTCCTTAGGATGCCCTGCTTGAGTCTGATTAGCTGAATGGTTGATGCCAGAGGTAGCTCATTCAACCGCTGAAAAGCATAATCACAGTTGCCATTCATAAAGACCATACCTACCTCTGGTTCTGTGTATACTTGGCCTTCTATGGGTTTGGTGATTTCTTTGGGAAGGACCAAGTTCCTTTGCATCCCATCGACCACTACATCTTCAGTGACCAGCCTTTCTATCAGAGGCCCCATTGGGGTTTTCCTTTTCCTTTGCACCTGAGGAGGTGGTTGAGAAGAAAGCTGTGGAGGCAGGGGTGCCTTCAGCTTCTTTGCTGTGTCTCTTACCCAATTAAGTTTTGCTTGAATGTTTTTCATCATTTGGGCAGCACCAGGCACAGTCTTCTTTTGGGCAAGAGCCAGCAATTCCAACCACTCAGAGAGGCTCAGATCTCTGAGTTTAAAGTCACTGGAGACTTTGTAGTTCTGTATATCATTTTCTCTATAAATAGTCATTACCACCCTTTTATCTTTGTCAGTGAAACATGTATACTTGGTGATACGACCGGGTTCAGCTCTCTGGTTGACAAGTCTTTGATATTCCTTTAAGAGGTTGTTCCTCTTGTCCTCCAGTTCCTTGAGCTTGACAAGCTGAGCTTTCTTAGCAGTGGGAGAGAGCTTGTCCAGAGCTTCTTTGCTTCTCAGTTCAGCAGCCCTGATGTTTGCCAATCTTTGATGTTCAATGATTTGGGCTTTTGCTTGCTCTGGGGTGAGTGGTGGTTCGTCAGCGCTCTTGAATTTGTTGAGTTCAGAGTTTTTGGAGGGTTTAGCTGTGGATCCACCTTCAGTTTGAAGGGAGTGTAAGGTTATCTCAGGTTGCTCAACAGCAATTCCTTTTCCCTTGTCTTTCGTAGATTTAGCAGCGGACTTGAAAGATCTCAGTGGAGTGGGTGTTGGAATTTCAGGTGTGAGCTGTTTTTTGTGCTGCTCCCCCTTAGGTGCAGCATCAGCTTCTTCTTCAGAGGAGGAGGCAGAATTCTCCCCCTCAGACATATCCCCAGCAAGTGCTGTGCCTGAACCTGCCTTATTGAATCGAAGGAACTCGTTGTAAACAAATATGCAAATTTCTTTAAGTTCACCTTGGAGAAGTTCCTGAAGAAGAAGCCTTGAGGGTTCAGCAGCCTGAGCTATAGCTGCAACATTTTCCTTCACCGCTGAGGTGAGAGCAGAGGGTATGTACTGCTGAAGACTGTGGTTGAGCAGAGTAGGTAGTTGTGCCTTCAGAGCATTGTTCAGTAGTTGCGGAAGCATAGCTGTCATAGAAGATTCCACTGATGAAGTTAGTGAAGTCTCTAGATTGGTGGTGAGCTCCTCAGCAGCATGAGTGAGGGTTTGGATTTCAGAGAGGAGATCATCATTTGTGACTTTGGGCTTTGTGGTGCTGATATCCCCTCTCTTTTGCCATAAAGCCTTAGCAGCCAATTCCTGTACATTTTTCATTCTGGGAACTTGTGCTGACTTGCGGGATAGTAAATACTCCAAGTGTTGCTTAGCCCCTAGTTCCAGAACGTTTGGCAAGGTGGGGAATGGAATAGGTGCAGGTGAGCAAGGTCGTTGTTCCCATAGCTTTCTGGCAGCCAATTCCTGAACATTTGGAAGTGATGGAACAGAGGCAGTCTTCAGCTCAATGGAAGACAGATTGTAATCATCAGTGCTCATCTCCTCAAAGTCAGAGGTGAAGGTGCCTTCCTCTACAACAAAAACTTCATCATCAGGCAATGATTCAATGTCTGAGAGGGCATCAAGATCAACTGTGGCAACTTCAGCGGGTTCGTCATCAGCAATCGAGTAATCATCATTGTTAAGTTGTTCCTGATGAAGATTGTGAGCCTGTGATAAGAGTTATTAGTTGACCAGTTGTGAAATAATAATGCAGTTATAGATCGCCAGTCGCTGCCCCTAGGAAAGCTGGGTGTGATTATCCAGCCCCCCCTAAGGATTTCTCCTTGGGACTCTTTTAATGTGAGATAGATATGTTGAAGGATCGCCATTCGCTGCCCCTAGGAAAGCTGGGTGTGATTATCCAGCCCCCCCTAAGGATTTCTCCTTGGGACTCTTTTAATGTGAAATAGATATGTTGAAGGATCGCCATTCGATGCCCCTAGGATAGCTGGGTGTGATTATCCATCTCCCCCGTAAGGATTACTCCTTGGGACTCTTTTTATATGTGAAAGTTATGAGGTGAATGGTCGCTGTTCGCTGCCCCTAGGATAGCTGGGTGTGATTATCCAGCTCCCCCTGAAGGATTTCTCCTTGGGACTCTTTTATTGTGAAACATGATATGGGAATGGTCGCCTTTCTCTGCCCCTGGGATAGCTGGGTGTGATTATCCAGCTCCCCCTAAGGGATTACTCCCTGGGACTCTTTTGATTGTGAATTAATATGAGGGTGATGGTCGCCTTTTATCGCTGCCCCTAGAAAGACTGAGGGTGATGATTCAGTCTTTCCAAAAGAATAAATTCTTTGGGACTCTTTTAATAATGAGGGGGACCCAGAGTCAGTGAGAAGTGCAGAGACTTTGGGTCGGTACTTATATGTGCTCAGGTTGTTATTTGCCAAGAGCACAGTCCAGAGGGTGAAGGATCATCGGGGTGCGTTAAGAGCACAAGTGAATCATTTCCTAGTGAAGACAGAGTGTACAGAGAGTCCTAAAAGATCTAGGTGCTGACACAGACACGCTAAGAGTTGAGGCAAACTCTAAATTACATCACTCTCTCCTAAAGACAATGAGAGTGAATGTATGTGGACCTCTGAGAAGGAAAAATAAAGGACAGACTAATACCTGAGTGATATCAGCGTGGAGAGGGTTCTTAGTCGTCTTCGCTGACTTGGAGACACTAGACACTGGTTGTTTGTCAGCAATGGGCTCTTCTACCACATCCACCAGAGAAGGGGATGGGTTCTTCTTTGAAGGATTAACAGAAGGGGTTTCAGAGGAAAGGGGGATGTCTTTCCTCTTCTTCTTCTTTTCCTTAAGCACCTCGGGCTGAGAAGTAGATTGCACGGAGGTCTTGGACAGAGACTTATCAACCGTACTTTCAGCATTCACCTCAAGTTGAGGGATCAAAGGCTCATCATGCTCAGCTAGTAGCCCAGCAACTCTCATCATATGCCTGGTAAGGGGCACTTCATTATCTATGGGAGTCTTCAGAGAAGCTGCGGTGATGTGATGAGAGGGAAAGGAGTGTAAAGCATCATTGGTGTAGGATTCACCAAGAATATCTTCTAAGACAAGAGAGAGATATCTGGTGTAGCAGATGGTGGCCCCACGATTCTTCTTTCCTTTGTTTTCCAACTTAGCGATGAGATCGGTGTAAAGTATGTGAGCGATTCCAATATCCAAACCCCAGATTAAGCTGTATGCAATGGCTAGCTGGGAGCCATTGAGTTGGTCATGTGATCCAGTGTTTCCTCCTAGACACTTTACGATGTACAGCATCGGCGTTCTCCATGTAGGAGAGAAGTAATTCACCTTGATGAGAGATTTGCTTTGGAAGCCAGCAGAGGTGAAAGGTTGTTCATGATCATCATGAGGTTGAAGGGTGGCGAGAGCTTTTCTCACAGTGGCACTGGTGGGAAAAGCTGACATGTTACTGTTGTAAGGGAGTCCAATGGCTTTAGCAAAGGTTGTGAAATTAAAGGTGAGAGGTTGAGGATGGATGGAAAGGTTGAAGGTGATGTGTGAAGAGGTTGGGTCAACTTCAGCGTTGTACCAGAACTCGCGAAGATATTGGTAGTAGCAGGTGGAGGGTTCCTTGGTGATAGCTTCGTTGATGGTGGAGTTCTTGATGAAGTTGAAAAGTGGATGGTAAAGGGTATTGTTGTGTTCAAGAAGGGCTACGCAGTTATTTAGTGCAATCTTTCCATCAGAGACCTCGAAATCAACGTTTATGGCGGCTTGTACAACGAAGGTTTGGTTTGGTGAAGTAGACGCCATTGTTGAGAGATTGAAGGTGGTGAGAGGATTGAAGAAGATGAAAGGGAATGTGTGTGTTAGGAAATTTTTAAAATGACAAAAAGATTTTGGGTCAAGGGTTTTGAAAGGTTGAGTCGTTTTCCCAATTTGAGCATTAAATGCGAAAGTTAAACTTTTTAGAAAAACGTGGGTCCCCTTGACCTTTCATGGGATACTTGTCCCCTTGGAAAGCGGGAAAGTTGGTAGCATTAAGAGATAATCATTTGAATTTAATATCAGAATATACACATTCCCATTGAAATGTAATTACCTCGCTACATTCAATTCCCTTAAATGCCCAAAGATAGTGGTCATCATCAGATTTATTTGCCAATGTTGAGCATTCCCAGCTCAGCGACCAGCCTAGTAAAACTTGGCTCAGCCAGCGGCTTGGTGAAAATGTCAGCGAGCTGGTACTCAGTGGGTATGAAATGTAGCTCAATATCACCTTTTAGAATATGGTCTCTGATAAAGTGATACCTGATGTCAATATGCTTGGTTCTGGAATGAAGTACTGGATTATTGGAGATGGCTATGGCACTGGTGTTGTCACAGAATATGGGAACCTGCTCATAGTTAATTCCATAGTCAGCCAGCTGACTTTTCATCCAGAGAACTTGTGCACAGCAACCAGCGGCCGCAACATATTCAGCCTCAGCTGATGACATGGCCATAGAGTTTTGCTTCTTAGCACTCCAGCATACCAACTTTCCTCCAAGGATTTGACAGCTACCAGAGGTGCTCTTTCGGTCAAGGCAGCACCCTGCGTAATCTGAGTCGGAGTATGCTTTAAGGTCAAAGCCTGAACCATTTGGGTACCAGAGACCCAATGAGGGAGATCCTTTTAAGTACCTGAAAATTCTTTTGACAGCTACAAGGTGGGATTCCTTGGGGTTAGCTTGGTACCTAGCACAGAGACAAGTGGAGAATTGTATGTCTGGTCTGCTTGCTGTGAGGTACATCAGTGACCCAATCATGCCTCTATATAAGGTCTCATTAACAGAGACCCCTGAGTCATCAGCTCCCAAGTTGTTGGGAGGAAGCATGGGGCATTTCACTGATGTACAATCAGACAGATCATACTTCTTGAGCAAATCACTAACATATTTTTCTTGACAAATAGAAATTCCTTTGGAATTTTGTTTGATTTGAAAACCCAAGAAAAAGGTTAGTTCCCCCATCATGCTCATTTCATACTTTTTGGTCATTAGTTTGGCAAATTGTTTGCTCAAGATAACATTGGTTGAACCAAAAATTATGTCATCCACATAAATCTGTACTAAAATGACGTCACCCTTGGACCTATAGGTGAACAAGGTTTGGTCAATGGTACCTCTGACAAATTTATTTTCAAGAAGGAATTTTGAGAGAGTTTCATACCAGGCTCTGGGCGCTTGTTTCAGCCCATAGAGTGCTTTGCGAAGTCTGCAGACATGATTGGGATAGTCACTATTTTCAAACCCTGGGGGTTGACTGACATATACTTCCTCTGTAAGTTTCCCCTTAAGAAAGGCACTCTTCACATCCATCTGATAAACCATGAAACCCATATAAGCTGCAAAGGCTAGGAAGATTCTGATGGCTTCCAATCTGGCCACTGGTGCGAAGGTTTCATCATAATCAATTCCTTCAGATTGATTATAGCCCAGCACCACTAGCCTAGCCTTGTTTTTTACAATCATACCAGCTTCATCCCTTTTATTTCTGTAGACCCATTTTGTTCCAACCACTTGCTTATCAACTGGAGCTTTAACCAGAGTCCACACCTTGTTCCTCTTGATCTGATTGAGTTCATCTTGCATGGCAACAACCCAGCCTTCATCAAGCAGAGCAGCAGCCACGTTCTTAGGTTCATCCTCAGAGAGAAAATTTGCAAAAAGGCATTCATTTGCAGAGGCGGTTTCCAGAGTTCTTAATTTTCCTCTGGTGGTGACTCCCTCAGAGGGTTCTCCAAGAATATTAACTAGAAGAATATCTTGGTTCCTACTCCATTTGGATTGTGGAGCAGGAGTCTCTGTGGGATCAGGAGTCACTTCAAGTTCAGGGAGTGATGGAGGTTCATCACATGTAATATCTTCGTCCATGATCTCTTCATCTGATTGAATATTTAAAGTGACTGGATCAGCATTTTCTTCAGAGATTTGAGTAAGAGATTCAACGCCAACAGTCTCTGGAATGATGTCAGAGATGGAGTGAGGATCAAAAGCTTGAACATATGGAAGATCCTTGTGACGACTTTGAGATGATTCCTTGGGATTTGAGAAATCATCTTTGGGATAAGATTTAACTGCATTGAAGTCAATGTCACATTCCTCTGAGTTGGTGTGTGTGATGACATCGTCAGCTTTATTAAAGGTGACATGAATGGACTCTTCTAATTCTTGCCTGCGAATATTGAATACTCTGAAAGATCTAGAGGTAGGAGAGTATCCAAGGAAGAATCCATCATCTGATTTTTCATCAAATTTTCCCAGGTGATCTTTGTAATTGTGAATAAAAACAGGGCAACCAAAGACATGGAAGTAGCTTACATCAGGGGCTCTCTTCCTATACACTTCATAAGCGGTCTTACCATGTCTCTTCACAATAATGAATCTGTTTTGTGTGTAGCATGCTGTGTACACAGCTTCACCCCAGAATTGTTTAGGAAGTCTTGATTCGCTGAGCATCGTTCTGGCAGCTTCAATGAGAGTTCTATTTCTTCTTTCAGCGACACCGTTTTGTTCAGGGGTTCCTGGGTTTGAGAAGTTCTGTGATATACCCTTTTCATCACAAAAGGCTTCCATGGCATGGTTTTTGAATTATGTGCCATTGTCACTTCTGATAGCCTTTACCCTGCAATCATTGAAGTTTTCTATTTCTCTGATGAAGGACATGATTCTTTCAGCAGCATCACTCTTTCTCTTAAGAAAGAATACCCATGTGAATCTGGAGAATTCATCTACAATGACCAAGGTATATTTGTTGTGATTGAGGGATTGAGGTTTAACTGGTCCAAACAAGTCCATGTGAAGAAGATGAAGGCACTTGTTAATGAAGAATGATTGTTTTGTTTTGAACGAAGCCCTGTGATGCTTCCCTTTCTCGCAGGCTGAGCAGGGTTTGTCCTTGCTGAAGGTCAGAGAGGGAAGTCCAGCTACCAAATCATTCTTTGCCAGTTTGTTGATGTTTTTGAAGTTGAGATGGGAGAGTCTCTTATGCCAGAGCCAATTTTCGCTATCAGATGCTTTGCTAAAGAGACAAGTGTTCTCTCCTTCAGGGGATGACGTCATGTCAATGACATAAACATCCCTTCTTCTGGGTGCAATTAGAACGACATCATCGTTCTGATTGAAGATAGTTCCTTGGGTCTTAGTGAACAGAACCTTGAACCCAGCATCGCAGAGTTGACTGATGCTGATTAGGTTGTGCTTCAAACCATTTACATAAGCGACCCTTGTGAAGGTTATTCCATTGCAATCCACTGAGCCATATCCTTCAGTGGCCCCTGAGGAGTCATCCCCAAAGACTACTTTTGGACCAGACTCCTTCTTATATCTATGCAGATATTGTTTAATTCCTGTCATGTGTCTGGAGCACCCGCTATCCAAGTACCAAACAAATTTCTTTAGGTATGCCTGCATAGATATAACAAACCAGATTAGTTTCTATGATGAACCCACTTTCCAGTGGGTCCATGCTGTCGCTGACTGGCGACATTGGGTCTTCTGGGCCTTTCTCCCCCTCTTTGGTTGCAAACTCTGGTTTCATGACGCATGTTGCCACAGATGTCACAACCAGGGTAATGTTCACACTCATCAGAGTGGTGGTCATAAAAGCCACAATATTTGCAGGGAGGATTAGGCCTGTAACCCTGAGAATTTTCTCTGGATTTTGATTGCTCAGGTCTTCTAGAGGGCCTGTGAGGAGTTTTGGATCTTAGTTGTGTTCGAGTTCTTTGAACAGCGATGATCTCCTCATGCTCTCTAGAAGTGTGTTCAGTGGACTCACATGTGATACACTTAGGTTTCTTGATACAATCCTCAGAGGAGTGATTCTTGAAACCACAGTGCTTGCAAGGTCTGAACAGCGTTTTCCCTTTTGAGCTGCTTGAGCTTTCACCAAGAGAGCTAACAGATGGACTGTTATCTTTGGGGTTGATTTTTTCTTTCAACCCTTTTACTTCTTCCATCAGAGTGAGGAGAAGTTTCTTGGTGGGTGATAGCTCTTCAGGGGAAGAGGTGGGTTTGTCAGTGTTTTTGGCTACATAAACCTTCTTAGGTGCTTTATCAGCAACTTTGGGAGTGAGATTTCCAGAGGTTTTGAGAGTTGGTTTAGGGCCAAGCAAGGAATCTGTTGGGTTAGCGCCAGCAGGTTTGGAAACAGCTGAAGCTTCAGATTCGTTGTCAGAGTACTTCTCAACCACAGAGGTGGAGAGAGGAGAAGAGACTTCTGATGGGACAAATTTAACACTAGGCACTGGAATGTGATTTTTGAACCTACCCTTACCCCCTATTGCCTGAACCACATTCCCTGGAATAGTTTCAGCAACTATTTCTTCCACAGTGGACTGCCCAAGGTTCCATTTTTCAATGGTCTTTCTCAAATCAGAGTTTTTATCAGCTAAAGATTCATTATCAATGGACAACTTGCTGACCTCATTTTGAAGTTGATTAGCGATGTTCACAAAAGGTTTGAGATTAGCTAATTCAGATTGACAAAGACTCAACTCGTTTTTGAGATTTTGAAACTTATTTAACAGATTTTTTCTTTGTTCTTCTACAAAATGGAGGTCAACTAAAGTGTAGTCACTGACATGGTCTCTGTCAGGACCCTCAGGCATAGAGAGTAATCTTTGTACCTTTTTCATAGTGATGTCAACCCATTGACCTGATCTTGCTTCACTTTTACCAACTGCTGGTTCTTCATCAGCAACAGTCATGAAGGCTCTGACGGTAGTGGTTCCTTCATCCTCAGAGGTGAGAGGTTCATCATCCCAGTCAAAAGAAGCAGCTATTAGACCTTTTTCAGTCTTTTTGTTATCCTTCTTCTTGGCTGCATCATCAGCTTTCTGATTGAGTTTAATCAGCTCAGCTTTCAAGGCCTTGTATTTTACCTTGTAGTCCTTTTTACCCTCAGAGTCACTGAGAGAGGATTTCTTGAAAGGTGAGGAAGAAAACTTCTTTTTGCTGTGGGTTTTGCTGGATGATGAAAAGCTAGGAGAAGATGTCTTGTTTGACCAGCAGTCCTTTTGGAAATGACCAGTCTTTCCACAAGTGTAACATGACACTTTGGATTTGTCAATCTTGGCAGCACCAACTCTACCAGATCTTTTGTAGTATCTCTTCTGGTCAGCTAAAAGGGCTCTGTCATGGAATTCAGCATGTAATTCATCAAGGAATTCTTGACTGCTTCTTGTGTCTTCTTCCACGTCAGAGTCACTATCCTGAAAAGAGTGGTTAGCAACAAGAGCTTTTGACCCAAATATAGGAGAGGTAAACCTATCAGTCTCAGATTTGTAAATAGAGTCAATCAGTCCTTCTTCATAATTGTATCTACCAAACAGTTGAGCAAGAGTATCATTTTTTATGGCATTATTTGCTCTCAGGGTTTGGTTAAGACTAAGCCATTTCCTAGGCAAACTATTTACAAACGTGGCATTAACCTCAGCCTTGGGTAGTACAACACCATTGTTACCTAAATCATTCAGCAAGATCTTGAGTCTAGTGTAAGTTTGAGAAACAGTTTCAGTTTCCAAGGCTTTGAAAGCGTTAAACTTAAGTCTTAATGCTTGGATTTTGGTCTCTTTAGTCTCTTCTGGTCCTTCATACCCTAGAACCAACTCAGTCCACATTTCTTGTGCGGTGTTGCACTTGATGATGGACTTCATAATGTTCTTGGGTAGGCAAGAGACTATTATACTTTTAAGTCTCTTGTCTTGGTTAGCCAGACGTCTATCAGCGGGAGACCATTGCTTAACAGGTTTCTTAATGGGTCTCTCTGGTGTAGAGGAAATGGCCAGTGGTACATAAGGACCATTTTCTAAGATTTCAAACAAGAAGGGTTCTAGACCATCTAAGTATATAAGAAATTTACTTTTCCAACTTGAGAAATCTTCTTCATCAAACGCTGGAACATTAGACACATGTGACCCTCCACGATTATCAAGAAGTTGTGGAAGATCATCCTCATTTACACCAGTGCTTACAACAGGTATAGGCATGGTAGTAGATGTGGTGGCTGGTGCGTTTGTTGAAGTATTTGCTTGGTTAGATTGACCAAACGGTGGTGGGATGGGAGGCATAGTTTCAGTCATATTTGGATCTTGATTTTAAAAACTAGAACGGTTTTTAGAAAAGTTTTATAAATCAAACCGCTCTGATACCAATTGAAAGTCCCAAAATACAACAATTGTTGAAACTAAGTCACGAAAAACAATAACACACAATAGATATACTTTTCAAACGAGTAATGCTTTATTAACTATTATCAACAAAGTATTACAAAGTGTTATGAATACACCTGTTGAATAACAACAAGAAATGAACCCTAGAACAAGTAAACTTGATTCGAGACTCAAGTTTACAAGAGAACCAATGAGTCGCTGATGGACAGCTGAGGGCTCAGTGGTTCCAGTGGGAGAAAGAACTTAGATTAAGATTCCAAGCACAAGGGTTGAATCTTAACTTCTTTCTCATCCCTATTTATAGTGGTACGAGGTTGTATCCTTAGTGGGAGTAGTTGATACGTGTCATCTTCTGAGTGGAAGAGTACAACGTATTAAATGCATGTCCAAATCGAGACATGCCTTTAACTACTTTAGGTGAACAGTTCTGCCAACTGTTCACCTTTGTCCCACTAGGTCGTACTAGGCATTGACTTGAATCTCTTGTTTTGTCCCGCTCAAAACACTTGCAAGATTCTCCTGCCTAAACTATAAAGGGTTGGATAAGCTTTGCTTTAATCCAAGTCTCTAGGGTTCTTAAGTGATCTCTGAGTGTTGTCAACTCGGAGATCCCTGAACACCAGTGCATTCCTTTGACATCCCAGCTATCCATAATCGCTGGTGAGTCTGACTTCAGATTGTCTTCGACTTCTCTGACGTTGTCTTTGACTTGAATGATCCTGGTGTGCCAGCTGAGGCTTTGCCTTCCACTGGTCTAGTCTCTGTCGCTGGTCTTCTCAGCGACCTTTAAACACTTAGTCTAATTTAAACAAATCTAGATAGGCCATAGTTAAAACTTTCATTGGCCCAACACGGGTAATGAAGTATTTTAAATATAGTATTTAATTCTCTTTGTTACAATTATATGTTTCAAGTTTATATTTTGGTTGGGTAAGCTTATTTTGCTTGTATCATATGTTATTAATGTTGTATGTTGAAAATTCAAGTATTTTATTAATAACGTATCAAAATGTATTATAAGGGAGCTAGATATCTGTTGTTTTATGCCAAAAGCAAATGGTAATATTAAGGATATTTTTGGTATGTGATAAAAGTTAAAAGTAATTAAAACAAGACTAGCCGGGTACCCGCGCAATGCGGCGGCGGGTACCCAATGACAAATTTTACGGCGAACCAATAATTTTACGAATAAATGACAACTTTTAATAATAATAACTATAAGGAGTCTCACAACACAAAGTGAGACATTTATCAAAGGGTTAAACTAATAGTAACTCAAAAAGGTGGCTAGAATCTTTAAGTAGTATAACAATTTTTCTTATGTTGGGTTTAGTCCGTGCAGGGCAACTTCAAAGTTGTGTTGAGAGCAACTTTGTAAAAGCCCAATAATAAAAACGGATAAAAGAAAGCAAATGAAAGGCACGCAAAAGACAATGATAAAATAAATTTACAATCTTTCGAATGAAAAAATGAAAGTATTATTCAATACCAACTACACCTATTTTGTATTTAAAGGCAAATCATAGAAAAAAATGAATGACTCTCATTCTTCTCCAACTTTTAAACTACATTAAATCATTAACTAAAATAATAAAATATCATAATACAATAGTGACCAAACATAGAATATGATAATACATACGGGCTAACAAAATATTGTTTTCTTGTTGCTTTTCTCTTTCTTTTAAAGAGTTGAGACAACCCAAATCCATCAAACCCGTCTGAGACAGCCCAAGTTCATAGAACATATCTTAGATTTATGGTGATAGTGGCGATGGACAACCATCCAAATAACCAAAGATGAAACCAAAACGAACAACTTTCTTGGTCTCGTACCACCAAGACTTTGTGACACGTAATAATAGATAAAAAAAGCAGAAAAATCCCACCAAAATAAAAAACACCAGCAAACACACTCAAACTTAAACACTTGATTAGCGATATATGTGACGGTGTTGCTGGCGGATCCCCATGGTGGTGGAGGCGACGGTTAGGTGATGTTATGCCAAAGAAATGAATATGTTCTATGTTTCTGTCTTGTTTGATTTGTTTTTCATTTTAGGGGTAACTATATATAGTTGGTGTCTAATTTTAATATTTGGGTTGTTACAATTATTTATTTAATTTTCATTAAATTGGAATTGTCGTTATAATGAAATAGTACCTGTTACAAATTGTTACAACTTTATATAATAAAGGATATTTAATTTCTTAAATGTGTATTTGTTACGGAGGTTACATTTTTAGAAATTGTGATGCATTTAGTGAATAGCTACGGACGGTTACATTGTATTTATAAGAAAATTACGTTTTGCTTTCCAGGTTGACTATTTTTAAACAAACTTGACTCAATTATTAAAACTTTTTGTTTTAGCAATGTTTGAGGCTTAATTTTTTTAAGACTTCTAAAAATAAAAAGTGCTAAATGTTTTATAAAGTAGTATAGATTAGTATATCAAGAAGAACATTGTAGCAATTAATGCTTTTTAACCTATGCCCATGGACACGAGTTAGAAAGCATTATTTTAGAAAATATCATTATCATCGCATTTATTTTCTTACTTTTTACAAATTAACACTATTACCCTTATGCAATTAATTAAAACTTTATTACAATTTGTAATTTTTAGTGACACTAGGTGAAATATGGTAAACTTGTTACATTTATTTACATTTATTTTTTTAATAAGAATATCATTTTGGGACAACTGAAAATGATATAACAAATTATAAATTTGAGAGGGGGGGACTATATACATAACTTGCATGTTTAGTATTTGATTTTTCATGTTTTTTTCCTATTAAGTCAAACATTATAAAGATGTATAGCTTTAATGTGGAAAATCGGTTTGACCTGACATTTTAATCGATTGACCGATGACCTGATTACTTGTCCGCATCAATTAAAAAAACCAATTTTTAAAACATTAGTTAGCACTAGTGTTTATCACGACACCTCGTTAGAGCATGAGCAATGCACCAAGTCCTCAAATACTTAATACATTTAATGCATAACTTTATAATCAATTTTTTGTTACTAAAAAGTCATGTTCAAAAAATCCTTCCAATGCAAAAACTAACCTAAAAGCTTTTCATTAATGAAGATAAAGTGAAAAATGAAAGCTTCAAAGCAAGGTTTTCAAGATCGGGATCTTACCTAGGATCGTTTTGATCTTTGCAAGATCGAGATCGTAAAGTAGGATCAGGATCGTAAGATCTTACTGTAATGTAATTTTCTTAGTAGTCTTTGCAATACTGTACAAATTTACAAATTATTATACATCGTAAACATAAAATTATATGAATATTTCATAAAAATATGGTCCTAAATTATGATTATGAAATGTATAAGAAAATTTACATGTTGTTTTTCTAGATCATACACAATAGAACCTATAAATTTGTAGTTTTTTAGTTTGTCGCTCGAGAAAATGTAAGATCGGATGGTAGTAGATCCTAAGATCCTATGATCAAGATCGGGATCCCTGTAAGATCTTAAGCATGCAAAGATCCTACGTAAGATCCGAATCGTTTTTGCTTTACAGTATCGTAAAATCGTAAGATTATAAGATCAAGATCGGTATTTTAACAACTTCAAAGACTTGGTGAATATCAAGTCTTTCTTACAAGTCTTTCAAAAAAGCTATTAAATCCAATACATAAAAAGCTATTAATAAAACTTTCTAGAATAATAAAAAATCATAATGACTTAAGCATTTGTGATGCTCTTATTTTTCTACAATTACTTAAAAATAATAAATAATGGACAAATGATTTTGGAGTTTGGTGGTGGATAAAAGGGAGCAATTTAGGTGAAGCATAAGATTTTCATGTCACTACTCTTTAGACTAAGCTCAAAGCTATCTGTTTGTAAAATGGCGCTACTACGCTCGAGTTCTGCTACTAAATCCTTCATCAGATTCCAATTGGGTGTTTCATTCTCTCCATTTTCGACTTCATTTCAGTCACATTCGCACCCAAAAATCTCAAATCTGAATGATGCCTTGAAGGTGTTTGATGAAATGTCACAGACCCGACCTCTGCCTTCTGTTGTTAAGTTTAAACAATTGTTGAATGATGTTACTAAAATCAAACAATTTTCTTCTTCCATTCGTCTTGTTAATCGAATGTGTGCCCTTGGTGTTCCTGTTAGTGAGTATACTATGAGTATTGTTATCAACTGCTGCTGTCACTTGTATCGCTCCAATGATGCTTTTGCTGTCTTAGGCTCTTGCTTCAAGGGAGATATCGTACCGAATGTTGAAATTTTTAATACACTTTTAAATGGGCTTGTCGTAGAAGGTAGGATTCGTGAGGCAGAAAGATTGTTTGCGAAAGTGATCACAAACAAACTCTGCGAACCTAATGTAGTTATGTGTAACACAATGATCGAAGGGCATTGCAAGACTCATGATTACGTTGCAGCCGTTGGTTTGCTTAAGCTAATGGATGAAAGCGGTTGTAAACCTGATGTTGTTACATATACCACCATCATTGATAGTATGTGCAAGCACAAATTGATTGATGATGCTTTGAAGCTCTTCAAAGAGATGGTTTCACAGAAAGGCATTCCAGCAAATTTAGTCACCTACACCTCTTTGATTTTGGGCCTTTGTAATGTACGTCGTTGGGAGGAAGCTTCTAAGTTGCTAAAAGAAATGTTACAGGATAAAAGTTGTCTTCGGATGTGCAAACCTTTAATATACTAGTTGATGCATTTTGCAAACAAGGTAAAATTGAAGACGCTGAGGATGTTATCAAATTCATGCCGGAAAGAGATATTCTTCCAGACTTATGGGCATATAATTCACTTATATATGGCTACTGTCTGCGTGGTGAAATGAGTAAAGCAAGGACAGTTTTTGATCCAATGGCATTTAGATACGTCATACCTGATGTTGTTACTTATTCGATGTTGTTGAATGGGTATTGCAAGGACTTGAAGATAGACGAGGCAATGCATATGTTTCTAGAAATAACTAAACAAGGTCTGGAACCTAATGTTGTCACTTACAACACAATGTTACAAGGATTGTTTCGGGCTAAACGCTGTGAAGATGCACACAAACTCTTTGCTGAGATGCAAGCACAAGGTCTGGAACCAGATGTCGTCACTTACACTACAATGTTACAAGGATTGTTTCAGGTTAAAGGTTGTGAAGATGCACACAAACTCTTTGCTGAGATGCAAGCACAAGGTCTGGAACCTGATGTCGTCACTTACAACACAATGTTACAAGGATTGTTTTTGGCTAAACGTTATGAAGATGCACACAAACTCTTTGCCGAGATGCAAGCGCAAGGTCTGGAACCTGATGTTGTCACTTACAACACAATGTTACAAGGATTGTTTCGGGCTAATCGTTGTGAAGATGCACGCAAACTCTTTGCTGAGATGCAAGTGCAAGGTCTGGAACCTGATGTCGTCACTTACAACACAATCTTACAAGGATTGTTTTTGGCTAAACGTTATGAAGATGCATACAAACTCTTTGCCGAGATGCAAGCGCAAGGTCTGGAACCTGATGTTGTCACTTACAACACAATGTTACAAGGATTGTTTCAGGCTAAGCGTTGTGAAGATGCACACAAACTCTTTGCTGAGATGCAAGCACAAGGTCTGGAACCTGATGTCGTCACTTACAACACAATGTTACAAGGATTGTTTCAGGCTAATCGTTGTGAAGATGCACGCAAACTCTTTGCTGAGATGCAAGCGCAAGGTCTGGAACCTGATGTCGTCACTTACAACACAATCTTACAAGGATTGTTTCAGGCTAATCGTTGTGAAGATGCACGCAAACTCTTTGCTGAGATGCAAGCACAAGGTCATGCTCCAAATGAATGGACGTATGCAATAATGCTAGAGGGTCTTTGCGATAACAATCAACTGGAAGACGCGCTCTCTTTGTTCCTTTGGGTGAGAGAAAACAAGACAGCTTATTTAGATATAGTTGTGTATACTATCCTCATCGATGGTGCACGTAAATGTGGGAAACTTGACCTTGCAAAGAATCTCTTTGAAGAGCTAACCGTAAAAGGTTTACATCCTACTGTTCATACATACAATGTGATGATTAGAGTTCTTTGCCACGAAGGTCTACCTAGGGATGCACAACTGTTGTTTCTGAAAATGAAAGAGAGTGGTTGCTCACCAAACGAAGCTACTTACAATGTTCTTCTCCATGGATGTCTAAAGAACCAACAATATGATGATGTAAAGATGCTTTTAGTTGAAATGGATGAAAGAGGCTACTTACTTAGGGCTTCAACTTTATCACTGCTACAGAGTCAAATTGCAGCCAAAACACTAGAAGCCACTTTGCTGGGTTGATGGGTAAGCTTGTGACAAAGAAATCAGGTCATGATTCTTGTTTTGCTGCATAGATAGCTGTCAATGAGGGATACGAAAAAGTGGTAGTGGGATTTTATAGATCCACAATTTTTCTTTGTTTGCAATTTTATTTACGTTTTCTATCTGCTTGAGTCATCGATACAACTTATTTGCTGGAGCCATTGATACAATTTAGTGATGTTCTTCCATTATATATTTCGAGTTTTGTTGATTGATTTGTATTGAAGCTCACAACATAATTTGGAACTAAATTTAATGTAAGGCTTTGTAATTTGGAACTCATAGCATGTTTCCGCTATGCGAAGTTACACCATTTTAGAAATTAAATCCAATATAAAAAATGACCAATGAAAATGATAAAAATAGACCAGAAATGACACATTAAATGATAAAATATGAAAACTACAAACATTGAAGCGAAAATTCATCAATAACTTACACCAAACTAACATTTCCACGCTTGATTTTAACCTCATCAGTACCCAAACTATGTTCAAAAAAAAAAGTACCCAAACAATCCCGATAATAAAACATACACATTGCTAGTTACAAAATAATGATACAAACACCCACCAATAACAACATTGCTAGAAAACAAGAAATAGCTTATCTATAACAACACGCTCAACTTCTCAGCCTGTAAAAACCACAACAGACTTGAACTTGCTTCGAACTTGATTCACTAATGCTTCATGTATATACAGCATCTGGTGTTCCACCACTTGTGACGGAGCTTTCTGTTATAAGAGGTTTTTTTTTCAGAAGGCTTTTGTCGGGTTGGAGACCTTTCTGTTTGAGCTCCCAACAGCTTTCCCTGCTTTGCCTGCCCCCATTAGAAAAAAGTACTGGTCAAATATTCCTTGGGTGAACATGGTACTTTTGACATATTACCGCATCATATACAAGTTTCAAGTTTGTTCATGTTTTCTCTCAAGGGATCAAACAAAAAACACTTAGCTCAGAAGCGGACAGGTTGAATGGGTCGTAAGTTGTGAAAGATGTAATTTTACGCATAAAGCCAACCTAAATTGTTTTATTTAAAAGTTTATACTATATTAAAACTATATGGATATTTTAATCATATGAAATTAAGAAACTATCTGCAATCAAAATCAAAAAAATTCAGTTCAAGTCAACCAAAATCTTACCAAATTTGACTCATTCTCTCAAGTCCCTAACAGTAATAACAAAGGAACCCCATATCATGCTTCGGCAGGCATAAGTGTTGTTAATAAATGGATTTTTAAGACCGACGAATAGGACCGATACAAAATCTGTCCACTTCTGATTACAATATCATATCTGACTTGTGCTTCTTGTTCAAAATAAATTCTTTAAGACTCGAATTTTGCATTAAAAGAATAGTTAAATATAGCAGAAAAGTTGCTCAAATTTCTTTATGTAAATTAACAATATTTATAAAGAGAGGATAGGCTTCAGGTCATGGTTTTATAATATCCACCAGTAACACTTTTCTACATATTCTGAAGTTTTACGGCATATTGAAACAGTAGTGTAGTAAAAGAGAGTGCGATAGACTAACCATTACTAGGCAAAGATAAGCGTTTCTTTCCCTGATTACCCAAGGTTGAAGACCGCTCTCTAGGATTACTATGGGATCTTGACTGGACCGAATCTTTGCCTGGCTTTGATTTTGGCTTGACAGACAATGACGCAGGAGCTTCTTGCATGTCATTGGTCTTCACCGGGGGAGAATTAAAGCCGTCAGATTGAGATTGAGATTGAGAATGAGAGTGACCCACTTTCTCATTCGACAATTCTGAATGAAGATTTGAAGCAACGGTATTTTTGCCAGAAAGTTTCAACTGGTTCTTAATGCCATGCTCTTGCTCTTCTTTAGCAGATCCATTCTCCTGAATCTTCCCTTCATCTCTTGTATTGATGTCGAGAAAACGGTTTTCCCATGGACGAACAGCCATCCATCTTTCTAACCAGTTCCAACCCCAGTTACTTTTATCTGGTTCAAATCCAGACGGTGCTGCCTGTTGTTTGGATCCTGCTTGCCACTGCATTAAACACGCAAATGTTATTTATGTAGGTTAATTTAATGGAGTCATTGCTGTACATTAAACATGCAAATGTTGGTCAGAGCATGTATGGGTCAGGCATTTGTAGGGTGACACAAAAACACCAGTCCATTTTAATTAAAGCATTATATGGTTACAAAAACAAAACTATTACCATAAAGTCTAACGAATAAAGTGTTCAAGAAGGTGTAATCGCCAGAAGTAAACTATTACCATAAACTATATATGCCTGTTGTTTCAACCTGTTAGACACAATCCATTCTTAACTAGGTACTTTTCATTGGCCCTCGTTTAATATTTTAGAAGACAACCCTTTCATAAGTAAATGGGTCGAAATCGCCGCATTGTCATTCTGCCAATAATATAAGATTTTTGTTACCAACATACTGACATTAGACAGCTTCCATTCCCGTTTCACCTTTGTTTTATCTACAAACTAATACTCGCCTCCATTCTTTCCAGGATTATGTGGAAATTGATTAGCATGCAAACATACATCACATTTCACTACAAACCATATCTAGGTATTTGCCTCTAAGTACCCTTCTATGTAATCTATTTGGCAATCTTTACAGTTCCATGCAGAAACAAAACAATTCCTACCTGGTGAGCAAGAGCATAAGCCATGGCTCTTTCACGTTTAGCAGCCGCCTCCTGTCTTTTTATCAACTTTGCTTGAATTTGTTCAACGGATCCAACACTATCACACCATCCTTGCTGTAAGGTAAAAACAATTAAAGGAGAGAGCATAAATCAAAAAAGGATTATATTAAGTACACGTAATACAATAAAATTACTTTACTCTCATGTAATAAGAAAAAAATACATTTAAGAAATTGCAAGCTTAAGACGATAATGTAATAGCATCATTTGCAAGCCATCACTCAACTATCTCAAGACAGAAAATTGAAATTTGATTATATTTGTAGCGTGCTCACCTCTACTTCTCGAACATGAGCCTCATGTTGAAGTTGCTGTTGAAGTTTTTGTTGTTCTGACTCACCTTCCAACGCAATACGAACCCGTCGAGCTCGCACACGTGCCTGAACCCTCACTAACGCTTGCATACAGCGAAGTGTAATTGCAGCTTGCTTTCTCACAGCATGGCCTCTGACAAGAGCTTGTAGTCTTACCAATCCTTTCAGAGCTCTTAGTGCTCGTCTAGCCTGAATATTATCGCAAAAGTAGTTCAACGTCATATACGGCACCAATTATGAACTAAAAAGATGTGAATTGCTACAACATGCATGCACAACAACAAATAATGAAATAATTGTTCAGTACCATTAAATACTAATTTTATACATAGGATTATAGGAATAAAAACTAAAACACAAATTTTATTAAGGCTTGTACAGACTTACCACTACCAGTGTGGCGGCAAGATATGCGAATCAGGGAGTTGGTTGGGGAAAGGGTCGAATCGAGTTTGAATTGCAATGGTTCAATTTTTATACTAGTAATTGAAACAAGACTGACGGTTGAGCCACAAACACTTTATGCCCGTCTACAAATTATTTTATCGATAACAAGTGTGTTAGTTAAGGTTCAAAACACAATAGCAATCACACCCTAGAATAAAGAACATAGCACGTCGAATCGATTATAAATAGACTTTGGGCATCTTTCAACCCATTTGACAACCCGTTCCGTGTGGCCGTGTAACTAAAATATTTAACTTGACCAATTTGAAGCGTTTGAAAATAAAACACAACCAAGCCAACTCAATCACAATTGAATGGGTAAAACTGTGCAATATCTTGTGGAAACGATGCAGAAATGTAAATTTGGCCTTTGTCCTGAATCATGATTATATGTAGTTCTTGCATTACTTAATAATTTAAAAATTCAACATTGGGTTGTCTAAACTAAGTAACTGTGCTACGCTCATCTTCAGTGAGCTTTAGATGTCACCCAATTTGTGGTAGAATGTAAAAATGAAATTTCAGACACGTCTACAAGTCTAAAGTAGTATGCAAATGCCAATAGAATAGAGCATAATAGTACCAAAAATCCTCGAAAAGCGGTTTGGATGCATGTGGCAGCCCGTTCTTCTCTCATATGTTGTTCCAAATGAGATGAATCCTGCACTAGAAGTGCAGTGGAAGGAGAGTCCGTAACATCTTGAATTGCACTGCTACTGCCATCTTCAATATTGAGCTTATTTAAAAAATCATCATCGTTTATCTCTATAGAACTTCTTCTCCGGTGACGAGACTTTCCATTACTGAGTCTCTAAAATTGATTACGCAAATGCAATTAAGAAAGTTATGAGATATATAATTAAGATAGCACACAAACTAGATACATATTTAAAAGACAGACAAGTAAGTTTGATGTCATACAGATATCACTACAACACATGTGAAAATAACTTCGTAACTTACTTTATCTTCTCCTGAACGTTGTGATTTATCTTGTTTCTTTAAACCAACAAGTGCTCTGATCCATTTTCCAGAAACACCCATGTTTGTTGTCAACTCAACCTTTACCAACTTAAAACCTGTCATGGAAAAGCAGTTTAAAAAAAATAAAACGTCATTAGCATACCAAAAAGAAAATGCTTTTTCCGCAGTAAAACTCAAACTTTCAAGAAAATTTCACCTTCAAAATGATTATTGTGACTTAAAGTCGCAATAATCAATTTTGAGCATCTAGGTAGGTTGTTAACGATTCTATTTCGTGTGATTATCTACGGTCAAACTAACCAGAAGCAATAAGAAAACTGATTACTAAGATAAATGCAAACTTACCCAACTATCTTTAAATCTAAAAAAAATGCCAATCGATAGGAAAGCGCTGTAACTAACTACCAACTGTTATTAGTTTAAGCAAAAATCAATCCTTTACCATAATGGTTAATAACAGGGTACCCTTAATAACACGGTATTCTTTAAAAACATAATTATGAATAAACTTTTCCGGGCCACCGTCCACTTTACCCAAAAGGCAAATTCGTTTCATAAAAGGTTTCTTTACAAAAATAATAACAAGTCACTAATATTTGTTAACCATAACCCTTAAGCCTTATCATACCCCATCTTCTATATCCAACACTTCACGTAGCGGAAATTATTCGAAAACCTAAACCCAAAATCACAATTATACATTCATTTATACTTCACTACACTAGCATTTCTATTTTGCAATGCAAATTATCCTCCAAACTTTAAACCACCCAAATTGTAAAAATTCCATCAAAACAACAAAATTAACCTAAGAAATTACTAAAAAAAATACAAATAAATTACAAAGAAAACACCCATTACACTAATTAACCATTAACCATAAAAATCAAAAAAAAAAAAAAAAATCTTAAACAAAAAAGATTCAATTTTGAACATCAAGAACAAGTACCTGAAAACGATCCAAAGATCTAAAGGAAGCCCTTCACTTCAACTGTGAGTTAATTCCAGAAGAATTAACAAACACCCATCATGGATTTGGATAAATGTGTGTGATTTCAGTTTTGAAAATTAATGGTGGATTGAAGAGATGAAGAAGAATATGTGTGTGTTTTTTGTTTTTGTTTTATGTGTGTGTTTAATAATACCAAGTTTTATTAAATTTAATGTTTGACTATTTTGAGCTGTGTGAAAGGGTTTAGACAGAGTACATGTGGTCTGGTATCCTTTTATTTGTGTACAAATAAAGTACCGTAAAGGTGAGTATTTGGAATGTCATTGGACTAAAAATTCGAATCATTAAACTGATTCGGACTAAACAAGCAAATTTGATTTAGTTTTTCAGTCCGTGATTTTAGACCGTTTTGATCTTCGGTTTAGTTTGATTTTACCAAACATTTGTTAATTTTGCCTAATTGGGATTGCACCGGACTGAAGACCGGATCGATCTGAACCAGACCAGACTATTCTAGTCCGGTCTCAGTCCGAGGTCTTAGACCAATTCGGTCTGAGGTCCGGTTCGGTCCGGTCTGGGTCTGCCGCTCAGCCCTATGTACAAGAAACGTGGATAGATAAATATTTAGTTAAATTTATTAATGAAAAATAAAAGGTGTTTGTAATTGTTTATTGAAAATATATTATCTGTTTTGAAAATGAATAAGATATCAACAATTAAAAAAACGTGGTTTTGAGAAATATGTTTGGATTTGATTATGTTGTTTGAAATCGCAATAATCAGATTATCAATTTTTTTAGTGTTTGACAAATCAGATTATTTGTTTAGTTGATAAGTAAAATGACTAAAATAAACTCATTTTAGTTTTTTTTTCATTTTGAAAATGAAATAACTAGCTTCTCACTTATTTTTTTCCGAAACTTTATTTTGAAAGCTTCTAAACGCAAATAATTATTTTTTTCCTTTTATTATGCAAACACTAACTTTAATTTATCTCCATTTTGTAAGTGAAATAAAGAGATAATCTAGTTTCAAATGTAATCTCAAACACCAACTAAGTGTCACACGGGATAAGTATTGTCGGCATCAAAAATCTTTTTGCATCACATTATCCAGGTAGTAGGTTCAAAATATGGTGTCAAATGGTTTTTTTAATACAATATAACCGCTCACTGTAGTAATGGTCGGACGAGTCTCGTCATCGTTAAAATAGTCACGAGTAACCATTGACTCACGTCTTCTCGTTGACGCAGTATGTATGTCCTCGTCTTTTTTGGAGACGACTCTGAACCACCGACTTCTTGATTACAAAACCTCACATATATCGTTCACGTTCGTCTTTAAAATACATCTCGTATTCTTCGACGGTGTTGATATTGTTTGGAACCATTTTGTTGATATTGTTTGGATCTCGTCTTGTCTAAAAGTACCTTTCACATATGTCAAAGACATTTCTAAAATAGGTTTTAAGACTGCCCATGTTACTGACGCAACGTTTACGCTAAATAAAGAAATGATATAGATAATGCAAAATTTGCTTGCATCTCAAGTCTAAAACTAGTAATACCGATCATGTTTGTAATCTCTAAAAGACGACGATCCAGAAAGTAGACTTACACGTTGAGGTAATCCAGTTATTAAACTGCACTGAATAAACTATGAGTTTGTAAGAATCATCTTTATGTATTCAACAGAATACTACCAACTAGAGGTGCAAGCGGGTCGAAAAAACTGAAACAGGTTTTTTAAAAAAAACGGTTTTTATTTATCCGAACCGGATTTTTAAATCCGAACCGGTTTGACCGGTTTTACCGATTATTGGTAAATCGGTTTTTTACCGGTTAAAATATCGGTTTTAACCGGTAATCCAAAAAACCGGTTTTAACCGGTTTTTAAATATTTTTTTAATTTTTTATTACTAATATTCGATGTAAAGACCGGTTATAACCGATTAAAACCGGTTAAAAGAACCGGTGTCTATAAATAAGTTGGGATTTTGTGGTATTTCTTTTTGCTTTTGTGGACTTTTTATAAAATATACTAGTATTATGTGTATAATTTATTTGAGCTTCCAAGTAGGGATGGCAAAAGCACCCGAAACCTATGGAGAAAACCGAAACCCGAACCGATCCGGTCGGGTTCGGATTCGGGTTGACGGGTTTGGATGTGGGTTCGGGTTGGGATATTTTATTTTTCGCAGGTACGGGTTCGGGTTTTAGTAATACCCGCCCCGTGTACCCGTATACGTATCCGTTTACCAAAATACATATCGTTTATTGCTAGTTTATATAATTTTTAAATTTTTGCGAAATAGTAAAAAGATTATTAAACAAATGAAATGCTTATATTAGTTACATTTTGTATGCATTAAAATGTTTGTGATCAATCATATTTCGATTTTGTAACTTTAAATAAAACAATGATTTATTCGATACATTAAATCGCATGATATGATATTGAATTAGTATTCTTCATCTTCTAAAAACTTAAAAAAATTATATTAGGGGTATTTTGATTGTTTTTCATTGGTTTTTTTTAACTTTATACGTACAATTATGTCTAACGAAATTTAATTGTGGATACTCGATACCCGCGGGTAAAAACTGAAAACCCGTTGGGTAATAGTAATCGGGTACCCGTCGGGTATTGGGGCGGATGCGGATTTTGATATTATAAACGGGTGCGGGTACGGGTTTAGTAAAACCCTACCCGAACCCGACCCGTTGCCATCCCTACTTCCAAGTGAAAACACTAAATATAATAGTTTTAAGAAAATAGTTTTATTATTATTAACAAGTTTATTAAATAAATGACGAAGTTTTAAATTTCGAAAAAAAACGATAACGTAAAAAATTATTAATGAAAATTTATAACCGAAAAAAACTCGATCCGAACATTTTTAACCGAAAATACCGATCCGAAAAAAAACCGATAACGAAAATTTTTAACCGAAAAAAACCGATTTGAAAACAACCGATCCTATCCGAAACCGGTTTTCCAAAAAACCGGTTTTACCAAAACAGCCTAGTTGTCACACCCTCAATTTGGCCACGTGTACAATTACACGAGGATGTGACTATCATGACAACCAAGAGACATAGATACAAGAATAACTAAGAAAATTCAATTTTCATTCATAAAACATAAAAATAGAATTGGTCCCAAGGAAAATTGTTTTACAACTCATGATAACATAGTTTGCGTTTCCAAATATCATACATCCAAAGCAAGTCTCAAAGTTAAATCATGATAATTTTTATTAATCTCCATAGCACAACCACGTCACGCCTCCGCCTTGACACTTGAGAAAAATATTGCTAAAACGTCAACACAAAGGTCGGTGAGTTTATAGGTTTAAGTTTAAGTAGTGTGATGAACCATAAGATTTTAGTTAGGCAACCGTCCAATAATCTTATAACAAATACAAGATTATTATCAAAATAGCATACGTTCATGATATCCTACGTCTAAGCTCATGACACCGAAGCGTTAACCGTACAAACCAGTTTATATAAGAGTGTGCCCAAGCAAATACTACCCCAAAGTATTCGTAACAACCTCAAATGTATTTTTATCTAATTTGGTCACACAACCAACAATAGATAGGGAGGCCAATCCCAATAGATCTATCCATAACATTCGCGCTTACACAAAGTAATTAACGGTTCATGACAGTGGGCTAAAGCATCTAGGGGTATCACTACTTAGACATCATGTAGGCACGTATGAGTTTTAGGCACTTATGTTCATCCGTTTAAAACAAGCAATGTTCTCACCCCAAAGTGATAAAACAAGTAAAAGTGGGGCTATAAACTCACCTCGTTAAATAAGCAAAGTGATGGAAATACAAAGTAGCTCGAGAATACGATCACGCTATCCACAACCTAATACAATATAATGACCGTGTCACGACATCTAAAATTATACCAATAAAAATGCATGACATCCTAGTTGTGCTTGACGTTGAATATGGTTTAAAGAAAACGCGACAATTTGTTCCGGTTAACTAATGGTTGGGCTTTAGGGGTCTACTAATACAACTCATAATAATTATTCGAGTGGGCTTTTAGAGCCCGAATACTCTTGCAACCCATCAATCCCATATAAATAATAGGGCTCGACCCATCTACTAACTTACCCCATCCTGGCCCAAAGTTGGGTCGTTATATTCTACGCGCAGGTAAGTCAATTCATTTTAGGTTTTCCCTTAACTTCCAGCTGACTACCACATACACCATAGTTTCTATATCTCCTTCTCTCTCTAAAAATACTGGGTTTCGAGATCATCTTCATGATCAAAACCCAACACAGTCGGCTATCAATATCAAACCAAAACTACATAGATGTAGATCGGCTGTGTGGTGTGGAACTTTTATTTCCCACATCAAATCATCAGTTTGGGGTCAAGATTTTTAGAGGTGGTTTGGTGGTAGATTGATTGTACAAAGATAAGTTTTCTCATCTCTTCTTAGAAGATCAAGTAATATTTCATCTCGTAGCTTTTTAAAATAAAAAGGCTTTTCTTGTTTCAAAAGTCATTTGGTTTTAACTAAACATGTTACGATGGTGTCTTGATTGGAATATGAAATAATTAGGGTTTCATCCGATTTGGGGGTTTATGAAATCAGTCGTTTAATTACAATTAACTGCTGTCTTTGAGAAATAAATTGCACTAATTTCATAATATGATTGATTTAGAAAAATTAGGGTTTTCGTATAAATTGGGAGTTTTTATACCCGTGTATATACTTATAATTAATTAGCATTTTTGTGCAATAAACTATATTAATTTCATATTGTGGTTGATTTTACAAAAATTAGGGTTTCGGTTAATAATCTTCTTATGGTTCGATTGGGGTTTTTCTATATTTACCATTTTTATTATTAGTGTTGGTCACCTTGTATGAGTCCTAGACATAACGTGAACATTAGTGACAAGGTAAAAAGTCTTCGGGTCTGTGGTGTAGTCTCGGTCGATTATAAAATAGGGTTTGGGGTTCGAAAGTCTTTGTGTTATCTATCTATTATTGCTTAAGGTTTTGTCAGATTTGGTTCAAGATTAGCTAACATTATTTTTATTTGTTTCTCGCAGGTAGGGTTTGGTTTGGCAAGCACGACTACAATGTATGCAGAAAAGTAAAGAGAAATGTGGTTAAAAGACTCACAATAGGGGTTCTCGGCTGGTGGTTTCGGACAGGAAAGGAAAGGTTTTGACTCGGCTGGTTCAAGCTCTTGCTACACCTTCTATAATATACCCAGATTTATTTTGATAAATGATGTTTTGTAATCTGGACTGTGAAAAGATTGTGGGTATTTAATTAGTATTTTCGGTAAAGGGTTTGCCCAGTTCCGGTTTTGGTATGCTTGTGACATGCCCATAATCGGCAATCTCGGCCTGTGTGTTGGCCTGGAGTGGTGAGTGGCGTTGTTAAAAAAATGATTTTTCCAGGTTCTGCAGTTTGACTTTTGTTGACCAGTTTTTAAAATCAATAGATTTCTAAATAAAGTTTATGAATTTTAAGTTTCATTTTCAGTTTGGAATGTTAATATGTTTCATCTTAGTTGGGCTTTGGCCCAGTATTTCTATTGTAATTAGTTCGGCCCAATAAGGCAATCCAACATGTATTTCGGCCCACTAAGGGTTTGATCGAAACGACCTCGAGTTTTAAACGCGTTTATACTTAACAATATAAATCACAACCTGAGAACTAATTCACGAGATTTAAACAAAAGTGGATACGTGTATTCTCGACAATATGGTAAGTATTTCATAGCCGGCACAAACCGTTAACAAGTAAAACGATTACAAGCGAGCACGTCTTATAATAATAGACCCGAAAATTCAAGTTGTTACATTCGCTCTCCCTAAAGAGGGCTTTGTCCACAAAGCAGAACAAACGATACATTTATGTCGGCACTACGTTAGTAAACAAATGAGGGTACTTTTCTTTAAATTAATCCTCGCGTTCCCAAGTAAATTCGGGTCCTCGGCGTGTATTCCAACGTACCTTAACAATAGGTATACGACTTTGTTTGAGTCGTTTGACTTCTCGTTCCATAATTTCGACGGGTTCCTCAACGAACACGAATTTGTCGTTGAGTTGGATTTCGTCCATATGTATAACAAGCGTTTCGTCGGATAAGCATTTCTTCAAGTTACAAATGTGAAACACATTATGCACGCGATTAAGTTCTTGCGGTAAATCTAAACGATAGGCAACGTCACCTATGCGTTGAATAATTTCGAACGGTCCAATATATCGAGGGTTTAGCTTTCCTCGTTTACCAAAACGAATTACACCTTTCCATGGTGCAACTTTCAACATTACCCGATCTCCGACTTTAAATTCCAATGGTTTCCGTCTCTTGTCGGCGTAACACTTTTGTCGATCACGAGCCGCTTGCATACGACTCTTGATTTGTACGATTTTCTCCGTTGTTTCGTGAATAATTTCCGGACCGGTAAGTTGTGCATCACTAACTTCCGCCCAACAAACGGGTGAACGACACTTTCGACCGTAAAGTGCTTCAAACGGTGCCGCTTTAATGCTAGTGTGGTAGCTATTGTTGTACGAAAATTCTACTAACGGTAAGTGTCGATCCCATCCGTTTCCAAAGTCGATTACGCATGCGCGAAGCATATCTTTCGATGTTTGGATGGTTCTTTCGCTTTGGCCATCCGTTTGAGGATGATAATCCATACTCATGTCCAATTGTGTTCCTAACGCTTCTTGGAGAGATTGCCAAAATCTTGAGCAATATCGACCGTCTCGGTCCGATATGATAGAAATTGGCACTCCGTGCTTAGTAACGATCTCCTTTAAGTACGTTCGTGTTAATTGATCCATTTTATCGTTTTCTTTTATGGGAAGAAAATGCACGGATTTCATCAAACGGTCGACAATGACCCAAATCGTGTCATAACCCGCGGATGTTCTTGGGAGTTTGGTAATGAAGTCCATAGTAATTCTTTCCCATTTCCATTCCGGGATTCTAGGTTGGACTAGTAATCCGGAAGGCTTTTGGTGTTCAATCTTAACTTTGGCGCAAGTTAGGCATTTACCAACATAAGTCGCGATGTCGGCTTTCATGTTCGGCCACCAATAGAACATTTTCATGTCATGGTACATTTTGTCCGATCCGGGATGGATCGAGTACTTATACTTGTGCGATTCATGCATGATTAGTTCTCGGACATTACCGTAACGAGGTAACCAACTTCTATTGTCAAGACACAATGTTCCATCGGTACGTGCAACGAGATTTTTGGTGATCATTCCACCGGCTTCTTCTTTATCGATGTTTTCTATCTTAATAGCTTCTCGTTGGGCTTCTAAGATTTTTGCGGGTATGTTTAAGCCAATAGTCATCACTAAGGCTCGAACCTTTAGAGGTCGCTCACGGGGTTTTCTACTCAAAGCATCGGCTACAACGTTAGCTTTTCCCGGGTATAACGGATGTCACAATCGTAGTCTCCAAGTAGTTCCAACCAACGTCGTTGTCTCATGTTGAGTTCTTTTTGGTCTAAGAGATGTTGAAGACTTTTGTGATCGGTGTAAACTACACACTTAGTTCCGTAGAGGTAGTGTCTCCAAATTTTGAGAGCAAAGACAACCGCGCCTAGCTCCAAATCGCGAGTAGTGTAGTTTTCTTCGTTCGGCTTTAGTTGTCGAGAGGCATAAGCTATGACCTTTTTCCTTTGCATGAGAACCGCGCCTAGACCTTTAATCGAAGCATCACAATATACTTCAAAGTCTTCACTACCCTCGGGTAATGCGAGAATGGGCGCGTCGCAAAGTTTTTGTTTTAAAGTTTGGAAAGAAGTTTCTTGGTCGTCTCCCCAAATAAACTTCTTGTTCTTTTGAGTCAATTCCGTCATAGACTTAGCGATTTTCGAGAATCCTTCGATAAATCGTCTATAATAGCCGGCAAGTCCAAGGAATTGGCGAATCTCCGTAGGCGTGGTAGGAGTCGCCCAATACTTTACCACTTCGATTTTAGCGGGATCCACATGAATACCACTACTATCGATTACGTGACCAAGGAATTGTACCGTGTGAATCCAAAATTCACACTTTGAAAATTTGGCGTATAAATGTTCTTGTTTCAACAATTCCAAAATTTTCTTTAGGTGTTCCTCGTGTTCTTCCTTACTACGAGAGTAGATAAGGATGTCATCAATAAACACGATCACGAACTTGTCCAAATAAGGTTTACACACACGGTTCATAAGGTCCATTAATACCGCGGGTGCATTGGTTAACCCAAATGGCATGACTTAGAATTCAAAGTGACCGTATCGGGTTCGAAACGCCGTCTTGGAAATGTCTTCCTCTCGAACTCTAAGTTGGTGGTAACCCGACCTAAGTTCAATCTTTGAATAAATGCTCGAACCTTGAAGTTGATCAAACAAATCATCGATCCTTGGTAAAGGGTAACGATTCTTTATAGTAAGTTTGTTCAATTCGCGATAATCGATCCACATACGGAATGATCCGTCTTTCTTTTTCACAAATAAAATCGGGGCTCCCCAAGGTGAGGAACTCGGTCTTATGAATCCTTTGTCGGTAAGCTCTTTTAGTTGGTCGGCTAATTCCTTCATTTCGGCGGGCGCTAGTCGATAAGGTGCCCTCGCGACGGGTGCGGCTCCGGGAGTTAATTCGATGTGAAATTCCACTTGGCGAAGTGGAGCTAACCCGGGTAGGTCTTCGGGAAAAACTTCGGGAAAGTCGCAAACAATTGGTACATCTCCAATTTTCTTCTTCTTTGGTTCGGGTTCGTTTTTGCTAGTGACTTGGATAAGAAAAATAGGACGACCTTCTTCGATGTACTATTGGGTTTTAGTACATGATATGACATTTAAACTAGCCCGGCTTTTCACACCGTCTTCTCACCGAGGATGGTTAGGGTTCGGATTCCGTAGGGAATACGGACTTGTTTCTCGTGGCAAATTATCTCCGCATGGTACTTGGATAGCCAATCCATACCAACGATAACGTCAAAAATTCCAAGTTCGATAGGTAAAAGATCGATGATGAAAGGAATATTTTGGAGGCTTAGGGTACAACTCTTAAGTACGGTGTTTGTAGTGATCGCTTTACCATCGGCTAGTTCCACATTATAGTCGACATCTAATGGAGTGGGTTCACATTTAATAGTTCACTAAAGGCAATGGAGGCAAAACTTCTATCGGCACCAGAATCAAATAATACGGAAGCATAGATGTTATTGATGAGAAACGTACCACCACGTTGTTGTCTTGAATGGCCGCTTCGGCACATAGAGCGTACACACGTCTCGGTGCTCCCGTTTGATTCCCATTGTTCCGCCCATTCGTATTACCGTGGTTTTGATGAGGTTGTCGACGAGCTTGGTTGTTGTTGTTGCCTCAGATTTGGTTTCCTCGGCCTTGAGTGGTAGCTTTGGGACACCTATTCTTAAAGTGACCTTTTTCGCCACAACCATAGCAAGTGACATCCGCATATTGAGCATTTGGAGTGATAGGAGTCCGTTGGTTCGTGGGCTTTGGTGCACTTCGACAATCCTTGGCGAAGTGACCGGTTTTCCCACAATTGTGACATGTGCCTCCACACGTACCATTGTGGTGTTTGCCACACTTACCACAAAACGGTAGTTTTCCTTGGTAACCGGATCCACCATTCACATTGAACACCTTTACCACATCTTGGCGTTTGTTAGGGTGGTCACCATGATTGGGGCCATGGTTTCCTTCTCATTTTCGTTTGTTATCACCATTTTCCAAGGTGACGGAGTCCATCAAACCGTTCGTCATTTCAATGGCTTCGTTCAAATCATTGGGTTTTGAAGAGATGACGTCTCCTCGGATTGAAGGCGGTAGTCCAACAATGTACCTTTCTACGGCTCGTGTCTCATTTGGTATCATTTCGGGACACATCAACCTCAACTCTTGGAAGCGTTGAGTGTAAGCCATCAAGTTAACTCCATGTACACGGAGGTTCCACAACTCGGCTTCCAACCTTTTCATCTCATTTCTAGGGCAATACTTTTTGAGAAGTATTCCCTTGAAATGAGACCAAGGTGTAGCATTGGCCGCTTCCAAACTTACGGCCTTCACATGGATGTTCCACCAAGTTAGTGCACCATCAACCAAGGTGCTAGAGCTAAAATTTACCTTGTCACCTTCGGCGACATTTCTTACGCTAAATTGAGACTCAAGTCTCTCAATCCATCGTGCAAGTCCCACGGCACCTTCGGTGCCATTAAAGGTACTTGTGAAGCATGAACGAAACTCCTTGTATGAGCATGTACGCGTAGGAGGTACCGAAATTGGCACTCGATTAGTCTCCTCTTGCGTGCTTGGATTTGTTTCGTTGGCGGCAAGAGCGGCGGCAACTCCATCGGCGATCATTTGACTCAAAACCGATGGGTCGACGGTGATAGGTGCGACGGAGTTGGATCGACTCTATTCTTGCGGGTTTTTGGTGCCATGGTCATAGATCTAATAGAAACGGTGCTCAAGGGCGGCAATCCTCTCGGATAAATCAATCAATTCCCTATGGAGAATAGTGCGTAAAGCTCCTATCTCGTAATGTTGGTCCTCGACTCTCCTAGCTAGTCCCGTGAAATGGTCGAGTGGGGTGGGGCATTCCTACCCAAACCCGCGATGACCGCCTCGTAACAAGTTTTGAGTCGAACCAATGACTCATGAGACAAACCACCCAGATTACGAAGCACGTGGGTCACCTTGCCTCGTAAGGTAGCAAGCCTAGTGAAACGATGAGGGGGCATTCCACGAGCCTCGGCGGCCGCGGAGCATTCGGCTCCATTATAGCCGCAAGGTGGGGGTGGCATGGGCATAGTAGGTCGACGAGGGGCATCGTGCCTTGGGGGCACTCTCACGGACGGTGACTTCGAAGACTTGCGGGTAGTGCGGGTAGAGCTCATACGTCTTGAGGCCAACTTCTTCCCAATCATAGAACCTCTCACTGACATCCTCGCGGTGCGGTTTTGGCGAGGGGCCTTAGGGGCATGAGATGAGGATGTGGAGGGAGGAACCATCGGTGCCTTACCACGCCTTTGGTAGCAAATGAGTGGTGGTGGTGACACGCGAGTAGGTGCATGAGCACTTGTCTCTCCTCGAGTAGATGATTGTGGCGAAGCACCACTAGTAGTGGACTCGCGTCGTGCTTCATCCGTAGATGAGCTCAAGTAGTACAACGAATCTTCGGACGAGATAGACATGTCACTGCCAAATCAAGAAAGGCATGTGTAAGAATAAATCAATTTTGCAATACGTTGAAGTTTTAGTTTGTCATGGCACACACCATTTAGCACAAAAATTTTAAGACACGTTGATACAAGATCAATATTGTATTCGCATAGCATGGCACAAACCATTTAACGTAGGGTTTTCAAGAAATATAACCGCATCAATTTTGCATTCACGTAACATGGCACAAACCATTTAGCATAGAGTCTCACGTAGTGTCGAAATAAACATCGATTTTGTATTCATATAGCATGGCACAAACCATTTAGCATAGGATTTTACGTAGTGTCGAAATAAACATCGATTTTGTATTCATATAGCATGGCACAAACCATTTAGCATAGAATTTCACGTAGTGTCGAAATAAACATCGATTTTGTATTCTCGTAGCATGGCACAAACCATTTAGCATATAGTCATAAATTACGTTACTTGATACTTTTAGCAATTTACTTAGTAAAGTACTTAAGAGCAATGAAATGATACAACTTAAGGGTACAACTTAAAGGTACAACTTACTTGTCGAAGGCACGAAGTGATGTGGTCTATGGAGATGGAGGTAGTTATAGTCTAGTATTACTCTTTTTCCAAAAATTCATTTTTGACCAATACCATAGTAAAAATGATTTTATAAAAGTAACCTAGTTCTCTATAACCATGTCTCTGATACCAATCTGCCACACCCTCAATTTGGCCCACGTGTACAATTACACGAGGATGTGACTATCATGACAACCAAGAGACATAGATACAAGAATAACTAAGAAAAGTCATTTTTTATTCATAAAACATAAAAATAGAATTGGTCCCAAGGAAAATTGTTTTACAACTCATGATAACATATTTTGCGTTTCCAAATATCATACATCCAAAGCAAGTCTCAAAGTTAAATCATGATAATTTTTATTAATCTCCATAGCACAACCACGTCACTCCTCCGCCTTGACACCTGAGAAAAACATTGCTAAAACGTCAACACAAAGGTCGGTGAGTTTATAGGTTTAAGTTTAAGTAGTGTGATGAACCATAAGATTTTAGTTAGGCAACCGTCCAATAATCTTATAACAAATACAAGATTATTATCAAAATAGCATACGTTCATGATATCCTACGTCTAAGCTCATGACACCGAAGCGTTAACCGTACAAAACAGTTTATATAAGAGTGTGCCCAAGCAAATACTACCCCAAAGTATTCGTAACAACCTCAAATGTATTTGTATCTAGTTGGTCACATAACCAACAACAGATAGGGAGGCCAATCCCAATAGATCTATCCATAACATTCGCGCTTACACAAAGTAATTAACGGTTCATGACAGTGGGCTAAAGCATCTAGGGGTATCGCTACTTAGACATCATGTAGGCACGTATGAGTTTTAGGCACTTATGTTCATCCGTTTAAAACAAGCAATGTTCTCACCCCAAAGTGATAAAACAAGTAAAAGTGGGGCTATAAACTCACCTCGTTAAATAAGCAAAGTGATGGAAATACAAAGTAGCTCGAGAATACGATCACGTTATCCACAACCTAATACAATATAATGACCGTGTCACGACATCTAAAATTATACCAATAAAAATGCATGACATCCTAGTTGTGCTTGACGTTTAATATGGTTTAAAGAAAACGCGACAATTTGTTCCGGTTAACTAATGGTTGGGCTTTAGGGGTCTACTAATACAACTCATAATAATTATTCGAGTGGGATTTTAGAGCCCGAATACTCTTGCAACCCATCAATCCCATATAAATAATAAGGCTCGACCCATTTACTAACTTACCCCATCCTGGCCGAAAGTTGGGTCGTTATATTCTATGCGCATGTAAGTCAATTCATTTTAGGTTTTCCCTTAACTTCCAGCTGACTACCACATACACCATAGTTTCTATATCTCCTTCTCTCTATAAAAATACTGGGTTTCGAGATCATCTTCATGATCAAAACCCAACACAGTCGGCTATCAATATCAAACCAAAACTAAATAGATGTAGATCGGCTGTGTGGTGTGGAACTTTTATTTCCCACATCAAATCATCAGTTTGGGGTCAAGATTTTTAGAGGTGGTTTGGTGGTATTGATTGTACAAAGATAAGTTTTCTCATCTCTTCTTAGAAGATCAAGTAATATTTCATCTAGTAGATTTTTAAAATAAAAAGGCTTTTCTTGTTTCAAAAGTCATTTGGTTTTAACTAAACATGTTACGATGGTGTCTTGATTGGAATATGAAATAATTAGGGTTTCATCCGATTTGGGGGTTTATGAAATCAGTCATTTAATTACAATTAACTGCTGTCTTTGAGAAATAAATTGCACTAATTTCATACCCGTGTATATACTTATAATTAATTAGCATTTTTGTGTAATAAACTATATTAATTTCATATTGTGGTTGATTTTACAAAAATTAGGGTTTCGGTTAATAATCTTCTTATGGTTCGATTGGGGTTTAATAAGTGTGAAAACACTTATCCTTTTACCACTTATTTCCAATAATAACAAGACCAAAAAGTGTGATTTATGTCGTAAAAGTCAGAATTATGCGTGGTTTGTGTTTTTATTGTGTTTTAGGACCAAAAGATGAAAAAGGAAGAAAACACGGGCTTTCACGGGCTTTTATCGAAGAAAACGAGAAAAGACGAAGTCAAAAGATCAAGAGTGCAAAAAGAACGGAAGTCCAAGGCCTATTCTAAAGATTCATCGAAGAAAAAGTCTAAAGACGGAAGTTTAATGTAGTCGAAGAACTCAAGTCTAAATTAAAGAAGAAAATTATCAAGACAAGTTCAAATCCCGAGACGACGTCGAGAAAAGACAAAGAATTAAATCGAGTCGAGAAGACGTAAAGAAAGAAAGAAGATGCAACACATGCACTCCTTCCATTTTCCCTATAAATACCCTCCTAATACACATTAGGAGGGTGGTTAGTTTTTAGTTTTAGTTTTTTATTTTTCACTTTTCTTTCTAGTTTTTAGAGAGAGAAAGTTCTCCACTTTCTCTCACTAAGTTTTCATCTTTCTTTCTTTTAATCTTTCAAGATTAAACATTTGTGTATTGTTGATTTCATTAATCAAGTTCTAGTTAAGATTTTAATCTTTCATCTCATTCTACCTTTCTTTGATTTTAGATTAACTTTGATGCGTAATACATTAAATCCGTGTTGATCTGATGTTTTTGTGCTTAAAAAGTTAATCTTTTTGTTCCTACATAAGCTTTCATTCGATTAAGCTTTAAGATTCTTGTGCTTATTGGCTTATTTACATGTTTAGCTTATTCACTTTTTAAAAGTTTTCTTTAAAAGTTCATATTTTTATGGTTTGATTTAAAAGTTTTTTTATTTTAAGTTTGGATAAGTTGTTATTAGTGCTTATTTGATCCGTTTCATTATTGATTCGTTCTAGTTTTGGTGATAAGCTTATCATAATAGCTTATTGCTTGGCTTATTTCGAATCCCTCATAAATCGGAAAGGGTCTAAACCCCTTTCCGATCGCTACATTCCGACCAACACCCTATTCCCCTCTTTCCGATCTCCAAATCGGAAAAGGGTTTCTGTTTTCCGATTAGCACCCATTATTCCGATCGTAGTGATCGGATTAGGGTTTAGATATTCCGACGGCAGAGAGTTGTTTTCATTCCGATTAGGTCATTTTCCAAACATTCCGATTAGATCCTTTTTGGATATTCCGATTATAGCATTCTTAACATTCCGATTGGCACTCCAAATATTCCGATTGGGGGTTTTGTTAAATATTCCGATTGGGGGTTTTGTTAAATATTCCGATTGGTCTCAATTTCAAGCATTCCGACGAGAGTTGCAGCAAATATTCCGACCAAGGGTATTTTTGTTATTCCGATTGCCTTATTCCGACCAAACATTCCGACGGGTGTAGTTTGCATATTCCGATGGTTTTAGTTTCTTGTTTTTACAAAGTTTCTAAGTGTTAGTTTTATTTAGTGTTCAAGTATTTTTCTAATATTGCCTTTAAGTTTTCAAGCATTTATTTTTAACTCGTTATTTTTAGTATAATCTTTAAACTTCTACTTTACTCAACGACACTTACTTATTTGCTATTAGCTTGAAATAGATAATCAACCAAACCATTCTCTTGTTCACCAAAGATAATTGAGTCGCACTCTAGACCGGTAATCAATTCGAAAAGACTTGAGACTACGAATTTTGATACGTGGGGTAAAAGCCAAGTATTAAATGTCGCCGTTGCCGGCTCTTTTCGTGGGGAATTTTGTATCCCCATTTCCCCACCACCCGTGGTTGTGAGTGATCCTACTCCCCTCAAGCCTTCTTCTTCATCCAATATACCTTATCCTTCAAGGTTGAGGAAAGAGAAGCAAAAGAGCAAGGATGATATTCAAGTTTCAAACTTTCTTAAAATGTTTAAACAATTGAATTTTAACATCTCCTTTGCCGAGGCTCTCGCTCACATGCCTAAATACGCGAAGATGTTTAAAGATCTTCTTAGTGACAAGGAGAAGCTTCTTGACATTGCTTAGACCCAACTTAATGAGAATTGCTCCGCCGTTCTCTTAAGGAAATTGCCCACCAAACTTGGTGATCCGGGTCGCTTCTTGATTCCTTGCAACTTCCCGGGAGTAGAGAATTGCATGGCCCTAGCCGATCTAGGTGCCAGTATAAACTTAATGCCTTTAAGTGTTTGGAAGCAATTATCTCTCCCCGAGCTAGTCCCCACCAAAATGACTTTGGAATTAGCTAACCGTACGGTTGCTTATCCAGTGGGTATAGCCGAAGACGTCTTTGTTGGCGTCGACAAATTCACCTCCCCGGCGGATTTTGTTGTTGTTGACTACGAGATGGATCCTCGTGTTCCATTAATCGTTGGACGTCCCTTCTTGAGGACCGGTCGCACTCTCATTGATGTAGCCGCGGGCGAAATAATCATGAGAGTTGGTGACGACAAAATTGTCTTCAACATGGGTAAGATTTCTAAGCAACCTTATTCATATGAGAGTGTTAATGCTATTGATGTTCTTGATGAGGCTTGTGAAGAACATTTTCATGATGCTTGCAAAAGTACTCCCTCTTCTCTACCCAATGTTGAGACCGTTTCCTCAATTGCTCCGGCATTGAATCCTTTTGGAGAAAGTGACTTGGATGATTTCGAAGCTAGCTTGGGTCCTCTCGATATCAAGTATGATGATTCTTCCACCGATTGGGATGAAGACATTCGTACTATTGAGAGACTTCTCACTGAAGACCCGTTTTCTCCTCCTCTCCTAAAGAGATGACTAATGATGATCCATCGTTAGTTACACCATCTATTGAGGATCCTCCTACTCTTGAGCTTAAAGACCTACCTCCTCATCTAGAGTACGTTTTCCTTGAAGACAACGAGAAGTTACCGGTCATCATCACGAAGGACCTAAAAGAAGAAGAAAAAGCCCGACTTATCGCCGTGTTGAAGAAACATAAAAGAGCTATCGCTTGGAAAATCTCCGACATTCGCGGAATTGATCCTCACTTTTGCACACATAAAATTCTCATGGAGGACGACTTTAAGCCCACAATTCAAAGCCAACGAAGGGTGAATCCTAAAATCCATGAAGTCATCAAAAAAGAGGTTATCAAACTTCTTGATGCGGGTATGATTTACCCTATTTCGGATTCACCATGGGTTAGTCCAGTCCATTGTGTGCCTAAGAAAGGCGGAATCACCGTTGTGCCCAATCAAAACAATGAGTTGATTCCTACCCGTCTCGTTACTGGGTGGAGAGTTTGTATAGACTACCGCAAACTCAATGATGCCACGAGAAAGGATCATTTCCCTCTTCCTTTTATGGACCAAATGCTTGAACGTTTAGCGGGTAATGAATATTACTGCTTTCTTGATGGTTTCTCGGGTTATTTCCAAATACCCATCGATCCCCAAGATCAAGAGAAGACAACATTCACTTGTCCCTATGGCACATTTGCCTACAAAAGGATGCCTTTTGGCTTATGCAATGCCCTCGGGACTTTCCAAAGGTGCATGTTGGCTATCTTCCATGACATGGTTGAGAAAACCATGAAAGTCTTCATGGATGATTTCTCGGTCTTTCGGGATTCCTTCTCTTCTTGCCTTGCCAATTTGGAACGTATGCTTAAGCGGTGCGAAGACCCTCGCCTTGTTCTGAATTGGGAAAAATGCCATTTTATGGTAAAAGAAGGCATTGTGCTAGGACACAAAATCTCTAAAGCCGGTCTTGAAGTCGACCGTGCTAAAGTAGATGTCATAGCCAAATTACCTCCACCTTCAACCGTGAAGGGTGTGAGAAGTTTTCTGGGTCATGCGGGCTTCTATCGTCGATTCATTCAGGATTTCTCTAAAATCGCTCGCCCGATGACCCACCTCTTGGAAAAAGATACTCCTTTTATCTTTTCTAAAGAGTGTATTGAAGCCTTCAATCTTCTTAAGGATAAGCTCACTAAGGCACCGGTCTTGGTTACCCCTAATTGGGAGCTACCCTTTGAGTTGATGTGCGATGCTAGCGACTTTGCTATTGGTGCGGTTTTGGGCCAAAGAGTGAATAAACACTTCCAACCAATCCACTATGCTAGCAAAACAATGACGGGGGCTCAATTGCATTATACGACAACAGAAAAAGAGCTTTTAGTTGTTATCTATGCTTTTGAAAAATTTCGCCCTATCTTGTTTTATCCACCACCATCGTATACACGGACCATTCCGCGTTGAAGTACTTGATGTCTAAGCACGACTCTAAGCCAAGACTTCTTCGTTGGGTTTTACTCCTTCGAGAATTCAACATTGAAATTCATGACAAAAAGGGAGCTGAAAACCTAGCCGCGGATCATCTGAGTAGACTTGAGGATCCATATCAAGGGGATCATCCGAACAAAGAGATCAATGACTCTTTTCCCCTTGAGACCTTAATGGCTATAAATCTCTGTAACACCCCACTTGGATAAATGGACCGTTACATGTATTTATGGCGTGTCATCAAAGCATGCAAGGCAATGTATTAAACATTAACTGACCAAACGGAAGTACCGGAATCAAACATCGGTAGTCCAACATAAGCTCAAAAATATAAAGATTAAGTACTGGAAGAAAAAGGACGAAACAGTGTCCAAACAACCAAAGTAAAGTAACGTCATGTGTGCATAAAAATAAAGGAGTCTGGATAGCTCCCATCTAAATGCACGTACTCTCTTAGAAGTCCTCAGATCGTCCCTGTGTACCTGCCGTTTGGAAACATGAAAGGAAACTACGGCTGAGCATAACGCTCAGTGGGCGGATATAGCATGATAAGAATGTACTGAAAGTAATGAAATAGAAGACAACAATGAAGCTATAAGACTGATATGTAACATGTGGTAGAACTCTGCATAAAATCTGAAAAACCTGATTCATATATACTGATACTGAAATATAACTATAAATTCTGAAAACATGCATTTACTGTATTTTATTTGCCAGAGCTTATATAGGTCACGTACTGTAACAACCGTGCATGAATAACTGGAGGGGTGACCTCGTCATGCTGTAGAGGGGTGACCTCTAAATAACTGTGCTGGGTGGAGGGATCAGCTCCAATGTGAAGGATGTAGAGCACACACCACATTCACCCTGATAACTTGTAACACATATAAGCCTAGGATGCATCCATACGCCCCACTAATAATACTGATAAAATGGCCAAGCTGAGCTGAGTGGGACGATGCAGGATATCACTCTCCTGCATGTGAGTCACGACACCGGTGCCTCTAGTGCCGTGGTTACGGTACCTCCGTAACTAGTACATAAACTGGTCCTGCTTGTATATAATGCTCAGGCAATTTATTTAGTTATTAATATGATTACTGATAAACTTAAACATATACTGGGGAAAAACATTTGGCTGAAGACGGGGAATCCTAATCATGCATAGAAAGGAAGTCCTTACTGAAAGGACGGAAATCCGTACCTCGTGTCCAGTAACTGACTGCACGAATACAAGTAGAACTCCTACTCAGACTTCACGCGAGCTACATAAATAAAATGCGCGAATAAGCTAACTGATATCCGGCTATATAATTTACTGTTTTATTGGCTTCTAATTTATTTATTATATTTCTGAAATTCTGTATGTATATTAACTGATAAATCCGATCTTATAATAATTCTTTTAATGTATTATCGTTCTACTATCAATTACGGTACAAGCATATTTCTGACGCTATAGTAACTTTATTAAGTATCCTGCTTAAAATATAAAGTTTCTTAAATTAGAAAGTTCCCAAAATAATTTAATTTATTTAATAAAATTATACCCATTTAAAATATTAAAGAACTATTTAATTTAATACATTCAAAATATATTTTAACCATTTATAAAACAATTAGATTAAAAAGGTATAATATAAAAATCTTCGTTTTATATGTTTAAACTATAACCCGAGCCTACCGAGATACCCCTTCTCGGTCGCACTAAACAATTCAACATAAAATGATAAAATCTATCTACATAAATCTGTCCACCAGAATTTGTGACAGAATTTCTGTGTCACTAAAAACTGTCGCTAAAACTGTCCTTATTAAAAACTGTATACATATAACAGTTTTGCGACAGAAAAACTGTCGCTAAAACTGTCGCTAAAGTTATTCAACATATCCATTTTAATAGTCCCAATTTTCCACTGGTTTTACATATGGTTCCCACTGTTTGGTCATGTTTTCCCACTGTTTATATACACCAAACGCACCCTTATTGTTTCTGCCGTCCCAAACGCACCCCTTATTGTTTCTGCCGTCCCAAACGCACCCCTTATTTCGAATCTGGCCCTAGCCGCCCCTGTGTGGGTCACGGCTGGGCATAGAAGGGACCACCGAGGCATGGTGGTGTCTCGGTTTCTTGAATCACAGCAAAACCCGACGCCCCGTTTCACAGCCTAATCAAACACCTTTTTTTTTTAAATCGTGATTAATTATAAATAAAGAAAAGAAAAGGATTTGCTTACTTGGTTCGTGATTGGATACGATTGAACACACCCTACCTGAATCAACACTAGATCAAAACCCCTTTTTTTTCTCTTGTCGGCGCCTAACCCTAGTTCTCCTGACTTTTCCCTTTTTTTTTGTTTACTGTCTAATACAAAAGGGGTACACCCCCGTCCCTTTTCTTTTCACTAAATGGGCTTGGCCCAAATTTTCCTTTCCTTTTTTTTTACAAACCGGCCTAAGCCTTTCTTTCCTTAATTTTTTTTAAATACTTGTATATATATATATTTCTCGCGTTTGTTTTCGTCGATAATTTCCACGTAAATTGTGTAATTCATTAACTGCGTATTTACATCTCCCGATTTAAATACGGGTTTTACAATTCTTCCCCTCTAAAAAGAATAATTCGTCCCCGAATTAAGGATACGACCGTACTGGGTTTTACAATTCTTCCCCTCTAAAAGAAGAATTCGTCCCCGAATTGTAAGGTATTTAAGCTGACTGGAGTAAAAGCTGAAAATGCTAATAAGCTGGAAGACATAAAAGCTGAAAAGACATACCCGAATCAAAACTGAAAGTGAGGATAAGAAGTCCGTATAGACTCCTCTGTTTCCCAAGTGGCCTCCCGCTCGGTATGGTTCCTCCCCAGGATTTTGACGAAAGGAATGGTCTTCCTTCTCATAACTCGCTCCTGGCGATCTAAAACTACTTCGGGTTCCTCAATATAAGATAAATCCTCCCGAATCTGATCGAGTGGATAATTCACTTTGTGAAGCTCTTGATAGTTGTACCCTTTGAGTAATGATACATGAAACACGTTGTGTACGTGTGAAAGATGAGGTGGTAATGCCAGCCGATATGACACTTTACCGATACGTTCAAGGATTTCGAACGGTCCGATGTAACGAGGGCTGAGCTTTCCTTTGAGGCCAAAACGTCTGACACCGCGTGCGGGTGATACTTTGAGGAACACACGATCCCCAGTCTGAAAAGATAGATCTCTGCGATGCTTGTCGGCGTAACTCTTCTGGCGAGTACGCGCTTCTTGCAGTTTTGCCCTAGCGATGGCGACCTTTTCATTGGTCAGTTCTATCAATTCTGGTCCTTTAATCAAACGTTCTCCAACCTGATCCCAACAAATAGGAGCACGGCATTTCCTGCCGTATAACATCTCGAATGGAGCACGCTTGATACTAGCATGCCAACTGTTGTTGTAGGCAAACTCGACCAAGCAAATATAGTCATCCCAGTGTCCTGTCCATTCTAATGCACAGGCGCGTAGCATGTCCTCCAAGGTCTGGATGGTACGCTCTAACTGACCGTCCGTCTGTGGATGGAAAGCTGTGCTGAGCTTGAGCCTAGTTCCCCAAGCTTTATGCAAACCTTCCCAGAAGTGAGAAGTGAAACGGGGATCCCTATCTGATTTAATTTTAGAAGGTGTACCGTGTAATCGTACGATCTCCTCGGTGAATAGTTTCGCTAATTTACTGACTGCGAAATCTTTGCGAATAGGAATGAAATGTGCCGAATTGGTCAAACGATCGACAACAACCCAGATTGCATCATGTCTCCGCTGAGTCTGTGGTAGTCCGGTGACAAAATCCATAGAGATCTTGTCCCATTTCCACATTGGAATATCTAATGGCTGGAGAAGACCACTGGAACGCTGGTGCTCTATCTTAACCTGCTGACAGGTTAAGCATTTAGACACAAATGTTGCGACATCCTGTTTCATGCCGCTCCACCAGAAATGCTGCTTAAGATCGTGGTACATTTTTTGTGGAACCCGGATGGATAGAGAACGGAGAGCTGTGAGCCTCAGTCATTAAGGCTTCTCTGAGAGCAGGGTCTTCTAGAACGCAGAGTTTGGTACCTTGCCATACGATACCATCGTCATCGATGCGAAATTCGGTCTGCTGGTCAATGTTCTGGATAATCGCCCAGATTTCACCATCATCCTTTTGTGCGGCTTTAATCCTAGAGAGTAAATCTGGTTCCACCCTCAAACTAGCCCAGTATCCCCTCTGTCCGTGTACTAAGAGCTCAATATCATACCGCTCTAAATCCCGAATAATTTCTTCCTGAACTTTGATGCCATTTATCATACCTGACTTTCTGCTAAGGGCATCTGCTACTACATTTGCTTTACCTGGGTGATACTGGATATTAGTGTCATAGTCTTTTAGCAGTTCTAACCATCGCCTCTGCCTCATGTTCAGCTCTCGCCGTGTAAATATATACTTGAGACTTTTGTGATCGGTGAAGATATCACACGACTCACCGTATAAATAATGCCTCTAGATTTTAAGGGCGAAAACGACTGCTGCGAGCTCTAGATCATGAGTAGGGTAATTTTTCTCATACGGCTTCAGCTGACGCGAAGCATAAGCAATGAATTTCCCATGCTGCATAAGAACACAGCCTAAGCCATTTCCTGATGCGTCGCTGTAAATTTGATAACCACCTGTACCGGATGGAAGAGTGAGTATCGGTGCTGAGATCAATCGATGCTTGAGTTCCTCAAAACTCTTTTCTCTCTCCTCGGTCCATATAAACTTCTCACCTTTTCGCATAAGTTGGGTCAATGGTAACGCCAAAACGTGAGAAGTTTTCCACAAACCTGCGGTAATAACCCGCCAACCCAAGAAAACTACGTATCTCTGTGACAGACGTCGGTCTTGGCCATTTGGTGATAGCCTCCACCTTCACAGGATCCATAGTGATTCCTTCCGCAGAAACAATATGACCTAGAAACGCCACTGTATTCAGCCAAAACTCGCACTTCGAAAATTTAGCATATAGTTTTTCTCGTCTGAGAATCTGCAAAACTGTACGGAGATGATCCTCATGTTCCTCTTTAGATTTGGAGAAAATAAGGATGTCATCGATGAATACAATCACAAACTTGTCTAAGAATTTGTGGAAGACTCTGTTCATCAAGTCCATAAATACTACAGGCACATTCGTGAGACCGAATGGCATAACAACAAACTCGTAATGACCGTACCTCGTGCGAAAAGCAGTTTTGGTTATATCCTGCTCTTTTACACGCAGCTGATGGTAACCTGATCGTAGATCGATTTTTAAGAAGTGCTTGGCACCCTGAAGCTGATCGAATAAATCGTCAATACGAGGAAGTGGATAACGGTTACGAATAGTGAGCTTATTCAACTCACGGTAGTCAATACACAAACACATACTACCATCCTTCTTCTTGACAAACAAAACTGGAGCGCCCCAAGGTGATACGCTAGGACGAATGAAACCCCTTTCTAGCAGTTCCTGAAGCTGATCTTTCAGTTCCTTAAGCTCTACAGGAGCCATACGGTAAGGAGCTTTAGATACTGGTTCTGCACCTGGAATGAGATCGATACCAAATTCTACCTCTCGCATGGGAGGTAAACCTGGAAGTTCCTCGGGAAAGACATCTAGAAAGTCTGACACGACTGGTTGATCATGAATTGAAGGTGTCTCAGAAGTCGTGTCATGAACTGTAGCTAGGAAACCCTCACAACCATGATATAGTAAGGTACGAGCCTGTAAAGCTGAAATGATCTGAACATGTTTTCCTGGTTGGAAACCGTGGTGAATAAACTCTGGTGTCTGGACATCACCAAAGATAACCCGGTGAGCATGACAGTCTATGGTGGCATGATGAATCGACAACCAATCCATACCCAGAATAATATCGAATTCACACATATCTAAAGGAAGTGCACTGACTGGACGGATTTTATCATCAAACTCAAGAGGGAGATCCTTATACACCTGGGTAATGAGTACAGAGTCTCGCATGGGGGTAGATATAATAAGTACACTGTCTAGTGGCGTAGGGGTCATGTTTATTCTAACAGCATATGAAGTAGATATAACTGAGTGCGTGGCGCCTGTATCGAAAAGCACGCATGCAGACTATCCGTGTATAAACAAAATGCCAGTAATGGTACCTGTGGTCTTATTTGCTTGTTCACGGGTAGTAGTGTAGACACGACCAGTGGTTGGTGGTATCGGTGGTGGTGGAGGTAAAATCTGAGGAATCTGGCCTGAGGTACCAGCAGTATTCCCGTTCTTGCAATCTCTCTTCAGATGGCCCGGCTGGCCACACTGGAAACAACCACTTGTACCACGACGACACGGTCCCGTGTGTTTCTTTCCACATGTGATACAAGTGGGATAAGTATACACGGTAGAAGTAGCTCTGGTTTGCTTAGAACCTGATTTACGATGATAAACACGTGTCACGATTCTGATATCTTAACCTGAAATGAGGCTGTCTGACTGAAATTAAAATTACTAGAATTTGCCGGTCGGGCAACCTGCTGACCCCTGTTGTTTTGGTCACGCCCCTGTCCAGCATCTCTATTGAAATTTACAAAAATTTAAGATCTGTTTTACACGACAGTTTAGTATTTCTGGAGCTTAAAGAATCACCTGTAGCTGCCCGATGAGTTGGAGCTGCTGCGGTAATTATCACCGCCGCTCCTCTTATCTGACCGATTACGGTCATATGACTGACCGTGGTTCCTGTAGTTCTGATGTGGAGTAGCCGATTGGGATCGGTCTCCTCCTCTGTGTCTGTAAGATTATAATTGGATAAGTCATAACATATAAGTTGACAAGCAATAATGGGGCTAAATTGTTTAAGTCTGTTGGGTGAGATGTACCTCTTCTCCGGACGCTCTACATTCTCGAGCTCATCCCTTTCGAAAAGCATCTCGACATCCCGAGCTGCATTAGCTACTTGTGACACATTAGTGAATGTGGCACTCATCAGTCTATCTGCAGTCCTAGAGTGAAGAGCCCAGCGAAATTGCTTCGCTTGCTCCTTTGTGGTACCCGCAGCCTCCCCTAAGAATCCAGCCATCCTGAGGTATCGGTGCATGAACTCTATACTGTTCTCGCCATGATTCTGACGAATAACGTGGAAGTCCCTCTTCATTTTAGCTTGCTCCGCATGCGGGAAAAACTGGTCATAGAACATCGTCTTGAAACGTGCCCAGGTCAATGTAAGCTCCCAAGCATCTCCCCCATTGGACAGCTTTTTAGACATCCACCAATGCAGAGCAGGACCCTCCAGCTTGTAAACTGCAAGCCTAACCTTGAAAACATCACCACAACACATAGCTCCAAAAATTTTCTCTATATGGTAGATCCAGTCTTCTGCGTCAGTTGGAGCTACAGTCTGCTCAAACAGTCGGGGTTTCTGCTTGTTAAACAAATCCAGCCAAGCGGGTAAAGTGGCAGGTGGTGGAGCAGGAGGGTTGTTATTCTGCTGAGGTCCATTTTGATATTCAGCTCGGATCTCATCACGAATTTGGGGTAACATGGCCTGTATAGCAGCCTGAACAGCAGCAGCAATGGCAGCTGCGTTAGGGTCATTCTCGGTTTCGCGTCTGGGTGGCATCTGAAATAAAAGAGGATAAGTTGATAAAACTGCCAAAATTTAGGGTAATAAATCTGAATATGCATAGTGTAATTCATGAAGGTATAGTTAATAAAATATGATATGAATACTGGTGAACGCCTAGGGTCAGTTCACAAAATGACAATTTTTGCTGAAAAGCACATGCGATTAAGTATGGCCAGTCCTGTACCAACCGTTTACTTAATCCAAATTTTGCAAATCGGACAGATAAAATTCATGAGTAGCATGGAAGATAACGACGCCAAAATACAGGAAGTTCTTGGTGACTACCCACTAGTCACAGGTCAAGTTTTAGAGCCTACAGGTCGAACCTTGCGCTCTGATACCATAATTTTAACACCCCACTTGGATAAATGGACCGTTACGTGTATTTATGGCATGTCATCAAAGCATGCAAGGCAATGTATTAAACATTAACTGACCAAACGGAAGTACCGGAATCAAACATCGGTAGTCCAACATAAGCTCAAAAATATAAAGATTAAGTACTGAAAGAAAAAGGACGAAATAGTGTCCAAACAACCAAAGTAAAGTAACGTCATGTGTGCATAAAAATAAAGGAGTCTGGATAGCTCCCATCCAAATACACGTACTGTGACAACCCTAGATTTTGGATTTTTCACTTTTGACTGTTTGATGTTGATCATGTGCTTGGTGTGCGTTTATGTGTTATGTGCTCATATTTGAGACTTTATCATGATGTTAGACATTGTTTATGTAGTACATGGTACGTTATATGATGATGTGATGGGGTTGGTTCGTGCTCATGAGTTCATATGAATGTATAAATCATGGTATAAGTTGGAAACGAAACGAAATGAAATGAAATGAAATGAGTTCAGAAATGAACTGCATTAAAGTTCGGGTATCGTTTTGATAAGGTTTCGTGTACGTATCGTATGTTGTATGTATGTATTAAGTATATATAATATGGTTAGGATAAGTTTTATAGTTACTTTCTATATTTAGAAACTTTTAGAAATGAAGGCTAGTTCAAAAATCGCGTAAAAAGTCGAAAAATTAGTAAAAGGGTACCCGGTTTGGTCCCGAAAGTGTATAGGAGTATAAGTAAACATAAAATAGAAGGGGGAGAGTGTAAATATGATTAAACACAGAGAGGAGTCGAATTTGTGGGTCCCATAATCTTAAATTTAATAATTAAATTAATAAAAATAGGATAATTACCATTTAAAAGTCCTAATTGGGCCTAAACTTGTCCAGAAGGTTACCAAGGCCTATATAAACACCCCTAGACCCCTAAAAACGACTAATAACCCTAAATAAACCTAAAATCAGTCTAAATCTTCCATGGATATCAAGAGAAGTCGAAATTATGATTAGGGTTCATTAATTTTCTTGTTTCAAGGTAAGTGATCAATTAAACCTTAATATAATTTATGTTTTTATTAATTAATCATAATTGTATTGTTAATTAACCATCATTGAGATGATTAGGGTTTTATTAATTTTATAGAAAAATATATTAATTAAGATACATTAATGATTTTAGGGTTTGTGTAATAAATTTAGGGATAATTAATGATGTTTAGAGGGTTAGTGCATAAAGGCGTAAAACAGTCTGATTTTTAAGGCTGTCTTGTGTCGACTGTTCCGGACAGTAGGTAGCACCTTTGGTCGATTTTCTTTTTTTTAAAATTAAGTTCAAAGAGTCTACTTTTCAAAAATGTAAGGTTGGTCGAAAATGGAGTTCGGGAAGGTCGTTAAATAATTTTTACAAAAATAGTGCGCTGTTCAGGAATAAATTTTGATTTCGGGGATTTGAGTCAAAACCTAACCAAACGGATGAGATAGCCAAAGATTTTTGATTTGAGAACTCCTTATAATGTATATAAAAGTACTGAAGGTTTTCAATAAAAGTTATGGTGTTTAGGTCGGGCTTTTGGTGTCGAACATTTAGCATGTACAGAAAATCAGTTTTGGTGAAAACGACTTTTGGAGTAGAGACTAAACGAAAGGGTTAAACGTGTAATTAGAAAGTAAAATTGGTTTTTGAAGTTCTTAGATCATATAACAACATAACTCCAGTAGGGTAGGAGTCAAGTGTGGTGTTAAGTTCACTTCATGTGATCGTTTAGTGACTAGTAAACCGTACCGGGGAAAAACTGGAATTTTACGTATAGAATAGCTTGTAGTGGGAGAACTAGATAGTGGGGATTGGGGGATTAGATTCATCTCCTTGATTGTTACTTAACTTGGGTGTTAAGACCTGAGCTAAGGGTGTCGTGTATGATTTTATAGGTTTGCAGGAGTGCTAGCTTGCTGTGCTATCAGGTGAGTTCATAGTCCCATTTTGCTACGTTTTTAAATGTTTTTCCAGTATGGGATGGAGATGACACTTGCAATGTTCTTTAACATGATTTAGTACTATGTTATAAAATGTGTGGACATAAATGTGTTATTGTGTGACTTGCGTGCTTATGTGTTCTTATATGTGCTTTGATATGTGTTCTGCTATGTGAATCTTGTTTGGGTTGTGATTGGCTTTGGTACATAGATGTATGGGCGTCTATGGGACCAGTTGTGATGTGTGTGGAGCGTGGGGCACGATCCGTCCTGAGTTCTTGGTTCTGAGTTCTTGGTTCGTGGGGCACGATCCGTCCTGAGTACTTGTGCATCGTCTCTTTGGAGGCAAGATATCTCGACGGGGATATAGTTCATCTTCCACAGGTGGTGTGGGAAAGATCCGGATAGTGTGGTGTGTGTGATGGGATACTTCTTGATTGTTATAGCGTGCTTTGAGAATTGTAGATGTGATTGGTACTTGGCTTGAGTTTTGTTGTGGATGCATGTAGCATGATTATCACATTATGGTCCATTACTATAAATTGTTTTCCTTCAACTTATTTGCAGCGGATGTAAAGGTTTCTTATGATGTTCTAGATAACTTAAACCTATGTTCTCACCAACTTTATGTTGACAGATTTTAGTGTCATTTTCAGGTGAGGTAGTTGTGCAAGATGATGTTAGAAGTGGCTAGAGTATAGAGGCTGCTAGGATTGCATTAGGAGGATTCCCTTTCCTCTTAGATTTTATTTTGTGTTTTGATTAAGTGAACTTTATGGTAGCTATATCTTTGATGTTTGTTCATTTGTATGTCTTTGGTAAGAGGTAGGCCTGTTACCTACTTACCTAGACGCCTGCATTGTTGAGATATTGTCACGACATTTGTGTCGCCATTTATGATATTTCAATTTCATTTAGTTCTCTCTATAGACACGCTGTTGTTGTGATGATATCCATACGTCGCGCCCCATATTCCGCCATGGTGGGGTGTGACAGAATGGTATCAGAGCCAATGGTTATAGAGAATTAGGTTGCCTAGTCGCGTAGCCTAGTCTATAGCTTAAGGGTCCCTGCATATAGGCGTCATAGGGGTATGTGTGCATTTTATAAATGTTGATGTTTTTGGATGTTATTTTTGCGATATTTGTTAAGTTATGAATTAGTATGGTTCATACTTAACTACATGTTATTTTCTTTACGAGTTTTGACTAGTGCGGGTTGAACCATGGTCGTATACGCTAGTCATTTTTGTATTTCGCTTAATTATGTTTTCATGTTCTTTATACATTTTGAATTTTGTCTACGCTGGTTCAGCTGGAATACGAGTTTATTTGTTTCATGCATTGGCTACGTTATTTTAATACATGGATTTTGGATCTTATTTTATGTTGTGGTTATGTGCTTATATGAGTTGTAGGATCTATGTGCTTATTTGAGTTGGTAGACCGATGTGTTATGTGTTGCATCAATTCTTATAAGTGTCATCATAGGAGGGAGTGCATGGGTGAAAGGGGACTTGTATAAGTATGGTGGCCAACATAGTTATACAAGTACCACAACATCAATGGATTCCTAAGTATGGTTGCATGAAAGAGGGTTAATACATGCTTGTATTGTATATGTTGTATGGATTTGAGTGTATGTACGCCTATGCCTATATATGTGTATATCCCTTCTACTTATCGGTTGTATTCTTGGGATGTTTTGCTAGCTCGTTCCTCTTCGAGATGTTTAACTTCCGTAGTAGTACATTTATCAAGTTCTCATTTCTTGTGTTCTTTTGTACGGTACTTTTGGCGTGAAGGCTTTTGAGATAGTGGAGATTTCCTTTTTGGGGTAACGATGTCTTTAAATTCGAGTTATACATGGTAAAAAAATAGAACTTGCAAATTGAAAAAAATAGTTGTTGGTAGTCTATGAAATAAGGAAGTGTCGGAAACATGTTTCAAATAAGGTGGAATATAAATTCTTTAACATATAAGCATGACTCGGTTATTTTAAAATATTTTGGTTTTGAGCACCTAAAGTTATTGTTCTTAAGTTAAAACTTTGTTCTTATTTAGTGAAATATGTTAAAATCATGTAATTAATAGAGTTTTAATTTTCTGGAATTAAAATAAATTAGGTCTTGAATTTTGTAATTAATGAGGGGTTTTAGGGTTTCAAATCGTTTTTTTTTTGTTAAAAGTCGGAGTAGGCAGAAACTGTCGCTAAAATGTCAAAATTCGTCGCTAAACTGTCAGAAACTGTCGCTAATGTCTGGGCAGATTTTAGGTAAAATCGTTTTGGTCATAACTTATTCGTTTTAAAGCTTTTTGGGTCATTCAAAAGCCTAAAATTATGTACTCGGAACGTACTTTTCAAATATTTAGAAAGTTTAGTAATTGGAGGTCAGTAGCTTGGTCGAATTAATTGTACAAGTGTCGAGTTCAAGATTACTTTTCAAACGATATGGTTTAAACTTATGTTTTGGATATTTTGGGATAGTGAACACTTAGAGGGCTAACATAGGGCTTATTTGGGATAGGATTTGAGATGTATCCACCATAAGGATTGTACATTGATGAAGGATGTGGGTTCCGGAGTCAATGTTGACGTGTGATATTGTGTTGTGTGCTTTAGACAATTGATCGTTCGTGAAGAGACTTTAGATTGATTTTCGTTAGATGATTACATATTACTAATGTGATACCATGGGTTTAGAACAACTAATATACAATTACATACAAAATCCATTCTGGGGTAAAATTTGGTTTTGCACAAGGTTTTAATAGTATGTCACCGGTCGTAATACGTTTCGGTTGTCGCTGGGTGCTTCTTGTGTCATTGGTCCGTTTTCATGGTTCGTTGGGAGTCGATACATGTTTTATGTTGAGTATCTTTTGGAGTCTCAGGTTTTGGTTCATATTTTTAAATTCTTTCACGTAAACGTCCGTTAGTTTTCCATGGGCTTGATCGTTTATCCGAAGTTGGGGGTCCTAAAATTTGTCTTGAGCTTATATTCATTGAGGGCGTTGTTGTAGTCATACGGATGATCCGGTTACGTTCTTATGAGAGAGATAACGTGTTGGTTGTGAAATGAAGTCTTTTGAGCTTATGGAGTAAATCTCGGGACGAGATTTCTATTAGGAGGGAGTGATGTGACAACCCTAGATTTTGGATTTTTCACTTTTGACTGTTTGATGTTGATCATGTGCTTGGTGTGCGTTTATGTGTTATGTGCTCATATTTGAGACTTTATCATGATGTTAGACATTGTTTATGTAGTACATGGTACGTTATATGATGATGTGATGGGGTTGGTTCGTGCTCATGAGTTCATATGAATGTATAAATCATGGTATAAGTTGGAAATGAAACGAAATGAAATGAAATGAAATGAGTTCAGAAATGAACTGCATTAAAGTTCGGGTATCGTTTTGATAAGGTTTCGTGTACGTATCTATGTTGTATGTATGTATTAAGTATATATAATATGGTTAGGATAAGTTTTATAGTTACTTTCTATATTTAGAAACTTTTAGAAATGAAGGCTAGTTCAAAAATCGCGTAAAAAGTCGAAAAATTAGTAAAAGGGTACCCGGTTTGGTCCCGAAAGTGTATAGGAGTATAAGTAAACATAAAATAGAAGGGGGAGAGTGTAAATATGATTAAACACAGAGAGGAGTCGAATTTGTGGGTCCCATAGCCTTAAATTTAATAATTAAATTAATAAAAATAGGATAATTACCATTTAAAAGTCCTAATTGGGCCTAAACTTGTCCAGAAGGTTACCAAGGCCTATATAAACACCCTAGACCCCTAAAAATGACTAATAACCCTAAATAAACCTAAAATCAGTCTAAATCTTCCATGGATATCAAGAGAAGTCGAAATTATGATTAGGGTTCATTAATTTTCTTGTTTCAAGGTAAGTGATCAATTAAACCTTAATATAATTTATGTTTTTATTAATTAATCATAATTGTATTGTTAATTAACCATCATTGAGATGATTAGGGTTTTATTAATTTTATAGAAAAATATATTAATTAAGATCCATTAATGATTTTAGGGTTTGTGTAATAAATTTAGGGATAATTAATGATGTTTAGAGGGTTAGTGCATAAAGGCGTAAAACAGTCTGATTTTTAAGGCTGTCTTGTGTCGACTGTTCCGGACAGTAGGTAGCACCTTTGGTCGATTTTATTTTTTTTAAAATTAAGTTCAAAGAGTCTACTTTTCAAAAATGTAAGGTTGGTCGAAAATGGAGTTCGGGAAGGTCGTTAAATAATTTTTACAAAAATAGTGCGCTGTTCAGGAATAAATTTTGATTTCGGGGATTTGAGTCAAAACCTAACCAAACGGATGAGATAGCCAAAGATTTTTGATTTGAGAACTCCTTATAATGTATATAAAAGTACTGAAGGTTTTCTGTAAAAGTTATGGTGTTTAGGTCGGGCTTTTGGTGTCGAACATTTAGCATGTACAGAAAATCAGTTTTGGTGAAAATGACTTTTGGAGTAGAGACTAAACGAAAGGGTTAAACGTGTAATTAGAAAGTAAAATTGGTTTTTGAAGTTCTTAGATCATATAACAACATAACTCCAGTAGGGTAGGAGTCAAGTGTGGTGTTAAGTTCACTTCATGTGATCGTTTAGTGACTAGTAAACCGTACCGGGGAAAAACTGGAATTTTACGTATAGAATAGCTTGTAGTGGGAGAACTAGATAGTGGGGATTGGGGGATTAGATTCATCTCCTTGATTGTTACTTAACTTGGGTGTTAAGACCTGAGCTAAGGGTGTCGTGTATGATTTTATAGGTTTGCAGGAGTGCTAGCTTGCTGTGCTATCAGGTGAGTTCATAGTCCCATTTTGCTACGTTTTTAAATGTTTTTCCAGTATGGGATAGAGATGACACTTGCAATGTTCTTTAACATGATTTAGTACTATGTTATAAAATGTGTGGACATAAATGTGTTATTGTGTGACTTGCGTGCTTATGTGTTCTTATATGTGCTTTGATATGTGTTCTGCTATGTGAATCTTGTTTGGGTTGTGATTGGCTTTGGTACATAGATGTATGGGCGTCTATGGGACCAGTTGTGATGTGTGTGGAGCGTGGGGCACGATCCGTCCTGAGTTCTTGGTTCTGAGTTCTTGGTTCGTGGGGCACGATCCGTCCTGAGTACTTGTGCATCGTCTCTTTGGAGGCAAGATATCTCGACGGGGATATAGTTCATCTTCCACAGGTGGTGTGGGAAAGATCCGGATAGTGTGGTGTGTGTGATGGGATACTTCTTGATTGTTATAGCGTGCTTTGAGAATTGTAGATGTGATTGGTACTTGGCTTGAGTTTTGTTGTGGATGCATGTAGCATGATTATCACATTATGGTCCATTACTATAAATTGTTTTCCTTCAACTTATTTGCAGCGGATGTAAAGGTTTCTTATGATGTTCTAGATAACTTAAACCTATGTTCTCACCAACTTTATGTTGACAGATTTTAGTGTCATTTTCAGGTGAGGTAGTTGTGCAAGATGATGTTAGAAGTGGCTAGAGTATAGAGGCTGCTAGGATTGCATTAGGAGGATTCCCTTTCCTCTTAGATTTTATTTTGTGTTTTGATTAAGTGAACTTTATGGTAGCTATATCTTTGATGTTTGTTCATTTGTATGTCTTTGGTAAGAGGTAGGCCTGTTACCTACTTACCTAGACGCCTGCATTGTTGAGATATTGTCACGACATTTGTGTCGCCATTTATGATATTTCAATTTCATTTAGTTCTCTCTATAGACACGCTGTTGTTGTGATGATATCCATACGTCGCGCCCCATATTCCGCCATGGTGGGGTGTGACACGTACTCTCTTAGAAGTCCTAAGATCGTCCCTGTGTACCTGCCGTTTGGAAACATGAAAGGAAACTACGGCTGAGCATAACGCTCAGTGGGCGGATATAACATGATAAGAATGTACTGAAAGTAATGAAATATAAGACAACAATGAAGCTATAAGACTGATATGTAACATGTGGTAGAACTCTGCATAAAATCTGAAAAACCTGATTCATATATACTGATACTGAAATATAACTATAAATTCTGAAAACATGCATTTACTGTATTTTATTTGCCAGAGCTTATATAGGTCACGTGCTGTAACAACCATGCATGAATAACTAGAGGGGTGACCTCGTCATGCTGTAGAGGGGTGACCTCTAAATAACTGTGCTGGGTGGAGGGATCAGCTCCAATGTAAAGGATGTAGAGCACACACCACATTCACCCTGATAACTTGTAACACATATAAGCCTAGGATGCATCCATACGCCCCACTAATAATATTGATAAAATGGCCAAGCTGAGCTGAGTGGGACGATGCATGATATCACTCTCCTGCATGTGAGTCACGACACCGGTGGCTCTAGTGCCGTGGTTACGGTACCTCCGTAACTAGTACATAAACTGGTCGTGCTTGTATATAATGCTCATGCAATTTATTTAGTTATTAATATGATTACTGATAAACTTAAACATATACTGCGGAAAACATTTGGCTGAAGACGGGGAATCCTAATCATGCATAGAAAGGAAGTCCTTACTGAAAGGACGGAAATCCGTACCTCGTGTCCGGTAACTGACTGCACGAATACAAGTAGAACTCCTACTCAGACTTCACGCGAGCTACATAAATAAAATGCGCGAATAAGCTAACTGATATCCGGCTATATAATTTACTGTTTTATTGGCTTCTAATTTATTTATTATATTTCTGAAATTCTGTACGTATATTAACTGATAAATCTGATCTTATAATAATTCTTTTAATGTATTATCGTTCTACTATCAATTACGGTACAAGCATATTTCTGACGCTATATTAACTGTATTAAGTATCCTGCTTAAAATATAAAGTTTCTTAAATTAGAAAGTTCCCAAAATAATTTAATTTATTTAATAAAATTATACCCATTTAAAATATTAAAGAACTATTTAATTTAATACATTTAAAATATATTTTAACCATTTATAAAACAATTAGATTAAAAAGGTATAATATAAAAATCTTCGTTTTATATGTTTAAACTATAACCCGAGCCTACCGAGATACCCCTTCTCGGTCGCACTAAACAATTCAACATAAAATGATAAAATCTATCTACATAAATCTGTCCACCAGAATTTGTGACAGAATTTCTGTGTCACTAAAAACTGTCGCTAAAACTGTCCTTATTAAAAACTGTATACATATAACAGTTTTGCGACAGAAAAACTGTCGCTAAAACTGTCGCTAAAGTTATTCAACATATCCATTTTAATAGTCCCAATTTTCCACTGGTTTTACATATGGTTCCCACTGTTTGGTCATGTTTTCCCACTGTTTATATACACCAAACGCACCCTTATTGTTTCTGCCGTCCCAAACGCACCCCTTATTGTTTCTGCGGTCCTAAACGCACCCCTTATTTTGAATCTGGCCCTAGCCGCCCCTGTGTGGGTCACGGCTGGGCAGAGAAGGGGCCACCGAGACATGGTGGTGTCTCGGTTTCTTGAATCACAGCAAAACCCGACGCCCCGTTTCACAGCCTAATCAAACACCTTTTTTTTTTAAAATCGTGATTAATTATAAATAAAGAAAAGAAAAGGATTTGCTTACTTGGTTCGTGATTGGAAACGATTGAACACACCCTACCTGAATCAACACTAGATCAAAACCCATTTTTTTTCTCTTGCCGGCGCCTAACCCTAGTTCTCCCGACTTTTCCCTTTTTTTTTGTTTACTGTCTAATACAAAAGGGGTACACCCCCGTCCCTTTTCTTTTCACTAAATGGGCTTGGCCAAATTTTCCTTTCTTTATTTTTTTTTTTACAAACCGGCCTAAGCCTTTCTTTCCTTAATTTTTTTTTAAATACTTGTATATATATATATTTCTCGCGTTTGTTTTCGTCGATAATTTCCACGTAAATTGTGTAATTCATTAACTGCGTATTTACATCTCCCGATTCAAATACGGGTTTTACAATCTCACTCTTGATGACACCCCGTGGTTTGCCGACATTGCAAACTACTTAGCGGGTGGTGTTCTCATCAAACGGTTAACATCCCAACAAAAGAAGAAGTTCTTGAATGATGTTAAGACTTACTTTTGGGATGACCCTTTTCTATTCAAACAATGTGCTGATCTGATCATTCGTCGATGTGTTGATGGACCGGCAGCTTTGCAAATCCTTGCTGCTTGCCATAAAGGACCCACCGGTGGTCACTTTGGTCCCAACTACACCGCTAAGAAAGTGTTTGACTCTGGATTTTATTGGCCCACCATTTATCGTGACGCTCACGAAATGGTTAAGCATTGTGATGCTTGCCAACGCCAAGGCAAGATCACACATAAAGATGAGATGCCTCAAAATTTCATACTAGAATGTGAAATCTTTGACGTATGGGGCATCGACTTTATGGGGCCATTTCCATCCTCCAAAGGGAACAAGTACATCCTCGTAGCCGTTTACTACGTTTCTAAATGGGTTGAAGCTAAGGCTCTCCCTACGAACGATGCGAGGGTGGTTGTGAACTTTTTGAAGCAGCTGTTTGCTCCATTCGGCGTTCCTCGTGCTATTATCAGTGACCGCGGGACTTATTTTTGCAATGACCAATTTGCAAGAGTCATGGCTAAGTATGGTGTTAATCATTGTCTTTCCACCGCTTATCATCCCCAAACAAATGGGCAAACCGAGATTTCCAACCATGGATTGAAGCGAATTTTGGAGCGTACTGTGGGAGAGCATCGCGCCGTGTGGGCCGATAAGTTAGATGATGCTCTGTGGGCTTTCCGTACTGCTTATAAGACCCCGATCGGTTGTACACCTTATCGTCTTGTGTACGGGAAAGCATGCCACCTCCCCATCGAGCTGGAACATAAGGCGCACTGGGCCTTGAAGTGGGCTAACTTCGACATCAACAAAGCCGGTGATCATCGTAAGATTCAAATCAACGAGCTCAACGAACTGAGGAATGAAGCTTACGAGAACTCACTGATCTACAAGGAGAAGACCAAGATCATTCATGACGCAAGGATTAAGAACCGAGAGTTCCACGTTGGTGATCAAGTCTTACTTTTTAACTCTCGGTTGAAGATCATCTCTGGCAAGTTGAAGAGCCGCTAGTCTGGTCCATTCACCGTCTCCAAAGTCTTTCCATATGGGACCATTGAGCTTTCTCAGCCAAATAGGCCCAATTTCAAGGTGAATGGCCAGCGTTTGAAGCTGTACTTTGGTGAGGACATCTCTCAAGAGATGATTCTATCCCTCACCACGTTCCCCATGAACTAAATTGGGTCGAGTCAGGCTCGTGACTCGGTGAATAAAAACAAGCGCTTCTCGGGAGGCAACCAGTGATCTATCCTTTACTGCTTTCATAATAAGTGTAGGGGGAACCCCGTATGTGTTTGTTGTCTTGTTTCTTGTGCTGTGCAGGGATTAAAGCTTCAACGATCCACCTTGATGACTTTTGACGAACCGTGATACCGTGTTCCCATCTTCCCGGTTCTATCCTAAACTCTTGTGATTCAATATTTCATATTTTATATGTTCACATTGAATTCACTTTAGTTGTCCTTTCCTTAGCAAGATTTAAACAAAGTGCACAATGTCCTAAGTGTAGGGGAGTTTACTCCCACATGCTTAACCATTGAGGACAATGTTTATCTCAAGTGTAGGGGGGACTTCTATCGAAGTAAGTGGTCTTTTCCATGAATTTGCCCTCATGTTAACCGAAAAATTTGATTTTTCGACATTTTTCAAAATTTTTAATCTATTTTGGCCTAGTTGTATAGTTGTATTTTCCTTTGTTATGTTTATTTTCTTTCCATTGCTAGAATAAATTTTCAATAAAGTGGTTTTTAAATTTTTCTTAGTCGTGAACATTTTGACTCAACCCGAGTTTACTTATCTAAGTTTACTCTAGCTAGTATCCTTAACATGTTTAAGTCAAGTTTTGCTAGGCTTTTATATAGGGAGCCATAAAACGCGAAAGTCTTAACTCTCACGGGTTAAGAACAAGAACTTTTTGCAAGTTCCTATAATTGATCCTAGAGAGTCGTTTATCAACGGAACTTTAGAATGCGATTTCTAAACTTAAAAAAGGTCTAAGAATTTGCAAGATCCTATAGATGACTCGAAAACCCAAAACTTTGATTTAATAGGCTAAGCATCCACGAGTCTCATTCCTTGAGATTTTAAACTGTGGAGGACGAGAGATGATAGAGTCAATTATAAGTTTGGTATTCTTTCATGAATTTATGTGAGTTAATTATAAGCCTATTCTCCCTTCGCTTGTTAATAAATTTATCTGCAATAAATAAGGTTGTACGATTTAAAAGGTTACTTAGCTTCTAGCCCAAGATCGTTTAAAAGTTGCTTGGTACGGATTAGAGTTCATAGCCAAGGCATAACTTATTGAAGCGGGATGCGAAGATTGGTGAGTCCGAAAAGGCCCTAACAAGGCATGAGGGCTACATTTTGTTGCTAAAAGATCCAAAAGTGATGTGAAGAATCATTTATCGAAAATCAATATGAAGGATCGAGACACACGACGAAAAGCAAATACTCCCCTAAAGATCATGGAGAAGTCTATCCAAAAAGGCCCTAACAAGGTATGAGGATAAATAGATCCAAGTCCTAAAAGGAGGCAGATCGTTGTATATCAAAGTCCAAAATAAAGATTGGAGAAAAATGAAGAAGTCGTGGTCCAAATATGAAGAATCTCTCAAAACTTCAAGTGAAGAAATTCCTATTATGAAGAGAAGACCATAATTTCAAGAACGTCTCTCAAAGATTCGAAGTATGAAGTCGCTGCCAAATATCGGTCCGAGAAAGGTCTCAAATCGTGAAGTGAGTTATGCCAAGATATGAACTTTATGAGGTCCCGAGAAGCAGTTTTAAAAGATTTTGTCCTTTAGCTAACTATTGATTAAATCGTTCACTTTATTTTCGGCCTAAATAGCTAGAAATAAGTCAAACAATGCATCCTCGTGATCATTCAAGACAAAAATAAAATATAAGAGATACACCTAGGAATAAGGGAGTCTAAGTGAATAATTGGCCCACATGAGTTCGTGTTAGTCTGCTAACCTATAATAACAATGATCTCGTTTTTAAGCTTGGTATGGGGAACGTGAAACTTGAGGATAATAAACGTTCATGGCAGCCAAAACCCAATGTAAGTTTTTAATTTCTTTACTCGTTTCTATCTTTTTATGTTTAGTTTTTAATAAAGGCCAAGGTGGGTTATTTATGATGGAAAATGTAAACCATACATTAAAATTAATGCATTGCATGAGGGCATTGCAATGGTCAAGTGTAGGGGATTTAATAAGTGTGAAAACACTTATCCTTTTACCACTTATTTCCAATAATAACAAGACCAAAACGTGTGATTTATGTCGTAAAAGTCGGAATTATGCGTGGTTTGTGTTTTTATTGTGTTTTAGGACCAAAAGATGAAAAAGGAAGAAAACACGGGCTTTCACGGGCTTTTATCGAAGAAAACGGGAAAAGACGAAGTCAAAAGATCAAGAGTGCAAAAAGAACGGAAGTCCAAGGCCTATTCTAAAGATTCATCGAAGAAAAAGTCTAAAGACGGAAGTTTAATGAAGTCGAAGAACTCAAGTCTAAATTAAAGAAGAAAATTATCAAGACAAGTTCAAATCCCGAGACGACGTCGAGAAAAGACAAAGAATTAAATCGAGTCGAGAAGACGTAAATAAAGAAAGAAGATGCAACACATGCACTCCTTCCATTTTCCCTATAAATACCCTCCTAATACACATTAGGAGGGTGGTTAGTTTTTAGTTTTAGTTTTTTATTTTTCACTTTTCTTTCTAGTTTTTAGAGAGAGAAAGTTCTCCACTTTCTCTCACTAAGTTTTCATCTTTCTTTCTTTTAATCTTTCAAGATTAAACATTTGTGTATTGTTGATTTCATTAATCAAGTTCTAGTTAAGCTTTTAATCTTTCATCTCATTCTACCTTTCTTTGATTTTAGATTAACTTTGATGCGTAATACATTAAATCCGTGTTGATCTTGATGTTTTTGTGCTTAAAAAGTTAATCTTTTTGTTCCTACATAAGCTTTCATTCGATTAAGCTTTAAGATTCTTGTGCTTATTGGCTTATTTACATGTTTAGCTTATTCACTTTTTAAAAGTTTTCCTTAAAAGTTCTTTTTTTTATGGTTTGATTTAAAAGTTTTTTTATTTTAAGTTTGGATAAGTTGTTATTAGTGCTTATTTGATCCGTTTCATTATTGATTCGTTCTAGTTTTGGTGATAAGCTTATCATAATAGCTTATTGCTTGGCTTATTTCGAATCCCTCATAAATCGGAAAGGGTCTAAACCCCTTTCCGATCGCTACATTCCGACCAACACCCTATTCCCCTCTTTCCGATCTCCAAATCGGAAAAGGGTTTCTGTTTTCCGATTAGCACCCATTATTCCGATCGTAGTGATCGGATTAGGGTTTAGATATTCCGACGGCAGAGAGTTGTTTTCATTCCGATTAGGTCATTTTCCAAACATTCCGATTAGATCCTTTTTGGATATTCCGATTATAGCATTCTTAACATTCCGATTGGCACTCCAAATATTCCGATTGGGGGTTTTGTTAAATATTCCGATTGGGGGTTTTGTTAAATATTCCGATTGGTCTCAATTTCAAGCATTCCGACGAGAGTTGCAGCAAATATTCTGACCAAGGGTATTTTTGTTATTCCGATTGCCTTATTCCGACCAAACATTCCGACGGGTGTAGTTTGAATATTCCGATGGTTTTAGTTTCTTGTTTTTACAAAGTTTCTAAGTGTTAGTTTTATTTAGTGTTCAAGTATTTTTCTAATATTGCCTTTAAGTTTTCAAGCATTTATTTTTAACTCGTTATTTTTAGTATAATCTTTAAACTTCTACTTTACTCAACGACACTTACTTATTTGCTATTAGCTTGAAATAGATAATCAACCAAACCATTCTCTTGTTCACCAAAGACAATTGAGTCGCACTCTAGACCTGTAATCAATTCGAAAAGACTTGGGACTACGAATTTTTATACGTGGGGTAAAAGCCAAGTATTAGGGTTTTTCTATATTTACCATTTTTATTATTAGTGTTGGTAACCTTGTATGAGTCCTAGACATAACGTGAACATTAGTGACAAGGTAAAAAGTCTTCGGGTCTGTGGTGTAGTCTCGGTCGATTATAAAATGGGGTTTGGGGTTCGAAAGTCTTTGTGTTATCTATCTATTATTGCTTAAGGTTTTGTCAGATTTGGTTCAAGATTAGCTAACATTATTTTTATTTGTTTCTCGCCGGTAGGGTTTGGTTTGGCAAGCACGACTACAATGTATGCAGAAAAGTAAAGAGAAATGTGGTTAAAAGACTCACAATAGGGGTTCTCGGCTGGTGGTTTCGGACAGGAAAGGAAAGGTTTTGACTCGGCTGGTTCAAGCTCTTGCTACACCTTCTATAATATACCCAGATTTATTTTGGTAAATGATGTTTTGTAATCTGGACTGTGAAAAGATTGTGGGTACTTAATTAGTATTTTTGGTAAAGGGTTTGCCCAGTTTTGGTTTTGGTATGCTTGTGACATGCCCATAATCGGCAATCTCGGCCTGTGTGTTGGCCTGGAGTGGTGAGTGGGGTTGTTAAAAAAATGATTTTTCCAGGTTCTGTAGTTTGACTTTTGTTGACCAGTTTTTAAAATCAATAGATTTCTAAATAAAGTTTATGAATTTTAAGTTTCATTTTCAGTTTGGAATGTTAATATGTTTCATCTTAGTTGGGCTTTGGCCCAGTATTTCTATTGTAATTAGTTCGGCCCAATAAGGAAATCCAACATGTATTTCGGCCCACCAAGGGTTTGATCGAAACGACCTCGAGTTTTAAACGCGTTTATACTTAACAATATAAATCACAACCTGAGAACTAATTCACGAGATTTAAACAAAAGTGGATACGTGTATTCTCGACAATATGGTAAGTATTTCATAGCCGGCACAAAACGTTAACAAGTAAAACGATTACAAGCGAGCACGTCTTATAATAATAGACGCGAAATTTCAAGTTGTTACACTAGTGGCAAAAGGATTTGTGGCTATCACTCTAAAGTGTGTGAGGTTTCAAGTTCAATTCCTGCTAGGTGCAAACAAACTTGAAGTGGCCACGCCAACCTCCTAGAAAGAGAGGGCTTTACCTGGTTTGAGTTTGTGTGGCGGTGGACTCAAACCCCGTTGATTAGTCGGCTAATGTGTCGGAAATCACAGTTACCAAAAAAAAACCGAAACCGGTTTTTTATTTGCACCTCTATTACCAACCCTCATATTTGTCCGACTTCAACAATACTCACATACTGATCATCTACAATGGATATCTATTTTAACTAATAAACCAAAATAATTTACAAGTTTCTTAAGCTTGAAAAATTAAAAACATTTCAAAAATTAACCCATATGTACAAATTTCTAAAGCTGCAACATTAAAAACATATTAAAAACATTACCATGTTTAAGACACGTTTTGGTTCCAACCGGTTATGATCAATATTAGTAGCCTAGACGTTTGTATCAAGCCCAATTAACTGGGTTTGTAAATTTCTAGCAAGATGTGTTATTCACGCATACCTTCTTGAATAATTCAGTCAACCAGCACTTAAAATAACATTCAAAATATTAATTGAGTTTCCTTAAATCACAAAACTTCTATACTACTCATCTTATTCAAAATAATTAAAAATTACCTATATAAAGATGTGTTATTCGTCCATTTGTTAACCAAAAACCCTAAATCACAACCGCAACACAAAATCAACTCAATACAATTATTGCATTAAACTGAATGTGAAACAAGGTTTGTTAGGCTTTTTTTATGTTTTTTATCATTGATTTTATATCATTACAATTTTATCAAATCAAATTGATTATCATTACAATTTTATCAAAGCAAATAAACTGTATGTAGCTTAATACAGCACTGTTTTTTTTTCTCTTTACTTTACGGTTAATAAACATGGGTATTCAATATTTAAGCAAAAAATTAATTCTTGATGAAAATGGGATCCAAATGTAAATTTTTTCTATGGGTTTTGTTTTGTAGGTTTGCTAAATCCGAGAAATTGAAGCTAATCAGGAAGTTTGTTAGTATTGTATTTCAATATGTATATTCCTTTGTATTGAAAGGTTTATCCGACTTTGTTTATGTCTTCGATTCAGTTTATATGGTTTTGATTAATTTCAATTCATAAGTATGATAATTTTCTTTTTTTTGAATATGCAGGTAAAGTTTAATCATCGACATTTGTAAGTATCAATTTATCTTCTTTTGTTCACTTTGATGTGTGAAATTGTTACTACTAAATTTTCCATTGATTATGGATATGAGTGTGGTTGGATATAGTAAATTTAAAAATTGCTATTACTTTTATAGTGTTCCATCTTTTGTGCCGGAAATCTGAAGAAAGATCAATGATTTCTACGCTTTTTAAAGAGGGCGATGTGTTATTTCTATACATACTTGATGACAACAAACACGGGTTGCCGGAAAATGGTCAACTATCTCTTATAAAACATACACACGAGAATAAAAGGTATTTGCACTGAAAAGTCTTTTGGATAACTATAAGCATCTATAAGTTAGCACCTTAGTAATGGTTTTAGGTGTCTGTCAATTAATCATAATGTGTAATTTTGTATGGAGATAATTTGCGACTTATTAATTTAGTACACAAGGGAAAAAATAGCCTCACTAAGGATGGTCTAAAGATATATAGTCTCTTATTTTCAGCAACAAATGATTCAAAATGGAACAAAAAAGATAAATGAAATTTAAATCTAAAGCATAGTATTAACATGATGTAAAGAAAGCCTATGACATAGACAACTCGGGTTTCCATGAATAGCACCTATGTACAAGATAAAAAACTGTCAGGTGCACATTTTATTTTGCAAAGGCTTTGCAACTGCTTAAGGTGGATATTTATACAAATGACAATCAAGTGATCGATATTTTCTATAACAGGCCTATCGAAGTGTTGGGTAATCATTGTACATAATAAGCCTACTACCATGTAAGTTTTTTCATGATGCAAGTGATTGAGTAGCTGTTAGACGTGCATTCGACCTTCTGGTGTATTTGTATGATACGGGTAGTCAAGAGGTTAAATTGCCTAAATGTGATCTTAACTATATTATTGACCTTATCAACTATCACATTCTGATAGTCTACTATTCACTTAATTTTTTAGGTATTGCAAAAAATGGGTCTCATAGAGCGTGTGCTGTAACAATAACTTTATATTCACCTGGTGAAAATTATGTAACAGTTTGGGCTCTCATATGAAGGGTATGTTACCTTCTTATTTCTTTAATTCTTTTGTAACAATTTTTTATTAGTTAGTCTTCATTGTGCTGCTTTCAGCTGGCAAACTGCAATATATATTTACTATGATTACTAAAATTGCATATAGTGAGGGTCAGAGCCCATTTGCATCATTGAATGTTGATTTTGACTATCTCTCAACCATTTGAGGTTACTCGCCTCATGATCTCTCACCTTTTAGTCTGCTGTTACGAATTATTATGTGCATGGGTCTGGTAACAAGGTTGTTAGGGAATGGGGTTTTCAACAAAGTGGTATGGAAATTGGTATGGTTTTCTAAACCCAAAAGTATGAGGTGGTATTGAGGATATCCAATTCCATTGGTTTCAAACTGCTAGCTATAAAACTAAGCACCCACTAAAAAAGAGAGCAAGACTTGAAGTCGATGTCTATCATGATGCCCTATACGCTATCATCATCGTTATAGGGTCATAGCCGGTCACCTATTGAGGCATCTCGATATAGGCCTTCGCCACCTATTGAGGCTTTTAGCACAGCATTACCATCTGCATGGTATGTTTGTTTTCATATTTCTCATCATATAGATAATGTCAAATTTAATAATTACTGTTAAATTAATTAACAATACAATTATTCCAAAACTGTGATGAAGAAAAGTTTGAAGTTGTAGTTTTGGCACCTGATGTTGAATGACCATGGTGTGAACCTGACTGAGGGGCTGACAGAGAAGCTCCATCGGGTCCTTGAGCAAGATGGAACACTGCTTTGGCACCTGATGTTTGAAGTTGTAGTTTTGGATCCTCATGTTAAAACTCTTTGGAAATACATGTACTGGTGGAGCACTCCTACAAGGAAACACCAAAACAAGAACACAAATCTAACTTATGTCTTTGACACCATTAAAAGTCTGATATTAAGTTAGCATAAAATTAAAGCAAAAATATTACCATTCTCGGCTGAGATGAGTGCCAACCACCAGATAAAGAATCATCTGCTTCGGATATACTATATGAAAACGAAGGTCTGAGACTATCAGAAATGCTAGGAACATAAGGTCTCAGAAATGATGAAGAACCTGGTGAATTGAGGTGCATAAGTATTTATTATACTATTTTGTTAATTACTGATGTTCGATAACGCTTATTGGTGTCAACAAGATGGTGGTGGTACTTCCGTACCTTAAAGGACACTCGTGTGGTATGCAGCAGATCAATGAATCCCTTTGAAAGAACTAGAAATTAATATTAGGCGACTAACGTTCTGGAATGGATATTGTATAGTGTATGTCAATTTGTATAGATAACCTGGTGATTGCAAGTCCCATTTATTTAAAACTACCAAACTTAATGTGATAGAATTTGTCGCAACTATGTTGGTGATTTGTAATGATGTTAGCAACAATAGACGTTGTCCATAAATAGGTTACAAGGTTTACAATCAAATGTTATAACCATTTGTATATACATGGATATAAAATCATTCTATAATCTATTTACTTCGTATATGACGTTATCTATATATCTTAACATGTTCATACAACAATGGTATTTATTAATTTATTTGTGAGTTGTTTTTTTATCTATTCTCATAACATATTCTTAGCTCATGCTTTTACGATACATGTTATTCCACGAATCCTTTAGCTTTATTATGACGGTCTATCTCATAGTAATAGTTGCAATAAATGAGACGTTGGGTCAATCACTTTCAAAGGGTGGTTTGTGCCTGCGACGTCCATTTTTCACACAAGAATGAATATATGTTTTGGCCTTCAAATTTCAAAGCAAAAGATTTTTCACATAATATAGTAATATCTCGAAAAGCAAAAGAGGTACTATATGAATAAAATGCATTTTTCACACAATGCCTTATACTATTTTGGAGCTTTAAATACTCTTATCAACAACTTCTTATCGGTACTTCATTTCTTTAGTTTACATAAATTTTCTTTTGATTACTTTTCATAGTGTTCAAAGAATGGACATTGAATATTGACTTTATTCTCTCTCACGTACATCATGGTTGAAGATCAAAATGCATGGAACTCTATTATTGTAAATTGTTACGAAGTTAAACTCTTATAGAATAATTCATGTTTTTTTGTTAGTTTTTCATCTATTACGAGAATCCATTTATGTTTTCTTAATATTACCATATATTTACTACTTTTTACAAAAATCACTCAATAAGCTATACTCGACCTTAGACATGTCTATAAGCTAAAATCACTCAATAAGCGTATAAATATAACAATGTTTGTAGATATATGTGTTGTGATTTTTTTCTTTTCAAATTGTCCAAATCGTATTTACTACAACAAAATCACATGAATACCATCGTTAGGTTTTTTACAGATGGAAAATGTTACTAATTGTAAAATCCATTAAATTTCACGGTTAGAATTGTTCTGGTAACGGGTCGATATAGGAGACTTTTGTAGTGGGTCAAAATATGAGATTTTGTGCAACGGGTCGATATGGGAAATTCTATGTAACATGGGTCTTTAAGCTACTAAAAGATAACAAACACATATACTCGACTAACATGTGCAACTACTATGTGATCATGACAACAACATAGCTTTATGCATTAATACTGTGAGGAGTTTGTAAAAAGTTATGCATCTTCTGAAAGCTACAACGTATACGATCATACAACCTATCATCAACACACAACTTTCCCTAAACTATAGTATGACTACATTGTATATCAGGTAACCTAAACAACAAAAAATGTAACATATTGACTAAACTAAAGTGCATAACTATAAAATCTAACCACACATCCGACTCAATGAAATACATCAAACATGTCTAAACAACTATAACCATGTGATGTAGTCGTTTCGGCACAATAAAAAATATTGGTAAAAAAGTTGGAAATATAAGAACACATACCTAATTACCTAAGTATCGCGTCAAGTATTGATCTCCCGAGTTGTCTTTCTAAAGGGGGAATTGAATGGAGATCCACGCTACTGTTTTTAGTTTGATGCTTGATTATCTTTTTGGTTTTAAAATTATAAACTAATTTAATATTAAAGGATCTATTATAAAAGGAATTAAAACTAAGAAGAGTGCTATAGAGAAGTGTTACGGGTTGATAGTTGTAAAATCACACTTGTTTAGGAAAACAAGGCAATAATATAGGGTAAGCACGACGATTTAGGAAAACCGTGTGTAAATGACCCTAAAGGTGAGTTCGTTCTCTCGAGGAGGCACGTGTGTTGTGTGATGAATGATTGATTATGTTTTTGATTATTAATGAGAAGAAAAGAAGAGAAAATGACGAAGACGAAAAAATAGAAAAATAAGGCAAAAACACTACTAGAAAGTTACGACGTAGATCGTAAAAAGTGCAAAATTTAAAATTTTAACCTAAAAATTCCTAAAAATTACTAAAAAATCCCAAATAATATTCTAAGAGTTTACAAAAAATCCAAACTTGCCAAAACCTTTTAATTAATTTAATAATGACTTTTTAATGCTAATTAAAGCCCTAAAAATCACTTTTAAATATTAAAAAGCCCTAAACAAGATTTAATAGTTTGTAAACCTCAAAAATGACCTAATTAAGCTAAAAACTATTTTTAAAAATTTTAAAACCAATTTAAACTATTTTTAAACTCCTAAAAACTATTAAAATCTATTAAAATCTATTAAATCTTAAATTAAATCTAAAAATTAATTGAAAAGCCTAAAAATTATTCTACAAATGGGAAAAGTCCTAATTAATGATAAAGAACCTAGGAAAAATGAAAAAGAACTAAAAATAAAACTTTGAATTTTAATGAATAAAATAGTATTAAAATATTCCTAAAAATAAAAAGTTCTCAAATAAATTCTAAAAAATTCTCAAAAATTCTAAATATTCTAACTAAGAAGAAAATGTAAATTAAAGCTCCTAAAACCTTTTAGATAATTTTATATTAATTTTTAAAGTTGTCTAAAAACCCTAAAATTAAATAAAATTAAAAATTAAAGTTTTTGAAAACTTTTTATATGTAAACTTCAAAAATACAAATTAAAACCTAAAAACTATTTTTTTGTGTTTTTTTATTACTGTTTAATATTTTTAAATGACTTTCTAATTTTAAAACTAAAAATAATCCTAGAAATTACTTAAATAAAAGGAAAATTAAAATTTTAAAACAGAAAAGTCCTAATACCTATAAATATTCTATGAAAAATGAAATAAGCCCAAAAAGCTTACTAAATAAGCTGAAAAAATAGAAATAAGCTACGGCTTTTGTATAAGCTAGAAAAAGAGAAACGTGTTAAATAACTAATGAAAACAAACCCTAACGTAAAAAGCACATCTAGATTAGCGGTAGAGCTCCTAACCCTCCTTCGAGAGGTCTGGGGTTCGAGTCCTGCTACGGGTGTTGTTTTTGCAAAACTTTTTTTTTTTTTTTTTTTTTACTTTATAAACTCAAACAGTGTCCTTTTAATCACTAGAAAACACAAATCCAACACTTTTAACTAGAGATTAAACAAGATTAAGGACAAAACGTGTCCAGTTCTTCTAGTGTTTCTGATGAACAAGTGTGAGTTCACACTTGTGCATAAAAACCAAGAGGGGCTTGGTGTGATTCTTGTTTGGTGGTGAATTCTTGGAACAAAGGCACCCCTTCACTCTTTCTGAGTGAAGGGAGTCACAACAAGCAGAACTCAACAACAATTAAGCACAAAATGTCACAAACTAAGCACACTCAAGCAAACTGAAGTTACTGAGGTCTTTGCTGAGGTCTGGTGGTTTGATTATGCCACCATTTGCACACAAATGAAATTCACCCTTCAATCTTTTGCATACAAGTGAGACAATCAATACTCAAGCAATCTCAAACCCTCAACTACCTTAAATCCTAGCAGATTACACAATCCAAGCTCAAAAATTCATGAAAATCAGGCAGAAGGTGGATATGCAGATTTATAGCTACTCTTTTCCTTTTTTAACACACAAACTAGCTTAAAACCTGTTCCAAACTAAACTATAACTAACAAGCAACCTATCTTAACCTTTTTTACCAACTCTAACACGTTTTTTTAAATCACAAATCAAACTTTTGCCCTGCTAAAATACTAATCCAAACACCCCTTTAAAACTCTTTATGCACTTTTTTCAAATCAAAACCTTCACAAACCTAATCAAACTGATCCTATGATCATTTAACATGCATATCATATCATGTAAACATAATCCAAACCAGTTTTAACACAAATATCAAATAATCATTCAAATCACATAAACCACAACTTTTCTGAAATTTTAAAAAGGAAAAAGGGATTTTACCTCAAGGACTTACATCCAAGTCCTTTGTGGATGTCAATCCACCTCCTTATATGCCCGGGCATATGCTGAACAAAGATCAACAACAAAGCTCAAACCTGTAAAATCAAAAACAGAACAAACACAAGGTATATGATATATTCTGTTTTCTCTTTCTATCTTTCTTAAATTCTTCCAAAACCTTTTAAAACTTCTAACACGTTTTAAAAACACTTTAAATTCACAAAAAAAAATCCAAATCCACTTTTACTTTTCTGGTTGCAAATTTTATGAAATTAAAAGTCTTTTAAAACCTTTTGAAAACTTGAATTACTCAAAACTTTCACAAATTAAATGGAACTCAGTCAATTAGCCTTAACACAACACACAAACTTTTTATAATAAATTAAAAGGAATTACAATTTATATCAAAAACACCAAACTTTAATTTTATAAAAAAGGAATTACAAGGTTTTGGCTAAAAACTGGAACAAGAGGGGTATGAACAGGCTCATCCCCTATTTATACAAGAAGTAGAACATTCTAGGAGCTAATACAAAAGCTAAACCCTAAAATCTGGAATCCCAAAATTGCCCTTGAAGGTTTGACTGATTTTTGGGTCAAAAATCGTCCCATGTGACTTGACAGCTTTGGAGTCTTGATCTTGAGCGTTGGATGAACCTTGGGGACAAAGGAGACGTATCCAATCGTTTATCTGGTCGGGGGTGGGGTTTTGTGTGAAAGTGATGGAGCAGGGGAGGCTTGGGGAGGGTCCCACAAGCCATGTGACACTGTTGGGTGTTGCGGGTTTGGATGAGAGGGACGTAAATTGATGATCTGGACAGTTTAAGCTAAAAACCCCTTGATTTGGGTGTGATTGGATCTGGGGGTGTTCTAGGGTTTATGGGTTAATTAACCAGGTTTAAATCCGTTTTGGGTAAATTAACTTTTCAAATAAGTGTTAATGGAGGGAAAAGGAGGGTTAAGTGGGTTTGACTAGGTTTGACTGTTTTTTTAAATAAACTTGGGTTGTGGTCGGGTAGGGTTATGGGTAGGATATGGGTTGGTGGGTAAATGGGTGGGTAGGGCTGAGGTGTCACGTTGTGGTTGGTTGGGTTTGTTTGGGTAAATGGCAGATTTGGTCCCCAATATATGCACTTCTTTCCACTTTGTATTTAAATGCTGTCAGCGCCTAGTTTCCCTTTATCAGCTTTGCACAAGTTGTCAAAAATGGCACAAACTCTTCCAAAAACTTTTCCAAGGGTATTAAATGTATATTCTTGATTCCCAAGGGCTGAACTTGTAATATCTTCAAACATAAAGGATCATACTTGTACATTTGATATTGTGAGGGTCAAATGTGACAAGTTCTTCAAAGATGAGGGGCTAAATTTGCCAATCTTCAATTCTTCAAGGGTCTTTTTGCAAAATTCCAAACTTGGGCCCGGTTCATTGTGCGACTTCGTTTCCCGTGTTCGTTTTTGATTGATTCTTGTGTTCTTTTGCCAATTCCTCAATATCCGTACCTAAAAATACACAAGTAACAAACACGAGCATATATTTGGTCTATTTTATGATATTTTATGCAATTTAAGGCCGTTTTGGACGATGAGACTATGTATAAAAGCAGTCTCATCACTCCCCCATACTAAACCATTGCCGTGCCCTCACGTAATGCTAGAATAAAGTATCAAAGCATCTCCAAAATTTAATTTTATTCACTTTATTGAAAAGATAAACTAGCTACACTACTACTATTACTACTACTTGTGTTTTAGACATAATGTATGATTTTCATCGCAAAATGGGACGTTTAGGTTCATAAAACAAGAACACGTGAATGCTTCGTTAGAAATAATTTCATCGTCCTCGATTTTCACCTTAATTCCATGCCAAGCGTGCAACGAGATCATTGTCATTATAAGTTAGTAATGCTAACACTACTCATATGCCCTAATCACGTACTTATTCTCCCATTATTCCTAAGTTGTATCTCTTATATTTTATTTTGTCTTAATGATCACGAGGATGCATCATTGACTTATGCGATAATAGAGATTTAGGTCTAAAAATAGAGTCCTAACGGTGTAACTAAGACTATCAAATCAATAACCCCTCCTAATAGACAACGATGTTAAAAAATTAAGTTGACAAGAAGAATCGATAAACACGGTTTTATAACGGTTTTGAACATGAGACTTATTACCAAGACTTTTATACGCCCCCTAACGGAAGGACCTTATTATCTTTGGTTTACCTCCATCTTTTATTCAACTTCGCCATGAAGCTTTTATTATGACTTCGGTCTTGCCTTGCCTTTTATTATCCGCCTCATCGGTGGTTTTATTAGCCAAAGACGTATATCCTCACGCTAAAGCGAATTTTGGATCTTTAAAGCTTCGAAGATTAAGGCTTGATTCACTTTCAATTTTTGCATAGATTTTAGGCCTTGTGGGGCTTCAAATTGTTTGCTAGATTTAGGTGAGCACTTGAAATCTTATTATTGGGTGAAGCTTTCGATTATTAGGGTGCCAATACTTCAAAACCGTGACGCTGGCGATACCTTAATGTCTTCCCAATTTAATTACACGGAAGCTACTAGAAAAGACTAGAAACCCAACAATCAAAACTAAACCGCTAAATCAATATTTATTAAGCAAAATATTTACAAGCGAAGGGAGAATAAGCAAACAACGAGAACACATGAGTTTTTGAAAGAATATGAGTACTCTACGTTTAGCATAGTAACTTATAATTAACTCTATCATTTCTCGTCCTCATTTAAGAGACTTAGCCTAATGTGTAGTTAAGGAATCAAAGCTAAGTGCTCAACACGCACGGTCGAGTCAAAAATTACTCTTATTCTCGCCATCGGAAAATCTACATTTGTGTCTTCAAACACTTATGAAACATGAGAAAAATTTTAAAATTTGGCCATTTTTAGCCTTATTTTGCATAAAACGATAAACAAAACGATAAACTTTGGAAAGCGTGAAGGTTTGGCAAGGCAAGTATCTATTCACCCCCCCATACTAAAGTTAAACATTGTCCTCAATGTTTCGAGTCTAGGGGTGCAAAACACCCCCATACTAGAGACGTAGTCGAATGCCTAATCTAGCATGGAAAGGGTGTAACCAATAAGTAATAGCCGTTCATGAAGTGTGCTAAAAACCTAAGGTTAGAATAAAAGGATATCATATGGATATTGGGAAAGGCCTCCAAAGCAAACGATCGAGTGCTCCCATGAAACGAACACGAGAGGCTCCAATCGTGAAGATGATGATCTAAAAGACACAATGCACAAACAACCACGGAACAAAGGTTGGAAGGGCACAAATCCCCTCACATTACACTAATTAGAAAGCAATAATATGTACATGGATAAGCATGGGTCTCCCCCACGAGGCACCTTGTTTTTGATAACCGAGTCAAAAGCTCGACTCGAATCCCCATAAATGTGATCATTTAGGGATAATCATGGTATGGTCAATTTTTGGTGGGGCTTACATGATAAACAAGGCCCAAAAGCACGTGGAGTACTTTAAAAATACGATAAACGTATACCGGGGTCAAAGATAGCGTCCTTGTTTTCGGATGAAAGACGAGACAACACAACTCCAACACAAATCCCAATGGGATAGAAGAAAATAGGAGAGAAGAAATAGAAGGGTGGGACAATGGGTAAGGCAAAACATTGAGCTACTCGAGGTAGACTCGCACCAATCAAATGAAAAGATTTTCCATTTATTGCATCGGTGGAAGACCGAGATTTCCCTATAAAAGCAATTCCAGGATCAAATATCTCGTCCTCGGTGGAGAAAGGGGAGGAAACATAAGGGGCTTCCCCCACACTAAATCCACACAAAGCATCGTCAAAAGGAGAAGACGAGCTTGTAGTACTCAAGACACGCGGTGATGACGGAGTTAGAGTTGTAGAAAAATCTTTTAAATTAGATTCAAAATCTTTTCCTTTTTCATCTTTAACACTCTCCTTGTGAAAACCCGATTTAATTATGTCAAAAATATTTGGTGTATCTAAAACAATGTTAGTCACACTAAAAATTCTCACATTTTGAAATCTTTTTGGTTTAGGTGGTGGCAAGTTTTCAAATCTTTTGTCAACAAAGAAAACCTCCCCATCGGGATCAACGTATTCATCATCCGAAGAATCACTCGAGATTGGAATCATAGGCTTAACACTCTTAACATCCATCGGCGGAGGGGACGGAACTTCATTTTTATCAACTCCTAAAACTCTATTGGAAATCTTTTGACAAATGTTTTTGGTGGAATTGACATTGTACAAAGATGTGATAGAATAAACATGAGAAAGAGTGGAGTTTTGGGTTGCATTAATGACGAGTTCCTCCTCATTGAAACGAAGAGTGATTTTTCTTGCATGCACATCGATAAGTGCTCTCGAGGTATCCAAAAAAGATCGACCTAAAATTAACGGAACTTTAGGATCGATGGGAATATCAACAACAATGAAGTCCACGGGATAATAGAATTTCCCAATTTTCACAAAGACGTCCTCGGCAACTCCACAAGCTAGAATCATAGAATGATCGGCCATTTCGATTGACATTCTTGAAGGAGTGAGATTTGGAAGATTGAGCGATTTAAAAATCTCAAGAGGCATCAAATTAATACTAGCACCAAGATCGGCCAAGGCGTAGCATTCTTCCATGTCTTGGATAGCACATGGGATTAAAAACTTTCCAGGATCACCGACTTTTTGAGGTATGCGGCTTAGAAAAACCGAAGAACAACTAGACGATTTTTGCAATTTCTCTTTGTTATTCAACATACTTTTGAAGTTCGCGGCAAATCGAGGCATCATGACTAAGGCGTCGGCAAAACTTATATTAAAATGCAAGTCACGAAACATTTTCATAAAAAGTTCAAATTGATAATTATTTCGTTCTTGTGCCTTTTCCTTGTCTCGTCTTGATGGGTAGGGTAAAGGTGGTGTGGGTTGGGGCAAATTAGGCATAGGCATCGGCCTTGGAATCTCGGGTTCCATAATGGGTGTTGGTTCAACCGTAGGTGTGGTTTGAGCGGTACTTCGTGGGCTTGTAATGTGCTCCTTTTCAACCACAACCTCGGGTTCTTTCTCTTTTTCCTTCTCCATAGAAGTACTTGGACGAGAAATGGGTTCTTTGAAAGTTTTACCACTACGAGTGGTAATAACCTTCAATTCTCCTTTCGGGTTCACGATGGTATCACTAGGAAGACCACCCGAAGAAGAGGGCTTACACATGATAGCTTCAAACATTTTAGCCATACGGTCTTCAAACTTAGATTGCCTAGCATCCGCTTTTAACAATTCTTGCTTAATCTCATGTTGTCCTTGCTCCATTTTTTGTTGATTTTGTTGGAGTCGTGTGACATTTCCTTCCATTTTATTAGCATGAGTTTTAAGTTCATTAGCAAGTTCGGTTTTAAGCTCATTTTTCAATTCGGACCTTAAGCTAATCATCTCACGTTGCATGTTATCAAACTTAGCATCATTAGCCTTAGCATAATCTAAAAATTCTCCTTGCAAATTTTTAGTGTGAGCATTTTGAAAACCTTGAGTGGGAGTTTGAAAATCACGGTTTTGGTTTTGGTTTGAAATTTGCCCATTTCCACTTTGGTAATTACCTTTGTTATAATTCCTTTGATTTCCTTGGTAATTTCCACCTTGATTGTTGTTTCGATAGTTATTAGCATTTTGATTTTGTGGAGCTTGATTTTGGCGGGAACCTTGACCGATTTGGTTATAAGTTCCTGTGGCTACATAAGCATTCGAAGTGTTACCATCCGCGGTAATGCACTCGGAAAAATCATGAGCTCCACCACATGAAATACAACTCTTAGCAACCGCTTTAACCGAAGCGGTGTTTGAAGCTTCTTGAGCTTTCCAATGAGACATAAGAGTCGAAAACCTATCGAAAAACCGATTCTCCTCATTTGCTTCATCTTGTAAGGCATTAATGGAACGAGATGATGACGAGCCCAAATTGGCAACACTCGGTGTGTTACGAGGGCTATAGACCTTAGACCTATTTTCTATAATTTTCAAAGCCTCATTGGTCGTTTTGCACAAAAAATTACCACCCGCGGCGGCATTTAAATAATCTCGTTCATGTTCATTAAGCCCATTATAAAAAGTGTCAATTTGATGCAATTCGGAAAAATCATGGTGTGGACATTCATGTAACATTTCTTTAAACCTTTCCCAAGCCATTGAAAAACTTTCATTTGGTCTTTGTGTAAAACGTGAAATCTCGTTTTTCAAATGTGTTGTCTTAGATGGTGGAAAAAATTGATTCACAAATTTAGACACGAGATCGGCCCATGTCAAAATCGAATTCGGCGGTTCTTTCTCAAGCCAAATCTTGGCGGGTCCATCTAACGAGTAAGGAAACAACATCATCTTGATGGCATCGTGTGGTACATCCTTAAACTTGCTTGTCGCAGTGAGACGATTAAATTGCCTAATGTGATAATGTGGGTTGTCTTTTTCATGACCGCGAAACTTGTTTGCTTGAAGCATAGACATTAAACCCGTCTTGATCTCAAAGTTCTCCGCAAGGATGGCGGGAATCACAATGGCCTCTCCAAAACCCTCGGTGGGTGCTTGAAGCAACTCCATCATAGTACGATTAGCCATGATAGCTTCTTGTTCTACAATAGGTTCCTCACTTGGAGACTCCTCACTAGAATGAGTTTTAGTAGGAGTTTTGTTCTTGCGTCTACGTGCACGTTTTGCTTGATTACGAGTGAGCATAAACGTCACGTACAACGAGAAGGCGAGCAAAGAAGATTCTTTTTGGTATTTTGTGTTTTTTCAATTTTTTTTGGTGGTTTTTGATTGTATTAACTTTTTTTGGAAATGGTGAATGTATTAAGTAGACAATGAGTCCACAAATCTCCTTACTAATCAAATCTCTTGATTAAAAAGGCCTCAAGGAATGAAAACGATCACGTGGAGTGAACGCCTTCGATGACTTTAGAACGATGGTGGAACACCAAATCGTTCAAGAGGGTTTAATCAAATGGAAACCAAGAAAATATATATGATATGTAATAATACTTTGGGCGGCAAAACCCTCGATTCACTCTCAAAATCAAATACGCACAAGCAAGCGGAGGAAACGAGGCGGCGCGAAGCACTTAAGAGCCTTTTTCCTTTAGGTTGTGAAATACAACCGCCTTATACCCACCTTATAGTTTGTATTATCAAGATTAAGCTTCACGAAAGTATTTATCTATTTTTGCCTTTTTCTTTGGTTTGAGATTCGAATACAATGATCGAGTGATGAAATCCCGAATCAAGGTTGTGATTGCTCACGTATTTGGAGTACTTGTGTATTTATTGTTCTACGTATACAATATAGTAATAATATTCACACAAAAACCGAAAAACGATAATACGTATTAATAGAGTGCTATTAATACAATTACTATTATGGATAGTATAGAAAACAACAATGGTTCAATCAAAACACAACACGCCTCCCCGGCAGCGGCGCCATTTTGATAGTTGTAAAATCACACTTGTTTAGGAAAACAAGGCAATAATATAGGGTAAGCACGACGATTTAGGAAAACCGTGTGTAAATGACCCTAAAGGTGAGTTCGTTCTCTCGAGGAGGCACGTGTGTTGTGTGATGAATGATTGATTATGTTTTTGATTATTAATGAGAAGAAAAGAAGAGAAAATGACGAAGACGAAAAAATAGAAAAATAAGGCAAAAACACTACTAGAAAGTTTCGACGTAGATCGTAAAAAGTGCAAAATTTAAAATTTTAACCTAAAAATTCCTAAAAATTACTAAAAAATCCCAAATAATATTCTAAGAGTTTACAAAAAATCCAAACTTGCCAAAACCTTTTAATTAATTTAATAATGACTTTTTAATGCTAATTAAAGCCCTAAAAATCACTTTTAAATATTAAAAAGCCCTAAACAAGATTTAATAGTTTGTAAACCTCAAAAATGACCTAATTAAGCTAAAAACTATTTTTAAAAATTTTAAAACCAATTTAAACTATTTTTAAACTCCTAAAAACTATTAAAATCTATTAAATCTTAAATTAAATCTAAAAATTAATTGAAAAGCCTAAAAATTATTCTACAAATGGGAAAAGTCCTAATTAATGATAAAGAACCTAGGAAAAATGAAAAAGAACTAAAAATAAAACTTTGAATTTTAATGAATAAAATAATATTAAAATATTCCTAAAAATAAAAAGTTCTCAAATAAATTCTAAAAAATTCTCAAAAATTCTAAATATTCTAACTAAGAAGAAAATGTAAATTAAAGCTCCTAAAACCTTTTAGATAATTTTATATTAATTTTTAAAGTTGTCTAAAAACCCTAAAATTAAATAAAATTAAAAATTAAAGTTTTTGAAAACTTTTTTATATGTAAACCTCAAAAATACAAATTAAAACCTAAAAACTATTTTTTTGTGTTTTTTTTATTACTGTTTAATATTTTTAAATGACTTTCTAATTTTAAAACTAAAAATAATCCTAGAAATTAATTAAATAAAAGGAAAATTAAAATTTTAAAACAGAAAAGTCCTAATACCTATAAATATTCTATGAAAAATGAAATAAGCCCAAAAAGCTTACTAAATAAGCTGAAAAAATAGAAATAAGCTACGGCTTTTGTATAAGCTAGAAAAAGAGAAACGTGTTAAATAACTAATGAAAACAAACCCTAACGTAAAAAGCACATCTAGATTAGCGGTAGAGCTCCTAACCCTCCTTCGAGAGGTCTGGGGTTCGAGTCCTGCTACGGGTGTTGTTTTTGCAAAACTTTTTTTTTTTTTTTTACTTTATAAACTCAAACAGTGTCCTTTTAATCACTAGAAAACACAAATCCAACACTTTTAACTAGAGATTAAACAAGATTAAGGACAAAACGTGTCCAGTTCTTCTAGTGTTTCTGATGAACAAGTGTGAGTTCACACTTGTGCATAAAAACCAAGAGGGGCTTGGTGTGATTCTTGTTTGGTGGTGAATTCTTGGAACAAAGGCACCCCTTCACTCTTTCTGAGTGAAGGGAGTCACAACAAGCAGAACTCAACAACAATTAAGCACAAAATGTCACAAACTAAGCACACTCAAGCAAACTGAAGTTACTGAGGTCTTTGCTGAGGTCTGGTGGTTTGATTATGCCACCATTTGCACACAAATGAAATTCACCCTTCAATCTTTTGCATACAAGTGAGACAATCAATACTCAAGCAATCTCAAACCCTCAACTACCTTAAATCCTAGCAGATTACACAATCCAAGCTCAAAAATTCATGAAAATCAGGCAGAAGGTGGATATGCAGATTTATAGCTACTCTTTTCCTTTTTTAACACACAAACTAGCTTAAAACCTGTTCCAAACTAAACTATAACTAACAAGCAACCTATCTTAACCTTTTTTACCAACTCTATCACGTTTTTTTAAATCACAAATCAAACTTTTGCCCTGCTAAAATACTAATCCAAACACCCCTTTAAAACTCTTTATGCACTTTTTTCAAATCAAAACCTTCACAAACCTAATCAAACTGATCCTATGATCATTTAACATGCATATCATATCATGTAAACATAATCCAAACCAGTTTTAACACAAATATCAAATAATCATTCAAATCACATAAACCACAACTTTTCTGAAATTTTAAAAAGGAAAAAGGGATTTTACCTCAAGGACTTACATCCAAGTCCTTTGTGGATGTCAATCCACCTCCTTATATGCCCGGGCATATGCTGAACAAAGATCAACAACAAAGCTCAAACCTGTAAAATCAAAAACAGAACAAACACAAGGTATATGATATATTCTGTTTTCTCTTTCTATCTTTCTTAAATTCTTCCAAAACCTTTTAAAACTTCTAACACGTTTTAAAAACACTTTAAATTCACAAAACAACAATCCAAATCCACTTTCACTTTTCTGGTTGCAAATTTTATGAAATTAAAAGTCTTTTAAAACCTTTTGAAAACTTGAATTACTCAAAACTTTCACAAATTAAATGGAACTCAGTCAATTAGCCTTAACACAACACACAAACTTTTTATAATAAATTAAAAGGAATTACAATTTATATCAAAAACACCAAACTTTAATTTTATAAAAAAGGAATTACAAGGTTTTGGCTAAAAACTGGAACAAGAGGGGTATGAACAGGCTCATCCCCTATTTATACAAGAAGTAGAACATTCTAGGAGCTAATACAAAAGCTAAACCCTAAAATCTGGAATCCCAAAATTGCCCTTGAAGGTTTGACTGATTTTTGGGTCAAAAATCGTCCCATGTGACTTGACAGCTTTGGAGTCTTGATCTTGAGCGTTGGATGAACCTTGGGGACAAAGGAGACGTATCCAATCGTTTATCTGGTCGGGGGTGGGGTTTTGTGTGAAAGTGATGGAGCAGGGGAGGCTTGGGGAGGGTCCCACAAGCCATGTGACACTGTTGGGTGTTGTGGGTTTGGATGAGAGGGACGTAAATTGATGATCTGGACAGTTTAAGCTAAAAACCCCTTGATTTGGGTGTGATTGGATCTGGGGGTGTTCTAGGGTTTATGGGTTAATTAACCAGGTTTAAATCCGTTTTGGGTAAATTAACTTTTCAAATAAGTGTTAATGGAGGGAAAAGGAGGGTTAAGTGGGTTTGACTAGGTTTGACTGTTTTTTTAAATAAACTTGGGTTATGGTCGGGTAGGGTTATGGGTAGGATATGGGTTGGTGGGTAAATGGGTGGGTAGGGCTGAGGTGTCACGTTGTGGTTGGTTGGGTTTGTTTGGGTAAATGGCAGATTTGGTCCCCAATGTATTCACTTCTTTCCACTTTGTATTTAAATGCTGTCAGCGCCTAGTTTCCCTTTATCAGCTTTGCACAAGTTGTCAAAAATGGCACAAACTCTTCCAAAAACTTTTCCAAGGGTATTAAATGTATATTCTTGATTCCCACGGGCTGAACTTGTAATATCTTCAAACATAAAGGATCATACTTGTACATTTGATATTGTGAGGGTCAAATGTGACAAGTTCTTCAAAGATGAGGGGCTAAATTTGCCAATCTTCAATTCTTCAAGGGTCTTTTTGCAAAATTCCAAACTTGGGCCCGGTTCATTGTGCGACTTCGTTTCCCGTGTTCGTTTTTGATTGATTCTTGTGTTCTTTTGCCAATTCCTCAATATCCGTACCTAAAAATACACAAGTAACAAACACGAGCATATATTTGGTCTATTTTATGATATTTTATGCAATTTAAGGCCGTTTTGGACGATGAGACTATGTATAAAAGCAGTCTCATCACGGGTTATGAACAAGATTTTAATGGGATGTATAATATACAAATGATTTTTCTAATTTTTGTAATTTTTTAATGCATCTAAATTATTGTTCACATTTTTATTTTAATTACTTTTTATTCAACTATTAAGTGTTCACGGAATGAGAAGATGTTGTTGACTTTATTTGCTCTCACATACGTCAAGGTTCAAGATTAAAATGCTTGAAACTCTATTATTGTGATTGTTACAAAATTAAATGATTCTCGAATAATTTATGGTTTTTTTTGTCTATTGCTATATCCCATTTATGTTCTTCTAATATTAAGACCTGTTTATTACTTTTTTATAAAAATCACTCATTAAACTAAACCCGATGTTAAACGGGTCTTTAAGCTAGTTTAAAATGTATATAATAGATATAAATATGCACATACTATGTGCATGGATTAAACATAAAAATATAGGAAGCAATAGTATTCAATGAAAACGATCATATGTTAGCCCTATATTTTATATAGTCGAACAAGAATGTAATAGGTCATCTTAGTCGTTATTGGTCTTGTATAGTAATAGGTTAGTCGGAAAAAGCGGGCTTGGACTTTAAGCTAATATTGTCTTTGTTAGGGGCTATATGCCCAAGTGAATGCCAAGCCCGGCCCAAGATGAAGCCCACAAAGGCCTTAGAGTCGTGGCATATATAACCCTCTTCCCCATGTGGAAGAGGGTGTTGGTTCATTTCATAAAACACCTAGTTTTAATGTAAACCTTTCACTTCTCTCTCTACTTTCTCTTTCTACTTTTCTACTATTTCTCTCTCTAAATCTTGTGTTATGGATTGAATGGGATTAACATTTGGTATCAAGAGCCTATAGTGGATAGGTGATTGAAGATTCGTGTGTTGTGTTCTTGATTTTTTCGTGCCTATCTTGATCCAAAAATCACGTACCAAAAATTTTCTTGTGTTTTTATGGCTTATTCTTGATATAAATCATCTACTTACTATTGGTAGTGATTTGGTATTGTTCTTTTGGTTAAAAACACAAAAATTTTGGGTGCTTGATTCATTTTTAGGCTAAAAATCACGAATTTGTTGTGTTCTAGTACTATCCGAGAAAAGGGGTATTTTGATTCCTTGGTACGATCTGACTTTGTGTTTGCATAAACCCTGGGGGTTTCTACTTGTGATCCATAGTCACGATCCATTGTTACGATCTAACTGCGATCAAGAGTACGATCCAAGTTACGATCTGTGACTACGATAGCTCTCTAGGATCCAAAGTACGATCCAGACTACGATTGCTTAGTAAGATTGCTAAGTACGATCTAGGATACGATCAGGGTACGATCGCTTCACTACGATAGCTCAGTACGATCGTTGGATACGATCACCAATACGATCAAGTGAGTACGATCCAAGAGTATGATCACTCGTTACGATCTACTACTGCGATCAGACTACGATAAGTGAGTACGATCAGAGTACGATCCGACTGTGATCTAGGAGTACGATCAGAGTGCGATCAGACCACGATCATAGAGTACGATCAGAGTGCGATCAGAGTGCGATCTAAGAGTGCGATGGACAGATAAATTTTGTTTGAGCAATTTTTAGACTTAGCCACTATCTAGACTAGTCTCGGAACATAGTTTACACGAAAAAAAAAAGAGTTAAAAATTTTAGGTCAAGTAAATTCAAATTTTTTCCCTACTAGTTTTTGGCTATTTCTAACTCAATTTCAAAATTTGGCGATACAAAATTTTCGGCTAACCGTTTTGTCGGACTGAGGAATTTATTGTCGGACTGAAGATTCTCGGAACTCTACGTAATTTCAACCACACATCATCACAACAAATCCACTAAGATCTGCAATTCATCCACAAGTATTCACCATGTCTAACAACAACATCAACATTGCAACTGCTAATCAAATTCGTTTGGAACAAGGTGGCAACGGTAACCCACCTGTGCTCACTGCCGGTTGCTACGTTCAATGGAGATCTCGTTTTCTCAGATTTCTCGATGGAAAAGAAAACCGAACTGCTCTTCGTCACTGCCTTGAGAATCCACCTCCAGTTTTTGAATTCAGACCAATTACAACACAGGCAGAGGATGGTACTTCATCAACTATACGAGCTATGGAGGATTTTGACACATGTTCTGCTGAGAAAAAGGAAATCCTCCAAGCTGAAGCTGATGCTGTAAACTTCATACTCACTGGAATTGATAACGATATATATTCCACAGTTGATGCATGTCCTAATGCTATGGAAATGTGGAATGCAATTCATCGATTGAAGCAAGGTGAGTCGATCAATGTTCAAGATCTCGAGACTAATCTACTTTGGGAGTTTGGAAAATTCACATCTGAAGATGGTGAATCCATTGACTCATATTACTCGAGATTCTACAAAATGATGAATGAGCTTGTCAGAAATCAGTTCACCATCTCCAATCATCATGCCAATGTTCAGTTTCTACCTCAACTCAAACCGGAATGGCAAAGGTTTGTGACCTTGGTTAAACAAAGGGAAGATATCAAGACCATCTCCTATCACAAACTTTATGATATCTTGAAACAACATCAGAATGAAGTGAATGAACTAAGGGCTGAAAAGGCAGAACGGTCTGCTAATTCTATTGCTTTTGTGGCTGCTACTTCAACAAAACCCGTTCCCCGTCAACAACCACCTACTCATTCCTCAAAGTCATCAAGCTCATCCACCAAACCTCTAGTTGCTGCTAAACACAAAGCAAAAGCAATTGTCCCTAATCCACCTCCAAAGTATGACACCGAGTCAGATGGAGACAGTGATGATGAACAAACTTCAAGGGACAAGAAGATTGAAGAACTCATGTCTTTACTCACCACAACTTATAAGAAGATCTACAAACCTACCAACAACAACCTCAGATCATCATCCAATGCTAGATATAAGGAAGTTGATCATGCACCTAGGTATGATCGTGATGCTAGGTATGATAATCAGAGGATGCTGAATCAAGTTGGGGCTAGAGATACTGTAGGCACTCCGGTTGTGCAGAAGACTGGGATTCAATGCTTCAACTGCAAGGGATTTGGGCACATGGCTAGGGAATGCAAGAAACCAAAACGGGTTAAGGACTCAGGGTATCACAAGGAAAAGATGCTGCTGTATAAGAAAGAAGAAGCAGGAATTCCACTAACAGCAGATGAAGTTGACTGGCGTGATGACACTGATGATGAAGCCGATGATCAAGAGTTAGAGGCACATTATGTGTACATGGCAAAGATTCAAGAAGTGATCCCAGAGATTGATGATACTTCTGGACCCATCTATGATTCTGAGCCACTTGAAAAGGTACCATCACATGATAACTATAATGTGTTTGCTAATGAACGACGGCATCCAGAGCAACCCGAAAGCATCAATGACACATATGTAATGGACACGGAGGATAACAATATCTCTACGGATTCACAACATATGTGTAATGATGACAGAAAAGCTGTTCAGGATACTGACTCGGATGAGGACCGTGATTTGCTTGCGTCTATTATTGATTCTTTAAAACATGAAATTGAGGAAAATAAAGAGGCTAATAAACGTTTGAAGCAAGCAAACACATCCTTAGCCGAGGAGATAGACAGGCTTAAAGAGTGTGATTATGTAAAAGAAGCTGATCGACGGGTTGCAATAGCTAATGGTTTGGTATATGAACATAAGGTGCTCAACGAACAATATTGTTCTGAAGTAACACACGAAATTCATATGTCAAAACAGAAGATATCGGAACTTGAAGAACAACTGCTACTACATAAACTCCAAATTACCGAATTAGAGTCGGTTAACAAAGAACAAACTGAGCTTTATAAAACTCGTGAAGAAAAGGATATTGAAAAAATTCTTGCTTTGGAAAAGAGAGTCGACACGTTAAACAACATTGTTTACAAAACGGGTCAGTCTATTCAAACTATGAATATGCTCAACAGAAATATGAAAACGAGTTTTGTCAAGCCTGAATATCTCAAGAAAGCTCAAAGTACCAAGCCTGCTCTTTATGATATCGGTTGTTATGTTGATAATCTTGCTCTTATGCTTTCCCCTGACTGCGACGAAATCATTCGTCAACAAGAAGAAAGTCGATCAAACTTAAGTGATTTAATAAACCTTTCTGATTCTGATAATTATATTAAGTTTGTTCCTCAAAAAGAACTTTCCAAAGAACAAAAGATGTACAATAGTGTTCCACCACCAAGTGATGAACCCCAAAAGAAAGTTTCTTTAAAAAGGAGTTTCAAAAAGCAATCAATTTTGTTAGAAAAACAAATTTCGGATGAAAAACGTAAATGGGATGAGAAAAGCAAAAGTGTTCAGCAATTTGAGTTTATAAAACAAGGGGTTTTAAATTTGTACAAAGGTGTCGTCGACTATGAAAAAGTTTCTAGGGATACCATTTGGAATATTAAACCTAACCCACAAGTAGAAGTCGTCATTCAACAATGCATTGTTCCAACCATTGATGATCTTTCAAAAAATGTGGAAATGTTTTATAATGCTCTCACTGAGGAAATGTTAACTGATTTAAGATATGTCAAATCTCTTGAAGATGAAGTTGATTTTCTTCAAATTAAATTAAAGACACAAGAACACCAACTTTCTAACGAAATTGATCGACTTTCTAAGGAATACTTTTATGCTGACCATATGAATGCTATACTTGGTGTGTATACCGATCTTGATCAATATTGTCATGTAGCATGTCTAGTGTCAGAATCGGACGAGAAATGTCGCAATCTTGAAGTAGAGCTTTCAAAACAAATTCAGTCATATAACAAACTTTCGAAAAGTTTTTCTCAACTAGAGAAACACTCCATTTATGTTGAACTTGCTTTACAAAAAGGTGAAAAATCTCATAATCATAAAAAGTGTCAAGAAATGTCAGCTTCTTCATTTCGTCTACTAAATGAAAAAGATTTCGAAATAAATGATTTGAAAGCTCAGCTAAAAGAAAGGGACATAGCCATTAGTGATTTACAGAAACTCATTGAGAAAATGAAAGGAAAGTCTGTTTTGGGTAAACCATCCGCCGTTCGTCAACCGAATGCGGTTAAATGCCCTAAATCATCTATTTTGGGACAATCCCCACAGACTTTGCCTAAGATAGGAAATGATAAGAGTACCAATGTGATAGCACCTGGAATGTATAAGATGAACACTAAGCCCACTCAGACTGGAACATCGAGGTTACCTCAGAATATTAAGAAAACTAATCAACGTGTGTCTTCTTCTACAAGAGTAATCCCCACTACTAGCGTTAGCGGACCACAGCTTAAGAGCGATAGAATGCACGATAAGGTCATGCCTAACAATAGTCAAGGAAAGAAGTTGGAAGTAGAAGACCACCATAGGAATTTTAAGTTTTCTAAGAATAAAACGTCTGTAACTGCATGTAATGACAGTTTAAATGCTAAGACCTCGAATGTTGAATTTGTTTGTGTTGAATGTGGCAAATGTGTTCGTACTTTCAATCATGATGCTTGTGCTCTTAATTATAATGGCGTGAATACTAGAACTAGGAAGCCTATTCGTATGCCCACTAGTACTAGTGAACCCACAAGAACTTTGAACCAATCCACTGAGCAACCACTTAAGAAACTAAGTGCGTTAGAATCCACTACTTTACGTAAACAAAGCAGGTTAAAGAAGCTTTATGAGAACATGATTAGGACATGTACACGTGGGTATTCAAGATTTACACCACCCGGATACAAATGGGTACCTAAGACAACCCCCATTCTAATTGGGTCTATGAATGTTAGCTTGCCTTTAGAATCTAGGTCCACTACTATTTTGGAACCCGTTTCTATCAAGGGCTCCCATTTGTCAAATGCTACATTGTCTTCTAATTCTTCTGCAGCTCGTCGAAATCATCCTATTCATAATGGACTCCGGGTGCACAAAGCACATGACGGGCAATCTCAAGCTTCTCATTAACTTCGTGGAGAAGTTTCTGGGTACGGTGCGGTTCGGAAATGATCAGTTTGCACCGATACTTGGATATGGCGATTTGGTTCAAGGAAATCTCACTATCAAACGGGTTTATTACGTCGAGGGACTGAATCACAATTTATTCTCGGTTGGTCAACTTTGTGATGCGGATTTGGAAGTGGATTTTCGAAAATCTACTTGCTATGTTAGAGACTACGATGGGAATGACCTTCTTACAGGTTCTCGTGGTTCTGATCTCTACACAGTAACTCTTCAAGACACATCTTTAACAAATCCAATTTGCTTAATGGCTAAAGCTTCATCCTCTCAAGCATGGTTATGGCATCAACGATTGTCACATCTCAACTTTGACACCATCAACTTGCTTTCGAAAAATGATATTGTGACCGGTCTCCCAAAGTTAAAATTCGTCAAAGACCATCTTTGTTCTTCTTGTGAGTTGGGGAAAGCAAAACGGAAGTCTTTCAAATCAAAGACTACCCCAAGCTCAAAAGGACGATTGGAACTTCTACACATGGATTTATGTGGTCCCATGCGTGTAGAGAGTATTAACGGGAAAAAGTATATTCTCGTGATTGTTGATGATTACTCTAGATACACATGGACTTTCTTCTTAAGGTCCAAAGATGAAACACCAGAGGTTCTCTAAAACTTTCTCAAGATGATACAACGCAATCTTCAAGCTCAAGTCTTAACTGTAAGAACGGATAGGGGTACTGAATTTTTGAACAAGAACTTGCAATCTTACTTTCAAGAAGAAGGCATCGAACATCAAACGTCTATTGCTCGAACTCCTGAACAAAACGGCGTTGTCGAAAGACGGAACCGTACTTTGGTTGAGGCTGCTCGAACAATGCTTTATGCTTCAAAATTACCGCTATTCTTCTGGGCTGAAGCAATTGCAACTGCATGTTATACTCAGAATCGTTCTCTCATCATCCCTAGACATGAAAAGACACCTTACCACATCATCAATGGCAGGAAACCTACTGTCAAATTCTTTCACGTATTTGGATCTTTATGCTACATCCATAAAGACGGTGAGAATCTTGACAAGATGAAAGAAAAAGGTGATGCATGTATTTTTGTGGGGTATGCTACATTGTCGAAAGGATATCGAGTCTATAACAAAAGAACAAAGATTATTGTCGAAACAATTCATGTGAACTTTGACGAATTGCCACTAATGGTACTTGATCACAACAGCTCAAGTCCCGCACCTCAATGTCCAGCAATGGCACCTACACAAAACAGTGTACGTCCCGTGCAAGAATGTCAACAAAGTACTCCTATAGCAGACTCGACGGATACGACACATATGAATGAGTTGGTTGATTTATATGATCCAATGTTTGATGAATATTACTTTGGAAACAATCAAGTTGTGTCAAAGCCTTCCGCTGTCAACAATGCTGATGCACCCGCACAAAACACAACTGCATCTACTTCAGCAACCGTTGCTCAAGAGACAATTCCAGTGGATACTCAACAAACTCTAGAAACCATCATACAACCAACATCACCAACCGTCAATGCTGAAGGAGGAAACAACAATCAAGCAGTCGATGCACAACCTGACGATGAAGAATTCATCAATCCGTTCGGTACACCGGTACACGAAGTCGGAGAGTCTTCTACTCAACATGTTGATCCGTCCAACATGCATACATTCTACCAACCATATCCATCCACTCACCATTGGACACGTGATCATCCATTGGAGCAAGTCATTGGAAATCCTTCACAACCGGTTCGAACACGCAGACAACTCGAAACTGATGGCGATGTGTGTATGTATGCACTCACCGTGAGTTCAACTGTACCTACAAACATCAAACAAGCCATGACTGATCATGCGTGGATTGAATCAATGCAAGACGAAATTCATCAGTTTGAACGCCTAAATGTTTGGGAACTTGTTGACCGACCCTATGGAATGTCAATTTTAGATTTCAAATAGATCTGGAAAAACAAACTGGATGAAGAACAAACAATCATCAAAAACAAATCTCGTCTTGTGGTTAAGGGGTATCGTCAACAAGAAGGGATAGATTTCGATGAATCATTCGCTCCAGTTGCTCGTTTGGAAGCTGTCAGGATATTCCTTGCTTATGCTGCACATAAAGGCTTCACGGTTTTTCAGATGGACGTTAAAACTGCTTTTCTCAACGGTCATTTGAAGGAAGAAGTGTATGTGAATCAGCCGGAAGGATTCATCGATCCTCAACACCCTGACAAAGTCTATCGTCTCAAGAAGGCTGTATGTGGACTTAAACAAGCTCCAAGGGCATGGTACGAAGAACTATCCAACTTCTTGGTCTCGAAAGGATTCTCCAAAGGTTCTATTGATCCTACTCTTTTTATTAATAAATATGGGGATGACATACTGCTGGTGCAAGTTTATGTTGATGATATTATTTTTGGTTCTACGAACCCAAAACTTTCAAAACGTTTTGAAAAATTAATGCACAGCAGATTTGAAATGTCAATGATGGGGGAGCTAAAATTCTTTTTAGGCCTCCAGATTCATCAATCCCCACGTGGTATCTTCATAAACCAAGCTAAGTATGCTCAAGAGATACTTAAAAAGCATGGTATGACCTCATGTGCTCGCGTTGGTACACCCTTGTCGACCACATCCCTAGACGCTGACTTGTACTCATATCCCGTAGATCAAACGCGATATCGCAGTATGATCGGGTCACTTATGTACCTTACAGCCAGCAGGCCTGATATTCATCATGCCACATGCTATTGTGCACGCTATCAAGCCAGACCTACTCAAAAGCACCTCAAAGAGGTTAAACGGATCTTTCGGTACCTTAAGAATACCATTCACATGGGACTCTGGTATCCGAAGGGAACCGGTTTTCATCTAACAGCTTTTTCAGATTCTGATCACGCAGGTTGCCTTGATAGTCGAAAAAGCACTTCTCTTAGCATACAATTTCTAGGGGAAGACAAGCTTGTCAGCTGGTCGTCAAAGAAGCAAGATTGCACTTCGCTATCATCAGCTGAAGCAGAATATGTGGCTCTATCCGCTTGTTGTGCTCAAGTCCTTTGGATGAGAACTCAACTCACGGATTATGGCTTCCACTTTGATAAAATACCTATGTATTGTGACTCAAAGTCGGCCATAGCCATATCTTGCAATCCGGTTCAGCACTCCCGCATCAAGCACATCGATGTCAGATATCACTTCATCAAGGAACAAGTGGAACGCGGCATCGTGGAATTATACTTTGTCAGAACTGAGTACCAGCTGGCAGACTTGTTTACAAAAGCTCTATCGAAAGATAGGTTTGCGTATCTCGTTGGCCGTCTTGGTATGAAGTTTATGACTCCCGAAGACTTGGAGGTTTTGGCAAATGAAGCTGCTTGATTTTTCTCTCATAATGACTTCTAAGCACATCACAGCTTAGGACTCGGACCTCAACTAAGGAAAGTTTATCTCGGACGATAACTTATCCTTCTCAACGAGAAATTCATATTTCTCGGTCATGAGCTTCTCATAAAAACATTCAAAGTTTTTAAGTTCATGAAAAACGATTTCTAAGTAAATGTCAGCTTAGAACTCGATCTTCAACTTAAGGAAAGTTTATCACGGATGATAACTTATCCTTCACAGCGAGAAATTTATTTTTCTCGGTCATGAGCTAGTCACAAAACAATCCAAGTTTTGAGCTCATGAAAAACGGACCCGAAAGGGGAGTGTACGTTTCAGTGCGCTTTCCCTAAGCTATAGAAGAGAAGTCTTCTATCCTGATTATTTAAAAACCGTTGAACACAATTTTTCAAGACTTTCTCAAAAAGTTTTTTCTAAATCTTTCAAAATTGAGGGTTCAACACTCCCTTCCTCATAATAGGTTTTTATCTCAAAATGTCATATGTTATTTTGATCAATTTTTGAGGGGGAGCGTTTTAAAATCAAGCCTTTAATGTTGTTGGGTACATCTCTAAAATTGTCATATTTTATGTATCCAACACATTCGAAAATGATATTAAATCTGTCATATATTATCGGTAAAGGCATCTCAACTCCGTACCTCAACATATTTTGTGGTGTCGTTTTTCTAAAATTTTGTCAAATTTTGTCTCAAGACACACATATATTGTTGAGGGGGAGCGACCCGACTGAAAATGTTCCATGATTCATGCGTGCACACATGTTTTTCTCCCGTCGATTTTTCCGAAAATGTCTTACTTTAATCAATTGGTATCTCTAATATTATATTTTTATATTAGAGATAGGGGGAGAAAATGTGATTAAAATGTAATATATCGCAACATGTGATCTTAAAGACTCAAGTGCAACTCTTTCCTTCACATGCCAAACTATTTCGTATATCGATGCATGTGTGTAGGGGGAGCTTTTCGAAAAGATAAAACTTTCAAAGTGTTTAAAGTTTTGATTTTTATCAAGCACTCTAAATGGTTTTCAATGGTTTTATGGTTACGATCTTTACCCAAAACAACCTACTATCCACGACGGAACGATGGAGTCAAAAAGTGGTTTAGGATAGGAAACTAAGTCCTATGATCCAACCAGAACCGGAGGGATCTACCCAAGGACATTCCATAGCTAGAAATAGTTGTCCTTAGGAAAGATGGAGTGAAATGAAGCTGAATGCGGACCAATTACTTAAGTTAGCACTAGAACAATCACAACAAGGTGCTAATGATGACGTATTGGTAAGCATTGAAGGAGTTGAATATTTTGTGCAACTTAGGTAGAAACCGGGTTAACACATCTTTTGAAGACAAATGTCATGGACCCAGTGATGCGATGCACAACCCTTCCCCAGCCATTCGAGTTTCTATCAAAAGAAACTTGTCTCATTGTCACGGAGATCAACACGTATCTATTAACTTTCTCACTCCGAGTCAGTTAATATTGAAAAGGTGGCAGTCTGCTCCAGCCTCCGATTACCAAAATGCACTTATTGAGTCTAGAGCCAAACGAGATCAATTTATCATTTCATTAGGACACAATCGAGTCCTACGCATTATCCTTGTGATATTGCCAAAACATCTGAGTGATACGATTCACAATGAAGATGGAAATCCTGCTTGAGCCAGCATCAAACAAGCTCATGGTAGGTAACTTGTGCGATTCTACACGAATCAAACTTGTGAGAACTGGAAAGCAACTAAGTTTGGATTCTTAATTGATTCAAACTTGATTCCAGGTTTCTTCGCAAAATCCATGTGATCTTGGCAGAACATTCAGAGTGACACCCATTAGTGTTCACAGTGACGAATGGAAATCCTTCCAGTGTCAACATCAAACAGCACTGCGGTAGGTAACTCGCAAGATTCTCTATGAATCAAGCTTGTGACAAACTGGAAAGCAACAATGGTGAGATTCTTTTAGAATCAAACTTGTTCCAGGAAATCTGAATTGACGACTCTAATCAGACGGATAATTTATCCTTATGATTCACTCTTTACGTTCGCAGTCTGCTTTGAGACGGCCGAGTAAAGAAAACTGGCTGCTACCGCCGGGAAACCCTGTCAAGGAGGTTCTTAATCGAATCTACCTGATCACAGGTACGGTATTTAATACCATTCAACGGTCTTCACCGACCGGAGGTAAAACGCTACCGAGTTAGGATGAAATGTTCAAAGCCATTTTATCCGTGTCTATATATGTTGCTGCATATCAAGAAGGTGGCGTAGCTGTGCAACCGATGTCGATTCAGAAGTCACAAGAGCACAAGATGGCGATAATCAAGATACCTAAGAATGTAAGAATGTAATAGGTCATCTTAGTCACAAGGAGTACAGATGAAGATCTCAAGCACTCAAAGTCAAATAACAAAGGCTCAAGATAAAGATCACGAAAGCATGAAGAAACAAGGCTGTTACAAACAAGATCAAGACCAAGATACAAGACCAAAGCAGGAAGATCTCCTCTACAAGAATGTATTCACTCAACCATCTTATGTTTTTTAAGCATTTTAAGATGACCGATACATTAGGGGAGATTGTTAGCCCTATATTTTATATAGTCGAACAAGAATGTAATAGGTCATCTTAGTCGTTATTGGTCTTGTATAGTAATAGGTTAGTCGGGAAAAACGGGCTTGGACTTTAAGCTAATATTGTCTTTGTTAGGGGCTATATGCCCAAGTGAATGCCAAGCCCGGCCCAAGATGAAGCCCACAAAGGCCTTAGAGTCGTGGCATATATAACCCTCTTCCACATGTGGAAGAGGGTGTTGGTTCATTTCATAAAACACCTAGTTTTAGTGTAAACCTTCCACTTCTCTCTCTACTTTCTCTTTCTACTTTTCTACTATTTCTCTCTCTAAATCTTGTGTTATGGATTGAATGGGATTAACATCATACCTCGTCAATTCATTGTTTAACACAACTACTTAATCGTCCCTTACCCAAATTACAATTAAGATCACTGCATGATCATCCTAGTTTGAATACTATCGTCTTAGTCACAACAATCCAATTGTTGATAAGGCACAGATTCCTAAAAACTATATTATTGGTCTTGTGGAACCCGTCGAGCTCGAACACGTGCCTGAACCCTCACTAACGCTTGCATACATCGAAGAGTAATTGCAACTTTCTTTCTCACAGCATGACCTCTGACAAGAGCTTGTAGTCTTACCAATCCCTTCAGAACTCTTAGTGCTCGTCTAGCCTGAATATTATGGCAAAAGTAGTTCAACGTCATATACGGCTCCAATTATGAACTAAACAGATGTGAATTGCTACAACATGCATGCACAACAACAAATAATGAAAAAATCGTTCAGTGCCATTAAATACTAATTTTATGCATGGGAATAAAAACTTCACAAACAAAAGTTTTATTAAGGCTTGTACAGGCTTACCAGTGTCGCAACAAGGTATGTGAGAGGGGGTTGGTTGGGGAAAGAGTCGAATCGAGTTTGATTTGTAATGGTTCAATTTATATATTACGTAGTAGTAATTTAAACAAGAATGGCAGTTGAGCCACAAACACTTGATGCCCGTCTATAAATTATTTTATCGATAACAAGTGTGTTAATTATGGTTCAAAACACAACAGCAATCACACCCTTGAATAAATGACCTGCAGGTCGAATCGATTATAAATAGACTTTGGGCATCTTTCAACCCATTTGACACCCCGTTCTGTGTGGCATGTAACTAAAATATTTAACTTGACCAATTTGAACCGTTTGAAATAATACACAACCAAGTCAACTCAAATCACAACTGAATGGGTAAAACTGCCGACTGTCACAGTTTTGGTGCAATATCTTGTGGAAACGATGCAGAACTGTAAATTTGGCCTTTGTCCTGAATCATGATTATATGTAATTCTTGCATTATTTAATAATTTAGACATTCAACATTGGGTTGTCTAAACCAAGTAACTTTGCTACACTCAGCTTCAGTGAGCTTTAGATGTCACCCAATTTGTGGTAGAATGTAAAAATGAGATTCAAGACACGTCTACAAGTCTAAAGTAGTATGCAAATGCGAATAGTATAGAGCATAATAGTACCAAAAATCCTCGCAAAGCGGTTTGGATGCATGTGGCGGCCCGTTCTTCTCTCATATGTTGTTCCAAATGAGATGAATCCCGCACTCGAAGTGCAGTGGAAGGAGAGTCCGTGACATCTTGAATTGCACTGCTACTGCCATCTTCAATATTGAGGTTATTTAAAAAATCATCATCGTTTATCTCTATAGAACTTCTTCTCCGGTGACGAGACTTTCCATTACTGAGTCTCTAAAATTGATTACGCAAATGCAATTAAGAAAGTTATGAGACAATTATGTCTGATGTCATACAGATAACACTACAATACATGTGAAGATAACTTCGTAACTTACTTTATATTCTCATGAACGTTGTGATTTATCTTGTTTCTTTAAACCAACGAGTGCTCTAATCCATTTCCCAGAAACACCCATGTTTGTTGTCAACTCAACCTTTACCAACTTAAACCTGTCATGGAAAAGCAGTTTAAAAAAAAAAACTTTGTTAGCATACCAAAAAGAAAATGTTTTTTCCGCAGTAAAACTCAAACTTTCAAGAAAATTCAATAGCTGAAAATTGCCGCGACACCTTTCGCATCAAATGGGGTGTTTGAAAATGCATTAGTTGATTATTGTGACTTAAAGTCGCAATAATCAATTTTGAGCATCTAGGTAGGTTGTTAACGATTATGTTTCTTCTGATTATCTACGGTCAAACTTGCTATAAGAAAACTGATTACTATCTCCAAATCTAACAAAAAATGCCAATCCGTAGGAAAGCGCTGTAACTAACTACCAACTGTTGTTAGTTTAAGCAAAATCAATCCTTTACCGTAGTGGTTAATAACACGGCGGTATTCTTTAAAAACATAATTATGCATAAACTTTTCCTGGCCACCGTCCACTTTACCCCAAAAGGCAAATTCATTTCATTAAAAAAGGTTTCTTTACAAAACTAATAACAAGTCCCTAATATTAGTTAACTATAACCCTTATGCCTTATCATACCCCCATCTTCTATATCCAACACTTCACGTAGCCAAAATTAAAACCCAAACACCCCAAATTCACAATTATACATTTATACTTCCCTGCACTATCATTTTTATTTTTCTTTTTACTTTTCTTTTTTTAATCATTTTCTGCAATGCAAATTATTAATTATCCTCCTAACCTTAAACCACCCAAATTGTAAAAATTCCATCAAAACAACCCAATTAACCTAAGAAATAACTAAAAAACATACAAATACATTAAAAAGAAAGCACCCATTACACTAATTAACCATAAAAATCAAAACTTTACATAAAAAAAAATCTTAAACAAGTACCTGAAAAACGATCCAAAGATCTAAAGAAAGCCCTTTACTTCAACTGTGAGTTAATTCCAGTAAAATTAACAAACACCAATCATGGATTTGAATAAATGTGTGTGATTTCAGTTTTGAAAATTAATGGTGGATTGAATGAAGATGAAGTACTAAATCTACCAAACAAATCTCGATTACTGCGTCCATTTTCTTATCTCGTATTTTGAAATAATTAAGTGAGCGTTTACAACTAAATAATGGTATACTTTATTTAATGCATATTAATTGCCTTCTTTTTTACTTTTTCGGTAATGTTAATAATTATTAATTACTACATTTAACATTTCTTGTTTTTCTTATTTGGTAAACTAGTGTTGAGATATGCGATCGTTTAGTCATTGGTAAATGCGTGAGCCTATCGGGGGCATACACCAATACGGAGAGCATACGTTTATTTACGTTTATTTATTTATTAATTAAACGTTTAATAAAAACTTCACGTTTTATTTAATTAACGGTGGTTAAATTAATTAACGGTGGTTAAATTAATTAACGGAATTTAATTAATTTATTACGAGTGCGTTATTTAAATTTGGAAGAAAATCGACTTATAGAATACCCCTAGGCCTTGCTGTCGAATTTTATACACAAGGGGGTCTAGAAGATTCTTTTGGTTATTGTTTTGGTAAGTAAATATTCTAAGAATATTTGATTGAGGTAATTTTTCCCTTAATCAGATTTCTTGGAGTAGAGAACAAGTAATTTGAGGAGGTGCAGATTAATATAAATACAAATCCCATACACCTCATAATTTTTGTCTCTCCCTCCCCTCTTGGTGTTCCGTCCGATCGCAACCCCCATACCATAACCATACAAAATTTTCCTTTAACCCTAAATTCAGATAAATTGTAAACCTTTGCAAGATCAACTACCTTTTGGTACTTACTTGTGAAGTTTCTTAGCCTATACTAAACATTTGATCCTCGTGTCAAAGTTTTGGTCTTGTTTTTGGTCCCCTTGTGGTTCGTCCAAACACAAACCCTAATTAGGGTTTCGGGTGAATTTATTCAAGTATCTTGTAACTATTTATAAACCTTATCCTTACGTAATCCCACTTAGGGTTTTGGATATTAGGGTTTCTAGTTACAAGATAATCGAAGTGAAGTTACCACTAGCATTGTGGTGTGTTCGTTTGACGTGTCGTGTGAGCAAACGATAGAGACAGTTTCTTTACCGTTATAGTTCAAGATCAAGATCCATTAATTGATTTATTCAATTAATTCAAGGTTGGTTTTAAATTGTTTTTATTATGTGTTAATCATGTTTGTATACTAGATCCATTCCGCTGCGCACTCGTAGTTAATGGTTTAACTAGTTTCTAAATCCCAACAGTGGCATCACGAGTCAATTAGTATGCCATTCATGGGTTACACATAGAATAAAACACGTTTGTTTTGCTTTAAAATCTCTTTTATTTATGTTGTTATGACAATCACATGCATACTTGTCATAAAGTTTTAATCTTGATCTAGATAATGGTTAAAATTGGGTAGGATAAATTGAACCGGTTAATAAATACTATTGTTTTTATTATCCGTCAAAGACTTTAGCATATCACTTTTGTGATTCATGCAAATCATCAAGTACCTAGCTCGAAAACTTGATGAGGGTCTTTGGTCCTTAATTTGGAGAAGACTCATTCGAGACTTGGATCTTATATGTTACTGCTTTCATATACAGTCTGTCTTCTACTTCTACCCCCTTCTAGTCTGTTTTTATGTGCTTATTTGTTTTTCATTATGAATTGCAAAACGTAATAACCAAGATTCTAGGAATCATAAAAACGGATTGGTACTTATATCGAAACTAGCTTTAAAAGTATGTCATATTAATACACCATATTTTCCTTGCAAACCGGCTATGTGTTATTTGTTAAAACTTGCTTTTTGAACAAATCTTAATATTGACATAAGATCTATGAAACTTGTTTTTATTATAATCTAATTGTTTTGTGAAATCATATTGTCACTTAATAAGTGTGTAAACACTTATCCTTTTGCCACTAAAATCAAGGAAAAACAAGACCTAATCATGTGTTTTATATCGTAAAAGTCAGAATTACGCGTGGTTTTGTGTTTTTGTGTTTAAATAGGTACAAATGATCAAAAGAAGAGAAAACACGGGATTTCACGGTCAAAAGTTGAAGAAAAGAGACGAAGACAAAGTCAAAAGACCAAAAGTGTGCCCAAGTTCACGAAAACCGGCTAAACCGACACGAGCTTAAAGAAAAAGATCGAGAAAGCCAAAATCGAGCTCGATTCTATCGGATTAAATCTTTTTGAAAATATTCGAGCCAAGTGGGCCCCACATTTGGGTATTGGGCTCAAAAGCCCATTAAGGCCCAATACCTTAAAAGTTGTGAGACGAATTTGAAGGAATTAGTCAATTGGGCCTCAAAGCCCATTAACTAAAATAAAAAGAAAATGAGAAGGAGTTATTTACATTTTTCTGGGCTCAAAAGCCCATTTGGATTGAACATGGACGATTTGTTTTCACGTATAAATCCCTGGTCACATACAATACACTCGGTCAACCAATACCAACTACCTTCCAACTTTAAGATGAATAAATGAATTATTCACCCCCATTACTAAGTCAACCTTTCCCAGTCAACACAATTTACCCTCAATCCCTACATTTTAAATAAACACAAACTGGATAAACATTCACCACAAACACACGGTCAACCCACGTGTATCTCACCCACACACAAAATAAAGAATTGTTTTATTTACCTAACCCTCTCTTACACGTATTTACCCCAACACTTTTCCCAACCCCAAATAAATAAAACCCTATTTGTTATTCGTTAATAACAAAGAAAAAATTCACTCAACCTTTTCTCTCTCCCAAATGTAACGCAGCAACCATCACCATTTAACTTTCCTCATCAAACCCTAATCATCTTAATAAGTAAAATTCACAAGTAAAAATTGGGGCTTTTAATCCAAACGTGTGATTCACACGTGTTTGGATTAAATCCCCACACAAATCGGAAGCAATCACCAAGGAGTGGTCCTCAATCATATCCGACGTGGCCTTCATTCCTTTTTTGATTGGATTAAACACATTACCACCACCCTCTTCTCCAATAATGGGTTGCCAACTCAGCATGAAGAAGCACAACAAAATCCCACGAGGGTGATCCGCGTGAATATGGGTATTCTCACCGTTGATGAAGAAAGAAGAAAGAGAAAATGAAGAAAGAACGGCTATGATTCAAAGCCGTGGGCACCAAGATGATTGAAGAAAGGTTTTGAGGGTTTCTCCTATAAAAACCCCCTTTCACATGTAATTGAGGAGTCCATTTTTTCTTTCTTTTAATTTACTGTTTTTTTAATTAATTTTAGGAGTAGAATAAATTAGTTTTAATTTTCTGCAAAATTAGCTTAGGTTTATTGTAATTTTACTTTTCCTGAATTGTACTTTTTTTATGATTAATGAAAAAATTAGTTTTTAATTAATTCGGTTCTTCATTTAATTTTCTGTTAAAGGTTTGATTTAATCTTGAATCTCTTTATTTTATTTACTGTTCACGTTTATTATTATTCATATATAAAAAATAATAATAATAAAGAAATAAAAGTTACTGTTCGGATTGGATCTTTGGTTCGATTGTTCATCGCTCGGTCACTGTTCTTGTTCGAGAGAGATTTTGGGGCAAGAATTTGTTTCGAGCTGTTGATAATTTGAGGGGGTATTTAGTGTTGCTTCGATTCACAAGGTGGCTCAGCGCCTCAACTTCGGCTCAAAGGGTTCTCCAAAAAGGTTTTATTTCTTTTCTTTTAATTTCTTGTTAAATTTGCTTATGTTTGTTTTTAAATCTGCTTATGTTAGTTTTTTTTTGTGGTGTTTGTAGAATCTGCTTATGTTTTTAGATTCGGTTTAAATGTTACTGCTAATTTAGTTTGAATCTGTTTTTTTGTTTGATTTAATATTTGTTTTGGTTTGTTTATGTTTTATCTGCTTTTATTATATTTTGGTTAAGTCTTTATCTGCTATTGTCTAATCTGTTTGTTTGATTTTGATATTGTTAGGAGTTGCTATATATTCAGTTGCTGATTAAATTCATGTTGCTTTATGATTTTGATTTGCTAGTTTATAGGAATCTGCTTAGGTTTCGAATTATTTTGTTGTTTTGATTCAAGTAGTACTAGGACTTATAGCTTATTACTTTCTGCTTATTCGTTTGGTTAAGTTCCAGCTTATTTTGGTTTGCTTATCTAGAATTTTAAGTTTTTCTGCTTTTGGCTTATTCGGTTTGTGCATCTGCTTATTTAGTTTGAGTTTTATTTACTTTGTTTGAGTAGTGTCTGTTTCAGCCTTTTTGATTAGTTCATATAACTGAATTGTTTTTTTTAAGCTTTGTACTGTTGCAACAATAGAGTATCTAGTTTCCAAAAAATAGTTGTCCAAAAAGTTAAAATAAAAATATTTAGCATAATTTGTCCCTCCAGGGATTCGATCCCTGGACCTCTTGCATAACAACCAAACACCCCAACCAACTCCTCTAGGTACTCTTTTGTGATTTACTTCGCGTCTATTAATTAATATAGGGTTTTTCATTTTTTCAGTTTTATTAAAAAGTTTAATTAAGATTAGTTAGTTTAAATTTTATTTAAAAAGTTTTATTTAAATTTTCTTTAATTCAGTTTTGTTTAAATATAAAAAGTTTGAAAAAAATATTTTATTTACTTTCTTTAAATTTTAAATTAGTTTTAAATTACTTTTATTTTAAATAGTTTTATTTTATGTTTTTTTAAATTTAGTTTTAAAATTAGTTTTCATAAAAATTAGTTTTGTCTTCAAATAGTTTTTTATAGATTTCATTTAAAAGTTTATTTTAGTTTTAAATTAGTATTAAATTTAAATTAGATTTATTTCAAAATAGTTTTTATTAAAATTAGTTTAAATTAGTTTTTAAATTGTTTAGATAATTAATTAGTAGTTTTAAAATAGTTTAAAAAATACAAAAAAAATACTTTTCACCAAAAACAAATTTAAGTCACGTTAATTGAAAATCAAATTCGAGTCGATCCGTGGAACGATAATAGATATAAAAATAGGATTGCAAAAACCCTAGTTTCAAAATGGCGCCGCTGCCGCTTCGCTCGTACGATTGACGATTTTTCATGAGACGATTTGGATTTTGGGATCCGTTCGATTTTGAACGTTATTTTTCTTGTTAAAAATCTAAAACATAAAAAATCAAAAACTTAAAAATACAAAAAAGTTAAAAAAATCACAAAAGCAAATTCTTTCCTAAGATTTGCACCAAAAAAAAAATTAAAAAATCGAAAAGTAATACTTTTCCTAAAGTATTACACCAAAAATATTCTTCTTTATCCTCTATTGTGTTTAATTCTTTTCTCTACCCCTCTTATTTATAATTCTTCATGGATTTGTCTTGCGTACGGTGTGGGAGACCATGGCATGGTTTTCAAACATGTCAATGGTGTACTTGTGAGCGGTGCAGTTTTGATATCGACAATACACAATTTGGATTTTGTCCATTTTGCAATTCAACAAATTCGTACTTCTCCTCTTACAATACATTCTCACCCCTCCCGTCTATGGCAATCCCTATCCGCAACATGCACCGGGTTTTTCTCCATACTCGTGTTGCAATCATTGTGGGGGCCCTCACGATACTTCTTATTGTCAACCAATGAATTATGAGCCACATCCGTGCTATAATTCCGGTTTTCAAAATTTTGAACCCCCACATCCCACCCTCAATCATCAATCCTCTCAGAGAATTCAACAAATCAATGCTTTGAATGACGAAAGACAAGCCCTTCTTTTGAAACTTCATGACGGCTTAATTCGACTGACCGAGACATTGGAGGAGCAACAACGACAACGACAAGAGCAAGTATTTAATCTTAGTGATTATACTCCGCCTCTTGTGCGTTCTTTTTATTATGATGATGACGAGGATAATATTTACGATCTCAATCAATCATGTGAGACTACCACTCCTATTCTCGATTCTTCCACTACGGAGACCGATGCCTCTCTCATCATGGGGGATGAGGGTCTTATCACTATTCCTTGTGACGAGACTCTTATTCCAATCCAAAGTGAGCCTACAGTTGCTTCCGATAGTGACGATGAGTGTGAATCTCTTTCTAGTGATGATTCTTTACCTCCCACCGATATCTTGGGAGACGATTCTTTGGCTTTCTCTAATCCCATTTTTGATCTCAATGATGATTTTACTTCTAGTGATGACGAGTCACTATCCGATGAAGACGTTCAAAAGGAAAATTTCAAGATTTATTCGAACCCTTTATTTGATTTTGATGACGCCTACATCTCTAGTGAGGTGAATCCTCTCTTCGAAGAGGGGATTGAGGACATTGATAGCTCCGACTCTCTTGCTATTGATGAGCATTCGTTGTTAGCCATGCCACCTCCCATCATAGAGGAGGTGGAGAGATTTGACCCTACCTTCCGTTTGATTCGGTCTGGTGAGGTGACGCGGGTGGTAGATATGTCTTCTGATATTTCTCATATTATGTTGTCACCCCGTCCTACCGCGTGCACACCCAATGTAAAACCCGCATGAAAATACCACGAATTTAAAACTTTTAATATTTTAATAATTCACGATAAGTATATAAGTATGTCAGTTCAAATGTTTTTGTGAGTGACTTCTCTTATCGAATCATTGATTATAAAATTTATGTGTGTAAGTAAAATATTAAAATAAACAACTCTCTAATATTTTGGCATGATTTAGGCAATCAATTAGAAGAAAGTAAAGATATGCATATATACACTATAATTAGTATTTCTTCTTTCATATAAAAAAATAATAAAAAAAATGAAAGGATAATCAGTGTAAAAATTGCCGAGTCATTGACACACTATCATCCCTTAATTATCTCCAATTGTTACGATGAGAGCTAAGAAATTATAAGATATAAACATCATAGATACTAGTTCAATACGCAAACCACTAAAATAATGCAAAAGATCCCATTGATATATCGACTTCTCGGCCACGATAACAAACAAGGAAATCAGGATGCGGCAGATTCTGATATATGTTCAGTCCGTGTAGTTTGCGCCAGTTCACGTTTGTATGAGACGCTACGTATCGTTCACTTAAGGTTCGAGTTCTTTGTTCGGGTCCTGTCACGAGCATATTTCATATTAATATGTGTGTGTTCATATCGGCATCTATCCTCGACTTTGAATCAAATCATGTTCGGATCTTGGTTGGCTGATGCATTTTAGTTGTGGTAGCGGGACTGTGTTTTTGGTTCGACCGAGTCTCGCTGAGTCTAGAATTCGTGTTTTTGGTTTCAATCTACCATTTTATCCGAAGGTTTGAACGTTGTATCACATGGTGGTTCGATTCGACTTCACAACATAGTTTTTGGGTTCACGACGGGACTGAGGTAGAGTCGAGTTACTATTGGCGTCTTTGTTCGAAGTCGTACTCGAGCCCATCAAGTTCCACCTTGTGATGTTCCATTGAAGGTAAAATTTCGATTCATATATTGTCGAAGTTGGAAAACATGAAACAGTAACATATTTATAATAATATGAACTTAATTAGGTAGTCATGCATGAGACATAGGAAGAAGATGCCAACTGTATGTGATTATAACATTTTAGTTAGTTTGGTAATATCATATTATATATGGGTATAAGACTAAACGGTATGTTTATGAGATATTGAATTTCGGCTTATTTTAATTTACTTATTAATCTTGGCTTATTTAAACTTGGCTTATTGACATCGGCTTAGTTAGCCTTGATTAATATTTGGCTTATTAATAGATGACTTGATTAATTTATGCCTAATAATTCATGACGCATATAAATTAGCTTATCCAGATATCGGCTTATCGATTTTGACTTAATTATTAGAATCGAGCTTATTACTATTTATAGAAACCTTCTATTATTTTTTAAAGTCACTAATAATGAAAATATCAAGTATAATAACATAAGAAACATGTAATATATTGATCAAGAACACATGAACAGATAATACGAAGGGAGACACGATAAAACATGAACAAGTAAAACAACTCAAGAACAAGTAAATTAAAATAAGAACCAGTAATTTATACAAGATCGAACAACTCATGCACGTCATTTGTCATGTAGCTTACGTGAAGTCGGAGTAGTAAGTCTTTTCGTTGTTCATCTCTTTTGCTGTTCTACTAGACACAAGGTACGGATTTTCCGGCCTTTCAGTAAGGACTTCCTTTCTATGCATGATTAGGATTCCCCGTCTTCAGCCAAATGTTTTCCCCAGTATATGTTTAAGCTTATCAGTAATCATGTTAATAACTAAATAAATTGCCTGAGCATTATATACAAGCATGACCAGTTTATGTACTAGTTACGGAGGTACCGTAACCATGGCACTAGAGGCACCGGTGTCGTGACTCACATGCAGGAGAGTGATATCCTACATCGTCCCACTCATGTTCAGTTTGGCCATTTTTATAAGTATGTCTAGTGGGGCGTATGGATGCATCCTAGGCTTATAAGTGTTACAAGTTATCAGGGTGAATGTGGTGTGTGCTCTACATCCTTCACATTGGAGCTGATCCCTCCACCCAGCACAGTATTTAGAGGTCACCCCTCTACAGCATGACGAGGTCACCCCTCCAGTTATTCATGCACCGTTGTTACAACACATGACCTATATAAGCTCTGGCAATTAAAATACAGTAAATGCATGTTTTCAGATTTAACAGATAACAGTTCAGCTTTATTATTTATAAATCAGGCTTTACAGATTATACACAGATTTCTGCTGCAACTTTACTTATCAGTCTTACAGCTCCAGTATTTTATCATCGGTTTCATTTCAGTAATTCCTTATCATGCTTTATATCCGTTCACTGAGCGTTATGCTCAGCCGTAGTTCCTTTCATGTTCTAACGGCAGGTACACCAGGACACTCTTAGGATTGAGAGCATGTGCATTTGGACGGAAGCTATCCAGACTTCTTACTTTATGCATTTATTATATTATTCTGCTTATTTGGACATTGTTTAGTCCTTTCCTTCAGTATTTACTTTTTATGTTTTGAGCTTATGTTGGATTACCGATGTTTGATTCCGGTATTTCCTTTATGGTCAGTTAATGTTCTAGGACATTTACCTTATGCTTTGATGACACGCCATAAATACACGTAACGGTCCACTTATCCAACTGGGGTGTTACAGTTATGGTATCAGAGCTATAGGTTCGACCTGTAGGCTCCAAAACTTGACCTGTGACTAGTGGGTAGTCACCAGGAACTTCCTACATTATGGCGTTGTTATCTTTCATGTTTCTCATGCATTTATCAGTCAGTTTTCTCCTTTTATCAGTCAGTTTTCTTAAAGTTTTGACTAAGTAAAAGGTTGGTACAGGACTGGCCATATTTAGTCGCATGTGCTTTTTTGTGAATTTTGTTTTGGTGAACCGACCATAGGCGTTCACCCTTGCCCGTTCAGATTTTTTATTGGTGAACCGACCCAATGGCGTTCATCCTTACTCTTGACAGATTCATGCTTTTAGTCGAATATTACTTGGTGAACCAGCCCATATACGTTTACCAATGTTCAGATCAAATTTCATGTTTTTCAGTTGAATGTTGTTTTATGAACCGATCCATAGTTGTTCACCTTTTTCATATCATGACATTTCATAAAATCTTGACAAATATGAATTGGACTACAACCAACCACATTTAGTCCCAGATTGTACATTTCTATACATGACAGTTCTCAGAAAATTTTGACAGGTATGGATCGAAACAGAATCGTCCATACTCACATGCTTCCTACTATGAATATTGTGGATTAAACCATAACTATCCACATCAATTGATGTTAAACCTCAGTTGATTATTCTTCTATGTTATTTGTATCAGTCAAGTTTATACTTTCACGTGAATGTCGTTTTCATGCTGACTAAGTTCATGTCTCCTTATGAGGATTATGTTTTCAGCAAGGTGATGATGTTTTCATGCTAAGATATAGAATGGGTTACAGTTAAATCCTGTTTTCATAATAATCAGGTTTGATCTTCATAAGTCATGTCTTCATGCTGACCATTGTTGAAATTCTATTTAATCATATTCTTGAAACTCTATACAACCAGCTTTAAGTACACGTAAAAATTACCAGGCTATCATGTTACTCATCTCAGTTCAGATTACTACCGTTTAAATCAATTTAATTCTTTGATCATGTCAGACAAGCGACACCAGTATCAATCATTCCATAAAACTTTTTTTTACACTAGTGCCATGTACAATATTCCATCTGTACCCCATGTATAGTGTCTCAGTTATACTCCATGTACAGTATTTCATGAGTACTCCACATACAGTGTCTCAGATATGCTCTATGTGCTGTATTCACTTTGTACTTCATGTATAGTAGTCCAGGTGTACTCCAGGTACCCTACTCCATGGATATTGCTAATCGATCCTCAGTTATCTCAGGCGTTTCCATTTGTCGATATTCTACCAGATGCTGATGCTTCTCGTGAGTTGAAGATTTCACTAGATGCTGATGCTGCTAACGCGTTGAAGACCTCACAAATGCTGATGCTGCTAATACTTTGGAGATCTATCAAGATGCTGATGCCGTCCATAATACAAAGACTCTGCAGAACAATGACGAAAACTATAAATTTGAAATTGCTGACAAGAATAAATTTCAACCATCAGACACTACCATTCCATTTCATACTTTTGCCTTCTCAGCTAGATGTCACACTTCACTCAGCTAACCTTTCATTCAGAAGAGTGGGAACCGGAACCCAGCCGGCCACTCAGCAGAATAGTTACATGAATCACGGTCATGATAATGATCGTCATAAATTGTGAGACCCCCAAAATCAGGTAGGGAACAACTAGGCAGCAAGGGGGCGCCACGTCATGGTACAAGAAACAATGAAATATTATTGACATAAAGTTGACGTAATAAAAATTTATACATTAAATCATAAAGAATCAGAGTTTTTAAACAAAGGTCCCAGATTTTTATAAGCGGAAATCTATAATTTAATTATGTTTTTGTAACTTATAGTTACAAAGAATACATGATAAACTTCTGACAGTTTTTAGATAAACCAAAATTTAAGTACACACAAAAATCTCCAAGCTGCGATAATATCCTGCGGGCTCCCATCCAAGCGAAGCTAAGTATTAATACCTGAGATTAAACATGTAAAATCTTCAACATAAAGTTGAGTGATATTCATAGGTTTAGCAGTAAAGATGTGGAACACAAGAATTCATTTGTAAAACAAGTAAATAGAGAAAATGGTTATGATCATTAACCATAGTCCGAAACCAATATTATTGCTGTTTAGTTCATGAACCGAAGCTTAACTTAAAGTAAGTTCCTCTAGGGAGTATTCAGCCTAAATACTCAAGTATAAACAAATGTAAGTGCGTCAAGGTAATCGGGACGGGGATTGTCAATCCCGATGGATCCACCCACAACATTCGCGCTTAGCGCAAAGCATACGGGACAATTAACGGTTCATGATCAAGAGAGGAAACTTAAGGCTATTAACTATAAGCAATAATATCAATGAAAACTGTTGGAAAGCATACAAGTCTGAATAGCATATAAGTTCTGGATAGCATACAGTTTTTTTTAAATGGATGTGTTCCACCATGTAAAATCTCACCCCGCGTTTAGAAACAATGTACAAGTAGTAAAAGGGGCTATGAACTCACCTTAGCTACGAGGTGAATCAATATAGAACTTGAGGGCTAAGTAGTAACAACAAGAAATCAAGAAACTTTAATTCATCCAAGACCTACGATAACGGGGCGCGAAAACTTATAAGATACAAAAATAACGTTTAGAAAACCCTTTGGTAACTATTAGTACATAAACCATCTTATAACTCGCAAGGCATTGCAACCTATTGACTCGAACCAATTTTGACTTAAAACACTACTTAACCACTGTATGATAATGTTTATAAACATTAACAATGCTAATCAAACCCATAAGTAGTAAACACTTGTACACTTTGAGTAAAAATTAACGTTAACAAATTGGCTGCACTAAATTTTCAGAAACATGCTGTAAAGATTGTATCATATTTTGAGTTATATAATAGCTATAAACTCAAACTTTATGGCCCTGGAAAGATAAAATTATTACCTTTTCAAATCTATAAGAAACACTATCAAAGCTATTACCAATCAACAGGAAATGCAGTTTTAGTGCAGACTACTCAGATTTGACTTTTTCGTCAAAAACTTGCATAAAACCATTTTGACCATCATTTACATTCCGTAAAAGATTTTATCTTGAAACTAATTGGAAATGTTCACATTTGACCTATGTTACTGTAATAAGTCATAAAAATACCCACTTTGACTTTTTATGCTTTGACCCCAAACACAAATTTGGCGCACATGTCGGTATTGACTAGTTTTGATAAAAAGACCATATTTTACTCATCCGGAAACTTCCAAAAACTACCCAACTCACCAATTGTACTACACAACCAAGGCTATCCAAAAATCAAGAAATTTGCAGGTCTTATTTGAAGAAAAATTTCGTGAATGGCTGTAACAATCTGCTATCATTCTTAACCTCATTTTGACACTAAAATTTACTTCTAACATCACCTAGACACTTGCACACCCTAAGAAATGCCTCTACAAGTACACAAGACATATCATGATCATAATACCACCTTGATATCAGTAGCATATGGTCTAAATACAAAAACTCCAATTTCATAATCAAGGTATTTAATTAAATAGAAATCAAAGCAATACAATAGTGGCAAGAGTACCTTAGTACAAGTGTGACGGATATGAGAACCGGGCTGTAGATGAAAATGGAAAATACTCCAAGGGCTACCCGCGACCTACAAGAGTGATCACGACCCTTAAGTATGCATTTTATAAAAATATAAAACAATTGTATCAAAATATTTTGTAAAAAATATAATATGTATATAACTTGCACAACCAACCGAGTTTAAGTGTGATCATGACCTTCATGACACACAACCTGTATAAAAATGCATAACATAATAGTCCAAGGTCTCAAATCAAGTAACCCAAGTGATTTGCACCTAAAAACACCAACAATTTATTTAACCGTAGGCGTAAAGTCATATTTTCTGGTATAGCTGTTTTATAAAGGGCGTAGTTCCCAATATATAAGTCCAACAATTATGGGATGTTAACTGTAAAACCCGTATTTAAAATCAGAATATTTAAATACGCGGTTTAATATTTATAAACTATATAAGTATAAATTATTAGACAGAGATATAAATGCAGAAATTTAATACGCTATCCCAGTTTATTTAAATACTATAAACATTACAGTATATTCAGATAATGAATATTTAGTCTCGGAAAATATTACAGATGAACTATTTATTTTTCAGAAATAATTAAACGTTAATATTAAATACGTAGTCTCGATTTATTATAAACTATACTTAATTATTCAGAAAAATAATTAATTAGTTGCAGGAAATATGACGTAGATATAAGTTATTACACAGAAAAGACTTACGTTTTTAGAAAGTTAGAACGCGGAAATTAAATACGCTTATACGCGAAAATGATTTATATGTCAAAAAAAAAGGAAAAGAATATTTGTGCCTTTGGGCCGGTTTGTGTAAGAAATGAAAAAGAAAAAGAGATTGGGCTAAGCCCATTTGGGGTAAGAAAGAAAAAAACGGGGGTTCCCCTTACTCACTCTACGAACAAAAAAAAAAAAGGGGGAAAGGAAAACAAAAATTAGGGTTGCTGCTGCCTCCTCTTTTCCTGCCGACAGATGAGACAAAAAAAAGAAAGAAAAAGAAAACCGCCATTTTCTTTCCTTCCTTCTTCCAGCCGGCGAACAAAAAAAAAAAGGGTAATCAAATCTTATTTTTTTCTTTCTTGGTTTATTGAATCACGAATCCAAATCTTGGGAGGGCTGTGTGGTGCTCGGACTTTAGGCCAACCGAGAGTCTTAGACTCTCGGTGTTGGTCATTAGTTGTCAACCGAGACCAAAAGGTCTCGGTGTGCCTTCTGATTCGGCCAGCCGCGACCCGTGGTGGTGTGGTGGTGCTTCTGTTGGCCAGCCACGAACAAACCCCAAACAGGGGTGTCGGGTTTGCTTGTGTAGGGAAAACCGAGACCCTAGGGTCTAGGTGTGTTTTGTTTCGGGACCAGCCGCGACCCTCGAGGGGTGCGCTGGTGGTTTATGTGATGACTGCAGCGACCAAGAGAGACAACAGGGTGCGTTTGGGTTTACCAGCAATAAGGGGGCGTTTGGGATTACAAAACAGTGAGGATTATACTAGCAGGGGGAACCCTATAGCAAGCAGTGGGAACCACTGCATAAGCAGTGGGAACCACTGCACAGGCAGTGGGAAATTATAGCTAGCAGGGGAAACTGTAGGAAAACAGTGGGAACTTTGTTAAGCAGTGGGAACTTAACACAAACGGTGGGAACCACGAATTAATCGAATGGATAAATTTTTTTTTTTTGGGTTTATAAATAAATTAATTATACTGTCCAATTTTATTAATCTAATTAATAAAATTAAATTAGTTTTGGCTTTATCATTATTAAAAACCTTTGATTTGATATTAAATTGGAAATACTTTAAGAAAGGAAACTTTTAAACGAGTTACTATGTATAGTAATACCGGGGTATACACTATATGATAATCAGAAATACCGAATATATTAAATCAGTAATATTTACGAACAGTCAGAACCTACCAGTTTTTATGCAATCAGTATTTCAAGAATAATTCTAATCCAACGAAAACAGTAAGAGCAGTAAAATAAATAAACGTCAGTCAACTGATTTTCGCGTCCGTTAATTTATGTAGTAACCATGAAGTCGGAGTAGATCTTCAGCTTTCAGTCTTATTTCATTACTGGACACGAGGTATGGATTTCCGTCCTTTCAGTAAGGACTTCCTTTCCTATGCATGATTAGGATTCCCCGACTGCAGCCAAATGTTTTCCCAGTATATGTTTAAGCTTATCAGTAATCATGTTAATAATAAAGTAAATTGCCTGAGCATTATATACAAGCATGATTTGTTTATGTACTAGTTACGGAGGTACCGTAACCACGGCACTAGAGGCACCGGTGCCGTGACTCACATGCAGGAGAGTGATATCCTGCATCGTCCCACTCAGCTCAGCTTGGCCATTTTTATCAGTATTATTAGTGGGGCGTATGGATGCATCCTAGGCTACAGTTTTCAATTTAGCAGGTGAATGTGGTGTGTGCTCTACATCCTTCACATTGGAGCTGATCCCTCCACCCAGCACAGTTATTTAGAGGTCACCCCTCTACAGCATGACGAGGTCACCCCTCTATGTATTCATGCAGTAGTTGTTACAGCACATGACCTATATAAGCTCTTGGCAATTAAAATATAGTAAATGCATGTTTTCAGATTTAACAGATATCAGTTCAATTTTATTTATTTACAAATCAGACCTTACAGATTATATACAGATTTCCGTTGCAACTTTACTTATCAGTCTTACAGCTCCAGTATTTCATCATCGGTTCATTTCAGTAATTCCTTATCATGTTTTATATCCGTTCACTGAGCGTTATGCTCAGCCGTAGTTCCTTTCATGTTCTAACGGCAGGTACACCAGGACGCTTTTAGGATTCTAAGAGCATGTGCATTTGGATGGAAGCTATCCAGACTTCTTACTTTATGCATTCTTACATTATTCTGCTTATTTGGACATTGTTTAGTCCATTTCATTCAGTATTTTATTTTTCATGTTTTGGGCTTATGTTAGGATTGTCGATGTTTGTTCCCGGTATTTCCTTTATGGTCAGTTAATGTGTTAGGACATTTACCTTATGCTTTGATGACACGCCATAAATACACGTAACGGTCCACTTATCCAAGTGGGGTGTTACAATTATGGTATCAGAGCGCAAGGTTCGACCTGTAGGCTCTAAAATTTGACTTGTGACTAGTGGGTAGTCACCAGGAACTTCCCAGAGTTTGGCGTTGTTATCTTTCATGTTGCTCATGGATTATTCAGCCAGTTTTCTTCATTTAACAATCAGTTTTCTTAAAGTTTTGACTAAGTAAAAGGTTGGTACAGAACTGGCCGTACTTAGTCGCATGTGCTTTTAGCAAGCTTTTGTTTGGTGAACTGACCATAGGCGTTCACCCTTGCACGTTCAGATTTTGTATTGGTAAACTGACCATAGGCGTTTACCCTTACTCATGACAGATTCATGTTTTCAGTCAGATATTACTTGGTGAACCAGCCAAAAACGTTCACCATTTCTCAAGTCAAATTTCATGCTTTTCAGTCAAATGATGTTTTGTGAACCGACCCACAGTTGTTCACCTTTGTCGTATCAGGACATTTCATAAATTTTGACAAGTATGGATTGAACTACAGCCATCCATATTTAGTCCGAGATTATAAATTTCTATACATGACAGTTCTCAGAAAATTTTGACCAGTATGGATCGAACCAGAATAGCCCATACTTAGTCTCATGTTTTCTTCTTTGAAATCTGTGTATTGAACCATAGCCGTCCACATCAGTTGATATTACACCTCAGTTGATTTGACTTTTTATGTTCCTTGTAACAGTCAAATTTTCATACCCTCACGTTGATGTCATCTACATGATGATTCAGTTTCATGATTCCTTACAAGGATTATGTTTTCAACAGAATGATAACGTTTCATGCTAAGATACATAAGGATTACAATGAAATACTATTTCATGATAATTCATGTTCGGGTCTTTATCAATCATGTCTTTATACTGAACGTTGATGAAACTCCATTTAATCATACTTTTAGCCTCTATACAACCAACATTAAGTCTACGCAGAAATTATCATCCTATCACATTAACCATTTCAGTTCAGTTTACTACCGTTTAAATCAATTTATTTCTTTGATAATGTCAGACAAGCGACACCGGTATCGATCATCCCATAAAATTTCCACCAGCTCCATGTACAGTATTCCATATGTACCCCATGTACAGTGTCTCAGCTATACTCCATGTATAATATTTCACGTGTACTCTACGTACAGTGTCTCAGATTTGCTCCATGTGCAGTATTCATTTTGTACTTCATGTACAATAGCCAGGTGTACTCCAGGTACCCTACTCCATGGATACTGCTAACCGATCCTCAATCATCTCAGGCGTCTCCACTTGTCGATATTTTACCAGTTGCTGATGCTGCTCATGAGTTGAAGATTTTGCTAGATGCCGATGCCGCTAACACTTTGAAGACCTCACAAATGCGGATGCTGCTGAACTTTGGAGATTTCTCAAGATGCTGATGCCGTTTATACTATGAAGACTGCGGAACGAGGACGAAAACTATTAATTTGAAATTTCTGAAAAGAATAAATTCAACCATCAGACACTACCATTCTATTTTATGCTTTTACTTTTCAGTTAGATGTCACACTTCACCCAGCTAACTTTCATTCAGAAGAGTGGGAACCGGAACCTAGTCGGCCACTCAACAGAAATAGTTACATGAATCACGGTCATGATAACGACCGTCAGGAAAGTGACAGACAAGGCAGTAGTGACAACCATCATACTTAAATTAATCAGTCAGTAACCATCGGAACTCCGGTACGGACGTGACCAGAAATACAGAGGTCTGTAGTCTAATCGGTCCGCCAATCCTGGCAGTTACCAAAAATTTTCAGCCTTGTCCAGGTTCATCCATTAAAATACATGCCCAGACAACAGTCAAGACACAGTTCTCAAGTATCATTTCGGAAAACACATATCAGGACACCAGTCATGGTACACATCATACGAATCTTTTCTAAAAAAATGAGTTAGAACTCATAACCCTAGTATATTTCTAAACCATGCCCTCAGTGATTCAGGGTACCTTTCCGAAAAGGGGTATACCCGTTCTATTATGCACGCATGAATCAGATCACTAAAATTCAGTCACCACCACTAGAGTATTATTCAGATTAAACACACGGTAATCATTCTGTGAGGTTACAGACGAAACCACTCAGTGGAAGTCGCCACGTTACTCCACGTATTCCTATGTCAGCTTTATGTAAATCAGGTATTTACCTACCTCCCAGCCGAAAGGACTCCACAAAATCACATATTTAATTAGGTTTCCTTTCAATTAACAACGAGATCTATCTTACTAAATTCCAAATATATGATTATACTTCCTGCCAGAAAAATCAGTACAAATTACGTCTACCTTACAAGCACGTGGCTTGTCAGTCCATAGCTACGAAGACTTTTACCTACCAGTTATTAATTCACTTCTGGAATTCCTGAAATTCATGATCCGCAGATTATTCTAGAGTTTTCCAGGTGTAATTTCAGAAAGTTTCCAAGAAATTCCTTCCTAACCACGAGACAGAAATCTAACATCGAGCTAGTCTCAAGAACAGAACCTGTTTTCAGAACTCTTGATCACGCTTCAGCTAAGTTAAAAGAGTTGCAGCAATTGCTGCAAGAATTACCGGAACGAGGCTTTATTTCACCCTGACGCACCACCAGGAGGTGTATCGTTTCTGTCTATCATAAAAAAAAGGCCGGTACCATGAGATCATGTATCGATCACCGAAAATTTACGAGATCGCCATTCATAAAACGATACTCATTCCATGAATAGGAGGTTACCTGACCTGCTACGATATCTTAAATATTTTCTAGAACAAATTTCCGATCATGCTACCACCAGTGGTGAGAGAAAGAACATGACGTTTCCAGACTGATGTTGCACATATTACAGTTTCTCTAAAAACTCTAATTTTATACTTTGAGTTCCCTAATGCTCCAGCTATATTATGAAATTTATGAATAAATTTTTTTCCATATTTCTTAGACAAAATCGTCAGTATATCCATTGATCACATTCTGACCTACTAAATTCTAGAGAAGAACACTAGAATCATCTTCTCACAATTGTATAGAATCTTCGACAGAAGAAAATTTTATACACAGCTATACATATATAAATTCCAATTGAACAAAGTGGCGTTTCCGAGCCATCCTACTTCAGCAGGAAGAAATTTCAGACAATCCTGCGAAAGTGAAGGCCATCACCTGATGGTCCCGACCGATGCCTGTGAACAAGGTACAAACTTTTCCAGAACTCAATTGACTGCTACCGCAGAAATTGCTGACAGTTTCCACCAGAAATTTTTCTATGGCTGTCCAACCAGATTTCCACCAGAAGGTCCCATAATTCCGTCGCACGCCGATGCAGCTATGTTCATATCTAATGCCTGACATACCTCAGGTTCAAAATAGAACACCGACATGCTATTACTACAAGTAGAAATTCTAGATCGAAAGGAGACAAGGCTCCATGGAGATTGTTATCAGTTTACAGACTCAGAGAAAGTATGATACTATCTAAGTTATCATCAACCATGTAATCAGCCTGCGCGTCTCTTTCATCCGAAAGGATCACGTAGTAGCAGATCTGCAGAAAATTTTAAAATTCAGTAGTAAATCGTACGAATTCAAGGCTTTCCTTTGACCATCGTATCAGACAGAATTCATGTTCACGATCAAGTGTATGGTTACGCCCACTTTAAATTCATGTTTATTTTCACTTTCACGTGTACGTCTCATTCGCGGTAAGATGCTGTTTCAGTTCATCTTTGTGCTATATCATGATTTAAGTTCACGTTAGCGTTCATAACAGTGTCCACGTTTAAGTTCGTGTTTCATATCGCGATACATGTTTCACATTTGTTACCAAATATTGTTACAGAAAACTTGAGGAACAGACTCTTTTAGCACAGCTTTTCCATATCCAGGCAGATGTTTCACGTCTCAGGTCGTACCATTTGGCATTCCTTCCTCATTCAGCATACGTTTATGATATGTCCATGTATCACGTTCATGATATAATTCACGTATCACGTTTACAGTATGTTTCACATATCACGTTCATGATACACCCCATGCACAACGTTCATCAGATGATCGCGAACTACGTTCCCAATTGACTCACGTAGCACGTTCACAATTGTTCACGTAGTTCGTCCCTATATGTTGTCAGCATTTTGCTCAGGGTTATAAATATTATCTTTGCAGAATACTTACACGTATCATATCATGTATCATACATGCTATAGTTATTCAGCCTATCAGATTCAGAAAACCCATCTTAAATATGGAACCAGGAGCTATTCAGCATCATCAGAACAGGGTCATCAGGACCAAGACTTTATTTATTATGTTAGACCTTTTGAAGGAATCGTTTCGAGCGGGAGGCCACTTGAAACGGAGGAGTCCATCTGGACCTCTCATTATTTTCTTCAATAAATTCAGTTATGTTCTTTCAGTCATGTCACATTCCATGTTCTCTTCAGCCATATCACGTTACATGATCATTTCAGTCATGTCAGGTTTATCCCTATCAGCAGCATTATGTCTTAATTAGAAGACAATTCATCCTTCAGCTTAATTGTTTTTTTAGTCTACGTGTTCTTTAAGTTCTTATAACTTCATCAGCTTATTACCTTTAATTCGAGGAAGAATTTCTCCTTTTTAGAGGGGAAGAATTGTAAAACCCATTATAGTCGTATCTTTAATTCGGGGACGAATTATTGTTTTTAGAGGGGAAGAATTGTAAAACCCGTATTTAAAAATCAGAATATTTAAATACGCGGTTTAATATTTATAAACTATATAAGTATAAATTATTAGACAGAGATATAAATGCAGAAATTTAATACGCTATCCCAGTTTATTTAAATACTATAAACATTACAGTATATTCAGATAATGAATATTTAGTCTCGGAAAATATTACAGATGAACTATTTATTTTTCAGAAATAAATAAACGTTAATATTAAATACGTGGTCTCGATTTATTATAAACTATACTTAATTATTCAGAAAAATAATTAATTAGTTGCAGGAAATATGACGTAGATATAAGTTATTACACAGAAAAGACTTACGTTTTCAGAAAGTTAGAACGCGGAAATTAAATACGCTTATACGCGAAAATGATTTATATGTCAAAAAAAAAAGGAAAAGAATATTTGTGCCTTTGGGCCGGTTTGTGTAAGAAATGAAAAAGAAAAAGAGATTGGGCTAAGCCCATTTGGGGTAAGAAAGAAAAAAACGGAGGTTCCCCTTATTCACTCTACGAACAAAAAAAAAGGGGGGAAAGGAAAACAAAAATTAGGGTTGCTGCTGCCTCCTCTTTTCCTGCCGACAGATGAGACAAAAAAAAAAGAAAAAGAAAACCGCCATTTTCTTTCCTTCCTTCTTCCAGCCGGCGAACAAAAAAAAAAGGGTAATCAAATCTTATTTTTTTCTTTCTTGGTTTATTGAATCACGAATCCAAATCTTGGGAGGGCTGTGTGGTGCTCGGACTTCAGGCCAACCGAGAGTCTTAGACTCTCGGTGTTGGTCATTAGTTGTCAACCGAGACCAAAAGGTCTCGGTGTGCCTTCTGATTCGGCCAGCCGCGACCCGTGGTGGTGTGGTGGTGCTTCTATTGGCCAGCCACGAACAAACCCCAAACACGGTGTCGGGTTTGCTTGTGTAGGGAAAACCGAGACCCTAGGGTCTCGGTGTGTTTTGTTTCGGGACCAGCCGCGACCCTCGAGGGGTGCGCTGGTGGTTTATGTGATGACTGCAGTGACCAAGAGAGACAATAGGGTGCGTTTGGGTTTACCAGCAATAAGGGGGCGTTTGGGATTACAAAACAGTGAGGATTATACTAGCAGGGGGAACCCTATAGCAAGCAGTGGGAACCACTGCACAAGCAGTGGGAAATTATAGCTAGCAGGGGAAACTGTAGGAAAACAGTGGGAACTTTGTTAAGCAGTGGGAACTTAACACAAACGGTGGGAACCACGAATTAATCGAATGGATAATTTTTTTTTTTTGGGTTTATAAATAAATTAATTATATTGTCCAATTTTATTAATCTAATTAATAAAATTAAATTAGTTTTGGCTTTATCATTTTTGGTTTATCCTATTAAAACCTTTGATTTGATATTAAATTGGAAATACTTTAAGAAAGGAAACTTTTAAACGAGTTACTATGTATAGTAATACCGGGGTATACACTATACGATAATCAGAAATACCGAATATATTAAATCAGTAATATTTACGAACAGTCAGAACCTACCAGTTTGTATGCAATCAGTATTTCAAGAATAATTCTAATCCAACGAAAACAGTAAGAGCAGTAAAATAAATAAACGTCAGTCAACTGATTTTCGCGTCCGTTAATTTATGTAGTAACCATGAAGTCGGAGTAGATCTTCAGCTTTCAGTCTTATTTCATTACTGGACACGAGGTACGGATTTCCGTCCTTTCAGTAAGGACTTCCTTTCCTATGCATGATTAGGATTCCCCGACTGCAGCCAAATGTTTTCCCAGTATATGTTTAAGCTTATCAGTAATCATGTTAATAATAAAGTAAATTGCCTGAGCATTATATACAAGCATGATTTGTTTATGTACTAGTTACGGAGGTACCGTAACCACGGCACTAGAGGCACCGGTGCCGTGACTCACATGCAGGAGAGTGATATCCTGCATCGTCCCACTCAGCTCAGCTTGGCCATTTTTATCAGTATTATTAGTGGGGCGTATGGATGCATCCTAGGCTACAGTTTTCAGTTTAGCAGGTGAATGTGGTGTGTGCTCTACATCCTTCACATTGGAGCTGATCCCTCCACCCAGCACAGTTATTTAGAGGTCACCCCTCTACAGCATGACGAGGTCACCCCTCTATGTATTCATGCAGCAGTTGTTACAGCACATGACCTATATAAGCTCTTGGCAATTAAAATACAGTAAATGCATGTTTTCAGATTTAACAGATATCAGTTCAATTTTATTTATTTACAAATCAGACCTTACAGATTATATACAGATTTCCGTTGCAACTTTACTTATCAGTCTTACAGCTCCAGTATTTCATCATCGGTTCATTTCAGTAATTCCTTATCATGTTTTATATCCGTTCACTGAGCGTTATGCTCAGCCGTAGTTCCTTTCATGTTCTAACGGCAGGTACACCAGGACGCTTTTAGGATTCTAAGAGCATGTGCATTTGGATGGAAGCTATCCAGACTTCTTACTTTATGCATTCTTACATTATTTTGCTTATTTGGACATTGTTTAGTCCATTTCATTCAGTATTTTATTTTTCATGTTTTGGGCTTATGTTAGGATTGCCGATGTTTGTTCCCGGTATTTCCTTTATGGTCAGTTAACGTTTTAGGACATTTACCTTATGCTTTGATGACACGCCATAAATACACGTAACGGTCCACTTATCCAAGTGGGGTGTTACAACGGGTCTCTCATGAGGTTTCCAGAATGTCCAACCATTCGATCTAAGAGTTTACAGAAGTTTCTAGAAGTCCAAAACACTAACAGCCACCCCGTAAGCACTTAATGGTCAAACTGCACTAGTCAAACTTGGGACAAAATAACCCGTTAACCTATAAGGTTTAAGGGCCCGAGATTTCCACCATTGGAAAGCCTCAAGACTCTACTTTCGGCCCATACCAACCACGAGTAAATAGCTACTACCAATTAACGAGAAAGTTATGTTCTTTGAAGGTTACAAAATCAGAATTTAGGTTTTCAAACTCGGGTTAACCGTTTTAGCCATAAAAACCATTTGGTGATAGCTATCGACGCGAGGTCAGCGGAGTTCGTTAGATTATAATGTATACTAACTCACCACGTCTTTAAGAGTCATATATATGATCCATGACCTGGAGCAAAAAGCTATACAAGTCTGTTGGGTCAGATTGGGTTCACAACCGTAAATCGACCATAACTCACTCATAAGGAGGAGTTGATCGCCCATCCAACTCGCTAATAACATGTAAAAGGGTCAATGAATCCATATAAGATATAAAATCATAGCCTACAGTGGGAAAATATGTGACTTTTGTGCTCACAAACCTGCTGTCCGAATTTTGCTTATAAAATCTTAATTTAATCATAACTTCCTCATCCGGAGGAGTTGTGTGGCTATCCAACTCGCCACTAATAGGTAAAAGGCCTAAAGAATCTATTTAAGCTATAAAAAGTGCAGGTAACAATGAAAAATATGGGGGTTTTGGACCGGCTAACCTACTGTCCGAATTTAGGCACTAATTTAGCTCATCATAACAACTAAAATTCTACTCAAATCTACCTAAAATCATCATAACATGATCAATACTAAATCAAGGCTTACTCAAAATACTAAATGCATGGTATAATTCAATTTGACTAATAGCCAAGATTACAACTACGGTTCTAAACACATAATTATGAATACCTAAACCCTAATTAACACAATACAACCTTAATTCCATGATCAAACACTAAAAACACCAAGTATGATGATTCTTGATTTCACTAAACTCCATTGCATGAAGGATTTTGAAGATGGGTTTTGATGAGGAATGATATATGAATGATTTGGTGTAGCTTAATTGCGTAATTGATCAACAAAAAGTGATGGATTGGCTGTTTTTGTTAATGGTTCGTTGCACAAAAGAAAGAGCAGGGAAGGAGAGTTTTGATTTTTTTTGGTAAGTAACAAAATAATGGTAATGTGATTTTGTTATAAAGGGAGGAAGGATTGGGCTTTAGCCCACTACTAATCTCCTTATTATTAACTAACTAAGCCCAAATGCTATTTAGTTCTAGCCTGAATTAATATCTTAAAAAACTAATCGTTTTTACTCGGTGCAAGTTATAATATGAAAACAAAATATTTTATAGAACATAGTATTTAGCCATCGGTTCTCGTTCCGTCAATTCGGGTAAATTTTTTTTAAAATGCTCGCGGGTGCTTTTAAATCAAAATTTTGATTTAAATAAATACGGAAAAATAAAATAAAATTTTTATAATTCCGGATAAAGTATTATCAATGATCAGAAAAATAATTAAAATATAATTTATTTAAAATTAGTAAGATCTCAGGATTTACATATGAAGAATACAAGAAAATGTAACATGTTGGAAAATTCAAAAAGCATGAATAAAATAATACGGGGAAAATACGAGTTCTCACATAAATTGACAGACAAAGCAGTAGTGACAACCACCATGCTTATAATTAATCAGCCAGTAACCATCGGAACTCCGGTACGGATGTGACCAGAAATACAAAGGTCAGTAGTCTAACCGGTCCGCCAATCCTAGGAGTTACCAAAAATTTTCAGCCTTGTCCAGGTTCATCCACTAAAAAACATGTCAAGACGACAGTCAAGACACATGTCTCAGGTATCATTTCGGAAAACACATATCAGGACACCAGTCATGGTACACATCATACGAATCTTTCCTTAAAATACGAGTCAGAACTCATAACTCTAGAATGTTTCTAATCCAGGTCCTCAGTAATTCAGGGTACCCTTCAGAAAGGGGTATTCCAGTTCTATTATGCCACGTATGAATCAGATCAGTACAGATTTAGTCACCACCACTAGAGTATCATTCAGGTTAAACACGCAGTATTTATTCTGTAAGGTTACAGACGAAAACATTCAGTGAAAGTCGCCACGTTTACTTCACGTATTCATATGTCAGCTTTATCTTAAATCAGGTATTACATACCTCCCAGCTAGAAAGACTCCACAGTACCACTCATATTATTAAGGGTTTTCCTTTTTCCTTGCAGCTACCGACGAGATCCGTCTTACTAATTCCCAAATATAGTCATTTTATTTTCTGCCAGGAAATCAGTACAAGTTGCTATACTGTACAACAAGTGAATTATTCTTCCAAAGCTACGAAGACCTTTCAGCTACCAGTTATAATTTCACTTCTTAAATTCCTTAAATTCATGACCAACAGATTTCTCCAGAGTCCCAAACGTAATTTCAGAAAGTTTTTTTTTCAGAAATTCCTTTCTAACCACGAGACAGAATTTGCATCAAGCTGGTCTCAAGAACAGGACCTGTTTTTCAAAACTCCCTGTTGCAGGCTGCAGCTAAGTTAAAAGAGTTGCAGCATTTGCTACGAGAATTACCGGAACGAGGCTTATTTCGCCCTGGCGCACCACCAGGAGGTGCACCGTTTCTGTCTATCAGGAAGAAGGTCGGTATCATGATCTCCTAAATTCTAAAAAAGTACAAAAGAATCACCTTCTCGCAGTTGTACAAAATCCCTGATATGAGAAAATTATATAAGCAACTCCCCAGATGTGAATCCCAGTTGAACAAGGTGGCATTTCTGAACCACCCTATTTCAGCAGAAAGAAATTTCAAACAATCCTACGAAGGTAAAGGCCATCACCAGATGGTCGAGACCGACGTCTGTAACTAGAGTACAAAATTTCTAGGACTCAGTTGACTGCTACCGCAAAAAAAAAATAAAAAAAAAATAAATAAATAAATAAATTTTACTGACAGTCCTCACTAAAATCCTTCCATGACTATTCATCCAAATTGCACCATAATGTTCCTCAATCCCAGACAGAATTTTGATAGAAGCAGTATAACACAATTGATGCAACTATGTTCATATCCAGATGCCTGACATACCGCAGGTTCAAGATAGAACACCGACATGCTAGTATGTTACTACAACCCTTAGAAATTTCTGAGCAGAAATGAGACGGGACTCCATGAGGTTATTGTCAGCTATCACAGACTCAGACGAAGCATGATGCTATCTAAGTCGTTGTTAATCAGTTAACCCAGTCTACACGTCTTTTTTTATCTGAAATGATTACGCAGTAACAAATCTGCAGGAAGTTTAGAAATAGATCGTATGATTCCATGGTATTCCATCCACAATCTTGTCAGATGGAAATTAGCGTTCGCGAATCGCGCTCACGTCATGTTCACGATCACGTGTACGTTCACATTCACGTTCACGTTTATGTTCACTTTCACGTTTACATCTCATTCGCAATATGATCTGTTTCAGTTTATGTTTTATGCTATCTCGTGATTTAAGCTCACGTTCGCGTTCATAACATTGTTCACGTTTAAGTCCGTGTTCCATTCCGCGATACACGTTTCACAGTTTATTACCGAATACGGTTACAGGAAGCTTGAGAAACTAGACTCAAGTATAGCACAACTATTCCATAACCAGGCAGACGTCTCACATCTCAGGCCGTATCGTTTGGCATTCCTTCCTCAGTCAGCATACGTTCATGATATGTTCTGGTAGCAAGTCCACAGTATGCTTCACGTATCACATTCACAATATACTTCATGCATAATGTTCCTTATATAATCGTGAACCATGTTCAAAATTGCTCACGTAGCACGTTCACCAGTGTTCACATAGTTTGTTCATATATATATTCTCATCAGCTTAGGCAGAGAGATAAACATTATCTTTTCAGAAAAACCGTACGTGCCGTTCATGCATCCTACATGCTATAGCTTATTATTCCATCATATTCAGAAAATCCATCTCAGATATATGGAACCAGAAACTATTCAGCATTCATCAGGACAAAGTTAACAGGACCAAGATTTTTTTTTGTTTAGACCTTTGAAAGAATCGTTTTGAGCGGGAGGCCACTCGAAATGGAGGAGTCCATCCGGACCTCTCATCCTTTTTCTTTAATAGATTCAGTTAGGTTCTTTCAGTCATGTTATGTTCCATATCCTCTTCAGCCATGTCACCTTACATGCCACTTCAGTCATGTCAGGTTTATACCTTTCAGCAGCATCATGTTCTAAATCGAGGACGAATGATCATTCAGCTTATATGTCTTCTCAGCCATCATGCTTTGTCAGCATATATGTCCTTTCAGCTTTTATAACGCCACCAGCTTATTTACAATTAATTCGAGGACGAATTATTTTTTTAGAGAGGAAGAGTTGTAAAACCCGCATGAAAATACCACGAATTTAAAACTTTTAATATTTTAATAATTCACGATAAGTATATAAGTATGTCAGTTCAAATGTTTTTGTGAGTGACTTCTCTTATCGAATCATTGATCATAAAATTTATGTGTGTAAGTAAAATATTAAAATAAACAACTCTCTAATATTTTGGCATGATTTAGGCAATCAATTAGAAGAAAGTAAAGATACGCATATATACACTATAATTAGTATTTCTTCTTTCATATAAAAAAAAATAATAAAAAAAATGAAAGGATAATCAGTGTAAAAATTGCCGAGTCATTGACACACTATCATCCCTTAATTATCTCCAATTGTTACGATGAGAGCTAAGAAATTATAAGATATAAACATCATAGATACTAGTTCAATACGCAAACCACTAAAATAATGCAAAAGATCCCATTGATATCTCGACTTCTCGGCCACGATAACAAACAAGGAAATCGGGATGCGGTAGATTCTGATATATGTTCAGTCCATGTAGTTTGCGCCAGTTCACGTTTGTATGAGACGCTACGTATCGTTCACTTAAGGTTCGAGTTCTTTGTTTGGGTCCTGTCACGAGCAGATTTCATATTAATATGTGTGTGTTCATATCGGCATCTATCCTCGACTTTGAATCAAATCATGTTCGGATCTTGGTTGGCTGATGCATTTTAGTTGTGGTAGCGGGACTGTGTTTTTGGTTCGACCGAGTCTCGCTGAGTCTAGAATTCGTGTTTTTGGTTTCAATCTACCATTTTATCCGAAGGTTTGAACCTTGTATCACATGGTGGTTCGATTCGACTTCACAACATAGTTTTTGGGTTCACGACGGGACTAAGGTAGAGTCGAGTTACTATTGGCGTCTTTGTTCGAAGTCGTACTCGAGCCCATCAAGTTCCACCTTGTGATGTTCTATTGAAGGTAAACTTTCGATTCATATATTGTCGAAGTTGGAAAACATGAAACAGTAACATATTTATAATAATATGAACTTAATTAGGTAGTCATGCATGAGACATAGGAAGAAGATGCCAATTGTATGTGATTATAACCTTTTAGTTAGTTTGGTAATATCATATTATATATGGGTATAAGACTAAACGGTATGTTTATGAGATATTGAATTTCGGCTTATTTTAATTTACTTATTAATCTTGGCTTATTTAAACTTGGCTTATTGACATCGGCTTAGTTAGCCTTGATTAATATTTGGCTTATTAATAGATGACTTGATTAATTTATGCCTAATAATTCATGACGCATATAAATTAGCTTATCCAGATATCGGCTTATCGATTTTGACTTAATTATTAGAATCGAGCTTATTACTATTTATAGAAACCTTCTATTATTTTTTAAAGTCACTAATAATGAAAATATCAAGTATAATAACACAAGAAACATGTAATATATTGATCAAGAACACATGAACAGATAATACGAAGGGAGACACGATAAAACATGAACAAGTAAAACAACTCAAGAACAAGTAAATTAAAATAAGAACCAGTAATTTATACAAGATCGAACAACTCATGCACGTCATTTGTCATGTAGCTTACGTGAAGTCGGAGTAGTAAGTCTTTTCGCTGTTCATCTCTTTTGTTGTTCTACTAGACACAAGGTACGGATTTTCCGTCCTTTCAGTAAGGACTTCCTTTCTATGCATGATTAGGATTCCCCGTCTTCAGCCAAATGTTTTCCCCAGTATATGTTTAAGCTTATCAGTAATCATGTTAATAACTAAATAAATTGCCTGAGCATTATATACGAGCATGACCAGTTTATGTACTAGTTACAGAGGTACCGTAACCATGGCACTAGAGGCACCGGTGTCGTGACTCACATGCAGGAGAGTGATATCCTGCATCGTCTCACTCATGTTCAGTTTGGCCATTTTTATAAGTATGTTTAGTGGGGCGTATGGATGCATCCTAGGATTGTAAGTGTTACAAGTTATCAGGGTGAATGTGGTGTGTGCTCTACATCCTTCACATTGGAGCTGATCCCTCCACCCAGCACAGTATTTTGAGGTCACCCCTCTACAGCATGACGAGGTCACCCCTCCAGTTATTCATGCACCGTTGTTACAACACATGACCTATATAAGCTCTGGCAATTAAAATACAGTAAATGCATGTTTTCAGATTTAACAGATAACAGTTCAGCTTTATTATTTATAAATCAGGCTTTATAGATTATACACAGATTTCTGCTGCAACTTTACTTATCAGTCTTACAGCTCCAGTATTTTATCATCGGTTTCATTTCAGTAATTCCTTATCATGCTTTATATCCGTTCACTGAGCGTTATGCTCAGCCGTAGTTCCTTTCATGTTCTAACGGCAGGTACACCAGGACACTCTTAGGATTGAGAGCATGTGCATTTGGACGGAAGCTATCCAGACTTCTTACTTTATGCATTTATTATATTATTCTGCTTATTTGGACATTGTTTAGTCCTTTCCTTCAGTATTTACTTTTCATGTTTTGAGCTTATGTTGGATTACCGATGTTTGATTCCGGTATTTCTTTTATGGTCAGTTAATGTTCTAGGACATTTACCTTATGCTTTGATGACACGCCATAAATACACGTAACGGTCCACTTATCCAAGTGGGGTGTTACACCCAAGCAGGTGATGTATCGCTTTTACTCTCCTCATTTTATACCGGGAAATGAGGATGAGTGCTTTGACCCGGGAGGTGACATTGACCATTCTATGATTGATACCTTTACGGCTTTGCCGTATTGTGACCATCCTATGTCTTTGGGGGATGACAATTTGTCTCCTTTACCCATCCCACCTCCCGTGGATCACGACCTCACATATTTCACATATGTTGAGAGGACCTTTTTACCTTTTATGACTTATCCTCCTGCCTCTCATTTATTATGTTCCTCCGGGACCGAGGATAAGATTTTTGATCCCGGTATAACATTCAAGGCTTCCCCATGGACCATTTAATTCGGGGTCGAGTCAGGCTCGTGACTCGGTTAAAGAAAACAAGCGCTTCTCGGGAGGCAACCCGATGATCTATTTTCTATCTATTTTCTACAATAAGTGTAGGGGGAGCCGTGTAGGTTGTTTTGTGTGTTGTGATTTTGTAGGGACATGTGCTTAAATGATCCACTTTTGGTACTTTTGAGGTGACCCGTGTTCCCGTGTTTCCCGTGTACCCGGTTCCTTCGATAAGTTTTTGCTATTGTGATTTAATCTTGTATATAAATAAAACAAATAAATGTAATCACTTTAGTTGTCCTTTCCTTAGCTCGATTTTAAACAACATACTCAATGTCCTAAGTGTAGGGGAGTTTATTCTCCCACATGCTTAAACATTGAGGACAATGTTTATATTAAGTGTAGGGGGACTTCTATCGAATTTTAGTGGGCTTTTCCATGAATTTGACCCCATTTAACCGGAAAATTTAAAATTTTTTCAACGTTTTTCAAATTTTTGATCTATTTTGGCCTAGTAGTATTTTTATTTTTATTTTCTTTCTTTTTATCTTCGCATCATATTTATATTTCCATTTCAAGAATAAAGTCAAAAAAATAATAAATAAATAAAATGGTTTTAACAAGTTTAGATATCTTTGATATATTAGGCCCGTCTTGAATATTTTGACTCAACCCAAGTTTACTTATCCAAGTTTACTCTAGCTAGTATCCTTAACCATATGGACCTTAATTGGTTTATTAAGCTAAGCATCCACGAGTCTCATTTCTTGAGATTTTAAATTGTGGAGAACGAGAGATGATAGAGTTAATTATAAGTTTGGTATTCTTTCATTAACTTATGTGAGTTAGTTATGAGCTTTTTCTCCCATCACTTGTTAATAAATATATTTGCAATAAATAAGGTTGTACGATTTAAAAAGTTACTTAGCTTCTAGCACAAGATCGTTTAAAAGTTGCTCGGTATTAATTAGAGTTCATAGCAAAGGCATAACTTATTGAAGCGGGACGCGAATATTGGCTTATCCAAAAAGGCCCTAACAAGGCATGAGGATACCCGAGTCCAAAAAGGCCCTAACAAGGCATGAGGATTCACTTTTTTGCTAAAGATCCTAAGAGATTGTGAAGATCATTAATCCAAATCAATATGATGGATCAAGACACACGACGAAAAGCAATTACTCCCCTAAAGATCATGGAGAAGTCTATCCAAAAAGACCCTAACAAGGTATGAGGATAAATAGATCCAAGTCCGAAAAGGAGGCGGATCGTTGTATATCAAAATCCTAAATAAAGAAGAGGATAAATGAAGAAGTCGTGGTCAACGTTTGTAGCATCTTTCACTCCTAATGAAGATGTATACCAAAATGAAGAAAAAACCATAATTTCAAGATCATCTCTCAAGATTTGAAGTTTGAGTACAAGCCAAATATCGGTCCGAGAAAGGTCTCAAATCGTGAAACGAGTTATGCCAAGATATGAACTTTATGAGGTTTCGAGAAGCAGTTTTAAAAGTTTTGTCCTTTAGCTAACTATTGATTAAATCGGCCCACTTTATTTTCGGCCTTAATAAATTATCGAAATAAGTCAAAAATACATCCTCTTGATCATTCAAGACAACAATAAAATACAAGAGATATACCGTAGGAATAAGGGGGTCTAAGTGATTAATTAAACCACATGAGTAAGTGTTAGTTGTGCTAACTTGTAGTTTCAATGATCTCGTTTTTAAGCTTGGTATGGGGAACGTGAAACTTGAGGGTGATTAATATTCATGACACCAAAGCCCTAATTTCTAAGATTTCTTTACAAGTTTCTTCCATCTAATAATTTCCAAGTTAATAAATCGTTATAACTTTTGTTTCCTATTAAGTTTTTATCTTTTCGTCGTCGTCGTAGTAGTAGTAATAGTAATAAAGGCCATGATAGGTTAATAATGAGAAAAATGTAATTTTATGCTTTAAAACTAAGCATTGCATGGGGTCATTGCAATGGTCAAGTGTAGGGGATTTAATAAGTGTGTAAACACTTATCCTTTTGCCACTAAAATCAAGGAAAAACAAGACCTAATCATGTGTTTTATATCGTAAAAGTCGGAATTACGCGTGGTTTTGTGTTTTTGTGTTTAAATAGGTATAAATGATCAAAAGAAGAGAAAACACGGGATTTCACGGTCAAAAGTTGAAGAAAAGAGACGAAGACAAAGTCAAAAGACCAAAAGTGTGCCCAAGTTCACGAAAACCGGCTAAACCGACACGAGCTTAAAGAAAAAGATCGAGAAAGCCGAAATCGAGCTCGATTCTATCGGATTAAATCTTTTTGAAAATATTCGAGCCAAGTGGGCCCCACATTTGGGTATTGGGCTCAAAAGCCCATTAAGGCCCAATACCTTAAAAGTTGTGAGACGAATTTGAAGGAATTAGTCAATTGGGCCTCAAAGCCCATTAACTAAAATAAAAAGAAAATGAGAAGGAGTTATTTACATTTTTCTGGGCTCAAAAGCCCATTTGGATTGAACATGGACGATTTGTTTTCACGTATAAATCCCTGGTCACATACAATACACTCGGTCAACCAATACCAACTACCTTCCAACTTTAAAATGAATAAATGAATTATTCACCCCCATTACTAGGTCAACCTTTCCCAGTCAACACAATTTACCCTCAATCCCTACATTTTAAATAAACACAAACCGGATAAACATTCACCACAAACACACGGTCAACCCACGTGTATCTCACCCACACACAAAATAAAGAATTGTTTTATTTACCTAACCCTCTCTTACACGTATTTACCCCAACACTTTTCCCAACCCCAAATAAATAAAACCCTATTTGTTATTCGTTAATAACAAATAAAAAATTCACTCAACCTTTTCTCTCTCCCAAATGTAACGTAGCAACCATCACCATTTTACCTTTCCTCATCAAACCCTAATCATCTTAATAAGTAAAATTCACAAGTAAAAATTGGGGCTTTTAATCCAAACGTGTGATTCACACGTGTTTGGATTAAATCCCCACACAAATCGGAAGCAATCACCAAGGAGTGGTCCTCAATCATATCCGACGTGGCCTTCATTCCTTTTGTGATTGGATTAAACACATTACCACCACCCTCTTCTCCAATAATGGGTTGCCAACTCAGAATGAAGAAGCACAACAAAATCCTACGAGGATGATCCGCGTGAATATGGGTATTCTCATCCGTTGATGGAGAAAGAAGAAAGAGAAAATGATGAAAGAACGGCTATGATTCAAAGCCGTGGGCACCAAGATGATTCAAGAAAGGTTTTGAGGGTTTCTCCTATAAAAACCCCCTTTCACATGTAATTGAGGAGTCCATTTTTTCTTTCTTTTAATTTACTATTTTTTAAATTAATTTTAGGAGTAGAATAAATTAGTTTTAATTTTCTGCAAAATTAGCTTAGGTTTATTGTAATTTTACTTTTCCTGAATTGTACTTTTTTTTATGATTATTGAAAAAATTAGTTTTTAATTAATTCGGTTCTTCATTTAATTTTCTGTTAAAGGTTTGATTTAATCTTGAATCTCTTTATTTTATTTACTATTCACGTTTATTATTATTATTCATATATATAAAAAAAATAATAATAATAATAAAGAAATAAAAGTTACTGTTCGGATTGGATCCTTTGGTTCGATTGTTCATCGCTCGGTCACTGTTCTTGTTCGAGAGAGATTTTGGGTCAAGAATTTGTTTCGAGCTGTTGATAATTTGAGGGGGTATTTGGTGTTGCTTCGATTCACAAGGTGGCTCAGCGCCTCACCTTCGGCTCAAAGGGTTCTCCAAAAAGGTTTTATTTCTTTTCTTTTAATTTCTTGTTAAATTTGCTTATGTTTGTTTTTAAATCTGCTTATGTTAGTTTTTTTTTGTGGTGTTTGTAGAATCTGCTTATGTTTTTAGATTCGGTTTAAATATTACTGCTAATTTAGTTTGAATCTGTTTTTTTGTTTGATTTAATATTTGTTTTGGTTTGTTTATGTTTTATCTGCTTTTATTATATTTTGGTTAAGTCTTTATCTGCTATTGTCTAATCTGTTTGTTTGATTTTGATATTGTTAGGAGTTGCTATATATTCAGTTGCTGATTAAATTCATGTTGCTTTATGATTTTGATTTTCTAGTTTATAGGAATCTGCTTAGGTTTCGAATTATTTTGTTGTTTTGATTCAAGTAGTACTAGGACTTATAGCTTATTACTTTCTTCTTATTCGTTTGGTTAAGTTCCAGCTTATTTTGGTTTGCTTATCTAGAATTTTAAGTTTTTCTGCTTTTGGCTTATTCGGTTTGTGCATCTGCTTATTTAGTTTGAGTTTTATTTACTTTGTTTGAGTTGTGTCTGTTTCAGCCTTTTTGATTAGTTCATATAACTGAATTGTTTTTTTAAGCTTTGTACTGTTGCAACAATAGAGTATCTAGTTTCCAAAAAATAGCTGTCCAAAAAGTTAAAATAAAAATATTTAGCATAATTTGTCTCTCCAGGGATTCGATCCCTGGACCTCTTGCATAACAACCAAACACCCCAACCAACTCCTCTAGGTACTCTTTTGTGATTTACTTCGCGTCTATTAATTAATATAGGGTTTTTCATTTTGGCAGTTTTATTAAAAAGTTTAATTAAGATTGGTTAGTTTAAATTTTATTTAAAAAGTTTTATTTAAATTTTCTTTAATTCAGTTTTGTTTAAATATAAAAAGTTTTTTAAAAAATATTTTATTTACTTTCTTTAAATTTTAAATTAGTTCTAAATTACTTTTATTTTAAATAGTATTATTTTATGTTTTTTTTTAAATTTAGTTTTAAAATTAGTTTTCATAAAAATTAGTTTTGTCTTCAAATAGTTTTTTATAGATTTCATTTAAAAGTTTATTTTAGTTTTAAATTAGTATTAAATTTAAATTAGATTTATTTCAAAATAGTTTTTATTAAATTAGTTTAAATTAGTTTTTAAATTGTTTAGATAATTAATTAGTAGTTTTAAAATAGTTTAAAAAATACAAAAAATATACTTTTCACCAAAAACAAATTTAAGTCACGTTAATTGAAAATCAAATTCGAGTCGATCCGTGGAACGATAATAGATATAAAAATAGGATTGCAAAAACCCTAGTTTCATAATGTCTTATAAACTATCTTCTCAACGACGTGATTTGCAAAATTAATTGGTTTATAATACTTAAAAAATTACAACATCATTTTGTGCTTTACTAATGATGGACTTGCTATTGCACTACGTGCTCTAGTCAAGCTATCTAGGGTTTGAAAGATCTTTAATCCTTTCCCGTGTCTAATAGGTGTTTTGGCACTTATTTGATAATTATCCCAAGCACTTGCGCCTTTGGGCGCATGAAGAATAGGATATAGGGTTTGATCATTCTTTAATCTTTTCTCGCGGTAAACACACCTAAACCAAAAAGTTAACAAAAAGTTTTCTTAACTTGTGCTAAAAGATGATTGCATGCATCTTTTACACGTTTTGACATTTGTTTTCAAAAACTTATGTGATACCTATTTGAATTATTTAAGTCTATGCGATCCAATTTAATTACACTTGTAGTGTTTTTTCGCCATCTGGTCAGACCTAGGGCCAATTGTGCACCCAAGGTGATTTTTGTCATAGGTCAGACCTATGCCAATTATTGCATGCTTTGAATTGGTACGACTTAAATCGAGTTCCCGGTCAGATTCGGAACCCGAGGCATGAGATGAGATGAAACATACTCATGATCTAATTACATGTAGAACAAGTTTGCTTGAGATGTTCATTGGTACTCGAAAGAGTTGTGAGAACATCCCATTCAAACACTCTACAACAATTAACTTCATGAATCGTCTCATAAATCTAAGAGTTGCATTAGTAATGCAATTAACGCTCGACGCTTACATCTCCCCCTACTTATTATTAGACGGTCGGACCTCTAATATAAGTGGGAGTGCAAACAAGGATCTTAGTCTCATAATGATTAATTGGGTAGTTAATTCTTTTGAGAATGCAATTATTGAAAATACTAATCGTTGAACTTTTATTTTGTAGATGAATAATTTTACCTCTTGCTTAAACAATACGGTTGTTAAGTCTTTCCTTGAGAAAATGCAGCTGACTGAAAGTAACTTTGTTGATTGGTATCGTGCTCTTAGGATAGCGCTCGAAACCTATGATTTGGTTAAATACCTTGAGCAACCTATTCCTGATCTCCCGTTTCTCCCTGTTGGCTTTGAAGGTCCTCAGCAAGACCCTGAGTACCACACCACTTGGGTTAAAAGGTCCAAAGAAATTGCTGCTTTATGCTCATGACTATGTAACCTGAACTTAAAAGGCTTTTGGAGGGTCACGGCGCATGGTCAATGATGGAGGAATTGAAAACTATGTTCACTGAATAAGCGAATCAAGAACTCCTTGATGTTGCACGTGCTTTTCACGCGTGTAAACATGAGGATGGACAATCTGTGAGCTCCTATGTCTTAAATGATGAAGGGCTACATAGAGATTTTGGAACGTCTCGGTCATCACGTATCACTCAAACTTGCAGTTATCCTAATTCTAGCCTCACTGAACAAGGATTATGATAGGTTCGTGCAAGATTACAATATGCATGGCCTGGGGAAGACAATACCTGAGCTACATGCCATGCTCAAGCTACATGAGAAGACGTTACCAAGAAGGTTGCATCTGCCAATAATACCATTAATGCTATTAGCGTAGGAAGGATCCAAAAGCCTAATAAGGCTAAACCGTCTAATGCTGCTAAGGGTAAGAATCAAGGCAAAGGGAAGAAAGTAGCAAACTTTACTCCTCGAACCAAGATTCCCCCTCCACCAAAGAGAGAGAATCCTGCTAAGGATGTCACTTGTCACCAATGCGGTGACATGGGTCATTGGAAGAGAAATTGTCTAGAGTATCTCGCTGAGTTATAGAAGAAAAAGAAGTCCTCTCAAGGAGCTAGCACTTCAGGTATCTTCACTATATAACTTGGTAATGCAATGATGCCTAAAAACGTTACTTGCATTTTTCGGTCTCGCTTTGTTTTGATTACGACAATATGTAAAAACAAGCATTTACGAAAACAATGAAAAACGAATTCTTGAGTTCAAGTATTTTTCATTTCAACCATTATCACTTAAGGTATGAACATACAAGTAATTATACTAATTAAGTGATCAAGGATTTAATCTTTTCTTAAAACTCACTTTTTATTAAGTGTGACAAAGTTTTATTATTAAACTTTCCTTTTAAGAAAATGTTTTATTAAATTAATTATTTGAAAGTTTGAAATTTGAAAATGACATATTCTATCTTGGTTTGGAATATCTTTTCAGGATATTTTAATCCCCAGATTCAAACAAACCCACTTAAAGACAAAAGGGAGCGGACTCTACGCCGGCGGTTCCTTAGCGCCTACGGCGGTTCCTTATCGATAAGGAACCGCGGGTTGCAATAAAGAACCGCGGGCAGATATAGCCGTTGGACATTTGTCTTATAAATAGTAGACCATTCCCAGACTTTCAATCCACCTCTTTTTCACATAAACTTTCAGATTCTTACATACTTCTTAAATCACTCAAATCCTTGACCATTTGTTTGATTACTACTTGTTTAGAAGTGAATCTTTCTCCTCCCATCTTTTCCTCTCAAAGTACAAAGAGAAGAACACTATCATTGTTGAACTGTTGTGTCTACCTCAAAGATCCATTGAAGATCCAAACTTATTTATTCATTGTTGTGAAGATCCAAGTAGTTATGTCTATTTGGAAGTTGTGTATGTATTAGGGTTAGTACCTAGTCCTCAAAGTATATTGGTGTAGATTGGTCCTAGCTAAGATTAGGGCTCGACTTTTAGCTTAGAGTCGGAAATTGGTTAAGCGACGTTGTGTACGGTGTAAAACCCGCATGCTTTTACCATGAATAGTACCCTTAAGATCGTACGTACTAGATTAAAACTTTCCCATTATAGCATGATTACGATTACGTGTTAGGATTTTACGTATTACATACGTGTTAGAACACGATAAGTATTTACTACGCACGAACACGTAATAATTATTTGACAATAATTAATCACGAACATGCGATCATGAACGTAATTAAATCATGAACTATTATTAATTACGTATATATATTTATTACGAGCGTGAATAAATATATTAGGTCACGATAATTACTTAACGAGAACACATTAAACGCGAACACAAATAATCACGAACGAGTAACTAAACATCGAGACACGGAAAAAGGTACGGGTACCCCATGTGGGGCCCCTACCCGCGGCAACAAGGGAGAAATAGGCCAAGCCCATTTTAATTTTCACTAAAGGGGGTTAAGGGAAAAACACTACTCATATTTTTCTTTACAGAGGATTTTACAGAAACCTAAAAGCTCTCCTCCTCCTTTTTTTTCTCTTTTGGCCGCCACCTTCAAACACACCAAGGAGGTGTTTGATTGATCTATGATCTTGGATTTATTGCTAGTGTTCGTGTTTGTTCATCGTTACTTAGATCCACGCACTCGGTAATTCTTTTAAACCCTTTTCTTTTGATTTAATCTTTTAAATAATTAAGAACATGTTATGTTTTTCCTAAAAACCTAATTAAATCATAGATCTAACATGGAATTGGTTTTGGAATAAATCAAAAGGGATGTTTAGGGGTGTTTTGTTCTTGGCCGCCGCCTAAACCGAACCCGAGAGGGTCTCGGTTTGGCCATTTGACCACCACCGAGACCATATGGTCCCGGTTGGTTGGTGTGGGTCCCACGGCAGCAACAAGACAAGGGGTACCCCGAGTTGGTTCGGGGTATGGCGTCGATCTCATGTCCGGTTCATGGTTCTTAGTCAAGATCCGGTTCACGGTGTATGTTTAGATTTTTATTTTTATGATCTTATGTTAAAATTAAATTAATAACATGACATGATTAATTTAATAACATGACTTAGGTTATTTTAATTATTAAAATCATGAAATTATTAACCTAAGTATTTTATAGTTTTAACACTTATAATTAATTAATTATTTAAAAACCATGGTTATAATTAATTAATTAACATGACTTAGGTTATATTATTAATAAATAACAATACATGTTTTAACCTAAGTATTTAAATTTATTTAATTAAAAACATGTTATACTTCAATTAAATATTTTAACCTATAGTTTATTTTAATTATATGAAATAATTAATAAACTATACATTATATCATATGACTTAGAAAATAATCATGAAAACACTTAGGCTTATATACTTAGCTTATTTAACCAGCTTATTTCTAATTATGGAAACTTTCTATTTTTAGAAACTTAATTAAATAAGGCAGCTAATCTATTTATGGAATCTTTCTATTTTTAGAAACTTAATTAAATAAGACAGCTAATCTATTTATGGAATCTTTCTATTTTTAGAAACTTATCTATTATAAGCAGGAATTCTATTTTTGGAAACATTCTATTTTTGGAAACTTTCAATTTTTGGAAACTTTCTATTTTTGGAAACTTTCTATTTTTGGTAACTTTCTATTTTTGGAAACTTTCTATTTTAGGAAACCTGCTATTTTTGGAAAGTTACTTATTATTACACAGTAAGTATAATAATACATGAAATACCCGAAATACTTAATCAGAGTAAACAGAATATAAGGTGAACATAGTTTAAGGCTTAAAACAGTAAAACATGGTAAGAACATATAAAATAAGCTAAGACACGACATAAAAGCAGTTACGTATTAGCAAGCAGATACTTATTCATGTATGTATTTATGTAGCATTAGTGATACGGAAGTAGGATTCCTCTCAGTTCATCTTCTTCGTTCACTGGAAATAAGGTACGGATTCCCGTCCTTTCAGTATGGACATTCTTTCCTTATTAGGATTCCCCGTATGCAGCCAAATGTTTTCCCGTAGTATAAGTATGTGTTTGAATTGCTTATGTTTAATTTAGAATACCTATAGCCATATACATGCATGACCAGTTTCACCTAGTTATGGAGGTACCATAACCATAACATTAGAGGCACTGATGTTATGACTTCACCACGGCGGAGTGATTGCTCGTGGCTTCCCTTCAGCTTTTGGCCATTTATATTATATTTATCATATGGGGCGTATGGGTGCATCCTAGTTACATGTTTTCAGTCAGGATTTCATGGTGAATGTGGTGTGTGCCTTGCATCCTTCACAAGGAGCTGATCCATCCTACCCAAAAACCAGTATATTAAATTAGAGGCAACCCCTCTAATTTGCATGATGAGGTCACCCCTCCAAGTATTCATGCATGATGGATTTTCATGACCTATATTGGCTAATGGTAAAATATGATAAACAGTTTTTACAAGATAAACATAAGGCTTTTCAAACTATAAAACCAGTTTTATCAAGACTTAACCAGATTACTCGGGATTTAGTTTCTTCTGCTGTTATATGTTATATGCTTATCCTATTCATGCTTTATTATACATCCGTGCACTGAGCGTATTGCTCAGCCGTTTTCCTTTTCTATGTTCCCAAAACGGCAGGTACTCAGGGACGCTCGTAGACTTTAAGAGTACGTGCATATGGACTGGAAGCTTTCTAGCCTTTCTTTACTTTATGCATTTCCTTTCTTTTGATACATTGCTATGGACATTGTTTAGTCCTTTCCTTTACTATACTTATGTTTGTGTGTGATGAGCTTTATATTTGGACTACCGATGTTTGATTCTGGTATTTTCCTTTTATGGTCATGTAATGTTTAGACATTTTTCCTTGTATGCTTTGATGACACGCCATAATTGCATGTGACATTTCCATTATCAAAATGGGGTGTTACAATTATGGTATCAGAGCCAAGGCTTCGACCTGTAGGCTCTCAAATATAACATGTGATTAGTGGGTAGTCACTACGGTCTTCCTAGAACTGACAGTTGTTTTCATGCATTCATCATTTTTAAGCATACATATATATGTCATTGTCGCAGATTTATGACTAAGTAATGGTTGGTACAGGACTGGCCCTATTTAGTCGCATGTGTTTTATCGAAACTTCTAAATTTGGGACCGACCCATAGGCGTCCCCTTGCTATGTCTTTTGTTTTGGGTGAACTGACCATAGGCGTTCACTCTCGAGCATACAAAAGTTTTTATAAAACCGCATCATGCATTCATACACAAAATTTTCTTGCATAAAATTTTTCTCTTGAAATTTTGGTATAAATTTTTTTCATGTATATATATTTTTTTATGTTTTGATCTGTTTAATCATATGTTTTATGTTATACTGTTAGATGGTTCTCACACGCGAACAAGAACAGCTCAATGCTGCAATTCAAGCTGCTATGCAAGCTTTGCTTCCTCAACTAAGGAATGACATCAGGGCTGAAGTTCAAGCTGCCAACAATCAGCAGCATAATCAGGCACCTCCTCCTCCTACAGTGACATTAGCAGTATGGCTGGAGAGATTCAACAAGCTCCGCCCTCGAGCTTTTAAGAAGACAGATAGCCCCAGTGATGTTGAAAGCTGGTTGGCTCACATCGAGAAGATTTTCAATGCTATGGGTTGTGACCCCGCATACAAGGCGAGGTTGGCATGCTATCGATTCGAAGGCGATGTGCTTAATTGGTGGTTAGCATTGATGCAGTCTGAAGGTGGTGACGAATGGGTTGCTGGTTTGACTTGGGCTCAGTTCAAGGACAGGGTGATGGAGCAGTTCTTTCCCAAGGCTGAACAGGACAAGCTCAAGAGAGAGTACCATGGGATCCGACAGAGAGCTGGGGAGAATAGCAACGAGATTATGCAACGCTTTCTTCGCTTAGCTGGTTTCCTTGGTGCGGCAGCAGGTACTCCTGAAGAGCAGGCACATCACTTTAGATGGGCTCTTCGCACATCGGTCGCAAACAATATGGTGTGTGCTACATTCAACATTGTAGCACAAGTGGCTGATGCAGCACGTAAGCTGGAGATGCTGCAGAAGAGAGATGAGTTTGGGGAAGCTGAGAGACCCGACAAGAGGTAAACATTCGTATTTAAGCGGTGATCAATCCGTATACTTTCCATATATGTCAATTATTCATCTCTTTAAATGTATCTTCCAGGCAGAAAACTGGGGACCGGTCTCAGCCGGCTACTCAGCAGCAGCCTCATCAGCCCAAGGGAAACGGTCAGACTAACGACCGTTCTTCTACGGATAGGCGTGGTGGTAATGATAATTACCGCAACAACGCTGGACACTCCAACAGCAACAGGTCCTAATACTTACGCATTTCCTTATGATTTCATGTTATAACTCATATTCTGACACTTTAGCAAAACTTCTACCAGGAACCATGGAAACGGTAGGGACCAGAACCAGAGAGGTTCACAGCCTAGCCGTCCAGCTATCACTAGTATTCAATTTTACGATTATCCGCATTGTCCTTTGTACCCATTTATCATGACTTATGTAAAATGTTTTATCAGGTTCCCAGCCAGCCAGAGCACCTGCTGGAGGATTTACCCATCCTCTTTGCTCTACTTGCCACCGTAGGCACCTAGGGCCATGTCGCCGTAATACTGACGCGTGCTTCAAGTGCGGTCTTCCTGGCCATATAAGGATTGCCGTAAGGGAGAGATGAAGGGTACATCGGGACATGCTGATTCCAAGCCGCCTCCTACTACCGGGCGTGTCTACACGACATCTCGAGACCAGGCCAACAAGTCTACAGGTACTGATACATGCTTTTTGTATGGGTTCAGATTATGTCTCTCGGAATCCTCTCGAATTGATCTTGGTTCTAAGTGGAATGATTGTTCTTGGTTACTAAAAAAGGGGTTTTAGTTTTCTAATCTACTAAAAAGTTTAAATGTACTAGAATGAAAACTTAAGTCAAAAACAATTAATTTAATGACAATTAATAAAAACTTGAATTAAAATACTGGAATTAAAATTAAACTTAAACTTAGAATATTAAATGAAGAAACACTGAGAAATATTAAGACAGATACAAAAAGAAACAGTAAGTAAGATTGAAAGAAAATTGATTCGGAACTTTGACCTTGATTCGGAACTATTGATCCGGAACTTTTCACCCGGAAGTCTTCATTCGGAACTTTGAGAAATCCTTCACTCGGAACTTTGATTCGGAAGTTAGTTCGGAAGTTCACCCGGAACTTTTCGTTCGGAAGTTCACTCGGAAGATTGATTCGGAAGTTTATCCGGAACTTTCTTCGGAACTTTGAGTCGGAAGTTTATTCAGAACTATCAACTGATTCGGAACTTTTGAGACTCATTCGGAAGTTTAGGTTCATCCGGAACTTTGTACTCATTCGGAACTTCTAGACTTATTCGGAACTTTTAAAAGAAAAACTCATTCGGAACTTTTCAAAAACGCATTCATTCGGAACTTCACATTCATCCGGAACTTTCTTGTTCATTCGGAACTTTGGAGTTCATTCGGAACTTTGGTGTTCATCCGGAAGTTTTGTTCATCCGGAACCTGGGAACACTCAAGAACAGAAACAATACCGAAAAAACAGGGAAATCAATTTTAAGCTAAAAATCACCAAGTTTTTCACCAAAAACTTAAATAAACTAATCACTAAGCATCTACTAACCATAAACTACAAATCCCATCAGTAAAAACACAAAACCCAACAACTTTTAAAGATCAAATCAATCAAATAAGGACTTAAGAACTTGAAATAAAAGATGATGATGAACAAGATGAAATGGAAAGATTAAACAAGAACTTGTATTGATGATTAATGTTTTAACAATCACAAAACAAAGATTAAAATTATAAGATTTGAAGAACAAAGATTAAAATCACCAAACACCCTAGTGGTGTTGGTGATGCTACGAACAGAAAAGAGAAAAAGAAGGAGGAGAGAAAAACTAAAAAACTGGATGCAAAGTGTGTGAGGGGAACCCTTTATATAGGTGTTCCCTTTGGTTGGTGAGTAGGCTTTCTACCGTTCTTCTTGTCTTCTCGTCTTTTCAGAAAAGTTGACGTTTTCGATTCTGATTCGGGATTTGTCGTCGATTAAATTCAACTCGTCTTTTAATTTCTTCGTTAAATAGACTTGAGTTTCTTCGACTTATGTAAATCTTCCATCTTTGGTCATTTTCTTCGATAAATCTTTGAATAGGCCCAGTGACTTCAAATCTTTTGCATCTCTTGGACAATAGACTTTATCTTGAGTCTTTTTCTTCGGTAAAACCCGTGCAATCCCATGTTTTCTTTAATATTCATCCGGTTAGCTCTGAAGACACAATAAACACAAAAACCACGCATAATTCCAAACAAATGATATTAAATACGTGTTTTGGTCTTGTTTTAGCCAGAATTAAGTGGTAAAAGGATGGGTGTTTACACACCTATCAAAATCCCCTACACTTAACCATTGCTATGCCCTCATGCAATGCTTAGTGATAAAGCAATTTTACACTTTTCTCATAATTAATCAACCTTGGCCTTATTAAAATACTACTAAAACAAAAATTAAAATACTAAGAGAAATTAAAACTTTAAAGTAAACAAAAGGATGGAAATAACTTGCAAAGAAATCCAGGACTTACATTAGGGCTTTGGTGCTGCGAAGATTTATCACCCTCAAGTTTCACGTTCCCCAAACTAAGCTTAAAACGAGATCATTGTTATTATAAGTTAGTAAATCAAACACTTACACACATGGCTTAATTAAATGATTAAACTCCCTTATTCCTAGGTGTATCTCTTATATTTTATTTTTGTCTTAGAATGATCATGAAGATACATTTTTGGACTTATTTCGATAGTTTATTTAGGCTGAAAGCAAAGTAGGACGATTTGATCAATAGTTAGCTAAAGGACAAAATCTCTTAAAACTGCTTCTCGGGATATCAAAAAGTTCATATCTTGGCATAACTCGGTTCACGATTTGAGACCTTTCTCGGGCCGATATTTGGCATGTACTTCATACTTCATATCTTGAGAGACGTGCTTGAGATAATGGTCTTCTCATCGTTCATAGAGTTTCTTCATTTGGAGACTTTTGAGAGGTACTCCAACTTTGTTGACCACGACTTCATGATTATTCTTCAATCTCTAATTGGGAGTTTGAGATACAACGATCCGCCTCCTTTTCGGACTTGGATCTATTTATCCTCATACCTTGTTAGGGTCTTTTCGGATAGACTTCTCCATCATCTTTATGGGAGTTGATTGCTTTTCGTCGTGAGTCTTGATCCTTCATATTGACTTTGGGAATAATGCTTCTCACATCACTTTGGATCTTTAGCAATAAAATGGAATCCTCATGCCTTGTTAGGGCCTTTTCGGACTCGCCAATCTTCGCGCCCCGCTTCATAAGTTATGCCTTGGCTATGAACTCTTATCATTACCGAGCAACTTTTAAACGATCTTGGGCTAGAAGCTAAGTAACCTTTCAAATCGTACGACCTTACTTATTGCAGATACATTATTAGCAAGTGATGGGAGAATAGGCAAATAATTACGCCAAGTGAGCTTGTGCAAGAATACCGACTTATAATTGACTCTATCATTTCTCGTCCTCCACAATTTAAAATCTCAAGTAATGAGACTCGTGGACACTTAGCCTAATAAACCAATTAAGGTCTACATGGTTAAGGATACTAGCTAGAATAAACTTGGATAAGTCTATTCGGGTTGAGTCAAAATAAACGCAACGGGCCTAATATGTCAAAGACTTCTAAACTAGCTACACCACTTTATTAAAATTTGACTTTATTGCGGGATATATACATATGAAAGCAACGATAAAAATTTAAAAATTACGACTAAATGGCCAAAGTTAATAAAAAATTTGAAAAATGTTGAAAAATAGGATTTTCCGGTTAAATGAAGGCATTTTCATGGAAAAGTCCACTTAAAACTTCGATAGAAGTCCCCCTACACTTAAGATAAACATTGTCCTCAATGTTTAAGCATGTGGGAAAAGTCTCCCCTACACTTATGACCTTGGGCACGTTGGTTAAATCAAGTTAAGGAAGAGACGACTAACGTGATTAATTTCAAATGTGAGTATGAAGAAAATTGAATCACGATAGTTGAGAGATAGAACCGGATTTCGGATAACGCGGGAGCACGGTTCTTCGTAGGTTCCAAGAGTGCACTAATCCCTGTAATCACATCACCACATACAAACAAACACCTATAGAGGCCCCCTACACTTAGGAGGTGAAAACATAAAAGGATAAATACTCGGGCTGCCTCCCGAGGAGCGCTTGTTTTTGATAACCGAGTCATGAGCCTGACTCGACCCAAAATTAGTTCATGGGGAACGTGGTGAGGGATGGAATCATCTCTTGAGAGATGTCCTCACCAAAGTACAATTTCATACGCTGGCCATTCACCTTGAAGTTGGGCCCATTTGGCTGAGAAAGCTCAATGGTGCCATAGGGAAAAACATTAGCGATGGTGAATAGACCAGACAAGCGGCTCTTCAACTTGCCTGAGAAGATCTTCAACCGAGAGTTAAAGAGTAAGACTTGATCACCAACGTGGAACTCTCGGTTCTTGATTTTAGCATCGTGGATCATCTTGGTCTTCTCTTTGTAGATCAATGAGTTCTCGTAAGCTTGATTCCTCAATTCTTGTAGCTTGTTGAGTTGAATCTTGCGAAAATCAACGGCTTTGTTGATGTCGAAGTTAGCCCACTTCAAGGCCCAGTATGCCTTATGTTCCAGCTCGATAGGGAGGTGGCAAGCTTTCCCGTACACAAGACGATAGGGCGTACAGCCGATCGGGGTCTTGTAACCAGTACGGAAAGCCCACAGAGCATCATCTAACTTATCGGCCCACGCGGCGCGATGCTCTCCCACAGTATGTTCCAAAATTCTTTTCAATCCACGGTTGGATATTTCGGCTTGACCGTTGGTTTGAGGATGATAAGCGGTGGAAAGACGGTGATTGACACCATACTTCGCCATGACTCTTGCAAATTGATCGTTGCAAAAATGAGTCCCGTGGTCACTGATAATAGCACGAGGAACACGAATCGAGCAAACAATTGTTTCAAGAATTTACAAACCACCCTTGCGTCGTTAGTGGGTAAAGCCTTGGCTTCGACCCATTTGGAAACGTAGTCAACAACGACAAGGATGTATTTGTTGCCTTTAGAAGAAGGGAATGGCCCCATAAAGTCGATGCCCCATACATCAAAGATTTCACATTCTTGTATGAAATTTTGAGGCATCTCATCTTTATGTGTGATCTTGCCTTGTTTTTGGCAAGAATCACAATGTTTAACCATCTCGTGAGCATCACGGTAAATGGTGGGCCAATAGAATCCCGAATCAAACACTTTTTTAGCAGTGTAGTTGGGACCAAAGTGACCACCGGTGGGTCCTTTGTGGCAAGCCTGGAGAATGTCCAAAGCGGCCGGTCCGTCAACACATCGGCGAATAATCAAGTCGGCGCATTGTTTGAATAGAAAAGGGTCATCCCAAAAGTAAGTCTTAACATCGTTCAAGAACTTCTTTTTTTGTTGGGATGTTAACCCTTGGATGAGAACACCACCCGCTAAGTAGTTTGCAATATCCGCAAACCACGGGGTGCCATCGAGATTGAGATCTATAGACATTAAGGTCTCAAGGGGGAAAGAGTCATTGATCTCTTTGTTCGGATGATCCCCTTGATATGGATCCTCAAGTCTGCTCAGATGATCCGCGGCTAGGTTTTCTGCTCCCTTTTTGTCACGAATTTCAATGGTGAATTCTTGAAGGAGTAAAACCCAGCGAAGAAGTCTTGGCTTAGAATCATGCTTTGTCATCAAGTACTTCAACGCGGAATGGTCCGTGTATACGATAGTGGTGGAAAGGACAAGATAGGGGCGGAACTTTTCAAAAGCATAGACAACAGCTAAAAGCTCTTTTTCGGTTGTCGTATAATGCAATTGTGCCCCCGTCATAGTCTTGCTAGCGTAATGGATTGGTTGGAAGTGTTTGTTCACTCTTTGTCCCAGAACCGCTCCAATAGCAAAATCACTAGATTCGTACATCAACTCAAAGGGAAGCTCCCAATTAGGGGTAACCAAGACGGGTGCCTTAGTTAGCTTATCCTTAAGCGAGTTAAAGGCTTCAAGACACTCGTTGGAAAAGATAAAAGGAGTATCTTTTTCCAAGAGGTGGGTCATCGGGCGAGCGATTTGAGAAAAATCTTTGATGAATCGACGGTAGAAGCCCGCATGACCCAGAAAGCTTCTCACACCCTTCACGGTTGAAGGTGGAGGCAATTTGGCTATGACATCTACTTTAGCACGGTCGACTTCAAGACCGGCTTTAGAGATTTTGTGTCCTAGCACAATGCCTTCTTTTACCATAAAATGGCATTTTTCCCAATTCAGAACAAGTCGAGTGTCTTCGCACCGCTGAAGCATACGTTCTAAATTGGCAAGGTAAGAAGAGAAGGAATCCCCGAAGACCGAGAAATCATCCATGAAGACTTCCATGGTTTGTTCAACCATGTCATGGAAGATAGCCAACATGCACCTTTGGAAAGTCCCGGGGGCATTGCATAAGCCAAAAGGCATTCTTTTGTAAGTAAATGTGCCATATGGACAAGTGAATGTTGTCTTCTCTTGATCTTGGGGATCGATGGGTATTTGGAAGTAACCCGAGAAACCATCAAGAAAGCAGTAATATTCATTACCCGCTAAACGTTCAAGCATTTGGTCCATAAAAGGTAGAGGGAAATGATCCTTTCTCGTGGCATCATTGAGTTTGCGGTAGTCTATACAAACTCTCCACCCAGTGACGAGACGGGTAGGAATCAGCTCGTTGTTTGCATTGGGCACAACGGTGATGCCGCCTTTCTTAGGCACACAATGGATTGGACTAACCCATGGTGAATCCGAAATAGGGTAAATCATACCCGCATCAAGAAGTTTGATAACCTCTGTTTTGATGACTTCATGGATTTTTGGATTCACCCTTCGTTGGCTTTGAATAGTGGGCTTAAAGTCGTCCTCCATGAGAATTTTATGTGTGCAGAAGTGAGGATCAATTCCACGAATGTCGGAGATTTTCCAAGCGATAGCTGTTTTATGCTTCTTCAACACGGCGACAAGTCGGGCTTTTTCTTCTTCTTTTAAGTCCTTTGCGATGATGACGGGCGACTTCTCGTTGTCTTCAAGGAAAACGTACTCAAGATGAGGAGGTAGGTCCTTAAGCTCAAGAGTGGGAGGATCCTCAATAGATGGTGAAACTAACGATGGATCATCATTAGTCACCTCTTTAGGAGAAGGAGGATCAATAGTAGTAACCGTCGGAGATAGAGGAGAAAGATTGTCTTCTTTGAGAAGGTTTTCAATGAGGCGGAGATCTTCATCCCAATTGGTAGTAGAATCGTCATTGTCTAAATTCACATCTCCCATGGTGGCTTCCAAATCTTTCCAAAGGAAATCACTTTCTCCAAATAGAGATAGTGATGAGTCGATAGAGGAAACGGTCTCAACATTGGGAAGAGAGGTAGGAATACTTTTACAAGCATCTTTGAAGTGTTCTTCACAAGCCTCATCAAGAACGTCAATACAATTAACACTCTCGTATGAATAAGGCTGTTTAGAAAGCTTTCCCATGTTGAAGACGATCTTATCGTCACCCACTCTCATGATAAGCTCACCGGCTTCAACATCTATTAGAGTGCGACCGGTCCTCAAGAATGGACGACCAACGATCAATGGCACACGAGGGTCCATGTCGTAGTCAACAACGACGAAATCAGCAGGAAAAGTGAATTTGTCGACTCCTACAAAGACGTCTTCGGCTATCCCCACTGGATAAGCAACCGTACGGTTAGCTAATTCCAAAGTCATTTTGGTGGGGACTAGCTCAGGGAGAGATAATTCCTTCCAAACACTTAGAGGCATTAGATTAATACTGGCACCTAGATCGGCTAGGGCCATGCAATTCTCTACTCCCGGGAAGTTGCAAGGGATTAAGAAACGACCCGGATCACCAAGCTTGGTTGGCAATTTCCTTAAGAGCACTGCAGAGAAATTCTCATTAAGTTGGGTGTTAGAAATATCAAGAAGCTTCTCCTTGTCGTTTAGAAGATCTTTAAACATCTTAGCGTATTTGGGCATGTGAGCGAGAGCCTCGGCAAAGGAGATGTTAAAATTCAATTGTTTAAACATTTTGAGAAAGTTTGAAACTTGAATATCATCCTTGCTCTTTTGCTTCTCTTTCCTCAACCTTGAAGGATAAGGTATATTGGATGAAGAAGAAGGCTTTAGGGGAATAGGATCACTCACAACCACGGGTGGTGGGGAAATGGGGGTAGAAGGTGAAGGAGGCGGAGGAATTGGGGAAGTAGAAGGATGAGGAATAGTAGCAGGTGACTCGTTCTCCTTAGTCACAACCACTGGTGGAGGTATAGGAAGCTCGGGTTCCTTGGTACCTTTGACACTGCGAGTGGTGATTGCTTTCATCTCCCCTCTTAGATTCGCAACGGTGTTACTCGGAAGAGTACCCGAAGAAGAGGGTTGATTACCTTGGAAGAAACTAGCCATCATGTTCTTCAAGTCATTCGTTTGACTATCCAACGTGTTTCTCATGTCAGCTCTCAAATCGTTCCCTTGTTTGACCAAGTCTGCTTTCAGGTTGAGCACTTCTCTCTGAAGATTTCCCACTATCACATCGTTAGTCCTCATATAAGTTTCCACTTCATGGTGTAAGGCGGTGGGTTGGTTTGGAGGAGCATTGTATGCGGGTGGTTGATAAGCAGGTTGCTGGTATACTTGGTTGTTTCGTTGAGGTGGTTGTTGCTGCTTGTGAGGTGGAATGTATGGTGTACGAGGTTGTTGTTGTTGTCGAGGAGGGCGATTAAGGTTTTGTTGTTGGTTTGGGTTGTTTGGGGGAAAACCGGGTGGTGAGAGGTAGTTGTTGAAGCGGTAGCTAAGCAAATTTCGGTCACCTTGAGGTCTAGCTTGATAAGCAGGTTGAGGATAGGTGCCATATGCTGCATTCACATTCTCAACAGGGTTGTCTTGGGTGGCGGTACAAGTGGTGTAAGAGTGAGGACCCCCGCATATCTCACATGGTTGGCTAACAACACTAACTTGAGCGTTTTTAGTGTTGCTGCTGTTGGTGTTGTTAACGGTGTGGGTAACAAGCGATTCAAGAAGCGTAGTGATTTTGTCCAGTCGCTTGTCGCTGTCACTAGTGCTAGCACTAGCGACATTGGTCCGAACACTCTTGGTTTGCACACGAGACTTATTCTCAATGATATCCCAAGCAGCATTGGAAGTCTTAGCCAAAAGATTACCCCCCGAGGCACTGTTTAGTGAATCTTGGTCACTCATGCTTAAACCATTGTAAAAAGTATTAATTTGATGTACTTTGGTAAAACCATGTTGTGGGCATTTTCTTAAAAGATCTTTAAAACGATCCCAAGATTCACTGAACGACTCATCGTACTTTTGTTCAAAATTTATGATTTCATTCCGCAAAGCGGTAGTACGAGAGGGTGGGAAAAAGTAATTGATAAACTTGGTTTCCAAATCCGTCCACGAGAGAATACTCTGTGGCGGTTCCTTAGCAAGCCAATGCCGGGCTTGTCCCTCTAAAGAAAAGGGAAAAAGTTGTAACCTGATAACCTCTTGTGGAACACCATTGAACTTGACCGTGTTAGTGAGTTGCAAGAATCTCTTGATGTGGTCGTGTGGATCATCAATGGTACGCCCCAAGAATGGTTGAGCGGAGACCATCTGGATAAAGCCTGATTTTAGCTCAAAGTTGTTGGCTGCAATCGCTGGTATAACAATTGGGTCAGTGTTGCCATCTACATGAGCTTGCAGCAGTTCAATCATCTGGCGATTATCCGGTAGAGGCTCATTGTTGTTGTTATTGTTCATGTTGTTGAAAGGCGGGTTGTTGTTGTTATTATTATTGTTTGGAGGTGGTATGTTGTTGTTGTTTTGTACACCGGCCATGTCTAAGTGATCGAGAGGCTCGGGCTCTTGATAAGACGTGGATCGAGTGCGCATACACCTGCAAAAGAACTAACAAGAGAAAAAAAAGCAAAAATATTTTTGGTTTTTTATGTTTTTTACTTTTTAGGATTTTTTGAAAACTTTTATATTTTTTGTGTTTTTGAAAGTTTTTATGAAAAAGTAACGTTCACGGGGAACGGATCCCAAAATCCAAGTTCTCACAAAAAACTTTTGATCTTAACGAGAGGAGCCGGCAGCGGCGCCATTTGATACATGCTTTTTGTATGGGTTCAGATTATGTCTCTCGGAATCCTCTCGAATTGATCTTGGTTCTAAGTGGAATGATTGTTCTTGGTTACTAAAAAAGGGGTTTTAGTTTTCTAATCTACTAAAAAGTTTAAATGTACTAGAATGAAAACTTAAGTCAAAAACAATTAATTTAATGACAATTAATAAAAACTTGAATTAAAATACTGGAATTAAAATTAAACTTAAACTTAGAATATTAAATGAAGAAACACTGAGAAATATTAAGACAGATACAAAAAGAAACAGTAAGTAAGATTGAAAGAAAATTGATTCGGAACTTTGACCTTGATTCGGAACTATTGATCCGGAACTTTTCACCCGGAAGTCTTCATTCGGAACTTTGAGAAATCCTTCACTCGGAACTTTGATTCGGAAGTTAGTTCAGAAGTTCACCCGGAACTTTTCGTTTGGAAGTTCACTCGGAAGATTGATTCGGAAGTTTATCCGGAACTTTCTTCGGAACTTTGAGTCGGAAGTTTATTCAGAACTATCAACTGATTCGGAACTTTTGAGACTCATTCGGAAGTTTAGGTTCATCCGGAACTTTGTACTCATTTGGAACTTCTAGACTTATTCGGAACTTTTAAAAGAAAAACTCATTCGGAACTTTTCAAAAACACATTCATTCGGAACTTCACATTCATTCGGAACTTTCTTGTTCATTCGGAACTTTGGAGTTCATTCGGAACTTTGGTGTTCATCCGGAAGTTTTGTTCATCCGGAACCTGGGAACACTCAAGAACAGAAACAATACCGAAAAAACAGGGAAATCAATTTTAAGCTAAAAATCACCAAGTTTTTCACCAAAAAACTTAAATAAACTAATCACTAAGCATCTACTAACCATAAACTACAAATCCCATCAATAAAAACACAAAACCCAACAACTTTTAAAGATCAAATCAATCAAATAAGGACATAAGAACTTGAAATAAAAGATGATGATGAACAAGATGAAATGGAAAGATTAAACAAGAACTTGTATTGATGATTAATGTTTTAACAATCACAAAACAAAGATTAAATTATAAGATTTGAAGAACAAAGATTAAAATCACCAAACACCCTAGTGGTGTTGGTGATGCTTTGAACAGAAAAGAGAAAAAGAAGGAGGAGAGAAAAACTAAAAAACTGGATGCAAAGTGTGTGAGGGGAACCCTTTATATAGGTGTTCCCTTTGGTTGGTGAGTGGGCTTTCTACCGTTCTTCTTGTCTTCTCGTCTTTTAAGAAAAGTTGACGTTTTCGATTCTGATTCGGGATTTGTCGTCGATTAAATTCAACTCGTCTTTTAATTTCTTCGTTAAATAGACTTGAGTTTCTTCGACTCATGTAAATCTTCCATCTTTGGTCCTTTTCTTCGATAAATCTTTGAATAGGCCCAGTGACTTTAAATCTTTTGCATCTCTTGGACAATAGACTTTATCTTGAGTCTTTTTCTTCGGTAAAACCCGTGCAATCCCATGTTTTCTTTAATATTCATCCGGTTAGCTCTGAAAACACAATAAACACAAAAACCACGCATAATTCCAAACAAATGATATTAAATACGTGTTTTGGTCTTGTTTTAGCCAGAATTAAGTGGTAAAAGGATGGGTGTTTACACACCTATCAGGTACCATCACTGGAATCTTGTATATGTATGGTCAAGCTGCATGTGTTCTTTTCGATACGGGTGCTACTCACTCGGTTATTTCTACTGCTTATGCTAAGAACATTAGGATGCTCCCCATGCCACTAGAAAATAGGCTTACTATTTCCACTCCTTTAAGGGACTCTGTATTAATCACTCATGTATACAAGAGTCTTCCCCTAGAATTTGACGATAAGGTTCGACCTGTTGACGCACTTCCGCTGGACATGAATGACTTTGACATGATTTTGGGTATGGATTGGCTATCCAAGCATCATGCTACCATAGACTGCCATTCCTATCGAGTTATCTTCGGTGATGTTAATGCACCAGAGTACATTCATAACGGGTTTATACCCGGACGGTCTGTACAAGTGATATCTACCCTGCAAGCGCGTGCTCTACTGTCACATGGCTGCGAGGGTTATCTAGATACGGTTCACGACATGGATGCTGAATCCCCATCAATTCAGGATCAGCCTATAGTGTCGGAATTCCAAGATGTTTTTCCAGCAGAACTTCTGGGCATACCACCTGCACGAGAAGTGGAATTCAGTATCGAGCTGATTCCAGGAGCTGAACCAATCTCCAAGGCTCCTTATCGCATGGCTCCCATAGAGCTGAAGGATATGAAGGATCAACTGCAAGAACTACTTGAACGAGGTTTCATTCGACCGAGCGCATCTCCATGGGGCACACCGGTCTTGTTCGTTAAGAAGAAGGACGGCAGTATGCGTCTTTGCATAGACTATCGCGAGCTCAACAAGATTACTATCCGGAATAGATATCCACTGCCACGTACTGACGATCTGTTTGACCAACTCCAAGGGGCCAAACACTTCTCCAAGATTGATCTTAGGTCAGGCTATCATCAGCTACGGGTTAAGGAGTAGGACATCGCTAAGACTGCCTTTCGTACCTGTTATGGCCACTACGAGTTTGTAGTTATGCCATTTGGCTGACAAATGCTCCAGCAGTGTTCATGGATTTGATGAACAGAATCTTCCATGAATTTCTGGACAAGTTCGTCATTGTCTTCATCGATGACATCCTGATTTTCTCAAAGTCCAAGGAGGAACACGAAGACCATCTTCGTACAGTACTACAGATTCTTCGCCAGAAGCAGCTGTATGCTAAATTCTCCAAGTGTGAGTTCTGGTTAGACAAGGTGGCATTCTTAGGTCACATTGTATCAGCAGAAGGAATCACTATGGATCCAGCGAAGGTTGAGGCCATTACTAAGTGGCCAAGGCCGACATCAGCGACGGAAGTCCGCAGTTTCTTAGGCTTAGCTGGCTATTACCGTAGGTTCGTGGAGAACTTTTCCCGCTTAGCACTACCATTGACCAAACTGATGCGGAAAGGGGAGAAATTCGTCTGGACTGAAGATCGAGAGAAGAGCTTTGAAGACCTGAAGCAGAAGCTAGTATCTTCACCTATTCTTACTCTCCCATCTGGTACGGGTGGATTTCAAATCTACAGCGATGCATCGGGGAAGGGACTTGGCTGTGTTCTCATGCAACATGGGAAAGTGATCGCGTACACTTCACGGTAGCTTAAGCCTTATGAAGAAAATTACCCCACGTATGACTTGGAACTTGCAGCAATGGTGTTTGCATTGAAGATATGGAGGCACTACTTATATGGAGAATCATGTGACATTTTCACGGACCACAAGAGCTTGAATTATATCTTCACTCAACGTGAATTGAACATGAGGCAGAGGAGATGGTTAGAGCTGTTGAAGGATTATGACATTAATCTACAGTATCATCCCGGAAAGGCAAATGTAGTAGTAGATGCTCTTAGCAGGAAGTCCGGAATGATCAATGGCATTAAAATCGAAGAGAAAATCATAAGAGACTTGGAGCGACTAGACATCGAAATCATGGTACGTGGACGACACGTTTACTGGGCTAATCTTAGAGTAGAACCCGAGTTACTCTCTAAGATCAAGGAAGCTCAGAAGGATGACGGAGAAATCTGGGCGATAGTGCAGAATTTAGAGAAACAGACAGAATTCAGGGTAGATGCAGATGGTATCGTATGGCAGGGCACGAGACTCTGTGTTCCTGATAACCAAGAACTCTGGGAAGCCTTGTTAGCTGAAGCTCATAGCTCCCCATTTTCTACACATCCTGGTTCGACTAAGATGTACCATGACATCAAGCAGTACTTTTGGTGGAGTGGTATGAAACAGGATGTGGCCACTTACGTCTCCAAATGTCTTACCTGCCAGCAGGTTAAGATCGAGCATCAACGATCTGGCGGTCTCCTTCAACCGTTAGATATTCTAGAGTGGAAGTGGGACAAAATCACCATGGATTTTGTTACTGGTCTTTCGCCTACCAAGAGGAAGCACGATGCAATTTGCGTTATCGTAGATCGACTTACCAAATCAGCTCATTTCTTACCGATCCGCAAGGAAGATCCGGTAAGTAAACTCGCCGATACGTACAAAAGAGAGATCATGAGACTCCATGGTGCACCATCCAGCATCGTCTCAGACAGAGATCCTCGATTCACTTCGCGCTTTTGGAAGAGTCTATAGAAAGCTTGGGGTACACAAATTAAGCTTAGCATGGCTTTTCGTCCTCAAACGGACGGACAGTCGGAATGAACCATTCAGACATTAGAATATATGTTGAGGTCATGTGCGTTGGAATGGACGGGTGATTGGGACGATTATATCTGTTTGGTGGAGTTTGCATACAACAACAGTTGGCACGCAAGTATCAAGTGTGCTCCTTTCGAGATGTTGTATGGCAGAAAGTGTCGCGCTCCAATCTGCTGGGATCAGGTTGGTGAGCGAACACTTGAAGGACCAGAAATCATAGAGATGACCAATGAAAAGATCGCAGTAGCTAAGCAGAAAATTCAGGAAGCACGGTCACGTTAGAAGAGTTACGCCGATAAGCATCGTAGGGACATACATTTTTAATGTAGGAGATCAAGTCTTCCTTAAGGTTTCGCCGGCAAGTGGTGTTAGACGCTTCAGGATTAAAGGGAAGCTCAGTCCTGGTTTCATCGGACCGTTTGATATCATTGAACGAGTTGGTGAAGTATCTTACCGATTGGCGTTACCTCCACAGCTTTTGCATGTGCACAATGTGTTTCATGTGTCCTTACTCCGAGGGTACCAGTATCATCCCCTTCACATGGTTCAGTATCCACTGGAACAGATACGTGAAGATCTCACTTTTATAGAAGAACCCGAACGAGTTCTTGACAGACAAGAACGAGTCATGAGAAGGAAGACGATTCCATTCGTCAAAATCCTTTGGAGGGATCATACCGAGCGGGAAGCCACTTGGGAAACAGAGGAGTCTATCCGGGCTTCTTACCCTCATTTCATATTTTGAATTCGGGTATGTTCTTCTTTTCAGTTTACTTTATCTATAATTCGGGGACGAATTATTCTTTTTAGGGGGGAAGAGATGTAAAACCCGCATGCTTTTACCATGAATAGTACCCTTAATATCGTACGTACTAGATTAAAACTTTCCTATTATAGCATGATTACGATTACGTGTTAGGATTTTACGCATTACATACGTGTTAGAACACGATAAGTATTACTACGCACGAACACGTAATAATTATTTGACAATAATTAATCACGAACATGCGATCATGAAATCATGAACGTAATTAAATCATGAACTATTATTAATTACGTATATATATTTATTACGAGCGTGAATAAATATATTAGGTCACGATAATTACTTAACGAGAACACATTAAACGCGGACACAAATAATCACGAACGAGTAACTAAACATCGAGACACGGAAAAGGTACGGGTACCCCATGTGGGGCCCCTACCTGCGGCAACAAGGGAGAAATGTGCCAAGCCCATTTTAATTTTCACTAAAGGGGGTTAAGGGAAAAACACTACTCATATTTTTCTTTATAGAGGATTTTACAGAAACCTAAAAGCTCTCCTCCTCCTTTTTTTTCTCTTTTGGCCGCCACCTTCAAACACACCAAGGAGGTGTTTGATTGATCTTTGATCTTGGATTTATTGCTAGTGTTCGTGTTTGTTCATCGTTACTTAGATCCACGCACTCGGTAATTCTTTTAAACCCTTTTCTTTTGATTTAATCTTTTAAATATTTAAGAACATGTTATGTTTTTCCTAAAAACCTAATTAAATCATAGATCTAACATGGAATTGGTTTTGGAATAAATCAAAAGGGATGTTTAGGGGTGTTTTATTCTTGGCCGCCGCCTAAACCGAACCCGAGAGGGTCTCGGTTTGGCCATTTGACCACCACCGAGACCATATGGTCCCGGTTGGTTGGTGTGGGTCCCACGGCAGCAACAAGACAAGGGGTACCCCGAGTTGGTTCGGGGTATGGCGTCGATCTCATGTCCGGTTCATGGTTCTTAGTCAAGATCTGGTTCACGGTGTATGTTTATATTTTTATTTTTATGATCTTATGTTAAGATTAAATTAATAACATGACATGATTAATTTAATAACATGACTTAGGTTATTTTAATTATTAAAATCATGAAATTATTAACCTAAGTATTTTATATTTTTAACACTTATAATTAATTAATTATTTAAAAACCAAGGTTATAATTAATTAATTAACATGACTTAGGTTATATTATTAATAAATAATAATACATGTTTTAACCTAAGTATTTAACTTTATTTAATTAAAAACATGTTATACTTTAATTAAATATTTTAACCTACAGTTTATTTTAATTATATGAAATAATTAATAAACTATACATTATATCATATGACTTAGAAAATAATCATAAAAACACTTAGGCTTATATACTTAGCTTATTTAACCAGCTTATTTCTAATTACGGAAACTTTCTATTTTTAGAAACTTAATTAATTAAGGCAGCTAATCTATTTATGGAATCTTTCTATTTTTAGAAACTTAATTAAATAAGGCAGCTAATCTATTTATGGAATCTTTCTATTTTTAGAAACTTATCTATTTTAAGCAGTAATTCTATTTTTTGAAACTTTCTATTTTTGGAAACTTTCTATTTTTGGAAACTTTCTATTTTTGGAAACTTTCTATTTTTGGTAACTTTCTATTTTTGGAAACTGTCTATTTTAGGAAACCTGCTATTTTTGGAAAGTTACTTATTATTACACAGTAAGTATAATAATACATGAAATACCCGAAATACTTAATCAGAGTAAACATAATATAAGGTGAACACAGTTTAAGGCTTAAAACAGTAAAACATGGTAAGAACATATAAAATAAGCTAAGACACGACATAAAAGCAGTTACGTATTAGCAAGCAGATACTTATTCATGTATGTATTTATGTAGCATTAGTGATACGGAAGTAGGATTCCTCTCAGTTCATCTTCTTCGTTCACTGGACATAAGGTACGGATTCCCGTCCTTTCAGTATGGATATTCTTTCCTTATTAGGATTCCCCGTATGCAGCCAAATGTTTTCCCGTAGTATAAGTATGTGTTTGAATTGCTTATGTTTAATTTAGAATACCTATAGCCATATACATGCATGACCAGTTTCACCTAGTTATGGAGGTACCATAACAATAACATTAGAGGCACTGATGTTATGACTTCACCACGGCGGAGTGATTGCTCGTGGCGTCCCTTCAGCTTTTGGCCTTTTATATTATATTTATCATGTGGGGCGTATGGGTGCATCCTAGTTACATGTTTTCAGTCAGGATTTCATGGTGAATGTGGTGTGTGCCTTGCATCCTTCACAAGGAGCTGATCCCTCCTACCCAAAAACAGGTATATTAAATTAGAGGCAGCCCCTCTAATTTGCATGATGAGGTCACCCCTCCAAGTATTCATGCACAGTGGATTTTCATGACCTATATTGGCTAATGGTAAAATATGATAAACAGTTTTTACAAGATAAACATAAGGCTTTTCAAACTATAAAACCAGTTTTATCAAGACTTAACCAGATTACTCGGGATTTAGTTTCTTCCGCTGTTATATGTTATATGCTTATCCTATTCATGCTTTATTGTACATCCGTGCACTGAGCGTATTGCTCAGCCGTTTTCCTTTTCTATGTTCCCAAAACGGCAAGTACTCAGGGACGCTCGTAGACTTTAAGAGTACGTGCATATGGACTGGAAGCTTTCTAGCCTTTCTTTACTTTATGCATTTCCTTTCTTTTGATACATTGCTATGGACATTGTTTAGTCCTTTCCTTTACTATACTTATGTTTGTTTGTGATGAGCTTTACATTTGGACTACCGATGTTTGATTCCGGTATTTTCCTTTTATGGTCATGTAATGTTTAGACATTTTTCCTTGTATGCTTTGATGACACGCCATAATTGCATGTGACATTTCCATTATCAAAATAGGGTGTTACATACGGTTTCTCTACCTTAAGGAGCTTGTTGATTAGTGAACTGTCGAGTAAGGAGTACTCGAGGAATGGAGTAGGAACGAGGAGTGAGCTTTGTTGCCGAACCACTATAAATCCTTGGTGTTTGGTTTGATCTTTCCTTCCTTTATCTCTTTACATTCTTTATTCTTAATAGGTGTGAAAACACTTATCCTTTTACCACCTATTTCTAATAATAACAAGACCAAAACGTGTATTTAATGTCGTAAAAGGCGGATTTATGCGTGGTTTGTGTTTTTATTTTGTTTTAGGACAAAAATATGAAAAAGGAAGAAAACACGGGCTTTCACGGGCTTTTATCAAAGAAAAAAAGACAAAAGACGAAGTCAAAAGATCAAAAGTGCAAGAAGAACGGAAGTCAAAGGCCTATTCTGAAAATTTATCGAAGAAAAAGTCTAAAGACGGAAGTTTAACGAAGTCGAAGAACCAAGTCTACTAAAAGAAGAAAATTAGAAGACGAGTTCAAATTATATGTGGGTTCTTATTCCGAACTCGAAGAGGAATTTGTATTCCGAATTACATACAAACTTGGTACTCCGGATAAGGTTTGGTATTTGGTTTCCCGACTTATGATTTGGTTCTTATTTCCCGGCTTATTTTTAAACCTTAATTTTTCCCGCCATTTTTACCTAGTTTAATTTTCAAGCATTTTCACTTAGTTTAATTTTCAAGATTATGTTTTTATAAAGTTTACATTTTTATAAAGTTTTGCGTTTCAAATTTACTTTTAAAGTTTTAATCTTTCGTCATTTATTTTTAAGTCTTAATTTTTAGATCAACTTTTAAAGCTTTTATTTTTACTCAACGACATTTACATTTTCAACTTTATTTTAAAATAGATAATTACCTTTAGCTATTTTCACTAAGTTCTACTGTGCAACATTCATTCTGGAAAAGCAATCAAGGTTAGACATTCCTCTTTATTTTTAATAGCTTTTACGTTTATGTTATTTGTAGACTCAGATAATCAAGCTCCCCCTTGTTAGTGACCAACACCAATAATTCCACCATAAACCGTGATCAATTCAAGTAGATAACGAGAACGATTGAGTACACATATGCAAACAACATTAAATCAAATGATTGCATAACCTCCATCATATTAAATGGCGCCATTGCCGGCTCTTTTCGTAAAGATTAACGGTTTTTAGTGAGAAAAATTTGATTTTGGGATCCGTTCTTTTGGGAACGTTATTTTCAAGTATAAAAATTTCCAAAAAATCCTTAAAAAAATATAAAATTTTCAAAAATCCAAAAAAAGAAGATAAAAAAACCAAAAATATTGTATTTCATTTTAGTGTATACGTACTCGATCTACGTCTTATTCTGAGCCCGAGACTCGTAGAGACTTAGATATGGCCGGTGTGCATAATAATAATAACAACCCACCTTACCCCAATTTGAATAACAACAACAACAACAACAACCATGTCCCTCAACCTGACCTTCGTACAATGGAGGAGCTTTGTCAACCAACTATGAATGGACGTGGAGGACCGATTGCGCTGATGCAAATCACGGCTCCCAAATTTTTATTGAAGCATCACATGATCCAACAAGTTCAAAACGCTTGTCCATTTCGCGGATTACCGGATGATGATGCCAACAAACACCTTGATAAATTCATAACCGTCACTCAAAGCATGAAATTGCCCCGTGTTTCCATGGATTTTCTTCGCCTTCATCTTTTTCCACACACTTTATCCCACTATGCCGAAAAATGGTTTGATCGTCTTCCCAAAAACTCAATTCATACATGGGACGAAATGACTCAAAAAATTTTGTCGCGCTACTTTCCACCATCCATGGTCACTAGTCTTCGCAATCAAATCAATGGTTTCACTCAAGAACCTGATGAGTCGCTTTTTGATGCTTGGGAACGTTATAATGTCTTGATCGACCGTTGTCCGAATCATAATATGCTCCCCGTTACTTTGATTGATACTTTCTACAATGGTTTAACTTTTCGTGATCGTGATACGATTAATGCTACCACCGGTGGTACATTCATAAAGAGAAGACCTGAGGAGTGTAGAGAGCTTATTGAGAACATGACCACTCATCACAAAAATTGGGATTCATCCGCATCTTCAAGAAATAACCCGAGGGCCAATGTTTCTTCTACTTCATCAAACCTCGAGATAACCGAACTTACCCACCAAATAGCCGAGATGAACAAAAATTTCTTAACCATGGCTACGAACCAATTTCAACAAGTCAAAGCTATAACACCTTCTTGTGAGATTTGCGGGGGTTCTCATTCATACACCGATTGTCCTTCTACTCATGAAAATCCAGAAAATGTGTATGCGGCTAATGTAACTTTTCCACGGGAGGCTATCAAGCTCGTCCTCAAGGTGACCGCAATTTGCTAAGTTATCGTTCAAACAACTTCCTTTCACCACCCAGTTTTCCTCCTCAAAACCAAAACAACTTTAATCGCAACAATCAAAACCAACCTCGAGCTCCTAATCAATATCAAACCCAAAGAAACCCATATCCACCTCAAGGAAATAATCAAGTTTACCAACAACCCACTTATCAACCACCCGCTTACCAAGTTCCCCATCCCAACCAACCCACGACATATAATCAAGAGGTTGAAACTTACATGAGGACTAATGACGCGCTGGTGAAGAATCTTCAAAGGCAAATTATCAACTTCAAAGGTGACATGGCGAAACAAGGGAATGATCTTCGAGCCGAGCTTAGGAATGACATGCGAAACTCTTTAAGCAGTAAAACGAATGACTTAAGGGATATGATGGCTAGTTTCTTCCCAAGTAATCAAACCTCTGGTTCGGGTTCTCTTCCGAGTAATACTGTTGCTAATCCAAGAGGGGAGATGAGAGCAATCACCAACCGAAGGGTGGAAAAGGTTGTCAGGAACCCGAGATTCCTACACCTACACCGGTGATTGTGACAAAGTAAAATGTTTAAACAATTTAATTTCAACATCTCCTTTGCTGAGGCTCTCGCTCACATGCCTAAATATGCTAAAATGTTTAAAGATCTTCTTAGTGATAAGGAAACACTCCTTGATATTGCTCAAACCTAACTTAATGAGAATTGCTCCGTGGTTCTCTTAAGGAAATTACCAACCAAATTTGGTGATCCGGGTCGCTTTCTCATTCCTTGCAACTTTCCCGGGGTAGAGAATTGTATGGCCCTAGCCGATCTAGGTGCTAATATCAACTTAATGCCATTAAGTGTTTGGAAACAAATATCTCTACCCGATCTAGTCCCCACACGAATGACATTAGAATTAGCTAACCGTACGGTTGCTTATCCGGTGGGTATAGCCGAAGATGTCTTCGTCGGTGTCGACAAATTCACCTTTCCGGCGGATTTTATTGTCGTTGACTACGAGATGGATCCCCGTGTTCCATTAATCGTTGGACGTCCATTCTTGAGGACCGGTCGCACTCTTATTGATGTAGCCGCGGGGGAATTAATCATGAGAGTTGGTGACGACAAAATCGTCTTCAACATAGGTAAACTTTCTAAGCAACCTTATGAACACGAGAGCGTTAATTTCATTGACGTACTTGATGAGGCTTATGAAGAACATTTCAAAGACGCTTGTAAAAGTGGTTTTTCTTCTCTACCCATTGTTGAGACCGTTGCCTCTATTGATCCCTCACTGACTCCATTTGGAGAAAGTGACTTCCTTTTGAAAGAATTTGAAGAAACTTTAGGGGATGTGGACTTAAAATATGACGATTCTCCCTCCGATTGGGATGAAGACATTCGTACCATTGAGAAACTTCTCAATGAGGACCATATTTCTCCACCTTCTCCTATGGAAATCACAAACGATGATCCGAATTTGACTAAGCCTTCAATCGACAATCCTCCGGATTTAGAGCTTAAGGATTTACCTTCTCATCTTGAATACGTGTTCCTAGAAGACAATAAGAAGTTACCGTCATCATTGCAAAGGACTTAAAAGAGGATGAATAATCTCGACTTCTCGATGTGCTCAAAAATCATAAGAAAGCAATTGCTTGGAAAATTTCCGATATCCGCGGAATTGATCCTAACTTTTGTACTCATAAAATTCTCATGGAAGATGACTTTAAACCCGCAATCCAAAGCCAAAGAAGGGTTAATCCAAAAATTCATGACGTCATCAAGAAAGAAGTTATCAAACTTCTAGATGCCGGAATGATTTACCCTATTTCGGATTCGCCATGGGTTAGTCCCGTCCATTGTGTGCCTAAAAGGTGGAATAACCGTTGTTTCTAATGAAAACAACGAGTTGATTCCTACTCGACTTGTCACGAGTTGGCGAGTTTGCATAGACTATCGCAAGCTCAATGATGCCACTCGCCAGGATCATTTTCCTCTTCCTTTCATGGATCAAATGCTCGAGCGTTTAGCGGGTAATGACTACTATTGCTTCTTAGATGGCTTTTCTGGGTATTTTCAAATTCCCATCGATCCAAAAGACCAAGAGAAAACCACATTCACTTGTCCTTATGGAACATTTGCTTACAAAAGAATGCCTTTCGGCTTATGCAATGCTCCTGGGACTTTCCAAAGGTGTATGATGGCTATATTCCATGACATGGTTGAAGAAACTATGGAAGTCTTTATGGACGATTTTCGGTCTATGGCGATTCTTTCTCTACTTGCCTTTCCAATTTAGAATGTATGCTTAAACGGTGTGAAATTGTTCTTAATTGGGAAAAATGTCATTTCATGGTAAAGAAGGTATTGTTCTTGGTCATAAAATTTCCAAATCCGGTCTTGAAGTCGACCGTGCTAAAGTCGATGTGATTGCTAAATTACCTCCACCTTCAACCGTGAAGGGTGTGAGAAGTTTTCTTGGTGATGCGGGATTCTATCATCGATTCATTCAAGATTTTTCTAAGATCGCTCGCTCGATGACCCACCTCTTGGAAAAAGATACTCCTTTTTATCGTTTCTAAAGAGTGTATCGAATCTTTCAATCTTCTTAAGGACAAATTAACTAAGGCAACGGTCTTAGTTACCCCTAATTGGGAGTTACCTTTTGAATTGATGTGTGATGCTAGCGACTTTGCTATTGGATCGGTTTTGGGACAAAGAATCAACAAACATTTCCAACCAATCCATTACGCTAGCAAGACAATGACGGGGGCTTAATTGCATTATACCACTACCGAAAAAGAGCTTTTAGCTGTAGTGTATGCTTTTGAAAAATTCGCCCCTATCTTGTCCTTTCCATCACCATTGTGTACACCGATCATTCCGCGTTGAAGTACTTGTTAACAAAACAAGATTCCAAACCAAGACTTCTTCGTTGGGTTTTACTCCTTCAAGAATTTAAAATTGAAATTCGTGACAAAAAGGGAGTAGAAAACCTAGCCGCGGATCATTTTAGTAGACTCGAGGATCCTTATCAAGGAGAGCTCCCAAATCAAGAGATTAATGAATCTTTTCCCCTTGAGGAGTTGATGTCTATTAACTCCAATCTTGATGAGACCCCATGGTTTGCGGACTTTGCAAATTACTTGGCGGGTGAAATTCTCATCGAAGGGTTATCGTTCCAACAAAAGAAGAGATTCCTCAAGGATGTGAAAACTTATGATAGGTGTGAAAACACCCATCCTTTTACCACTTATTTCTTACTAAAACAAGACCAAAACGCGTGTTTAATATCATTTGTTTGGAATTATGTGTGGTTTTTGTGTTTATTGTGTTTTCAGAGTCAACCGGATGAATACTGAGGAAAACATGGGATTGCACAGGTTTTATCAAGGAAAAAGACTTAGGACGAGGTCTATTGTCCAAGAAATGCAGAAGATTGGAAGTCAATGGGCCTATTTGAAGATTTATCGAAGAAAAGGACCAAAGATGGAAGATTTACAAATGTCGAAGAAACTCAAGTCTATTAAACGAAGAAAATAAAAGACGAGTTGAATTTAATCGTCGACAAATCTCGAATCAGAATAAAAAACGTCAACTTTTCTGAAAAGACGAGAAGACAAGAAGAGAGGAAGAAAGCCCACTTCACCAACCAACCACTAGCCTATATAAAGAAAACCCCTCACACATTTGGCACTAGTTTTTCATTTTCCCAGTTTTCTTCTTTTCTTTCGTAGGAAGCCAACACCACTAAGGTGTTGGTGATTTTTCATTTTTGTTGAATGCTTCATCTTGTAAGCTTTTAATCTTTTTCCTTTGATTGTTTAAACCTTAATCATAAATATAATCTTTCCATTTCATCTTGTTCATCTTCTCTTTTTATTCAAAGTTTTAAAGTTCTTAATTAGTTGATTTTGATCTTCAAAAGTTAGTGGGTTTTGTGTTTTTATGATTGGGATTTGATGTTTATGGTTAGTAGATGATTTATGATTAGTTTTGTTTAAGATTTGGTTAAAACCTTGGTTGATTTTTGATTATATCGTTTTTCCCCTGTTTAGTTCTTGTTACTGTTCTTCGTACCGAGCATTATTCCGAGTAGCTCAAAATATTCCGAATAGCCTTATTATTCCGAGTAAGCATTGTTTATTTTTTATTCCTCATAAGCATTTATTCCTCATAAGCATTTATTCCTCATAAGCATTTATTCCTCATAAGGATTTTATTCCTCATAAGCATTTTATTCCTTATAAGCATTTATTCCTCATAAGCATTTATTCCTCATAAGCATTTATTCCTCATAAGCATTTATTCCTCATAAGGATTTTATTCCTCATAAGCATTTATTCCTCATAAGCATTTATTCCTCAGAAGCATTTATTCCTCATAAGCATTTATTCCTCATAAGCATTTATTACTCATAGCAAAATTATTCCGAATAGGTTTTTTATTCCTAATAGCAAAATTATTCCGAATAGTTTTTTTTATTCCTCATAAGCATTTATTCCGAATAGCCATTTTATTCCTCATAAGGATTTTTATTCCGAATAGGTTTTTTATTCCTCATAGGCTATTATTCCGAATAGCCATTTTATTCCTCATAAGGATTTTTATTCCTCATAGCACATTTATTCCTCATAAGCATTTATTCCTCATAGCATATTTATTCCTCATAGTCCATTTATTCCTCATAGCACATTTATTCCTCATAAGCATATTTTCCTCATAGCATTTTTATTCCTCATAAGCATTTATTCCTCATAGCATATTTATTCCTCATAGCACATTTATTCCTCATAGCACATTTATTCCTCATAAGCTTTTTATTCCTCATAGTCCATTTATTCCTCATAGCACATTTATTCCTCATAGCTTTTTGTCTGATTTATTCTGGATCAAGCCACATTCCGAATCAAGCATTTTTAAGGTTATTTTCAAGTTACTGTTTTATTTAAATTTTAATTCAAGTTTTATTTTTTTTATTAACTGCTTCTAGTTTACCTTTTAGTTACTTCACGCATTCACCTTTTTAGTAGAATAGAAAACCAAACCCCCTATTTGTCACCAAGAACAATCATTCCACTTTGAGCTGTGATCAATTCGAGGAGATACCGAGAATTTAATCTGAACCCCATACAAAACTCTTGTATCAAATGGCGCCGCTGCCGTCTCTTCTCGTTAAGATTCACAGTTTTTTGTGAGAACTTAGATTTTGGGATCCGTTCACCGTGAACGTTTCTTTTTCATAAAAATTTTCAAAAACCCTAAAAAAATTTAAAATTTTCAAAAATACAAACAAATTAAAAAACCATAAAAACCAAAAATATTTCTTGTTTGCTTTGTTAGTTCTTTTGCAGGTGCATGCGTACACGATCATCGTCTTATCAAGAGCCCGAGCCTCTCGAAGACTTAGACATGGCCGGTGTACAAAACAACAACAATAACCCACCTCAAAACAATAACAACAATAACAATCCACCTCTCAACAACAATAATAACAACAACAATGAGCCTCTACTAGACAATATCCCGATGATTGAACTTCTGCAAGCACATGTAGACGGCAACAATGATCCAATTGTCATACCCGCGATTGCAGCCAACAATTTTGAGCTCAAATCCGGCTTTATCCAGATGGTCTCTGCTCAACCATTCTTGGGGCGTACCATTGATGATCCACATGACCACATCAGGAGATTCTTGCAACTCACGAATACGGTCAAATTCAATGGTGTTCCACAAGAGGTAATCCGTTTACAAATTTTTCCTTTCTCCTTAGAGGGACAAGCCCGGCATTGGCTTGCAAAGGAACCGCCACAAAGTATTCTGACGTGGACAGATTTGGAGACCAAGTTTATAAACTACTTTTTCCCACCCTCTCGTACTACCGCTTTGCGGAATGAAATCATTAATTTTGAACAAAAATACGATGAGTCTTTTAGTGAATCTTGGGACCGTTTTAAAGATCTTTTAAGAAAGTGCCCACAACATGGTTTTACCAAAGTGCACCAAATTAATACTTTTTATAATGGTTTAAGCATGAATGACCAAGATTCACTAAACAGTGCCTCGGGGGGTAATATTTTGGTTAAGACTTCTAATGCCGCTTGGGATATCATTGAGAATAAGTCTCGTGTGCAAACCAAGAGTGTGCGGACCAATGCCGCTAGTGCTAGTACTAGTGACAATAACAACTTTCACCAAGTTGTCAAAAATGGCACATCAACTTCCAAAACTTTTCCAAGGGTTTTAAATGTATATTCTTGATTCTCCAAGGACTGGTTTTGTACAATCTTCAAACAATAAGGACCATACTTGTACAATTGACATTTGGAGGGTCAATTGTGACAAGTTCTTCAAAGATGAGGGACTAAACTTGACAATCTTCAATTCTTCAAGGGTCATTTTGCAATTTTCCAAACTTGGGCCCGGTTCATTGTGCGGCTTCGTTTCCCGTGTTCGTTTTTGATTGATTTTTGTGATCTTTTGCCAATTCCTCAATATCAGTACCTAAAAATACACAAGTAACAAACACGAGCATATATTTGGCATATTTGATGATATTTAATTGATTTTAAGCCCGATTTGGACGATGAGACCATGTATAAAAGCAGTCTCATCAGACAACGACTTGACAAAATTACTACGCTTCTTGAATCGCTTGTTACCCACACCGCTAACAACACCAACAACATCAATGCTAAAAACGCTCAAGTCAATGCTGTAAGCCAACCATGTGAAATATGCGGGGGTCCTCACTCTTACACCACTTGTACCACCACCCAAGACTACCCTTCTGAGAATGTGAATGCAGCATACGGTACCTATCCTCTGGCCGCTTATCAAGCTCATCCTCAAGGTGACCGCAACTTGCTTAGCTACCGCTCTAATAACTTTCTTTCCCCACCCGGTTTTCCTCCTAACAACCCAAACCAACAGCAAAACCTCAATCGCCCTCCTCAACAACAACAACAACCTCGTGCACCATACCTACCACCTCACAAACAACCATATCCACCTCAAAGAAACAACCAAGTTTACCAACAACCTGCTTATCAACCACCCTCCTACAATGCTCCTCCCAACCATCCCACCGAATTGCACCAAGATGTGGAAACCTACATGAGGACCAATGATGTGATTGTGGAAAATCTCCAGCGGGAAGTGCTCAACTTGAAAGCAGACATGGTGAAACAAGGAAACGATCTTAGAGCTGATATGAGAAACACTTTGGCAAGTCAAACGACTGACTTACGGAACATGATGGCTGGTTTCTTCCAAGGTATTCAATCCTCTTCTTCGGGTACTCTTCCGAGTAACACCGTTGCGAATCCAAGAGGGAAGATGAAAGCAATCACCACTCGCAGTGGCAAAGGTACCAAGGAACCCGAGCTTCCTATACCTCCACCGGTGATTGTGACTAAGGAAAACGAGTCACTTGCTCCTATTCCTCATCCTTCTACTTCCCCAATTTCTCCACCTCTTACTTGTACCCCTCCTCCACCCAAGGATGTGAGTGATCCTTCGATTCCAAAGACTTCCTCTTCTTCCGATATACCTTATCCATCTAGGTTGAGGAAAGAGAAGCTCAAAAGCAAGGATGATATTCATGTTTCGAACTTTCTAAAAATGTTTAAACAATTGAATTTTAACATCTCCTTCGCTGAGGCTCTCGCTCACATGCCTAAGTACACGAAAATGTTCAAAGATCTTCTTAGCGACAAGGAGAAGCTTCTTGATATTGCTAATACCCAACTTAATAAGAATTGCTCTGCAGTGCTCTTAAGGAAATTGCCAACTAAGCTTGGGGATCCGGGTCGTTTCTTAATCCCTTGCAACTTCCCGGGAGTAGAGAATTGCATGGCCCTAGCCGATCTAGGTGCCAGTATTAACTTAATGCCCTTAAGCGTTTGGAAGCAATTATGTCTCCCTGAGCTAGTCCCCACCAAAATGACTTTGGAGTTAGCTAACCGTACGGTTGCTTATCCAGTGGGGATAGCCGAAGACGTCTTTGTAGGAGTCGACAAATTCACTTTTCCTGCCGATTTCGTTGTCGTTGACTACGACATGGACCCTCGTGTGCCATTGATCGTTGGTCGTCCATTCTTGAGGACCGGTCGCACTCTCATCGATGTTGAAGCCGGTGAGCTTATCATGAGAGTGGGTGACGATAAAATCGTCTTCAACATGGGAAAGCTTTCTAAACTGCCTTATTAATACGAGAGTGTTAATTGTATTGACGTTCTTGATGAGGCTTGTGAAGAACACTTTATTGATGCTTGTAAAAGTATTCCTACCTCTCTTTCCAATGTTGAGACCGTTTCCTCTATTGATTCATCACTATCTCTATTTGGAGAAAGTAATTTCCTTTGGAAAGATTTGGAAGCCACCATGGAAGATGTGAACTTAGAACATGACGATTCTCCCACCGATTGGGATGAAGATCTTTGCCTCATTAAAAACCTTCTCAAAGAAGACAATATTTCCCCACCATCTCCCAAGGCTATTGCTATCGATGCACCGACTTTGAATACGCCTCCCATCGAAAATCCTCCGGATTTAGAACTTAAGGAGTTGCCGCCCTATCTCGAGTATGTGTTCCTTGAAGATAAGAAGAAGTCGCCCGTCATCATTGCTAAGGACTTGATAGAAGAAGAAAAATCTCGCCTCATCGCCGTGCTTAAAGATCATAAGAAGGCAATTGCTTGGAAAATTTCCGATATCCGCGGAATTGATCCAATCTTTTGTACTCACAAGATTCTCATGAAAGATGACTTTAAACCCGCAATCCAGAGCCAAAGAAGGGTTAATCCTCGAATTCATGACGTCATCAAACAACAGGTTATCAAACTTCTAGATGCCGGCTTGATTTACCCTATTTCGGATTCACCATGGGTAAGTCCCGTCCATTGTGTGCCCAAGAAGGGCGGAATAACCGTTGTTTCCAATGAACACAACGAGTTGATTCCCACTCGTCTCGTTACTGGGTGGAGAGTTTGTATCGACTATCACAAGCTCAATGATGCAACGAGAAAAGATCATTTTCCTCTTCCTTTCATGGATCAAATGCTCGAGCGTCTAGCTGGTAATGACTATTACTGCTTCTTAGACGGTTTCTCTGGGTATTTTCAAATTCCCATCGATCCCAAAGACCAAGAAAAGACCACATTCACTTGTCCCTATGGAACATTTGCTTACAAACGTATGCCTTTCGGTTTATGCAATGCTCCTGGGACGTTCCAACGGTGTATGATGGCTATTTTCCATGACATGGTTGAAGAAACTATGGAAGTATTCATGGATGATTTCTCAGTTTATGGCGATTCATTCTCTGCTTGCCTTGCCAATTTAGAACATATGCTTAAGTGGTGTGAAGACACTCGCCTTGTTCTTAATTGGGAAAAATGCCATTTCATGGTAAAAGAGGGCATCGTGCTAGGACACAAGATCTCCAAAGCCGGTCTTGAAGTGGACCGTGCTAAAGTCAATGTTATTTCTAAGTTGCCTCCACCTTCAACCGTGAAGGGTGTGAGAAGTTTCCTTGGTCATGCGGGCTTTTACCGACGTTTCATCAAAGATTTTTCTAAAATCGCTCGCCCGATGACCCACCTCTTGGAAAAAGATACTCCTTTTATCTTTTCCACAGAGTGTCTTGAAGCCTTCAACTTGCTTAAGGATAAGCTAACTAAGGCACCCGTCTTGGTTACCCCTAATTGGGAGCTTCCCTTCGAGTTGATGTGCGATGCTAGCGACTTTTTTTTATTGGAGCGGTTTTGGGCCAAAGAGTGAATAAACACTTCCAACCAATCCATTACTCTAGCAAGACAATGACGGGGGCCCAATTACATTACACGACAACCGAAAAAGAGCTTTTAGCTGTTGTCTATGCCTTTAAAAAGTTCTGCCCCTATCTTGTCCTTTCTACCACCATCGTGTATACCGATCATTCCGCGTTGAAGTACTTGTTAACTAAACAAGATTCCAAACCAAGACTTCTTCGCTGGGTTTTGCTACTCCAAGAATTTAAAATCGAAATTCGTGATAAAAAGGAGCTGAAAACCTAGCCGCGGATCATCTCAGTAGACTTGAGGATCCTTACCAAGGGGAACATCCGAACAAAGAGATCAATGACTCTTTTCCCCTGGAGACCTTAATGTCTATCAACTCGACTTCTGATGAAACCCCGTGGTTTGCGGATATTGCAAACTACTTGGCGGGTGGAATTCTCGTTGACGGGTTAACATTCCAACAAAAGAAGAAGTTCTTCAAAGACATTAAGACTTACTTTTGGGATGACCCGTATCTATTCAAACAATGTGCTGATTTGATTATTTGCCGATGTGTTGATGGACCGGCAGCTTTAGAAATCCTTGACGCTTGCCACAAAGGACCCACCGGTGGTCACTTTGATCCCAACTACACCGCCAAAAAAGTGTTTGACTCGGGATTTTATTGGCCCACCATTTACCGTGATGCTCACGAGATGGTTAAACGTTGTGATGCTTGCCAAAAACAAGGCAAGATCACACATAAAAACGAGATGCCTCAAAATTTCATTCAAGAATGTGAAATCTTTGATGTTTGGGGTATCGACTTTATGGGGCCATTCCCTTCATCTAAAGGAAACAAATACATCCTTGTAGCCGTTGACTACGTTTCAAAATGGGTTGAAGCCAAAGCTTTACCCACTAATGACGCAAGGGTGGTTTGTAACTTTTTGAAATCGCTATTCGCTAGATTCGGTGTGCCTCGTGCCATTATTAGTGATCGCGGGACTCATTTTTGCAATGACCAATTCGCAAGAGTCATGGCTAAGTATGGTGTAAATCATCGTCTTTCCACCGCCTACCACCCACAAACTAATGGCCAGGCTGAAATCTCTAACTGAGGATTAAAGCGAATTCTTGAAAGAACCGTGGGAGAGCATCGTGCCTCATGGGCTGATAAACTTGATGATGCTTTGTGGGCTTTTCGTACCGCATACAAGACTCCGATTGGTTGTACACCATATCGTCTCGTGTACGGAAAGGCGTGCCACCTCCCCATTGAGTTGGAGCACAAGGCTTACTGGGCCTTGAAGTGGGCCAATTTTGATATCAACAAAGCTGGTGACCTGCGCAAGATCTAACTGAATGAGCTCAATGAGCTCCGTAATGAGGCTTATGAAAATTCTTTGATCTATAAGGAGAAGACTAAGCTCATTCACGACTCTAAGATTAAAAACCGAGAGTTCCAAGTTGGAGACAAAGTTTTACTCTTTAACTCTCGGTTGAAAATGTTTTCGGGCAAGTTGAAATCTCGTTGGTCCGACCCATTCACCATTGGCCAAATTTTTCCATATGGTACTCTCGAGCTCGCTCAACCTAATGGACCTAATTTTAAGGTGAATGGCCAATGAGTGAAGTTGTACTTTGGTGAGGACATCTCTCATGAGATGATTCCATCCCTCACCACGTTCCCCATGAACTAATTTTGGGTCGAGTCAGGCTCGTGACTCGGTTATAAAAAACAAGCGCTCCTCGGGAGGCAGCCCGAGTATCTATCCTTTTCAGTTTTAACCTCCTAAGTGTAGGGGGACCTATATAGGTATTTGTGTTTGTGTGGTGTTGTGATTACAGGGATGAATGCACTTTTGGAACCTTTGAAGAACCGTGCTCCCGTGTTATCCGAAATTCGGTTCTATCTCTCAACTATCGTGATTAATTTTTCTTCATACTCACATTTGAAATTGATCACGTTAGTCGTCTCTTCCTTAACTTGAGTTAACCAACGTGCACAATGTCCTAAGTGTAGGGGAGACTTTTCCCACATGCTTAAACATTGAGGACAATGTTTATCTTAAGTGTAGGGGGGACTTCTATCGAAGTTTTAAGTGGACTTTTCCATGAAAATGCCTTCATTTAACCGGAAAATCATCTTTTTCAACATTTTTCAAATTTTTTTATTAACTTTGGCCATTTAGTCGTAATTTTTAAATTTTCATCGTTGCATTCATATGTACATATCCCACAATAAAGTCAAAAATATTAATAAAGTGGTGTAGCTAGTTTTGAAATCTTTGACATATTAGGCCCGTTGCGATTATTTTGACTCAACCCGAATAGACTTATCCAAGTTTATTCTAGCTAGTATCCTTAACCATGTAGACCTTAATTGGTTTATGAGGCTAAGCATCCACGAGTCTTATTACTTGAGATTTTAAATTGTGGAGGACGAGAAATGATAAAATCAATTATAAGTCGGCATTCTTGCGCAAGCTCACTTGGTGTAATTATCTGCCTATTCTCCCATCACTTGCTAATAATTTATCTGCAATAAGTAAGGTCGTACGATTTTAAAAGTTACTTAGCTTCTAGCCCAAGATCGTTTAAAAGTTGCTCGGTAATGATAAGAGTTCATAGCCAAGGCATAACTTATGAAGCGGGGCGCGAAGATTGGCGAGTCCGAAAAGGCCCTAACAAGGCATGAGGATTCAATCTAATTGCTAAAGATCCAAGGTGATGCGAAAAGCACTATTCCCAAAATCAATATGAAGAATCAAGACTCACGACGAAAATCAATCAACTCCCATAAAGATCATGGAGAAGTCTATCCGAAAAGACCCTAACAAGGTATGACGATAAATAGATCCAAGTCCGAAAAGGAGGCGGATCGTTGTATCTCAAAATCCTAATTAGCGATTGAAGAAATAATGATGAAGTCGTGGTCAACAAAGTGGAGTATTCCTCAAAAATACTCCAAGTGAAGAACTCTATTAACGAAGAGAAGACCATTATCTCAAGCACGTCTCTCAAGATATGAAGTATGAAGTACATGCCAAATATTGACCCGAGAAAGGTCTCAAATCGTGAAGCGAGTTATGCCAAGATATGAACTTTTTGGTATCCCGAGAAGCAGTTTTAAGAGATTTTATCCTTTAGCTAACTATTAATCAAATCGTCCTACTTTGCTTCAGCCTAAATAAACTATCGAAATAAGTCCAAAAATGCATCTTCATGATCATTCTAAGACAAAAATAAAATATAAGAGATACCTCTAGGAATAAGGGAGTTTAAGCATTTAATTAAGCCATGTGTGTAAGTGTTTGATTTGCTAACTTATAATAACAATGATCTCGTTTTTAAGCTTAGTTCGGGGAACGTGAAACTTGAGGGTGATAAATCTTCGCAGCACCAAAGCCCTAATGTAAGTCCTTGATCTCTTTGCAAGTTATTTCCATATAGCTATTTTCAAGTGAAAATGGTTTTCTATCCTTTTGTTTGCTTTAAAGTTTTAATTTCTCTTAGTACTTTAATTTTTGTTTAGTAGTATTCTAATAAGGCCAAGGTTGATTGATTATGAGAAAAGTGTAAAAATTGCTTTATCACTAAGCATTGCATGAGGGCATGTCAATGGTTAAGTGTAGGGGATTTGATAGGTGTGAAAACACCCATCCTTTTACCACTTATTTCTTACTAAAACAAGACCAAAACGCGTGTTTAATATCATTTGTTTGGAATTATGTGTGATTTTTGTGTTTATTGTGTTTTCAGAGTCAACCGGATGAATACTGAAGAAAACATGGGATTGCACGAGTTTTATCAAGGAAAAAGACTCAAGACGAAGTCTATTGTCCAAGAAATGCAAAAGATTGGAAGTCAATGGGCCTATTTGAAGATTTATCGAAGAAAAGGACCAAAGATGGAAGATTTACAAATGTCGAAGAAACTCAAGTCTATTAAACGATGAAATTAAAAGACGAGTTGAATTTAATCGTCGACAAATCCCGAATCAGAATAAAAAACATCAACTTTTCTGAAAAGACGAGAAGACAAGAAGAGAGGAAGAAAGCCCACTTCACCAACCAACCACTAGCCTATATAAGGAAAACCCCTCACACATTTGGCACTAGTTTTTCATTTTCCCAGTTTTCTTCTTTTCTTTCGTAGGAAGCCAACACCACTAAGGTGTTGGTGATTTTTCATTTTTGTGGAATCCTTCATCTTGTAAGCTTTTAATCTTTTTCCTTTGATTGTTTAAACCTTAATCATCAATATAATCTTTCCATTTCATCTTGTTCATCTTCTCTTTTTATTCAAAGTTTTAAAGTTCTTATTTAGTTGATTTTGATCTTCAAAAGTTAGTGGGTTTTGTGTTTTTATGATTGGGATTTGATGTTTATGGTTAGTAGATGATTTATGATTAGTTTTGTTTAAGATTTGGTTAAAACCTTGGTTGATTTTTGATTAAATCGTTTTCCCCTGTTTAGTTCTTGTTACTGTTCTTCGTACCCAGCATTATTCTGAGTAGCTCAAAATATTCCGAATAGTCTTATTATTCCGAGTAAGCATTGTTTATTTTTTATTCCTCATAAGGATTTTATTCCTCATAAGCATTTATTCCTCATAAGCATTTATTCCTCATAAGCATTTATTCCTCATAAGGATTTTATTCCTCATAAGGATTTTATTCCTCATAAGCATTTATTCCTCATAAGCATTTATTCCTCATAAGCATTTATTCCTCATAAGCATTTATTCCTCATAGCAAAATTATTCCGAATAGGTTTTTTATTCCTAATAGCAAAATTATTCCGAATAGTTTTTTTAATTCCTCATAAGCATTTATTCCGAATAGCCATTTTATTCCTCATAAGGATTTTTATTCCGAATAGGTTTTTTATTCCTCATAGGCTATTATTCCGAATAGCCATTTTATTCCTCATAAGGATTTTTATTCCTCATAGCACATTTATTCCTCATAAGCATTTATTCCTCATAGCATATTTATTCCTCATAGTCCATTTATTCCTCATACTACATTTATTCCTCATAAGCTTTTTATTCCTCATAGCACATTTATTCCTCATAAGCATATTTTCCTCATAGCATTTTTATTCCTCATAAGCATTTATTCCTCATAGCATATTTATTCCTCATAGCACATTTATTCCTCATAGCACATTTATTCCTCATAAGCTTTTTATTCCTCATAGTCCATTTATTCCTCATAGCACATTTATTCCTCATAGCTTTTTGTCTGATTTATTCTGGATCAAGCCACATTCCGAATCAAGCATTTTTAAGGTTATTTTCAAGTTACTGTTTTATTTAAATTTTAATTCAAGTTTTATTTTTTTTATTAACTGCTTCTAGTTTACCTTTTAGTTACTTCACGCATTCACCTTTTTAGTAGAATAGAAAACCAAACCCCCTATTTGTCACCAAGAACAATCATTCCACTTTGAGCTATGATCAATTCGAGGAGATACCGAGAATTTAATCTGAACCCCATACAAAACGCTTGTATCAACTTACTATTGGGACGACCCTTATCTCTTCAAAAAATGTGCTGACTTGATTCTTCGTCGATGTGTTGACGGACTGGCAGCTTTACAATCCATGAAGCTTTCCACAAAGGACCCACCGGTGGTCACTTTGGTCCCAATTACACCGCGAAGAAAGTTTTCGATTCTGGATTTTATTGGCCCACCATTTATCAAGATTCACACGAAATGGTTAAGCATTGTCATGCTTGCCAAAGACAAGGCAAGATCACACATAAAGATGAGATGCCTCAAAATTTCATCCAAGAGTGTGAAATCTTTGACGTATGGGGCATCGACTTTATGGGGCCATTTCCATCATCTAAAGGCAACAAGTACATCCTCGTAGCCGTTGACTACATATCTAAATGGGTTGAAGCAAAGTCTTTACCTACTAACGATGCGAGGGTGGTTGTGAACTTTCTGAAACAACTATTTGCTCGATTCGGTGTTCCTCGTGCTATCATTAGTGATCGCGGGACTCATTTTGGCAATGATCAGTTTGATCGAGTCATGGCTAAGTATGGTGTTAATCACCGTCTTTCCACCGCGTATCATCCACAAACAAATGGTCAAGCCGAGATTTCAAATCGTGGACTTAAGAGAATCTTAGAGCGAACTATGGGAGAGCATCGTGCCTCATGGGCCGATAAGTTAGATGATGCTTTGTGGGCTTTCCGTACCGCATATAAGACAACTATTGGTTGCACTCCATATTGTCTTGTGTACGGAAAGGCATGCCACCTCCCCATTGAGTTGGAGCATAAGGCTTATTGGGACTTGAAATGGGCTAATTTTGATATCAACAAAGCCGGTGATCTTAGGAAGATCCAACTCAATGAACTTAATGAACTGAGGAATGAAGCTTATGAGAATTCATTGATCTACAAGGAGAAAACCAAGCTCATTCATGATTCTAAGATCAAAAACCGAGAGTTCAAAATTGGTGATCAAGTTTTACTCTTTAACACTCGGTTAAAAATCTTTTCGAGCAAGCTTAACAGCCGTTTGTCTGGTCCATTCACTGTCTCCAAAGTCTTCCCTTATGGCACCATTGAGTTATCGCAACCAAATGGGCCAAACTTCAAAGTGAATGGCCAGCGTGTTAAGTTGTACTTTGGTGAGGACATCTCTCATGAGATGATTCCATCCCTCACCACGTTTCCCTTGAATTAATTCTAGGTCGAGTCAGGCTCGTGACTCGGTTAACAAAAACAAGTGCTTCTCGGGAGGCAACCCGATGATCTATCATTTACCCGTTTTCATAATAAGTGTAGGGGGATCTACATAGGTGTTTGTTGTCTTGTTTCTTATGATGTGCAGGGATTAAAGCTTTAAAGAGCAATTTTTATGATATTTGACGACCCGTGATCCCGTGTAGCGTCTTCCCGGTTCTATCCTAAACTGTCGTGATTCAATATTTCATATCTTATATGTTGCCATTGAAATCACTTTAGTTGTCCTTTCCTTAGCAAGAGTTAAACAACGTGCACAATGTCCTAAGTGTAGGGGAATTTACTCCTACATACTTAAACATTGATGATAATGTTTATATCAAGTGTAGGGGGGACTTCTATCGAAGTTAAGTGGGATTTTCTATTAATTTGTCCTCATTTTAACCGAAAAATTTAATTTTTCGACATTTTTCAAATTTTTTGATCTATTTTGGCCAAGTAGTATTTTTCATTTATTCTCTTTTATGTCCTTTCCTTTTGTTATCGCATCTATGTATATATTCCATTTCAAAAATAAAGTCAAAAGGAAAATAAAGGAATAAAATGGTTTTAACAAGTTTAGACGTCGTTGATATACTAGGCCCGTCATGAATCTTTTGACTCAACCCGAGTTTACTTATCCAAGATTACTCTATCTAGTATCCTTAACGTGTTTAAGTCAAGTTTTGCTAGGCTTTTATATAGGGAACTTTAAAACGCGAAAGTCTTAACTCTTACGGGTTAAGAACAAGAACTTTTCGCAAGTTCCTATAGTTGATCCTAGAAAGTCGTTTATCAAGGGAACTTTAAAATGAGAATTCTAAACTTGAAAAAGTCTAAGAAGATGCAAGATCCTATAGATGACTTGAAAACCCAAAACTTTGACTTAATTGGCTAAGCATCCACGAGTCTCGATCCTTGAGATTTTAAATTGTGGAGAACGAGAGATGATAGAGTCAATTATAAGTTTGGTATTCTTTCATGAATTTATGTGAGTTAATTATGAGCTTTTTCTCCCATCGCTTGTTAATAAATATAATTGTAATAAGTAAGGTCGTACGATTTGAAAAGTTACTTAGATTCTAGCACAAGATCGTTTAAAAGTTGCTCGGTATTAATTAGAGTTCATAGCCATGGCATAACTTATTGAAGCGTGATGCGAAGATTGGCGAGTCCGAAAAGGCCCTAACAAGGCATGTGGGCTACATTTTGTTTCTAAAGATCCAAAAGTAATGTGAAGAATCATTTATCAAAAATCAATATGAAGGATTGAGACACACGACGAAAAGCAAATACTCCCCTAAAGATCATGGAGAAGTCTATCCGAAAAGACCCTAGCAAGGTATAAGGATAAATAGATCTAAGTCCTAAAAGGAGGCGGATCGTGGTATATCAAAATCCCAATTAAAGATTGGAGAAAAAACGAACAAGTGGTTGTCCAAGTATGAAGAATCTCTCAAAAACTTCAAGTGAAGAAATTCCTATTATGAAGAGAAGACCATTATTTCAAGAAAGTCTCTCAAGATTTGAAGTATGAAGTCACTGCCAAATATCGGTCCGAGAGAGGTCTCAAATCATGAAGCGAGTTATGCCAAGATATAAACTTTATGACGCCCCAAGAAGCAGTTTTAAAAGATTTTGTCCTTTAGCTAACTATTGATTAAATCGTTCTACTTTATTTTCAGCCTAAATAAATTATCGAAATAAGTCAAACAATGCATCCTCGTGATCATTCAAGACAATCATAAAATATAGGAGATACACCTAGGAATAAGGGAGTCTAAGTGAATAATTGGGCCACATGAGTTTGTGTTAGTTTACTAACTTATAATAACAATGATCTCGTTTATAAGCTTGGTGTGGGGAACGTGAAACTTGAGGGTGATAAACATTCATGACAACCAAACCCTAATGTAAGTCTTCGATCTCTTTACTTGTTCTTCCTTCAAGCATTTTGTACTCTTCTATTCTTATTTAGTTTCCTTATTATCTAAAATCTAATAAAGGCCAAGGTGGGTTAATTATGATGAAATATATAAACCATGCTTTGAAATTAATGCATTGCATGAGGGCATTGCAATGGTCAAGTGTAGGGGAATTAATAAGTGTGAAAACACTTATCCTTCTACCACCTATTTCTAATAATAACAAGACCAAAACGTGTATTTAATGTCGTAAAAGGCGGAATTATGCGTGTTTTGTGTTTTTATTGTGTTTTAGGACAAAAATATGAAAAAGGAAGAAAACACGGGCTTTCACGGGCTTTTATCGAAGAAAAAAAAGACAAAAGACGAAGTCAAAAGATCAAAAGTGCAAGAAGAACGGAAGTCAAAGGCCTATTCTGAAGATTTATCGAAGAAAAAGTCTAAAGACGGAAGTTTAACGAAGTCGAAGAACCAAGTCTACTAAAAGAAGAAAATTAGAAGACGAGTTCAAATTACCATTCGACTAATCCCGAGACAAAGTCGAGAAAGACGAGTTATTTAAAAGACGAGAAGACAAGAAGAAAAGAGAGAAGAAAACAACACACTCCCTTCCCCTATATATATGACACATATGTCATTAGAAAAGAGTAGTCATTATTTTTCTTTAATTGTAGTAGGTAATTAGTGTGTGTTTTACTTTTTCTCTCTAGCTTTTCTTTCAAGCTTATCAAACTTTCATCTTAATCTTGTAATCTTGAATATTAATCTTTAAAATAATCAAGCTTTTTAATAAATTCTCATTCTACCTTTCTTAATCATAATCTATTGTTTTGCTTAATTAATCATGTAGTTGATTCCATCTTGTTGATTGTGTGATTGGTTTGCTTATTGGATTGTGCTTATTGAGTTGGTGTGTTTGAGGTTTTTAGATTATTGTGCTTATTGCTTAATTTTTATGTTTGTTAGTTTTTATATAAGTTGATTTTGGTAAATTAATATTTTCATAAAAAGTGAGTTTAAATATTTTGATTATTTAGTGGTTTTAAGAGTTTTTAAATTGTGTCTTATTAGATTTTTCTAAAATTTGATTTGGTTAGAGTTTTGGTAAGTGCTTATTTGATTTTTGCTTATTTTGGCTTAATTAATTTTCTAAACCCTTTTATCCCGAACTAATTGAAAACCCTTTTATCCCGACTTACTTCTTTATTAGTATTCAGACTTAGGTTGAGTTTTGGCCCATTCCGAATTAAGTTATGTTTGTTAATTCCGAATTATGTGCTTCTTGCTTCATTCCGAACTAAGTCAGGCTCAAGTTCCCCGAATTGTATAAAGTCCTTGGATTCCGAACTGCATTAGGAATCATCATTCCGAAGTACATCAGAAAACCTGTATTCCGGATTACATCCGGAACATAGATTCCTGATTAGCAGTTTGGGGTGAATTCCGAATTAAGTATAGGAAAGTGGATTCCGGATTAGGTGTGTGACGAGGATTCCGAACAAGGTCAAGGAACTTGATTCCGGATTGAGTCGTGACTATGCATTCCGGATTATGTGCATGAGGGTGATTCCGAATAAGGCCTAAAAACACTATTCCGGATTAAGTATAATTGTTCGTTCCCGAATTGCGTGTAATTCCTGTATTCCGAATTACATCCGGAACATAGATTCTGGATTGGGTCTCAAGGTGATTCCGAATTACATAGGTGCTTGGATTCCGGATAATATTTGGGTTCTTATTCCGAACTAGAAGAGGAATTTGTATTCCGAATTACATACAAACTTGGTATTCCGGATAAGGTTTGGTATTTGGTTTCCCGACTTATTATTTGGTTCTTATTTCCCGACTTATTTTTAAACCTTAATTTTTCCCGCCATTTTTACCTAGTTTAATTTTCAAGCATTTTCACTTAGTTTAATTTTCAAGATTACGTTTTTATAAAGTTTACATTTTTATAAAGTTTTAAGTTTCAAATTTACTTTTAAAGTTTTAATTTTTCGTCATTTATTTTCAAGTCTTAATTTTTAGATCAACTTTTAAAGCTTTTATTTTTACTCAACGACATTTACATTTTCAACTTTATTTTAAAATAGATAATTACCTTTAGCTATTTTCACTAAGTTCTACTGTGCAACATTCATTCTAGAAAAGCAATCAAGGTTAGACATTCCTCTTTATTTTTAATAGCTTTTACGTTTATGTTATGTTAGCCTTAAAATGTGTGCGACTAACGGAATTACATTAGTTTCATAGCCGGGACTTGCAAGGACTAATATTGTCATATGTAAAGTCCAAGTCCCGTGCTATATAAACCCCTCCATACTTCCATGGAGGGGTGAGGCTTTTCATTTCTTTCTTTTCCTTTCTCTCACTAGAAATAAACACACTTTTCTAGTATCTCTTGTTTCTCTCTCTACCATGGCTAAACAACACTTCTATCCTCCCCGACCTCCGGATCAAACCCGCGTTCTTAGTGAATCCATGATTAACAATTGGCATCAGAGCTAACCGGGGGTGTTTCGTGTTTTTGTCTCACGATTTGTGTTCATGTTTGTGTGTCGGATGTATTTAGATTTGGTACGTTTTTCATTTTTTTTTGAAAAACTGTGTTACACGATCTAAAACATCACCACTTTATCCATTTTTAATCAGCCACTTTATCCATTTTTAATCAGCCGTTCTTGGTTTCATCAAATTTTTTTTTTGTCTTTTTTCTCTTCACGTTTTTTTTTTCCATCAAACTTTACATGGTCAATTTTTTATTGGGAAAGGACAGAAAAAATATAACAGATCCACTGTTTTCGGGTATCAAAACCTTTTACGATGGAAGTATTACGATGGCAGATTCCGATGGCTTCTTTTTCGGATTTATTCCGATGGGGTATTTTTTTTTACACATTCCGATGGACTAGGCTGAATCTATTGCGATGCGACTCAATAAGATGGGTCTCATTGCGATGGGTGGCTTGATCCATCGCAATGGCATTCATGTCGTCATGCTGTTGGATTTTTTGAAACATTGCGATGGTGAGTTATTATAACAATACGATGGATGTTTTGGACTCATTGCGATGGGGGGATATAGAAACTTTGCGATGGTTTTTCTGTTTTTGACTCATTGCGATGGACAGTCTCATATACACTGAGATGGCTGTTTGAACAATATTGCGATGGAATGTGAGTTAAATATTGTGACAGATGGTAAATATTCAGATGACTCATATTCATCACAACATCACACCGAGTCAACTCGGTAATTACCGAGTTGACCGGGTTAACTCAACTGAGTCCACATCAATTAATCTAAACAAATCCTGACGGACATGCAACAATCATAACCAAAAGATCTCAGATTTATGTTAAAAAAAAAAAAAAAAAAAAAAAAAAAAAAAAAAAAAAAAAAAAAAAAATCACTTCATATCTTTATTAAAGATTTTAACACAATCCATCATCATTGATCTGTGGGGATTTATCCTACTTTTCTGTTCGAAAAGTCAAGACTGATTTATAACAATTATGTCATAATCATGTCTTAGTTTCGTTTAATGAAAAAAAAACACATGCATGATCAAATCGAATTCAATCGAAATCATCATAAGAATCCCTACCCGAGACCATAACACGATCTTGAAGCCTTCTTCAACACGAATATGCACTCGAATTAATTCATAATGATTGAGATTGATGGGTCTAATTCCATTCGTGTGAGAAGAAGGATGTGTTTTGTACCAGTGATTAAAGATGATTGGATGATGAGATATGAGTTTGATTTGTGGATTTGAATGTTTAATTGGTTGATGATAGGTGGATTAAAAAAAAATGGAGATCTGTTTTTTAATGGTGGGTGCTCAGAGAAAGATGGCTGCGTTTTTTATCTGATTAGGGTTATGTGCTTAACCTAATTTCTAGAGGGTTGTGGTCTTTATATCTATAACTTGTCTATTGGGTCAGTTATAATATATTATGTGACTAGATTTGCTATGGATCCGAATATCTGCTTTCAAGTTGCATTGATATATGTTGGACTAAGGCATTGTTAATGGACCGAATCTACTCAGGACTATATTGGAGTGGGCCGACTATCATCAAATGAAATATTACGAGTATGAATTTGTTGTTACCACATTATCTTTGTGCTGATAGTTTTAAATGGTATATTATGCTCATATGATTCATTTGGGCTGTTTATCGATAATGGTTGAGCCGAGAATGGTGTTGGTTAACAGATATATGGTGATTACGGGTAATTCCGATTAAAGAAAACCTTCGTTTTGAACCTATATTTTTCCGAAATTTTTTCGACGACCTCACCGCGGAGGTCGATCCGCGCATCAGTTGGGTATATGATTGATTTGGGCTTCTAAAATCAAGTTTACTAGACAACGTTGACGACCTCTCTTTCTCTAGTCATCGTTGGTTCCCTAGTTAACGACACTCACTCATACTCAACAACACACAACAAACACGACAAACACAAATACAAAAACAAACAAACACCAAAACGATCCTTTAAGATTCACTGAAATTGTCAAAAACGGCTAGTATTCGGGCAAAGTAATGTCAAGTGATCACGAAGTGGATTTGGTATTTATTATTTGAAGTTGAAGTGGAATTTCACGAAGGCGTCTACTCAATTCATCATCGAGCCTTTTCACCCCCTCTATCGGTTGATGATTCGCTTCAGCATTTATGATTGAGACTTGATTTATCTAGTTTCCACTGTCAAGGGGTGGATGGTCGAAGACATGGACAACTATCACTTAAGGAGTTACGTTGTAGTGCTCAGTGTCACACTCACCGGGAGTTGTGGATACTTCAAGAGGTGTTCTACATCTTATACCTCTCTCTTTATGTATAAGATTCTAAGAGACGTTTCTCTGCACCGTTCTTCAATCAACACAGTGCTAAGCGTAAGTAACAAATTTGGGAGATTGTACTTCAGTTTCAAGTTTGGAATATTAGGTTTACTTCACCAGTGGTCATTACAGATAGCCGAAAGAATACGAGGTCGGTAAGTTTAGCCAGAGAGTACAAGAGTAGAGATGTGATCAGCAAACAATTCTCACGAGCAACTTGAGCTACAAAATGTCAACAAAGATTACTGCTTCAGACACGGACTTCTCGCGATTCTGATTGTACTCGTCAGATGATGCTATCGAGTGTTCTTAACCACCATACTTTTGACAAGAATGCTACCGAGTGTTCTTAACCACCATACTTTTGACAAGAATGCTACCGAGTGTTCTTAACCACCATTCTTTTGACAAGAACGCTACCGAGTGTTCGTCACCATCATACATTCGATAAGAACATCTCGCGATTTTGACCGTACACGTCAGATGATGCCTCCGACAGTTCGTCACCATCATGGGGGAAGAACGTGTACTTTGGAGACTGAGTTCCCACTCTGGAGTACTTAGTTCAACTTCCAGGGGGAAGCATTCTACAAGCGTGAGAAGATTTGTTGCTGATTTCTTACATGTTCCCCCAAACACATAATCATGAAGACCAAAAATGTCAAGGTAGCAGTTACTTGGTGGGGTTTACTTCTTCTTCTACAAAATTCCGCTGTGCACTTTAAATGTCAAAGATAGAAGATTGCTCAAGCTACAGGTTCTGCTCAAGACAGGGATTTTGGTTTGGGGGGAAGCTGATTCAGAAGCTTCGTCAAAAAGAAGTCTATGAAGAAAGCTTTTCAAGACATGTGGTATGAATTGGGGGGAAGTTAATCCAGTTCATACATGATACAATGGTTCCTCAACAAGCAAAGACAAAGAGGATTCTAACTGGGGTATAAGTTTTTCTAGAAGACTTGAAGACAACGGTGTCATCCTTAGCATTGGAAGCAAACTTAATACTGTCATATTTTTGTTGTATTTGCATTTGTTAGGAACATTGTAAGTAATTCCGTATGTCACCACATTGGGGGAAGATTGTTAGCCTTAAAATGTGTGCGACTAACGGAATTACATTAGTTTCATAGCCGGGACTTGCAAGGACTAATATTGTCATATGTAAAGTCCAAGTCCCGTGCTATATAAACCCCTCCATACTTCCATGGAGGGGTGAGGCTTTTCATTTCTTTCTTTTCCTTTCTCTCACTAGAAATAAACACACTTTTCTAGTATCTCTTGTTTCTCTCTCTACCATGGCTAAACAACACTTCTATCCTCCCCGACCTCCGGATCAAACCCGCGTTCTTAGTGAATCCATGATTAACATGTTATTTGTAGACTTAGATAATCAAGCTCCCCCTTTTTAGTGACCAACACCAATAATTCCACTCTAAACCGTGATCAATTCGATCAGATACCGAGAACGATTGAGTACATATGCAAACACCATTAAATCAAATGATTGCAAAACCTCCATCGTATTACATGGCGTCGCTTCCGGCTCTTTTCGTAAAGATTAACGGTTTTTTAGTGAGAAAAATTGGATTTTGGGATCCGTTCTTTTGGGAACGTTACTTTAAAGTATAAAAATTTCCAAAAAAATCCTAAAAAAAAATATAAAATTTTCAAAAATCCAAAAAAAAAAAACCAAAAATATTTTTATTTTATTTTAGTGTATGCGTACTTGATCTACGTCTTATTATGAGCCCGAGACTCGTAGAGACTTAGATATGGCCGGTGTGCATAATAATAATAACAACCCACCTCACCCCAATTTGAACAACAACAACAACAACAACCATGTCCCTCAACCCGACCTTCGTACGACGGAGGAGCTTTGTCAACCAACTATGAACGGACGTGGAGGACCGATTGCACCGATGCAAATCACAGCTCCCAAATTTTCGTTGAAACATCACATGATCCAACAAGTTCAAAACGCTTGTCCATTTCGCGGATTACCGGATGATGATGCCAACAAACACCTTGATAAATTCATAACCGTCACTCAAAGCATGAAATTGCCTGGTGTTTCCATGGATTTTCTTCGCCTTCATCTTGTTCCACACACTTTATCCCACCATACAGAAAAATGGTTTGATCGTCTTCCCAAAAACTCAATTCATACATGGGACGAAATGACTCAAAAATTTTTGTCGCGCTACTTTCCACCATCCATGGTCACTAGTCTTCGCAATCAAATCAGTGGTTTCACTCAAGAACCTGATGAGTCGCTTTTCGATGCTTGGGAACATTATAATGTCTTGATCGACCGTGGTCCGAGTCATAATATGCTCCCCGTTACTTTGATTGATACTTTCTACAATGGTTTAACTTTTCGTGATTGTGATACAATTAATGCTGCCGTCGGTGGTACATTCATGAAGAGAAGACCTGAGGAGTGTAGAGAGCTTATAGAGAACATGACCACTCATTACAAAAATTGGGATTCATCCGCATCTTCAATATATAACCCGAGGGCCAATGTTTCTTCTACTTCATCAAACCCCGAGATAACCGAACTTACCCGCCAAATAGCCGAGATGAACAAAAATTTCTTAACTATGGCTACGAACCAATTTCAACAAGTCAAAGCTGTAACACCTTCTTGTGAGATTTGCGGGGGTTCTCATTCATACACCGATTGTCCTTCTACTCATGACAATCCGGAAAATGTGTATGCGGCTAACGGTAAATTTCCCATGGGAGGCTATCAAGCTCGTCCTCAAGGTGACCGCAATTTGCTAAGTTATCGTTCAAACAACTTCCTTTCACCACCCGGTTTTCCTCCTCAAAACCAAAACAATTTAATCGCAACAATAAAAACCAACCTCGAGCTCCTAATCAATATCAAACCCAAAGAAACACATATCCACCTCAAGGTAAGTTTACCAACAACCCACTTATCAACCACCCGCTTACCAAGTTCCCCATCCCAACCAACCCACGACATATAATCAAGAGGTTGAAACTTACATGAGGACTAATGACGCGCTGGTGAAGAATCTTCAGAGCCAAATTATCAACTTGAAAGGTGACATGGCGAAACAAGGGAATGATCTTCGAGCCGAGCTTAGGAATGACATGCGAAACTCTTTAAGAAGTCAAACGAATGACTTAAGGGATATGATGGCTAGTTTCTTCCCAAGTTATCAAACCTCTGGTTCGGGCTCTTCCGAGTAATACCGTTGCTAATCCAAGAGGGGAAATGAAAGCAATCACCACCCGAAGGGTGGAAAAGGTTGTCAGGAACCCAAGATTCCTACACCTACACTGGTGATTGTGACAAAGTAAAATGTTTAAACAATTGAATTTCAACATCTCCTTTACTGAGGCTCTCTCTCACATGCCTAAATATGCTAAAATATTTAAAGATCTTCTCAGTGATAAGGAAAAACTCCTTGATATTGCTCAAACCCAACTTAATGAGAATTGCTCCGCGGTTCTCTTAAGGAAATTACCAACCAAACTTGGTGATCCGGGTCACTTTCTCATTCCTTGCAACTTTCCCCGGGTAGAGAATTGTATGGCCCTAGCTGATCTAGGTGCTAGTATCAACTTAATTCCATTAAGTGTTTGGAAACAATTATCTCTACCCGAGCTAGTCCCCACACGAATGACATTGGAATTATCTAACCGTATAGTTTCTTATCCGGTGGGGATAGCCGAAGATGTCTTCGTCGGTGTCGACAAATTCACCTTTCTAGCGGATTTTGTTGTCGTTGACAACGAGATGGATCCCCGTGTTCCATTAATCGTTGGACGTCCATTCTTGAGGACCGGTCGCACTCTTATTGATGTAGCCGCACGCGAATTAATCATGAGAGTTGGTGATGACAAAATCGTCTTCAACATGGGTAAACTTTCTAAGCAACCTTATGAACACGAGAGCGTTAATTTCATTGACGTACTTGATGAGGCTTGTGAGAACATTTCAAAGACGCTTGTAAAAGTGGTTTTTCTTCTCTACCCATTGTTGAGACCGTTGCCTCTATTGCTCCCTCACTGACTCCATTTGGAGAAAGTGACTTCCGTTTGAAAGAATTTGAAGAAACTTTAGGGGATGTGGACTTAAAATATGATGATTCTCCCTCCGATTGGGATGAAGACATTCGTACCATTGAGAAACTTCTCAATGAGGACCATATTTCTCCACCTTCTCCTATGGAAATCACAAACGATGATCCAAATTTGACTAAGCCTTCAATCGACAATCCTCCGGATTTAGAGCTTAAGGATTTACCATCTCATCTCGAATACGTGTTCCTAAAATACAATAAGAAGTTACCCGTCATCATTGCAAAGGACTTAAAAGAGGATGAAAAATCTCGACTTCTCGATGTGCTCAAAAATCATAAGAAAGCAATTGCTTGGAAAATTTTCGATATCCGCGGAATTGATCCTAACTTTTGTACTCATAAAATTCTCATGGAAGATGACTTTAAACCCGCAATCCAAAGCCAAAGAAGGGTTAATCCAAAAATTCATGACGTCATCAAGAAAGAAGTTATCAAACTTCTAGATGCCAGAATGATTTACCCTATTTCGGATTCGCCATGGGTTAGTCTCGTCCATTGTGTGCCTAAAAAGGCGGAATAACCGTTGTTCCCAATGAAAACAACGAGTTGATTCCTACTCGACTTGTTACGGGTTGGCGAGTTTGCATAGACTATCGCAAGCTCAATGATGCCACTCGCAAGGATCATTTTCCTCTTCCTTTCATGGATCAAATGCTCGAGCGTTTAGCGGGTAATGACTACTATTGATTCTTAGATGGCTTTTCTGGCTATTTTCAAATTCCCATCGATCCAAAAGACCAAGAGAAAACCACATTCACTTGTCCTTATGGAAAATTTCCTTACAAAAGAATGCCCTTCGACTTATGCAATGCTCCTGGGACTTCCAAAGGTGTATGATGGCTATATTCCATGACATGGTTGAAGAAACTATGGAAGTCTTTATGGACGATTTCTCGGTCTATGGTAATTCTTTCTCTACTTGCCTTGCCAATTTAGAACGTATGCTTAAACGGTGTGAAGACACTCGTCTTGTTCTTAATTGGGAAAAATGCCATTTCATGGTAAAAGAAGGTATTGTTCTTGGTCATAAAATTTCCAAAGCCGGTCTTGAAGTCGACCGTGCTAAAGTCGATGTGATTGCTAAATTACCTCCACCTTCAACCGTGAAGGGTGTGAGAAGTTTTCTTGGTCATGCGGGATTCTATCGTCGATTCATTCAATATTTTTCTAAGATCGCTCGCTCGATGACCCACCTCTTGGAAAAATATACTCCTTTTATATTTTCTAAAGAGTGTATCGAATCTTTCAATCTTCTTAAGGACAATTTAACTAAGGCACCGGTCTTAGTTACCCCTAATTGGGAGTTACCTTTGGAATTTATGTGTGATGCTAGCGACTTTACTATTGGAGCAGTTTTGGGACAAAGAATCAACAACCATTTCCAACCAATCCATTACGCTAGCAAGACAATGACGGGGGCTCAATTGCATTAAACCACTACCGAAAAGAGCTTTTAGCTGTAGTGTATGCATTTGAAAAATTCCGCCCCTATCTTGTCCTTTCCACCACCATTGTGTACACCGATCATTCCGCGTTGAAGTACTTGTTAACAAAACAAGATTCCAAACCAAGACTTTTTGTTTGGGTTTTACTCCTTCAAGAATTCAAAATTGAAATTCGTGACAAAAAGGGAGCGGAAAACCTAGCCGCGGATCATCTTAGTAGACTCGAGGATCCTTATCAAGGGGAGCTCCCAAATCAAGAGATTAATGAATATTTTCCCCTTGAGGACTTGATGTCTATTAACTCCAATCTTGATGAGACCCCATGGTTTGCGGACTTTGCAAATTACTTGGCGGGTGGAGTTCTCATCGAAGGTTTATCGTCCCAACAAAAGAAGAAATTCTTCAAGGATGTGAAAACTTACTATTGGGACGACCCTTATCTCTTCAAACCTTGTGCTGATTTGATTCTTCGTCGATGTGTTGACGGGCCGGCAGCTTTACAAATCCTTGAAGCTTGCCACAAAGGACCCACCAGTGGTCACTTTGGTCCCAATTACACCGCGAAGAAAGTTTTCGATTCTAGATTTTATTGGCCCGCTATTTATCGTGATGCACACGAAATGGTTAAGCATTGTGATGCTTGCCAAAGACAAGGCAAGATCACACGTAAAGATGAGATGCCTCAAAATTTCATCCAAGAGTGTGAAATCTTTGACGTATGGGGCATCGACTTTATGGGGCCATTTCCATTATCTAAAGGGAACAAGTACATCCTCGTAGCCGTTGCCTACGTATCTAAATGGGTTGAAGCAAAGGCTTTACCTACTAACGATGCGAGGGTGGTTGTGAACTTTCTGAAACAACTATTTGCTCGATTTGGTGTTCCTCGTGCTATCATTAGTGATCGCGGGACTCATTTTTGCAATGATCAATTTGCTCGAGTCATGGCTAAGTATGGTGTCAATCACCGTCTTTCCACCATCTATCATCCACAAACAAATGGTCAAGCCGAGATTTCAAATCGTGGACTTAAGAGAATCTTAGAGGGAACTGTGGGAGAGCATCGTGCCTCATGGGCCGATAAGTTAGATGATGCTTTGTGGGCTTTCCGTACCGCATATAAGACACGTATTGGTTGCACTCCATATTGTCTTGTGTATGGAAAGGCATGCCACCTCCCCATTGAGTTGGAGCATAAGGCTTATTGGGCCTTGAAATGGGCTAATTTTGATATCAACAAAGCCGGTGATCTTAGGAAGATCCAACTCAATGAACTTAATGAGCTGAGGAATGAAGCTTATGAGAATTCATTGATCTACAAGGAGAAAACAAAGCTCATTCATGATTCTAAGATCAAAAACCGAGAGTTCAAAATTGGTGATCAAGTTTTACTCTTTAACTCTCGGTTAAAAATATTTTCGGGCAAGCTTAAGAGCCGTTGGTCTGGTCCATTCACCGTCACCAAAGTCTTCCCTTATGGCACCATTGAGTTATCGCAACCAAATGGGCCAAACTTCAAAGTGAATGGCCAGCGTGTTAAGTTGTACTTTAGTGAGGACATCTCTCATGAGATGATTCCATCCCTCACCATGTTCCCTTGAATTAATTCTGGGTCAAGTCAGGCTCGTGACTCGGTTAAAAAAAACAAGCGCTTCTCGGGAGGCAACCCGATGATCTATCCTTTAACCGTTTTCATAATAAGTGTAGGGGGAGCTACATAGGTGTTTGTTGTCTTGTTTCTTATGATGTGCAGGGATTAAAGCTTCAAAGAGCAGTTTTGATGATATTTGACGACCCGTGATCCCGTGTACCTGTCTTCCCGGTTATCCTAAACTGTCGTGATTCAATATTTCATATCTTATATGTTGCCATTGAAATCACTTTAGTTGTCCTTTCTTTAGCAAGAGTTAAACAACGTGCACAATGTCCTAAGTGTAGGTGAGTTTACTCCCACATACTTAAACATTGAGGACAATGTTTATATCAAGTGTAGGGGGACTTCTATCGAAGTTAAGAGAGCTTTTTCATTAATTTGTCCTCATTTTAACCGGAAAATCTAATTTTTCGACATTTTCAAAATTTTTGATCTATTTTGGCCAAGTAGTGTTTTTCATTTATTCTCTTTTATGTTCTTTCTTTTTGTTATCGCATCGTATGTATATATTCCATTTCAAAAATAAAGTCAAAAGAAAAATAAAGGAATAAAATGGTTTTAACAAGTTTAGATGTCGTTGATATATTAGGCCCGTCATGAATATTTTGACTCAACCCGAGTTTACTTATCCAAGTTTACTCTAGCTAGTATCCTTAACGTGTTTAAGTCAAGTTTTGCTAGGCTTTTATATAGGGAACTTTAAAACGCGAAAGTCTTAACTCTTACGGGTTAAGAACAAGAACTTTTTGCAAGTTCCTATAATTGATCCTAGAAAGTCGTTTATCAAGGGAACTTTAAAATGCGAATTCTAAACTTGAAAAAGTCTAAGAATATGCAAGATCCTATAGATGACTTGAAAACCCAAAACTTTGACTTAATTGGCTAAGCATCCACGAGTCTCATTCCTTGAGATTTTAAATTGTGGAGAACGAGAGATGATAGAGTCAATTATAAGTTTGGTATTCTTTCATGAATTTATGTGAGTTAATTATGAGCTTTTTCTCCCATCGCTTGTTAATAAATATAATTGCAATAAGTAAGGTCGTACGATTTGAAAAGTTACTTAGCTTCTAGCACAAGATCGTTTAAAAGTTGCTCGGTATTAATTAGAGTTCATAGCCAAAGCATAACTTATTGAAGCGGGATGAGAAGATTCGAGAGTCCTAAAAGGCCCTAACAAGGCATGTGGGCTACATTTTGTTGCTAAAGATCCAAAAGTGATGTGAAGAATCATTTATCAAAAATCAATATGAAGGATCGAGACACATGACGAAAAGCAAGTACTCCCCTAAAGATCATGGAGAAGTCTATCCGAAAAGACCCTAGCAAGGTATGAGGATAAATAGATCCAAGTCCTAAAAGGAGGCGGATCGTTGTATATCAAAATCCCAATTAGAGATTGGAGAAAAAATGAAGAAGTCGTGGTCCAAGTATGAAGAATCTCTCAAAAACTTTAAGTGAAAAAATTCCTATTATGAAGAGAAGACCATTATTTCAAGAACATCTCTCAAGATTCGAAGTATGAAGTCACTGCCAAATATCAGTCCGAGAAAGGTCTCAAATAGTGAAGCGAGTTATGCCAAGATATGAACTTTATGAGGTCCCGAGAAGCAGTTTTAAAAGATTTTGTCCTTTAGCTAACTATTGATTAAATCATCCTACTCTATTTCAGCCTAAATAAATTATCAAAATAAGTCAAACAATGCATCCTCGTGATCATTCAAGATAATCATAAAATATAAGAGATACACCTAGGAATAAGGGAGTCTAAGTGAATAATTGGGCCACATGAGTTTGTGTTAGTTTACTAACTTATAATAACAATGATCTCGTTTATAAGCTTGGTGTGGAGAACGGGAAACTTGAGTGTGATAAACATTCATGACAACCAAAGCCCTAATGTAAGTCTTTGATCTCTTTACTTGTTCTTCCTTCAAGCATTTTGTACTCTTCCATTCTTATTTAGTTTCCTTATTGTCCAAAATCTAATAAAGGCCAAGGTGGGTTAATTATGATGAAATATATAAACCATGCTTTGAAATTAATGCATTGCATGAGGGCATTGCAATGGTCAAGTGTAGGGGATTTAATAAGTGTGAAAACACTTATCCTTTTACCACCTATTTCTAATAATAACAAGACCAAAACGTGAATTTAATGTTGTAAAAGGCGGAATTATGCGTGGTTTGTGTTTTTATTGTGTTTTAGGACAAAAATATGAAAAAGGAAGAAAACACGGGCTTTCACGGGCTTTTATCGAAGAAAAAAAAGACAAAAGACGAAGTCAAATGATCAAAAGTGCAAGAAGAACGAAAGTCAAAGGCCTATTCTGAAGATTTATCGAAGAAAAAGTCTAAAGACGGAAGTTTAACGAAGTCGAAGAACCAAGTCTACTAAAAGAAGAAAATTAGAAGACGAGTTCAAATTACCATTCGACCAATCCCGAGACAAAGTCGAAAAAGACGAGTTATTTAAAAGACGAGAAGACAAGAAGAAAAGAGAGAGGAAAACAACACACTCCCTTCCCCTATATATATGACACATATGTCATTAGAAAAGAGTAGTCATTATTTTTCTTTAATGGTAGTAGGTAATTAGTGTGTGTTTTACTTTTTCTCTCTAGATTTTCTTTCAAGCTTATCAAACTTTCATCTTAATCTTGTAATCTTGAATCTTAATCTTTAATATAATCAAGTTTTTTAATAAATTACATTCTACCTTTCTTAATCATAATCTATTGTTTTGCTTAATTAATCATGTAGTTGATTCCATCTTGTTGATTGTGTGATTGGTTTGCTTATTGGATTGTGCTTATTGAGTTGGTGTGTTTGAGGTTTTTAGATTATTGTGCTTATTGCTTAATTTTTATGTTTGTTAGTTTTTAAATAAGTTGATTTTGGTAAATTAATACTTTCATAAAAAGTAAGTTTAAATATTTTGATTATTTAGTGGTTTTAAGAGTTTTTAAATTGTGTCTTATTAGCTTTTTCTAATAATCGATTTGGTTAAAGTTTTGGTAAGTGCTTATTTGATTTTTGCTTATTTTGGCTTAATTTGGATTTTCTAAACCCTTTTATCCATAACTAGTTGAAAACCCTTTTATCCCGACTTACTTCTTTATTAGTATTCAGACTTAGGTTGAGTTTTGGCCCATTCCAAATTAAGTTATGTTTGTTAATTCCGAATTATGTGCTTCTTGCTTCATTCCGAACTAAGTCAGGCTCAAGTTTCCCGAATTGTATAAAGTCCTTGGATTCCGAACTACATTAGGAATCATCATTCCGAACTACATCAGAAAACCTGTATGCCGGATTACATCCGGAACATAGATTCCTGATTAGCAGTTTGGGGTGAATTCCGAATTAAGTATAGGAAAGTGGATTCCGGATTAGGTGTGTGACGAGGATTCCGAACAAGGTCAAGGAACTTGATTCCGGATTGAGTCGTGACTATGCATTCCGGATTATGTGCATGAGGGTGATTCCGAATAAGGTTTAAAAACACTATTCCGGATTAAGTATAAGTGTTCTTTCCCGAATTGCGTGTAATTCCTGTATTCAGAATTACATCCGGAACATAGATTCCGGATTGGGTCTCAAGGTGATTCCGAATTACATAGGTGCTTGGATTCCAGATTATATGTGGGTTCTTATTCCGAACTCGAAGAGGAATTTGTATTCCGAATTACATACAAACTTGGTATTCCGGATAAGGTTTGGTATTTGGTTTCCCGACTTATGATTTGGTTCTTATTTCCCGACTTATTTTTAAACCTTAATTTTTCCCGCCATTTTTACCTAGTTTAATTTTCAAGCATTTTCACTTAGTTTAATTTTCAAGATTACGTTTTTATAAAGTTTACATTTTTATAAAGTTTTAAGTTTCAAATTTACTTTTAAAGTTTTAATTTTTTGTCATTTATTTTTAAGTGTTAATTTTTAGATCAACTTTTAAAGCTTTTATTTTTACTCAACGACATTTACATTTTCAACTTTATTTTAAAATAGATAATTACCTTTAGCTATTTTCACTAAGTTCTATTGTGCAGCATTCATTCTGGAAAAGCAATCAAGGTTAGACATTCCTCTTTATTTTTAATAGCTTTTACGTTTATGTTATTTGTAGACTTAGATAATCAAGCTCCCCCTTTTTAGTGACCAACACCAATAATTCCATCCTAAACCGTGATCAATTCGATTAGATACCTACACATATGCAAACACCATTAAATCAAATGATTGCAAAACCTCCATCATATTAATTCTTTATACTTGTGATTATTAGTTTAGTTGCATTATACATTCATTATTCTTTATACTTGTGATTATTAGTTAGTTGCACTATACCTTGTTCATATTGTGTATAAGAAGGTTTCACATAAATACTCAAGCTTAAGTTTTTGAAAAAGGATTTTTTAAAACCAAACTTTAACAAGCAAATTTAAGAAACTATTCAACCCCCCCTTTTAGTTTCTACAATTGGTATCAGAGCGTGGTTGCTCAAGACTTTTTAAAATATATTGTATTTTAAAACTTGAATCGATCTATGGATTCCAACAAGTATCTAGAAGGGCAATCCATGCAAAGACCACCTCAAAAGATTTAGATCTTTGGCATGTTATTACCAATGGTGACTTTTTGCCATTTCAATATAATGAAGTTTATAAAAATATGGAGATAGTTACTTTTGACAAAGCTAATGATGATACTAAAAAAAACTTGCTAAAAATAATGAGGCTAAAATGGTGATTTACAATGCTTTACCAAAGAAAGAGTACGAAAGGATTTTTATGTGTGAAACCACTAAAGACATTTGGAATACTCTTTTAGTAACCCACCAAGGTAATAGCCAAGTCAAAGAAAGTAAAATCGATCTTCTTGTTCAACAATATGAACAATTTGTCATCTTAGAAGATGAAACCATAGATAGGCATTTGCTAGATTTAACACTATTATTACTAGTCTAAAAGCACTTGATGAAGGTTTTTATAGCAAGAACAATGTCAGGAAGGTTCTTAGGGCGTTGCATCCCAAATGGAGAGCTAAAGTCACAACGATTGAAGAATCAAAGGATCTCCCCAAATTATCACTCGATGAACTCATTGGTAACTTGAAGGTTCATGAGATGATAATCTTGAAGGACTAGGAAATGGTGAAAACTAAGAGTAAAATAAAGTCTCTTGCACTCAAAGCCAAGAAGGCACAAAGTGACCATGAAAGCTCCTCAGATAGTGATGATGAGGAATATGCCTTGGCAGTTAGAGACTTTAAGAAGTTCTTCAAAAGACGAGGTCAATACGTGAGGCAACCAAACAACGACAAGAAACCCTTCTCCAAAAACTGATTTGCCAAAGACGATAAAGGTGATAGGAAATGCTTTAGATCTGGTGATCCAAATCATTTCATAGGTGATTGTCCTAAGCCTTCACGCGACAAGAACCAAACGACGTTTGTTGGAGGTTCATGGAGCGATAGCGGTGAAGATGTTGATGAAAATCCCAATGATGAGAAGTGTCTCATGGCTCACACTTCTAAAGAGGTACTTTCCGAAACCGAGTATTATAGCAATAATAATTCTTCTCAAGATGATAGTGAATTAGAAGGCCAATACAATAACTTGCACAAGCTTAGTCTAAAATTTATTGAAAAGAACAAAGTGCTAAATCAACTAGAACTAAGCTTGAAAACGAGATTAGTGAGCTAAAAGAAAAATTAGCTAAGCTTGAGAAAAATAAAGAAATAGATCTAGGATGCTTAAAATGTGAAAACCTTAAACAAGAAAATGAAAACCTTAAGATCACCTCCATTAGACTTGAAAAGTTCATGAGAGGTACTAATGCTCTTGATGATATGTTAAACAAACAAATTCATTCTAAGGAAAGACTTGGGTTAGGATATAACACTAATGAAGCATCAACTAGTGAACCAAAACATGTCAAGTTTTTAGAAAAACAGTCCTCTGCACGCGGTGCTCCAATATATGGGGCGGTTCCTTATCGCTATGGAACCGCCGATGGAGCTAAGGAACCGTGTCCAGAAGAAGATTTTTGTGAAAATCCTGAACTTTCTGAAAAGTCAATTTTAGGTGAAGGAACAAAACATATTCTAATTAACAAGGTCAAAGTACCTATAATGGAAAAGTCTACTCTAGATAAATTCTACAATCCCTTGAGTAAACCTCTAATGGGAACTAGAAACTTATCTAGACAAACATCTACTCCTCCAAGAGTACAAAATGAATCTAAACCTAGAAGTAGAACACCTACGCCAAAAAGAGATGATCAAGCTACACCACGACCTAGGAGTAAAACCCCAACACCTAGGAGGAATAGTAATAATACTAGATCAAGATCAAAGACACCTAGGAGAAACTATGGACAACAAAATAGCCATATGAATTGGAATAATTTTCAACAACAATACTTTTCCCCATGGGGAATGTCTCCTTCATTCATGCATCCCAACCAAATGCAAGGGATGTTTGGAACTAACAATTTTGGACCCATGAGATATTGGGGACCAAATGTTTGATCTTGTGTGTTGTTACCTAGATATGCTTGGGAATCGATCTAGAGCCTGACGAGTGGATTAAGGATAGTGGTTGTTCTAAACACATGAGGGGTAATCGAAGTTTGTTCTCACACTACAAAGAATATGATGCAGGTAACGTTACATTCGCAAGTAATAGACGTGTTAATATCATTGGCAAAGGTGCGATCTCTCTTGACTCTGTGACTATAGAAAATGTAGAGCACGTAGATAACTTAGGTTTTAACCTTCTTAGTATAGGTCAAATTTCTGACAATAAGTGTAAGGTCATCTTTTCGGAATATGATAGTGAAATCGTAAAAGATGGAAAAGTCATTGGAAAAGGTGTTAGAAAGCATGGGCTTTATGTCATGAAGGTTAATAGGAAGTCAAAGGAAAACTTATGTCTAGCGAATTTAGATGATATTTCTACTCTTTAGCATAGGAGATTAGGTCACGCTAATATGCGTTTAATTCAATCTTTAGTCTCTAAGGAGTTGGTATGACATCTCCCCAAGATGAAGTTTGATAGTCACTTTTGTGATGCTTGCAAAATTGGGAAGCAATTTCACTCAAGTCACAAAGCCAAGAATTTGGTTTCGACCTCTCGGTGTTTAGAGCTCCTACATATGGATCTCTTTGGACCTTCTGCCATACGGAGTTATGGAGGTAACCTTTATACCCTAGTTATAGTTGAAGACTACTCTAGATTCACTTGGACTAGATTTTTGGCGTCTAAGAATGAATCTTTCGATCACTTCGAAACCTTTAGTCGAAGAATTCAAAATCAACTAGGATGTTCAATTGTCTCTATTAGGACGGATCATGGTAGGGAATTTGATAATGAAGTGCAATTTGGTGCCTTTTGTGAAGCTCATGGCATTACCCATAACTTCTTGGCTCCTCGCACTCTACAATCAAATAGGGTAGTTGAAAGGAAGAATAGGACCATCCAAGAGATGAGTAGGACAATGTTAAATGAGCAATCTTTGCCTCAAAAATTTTGGTGCAATGCCGTGGACACATCGACTTACATTCTCAACGGAATTCTTATTCGACCTTTTCTAGGAATGACCCCCTATGAGATTATTAAAGGTAAGAAGCCCTCATTGGAATACTTTAGGGTGTTTGGAAGCAAGTGCTTCATTCTAAACACCAAATATTACGTTACTAAGTTTGACCCAAAGTCTTACGAAGGTATCTTTTTAGGTTATTCTCAAACTAGCAAAGCCTACATAGTCCTCAATAGAACCTCGGGTGTAATTGAAGAATCACTTAACGTGACATTTGATGAAACCCCACCTTCATCTAAGACACCACCTTTGGTAGATGATGACTTAGATGAAATAGACATAGTTAATTCCAAAGATGTTAGAAACATAGGACTTGAAGACCTTAGTGTTGAAAAGGGAGTAAACATTAAGGAGTCTAAGGATCATGCTCTTGATAACGTCATAGGCGAATTAAATTAAAGGACCCTAAGATCTCAAGTCCAAAATCAAAGTATCTTCTTTTGTTTCGTCTCCTTGATTGAACCAAAGAATGTTAAAGATGATTTGATGGATGAGAGTTGGGTCATCACTATGCAAGAAGAATTGAATCAATTTATTGCTAATGACGTTTGGGAACTTGTTCCTCCGCCTAGAAGTTCGACCATCATAGGAACCAAATGGGTATATAGGAATAAGTTAGATGAGAATGGTGTTGTGTCTCGTAACAAGGCTAGACTTGTAGCTCAAGGCTATAATCAACAAGAAGGTATTGATTATGACGAGACATACGCACCCGTAGCTAGATTAGAATCCATTAGAATCCTCTTAGCTTACGCTTATGCTTTAGACTTTTAGCTTCAACAAATGGATGTAAAGAGTGAATTTCTTAACGGTTTGATCAATGAGGAGGTATATGTGGCTCAACCTCCAGGCTACATTGATTTTGAGAAACCGGATCATGTTTACAAGCTTAAGAAAGCTCTTTATGGTCTCAACACCCAAAGCTTGGTATGATAGACTTAAAGCATTTCTTGTAAAACATGAGTATACCATGGGGATGGTAGGCAATACACTCTTTACAAAGAAGAAAGGTTCTCACCTCATTATCGTACAAATATATGTTGATGACATTATATTTGGTTCAACTTGTCAATCATTGTGTGATGACTTTGCCAAAATCATGCATGATGAGTTTGAAATGTGTAAAACCCGCATGCTTTTACCATGAACAGTACACTTATAATCGTATGTACATGATTAAAACTTTCCTTTTATAACATGAATACGTTTCACGAACATAAATTACAAGAACTATGTACGTGTTATCACACGATAAGTATTAAGTATGTATAAATGCACAATAATTATTATCAATAATAATTAAATCACGAACATGAAATCATGAACGTAAGAATCACGAACGTATAATTATGTATTTACGTAATAATTATTACGACTACGTACACATATTTTGAATAACACGAATACTTAATAATAACGTAACGTAAATACGTGCACACGAACAAGTAAATAATTGAACAAGGAAAAACTACGGGTTTCCCTTGGTGGGCCCTACAAGCCGCGACAACAAGGAGGAAGGGGGCCCAACCCATGTTTAATTTTACTAAGTAAACAAATAATGAAAACATTATTCATTCACAAAAGATTTTTAGAAAAGCAAAAACCCTAATCCTTCTCCTTGCTCTCCTTGGCCGGCGGCTACATCAAGAAACAAGGGTGATTGGTTGATTTTGATTTAAGAAATCATAAGAACGTGTTTGTGTATTCATTCTCCTTTTATTCCACGTGTTTGGTAATCCGAAAACCTTTCTTTTTAATTCTTTTTATGTTTTTATGAACTTGTGATCATGGGGGTTTTAAAAACAAGATTAAAACATGCTAATAATAATGGTGGGGAAATCAATTCGGATGTTTTCGGGTTTGGTTGTCCGGCCGCCACACAAACCGAGAGTCCTATGACTCTCAGTGCCGTTTGGTTCGCAACACCAACCAAGACCTAGGTCTTGGTGGTGTTGGGCTCGGTCAACAACAGGGACAAGACACCCCGACGTGCGTCGGAGGTGTCTTGTGGTTCGTTTGGTCTCGACAGCCACACAGCCCCACCACCGGCTAAAGCCGATGGCTAATTTTGGTAAGCAGGGGGAACCGCAACAAGCAGGGGGACCACCGGCAACTGTCGGTGGGAACCCTTTGTGTGTCAGCGGCTGGCCGAGAGGACAAGACCACCGGTAGCAGCCGGTGGCAGTGGGCCGAGAGCATGGGCAACCGACTTAGGCCGGTTTGCCACTGTTTTCGGTGGGGTTTGGTTCGGCCGGTTCACGGGTTCACGGGCCGGTTCACGACATGTTTTAATAAAAATAATACATGTTCGGTTTATTATTTTTACAAGTTTAATAGTTTACAAGTATATTTATTTACAAGTTAATTAAATTAATTTAACATGGCATATAATTAATTTAATTAAAACATGGACTTAGGTTTATTATTATTATTTAATAATACATGATTTTAACCTAAGTATTTATTTATGTAATTTAGAATATAGTAATTAATTAATTATTAAAACATGACATATAATTAATTAATTTTCATGACTTAGGTTATATTAATATAAATATTAATACATGTTTTAACCTAAGTATTATATACACTTTAATTTAATTAAATCATGATTATATTTAATTAAATCGTATAACATATAGTTTATTTATATAACATGTTATAATTAATAAACTATACTATTAATCATATGACTTAGTATATTTAATCAGTAAAACTTAAGCTTATCTTATTAGCTTATTAATCCAGCTTATATCTAATTATGGAAACTTACTATTTTTAGAAACTTTATATTTTTTAGAAACTTATCTAGTTTAAGCACTTAATCTATTTTTAGAAACTTTCTATTTTTGGAAACTTTCTATTTTTGGAAACTTTCTATTTTAGAAAGTTACTTATTATTACACAACAAGTATAATAATACAAGAAATACAAGTAATACTTAATCAGAGTACCCAGAATACATGATAAACACAACATAAAGTTAAAATCAGTAAAACAAGACATGAACATATAAAACAAGCTAAGACATGATATAAAACCTGTTACGTACTCAGTAATCAGAATACTTATATACGTATACTATTTATGTAGCATTAGTGAGATCGAAGTAGGACTCTCTTCTGTTCGTCTTCTTCTTTAATTGGACATAAGGTACGGATTCTCCGTCCTTTCAGTATGGACATTGTTTCCTTATTAGGATTCCCCGTATGTAGGCAACTGTTTTCCCAGTATATGTTTTATATATTTTAATTTGCTTATGTTTAATTTAAATTCCTAAGCCATATACATGCATGATCAGTTTCACCTAGTTATGGAGGTACCATAACCATAACACTGGTCCCTCCTACCCAAACATATATTAATTAGAGGCAACCCCTCTAATTGCATGATGAGGTCACCACTCCAAGTATTCATGCACGTTGATATTTCATGACCTATATTGGCTTAATGGTTAACATGTTAAATAGTTTTTATAAGATAAACATAAGGCTTTTAAAACTAAAAAACCAGTTTTACTAAGTTATACCAGGTTTTCCAGGACTTAATCAATTCTGCTGCTATATGTTGTATATGCTTATGTTATTCATTCTATGCTTGTATATCCGTGCACTGAGCGTTATGCTCAGCCGTTTTCCTTTCATGTTCCCAAAACGGTAGGTACTCAAGGGCGCTCGTAGACTCTAAGCGTATGTGCATATGGATTGGAAGCTTTCTAGCCTTCATTACTTTATGCATTTCATCATACATTTTGCTACTTATTTTTATGGACATTGTTTAATCCTTTTCCTTTACAGTACTTATGTTTGTGTGTGATTAGCTTATACTTTGGGGGTACCGATGTTTGTTTCCGGTATTTCCTCTATGGTCATGTAATGTTTAAGACATTTTTCCTTGTATGCTTTGATGACACGCCATAATCACGCATGACATTCCATTTACCAAAATGAGGTGTTACAATTATGGTATCAGAGCCAAGGCTTCGACCTGTAGGCTCTCAAAACACGACCTGTGATTAGTGGGTAGTCACTATGGTCTTCTAGAACTGACAGTCGGTTTTCATGCATTCATTGTTTTCATGCATTCATATATATGTCATTGTCGCAGGTTTATGACTAAGTAATGGTTGGTATAGGACTGGACCTATTTAGTCACATGTGATTTTATCGAAACTTTTAACTTTGGGACCGACCCATTGGCGTCCCCTCGCCATGTCTTTTGTTTTGAGTGAACTGACCATAGGCGTTCACTCTCGCGCATATAAAAGTTTTCATAAAACTGCATCATGCATTCATGTACTAGTTTTCCTGCATATAATTTTTCTCCTGATTTATTGGTATAAATTTTTTCCATGTATATATTTTATGTTTTGATCAGTTTAATTATGTATTTTTATGTGATACTGTTAGATGGTTCTCACACGCAGGCAGCAGGAACAACTCAATGCAGCAGTCCAAGCTGCGATGCAAGCTTTGCTTCCTCAGCTGAGGAACGAAATCAGGGCTGAGGTGCAGGCTGCCAACAATCAACAACAACACCCAGTACCTCCTCCTCCTCCAGCAACATTGGCCACATGGCTGGAGAGATTCAACAAGCAACGTCCTCGATCCTTCGAGAGAACTGATAGCCCCAGTGAAGCTGAAAGCTGGTTGGCTCACATTGAGAAGATATTCGATGCAATGGGCTGTGACCCCGTCTCCAAGTCGAGGTTGGCCTGTTACAAGTTCAAAGGTGATGTGCTAGGATGGTGGAAGGCACTCAAGCAGTCTGAGGGAGGTGACAATTGGGTGGCTGGTTTGACTTGGGCTCAGTTCAGGGAGTTAGTGATGGGACAGTTCTTCCCTAAGGCTGAGCATGACAAACTGAAGAGGGAGTACCACAGAATCAGGCAGAGAGCTGGGGAGAACAGCAACGAGTTCATGCAGCGCTTTCTTCGTTTGGCTGGTTTTCTTGGCGCAGCAACACGTACTACCGAAGAGCAAGCATACCACTTCCAGTGGGCTCTTCGTACATCGGTCGCCAACAACTTGGTGTGTGCTACTTTCAACACGGTGGCACAAGTTGCCGATGCAGCACGTAAGCTGGAGATGCTGCAAGAAAGAGAAGAGTTCGGGGAAGTAGAGAGACCCGAGAAGAGGTAAATATTTGTGATTCAGCGGTGACCATTCCGAATACCTTCAGTATTATCCAATATTTATATATCTCTTTAAACTGTATCTTTAAGGCAGAAGACTGGGGACCGGTCTCAGCCGGCTACTCAGCAACAGCCTACTCAGCCCAAGGGAAACGATCAGACTCAAGACCGTTCTGCTACGGATAGGCGTGGCGGCAATGATAATTACCGTAACAACGCTGGGAACTCCAACAGCAGCAGGTCCTTACACTTAATCATTTCCTAATCTTGCATATGATAATTTATAATTCTGACACATTAGCAATCTTCTACCAGGAATCATGGTAACGGGAAGGACCAGAACCAAAGAGGTTTACAGCCTAACCGTACAGCTATCACTAGTATTACATCTTACGATTTTTCCGCATTGTCCTTTTGTACCTATAAACCATGTCTCATGTATACTGTTCTTAACAGGCTCCCAACCAGCAAGGGAACCTGCTGGAGGGTATACTCACCCTCTTTGCACTACCTGCAACCATAGGCACCAAGGGCCATGTCGCCGCGACAGTGACGCATGCTACAAGTGTGGCCTTACTGGTCATCGCATGAAGGACTGCCGCAAGGGCGAAATGGAGGGCACATCTGAACATGCTGATTCCAAGCCGTCTCCACTAGTGGACGCGTTTACACGACTTCTCAAGACCAGGCCAACAAGTCTACACCTACCATCACTGGAATCTTGTATATGTATGGTCAAGTTGCATGTGTTTTATTTGACACGTGTGCTACTCATTCGGTCATTTCTACTGCTTATGCTAAGAATGTTAGGATATCCCCTATGCCGTTAGAGAATGTACTAAACATTTCCACGCCTTTAAGAGACTCTGTACGCATAACCCATGTGTACAAAAACCTTCCCTTAGTGTTTGACGACAAGATTCCTCCTGTTGACGCACTTCCGCTGGACATGAGTGATTTTGACATGATATTGGGCATGGACTGGCTATCCAAACATCACGCCACCATAGACTGTCATACATATCGGGTCATCTTTGGTGATACAAATGCACTAGAGTACATTCAAAACGGGTTCGTACCCGGAAGGTCTGTACAAATCATATCAACCTTGCAAGCACGTGCATTACTTTCACATGGTTACGAGGGCTATCTAGCTACTATTTATGACGTGGATGCTGAATCTCCATCAATTATAGTGTCAGAATTTCTAGACGTATTTCCAGAAGAACTTCCGGGCATACCACCTGCACGTGAAGTAAAGTTTAATATTGAGCTCATCCCAGGAGCTGAGCCGATTTCCAAGGCTCCTTATCGCATGGCTCCCATCGAGCTGAAGGAGCTGAAGGACCAATTGCAAGAACTTATGGAACGAGGCTTCATTCGACCGAGCGCATCTCCATGGGGCGCACCGGTCTTATTCGTGAAGCAGAAGGACGGCAGTATGCGTCTTTGCATAGATTATCGCGATCTCAACAAGATCACCATCAAGAATAGGTATCCTTTACCACGCATTGACGATCTATTTGACCAACTACAAGGGGCCAAACATTTCTCCAAAATTGATCTGAGTTCGGGCTATCATCAGTTACGGGTTAAAGAGTAGGACATCGCCAAGACTGCTTTCCGTACATGTTATGGACACTACGAATTTGTAGTCATGCCATTTAGCCTTACCAATGCTTCAGCTGTTTTCATGGATTTGATGAACAAAATCTTCCATGAATTTCTTGACAAGTTCTTCATTGTATTCATTGAAGACATCTTGATATTCTCTAAGTCCAAGGAGGAACACGAAGACCATGTTCGTACAGTATTACAGATTCTTCGCCAGAAGCAACTGTATGTTAAATTCTCCAAGTATGAGTTCTGGTTAGATAAGGTGGCTGATGAGACTGCTTTTATACATAGTCTCATCGTCCAAAACGGGCTTAAAATGCATTAAATATCATGAAATATGCCAAATATATGCTTGTGTTTGTTACATGTGTATTTTAGGTACGAATATTGAGAAAATGACAAAATATCACAAGAAACAAGAAAAAATGAACACGTGAAACGAAGCCGCACAATGAACCAAGTCCTAATGGTGATTTTCCAAAAATTAACCCTTGAAGATTTGAAGATTGTACAAGAAGGGTCCTCCAATATTGAATATTGACACTTTAAACCCTTGTTTATTCATAATTACAAGATTGGTCCCTAAAGTTTGTCAAATTTGCAAAAAGGGCCCTCCACTTTGAAGAATTGGCAAGAATGGTCCCTCAAAAATGAAGACTGTCAATATTAGTCCTCCAAGAAGTCAACAATACAAGTCAAGACCATAATGTTTAAAGAAAATGCCAAAACAACCCTTCAAGTATCATGAATTGGCAAGAACTACCCCTGAAAATACTTTGGAAAAGTATTTGGGGAAAAAGTCTAAAAACTGAAACTTGGATTATAAAGGAAATTCAGTTTTGCTTGTTTAAACTTGAAATTAAAGGAATGAAAGAAACAAGGGACCAAAGCTGGCAGACAACCAAACTTACCTAGACCAATCCCCTACTGCCACCTGTCCCACTCACCCTCTCAGCCAATCACAAGCCACCAAGCCTCTACCTCACACCCCACTCACAACCGTTTATAACTAACCCCTAATTAATTATTTAACTAGGCGATTAACACTTTTTCAAGCACAAAACCAGATTAAACCCATGTTCTTCATGTTCTTATTAAAATTAGGCATTTCTTAATTACTAAGAGTTAAGTGATAAAACCTTCCAGAATTATGATTAACCTATCACTAATCATAACCCAAACCTTAAACATGATGCCACATCACCACACAAGTCACATGTATAGTGCCCTGCACACATTTTTGGGGAAGAAGACAAAGCATGCCAGAAATCCAACCATCCATAATCTTGCTTGCTTTCTAAGCTCATTGTGAGCCTTTGGATGAAATTCCACCCTTTTACACCTCACACAAACAGCCAAAGAAACTTTACATAAGCTCAAGTTATTCGAAAGTTCAAGGGCAATTTTGGGACTTCACCAGCATTAGGGTTTACGTTTTTATGCTTTCTAGTTCATTCTTGTAGCCTATAAAAGGCATTAGGCATCATACATTGTAGCTGCTCTTGGTTTTCTTATTGGTCAACATTCTGTAAATCCTCTTTCATAGTTAATGAAATGTGTTTGAATTGTGTGACGAATTCCAAGTGCCAACCGTTTTAGTTATTTGTTATTGACATATGTTTGTGTTTCTGAAATCCTAAACCTGTTTTCAAACCTTGTCAAGAAATTGTGCAAGTGTTCAAAACTTGATATTTTGCTAAATCTTGGTTCAAACCCTGAAATATTTGGACTATAAGTGGTTATAGCACCCTGATAAGGAGCTTATCAAGGTGTAGTAAGCTTATAGTTTGGGGATATTCAAGGAAGTGGGAACAAGTTTGCATTAATCAAGCCTTTTGTTCATCTTTTTCATTTTTTCTGTTTTGAATATCACTTGTTCTAACCTTGTTACTCTTAGCAGCTTTGTGGAAGCTTGTGCCTTGTTTTGCTAGGCACATAAGCTCAAAAATTCGTGAGTGTGGATGTACATTCATGAGGTTTGAGTCCTTTTCTCAAAAATCTGATAAAATACTTGATTTTTGTAAATTTGTGTTCTGCTATTGTTCTTGTTGATTTTGTGGCTTAAAAGTGCTTGATACTGCATAATATAGTTGTTATTGTGTTAGATTGGGATTGGGTAACATTGAATCACACACTTACTTTGTTAAATCTTGGATTAAAAAGTTAAAGGGTGTTTGGGTTAACCTGTTTAAGCTTGCAAAGTGTTTTTGAGTTATTGTTTGTTGTGTATTTGTGTTGGTATCTGATATATACCTGGTTGTATGTTATTTGCTGCAAGTTCTTGGCTTTTAAACATCAAAATCTTGATTACGCTATAAAAGTTGGAAATCTGCTTGTTTTGACCTAAGATTTTGGAAACACTTAGTTTGTATGCGTGCTTAGGGATAACAAGTGATTAAAACAAGTTTATATAACATGTTAAGAAGATTTGAGTGTTTGAAATTGGATTTTTGGTCAAGTATATCAGCAAAGTATCAAAACTGCTTGTTCTTTGTTCATCAGTAACATTCATTGGCTTGAATCTTGATCTAAACTTTGAATCAGTGCATGAAACCTATTTATTTATGTTCATTTAAATTATTTATAGCTTATGTATGCATTTGGTGAAGTTTGGCTGGCTTATTCTTGATAAAAGTGCTTATTGGTTGAAAACTGCTTATTGTTCATATCTGGTGAATGTCTGTGGATCTTTTGATTAAACTGTACTAATTGGCTTGGTGAATTTGTGTTTTTGTTGTTGTTATTGACTCCTTGTGATTCACTGATCACTTGGGTACCTTTGCTTAACCTGAATCCAACAAAAAGTCACTAAAGACAAAAAGTCAAATTGGTCAAGCAGTGGGAACTCCTTTCCCCTGTTGCTAGCCACTGCTAGTGTTAAATATCAAACAGCTTATTCATAAGCCATTCTAGCTTATCCAGACTCGCAACAACTTATTTTTTGTGATAGATCTTCCTTATTTGACCCATTGATCTTAACTGGAGCATATTAGGGTTTGACTTTTAAGTTTGACTAGAAAACCAAACAGTTTGACTTTTAACATAAGTGCTTGTTGCTTATTCTAGCTTATTGCTTGTGCTTATTGGAAAACTTTTTGATTATTTTGCTTAATTAAGTCATTTAAAACCTTTTGCAACTTGAATCAGCACTTGAGGTGGTCTAGAACTCAAAAATGAGTATTTTGTCGTTTAGTGAAGAGAGCTTTGGCTTATTTGAGGCTTATTTCTTGTGCTTTTTCAAAATTTCTTTTCACATATCTCTTTGTTAACCCAAAAGAAGTTTGTGTGTCAAATTAGAGCTTATGGCATTAGCTTATGACTTAATGGGCTCAAAAGCCCATTAAGAATAAGCTGTTGACTTGAGAAGCTGTGATAAGCACATTTTCAAATTTTGGGCCTTCAGAGTTTTGTTCTTAAAATCAAATTTTAAGTCAGATAGGAAGTTTTGGGCTTATTTGGTTGACTTTTGCTTATTGGGCCTATTTTTAGCCCATTAAGTGAACTGTTTGGGTTTTTGGCCCATTTGAAGGCCCAATAGGGGTAATTTTGTAATTTCAAGTTCATTTCTATGTTTATTAGGTTAAAATAAACTAGGTTGCAACTTTTTAGATTTTTTTATAAATTTTGGATTTTTATTAATATTTTATTATTAAAAATTAAATTTAAGAGTTTTACAAGTTTTTCATTTTTCCTAGTTCAAATACATTAAGTTAGGAATTTTAAAATTTTTAGATTAATTTTATTGTCATTAGAATAATTTTTAGAATTATTTTAAGTTTTAATAGTTTTTAAATAGTTTTAATTAGTTTTAATATTTTCAAAAATATTTTTTAAATTAGTTAAGTCATTTTAGAGGTTTACAAGTTAAAAAATCTCCTTTTTGGCTTTTTGTTAATTAATTTGAGTTTTTGGGCTTTAATTAGCATTAAAAAATTAATATTTAATTAAATAAAAGGTTTGAGTGATTTTTGATTTTTTGTAAACTCTAATTACATTTTTTGGATTTAGTTTAATTTTTTAGGAATTTTTAAGGAAATATTTTAACTTGGTGACTTTTTACGGTTTTACGTGCACGACTTTTCGTCTTAGTTTAATTCATAATCGTAACTGTCATTCTTTTCTATTCTCTTTTCTATTTTTCTTTTCTCATCAATATAATCACAAACACTTAATCATCTCTTTACACAACACACTAGCCTCCTTGAGAACGAACTCACTTTAGGGTCATTTGTGCACGGTTTTCCTAAATCGTCGTACTTACCCTAATTACCTTGTTTTCCTCAACAAGTGTAAAAACTCAACTAAAATTTTGGCGCCGCTGCCGGGGAGGCGTGTTTTGTTTTGATTTGAACAATTGTTGTTTTTATACTAGCCATAATAATTATTTGTATTAGTAGCACTCTACTATGTATTATCGGCTTTCGTTTTTTGTGTGAATATTACTATATTGTATACGTAGAACAATAAATTCACAAATACTCCAAAAGTGTGAAAACACAACCTTGATTGGGAGGTCATTACTCAATCATTGTATTCGAATCTCAAACAAAGAAAAAAGGCAAAATAGATAATTACTTTCGTGAAGCTTAATTTTGACAAACACAAACTATAAGGTGGGTATAAGGTGGGTATTATAAAATACACCCTAAGGAAAAAGGCTCTTAAGTGCTTCGCGCCGCCTCGTTTCCCCGCTTGCTTGTGCGTGTTTAGATAAAAAGGGCTAATCGAGGGTTTTCTAACCAAAGTATTATCTAAGTATCATATATATTTTCTTGGTTTCATTTGATTAAACCCTCTTGAGCTTTTTGGTGTTCCACCAACGTTCTAAAGTCTTCGAAGGCGTTCACTTCACGTGATCGTTTTCATTCCTTGAGGCTTCTTTAATCAAGAGATTTGATTAAGGGAGAGTTTTGTAGATTTTTGTCTACTTAATACATTCACCAAAATCCAAAAAAGGTAAAAACAATAAAAAACCACAAAAAAATTGGAAAAATTAAAAATACCAAAAAGAATCTTCTTTGCTCATCCCCACGTTGTACGTGACGTTTATGCTTACTCGTAATCAAGCAAGACGTGCACGTAAATGAAAAAACCGAAAGGAGACCACACCTACCCTTTCTAGTGAGGAGTCTCCTATTGACGAACCTCTCGTAGAAGAAGAACCAACCATGGACTATGATGGAGTTACTTCAAGCACCCACCGAGGGTTATGGAGAGGCCATTGTGATTCCCGCCATCCTTGCGGATTTGTCGATGATCCAAAACAACAAATTCCGATGGTGATGAAAAGGACAACCCGCACAACCATATCCGCCAATTCAATCGTCTTACCGCCACTTACAAGTTTAAGGACGTTGCTAATGATTCGATTAAGATGATGCTTAGTCCGTATTCCTTAGCGGGACCCGCTAAAATTTGGTTAGAGAAAGAGCCACCCAATTCTTTATTGACGTGGAAGGATCTCGTTTCTAAGTTTGTGAACCAATTTTTCCCGCCCTCTAAGACTACGCATTTGAAAAACGAGATTTCAAAATTTTCACAAGAATTTAATGAGAGTTTTTCTACGGCTTGGAATCGGTTTAAGGAAATGTTACATGAGTGTCCTCATCACGGTTTTTCCGACTTGCATCAAATTGACACGTTTTACAATGGATTGAATGATCATGAAAGAGATTATCTTAATGCCGCCGCGGGTGGTAATTTTTTGTGTAAAACGGTTGAGGAAGCGTTGTTGATAATTGAGAATAGATCTAAGGTGTATAGTCCTCGTAACACATCGATTGTTCGTAAGGCTTCGTCTTCAGCTTCACCTTCATTTTCCAATACCATTGATGCTTGCCAAATTGAGGCGAACTTGGAAAACAAAATCTTTGATAAGCTTAAAGGTCTTTTAATTGAGTTCATGTATGTATTGTGGTGGAGGTCATGATTTCTCCGAGTGCATTACCAACGGTGGTAACACTTCGAGTGCCTACGCTACCACGGGAACTTACAACCAAAACGGTCAAGTTACCCGCTCTAATCAACTGACTCCACCGGGTTTTGCTCCCAATCAAAATGCTAACAACAAATATCGAAACAATCAAGTTGGTTTCAAAAACAATTACAAAGGTAACAACTATGGGAATCAAGGGGCTAATAACAATCAAGTTTCAAACAAAAATCAAAACAATGATTTTCAAAACAACAACAAAGGTTTGCAAACTTTGAAAGATCTTCCAAATGAATTTGTTGAATACGCAAATGGAAACGATGCTAGGTTTGATAATATTCAAAGAGATATCATTAGCCTAAGATCCGAGTTTAAGATTGACTTGAAAAAGGAGTTGAAAAATGAGTTAGCAAATGAGCTTAAGATCCATACAAACAAAATGGAGGGAAATGTAACTAGGTTACAACAAAGTCAACAAAAAATGGAATAAGGGCAACATAAAATAAAACAAGAGATGATTAAGGCCGAGAAGAGGCAATCTATGTTTGAGGATAAAATTTCATCCATGTTTGAGGCTATAATGTGTAAACCGTCTTTGAGTAGTCTTCCTAGCAACACCATATCAAACCCTAAGGGAGAGATGAAAGTGATTACCACAGGAAGTGGTAAGACACTTAAGGAACCGACTCCTCAACCAATTACTCCAACGGTGGAGGAAATTGAGGAAGAACCCAAGGTGGTGGTCGAAAAGGAACATGTCCCAATCCCACGAAGTACCGCTCATACCACACCTACGGTTGACCCATTACCACATTTGGAACCCGATATTCCAAAGGCTATGCCTATGCCTCAACCCACACCACCTTTTCCCTATCCATCGAGACTTAGAAAGGAGAAACGTCAAGAGCGCGACAACTACCAATTTGAGCTATTTATGAAAATGTTTCGTGATGTGCATTTTAATGTGAGTTTTGCCGATGCTTTGGTCATGATGCCTCGATTTGCTGCTAACTTTAAGAGTATGTTAAACAACAAGGAGAAATTGCAACAATTGTCTAGTTGTTCATCTGTTTATCTTAACCGCATACCTCAAAAAGTCGGTGATCCCGATAAATTCTTAATTCCATGTGCAATCCAAGATATGGAAGACTGCTATGCCTTGGCCGATCTTGGTGCTAGTATTAACTTGATGCCTCTTGCAATCTTCAAGTCGCTCAATCTTCCTAATCTTACTCCTTTACTAATGTCTATCGAATTGGCCGATCATTCCACTATTCCCGCATGTGGATTGGCCGAAGATGTTTTTGTGAAAGTGGGAAAGTTCTGTTATCCGGTAGACTTAATCGTTGTCGACATTCCCACGAATCCTCAAGTTCCTCTTATTTTAGGTCGTTTGTTTTTAGACACGTCTATGGCATTAATTGACGTGTATGCTAGGAAGATCACCTCACGTTTCAACGACGAGGAACTTGTTATAAACGCAACTCAAAATTCTCTAATTTCTCATGTTTATTCTGTCGCGACCATAAACCTCGTTGATATGATCGACGTTGTTTGCGAGGAATTTTCACAAGAAGTTCTAGGTTTTGGTGATGATGAAAATAGTGGCAATCCCACTATGCTCGATCCCATTCTTGATAATTCGACACCAACCTTCACTCCATTTGAAGATGGTGGTTTTACGTTGGAAGAATTTGATGTTCCACGTACTTGTGACGAAGACCTCGACAACGATGAGGACTTCTCGATTATCAAGGATTTTCTTAACGATTTCCCATTTCCTCCACCCGAGGAGGTTATGAGTATCGAGCCCAAATCTTCAATTGAGGAACCACCAATCCTCGAGTTGAAAGATTTACCTCCTTACCTTGAATATGTATTTTTGGAGGAGGTCGACAAGTTGCCGGTTATTATTGCAAAATATCTTTCGAATGATGTAAAAACCACACTTGTCGATGTTCTAAAGGATCACAAAGGGGCAATTGCGTGGAAATTATCCGACATTAAGGGGACCGATCCTAAATTTTATACCCACAAAATCTTAATGGAATAAGACTACAAACCCGCAATCCAATGTCAAAGGAGGATGAACCCTAAAATTCACGACGTCATCAAAAAGGAAGTCCTAAAACTCCTTGACGCGGGAATGATTTACCCTATTTCCGATAGCCCTTGGGTGATTCCTATTCATTGTGTCCCTAAGAAGGTAGGAATGACCGTTTTGCCAAATGATGCCAACGAGTTAATTCCAACTTGACTCGTGACCGGTTGGAGGGTGTGTATCGAATATCGTAAGTTGAATGACGCCACTCGTAAAGACCATTTTCTCTTGCCCTTCATGGACCAAATGTTGGAGAGTCTTGCTGGAAACGATTTCTATTGCTTTTTAGATGGTTTTTCCGGTTACTTCCAAATCCCCATCGGTCCTCGTGATCAAGAAAAAACTACGTTTACGTGTCTATATGGAACGTTTGCCTATCGTAGAATGCCACTCGGACTTTTCAATGCACCGGGAACCTTTCAAAGGTGCATGATGGCTATTTTTCATGACATGATCGAGAAGACGATGGAAGTCTTTATGGATGATTTTTCCGTGTTTGGTTGTTCGTTCACTTCGTGTTTGTCAAATCTTGAGAGAATGTTAAAACGTTGTGAGGAAACCAACCTTGTGCTCAATTGGGAAAAATGTCATTTTATGGTTAAGGAAAGAATCGTCTTAGGGCACAATGTTTCAAAAGCGGGGATTGAGGTAGATAAAGCTAAGGTAGTATTCATCACCAAATTACCTCATCCCAAAACCGTTAAGGGAGTTAGGAGTTTCTTAGGCCACGCGAGCTTTTATCGTCGATTCATCAAGGATTTTTCAAAGATTTCTCGACCTATTACACATCTCCTCGAAAAAGATGCTCCTTTTGTCTTTAACGAAGATTGTGTACGAGCCTTTGAAATCCTTAAGAGGAAACTTACCGAATCTCCCATTCTTGTTGCTCCCAATTGGAACCTCCCCTCTGAGCTTATGTGTGATGCTAGTGACTACGCTATTGGGGCCGTTCTGGGGCAACGTCATGAAAAACATTTCTTGCCTATTCACTATACTAGCAAGACGATGCCCGAGGCTCAATTAAAATACACTACAATGAAAAAGGAATTCCTTGCCGTGGTATATGCTTTTGAGAAATTCCGACCTTACCTCGTCTTGACTCGATGCATAGTGTATACAGATCATTTGGCTATCGAGTATCTTATGGCTAAAAAAGATGCAAAGTCGAGATTACTTCTGTGACAATCCGTCAATTTACGATTGATATTTTATTCTCAAATATTATTTGAAAATATTATTTTAATGTTACAATATGAACTCACATATTTTTGGGAAGAAATTTGGATTTACGTCTTGGAGTAGCATCGACTACGTCTAAACCGGAGGATTCAACGTTACGTGCTTACGTTTACATACACCGTCCTTGGTGACAGTCCGACATTTTAGAAAATAAATTTATCCATGAATATTATTTTGGAGTTTTAAATTTGTGTTGGTTCATAAACTCACAAATTTACGAGAAGAGATTAGGACTTACGATTTTATTTTAACGTCCTTTACGACTAAACCGGAAACCTTAGGATTACGTATTTACGTTTTCGAACTCCGTTTTTTTATGAAACAATTTTTATTGGATTCGTTTTGTGCTGTTGATTCATAATTTATAAAAACGTCTTTCGTAGAACGACCCGAGGGCACGCAAATCGAGGAAACTAGAATCGAGGAATACCCGTAAATTAGTGGAATGGGACAAATTTTACACTTGCCCACCCCACACATGGGATGTCCAAGCTTACTCCACCACACCCTTTGAGGTGTCAAGTTGTAGCTACTACTACTACACTTGTCATTTTTATGCTTAACTTGTAAGCTACTTCTTCCACCAAAACCACAAAACTACCTACACTAAACCATTTCCTCACTTTGTTACATGCAAAACTCACACACTCTCTCTCTCTACTCCTTAGGAACGTCTATCATTCATCAACAACACCACCATTGATCAAAAAAATCAACCATAAATCATATGTATAATTTACATATGATGAAAACCCACTGAAAAGATGAAGATTGGAGGTGGTTATAACATGTGGAAAGGAGTTTACATGGAGTTCCTAGACTGATCTTCATGAAGATATTCATCCATTTGAAGGACCTAAGAAGTTCATTTACCAAGTTGAAGATTTGATAAAAAGAACCAAGTCTTGTTCATCAAAAACCTCATCTTTTCATCACTAATGGTGGTATAGAGATTGTTCTTCCTATCCTTTTGTTATTTTGATTATTTAATCTTGTATTTTCTTTATTTATGTATATGTATATGATGATGAAGGATGATTAAAAATATTATGTGGGGATTTGGTGTTGATAGATTTGATAAACATGGGTAAAAAGATGGAAAACCACATGTAAAATGGTTAAAATCTTGTTTAGATTGTTGGATGTATAAAAACAGTAACTAACCACATGTTAGACTGATAAAATGGCAAAGTAGAATCAATATACAGTAAGTATAAGATGTCATACACATGTGAGAGTTGGCCATGCAATGGAATCATTATAATGAGTGAGATATGATCAAAACAAGTTTAAGGTACAAATCTGAGTTCACTGTTTTGGACGATTTTTAGAAAATACTTAGAGGATGATTCAACAGTAGCTATAGAAAATGTAGCACATATCATGTAGTTTATGTGATAAAAATTTGAGCTTCTATCTCCATATAGAACTCAAGATATGGCAGTTTTGGTGAAAGTGAAGATAAAAATCATATTTTTGGAAATAATGTTTATTATTATTATATAAGCACTCACATTATAATGTATAAAATGTAAAAATATAAACCCACTAACTTATAAAACTTATTTATATAAATGTATAAAAGGTTAATTAAATGGGTAAATTATATAAATGGTGGTAAAATAATATTCATAAGTAATAAAAACTATAAACTTGATTTTTACGACTTTTTCGGCTATCGCCGTAAAATTAACGTTTTTCGCCAAATAAAACTTAGACGACCAAACCCGTCTAATGTAAAGTTTATAAAAGTCATATAATGATGTATAGGTAACTAATACAAGTAAAAACCGATAAAACCCGAACTATAGAAATACGGACATTTACGAGCTAACTAAACATATTGGACTAATAGTTGGACTTAATAAGATAAATACTTGTAAAAAGAACTTATTGGGCTTAACCCATTTAGGCCCAACTTGTAAAGTGTAGATACTGATAATGTAAGTATAACAAGGATTAATACAAGTTAAGAACTTATAATAGGCTTATTGGACCTAAAACACGTAAATGGGTAAAACGAGAAAACTAGTATAAAAGTTATCGACACATAACTCTAAAACGAGTAAACGAGAATATGTAAACCCACTTGATCATCATATATATACAATCATCATATGTATACATAATTGTTATTTTTATAAAGTCATTGGACAAACGTCTAAGACCGAGTATTATTTGTCTAGGTTTCCGTGATTGAAGCACGTACCGTACGTCCGAATTGCCGATAACCCGCCTTCCCACATCAACGTGAGTTCATAGCCTCGCACTCTTTTAAATGTTTTTATAAATGTTTTATAAACCCACGAGGGAGATAACATGTTAGTTTTATAAAATAGGACACCATTTGTCCCGATTGTTTGATTATTGATTTTGGACCCGAATGATTGAATGACCCGATTGTATGACCTGATAAATGATTAAAGGACCCGATAGATGAAATCAAATGGATTATTAAAGTTAGGTTATGTCACTAAAAGTCCCATTAGCATGAATTGTGAACTACCGGGAGTTGGTAGACGCTTATACATTTAATAGTACTATTTGGGGACGATCACCCCAGTTCGCGCCTTGACGGTTGATCCCCGTTGTGCCACATTGATTGGTAAGCGAATTTATGTATGAGAAGATTTCCATAGCGTGACCTTTGTGACGACACGCTACTTTAGATGGGCAAATTGAGTATCGGGTTAGCTACCCGTTGTTGGTTTAGTAAGGTAACAATGTCATGCGGCTTATAATAATCCAGTTAACGAAATACTACTAGACGCTCCAAATTACGATGTATTGCCTGACTAGCAATACAGGGTCATACTATTGATATTATGTTCGTGTTTTGGTTTTCATAACCATATTCATATAATGGTTTTTATTTTTATACAACGTCATAAGACGTATTGTATGATGTTTTTACGACATTGGCTCGTATAATGATTTTCAAGGCAAACGCCTATATTATGATTTTGACGAAGATTTGTATAAAATGACTTTGGCTATTTTGTGGCCTATTAAAATGATTTTTACAAAATGATTGTCAGTAATAATTTTATACTGATATTATATTGATGGATTTTATTGAACTCTATGAATTCACTCGGCGTTATCGCTGACCTTTTCTTTTAACATGTTTTATCTCAGGTACTTGAAGGTAATTCTCGGGAAGACGACAAGAATTCATGGCCCGCACTTAAACAATATTTTCCATTCAAATATTTTGCAAAACTTTGTATGAAATGTAATGACTTGGGACCGATGTAACTTTGATCTTTATGAATGGAAATGATTTATTATTAAACGACGCGATTTTTATGCGTTGTCTATGATGTGAGTAATGTGCTATCCCGTAACACCAACTAGTCTTCCGCTGTATTGAGTTGTATAAATTTGGGGGTGTTACAGTTTGGTACCAGAGCTCTCGTTATAGAGAACGAAAGATTTTTAAAACTAAGGTTTTGAATAAAACATTTCAAAATCTTTTAACTATAAACATTTTTTTAAAAATGTCTAAAAATCTTTTGACTATAACGGTGCCGAAGAATTCCCGAGTTACCGACAAGGCCAGACTGAGAAGTGTTATTTTAATATATATAACTTGGATTATATATATATATATATATGATGTAATTTTATTACATTATTGTTTGATGATTATTTTGATATTTATACGAGGTATTTATACGACGTAGATTGTCACAAGGAACCCTAAATCCCCTAGTAAATTAATCGAAGCTATTCTCATAGGAATTCTAGCTATCCTAGATCTAAACCAAGTTGTGGATATTTATGATCCAAACAAATGGTTGATATCCGTAGAAATGTAGATATTAGTTGATTGAGATATTAAAAAAAAGAATTGGCGAGATTAAAACTGATATCGATGTCATGACGATCTTTCCTTATAGAGTGGAGTTTGACAAAACGTTATCACCTGGAAAGATGTCATCTGATTCGTTGTCATCCAATTCTTAAATTTGAAATCGAAAGGGTGAATAATTGCACTTGAGGCTGTCATTGGAACCATTACCCAAAAGCCTCATGCCACCAATACCTTTCCGAGAAGTCTAATTGACTGATCGAGTCATTTCATACTAGTGACTCATTTGGTAATTGTTGTTGTAAGAGCTAATAGGATTGGAAATTAAGTGTTGATTCATATTGAGATTGTATTGCCTTTACAAGGCCGAAGAATAAGATTGAAAGTATTGGAAAATGAGGTAGGATATCGAATTGAGTATGAAATTGGTTGAAACTTGAATAAAATAAAACTTAACTTGTATGGAATATGAGATTGATAAGAGGAAATTATTAAGTTCTGTGATTGAATTATAAGGTTTTAAATGATTGTAGGTTCGTGTTAAAGGTTGTTCCTAGGCCATTGTCCACTAACGAGGATGCCTAGTGTCCAAGAAATAAATTGAAGAAATCTTCTTCTGAATTGGGACCGATGGATCTTCCGGGACAGGCAGGACACCTAATGAATCTTGTAGATTAGTATTCATTGTGGTATCTTTTAAAAATCCCTAACTTAACTGAGATATCAGTTGGTAGGATGAGTTCTGAGCATTGTATGACATAGTGACACGTAATGTGTTACGATACAATTTGACTTGTTTGTGATTAATGAAAAGACTACCTTTGATTGCTAAACTCTACATGTATCGATGTTATCTATCTTTTATTGCTTCATCCTAATGTTCGCATTAGTGATGCAACCATTGAACAAGTACTCATCTTGATTTGAGTTACGTTGTGGATTATTCTCTTTGTATTCTTGAGTGCCATCAAGGTCATGAACCTCATGATTACTTGACTAAAGCTCATTTCCTATCATATTGAAGTTAGTTCTTGGTGAACAACTCTTCATCACTCTTTTGCAGATCACACATTGTTTTTATAAGATAAAACCGTATCCATTGAGAAAAATTGAATTTTCATCACTATAAGGATTATTCAAAGTGGGATTTATAAGTGATTGTTATCGAAATGAATTTGTTTATAAGATGATTTGGAAAATTAATTATTTCCATAACAAAGAAAATCTTTGTAAATTTATTCTTGATTCTTATATAAGAATTAAGCATGAAAATGATTTTTATTAAACATGATGATAAAATTTTGACGAACTGAGTATTGCATCGTTAATCTTGAAATTGTATATAGTTGCGCGCCTACATACAATTTGGAATGGACCATGCAAGGCTGATTAGTAGTCACCATAAAACTTGTTAATAAACATTACATTTTCTTGAAGATTGTGAAAGATTAAATTTTATGAGATCTGCAAGAAGTGAAAACAAGGACATAGTGTTAGGGACACCTACATATGTGCCTGTATCATCTATTCTTCTGAGTCGAATTTACTCATCTGTGGAAATTGTCTTATTTGACAATTGACAATTCTTTCTTGTCCAATTCTCCCGTAGTGAGATTCTTAGGAAAAGCATATGATTACCGAGTATTGATACCCGATTGGATGTATCGACGTTCTTATCATTTCTTTTGATTTGATTTCATTTGAATGACCTGGGTAACGATCCGAGGAGCTTTCGAATGCGTACTCAAATTATGAAAACATGGGATATATTCATATCCGTTAAATGTTTTCGTCTGTATCTGATTTGAAATTCTATCGCGTAGATTATGCGTTGACCTTACTCTTTTAATAGTAGTTGTGTCTCCATATATCCCTGATTTGTGAAGGATTATGAGTTATTATTAGTCTTTTGAGAAGTTCACATCTTATCGACGGCAACGAAACTGGAAAGTTAGTAATGCCAGTAGAATGGATTGATTGATTATGACATGACGAAATTGTCTTAATTGATGGGAACTCGAATAGAATTCCCCTAAATGATAAGATGTTGATTATCAAAAGTGATCTAAATAATTCTTGATGGATGACGATATCCTGTATTTAGACTTGAAATTATAACGTGAATGGTTGTGAATTAGTCATAGATATTATAATCTAGAAAGAACCTAATATGAATTTATTAAAAGATGTTTCGGTTATCTGAAACTTTAGGAGGTGTTTATTGGTAAATTACCTAGACTTTCGCCATTAAGGCAAGTAGAATTTGGTATTTGATTATATTCTCGGTGCTGCACCTGTGGCTTGTGCACTGTACGTCAGCACCATCTGAATTAAAGGAATTACCGTACAACTGAGAGAGTTGTCGGAGAAAGATTTTATTCTACCAAGCCTGTCATCATGAAGAGCTATGGTGTTATCATTCCTTATATTTATAGATTACTGTGAACTGAGTAAATTGACAATCGAAAACGATATCCATAATTCGAAATGGAAGATTTGTTCGATCATTTACAAGGTTTTAGCAATTTGATCCATGGCATGGTTATCATCAAATTCGCATCTAAGAAAAAGATTATATATTCCAATCACTACATCCGGTACTTGTAATGAGCATTATGAGTTTCACGTGATGTCGTTTGGATTGACAATGCACATGTAGTATTCATAAATTTGGTGAATCACGTGTGTAGAATGTAATTTGATAAATACATGCTTGTGATCATTAAGGACCGTTTGTTTATTTATAAGAATAGAAAGGAGTTAATAATTAATTATAGATTGCCCTGAATTGACCGAACAATAAAAACATGTACCTTGAATATTTAACATGAGATTTAAGACTTAATCCTTTACATAAAATGACCGTTGGATTAATAATGGTAAGATGTATGCATATAGACTCTTCAAAAATTAAGAGCCCTTTTAAGACTTTGGATTTTACCAAAAAGAAATGGAAATATGTTTTGACAAATGTTTTAACAAAGGATTTTAAAGGGATTATTCCCTTATACACAAACCATTTAACTAAACTTCTGTTTAGGGGTAAATGTTTGTGTATACCTCAAGATAACTTAAGAAGGATTGAGTAAAACCATTTACACCATAACCTGAAAACTTAAAACGACAATTTTTGCTTTTCAACTAAGAAAACTTTGACCAAAGTATAAACAAAATTTCTTCGAACATTTACGAATCTTATTAATTATTTTCGATAAATCAACGAAAATCTTGTTAATTAAACTCAAATTTATTTTGAACATTTTATATAATTGGTCGAACTAAGAAATTTAAAACTTTTACGTTTACGCTTCATAAAAATTAACTAATAAATATTTAATTAATTATAATAATTATCGACGCTTTAGACGCCGGGTTGAGAAAAACTGATAAAAATGATAGTTGAGACGAAACTGAAACATAAATGATATGAAGAAAGAATTTTGGATAAATACAGTTATGATATTTACTTCATCAGGAGAAAGTGAACGTAATTGCTGACGCATAATAGAAAGAATATCTGAGTGAATTGTGGACATGATAATTATATCATCATGAGAAGTGAATATAAATACCGACGCATTATATAAAAAGGATAAAGAAACAATTAGGACATGATCCTTAATAATGAAGGTGCAAATTAAATTGCCGAACAATTTAAAATAAACGATGTGTGTAAAAAAAAGGATAAAATAGATAATAAAAAGGGATTCGCGGCTAATGTGAACCAACAGATTTGAGAAGCCAATGGCGTTAAATGTATAACAGACCACTTGTGATTGTCTAAATATGGAAGATTTTGAGATATAGTTATGTTGGAATTTTTAAGTATAAGTATTATATGTATGTCATTTTTGACTAAAAGTATCCTTGTCTGAATAAGTTGTACTAATGACAATTATGAAGGCAGACATCGCCTCATACATTAGTAAACGTCTAGCTATTGCAAAGGTCATCATCTAAATTTGATTCGATTTGGGTCATCGTCGACAGACTGACCAAATCTGCTAATATCATTCCCGTTAATGATAAATGCAAAAGAGTTATGTAAACATAGTGTGCCTGTATCGAACATCTTTATCAAGATCCTCGCTTCGCATCGGATTTCTAGAGATTTGCTCAGAAGTCATTGAGAACGAATTTTGATGAGAGTACTGTTTACCATCCCAAATCGAAGGGACGAGGTAAAGTAACGATACGAAGTAATATAAGTGTTGTTTTATGTTTGAATAATTGACCTTTGGTAATAGACCATATAATCCTTTTCCTTTGGAAAGATTATCATTGATAATCATCGTATTAGGATCTAAATCTTAGAGCATCTGTAAGCAGGAGTTGAGATGAAGACATCCGACATAACACCCATTGTGAGTTGGATATGTCTTTTAGGTTTAAGGTTTCCTATAAGAGCCTATCCTTGTAAAATACCCGACCCGCGAGATCTGAAATGATTATTGGAATTAGGATTTGATTATTAACTGCCGATAGTAGGCAAGAGGATATGTGAATATGAAAAGTAGATCTTGAAGTGCCAAATGGGTAGCGAAGTTATGCCACAATTATTAACCTTGGAAAAATGAATTCATGATCTGACAAATCATGGGATATAAGTCCCCGTTGTATGGGACAATTGAGATGATGTAAAAGTTGGGATTGAAAGGCATATAAGATGGATCTACCCTAGGACTTCAAGGACTGCGTGAATTTTGTTTCGTAAATCGAACTTGATGGAATATCTATCAAGCGAGAATCTGATTATTCTTAGTAGAGCTTAGATCGGCGAAAAGTTGCATTCATCAAAAACCCGTGAACATCATGGATAGAGAAAGTAAGTCAACATTAAGCCTGATCTTATCCCCGTAGTTATGTTTGATGAAACTCGCGTATTGTAATAAAATTGCACTTGTGAGAAAAGACCGAATGTGGAGGAAATACCCACATGGCTTAAACTCTATAAGAAGCGAGTAGTAAGGTAAGATGATCTTTGAGGACAAAGATCCTGTTTAGGGGTAAATGCTGTGACAATCCGTCAATTTACGATTGATATTTTATTCTCAAATATTATTTGAAAATATTATTTTAATGTTACAATATGAACTCACATATTTTTGGGAAGAAATTTGGATTTACGTCTTGGAGTAGCATCGACTACGTCTAAACCGGAGGATTCAACGTTACGTGCTTACGTTTACATACACCGTCCTTGGTGACAGTCCGACATTTTAGAAAATAAATTTATCCATGAATATTATTTTGGAGTTTTAAATTTGTGTTGGTTCATAAACTCACAAATTTACGAGAAGAGATTAGGACTTACGATTTTATTTTAACGTCCTTTACGACTAAACCGAAAACCTTAGGATTACGTATTTACGTTTTCGAACTCCGTTTTTTTATGAAACAATTTTTATTGGATTCGTTTTGTGCCGTTGATTCATAATTTATAAAAAACGTCTTTCGTAGAACGACCCGAGGGCACGCAAATCGAGGAAACTAGAATCGAGGAATACCCGTAAATTAGTGGAATGGGACAAGTTTTACACTTGCCCACCCCACACATGGGATGTCCAAGCTTACTCCACCACACCCTTTGAGGTGTCAAGTTGTAGCTACTACTACTACACTTGTCATTTTTATGCTTAACTTGTAAGCTACTTCTTCCACCAAAACCACAAAACTACCTACACTAAACCATTTCCTCACTTTGTTACATGCAAAACTCACACACTCTCTCTCTCTACTCCTTAGGAACGTCTATCATTCATCAACAACACCACCATTGATCAAAAAAATCAACCATAAATCATATGTATAATTTACATATGATGAAAACCCACTGAAAAGATGAAGATTGGAGGTGGTTATAACATGTGGAAAGGAGTTTCCATGGAGTTCCTAGACTGATCTTCATGAAGATATTCATCCATTTGAAGGACCTAAGAAGTTCATTTACCAAGTTGAAGATTTGATAAAAAGAACTAAGTCTTGTTCATCAAAAACCTCATCTTTTCATCACTAATGGTGGTATAGAGATTGTTCTTCCTATCCTTTTGTTATTTTGATTATGTAATCTTGTATTTTCTTTATTTATGTATATGTATATGATGATGAATGATGATTAAAAATATTATGTGGGGATTTGGTGTTGATAGATTTGATAAACATGGGTAAAAAGATGGAAAACCACATGTAAAATGGTTAAAATCTTGTTTAGATTGTTGGCTGTATAAAAACAGTAACTAACCACATGTTAGACTGATAAAATGGCAAAGTAGAATCAATATACAGTAAGTATAAGATGTCATACACATGTGAGAGTTGGCCATGCAATGGAATTATTATAATGAGTGAGATATGATCAAAACAAGTTTAAGGTACAAATCTGAGTTCACTGTTTTGGACGATTTTTAGAAAATACTTAGAGGATGATTCAACAGTAGCTATAGAAGAGTTAAATGTAGCACATATCATGTAGTTTATGTGATAAAAATTTGAGCTTCTATCTCCATATAGAACTCAAGATATGGCAGTTTTGGTGAAAGTGAAGATAAAAATCATATTTTTGGAAATAATGTTTATTATTATTATATAAGCACTCACATTATAATGTATAAAATATAAAAATATAAACCCACTAACTTATAAAACTTATTTATATAAATGTATAAAAGGTTAATTAAATGGGTAAATTATATAAATGGTGGTAAAATAATATTCATAAGTAATAAAAACTATAAACTTGATTTTTACGACTTTTTCGGCTATCGCCGTAAAATTAACGTTTTTCGCCAAATAAAACTTAGACGACCAAACCGTCTAATGTAAAGTTTATAAAAGTCATATACTGATGTATAGGTAACTAATACAAGTAAAAACCGATAAAACCCGAACTATAGAAATACGGACATTTACGAGCTAACTAAACATATTGGACTAATAGTTGGACTTAATAAGATAAATACTTGTAAAAAGAACTTATTGGGCTTAACCCATTTAGGCCCAACTTGTAAAGTGTAGATACTGATAATGTAAGTATAACAAGGATTAATACAAGTTAAGAACTTATAATAGGCTTATTGGACCTAAAACACGTAAATGGGTAAAACGAGAAAACTAGTATAAAAGTTATCGACACATAACTCTAAAACGAGTAAACGAGAATATGTAAACCCACTTGATCATCATATATATACAATCATCATATGTATACATAATTGTTATTTTTATAAAGTCATTGGACAAACGTCTAAGACCGAGTATTATTTGTCTAGGTTTCCGTGATTGAAGCACGTATCGTACGTCCGAATTGCCGATAACCCGCCTTCCCACATCAACGTGAGTTCATAGCCTCACACTCTTTTAAATGTTTTTATAAATGTTTTATAAACCCACGAGGGAGATAACATGTTAGTTTTAAAAAATAGGACACCATTTGTCCCGATTGTTTGATTATTGATTTTGGACCCGAATGATTGAATGACCCGATTGTATGACCTGATAAATGATTAAAGGACCCGATAGATGAAATCAAATGGATTATTAAAGTTAGGTTATGTCACTAAAAGTCCCATTAGCATGAATTGTGAACTACCGGGAGTTGGTAGACGCTTATACATTTAATAGTACTATTTGGGGACGATCACCCCAGTTCGCGCCTTGACGGTTGATCCCCGTCGTGCCACATTGATTGGTAATCGAATTTATGTATGAGAAGATTTCCATAGCGTGACCTTTGTGACGACACGCTACTTTAGATGGGCAAATTGAGTATCGGGTTAGCTACCCGTTGTTGGTTTAGTAAGGTAACAATGTCATGCGGCTTATAATAATCCAGTTAACGAAATACTACTAGACGCTCCAAATTACGATGTATTGCCTGACTAGCAATACAGGGTCATACTATTGATATTATGTTCGTGTTTTGGTTTTCATAACCATATTCATATAATGGTTTTTATTTTTATACAACGTCATAAGACGTATTGTATGATGTTTTTACGACATTGGCTCGTATAATGATTTTCAAGGCAAACGCCTATATTATGATTTTGACGAAGATTTGTATAAAATGACTTTGGCTATTTTGTGGCCTATTAAAATGATTTGTACAAAATGATTGTCAGTAATAATTTTATACTGATATTATATTGATGGATTTTATTGAACTCTATGAATTCACTAGGCGTTATCGCTGACCTTTTCTTTTAACATGTTTTATCTCAGGTACTTGAAGGTAATTCTCGGGAAGACGACAAGAATTCATGGCCCGCACTTAAACAATATTTTCCATTCAAATATTTTGCAAAAATTTGTATGAAATGTAATGACTTGGGACCGATGTAACTTTGATCTTTATGAATGGAAATGATTTATTATTAAACGACGCGATTTTTATGCGTTGTCTATGATGTGAGTAATGTGCTATCCCGTAACACCAACTAGTCTTCCGCTGTATTGAGTTGTATAAATTTGGGGGTGTTACAACTTCGTCGGATTCTCCTCCTACAAGAATTTGATATTGAAATCCTTGACAAAAAGGAGCCGAGAATCTAGCGGTCGATCATCTTTCTCCTTTGGAAGATCCTCACCAAAGTGTTTACGAGCCAAAGGAAATCACTGAAACATTTCCTCTCGAGACACTTGGTGTAGTGAATTATAAGCTTGATTCATCCACCCCATGGTTTGCAGACATCGCAAATTACCGTGCGGGGAACTTCATCATCAAGGGTATGACGACTCAACAAAAACGAAAATTCTTTTGTGACGTCAAGTTCTATTTTTGGAACGACCCTTATCTCTTTCGGACTTGTGCGGATCAAATTATTCGACGTTGTGTCTTTGGCACCGAAGCTTCTAATATCCTTAGAGCTTGCCATGAGGGACTGATAGGTGTGAAAACACCCATCCTTTTACCACTTAATTACAATAATAACCAAGCCAAAACGTGTATTTTGTGTCGTAAATGTCGGAATTATGCGTGGTTTGTGTTTTTGTTGTGATTTAGGATCAAAATGTGAAAATGAAGGAAAACACGGGCTTTCACGGGCTTTTATAAAAGAAAAAGACAAAAGACGAAGTCAAGAAATCAAGAGTGCAAAAAGAACGGAAGTCCAAGACCAATTCTGAAGATTTATCGAAGAAAAAGTCAAAAGACGGAAGTTTACTAAAAGCCGAAGAACTCAAGTCTAATTTATTGAAGAAATTACAAGACGAGTTTATTAATCCCGAGACAAAAGTCGAAGACTTAAGAAGATTAAGGACTAAACAAGCAATTAAAGAAAGAAGAAAGAGGGGAGGAAGCTTCCTTCCACTAATCCTCCTCCTCCCCTATAAATAGATCATTAGCTTCATTGTTTAGTGTTGTTGGGTAGCTTGACAAACTACCTCTTCCACCATTTTCATATTCTGCATCTTAAATTCTTGCACTTTAATTACTTGTCATGCACCTTTAATTTTCAAGTAAGTTAATTTTATTGTTGTTAATCTTTACTTTCATTGTTAATCTCTCATCTTCCTTTCTTGCTTAATCTTTCTTTATAATTCATGTTTATGTTCTTCTATTTTTATGGTTTTCAGTCAAGTGGGTTTTGATTGATTTGATCAAATTTGTTAGTTTTATTGATTTGGTTTGATTGATTATTGTTAGTTTATGTTTAGTGGTTGTTTTGGTTTAATCTTTTGGTTTGCTTTGTTTAGTTTTGATTAAATTCGTGGCTTTTCATTTCCTTGTTCTTCGCTACTGTTAACTTACGCAGATTCCGAATCAGTTCAACTTATTCCGGATGAAGGCTTTGTCTTTAATATTCCGAACCAAGCATTTGTAGTTTAACATTCCGAATGAAGCTTTTCTTATTTAATGTTCCGAATGAAGCTTTTCTTGTTTTTATTCCGAATGAAGCCCAAATGTTCCGAATCAGTTTCTTTGAATGTTCCGGATGAAGCTAAGTTCCGAATCAAGGTTTTTCAAATGTTCCGAATCAATTTATTCCGCATGAGTTTTTTAGATATTCCGAATCAAAGTTTTTGAGAAAATGTTCCGAATGAACCATTATGTTCCGAATGAGCTTTCTAGTTTAATTGTTCCGAATCAGTATAAATGTTCCGAATCAGTGTTCTTGTTCCGAATCAGTGAATGTTCCGGATGAAGCCCATATTCCGAATCAATGAATGTTCCGGATGACGCTAACATTCCGAATGAACGAATGTTCCGGATGAAGCTTTATATTCCGAATGAACATAATTGTTCCGGATGAAGGGTATATTCCGAATGAGCACTTTTTCTTAGTTTTTATAATTTCAATTTTAGTTTATTTTTAAATTCATGTTTTTAAGTTTAAAGCTTTATTTTTCCCGCCTTTTTACTTAATCGCACTTTTAATTTACTCGCATTTAATTTTAGTTTACCTTATTTACTTATAAGTTTGTCTTTTTATTTCTTGTTACGTTTTTAATTTCTCGTCTTTAATTTTCCGTCAAGTTTTATTTTTCAGTATTTCTTTTTACCGTCTTTACTTTATTTTTATTAGTGTAGACAACGACAACCATTCTGTTTATTTTCCACCAAGAACAACTGAGTCGCACTTTGAACCGGAAATCAATTCGAGAAGATACCGATAAACGAACTTTCAACTAGTAAAATCTATACATTAAAATGGCGCCGCTGCCGGCTCTTTTTGTGAAGATTAACGGTTTGTTGTGAGAGACGCGTTGGCTTTTGGGATCCGTTCACTCGTGAACGTTATTTTTTTGTCTCAAAAATTTTCAAAAATCCCAAAAACATTTGAAAAATCATAAAAAGCATCTCTTTTTCAAAGTTTTGCACCAAAAATATTCTTCTTGCTTATCTATTTTTCTTTATGGATTCTTATGTCCTTTGCGTCGAGTGTGGGAGACGGTTATACGGGAACGACTCGGTTCAATGATGTACATGTGAGCAGTGCGGAAATGATATCGACAATACACAATTCGGATTTTGTCCATCGTGCAACTCGACTAATTCGTCCTTTTCTAATCCACCTCCTGTTCCCCCGTGCATCTATTGTGGAAGCGATTCTCATTGGCATGTTTCGTGCCCAGTTTGATACCCGTATGATCACGGGCAAGAACCGGGTTACAATTATGACAATGGTAATAGCTTTCCACATGATGCACCCGGTTTTTCTCCATACCCATGTTGCCAAAATTGTGGGTCCCTCACGATACTTCTTCTTGTCAGCCAATGAATTATTATGAGCCAGATCCGTGTCCTCATTTTTCTTCACCGATGGATTATTATGAACCAAATCCGTGTTATAATTCTTCTCAACCGATGACTTACTATGAGCCACATCCGTGCTATAATTCTGATTTTCATAACTGTGAGCCCCCACATCCCACCCTCAATCATCAATCCTCTTATGGAATTCGTATTGCCCAACAACTCACTACTTTGAATGACGAAACACACGCCATTATTTTGAAACTTCAAGAAGCCGTTGTTCAGCTAAACGAAGCATGGGAGGAGGAAAAGCGACAGCAACAAGAGCAAGTATCTAATCTTAGTGATTATACCCCTCCTCTTTTGCGTCAATACTATTATGATGATGACGACGACGATGATGTCTACGCTCTCGACCCATCTTCTGAAGTTGCTGCTCCTACTCTCGATATTCCTGATGCGTCTAAGGATGATGATTCATTGAGTGAGATTAGTGATTTTGGCCTCGATAAATTATTTGATGATGAGGTTTGTGACATACCGACGGCTATGGAGTCTGAGGACGACGTTGCTCTTACGGAAGAGGTCGATCCTAATGATGACGATTTTTCTCCTCGCTATGAGAATTTCACTTTTGAAATTTCTCAATCTCCACCGGGAGATGCGGGCGATGACGATTTATTCTCTCCGGCTTACAAGAAGTTCACCGATGAACTTGCTCTTGAAGATGAGGTGGAAGACGTGATTCTCCGCGATAGATTACGAAAAGTGCATCTTCTTATTGCTCAAATCGAAGAGTTGACTTCTCCTCATCTTTCCGAGTCTTTACCTCCATCTATTCCTCCCGTTGAAGATAATGACCCATTGCTGGAAGAAATCGACATTCACTCAATACCTCCGGGTATTGATGATGATGACACGGAGGGGGATATTATTTTTGATAATTTTCTGCAGGAAGGTATTGTCCCAAGTCCCCCTCCCGAGCACCTTTCATCCTCCCCTTTAGCCACTATCACGAAGGATGAGTGCTTTGACCCGGGAGGTGCCATTCACTATTTCATGATTGATAACTTACGGCTTTGCCGAGTGCTCAGCATCCATTGTCTTTTGGGGATGACAATGTGCTTACTTTACCCACCCCACTTCCCGTGGATCTTGATTTCACATACTTTTCGTATGTTGAAAGGACTTTTCTCCTATTTAAGACTTATCCCCTCGCCTCTCCTTCATTGATGTCCTCCGGGAACAAGGACAAGGTCTTTGATCCCGGTATTACATTCGAGGCTTCCCCATGGACCATTTAATTCGGGGACGAGTCAGGCTCGTGACTCGGTTAATATAAACAAGCGCTTTTTGGGAGGCAACCCAATTATCTATCTATCTTTACCTGTTTTCACCATAAGTGTAGGGGGGAGCCCCGTTGGTGTTTCTTGCTTTCTTTCTTATCATGTGCATGGATTAGAGCTTCAAAGACACACTCTTGATGACTTTTGACGACCCGTGATTCCGTGTTTCCGTCTTCCCGGTTCTATCCTAAACTCTTTTCGATTCACTATTTTATATTTTTCAATATTAAAATAGGAATCTCGTTAGTTGTCTTTTCCTTAGCAAGATTTAAACAAAGTGCACAATGTCCTAAGTGTAGGGGAGTTTACTCCCACATGCTTAAACATTGAGGACAATGTTTATATTAAGTGTAGGGGGACTTCTATCGAAGTTAAGTGGTCTTTTCCTTGTATTTATCCTCATTTTAACCGGAAAATCAATTTTTCGACATTTTTCAAAATTTTTGATCTATTTTGGCCTATTAGTTTTTCCCATTGTATATTTATTTTCTTTCGTTGCTAGAATAAATTTTAATAAAGTGGTTTTAATTTTCAAACGTTGTGAATATTTTGACTCAACCCGAGTTTACTTATCTAAGTTTACTCTAGCTAGTATCCTTAACGTGTTTAAGTCAAGTTTTGCTAGGCTTTTATTTAGGGAGCTATAAAACGCGAAAGTCTTAACTCTCACGGGTTAAGAACAAGAACTTTTCGCAAGTTCCTATAATTGATCCTAGAGAGTCGTTTATCAAGGGAACTTTAAAATGCGATTTCTAAACTTGAAAAAGTCTAAGAGTTTGCAAGATCCTATAGACAACTCGAAAACCCAAAACTTTGATTTAATAGGCTAAGCATCCACGAGTCTCATTCCTTAAGATTTTAAACTGTGGAGAACGAGAGATGATAGAGTCAATTATAAGTTTGGTATTCTTTCGTGAATTTATGTGAGTTAATTATAAGCCTATTCTCCCATCGCTTGCTAATAATTTTATCTGCAATAAATAAGGTTGTACGATTTGAAAAGTTATTTAGCTTCTAGCCCAAGATCGTTTAAAAGTTGCTCGGTATGGATTAGAGTTCATAGCCAAGGCATAACTTATTGAAGCGGGATGCGAAGATTGGCGAGTCTGAAAAGGCCCTAACAAGGCATGAGGGCTACATTTTGTTGCTAAAGATCCCAAGTGATGTGAAGAATCATTTATCAAAGATCAATATGAAGGATCGAGACACACGACGAAAAGCAAATACTCCCCAAAAGATCATGGAGAAGTCTATCCAAAAAGGCCCTAACAAGGTATGAGGATAAATAGATCCAAGTCCAAAAAGGAGGCGGATCGTTGTATATCAAAATCCCAAATAAAGATTGGAGAAAAATGAAGAAGTCGTGGTCCAAATATGAAGAATCTCTCAAAAACTTCAAGTGAAGAAATTCCTATTATGAAGAGAAGGCCATTATTTCATGAACGTCTCTCAAGATTTAAAGTATGAAGTCGCTGCCAAATATTGGTCCGAGAAAGGTCTCAAATCGCGAAGCGAGTTATGCCAAGATATGAACTTTTTGAGGTCCCGAGAAGCCGTTTTAAAAGATTTTGTCCTTTAGCTAACTATTGATTAAATCGTCCCACTTTATTTTCGGCCTAAATAACTATCGAAATAAGTCAAACAATGCATCCTCGTGATCATTCAAGACAATAATAAAATATAAGAGATACACCTAGGAATAAGGGAGTCTAAGTGAATAATTGGCCCACATGAGTTCGTGTTAGTTTGCTAACTTATAATAACAATGATCTCATTTTTAAGCTTGGTTTGGAGAAAGTGAAAACTTGAGGATGATGATCATTCATGACATTTCCAAAACCCGAAGGTATGTTTTTGATTTCTTTAATTTGAATGTGTTGAGTCCACTAGATGTGGATCTTGCAGCCTGTCAAGAACGGTGAACGACTTCTGTAATCACAAGTCTATCCACAGAGAGACTCTTTACACAATATAAATGCGGAATACAAATACTATAAAGAAGAATAAAATAACTATAAAGACTTGATCCTTTCTAAGGATTTCTAATATTGATAATGACTAGAACTACGCTTGATGAAGGTGTGTCTAACCCTTCTGCCTAAGGTTCCTTTTATACTACAAGGAAACCCTAATACATCATTAAACAAAACATGTAAAACTGATATGCATATCCTTTCCTAACATATCTCATGCATATCCTAACAGAATAATAAATAAATAATAAAGTTTGACTTTAACTAGGACCAGGAGCACGACTTGCTCCTACTACTACTAGGACCAGGAGGAACTACATACCTCCTAGTCTACCTATTACAATTAACTATTCCAATGGTCCTAACAATGCTACCAGACTTGGCTGTAGGATCAGGAGCAGAAGTATGCTGAAAAGCAAGTTGTTGTTGAGCATCAACATCAGCCACAAAAGAATGAAGAACGGCTTCTACCATGCTACCAGACTTGGCTGTAGGATCAGGAGCAGAAGTATGCTGAAAAGTATATTGAGAAGACACAATATTGCTTGGGCTTTTAGCATAAGACATGGGACTGGATGTGATAGAACTCACAAAGGCAGAATTAGCAGGAGTGGGAAAAGAATCACTTGAATATCCTCTCACATGAGGTTCAAAAGTTTTGAGCTTATGAAATAAATCATCAAAGTTGAGATAGTCAAGCCCACCTTTTTCTTTTAGAGAGATTACCACTTGATTCCATAAGTATGGTAAGGCTCTAAGAAATCTTGCATTAATATCACCATCGTCAGGTTTTGACCGAAGTTGATTCAATTGGCTCAATATCTTTTGGAACCTGTCATACCCTTGATGAATACCTTCAGTTTCTGAGATTTTGAATTCTGTGAATTCATCTCTCAGCATGGATCTTTGCATTTTCTTTGATTCCTCATTCCCACCAAAAATTGCTTTTATTCCATTCCAGATCTCTCTAGCATCATCCAAATGGTAGAAGTCACCCATGTGATCATCAGGAAGAGATTGAAGCAAAATAGTTTTTGCTTTGACCTCCTTCTGAATGGCTATGATTTCTTCATGAGTTTTAGGGTCAAGAAGAGTAATATTACCATTCTTGTCTCTTCCAGTCAGCTTCCTGCTGTTCCCATTTAGAATAACCTTCCAAAGGTCTTGATCAGTGTTAGTGATCCACCATTCTATCTTCATTGCCCAACTATCATACTCGTCCTTTTTGAGAAGAGGGAATTTCCCATTTGTGTTGGAAACCGTAGCAACGATCTGTTGAGGTTGCACAGTTTTAGGAGTGCTATCTTCTCCTGTTTGAGTAGAACTTGAGGCAGACATGATAAAACAAAAATGTTAGTAATAAAAAAAAATGATTCTTCTTGTACAGAGACTCTCCCAAGCTCTGATACCACTTGTTGGGTCCACTAGATGTGGATCTTGCAGCCTGTCAGGAACAGTGAACGACTTCTGTAATCACAAGTCTATCCACAGAGAGACTCTATACACAATATAAATGCGGAATACAAATACGATAAAGAAGAACAGAATAACTATAAAGACTTGATCCTTTCTAAGGATTTCTAGTATTGATAATGACTAGAACTACGTTTGATGAAGGTGTGTCTAACCCTTCTGCCTAAGGTTCCTTTTATACTACAAGGAAACCCTAATAAATCAATAAACAAAACGTGTAAAACTGATATGCATATCCTTTCCTAACATATCTCATGCATATCCTAACAGAATAATAAATAAATAATAAAGTTTGACTTTAACTAGGACCAGGAGCACGACTTGCTCCTACTACTACTAGGACCAGGAGGAACTACATACCTCCTAGTCTACCTATTACAATTAACTATTCCAATGGTCCTAACAAAATGTTTATAATTTTCTATCTCTTTAATAAAGGCCAATATGGATTGATTATGATGAAAAATGTAATCATGCTTTGTAACTAATGCATTGCATGATGACATTGCAATGGTCAAGTGTAGGGGATTTGATAGGTGTGAAAACACCCATCCTTTTACCACTTAATCACAATAATAACCAAGCCAAAACGTGTATTTTGTGTCGTAAATGTCGGAATTATGCGTGGTTTGTGTTTTTGTTGTGATTTAGGATCAAAATGTGAAAAGGAAGGAAAACACGGGCTTTCACGGGCTTTTATCAAAGAAAAAGACAAAAGACGAAGTCAAGAAATCAAGAGTGCAAAAAGAACGGAAGTCCAAGACCAATTCTGAAGATTTATCGAAGAAAAAGTCAAAAGACGGAAGTTTACTAAAAGCCGAAGAACTCAAGTCTAATTTATTGAAGAAATTACAAGACGAGTTTATTAATCCCGAGACAAAAGTCGAAGACTTAAGAAGATTAAGGACTAAACAAGCAATTAAAGAAAGAAGAAAGAGGGGAGGAAGCTTCCTTCCACTAATCCTTCTCCTCCCCTATAAATAGATCATTAGCTTCATTGTTTAGTGTTGTTGGGTAGCTTGACAAACTACCTCTTCCACCATTTTCATATTCTGCATCTTAAATTCTTGCACTTTAATTACTTGTCATGCACCTTTAATTTTCAAGTAAGTTAATTTTATTGTTGTTAATCTTTACTTTCATTGTTAATCTCTCATCTTCCTTTCTTGCTTAATCTTTCTTTATAATTCATGTTTATGTTCTTCTATTTTTATGGTTTTCAATCAAGTGGGTTTTGATTGATTTGATCAAATTTGTTAGTTTTATTGATTATTGTTAGTTGATGTTTAGTGATTGTTTTGGTTTAATCTTTTGGTTTGATTTGTTTAGTTTTGATTAAATTCGTGGCTTTTCATTTCCTTGTTCTTCGCTACTGTTAACTTACCCAGATTCCAAATCAGTTCAACTTATTCCCACTACTAGAAAATCGGGCATCAGCAACGACCGTTTTCATCGCTGATTCGTCTCTATAGCCCTTCAACGACAGAATAGTGACCGATATGTTCCATCGCAAAAAAGGGCCTCGCAAAAATTTAATGACAAGTTTAGCGACAAAATTTTCTAACTTTTAGAGACGGATTATCCGTAGCCAACCCCTCGCTAGAGCCTTTTTAAAATTGCATAAATGAAATTTAATTCGACCATATACTGATGGCTTGGCGACAAAATTTCTGTCGCCAAGAATAACGACGAAGTCGTCTCAAATCCATTTCTAATCATCGATCAACCATTTTGTTGCTATTACGTCGCTACTAGAGACGGATATATTTATCGTTAATTCTCCACTAAATTTTTGTCTCAAAATTGTCACTGAGCAAACCCATCACTATTTTGTCACTATTTGAAATTCTTTTAAGGATAAAATGTGTCGCCAATCAGTTAGTAAACGATACAACATATTTTCCGTTTGTTGAATATGTCACACAAGCAAATACGACATTTATAATCATGAAATCCATATCCAAATTAAATAACAAAGATATCCAAAAATAATAACAAACATATCCAAACCAAATAACAAGCATATTCAAATGAAGACCAACATCTAATATTCGACAATAAAAGGAAATGTAAACCAAAGAATCTCTCTTGCATAAAAGTTAAAGAGTACCTAAATAGACTTAAAGCTCTTCAAAGTGAAATGCTTGATGTTCAAGATGTACCGTCAGTTGCATTACTTTGCTTTGTTTGTTTTTGGCGGGTAACACGACTCGTGATACCATATTCGACAATCATATGTTGAATTTCTACACGCATTTCTTCCTTGAGCTCTTCACGCATTTATTCTTTTAACTCTCCACGCATTTCTTCCTTGAGCTCATTCTTCACTTCTTCCCTGAGCTCATTCTTCACTTCTTCCTTGAGCTCGCCTTTCATTTCTTCCTTCAACTCTTCCTTTAACTCTCCACGAACGCTATGAAGATAGTCCTTAAACATACCAAATTCAAATATTAGTGTTTCAAATATATGTTTCTGATCATATGTAAATGTGTTGTTAGCTTTGTTCTCATTACTTTCCAATAAAACTCAACAGCTTAAAAACATCAGTAAAGTAATTAGCCAATGGATATGAACCATCAATATTAATATGCATATCAGTTGGACTAAACATACCATAAAACTACAAATGTGGAACTTGCACCCAAATACTAGAACTTGAAGCAAAACATAAGAAACCAACCAAACACTAAGAGAGGAACATTTAGTCTAACTTGGAGACGTTATATCAGACAATAATATATCAGCAGACAAATCAGAAACTAAAAAGACAGTCAACCTGACGAAACTTGCAGAGAGTATTGCACTAGAACTTAAACCTAAACACTAGAGATAAAATATACGTCTTTTAAAAATTATAAGACTCAAACCTGTAATTTTCAAAAAAGAAATCTACATCCTGGAAAAACCAAATACAAAACTGAACATAAGGCCTTTGCCTCTAGCCTTAACTTGACGAGGCTATAGACATCACATCTTGGTGCAACTATGTCTGGATTATTGCCCAACTTAGAAACACTAAATTTATAACTTTGTTGAAGGTAAAAATATGTCACTCATGCCCTACTCATTATAGTTAATTATATAAACAAGAAAACAAGGTTGAACTTCTAGCAGTAAGATAGTAAGGATTGAAAAACTTGGAAGTTGTTTGTATATAAAAAGGAACTCACCTGAACATTTTTGGATCCCGATGATGGAGCACCCGTACAACTTGGTTTACCAGTCATCGTGTATTGTGGATCTGACATGGAACCCCACCCAAACACTCCACCTTTCGTATCACCTTTCGTATTATCTCTAGCGCATTGTTTCCATAGGTCATCATCATAGATGGGATGCTTAGCAGCATCTGATCCATATTTATCGACTATAGCCGCATTATATGCAGCCTGTAAGAATAAATATGCATATAAGAATAACTATAGAAGTAACTATGGAAATAACTATTGAAGTAAGAATAAATACCGCCACTCTCTCTGATTTTAACGTAATAAATGCTCCATCCTTCATGTGTGTGAGCTCAAACAGTTCAGCAGCAGTTGGAGGGCGTTTGTGTACTTGTTCCTGAAAATTTATAAAATTTGCAAGATTTAAAAGGAATACAAAATAACACTTTAATCAAAAAGTATAAAATAGAAAACACAAATGGAAATACAAGTAAATCTTACGAATTTTCTTTTATGTTGAGAAATTGTAATTGAGCCAGCACAATGTTTCGACACAGATCCTTCTTTCACGGTGTTCCGATTCTTTTTACCTGAAACTGATTTATTTATCCATTTTTCGGTGCACCAGACACGATCAATCATGTCTTCCCAATGCTTTGAATTTATCCATTCCGGGTGATAACGCTTAAGAATAGAAGGATCAGCATCCTCAAGGTTAACACCGTCCGCCACTGCCAAATCCAACGACTCTCCTCTAGCCTTTGACATGATATCTGGATAACGCTTCTTCATACTCTTTTCCCATGCATCACGGACCAACACATCACTCAATCCTTCCCACTTGAACAATTCCTAGACATGCAAAATTTATGATGTTAGTTGATTTACGTGCAGTCCAGTACACTTCCAATCTCCAATTTCTAATACCATAATAAATATATGTTGATTTATCATAGACACACAACCAATGAAAATATCAATATATGTTGATGTAAGTAGGCTTTTGTAGCAACTGAACTAGGTGCTGAGTTAGCTATTATTATTTACGGATTGGCATGGAAATTGTTAATACTGGACTGTTATAAAAGCAATGGGCAAATGACCAATATGTTTGATGCAAAAAAATTCGTAAATGTTATTGTACATACCTTAAAATGCGTCCATAATTCGTCGCGAGCTGACTTGTCAACCTCCTTCCATGTTGTCCAGGAACCATTAAACATGGTCTTGAAGATAGCGGTTATCTTACGAGGAACCTTTGGGTCAGTAAACCTACAAAGGGACATTGCAATAAATGAACACCAATAGTATACTATCAAAAATAGTTATCACCGATATCACAAACAACAGGTAGATGTATATAAGTAAATATGCATACTCCATGCCATCCAAACTGATCATTGTCCTCTTTGATGGGTCACTCGGGACTTGTTCGATAATGTTTGAACCTCTTCTGCGTTGGGATTCCGTATTTGGATCGTCCTCTCCTATCTGCTCTTGAACAGGTGTATCAGCGGCCATAGTTGCATTTGTCTCAGAACGGGTACCAGTAATTTTAGTGCGTATACTTTTCTGACCCCAAACATGAGCAACTGCATGATCACTAAGGCCACGTCCACCTCCGTCCCCATATCCACCTCCACCTTCACGTCCACGTCCACCTCCACGTCCACCTCCACGTCCACCTCTACCTCCACGCCCAATATTAGTACGTGCCATAATCACTATCAAAAAAATAATTGTCAAACGAAAAGGAAATATAATATCACATGAGAAATGAAAGATGAAGAATAATCAGAAATGCTTAGAAGTTCTGCCTATTTACATATTTAAGAGGTAAAATAGTAGCGTTCAGAAATGCTTTTTCTAATGATCAGTCCCAAACACTTGGGAAGTTTTCATTGATTTGGAAATAAGCAACACCAAAATGCTTCTTTCACTCACAAGTAGTCCCATAAACTATTGGAAAACCATTACCTAAACACTGTCATCGCTACTTAGCTACTGTGCTAAAGCGTAAACAAACATTCCAATGAACAAGTTTTTCCCTAGGAAACTACAAGGTGTAAGAAATGGTCACTTATTGCCAAGCATTTTCCTTATCGAATTGGCAGGCAATGTCGAGAGAGGTAAGCAGTGTTCCTCTGTTTTTACTATATGCCATGTGATCCTTTTAACAACATGCAACTGATTGGCTCTCTTTTTGCCTGCTCTTTCTCTTGTCTATTTCTAAACAATAGGGTGTCAACCATCTCAAAGTCATCAGCATTTTGGTTAAAAAAAATTATCACTTCATTCTATGCATCTCTGTTTATTTACTTATCTGATATAACTTATATAATTGATTATGGAAAATAGATTCATACGATGCATTTAAATCTATTCAGAATAGAAAACATAATAACTAAGAAACCTTAAATAACGATAGCTCGAAGTCCAACTCTTCCTAGACATGGTCACTTGAATTCAGGCATTTTGAATCTTTCTATATGGTCATCTAAGTATTTTGAGACCTAATCAACAATAAGTCATTCTACAGCAGGCCAAAATATGGGGATTGTTAATAATGCTACTCATCATGGTCTATATGTCATGAGTCATGACTCAGACTGCATATTTTGGAACCTAATACATCATACAAAAAGATTAATTGAGTCATACTGTAGCAAACATGAGACTGGTTCTTAGACTAATTATTTAATATTTAATCAATTTAAGTACTCCTGGTCTACATTTATGATAATGGCATGAGACAATCTTATTAGGAATTGTGAATTAGGGTGTAGATTATCGTATGATATTAAACAACCTTAGTGAAGTGCACAAAGCCTATTAAAGGATGTTTAGAAAAGGCGTGGGTTAAAGCTCTTAATTAGTATCCATAAATACTATTTTGATAAAGTATTTGTATATGCGATTAATGCGATCCAAAGTTTATCTTACTTATTCATGATACCATCTTATTTAGCAGTAAAGCATCGGTAATAAATTATCTACTTAATATGGAAGTTACGGATATATCCAACCCACAAACCCCAGGTATAACAGTAAGTGTAGGGGCACCAATGTACTATAAATTTTTTAACCAATGATGTTTGATTTTTATGAAAAAATTTAAAGACATTTTTCAAGACCCGCGAGAAAAATTACTAAAAGTTTTCAATACAATGAATAATTATAAGCATCCGTAGGTTCATAAATTCATGCTTGCGTACTATCACAACTGATGGATACTAGGTGGCTATGATCGAAATTAGTTAATCTGATTACAAACTTTTGATATGTAGAACTAGAATTGGATACAACTGCAGTCATAACAAGGGTGAAAGAATTGTTAAAAGTTAACAATAATATAATTTTTTGGTTCAACTCTTACTCCCCCAAGGACGACAAGGTATCAATAAAAAAGAAATGTGGAGTATAAAGAGACTATATATGTTTTGTGCACAAAATGAAAATGTAGCTGATTCGTTTTCTTCTAAATCATCATTTTAACGTAAGCATTAGACTTATATATTTTATTACAATTTTCATCATGTAAAGTATTGCCTTCAATATGATGATTATGTTAGTAGTCGATCTTCTTCACAGATTATTAGAAATTAGGCTTTAGGGCAGACCAAATATTAACCAAGGTTGCATGTACATAGCCTGCTTGCAATAAAAGTGTCCATCCTATTTTGAAAGAACGACATATCAAGATGCTATTGTCTACGATTTGGTTTTATACACAAAAGGAGAGAGGATGTTTGGAAATCCCATGGCAATACGACACAGGAGTACAAAAGCTCCCGCAGATTGGGGGCTGCATATGGGTCATCAGCTCCAAACTTACAAATGTTTGCTATTCGTGTTTTGAGTCTCACTTGTAGTGCCACGGGATGTGAGAGAAACTGGAGTGTTTTTCAACACATTCATAGCAAGAAAAGAAACAGATTGGCACAAGGCCGATTAAATGACATGGTCTTTGTCAAATACAATCGTTCTTTGGATCGTCGATGCAAAGGAACTGACATGACTGATCCTATTCTTTTGAAAGGCATTGATGATTATAATGAGTGGTTGATCGGGCATACGGATGGCGAAAAGGAACCCGCTACTAACTTTGTGTTTGACAACGATGACTTAACTTGGACTGCTGTTGATATAGCTTCTGGTGCATCTGAGCTGGCTAATCCTACTAGAGGTTCAACATCTAGAGGTAGCGTACAAGGTTCAACAAGTGCTTCAAAAGGGAAAGCGACTGCTCATGCCTCCACATCTGGTTCGAAAGCATTTGTGCTGATAGATGAAGATTATGAAGAGGATATCGAACTTTATGAAGATGACGGGGTCGATGAGGAGCTCAAGATTGATGTTGATGATGACGGCGATGATGAAAGTGACTTCTAGTTTAGTCTTGGACTCTTGGATGAGTTAGACATAAATCTTTCCATGGATGCTTTTGATTTTATTTTAATTATTCTAAAATGATAACACTTCCTGATGATTTTGGTAATATTTATGTATTTTAACGAATGGAATCATGAACTGTGAAAATCCATGGTATATTTTGATCGTAAATTTGTTCTTGTTGTGTTTTGTGCATTGCATATAATTTATAAGTATTTTTTTATAAGATTGTCTCCTCGGGTACGTGATGCGCGCTTTCGCCTCGGCGCCTCGCGCTTTTTAAAACACAGAGTTAGAGACAAGTGCACAATTCAGTTTCAAGACTGATAGTAATCACTTACTAGTACGAAAATGGTCTATTGGCTGGGATTTAATATATGCTTAAAACATGTCACTCGAAAACCATGAAACGACCTTGAATTATACAGGTATCAATTTAAAATGCAATCATATCATAAAATCAGTCAAGATAATATATCATCTGTAATCGTCATGTTGTTTATAAGAGAAACTGATAACGATCACAAAGTTTAACAACAAAGAAATATTTGATGTCATATAAACTAGGTTGTCATTTTGATTAGTACAGTAACCAAAAAAATCAAATATGAAACTTAAAAACATATATCATGTGTTAAAACAGATACATCTATCTTTATGGTAGTTTAAAATAATAATCAAGTATGGAACTTAAGACAAAGATACAAAAATATGTGCTACTTTGCTGTTACAGTTCTGACTTAGTATATTGACATATACGAAAACTATTTGTCTATCTCGATTCTTGTTTACTAAATTAATCAAAATAGCTACCTATAAAGTTTCATACTTGATCGATTTTTTTCTTACTATATTAATCGAAATAACCATTCAATGTTATCAAATTGTCGGTTTAGTTCATATGTTATTATTTACAACAATAGACACGTTCTTAAGGCATGGCAAATGTTTTAAGGGTCATATGTAAAAACTAAGCATTAGTCACTGCTGTGTTTTATCTTATAACCCGAATCACCCGACCCGATCTAACCCGACCCGAATATCACCCGAACCCGATAACCCGATTTCTTATAGGGTCGGGTTGCGAGTGAGTTTTTGAAAATCAAAACCCGACCCGACAAGACCCGATAACCCTATAAGCCGACCCGATAATACCCCTAATTGAGACTGCCGATAAGACCCCTCATGTTCATTACCGGGTCGGATTGCGAGTGAGTTTTTTAAAATCAAAACCCGACTCGATAAGACTCGATAAGACACGATAACCTGATAAACCAACCCGATATCACCCCTCATGTTCATTACATACGATACTCATTTTCCGGTTATGAAGTTCAAGTTTTAAGGTATATAAATTACTGTTATGTAGTGGCTCCTACTCCACATATTCATTTTTATGTTTAATTAGTATAAACAAAGCAGTCCTTAGTATTTAAGCAGATGAATTGCATCTAATTGAAAAAACCCTAAATTAATAACATAAAATTGAAAAGTAAACATTCACCTAATTAACTATAATCATGCAATCAAACACAATGAATTAAGCGACCTAACGTTAAATTAAAGATTGTTAATCTAAAATAGTGAAGATACCTTGTTTTGATGCTTCCTGAAAGTATGTTGCATGTGATAAATCGTAAAGGTAAACCTTTTATGGAAGGAGTGACTCCTACTCCACGATCCCCACATATCTAGGAGCGCCAAATATGTTCACAGAATGGCGCCAATTTTTTACCAGGTAACCGTTCTAGGAGAAGATGTTTTTGGATGTGGTCAGTGAAGTGTTAGATATTTTTTTTTTCTTTTTATCTATGCTAAAGTTTATAATTATTAAATACTAAGTAAAGTTATGTTTTTTTATTTCACTCTTTTTTTATCAATATTTCATTATATATTACTATTATTTTTTTATTTTCTTTTATGTTTTTATTATAAATATCACTTTATTAAAATAATTATTATTACTATTATTATTATTAAAAATTATTAGAGTTATAAATGAACTGAACGTTCATCGGACTGTTCGTTGGTCGTTCAACAGAAAAATCGTTTATGATCGTTTAATTAATAAATAAACAAACTCGAACAATATTTTTTTCGTTTAGTTAAATGAACGAACGTGAACAATGTTCCATTCGTTTATTTGCGTTCATGGACGGTCGACTATATTTGTTCGATTAGTTTGTTCGTTTACGCTCGATTAAATTCTTCGATCATTTTTGCAACCGCAACGACCCTAAAAGAAAACAGATTGGTCATTTTAGGAAGAAACCTATATAAGTTGTATATCGGTTTTCTTTTTTTGCAAATGAGTTGTGTTTTCAGTATTTGAAAACACGGCCTACAAAGGCGGATTAATCGTCGTCTAGCCGTTATGGGCCACCAGCCTTTCCATGACCAATTAATTAGTCAAACAGTAAGTCAATAATCGGTAAGGATGATCAAAGACGACCAATGGTGGTAAAACTTTTTGAAAACATACAAATCTTCGTTGATTAATCATGGCTAGACTGATATCTGTCGGGTCTAAAAGTTGATGTGGCAGAAACTTAAAGAAGAAAACATGAGCTCTAGCCGCCGACAATGTATGTATAGCCGCTGACATATATCCTAGCCGCTGATAAAGTGAGTTAAGAAATCTTATTATGATAAGGATTCAAAATATGATTTATCTTAATAGAATATCTCATTGTTTTTTCATTCTTATCTCTTGTATAACCCGTGTCCTTGCACTAAAAATGAACCAAGGGTCTTAGGTTCTTATTATTTTTCATTCACAATGTCAACCTAAAGTGTGTGTCGTGTACTAGGTGTGGGATTCAATGTATACACGCCTAGTGATTGTTAATGATTAATGCAAGCAATCGTTGGGAAAATTCATCTTGTTTGTTCTAAACACTTTGTTCATAATTGTTAATCTGTTCCGCTGTGATTTACATCATACGAATAATAATTATGCCTAGCAGCCTAAAGATCAGTGAATATTAGGATTCCATAATTTCAAAGTACAAGGATGTCAACCAACCGGTTAGCTAGCGATTCATAATTTATGCAACATTAGATTTTTAATAAACTTACTAGTTTATCGTTGGGGATCTTGAAAGCTTTCAAGAGATCTGTTCTCCTAAAATGGTGTTGGAGATTTGCTAACAATCCAAATACTTTATATATGATCTCAACTAATTGAAGTTATTCACGGTGAACAAGTCGTGTTTTGAACATTTAAAAGCACAATATATATGGGATAGTTACCATTTGAGCATTACTCCAATCATATAGCTCCATTCCATCAAAACTAGGTCATGGGTTCAATCCCAACTCTATTTTAACTGATCTATATGGTCTTTAAAATACTGACTATATAGTTCATATTAAACGAACGTACTAATTGAACTTTATCGAATGAACATAATCGAGCGTCGACGAACGTAAATAAACGAACGGAGAAGTTGATTTTTAACATTTCCTAATATAAATATGTAACATTGATTTTCACACATTATTATTGGGTCACAAGTTTGACCACCAAATCCATCCGATTAAGTCATAAGGTGACCATAGTGTAAACCCGGTTGAGTCATCGGGTCACAGGATTGATACGATCATGGAGTTATTTAGTTTATTATTATTATTATAAGTTAATTATTTAGTTTATTTACTTTCCTTTTATTGTTTTATCTTAGGGACCAAGATAAGTTTATGGTGTCTTTTATTATAAAGAGATTATGAAGTCTGTAATTCTAGGTATGTTTAATGATAATGAAGTATTGGTTTTATTAATCAATTGGGGAGTCGGTTTATCTCACTAATATAAGCCATTGGGGGGTCGGGTTATCCCATTAATATAATCTATCTATCTTTTTATCTCTATTATCGATCCGGTTCGTATCAATTGGTATCAGAGCTGTTTTGATTCTAGGGTTGCAAAAAAAAAGAAAAAAATACTACTCATCTGTTACTGTTCGGCGTACGGCTACTGTTCATCAGCAGTTGTCGCTCGGTCCAGATTGTTGCTCAAAAGAAGGAATGGAAGTAAAGAGTTTTTAAGAAGGGTGAATTGAGGTCACAAAGTTGGTGCAACAGTTACAATCGGCGTGTGAAGATTTAAAACAAGATTTCTCACTGGCACGACAAGAATTCACATTGGCACGTCAAGATTCCTCAGTGTGATTTGAGAAGCTTCAAGGGAGGATAAATGCAGTAAAAGAAGACATCAAGCACGAAGGAGAGGTTCATTCATGGAGGGTCAAACTAAATCAATGGAGTCCTAACAGGAAGGAGAAGGCAAAGTTGTTTTGGAAAAAGTTTGTCCCAACCAGAAAACCTAGAAATCTAGGTACTTCACATACCGGATTTGAAAGTTGTGGATCTTATGAACAACTACAAGTGCGCATAAGAAATCTTAAGAAGCTTAAGAAGATATTGGAGGACTGCTACATGCATTTGAAGCACGCAAACGGCTTACAACGAAGAACATGGGATCCCGGAATCACGTGAGGGAGGCAAGATTTTGGAGCAACACCTTGAGGACAAGGTGTTTTTGCGGGGCGGAGTAATGATACGATCATGGAGTTATTTAGTTTATTATTATTATTATAAGTTAATTATTTAGTTTATTTACTTTCCTTTTATTGTTTTATCTTAGGGACCAAGATAAGTTTATGGTGTCTTTTATTATAAAGAGATTATGAAGTCTGTAATTCTAGGTATGTTTAATGATAATGAAGTATTGGTTTTATTAATCAATTGGGGAGTCGGTTTATCTCACTAATATAAGTCATTGGGGGGTCGGGTTATCCTATTAATATAATCTATCTATCTTTTTATCTCTATTATCGATCCGGTTCGTATCAAGGATCTGCTACCAGGTCAACCCAATCGATTCATCGAGTAACGTGATTGATCATCGATTCAATCCAATTGAGTCACCACGTCATGGGTCGTAAACCCAGTTGAGTTACCGATGCACGGGGTCAACCACCAAGTCAACCCAATCGAGTCACTAATTTGACCATCGAATCAACTCGATCGAATAACCGAATAACAGTTCTACCACCGAATTAATTACCATATTACTAGTTATTCGAAAAAAACATGAAAAAATAAAAAAAAAACGAATAAAATCAAAACCCGACCGAGTCTCACGTAGGGGTGTCATTCGGTTCGGTTTTCGGGTTGACCCGAATAACCCGAATTTTCTGAATTTTTCAAAAAAAATATATAATTATATAAATATTTAGAAAAAAGGTTATTTCAAGTATAAAATGATATTTTTATATTAAAATTATGTTTTAATAACTAGTTTGCATGTATTAGGATTAAATTAAATTTTAATAACTCTTATATATATATATATATATATAAATTTATAAAAAATATATATATATTTATAAAATTTCGGTTTTCGGTTCGGTTCTCGGGTCCGACGGCCAAACCCATACCCAACCCGAAAACCGTATTTGTAGTTCGGTTCGGTTCGGTTATGACCCAAAACCCGAATTCTATTTTCGGTTCGGTTCTAGTTCGGGTTCGGTTCGGTTCGGTTTTCGGTTTTTGTGGGTCAAACCCGAATTATGGACACCCCTAGTCTCACGAACCGGGTTGACCCGGATCGCTTCAAACCCGGCAGGTCGCATCGGGTTTTTAATATATAAGACCCGAGTCAATTTAACCCGTTTTTTCGACCGAAACCGGTTCAACCGGTTGAACCGACCGGGTCGACTGGGTTTCAAAACATTAGTTTTTATAGATCCTTAAATAGTCAAACCTATGTTGAAAAAAAATACTTTGATAAAGTCAAATGTTGACATCTTGTTTCTCTCCCAACTGAAACCTGCTACCCTATTTTATCTAAAATATTCATTTTTTCACCGAAATCAAAACCTCACCCCAATTAGAGCGGAAAGGACTATTAACATCTCTTATGTCACTGTTTTCTCTTAATCTCGCCCAATTGCAATCAAGATACCAGAACAACTTATATTGAGGTACATAATCAATCTTCTCTTTAATTTTATGTTGATTGTTCGGTTTGAGTTTAGGTTGACTTTTTTTTTACTATTGTATGCATATGTTTTGCTTCTTAGTTTCTAAATTAGGAATAATATATTCCAAATTATCCAAAACTTGCTTAATTAGTGTAACCTCCCAGCCCTCTTTTACAAAAATTAACACCTTGGAAATGACTCTGCGTGTCAATGGATAGCGCTTTGCTGCACTAGAGTTTGACCAGTTGTAGGGTAACAATAACGGAACAAAAGACCATAAAATAGATTCTGCGACTGCAAAACTTAATTCAAGATGCATCTCGCGATACTTTTTAGCAAGTTTCATGTTTGTTATATGCCTTAGTTTCTTAGTAACCGTAGCCACTTTAACAATTGGTCAAGCATATAAAGAACTTTAAATTGAATAGGTTTAGTTATCACCAATGTCTAGCGGTTCTTTCCTCAAAGACCCTTGCCTTCTGCTCTGAATTTTATGCCAAACACTGAGCCGAGCTTGACCTCGACTCTACCATCTTAGCCTAAGCTCTGAATGTAACACCCCCACGAATGCTATGCGTAGCGGAACTACAACATTGGGTGCTACGTAGTTATCATCACACATAAGCTATATTAAACGACTCAAAGAGACGTAAAAGTTCAAACATTATTAAAACATCAAGTCTACAGTTTTCCAAATCCCAAAAGAAATATAAAACAGAGTTTGCGTTTAGGTCCCCACTGAATCTCAACCAAAAGTACATTTTCATTCTCACGACAAAATATAAAAGAGTTTTAAGTGCAAAAAGGGAGGAAAACAAGTAGACCGCCAAGCCACAACAACTTCCATCCTCGCATGCTCCACTGCTATCAACCTTGATTACCTGAAACACATGCTTAAAATCGTCAACACAAAGGTTGAGCGAATCTATAGGTTTATCAAAACATCAGTTGAACATAAGTGTTAAAAACCAATCATGATCATTCAATAGCATTGTGGCCATACAATCTATTATTCAAGAATATGACAATTGTGTTTAAGCTCATGACACTAATCCGTTAACTCAATCACCCGCGTAATAAATACCGGCGTGATTCAAATGAAACCAGTGCCCCTTCTAAAGGCATCAGTTGCAATTATACCTTATTTCTCATACAAGATAATCTACCGCAGAACTTACTCAACGTACAGCTTCTCGGCTAGCATTGGGTCGTTAGCCCCGTAGTACTACAAATTGCATAAGCGGCTATCTCCCCCTACTCGAGGGTAGGATAATAGTTAATAGTTCATGAATTTAGGGTCTTTGGCAACTTGGTACTCAACACAATTTCGAGGCAACGTTCGGGTCCAACAATCATTCAAGCCTTATGTTCATTTTCATTTAACTAGCATGTATCCCCCTCGCGGGTTAAAAACATTTGAATAAAGTAAAGAGCGAGGCTATAGACTCACCTTAGATGACACACGAAGCTGGTAGTAGTAGTGATCGCCGAAGTGAAGATGCCTCCCAAATATACACGTCAAAAGCCGCCACCTAACAAATAAGGTGCGCGCTTAACAACATACTCAAGTACCTCAAAACATACTTAGTATAATAAAACCAACGATTCAAAATAATATGTACATAGACATGACCAACCAATACAAGTGAATCCCTTCTAAACCCCATAACATATACTAGCTTTCCAAAACTAGTATCTTCGATATTGATCCATCTCAAGATGCCAAATCAACACGGTTCAAGTACCCTACATAGGTCTCCAATCTCAGAATACACACTCTTACATAAGACTCATATCCTTTTAAAACTTTGAGAAGCTAATAGATTAGCCTCTCGCCCCAAACTATGACGCGAGGTTAAGTACCTCCCAAAAATACTCAGCCGGTACTTACCGAAAGTACATGCTGTTTTACCATACCTAAACAACTCCGTTTTCGACGAAACTTGGTGACAAACTCACTCAATATCTGTAGAAGACTCAGTTAAAATTTCATCAAATGATTCACATTTTAGACCCACCTGCTCGACATATCTTTAGACATTAAAAACCGGACAGTTTTGCACACTTGTATCGTAAAACCGTTTTGACCTCCTTAACCAAAACCATTTACAAATCCGACTCTTGATTATGAAAATAGACTCAAAATGCTAAGTTTAGGGTCTGAGAACAGCCCTTGACCGTTTTTGAAACTCAAGTTATAGTCCCCGAGATTTGACCCAATATCGACAACAATTTCGGATTGCGTCGATACTCGCCTCCCGGTACACGAATATTCAAACCTATGTAACTTTTGACTCGTTATGAGTTAGAAGCTCTACCTTATACCGAAAGGAGCGTCTCGGCGACTACTACAACAATATCCAATAATACCAACACTTATCCAACATCTACTGTACGAAAATCGGGCCTAAACCTACTGATCTAAAATGACTCTTTAAAAATCATACCAACAACCAATTTGACCCATTTTTATCATCATCTACACCTTAAATATGTTATACCCATCATCTACAACAACTCCTAATTCTTAGATTCACTTGCATGGTCATATGCATCAATTCAAAATTAAAAACAAATGCATGCACTCAAAAATAAAGAATTAATATAATAATAATAACATAAACAAGGAATCTTACAACAATCCAAATGGATCAAACTCATGTTCATCTTCAAAATCTTTTGGAAAAATAAAGTTCTTGCATGTGGAATATTTTTACACCAAAATGATCTCCTTTTGATTTCCAACATGGGACTTTGTTTAGTTTTTCTTGAATCAAGCTAGAAAATTAAATCCAAGGGGTGTTTGTTGTGTTGGGTGTCACGGCAAGAGAAAGAAGAAAGGAGAGAGAGATGAAACTTTTGGTGGAAGATTTTGTATGTGTGTTTTAATATTAAAAATTTCTTTTATATAGTGGGTGAGGGTAAAACTTGCAATTTATGCATTCTTGTGGACTAAAATGTAAATATTAATTAAAAAGCGGGAAATGACTATTAGTCAATTTTAAAAATATTTGCGAGAGTCGGGTTTCATAAAAATATAAATCTCGTTTGTTAAATCGATCGTTTTAATAATTAAACGCACACAAAACGAAATAATAAAGTTCGACTCGACTTAAAACGTAAATGAAATAAAAATTTCAAAAATCTCCAATATCGAGATAGTCGATACTAAAATATAAAATTTAGGCATCCATCGGCATCACGATCACTAGTAGTACTTTTCAATCGACACAACAATTAAATGTATGCACACATTACCGGTTTCAACGTAAACCGTCAAACATAACAATACTCACCGTTACTTAAGAACTCAAAATACGTTACATAGTTAGGATAAAATGATGACGTTAAGTACGGGATGTTACATTCTCACCTCCTTAAAGGAGCGACGTGCCGGCGCTCGCCTCGCCTCATACTCGTATCGCGCTCTCCTAGGAAAAACGAGGGCACTTCTTATAAAGAAATCCTCACGTTCCCACGTGAATCTCGTTCCACGTCTCGAAATACATCGCACCTTCATAATGAGGATCTTACTCGGTCTCAAACGCTTAACCTCTCGATCAAAGATCTCTACTGGTTCTTCTACAAAATGCAACTCATCGCCAAGTTGTATCTCACCAAAAGGGGATGAATGAGTCCTTATCTGACAGGAACTTTTTCAAGCTCGACACACGAAAACTTACACAAATTACAAGAGCTCATCCAACGATTTTAACTTATAAACAACCGGTCCCATCCGCTGGGTGATCTTAAACGGCCCAACGCACCTTGGAATTAACTTTTCTCCATTTCCAAAACGGATTACACCTTTCCAAGGTGATACCTTAATAATTGTCATGCCTCCAACTTCAGATTTCCAACGGCTCCCTACAGTTATTGGCAAAGTTCTTCTGACGACTCCTCACGGTTTACAAGCAATTATCAATCCGTACGATCTTTTCGTAGTCTCCCAAATAGTCTCAGTTCCAATTTGTCCTTCATCTACTTTATTCCAGCAATCTGGCGATCTAAACCACCGTTCATGATCCTCACAAAAACAATCACTCCCGAAAGATAGTCGCATGGGTCGCATAAAACTCCATTGAACACATTCTAGAAAAGAATTGAGACGAGGTAATTAGTAATAGTCGTACAAAATCACCTTATTACGATATTACGTACATACAACCCTACTTCGTCAAAACGAATTCATCGATACGAAATCATTCAGCGTATACATAACTCTCTCGAAGACATCACAACCCAAACAAACACAAAAGCCATTATGAAACACATACAACCATATTACGACATGTTTGCAACATAGCCAAACCATGCTAAACCAATCAGTTCAATCAGTTAACCCACGCTTGCTAATCAGCCAAGCCAAGATAAAACAAGAATATTTACATAATTCTCGGATGAGTCCAGTCAAAAGAAAATTGCAAGTTAAAGAAGGTTCAAGAGCTTGCTAGCTATGGATGCATATCAAAAAAAAGAAATAAAATACTTACATGTGTCATCGTGGGGTGCTCACACACGGATCCATACCCAAAAGGTACTACAAGAATACCATCTTACTTCCGTCCGAAACGTGGTCAAAATCTTAATAAATATCATCGTTCACAGTTAAAAAAAAAATACATGGCACGTGTTCTCCATGATCGGACTTCATTGGACAATGTCGTCTCAAGTTCTCATAACTTACGATCACTCGACCAGATTACTTACCACACAAATACATAAAAGGCAAGGGTTTACCACAAAAACATCAACTAGGGATATCTATCGTTTAACCATCGAAAATCAAGGATGGTTGAGTCAAGCAAAGAGGATTCCTCACTTAAATAAACGAAGATGACAATTGGAATGGTCTTCCAATTACCGATGCACAGTTGGTAAACTTCAACAATTTATCATGTGTCGCTTGACGTATTAAAAGAACGAGAAAAGAAAATATATAAGGTACGATACACTCGACGTAGGAAAAGTCTTCGTCATTCCCCTCAGAGTCACTTGAACTCTAATTTCCTCTACTTCGGCATTTTTCCATCTTTATTAAAACTCTTCTCCCGGTGACGATACGAGCCCCTTTGGTATTACATCAACGCCCTAGCGATTCCGATGAAATTCGCACATTACACACAACTCATAAAAACATTTTCCAAGATTACTCGGTCGCAGTGACTTACTAAGTCAACGCCAAACAGGAGAAAAGATTTCAACGAACACAAGAAAATTCAAGAATTTTCTTTAAAAATCAAAGAAAATACGATTACTTGCATAAGGATCCACCATTTAAAAACGTTCTCTTCCAAACATTTATCAAAAACACTACCGGTTTTTAAAAACGACCAATTTATTTGAAACTACATCGCCCTTCCAAAACTATGCATAACTAGCTAGATCATGCATACTTGAGGATCAAGCAACAACAACCAACAAAACAGGACTCTTCCCGAATTATGCCTAGTTAGCTAAGTTGTGCATAATTGAGGATCGAGTGACAACACAAACATTATTATTACATACCAAACACGACTATGGAAGTTTTCGACCTAATCTTCAAAATAATTAAACCATTTGAAATGAAATTTGAAATGGGAAAATATTGTTACCACCGGTTTAAGAAACACATCCAACATTTTTCGTTCACTTTGGAAACATACCTTTTGCTTTGCCTTTTTATGAGAAAATAAATAAATAATTAAATAAATAAATCGACACCATTTGCATTTAGTTCACCAAAATATTTGACACACTCATACCTATTTTCACAATAGACTATTCACAAAATGACGGTAAGGTGGTTCATGATTAAAGATCATTGCAAGCGCAACAAGTGATAAAATTAAGATCAATGAGATCGAACGAGGTAAACGAGCAATATAATTGCCAACAGCAATTAACTACATTAGAAATGAAAATACTTCAAATATATGACAAAAGTCTCAGGATAACAACAGCAATCTACGAATACATGGAGTAAAAGTTGAATATCAACACAAGCGTCAAAAATAAAACAACGATCACACTTCCCATCGTCTCGAGTTGCACACCCATTCCACCAAGGGTATACGGGGAGAGAAGAATAACCACTTGGTTAACTATAAACAATTTTCACCAGGAAGATCGAGTTCTTTCACCTCTACAATTTGGTAAAGCGGCTTCGCCTCCTCGCTTTTGTTAAATATAAATAAACAACCACTCTAACGAAGATTTATGGCATCATACAAGTAAATACAGAATTTTAGGTTCCATTAACCGAAAGAAGAAAAGAGAAAAAAAAAATTGCGGGGTCCATGAAGGGGACCAAAAATACACCGGGTGACCTACCCTCATCATCAAGTACTAGCGAAGTAGCGACACAAAAATAAATATAATAATATTGGTTTCATACCATAGACAATATTAAAATGAACAATCATATGACGACTCATGTTTAGATACAGACTCACAAAATCAAAGAAGGGACGTCGGACGATCGAACCATCGTGACTCAAAACATTATATACACATCTTAAGAAAATAATACAAATATTCGTTTGTTGGGTAATCCATTAGCGTATTATAATTTGTGTTACCTTGTGCATTGTAAAATCGAACATTTACACATTTTCAATTTGGGTTACACCATTAAATAATTTATACCTTTCATTTCTCAATCTATACAAAGTTTTCATTTCTGGAAAAATTTCAATCTCTCGGAAATTATTAACATTAGTAGATGCGGTGACTCGGTTATCATAATTGACAAATCATTAGGTTTGAAAATCTCCATACTTGTGTCAAAACCTCATTAATGTTCATATCTTAAGTACCAAAAACATACGTAGTAAGAATTTCCCAAGTTTTACGTTTTTATTATTACGACTTATATTATCACAAATATACACGTATCCAACATGACTCAAACTAGTCCAATTAACTCTTAAAATCAACCTTTGACTTTTATTACACACATGTTTTCCCCAAAACTGTTTTGTTAAATCATATTCGCGTAATTCGACTCAAATGATAAAGAGGTTTCACGTGGTATTATCTCAGATACTTACTGATTTTAGTCGAGACTTAAATCTCAATAATAATAATATAATAAACAATCAAAATGCTTATCTCAATAATTTTAAAATATATAAAATTCAACTTTTAATCCTTAGCCCATTATCAAACGATTTTAGAATTAACACATCTCGTCGCGGAATAAAACAAAAGATTTTTCAAACGATTTTAAACAAGCATCATCAAATTACACATATTGATTCTCTATAACGACAATTAAACAAACAATTGATTTCCAATGACGTTCCATCAATGTTTAAAATTTTATTTCAAGCATTATGACTTCATACTTAAAGTGTATATTCCGATTTTATCCCGGTTTATTTACTACAACGAGTAATGTGTTCTAGTTTATACCAATACATACGTAAACATAACCTTATGTTTAAAGTAAACCAATTTTTACAAAGTTTCTACCTCCAAAATATATGACCAATTTTTCTACTCTATATTTCAAATTATGCCAAAAGTTTGCTACATTGACCCGAAAATTAATTCATACTAAATCCGAAGCTATATATACTCAATAGTCATCTCGCAAATTTTATTATAACTCCTTTCTCGAACTTATTTAAACAAATTCTTATCAAGTCCATCACAATCTTTTAGTATCAAATTTTAATATATGAAAACAAGGATTTTTACGAGTAATAATAATTACTTATTACGATTTACCAACCAAGGTTGAAGGAAAATAATTTCACAATGTCCGTTTATTCTCTACACGAATTTTACTTGTTACAAAACACATCATACGTCATTTTTATCCGAAAGTTTCATTCACCAAATATTAAATATGTAAAACACTTTATGTTTAAATCATTCAATCAACAAAGTTCGATGCTTACTTAACTTGCACAAATGCCGGACCTCGTCATGTAAAATATTAACTTCAAAATAATGAATCAACAAAACAAAATGAAATAAATGGAACGAGAATACGTATGTCAACTAAATGTTGCTATCGGCCTCGGATGAGTCTCAAAATCGTACTCCACAAAGTTAACACAAAAACCAACTAAATTCCAAGTTATCGCGATTGATCACAACGCTAGTCTATTTTTAAAACACATCTTTAAAATTCAAGTAGAATGGTAAACATCGGTTTAATGGCAACACGCCTCAACCACGTTTCACACTACACACATGATTCGCCGCCCCAATGTACACATCGTCGATTATACTTCGTCTATGTTATAGTTACGTGAACTAACATATCAAACCCATTAGGAATAAAGGAAATAAAGTAATACGTAAGTAAATTACGTTTCAAAAGAAAATGTCCAAAATGACACATCACGGTGCGATAACGACAATCGAGATCGACCTATTCGATATAAAATATGTTACGAAGCATCATTTACGTATCTAGAGTATCAAACGAGGTTCATATTCGGTTATTCGAACAATAAATTAATTATCAAGATTGATAATTTGCGGTGAGGCCGAATTCTCAACAAAACCGCATTATAACTTGTACGATAATCACTCAAGGACCATTGCTTCACGTGCAATGCCTTTAAACACCATAGTATATACATACTTTTACATAAAAATCATTCCTACCTACACGTAGGATTACAACGCGATGTTGCCATGTAATGCAATGTAGCCCGTTATGCCAATTACATGCAACATATACGATAATCTTTACAGGAATTTGCAAATTACGATGATAAGTACTCAACGTACAAAACAATATATCTCAATATATATCTCAAAGTATTTACTTACTAAATACTTAGGGAATTCATATCAATTTCGAGGGATACATCTAAAATATAAAGCAATGCTAAAGAATTCTTACCGGAGCCATGCAGGATAGTTGTGTGTGCTTGGACCATTTCTTACGACACCAAAAGTTATAGTTTAGGATTTTCAAAAACGACCTAGTTCTCTATAACTCATGGCTCTGATTACCAATCTGTAACACCCCCACGAATGCTATGCGTAGCGGAACTACAACATTGGGTGCTACGTAGTTATCATCACACATAAGCTATATTAAACGACTCAAAGAGACGTAAAAGTTCAAACATTATTAAAACATCAAGTCTACAGTTTTCCAAATCCCAAAAGAAATATAAAACAGAGTTTGCGTTTAGGTCCCCACTGAATCTCAACCAAAAGTACATTTTCATTCTCACGACAAAATATAAAAGAGTTTTAAGTGCAAAAAGGGAGGAAAACAAGTAGACCGCCAAGCCACAACAACTTCCATCCTCGCATGCTCCACTGCTATCAACCTTGATTACCTGAAACACATGCTTAAAATCGTCAACACAAAGGTTGAGCGAATCTATAGGTTTATCAAAACATCAGTTGAACATAAGTGTTAAAAACCAATCATGATCATTCAATAGCATTGTGGCCATACAATCTATTATTCAAGAATATGACAATTGTGTTTAAGCTCATGACACTAATCCGTTAACTCAATCACCCGCGTAATAAATACCGGCGTGATTCAAATGAAACCAGTGCCCCTTCTAAAGGCATCAGTTGCAATTATACCTTATTTCTCATACAAGATAATCTACCGCAGAACTTACTCAACGTACAGCTTCTCGGCTAGCATTGGGTCGTTAGCCCCGTAGTACTACAAATTGCATAAGCGGCTATCTCCCCCTACTCGAGGGTAGGACAATAGTTAATAGTTCATGAATTTAGGGTCTTTGGCAACTTGGTACTCAACACAATTTCGAGGCAACGTTCGGGTCCAACAATCATTCAAGCCTTATGTTCATTTTCATTTAACTAGCATGTATCCCCCTCGCGGGTTAAAAACATTTGAATAAAGTAAAGAGCGAGGCTATAGACTCACCTTAGATGACACACGAAGCTGGTAGTAGTAGTGATCGCCGAAGTGAAGATGCCTCCCAAATATACACGTCAAAAGCCGCCACCTAACAAATAAGGTGCGCGCTTAACAACATACTCAAGTACCTCAAAACATACTTAGTATAATAAAACCAACGATTCAAAATAATATGTACATAGACATGACCAACCAATACAAGTGAATCCCTTCTAAACCCCATAACATATACTAGCTTTCCAAAACTAGTATCTTCGATATTGATCCATCTCAAGATGCCAAATCAACACGGTTCAAGTACCCTACATAGGTCTCCAATCTCAGAATACACACTCTTACATAAGACTCATATCCTTTTAAAACTTTGAGAAGCTAATAGATTAGCCTCTCGCCCCAAACTATGACGCGAGGTTAAGTACCTCCCAAAAATACTCAGCCGGTACTTACCGAAAGTACACGCTGTTTTACCATACCTAAACAACTCCGTTTTCGACGAAACTTGGTGACAAACTCACTCAATATCTGTAGAAGACTAAGTTAAAATTTCATCAAATGATTCACATTTTAGACCCACCTGCTCGACATATCTTTAGACATTAAAAACCGGACAGTTTTGCACACTTGTATCGTAAAACCGTTTTGACCTCCTTAACCAAAACCATTTACAAATCCGACTCTTGATTATGAAAATAGACTCAAAATGCTAAGTTTAGGGTCTGAGAACAGCCCTTGACCGTTTTTGAAACTCAAGTTATAGTCCCCGAGATTTGACCCAATATCGACAACAATTTCGGATTGCGTCGATACTCGCCTCCCGGTACACGAATATTCAAACCTATGTAACTTTTGACTCGTTATGAGTTAGAAGCTCTACCTTATACCGAAACGAGCGTCTCGGCGACTACTACAACAATATCCAATAATACCAACACTTATCCAACATCTACTGTACGAAAATCGGGCCTAAACCTACTGATCTAAAATGACTCTTTAAAAATCATACCAACAACCAATTTGACCCATTTTTATCATCATCTACACCTTAAATATGTTATACCCATCATCTACAACAACTCCTAATTCTTAGATTCACTTGCATGGTCATATGCATCAATTCAAAATTAAAAACAAATGCATGCACTCAAAAATAAAGAATTAATATAATAATAATAACATAAACAAGGAATCTTACAACAATCCAAATGGATCAAACTCATGTTCATCTTCAAAATCTTTTGGAAAAATAAAGTTCTTGCATGTGGAATATTTTTACACCAAAATGATCTCCTTTTGATTTCCAACATGGGACTTTGTTTAGTTTTTCTTGAATCAAGCTAGAAAATTAAATCCAAGGGGTGTTTGTTGTGTTGGGTGTCACGGCAAGAGAAAGAAGAAAGGAGAGAGAGATGAAACTTTTGGTGGAAGATTTTGTATGTGTGTTTTAATATTAAAAATTTCTTTTATATAGTGGGTGAGGGTAAAACTTGCAATTTATGCATTCTTGTGGACTAAAATGTAAATATTAATTAAAAAGCGGGAAATGACTATTAGTCAATTTTAAAAATATTTGCGAGAGTCGGGTTTCATAAAAATATAAATCTCGTTTGTTAAATCGATCGTTTTAATAATTAAACGCACACAAAATGAAATAATAAAGTTCGACTCGACTTAAAACGTAAATGAAATAAAAATTTCAAAAATCTCCAATATCGAGATAGTCGATACTAAAATATAAAATTTGGGCATCCATCGGCATCACGATCACTAGTAGTACTTTTCAATCGACACAACAATTAAATGTATGCACACATTACCGGTTTCAACGTAAACCGTCAAACATAACAATACTCACCGTTACTTAAGAACTCAAAATACGTTACATAGTTAGGATAAAATGATGACGTTAAGTACGGGATGTTACACTGAATTTTATGCCAAACAATGGCAATATAATTCAGTCATAAATTCAATTCAAGAGAAGGTACAATGATTGCCTATGTTGTGTTCTGCACTGCTAATTAATTAATAATGTATCAGCGTTTGCAGTTATTCCGCTTCACATTGAAGCACCATCTTCTGAAATACATACGTTGCCAATTATGATTTGATTCTGAATCTATAGAATCTGTCTCAAAGCGCACATCCAAACACCCTTAGCATTGACTAATGACCAAATTTTAACTGTAGCTATATCTTCTGTTTGGTTGAATGAACTGATTGAAGTTTTCAGTATACTTCAGATTGTTCTTTTCAGAAACCCGCTGTCTTTTTTCAATAAAAATGGGATTGGGCAAGACAATTCAAACCATCTCCTTCAATAAAGACAAAACTAAGCACTTCAACAGAGTGAAATGAAAAAGTTATGATGGGTGACCGCAAGTTTGTTAACAAACTTGAGCTGTAGCCTATTTCTCAACTAGGTCGATTCCAAATTGAACAGCCAAAATCAATTTTAGCGAGAATACTGTGCACAAGACGTGGGCAAGTATATAAACCTTGAAAACCCCACCAAAAAGGTTGGGTTTTGTTTAAATCTGCAGACATGAGGATCTATAAGACGTGCATACAGCTCCTCCTCCTCCTCCTTTAACTTGAGCACCTATAAGCAACACAGCAAGTCAAGTGAAAAGGTTGAAAATAGTGGAAGTGTTAACTTCTGGAATGGGCTTAGTGATATACTGATATCATCAATGGACCTTATTCTTTTGGGTCAAATTTACTAGCAAATTTCATATATTAGCGACTCTAAAGCTTGCCTCAGTTGAGATGTTTAGTTAAAACATTTTTGAATGCAGACGTTTTAAGAGAGTTAAATTGCTTTCTATATTATAGAGTTAGTGTATGCATAACTTAACTTAAGCTAAAAAATGCAGTAGAAACTTACCATATATCAAAAGATTGAGCTGCAATGCAATTTAGACACAAGAACAATGGATGTCGTGGTTGTTGCTGCAGAGTACCTGCAATATAATTTAGACATAAGAACAGATCAATATAATTACATCTGTAGACATAGGTACAATATATAAGATTAGCTCTTCTGATTAGTTTCCTCTTTTGATTGAATAAGTTTGTGATATACCTTGTTTTGGGTGCTTGCATAGTGTTAATCAGTTATAATTCATCAAATAAAGTAATTGTTATACAATTTCCCAAATCATATGTAACAACTTCACTTCATCAAATAAAAAGTTTTGTTCCAAGATATGGTGTACGAGTGAAGAAGATGAAGTTTGTAGATGTTTTGTTCCAAGATATGGTGTACTGTGTCATGTGTCAGTTGCTTTTTGGCTTTTTTTTAGTTTATTTTTGCTTGGATATAGCAATGTGACAATGTTGTTGCCTTTAGATAGACTAGTGTTGTGCTTATATTTTGATAATATGAAACTAATATGCTACATTTACGTGGTTGTAGGCAGTCAAAATGTTAAAGCGCAGGGATAGAGAATGGATGTACAAAATGACAGATGATGATGGGTATCTTAGTAAAACTTACCGCAATAAAGTAGAGTCATTTTTAGACTATGCTTTTTCTAATAAAGAGTTTGTTGATAAAGATCGTATCAAATGTCCTTGTGCAAAGTGCGATAACAAACCTTTTAAGACAAGGGATGATGTGAAGTATCACCTATTAAAAGAAGGATTCACCTCGAATTATACATCTCGTTGGTGGGCACACGGTGAAACACCTACAAGATTTCAACATGAGGGCCAACCTTCTAATCCGATCGAAGATGACGAAGTTGATGGATGCACGCAAATGGTAATGGATGCAATGGGTCCAACTATATTCAACAGTGCATCATTTGAACCAAATTCAAACTCAAATTCTTCAAGTGAACAAGCCCCTAATCCATCTGCGAAGGGGTTCTATGATATGTTAGCTGCTGCTGATGAACCTTTGTGGGATGGGTGCCAAAATTATTCAAAATTACAAATTGTTTTAGAGTTGCTGAATTGGAAGTCAGAAAACAATGTAAGTGAGGCTGCATATAACCGATTGATTCCTATCATTAAGAAGTCGTTACCCCCAAGTGAGAAACTAGTTAAGAATTTCTATGAGACAAAGAAAAGTTTGAAAAAACTTACTTTACCAGAAGAAAAGATCCCATGCTTGCAAAAATCATTGCATGTTATTCTATGGTAAAAATGACTCTAGTTTGACACACTGTCGGGTGTGTGGACATAGTCGTTACAAGAGTGGTAGACTCGGCTTGGTTCCTCACTTGGTTTTACGCTATTTACCGATTACTCCAAGACTTCAAAGGCTGTATATGTCAAAAAAGACGGCAAAAGATATGACGTGGCACTTTGACCATAAAACACAACCGGGAACAATGGTCCATCCAAGTGATGGTAAGGCTTGGAAGCACTTTGACTCGATTGATTCACAATTCGCCAGTGAGATACGAAATGTTCGACTTGGGTTATGCACGGATGGGTTTAGTCCACATAACTCAAATTCAAAATCTTATTCATGTTGGCCCGTCTTTCTTACAATATATAACTTACCTCCTTGGATGGGTTTGAAAGAGTCATCTGTCGAACTAAGCATGCTTATTCCAGGGAAAAAGAGCCCGGGTCAGAATATAGATGTGTTTCTAAGGCCATTAGTAGACGAGTTGAAAACTTTGTATAATGATGGGATTGAGACTTACGATGCGGCACGTAAGCAGAACTTCATGATGAAAGCTGTTCTTCTTTGGACGGTTAGCGATTTTCCAGCTTATGCGATGTTGTCAGGCTGGAGCACTCATGGGAAGTTAGCATGCCCGTACTGTATGGGTAACTCGGGATCGTTTCAGTTAGAAAATGGAGGGAAACCATGTTGGTTTGATTGTCACCGAAAATTTTTACCCTCTAGCCACCCATATAGGAAAGATAAACGAGGATTTATATCTGGTAATGTTGTTCTTGGTGATCCACCATCAGAGCTTAGCGGTGATCAAATATGGGAGCAAGTTCGTCACTATCCAACCGTTTACGAAGGCAACCCCTATAGAAAAAACAATCAGAAACTTGCTGGTTTTGGCAAAACTCATAATTGGGTAAAAAGAAGCATCTTTTGGGAGCTTCCGTATTGGTGTACATTGTTAATCAGACATAACCTTGATGTAATGCACATTGAGAAAAACGTTTTTGAGAATCTCTTCAATACGATCATGGGCACTGCAAAAACGAAAGATAATGTAAAGGCTAGGAAAGATGTTAAAAAGTATTGCAATAGAGCAGAGTTGCATATCCGTCAAGTTGGAACTAAGGGCATGAAACCAAAAGCATCATACACTTTGACGAAACCACAAGTAGGTAAAATTTGTGAATGGCTGACTAACCTTAAATTCCCTGATGGGTATGCTTCAAACCTGGGGGGATGTGTTGGCCTTGAAGATCAGAGTTTTTATAGTTTCAAGAGTCATGAGTGTCACGTGTTTATGCAGAGACTTTTGCCAATTGCTTTAAGAGGCATGATACCAGACCCGATATGGGATGTAATTGCAGAATTAAGCGCATTCTTTCGTGTAATATGTGCAAGGGTCTTGCACACAAGTGACTTAATACTTTTGCAACATAGCATTGTTGAAACAATTTGCAAGTTAGAGAAAATTTTCCCTCTTGGATTCTTTGACTCAATGGAACACCTGGTAATACATTTGACTCGTGAAGCTATTCTTGGTGGACCAGTTCAGTATAGATGGATGTATCTCTACGAGAGGTAATTTTCTTAACCAACCAAAGTATTCTTGTCGTCGTAATTTTACACACAATATAAAATATAAATTCCTTTCTTGCTGACACTTTTTTCATGACATGTACAGGAGATTAGGCTCGATGAAAAGAAAGATTAGGAACCAAGCCAAGGTTGAGGGTTCCATGGTCCAGTCTTATCGCATAGAAGAACTTTCTACCTTTTGCTCCCAATATTTTAAACCTTCAATAGAAACCCGGTTGACTCGTGATTTTCGAAATTTTGCCCCTGATATTCCTTGTTTTACGAGGAATGACGCTCGATTAAGTATATTCAAAGTTCCATGTCGGAGATTATATGAAAAGAGTGGTCAGCGAAGATCCTTAAGTGACGAGGAGATGCGTTTGGCACATAACTATGTAATTCTTAACTGTGAAGAGGTCCATCCTTTTATAGGGTATGTGGAATTTTAGCTTTTTCATGTACTTACAAAAAATGGTTTTGTCATAGTGGTCTAACTTTTGTTTGTCCAATCTCTAGGTTGTTTGATGATTTCGTGCGACTTACACAACCTCAACTCGATGAAGGAGGTCTTGAGAGTGATAGAGATAAAAATTTTGCTAAATGGTTAGAAAAACATGTAAGTATAGCTTCAATAACAATCATATTGGCTAATTATATTTCATATCAGGTTAAGTGATAGCTTCTTTCGTTATTATAGGTTGGTGAAAGTTCTGATGATTCTTGTTCACATTTGAAAGGCCTCGCACGAGGACCACTGCGTCATGCTTGGTCACATAAAGGGTATTTTATCAATGGTTTCAAATTTCACACGGAAAAATATGGAGACGGTCGGGTGACACACAACAGTGGGGTATGTGTGAAAGGATCTTGTTATAACGAGACTGAGTGCGACTTCTATGGGCTGTTGGAAGAGGTCATAGAGGTAGCCTATCATGGTGTGGGGCGTTGTGTTGTGATATTGTTTAAGTGCAAGTGGTTTGATGCAGCTCGAGGGGTAAGGATTCACAATAAGCATAATATAGTTGACATCAAATACAAATCAAGGCTAATAAATGATGAGCCATTTGTCTTAGCATCACAAGTAGAACAGGTATATTATGCACCATATCCTTCAATGACAAAAGATTTAAAAGACTGGTGGGTTGCTGTCAAGATAAAGTCAAGGAGCGTGTATGAATTAGAAGAATGTGAAAATGAAGAAGACGGTGATGATAATGGAGATGGGGAGGAATTCTTTCAAGATAACGAAACATTAATCCCTACAACATCTACATCTTCAAGTGGTATCGAGGAACCTATTTGTCTTGTCATTCAAGGGGAATTAGAAATAGTCGATAATAATGGTGATGAGACCCAAACAAAAGTTAATGACGATGCAGAACAATCAGATGAAGACGGGTTTATTGATAGCTCAGATGAATCAGATAACGATAGTGATGACATATTTAATGATTCATCTGATAACGAGTGATCAATTTCAAATAACCATAGAGCTATATTTTAGAACACTTTCTGATAAGACTATTCAAGTCCAATATTTTGTTATTATGCGTCAGATACATATTTATTAAGATCTGAAAGTTTGCATGTTACTTCAGGTTTAGTTTTTTCTTATGGTTGTATTGTTGTATGGATGAACCAGCGTCTTGTGTTTTCATAAATAATTGCCTTTATAAATAATATATTGCTGCAAAGAGGAGTTTGGAATACGCTTATTGGCTTGGTTTTCCTACATATGTTTGTCTTGCTAATTAGCTGTAAATAGGAGTTTAAAGTATGTTTCAATTTTGTATAATAAAAGATGAAGATATAAAAAAAAGTACACAACTCAATAGCATTTGACCCACTACTCAACTGCTCATTAGATGTAACCCATTACTCAACTTCCATTGCGGGCTGCAATTTGCAGCAGACGCGAATACTCACTATATGCCATTTGCAGCAGACCCAAACACTCCCTATATGCCATTTGTAGCAGACTAAAACACTCAAAACATGCAATTTGCAGCAAACTTAACTTGGCTGTTGCACCAATCATACTCTACCCATTGTAGGATGCAATTCGCAGCAGACCTAAACACTAAAAATATGCCATTTACAGCAGATCCAAACACTTAGAATATGCAATTTGAAAGTGTGAAAATACCATTGATTAGTCATAATTTGAATACCACCTCTATGATAGACGATCAAATGTTTCTGCATCATCCAAATCAAATAACAAACATCCAAAATTTACCAATATAAAAAGCATTCTGAACAAAAACTTGAAAATTAACTAAAAAAGCATTAAATTTCTTCTAACGAAAGTTGTGATCTTGATTTCCCCACTTCGCATATAAAACTCACCCAAACAATCCGCCTTTGGTAACCTCTTTGGAACAATATTCCCACAACTCAAGATCAAACATGGGATGTTCATACACATTTGGTCCAAATTTAGCTACCACAGCCTCTTTATATGCAGCCTGTAAAATTTGACGAAACAAAAATGTCAAAACATAATTGCACGTACTATCAAAACAAAATTGTAAAACCGTGACAAAAATACAGACCATGACACATAAGTTCATAATAATGGCGCCCAAAGTGGTGTATCAAAATAACTCTAAAATTTTAAGAATATTACCCACACCAACTCTTCTTTTGCTTTCATGGTCTCGTGTAAGCCATTCCCTGCCCTTTTCTTATTATGCGTGAGTTCAAAAACCTCAGAAGTAGTTAGAGTTATAGAGCTCTTGAAATTTTTTTCCTGCAAATCAACATGATTTAATTAGAATACATAATAGTATATATTTTGACTTAAGCATATCAAAAAACAAGAAATGGTAAAAATGAAAAGGTGAAAATTCGAGATCCTACAAGTTTCCTTTTATGTTGAGCAATAGTAATCGAGCCTGCAGAATGCTTCGATGACTCTTTCAATGTGATTTGATTCACTCTTATGGATTTTGACTTCATTTTCCATTCATCAGTGTTCCAAACTCGATCAATCATATCTTGCCAATAGCATGACTTTATCCAATTCGGGTTATAAGGCTTGAGAACAGAAAAGTCAAAACCATCAAACTGAACCCCGGCGGATTGTGCCATCTGAATAGACTTTTTTCTTGCTTGTAACATGATATGTGGATAACGAATTTTCATACTTTCCTCCCACACCTCATGGACCAATCCATCTGTCACACCTTCCCATTGATAGAAGCGCTAGGCAAACAAAAGTAATGAATTTATATTCGTATGTATGTTGAAAACATGTTTTGGTTTAATTACTTCTAAACACTTGGGTGACTCACCTTAAAATGTGCCCATAGTTCATCGCGAGCGGTCTTGTTAACCTCCTTCCAGTTCGTCCAAGAACCATTAAACATGTTCTTGAGTATTACACTTAACATGTGAGAAACGTGTGCATCGGGAAATCTACAAAAGTTAAACATTACAGCATAATGAGTCCACATATAAGAAGTGTTGATGCACGTTAAATAGATCAATAGGCATACCCATCCAAAGTGATGATTTTCCTCTGTGATGGGTCATACAGGGGTTGCTTGATAACGTTCTCACGTTTTCTAGCTTGGAATGATTCAACATACGACTCATCCACTCGCCCACATCTACTTCCAAGTCCAATGGTGCCTCGTTCCATGATAACTGTAACAGAAATTAATGTCAAAACAAACTGAAATCGATAGCATTAAGTTGTAGTTTGGTTTAGGCGTAGATACACAACCAATATGGGTTTGAGAATATAATAAAGTGAGAACATATATTATTCCTAATATGCAATTAGCCAATACTATAAGCTAATCTAAAACAAAAGTAAACACATCAGATTCTTTAATTAGTCAAATCTAATTAAATGTTCATAAAACATTCATCATTGTCCAAACTCTTTCTAGGTTTTATATACATCTAAACACACAAACCCCACCACATAAATTCAATAATACATTAAGTACGGGTATGAAACAAAAAGAAAGCTCGAGTAAACACATACAAATCATAAATTAGGGGTGTTTGGCAAAGCTTAATTGCGTGATTATTGGTTTAATGTAGACATGTAATGAAAATAAGTAATGGATAATAAACCTAAAACTTAGATATAACAGGTACCTCAATTCAGATTTCGAGTTTAATGGTTTATCTCAGCCTGCTTTGGTGTGAGAATGAGTTGAAGGATATTATATCAAACAGAATTGATAACTGTTCCCTCCTAGTTCTTTTTGGCGGGTATTCATGGTTTACTGAATCAAAGTAACTGCTGCCTCCAACACTATCTTTTCGGCGGGAAGCAACCGTCTCCTTCATTGGTTCGCGGGTTTTTTTTATCTGTTGATAGATATCCCATCTATTATATCCTCTTTGCAGTTTTTTTATTTGTGTGTGTCTGTCAACAAAAACATAATAACATATTATTAAAAAAGAATTAAAGAGAAAATAAAAATAGATACAATGTTTAATAGTAATTAAAATATATATATTTTTTCACTCAGGTTAAGTTGATTTGGTCATATAAATATAGAAACAATACTAGGATACACTATCATTCGATTTTTTTCCATTATAGGATTTGTTGAGGTTTATTAAAATTTATTTTCTATAAAATATCGTTAGAAATTAGTGAAACATATGAGTTTATAATAATTTTTTTCACTTTAGATTTATATATAAATAAAAACAAATAATCATCATTCGTCTTAAATACGATTATCTCTATATATTAGAAACTTACTAGTGTCGCACGAGAAAAAAATTAAGTATTTGGACCGGAAGAAGATATATTATGAAACTTACTAATAAACTTAAAAGCGTACATCTTATTAAGTCGTGACATATTACTTGATGTCTTGATACCACAATCTCACGAGATAAACTATTTTTATGAGTTTTTCATTTTAAATGTTGATAGTCACGGTTTATTATCATAACTTGACTCATTTATGATTGTACGTATATGATGCATAACATCGTCACCTAATGTCCACCATGACGCGTGCATCTTTTTATTTTACCCAAGTACATCTTTAATCCGTAGCTAACTGCGAATTTTAGCGACGTATTTGAGACGGTAAAAAGTATCCATCGTTATATAGTTACAAATTCGTCGCTAATAGCTACAAACTAAGTTCGTCGTTAACTCCGTCTCAGTATGAATCCATTTAGCGATAGAACTCCGACAGATGCAAAATTCCATCTCTATCCTTGTTACTAATTTGTCGCTAATTTGAAACTATCTTACAAAAGCTAATTTTGTAGCTAAATTATCGTTAATTTGTCACTATGAACCATATTTTTGCGACAAAATAATTCTGTCACTAATATCCGTCTCTGTTGCCCCATATTCTAGTAGTGTCCGGATGAAGGCTTTGTCTTTAATATTCCGAACCAAGCATTTGTAGTTTAACATTCCGAATGAAGCTTTTCTTATTTAATGTTCCGAATGAAGCTTTTCTTGTTTTTATTCCGAATGAAGCCCAAATGTTCTGAATCAGTTTCTTTGAATGTTCCGGATGAAGCTAAGTTCCGAATCAAGGCTTTTCAAATGTTCCGAATCAATTAATTCCGCATGAGTTTTTTAGATATTCCGAATCAAAGTTTTTGAGAAAATGTTCCGAATGAACCATTATGTTCCGAATGAGCTTTCTAGTTTAATTGTTCCGAATCAGTATAAATGTTCCGAATCAGTGTTCTTGTTCCGAATCAGTGAATGTTCCAGATGAAGCCCATATTCCGAATCAATGAATGTTCCGGATGAAGCTAACATTCCGAATGAACGAATGTTCCGGATGAAGCTTTATATTCCGAATGAACATAATTGTTCCGGATGAAGGGTATATTCCGAATGAGCACTTTTTCTTAGTTTTTATAATTTCAATTTTAGTTTATTTTTAAATTCATGTTTTTAAGTTTAAAGCTTTATTTTTCCCGCATTTTTACTTAATCGCAATTTTAATTTACTCGCATTTAATTTTAGTTTACCTTATTTACTTTTAAGTTTGTCTTTTTATTTCTTGTTACGTTTTTAATTTCTCGTCTTTAATTTTCCGTGAAGTTTTATTTTTTAGTATTTCTTTTTACCATCTTTACTTTATTTTTATTAGTGTAGACAAGGACAACCATTCTATTTCTTTTCCACCAAGAACAACTGAGTCGCACTTTGAACCGGAAATCAATTCGAGAAGATACCGAGAAACGAACTTTCAACTAGTAAAATCTATACATTAGGGACCCACGGGTGGTCACCACGGTGCTAATCTCACGGCTAAGAAGGTCTTTGATGCCGGTTTCGTTTGACCTACTATTTACCGAGATGCACACGCACTTGTGAAGTTGTGTGACTCATGCCAACGACAAGGAAAAGCCTCACAAAACGATGAAATGCCACAAAATATCATCCAAGTGTGTGAGATCTTTGACGTTTGGGGAATTGATTTTATGGGGCCGTTCCCATCATCTTGTGGTAATAAGTACATCCTTGTCGCCGTTGACTACCTATCCAAGTGGGTGGAAGCTAAGGCTTTGCCCACGAACGATGCTCGTGTGGTAGTCAAGTTTCTGAAAAGCTTGTTTTCTCGGTTTGGAACCCCTCGTGCGATCATAAGCGATCGTAGAACCCATTTTTGTAATGACCAATTCGAAAGGGTCCTAAGGAAATATGGGGTTATACAACGGCTTTCTACGGCTTATCACCCACAAACGAGTGGGCAGGTCGAGGTTTCAAACCGAGCGTTAAAGAGGATCTTGGAGAGATCAATTGGAGAGAACCAACAATCTTGGTCGGATAAGTTGGACGATGCTTTATGGGCCTTTCGGACCGCTCATAAGACGCCCATCGGGTGCACTCCTTATAAGCTTGTGTATGGGAAGAATTGTCTCTTTCCAATTGAACTTAAACACAAAGATTATTGGGCCCTTAAGCATTGTAATGATGATATTGAGACCGCGGGAAAACAGCGGAAAATGCAATTAAATGAATTAGATGAATTGAGAGACATTGCTTATGAAAATTCATTGATTTAAGAGAAAAAAACTAAAAAGTTTCATGACTCAAAAATTAAAAACCGGGTTTTTAACATTGGAGATCAAGTGTTGCTTTTTAACTCACGTTTGAAAATATTTTTCGGCAAGTTGAAATCCCGTTGGTCCGGTCCATTCACCGTTACCCAAGTTTTTCCTTATGGGACCATCGAGCTAGCTCAAAATGATGGCCCCAATTTCAAGGTGAATGGACATAGGTTGAAGGACTACTTTGGCGGGGAAATTCCATCCTTGAACTACCTCGACCAAGTCACCTTCCCCAATGATAATTAGTATTGAGGGGATCGAGTCGATCTCATGACTCGGTAATAAAAAACGAGGTGCCTCGTGGGGGAGTCCCATGCTTATCCCATGTACATATTATCGCTTTCTAATGTCGTAACGTGAGGGGATTTGTGCCCTTCCAACCTTTGTTCCGTGGTTGTTTGTGATATGTGGTTTTTAGATGATCATGATCTTCACGATTGGAGCCTCTCGTGTTTGTTTTATGGGTGCACTCGATCGTTTGCTTTGAAGAATTTATCAATATCCATGATATATCCTTTTATGTTCTAACCTTAGGTTTATAGCACACTTCATAAACGGCTTTAAATTTAACGGTTACACCCTTTCCATGCTAGATTACGCATTCGATTACATCTATAGTATGGGGGTTTCCACCCCTTAGACTCGAAACATTGAGGACAATGTTTAACTTTAGTATGGGGGGGGGGGTGAATAGATACTTGCCTTGCCAAACCTTCATGCTTTCCAGAGTTTATCTTTTTGTTTATCGTTTTGTTGCAAAATAAGGCAAAAATGGCCAAATTTTAAAAATTTTCTCATGTTTTTTAAGTGTTTGAAGACACGAATGTAGATTTTCTAATGGCGAGAATAAGAGTAATTTTTGACTCGACCGTGCGTGTTGAATACTTAGCTTCGATTCCTTAACTTTGTATTAGGCTAAGTCTCTTAAATGAAGACGAGAAATGATAGAGTTAATTATAAGTTACTATGCTAAACGTAGAGTACTCGTATTCTTTCAAAAACTCATGTGTTCTCGTTGTTTGCTTATTCTCCGTTCTGTTGGGAATAAATGTAGCCAGTACACTTGGACGCTGACAAGAGCAATCAGGACGTTGATAAGAAGAAAACAAGCATTGACAGGACAAGCATTGTCAGTAAGATGTCAAGCACTGATAGAAGACTTAGTCTACACGTATTATGTTTCTAGTTTGTTTCTAGTAAAGATATGATCAACAATGTATTTTCTATGTTTATCTTTACTTAAAATAGCTGATACGTAGACTCTTGTACAAGGCTCCTTATGTCTATAAAAGGAGACCTTTAGGTTTATGTTTTATATACGTTTTAACACTTTCATTGTATGCAAGTTTGTTTTATCAATCAAGTGAAAGTTTGGTTTACATTGTTTGTGTGTTCTTGTTTGAGTATTAATTCCGCATAATACTTAAATTGTTTTATACACAACAAAGTTTCTCTGGTGTTTAACTTGATTTAATCTCGTTTACACAAGCTAAATCGATCTAAGTTTGGGACAAACAAGTGGTATCAGAGCATGTTTAGAAACTTTGATCTAAAGAACAAAAAAACCCTAAATCGCCAAAAACCCTAATTTTCAAGAAACCCTAAAAACATCATGTCTACCCCAGAAGTAAACTCCTCCTCCTCCTCAACCCCCAACATCAAGATTCCCATGCTAGACCTAGAAAATTTTGAGCTATGGAAGTTTAACTTTGAGCAGTATCTACAAATCCATGACTACACCCTATGGGAAATTATTGAATATGGAAACACATTCAATAAAGCTCAAAAGATTGCAGCTGCCATCTTACAAAGAACAAATGTTCAAGGCTCTACTGAAGAGGATCGAAAAGAAAAACCTGAAGATGGTAGATCTGTCTCAACTGAGGACATAACAAAGAGAAGGAATGACATGAAAACCCTAAGCATTCTCAAACACTCTTTGGGACAAGAAAATCAGCACAAATATAGAAGCTATGAGTCTGCAAAAGATCTTTGGGCAGCCCTTGAAGTTGCTTATGGTGGTAATGCTGATACTGTACAAGAGAAAAAGAAGCAACTCTTGCATGAGTATGCTGTTTTTAAAGCTCAACTCAGTGAGAAGCTAAGTGGAGTGAGAAGCAGACTTCTTGACATTACAAGCAAGCTGTCCTTCATGGGAACAGTGCTTGTTGATGTTGATATTATCACCACTTTTCTTAAAAGTCTTGGTGATGCATGGAAGATTGAAGCAAGGTCTATAATTGATAATAACACTCACAAAAGTTCTAATTTTGATGATGTTTACAATAAACTGAGGCTGATAGAGAATGAAACTCTTTTGGATCAAGGAAGAAACTCTACTAATGGAAATATGGCCTTCTTCTTACATAGTGAAGGTCAATTTGATCAAAAGGAGTCATACATGCACCCCGTTACAGGATCAACTTGTGTGAACGCTGGATCAAGCCTTGTCAACGCCTCACATTCAGACGCTGACACATACAAAGTTGACTCACCAAGAGTTAAGCCTGCTGGTATTGATCTAGATACTGTGTGTGCATACATTGCTTCATTGCCCAATGGTTCAGTGATTACATATGAAGACCTTGAGAAAATTAGTGATGAGCATTTGGAGGAAATGGGCATAAAGTGGAATATGGCTCTTTCAAGTATAAGAGCAAACAGATGGAATCAAAGATTCAAGAAGAAGATGACTTTTAATGCTAAGGACACTGCTGGATTTGCTAAATCCAAGGTTGAGTGTTATAATTGTCATCGAATGGGATACTTTATGAGAGAATGCAGATCTCCAAGAAGATCTGATGCTGGAAAACCCTCAAGCCAAATCATCAAGGCTCAGGATTCCAAAGCTATGGTTGCCATGCAATACATTGATGGTGTTGGCTGGGATTGGAGCTACTTGGCCAAGGATGAGGAAGAGAACAAAGCTTTGGTTGCAGAAAAGGAAGAAGAAGAGCATGTTCACTATGCTCTCATGGCACACTCCTCATCTTCATCAGACAATGAGGTATATGATGATGCATTTTGTAGTAAGGGTTGTCGTCTAAACACTAAAAAACTTAACAAAGAAGTTTTAAAATTGACAACAGATGTGGTTAATGAAAGATGCAAGTTATCTAACTATCAACTTGCCCTTAATCAAACTGAAAAAACTGTAGCTGAGTATAAGAAAATGGAGCTTGACTTAAAAGATCAAATCAATATTTTAAATCATGATTTAAATGCTAGTATTGAGATTAGAAACATCATGGAGAGAGTCAATGCTGATTTACAGGCTAAATTAGATGAGGCTATCAAGAATAAAGATAATGTAGATCTTAAAATTCAAAGATTTGATAAAGCTTCACAAACCCTAGAAAAATATGTTAGTGAACAAAGGGATTCTAGGGATATGACTGGGATTGGGATGAAAGAGTATGCTGGTGTTCCACCACCTGCTGGGAACTTCTATGGTGTCCTTAGAAAGGACTTGTCTTGGACTGGTTTACCAGAACTCCAAGAAGAGGAATTTATTCCTCCACCAAGAGTTCTTACCCCAGTAGAGGAATACAGGCATAAGTTGACTGATTTGGACCAATGGAAGAAAGCCGACCCTACCTTGTTTGTTAAGGGTGGCATGCTTAGTGACAACCCAAATGAGTCTACACCCATCAAAGTGACAAACCCAACCACTGGCAAGACTGTTGACCTTGGCTTAAACGTTGATAGAAAACCTAGTATTAAATATGTAGAAATGTATAGAAAACATAGGTCACCAAAAAGCCAGATTAGTGATAATGGAACAGGCTTCTTTTCTTCTAGACCTAGAGTCATGTTTAGAAAAGCCTGTTATACTTGTGGAAGTTTTTCACATTTAGCCTATAAGTGTGTCAATGCTTCAAAGGTCAACGCTGATAAAAAGTCAAACACTGTCAAACCCAAACCTTTTGTCCAGCAAAGTCCACAAGTTGTTAGACCAGCCCCATTCTTTACTAAAGGGTCTAATACTTATGGACAAAGACCTTTTTAGAAGACCAATACATGGTCTAATAGACAATGGGTTCCTGTAGCAAACCCTAGGTTCAACGCTGATAAGGGTAATTTCAGCGTTGACAAGACCAAATTAAACGCTGACAGAAATGTTGCCAGACCAAATAATGGTAAATATTTGCAACCAAAGGGAAAGGGGTCTAAAGCTTCTTCTAGCTTGACATGAAGACCTAAGCAAGACCAAGACCCTAATTCAGATGGGATTTCTATGACCTGTAACAGATTTCATTATATTTCAAAGGTTACAACAAAACCAATTGGGGTTAACTGGGTGTTTAATCCAAAAAGGGATGAACAAGGGGTTGTTATAAGGACTAAATCTGTTCTTGTTGAACAACCAAATAAATCCAAGTCTGCTCAGGCTTGGGTTCCTAAAGAGAACTAATTTGTTTTCTTTATGTGCAGGGCATTCAAAAGCAGGTTAATGATTATGGCTATTGGGATAGTGGATGCTCTAGGCACATGACTGGGAAGGAAGATTATCTCACAAACTTCACTCCCATTAAGGATGGTGATAAAGTTTACTTTGGAGGCGGATATGGAACTATCACAGGCAAAGGAACTCTTCTCACCAACAATTTGCGTTTTGAAAACGTGTTTCTGGTAAAAGAAATTGACTATATTCTGTTTAGTGTATCACAAGTTTGTGATAACAAAAATAAAGTTCTTTTCACTGATACTGAATGCTTGGTGTTGAGCAAAGATTTTAAAATTCCAGATGAGAAATTCATTGATTATAGAACACCTAGGCATAAGGACATTTATAATGTGAATCTTAATGGAATTAGGATGAATAATAATTTGTCATGTCTATATGCTATGGCTTCAGTTGATGAGAGTAATCTTTGGCACATGAGATTAGGGCACATTAATTTTAAAAATATAAACAGACTTGTGAGACATGGTTTAGTTGATGGTTTGCCTGAAAAGGCTTTCTACAATGACCACTCTTGTGTTGCATGCCTTAAAGGCAAACAACACAAGGTCTCATTTAAGTCTAAACCAGTGCACTCTAGTTCTAAACCACTTCACTTGCTGCATATGGACTTGTTCGGTCCAACTAATATAGAAAGCTTAAATGGTAAATATTACTGTTTTGTCATCACTGATGATTTTTCTAGATTTACTTGGACTTTCTTTTTAGCTTTGAAAAGTGACACTGCTAATACTTTGATTAACTTTATTACTCAGATAGAAAAGAAGTCTGGTAATGAGGTTAAGATACTTAGAAGTGATAATGGTGGTGAGTTTAGAAATAAGTTATTAGATGACTTTTGTGCCAAGAAAGGGATTACTAGACAGTTTAGTGTAGCTAGAACCCCACAACAAAAGGGGGTAGCTGAGAGAAAGAATAGAACCCTCATAGAAGCAGCTAGAACTATGTTGGCTGATGCTCACTTTCCCATTGCTTTTTGGGCTGAGGCTATGAATACAGCTTGTTATGTTCAGAATAGGGAATTAGTCAACAAGATTCATAACAAAACACCTTATGAGTTACTTTGGGGAAGGAAACCTAATATTGGTTTTCTAAAACCTTTTGGATGTCATGTAGTTGTGTTGGATACTAGTGATGCCATAGGTAAATTTAATGCTAAAGGTGATGAAGGCTACTTCATGGGTTATTTAGTGCAGAGTAGAGGATGTAGAGTTTACCTTAAGAAAGAAAAACGTATACTTGAAAAAGTACATGTTAGGTTTTTAGAAAGTAAACATAGTGATCCTGAAAGTGGTCCAAATTGGTTATTTGACTTGGAACCTCTATCTAGGACTTTGAATTATATGCCTGTTACTAATCCAAACATTGTGAAGGTAACTTAAAATGTCGTGGAAGAACCAGTTGTTGATGTTTCAGGTACACAGGTTAATGAGGAGGTTGGATCACAAGCAGACAAATCAACACCCATACTTGAGTATGTTACTATTCCCATATGGACAGATGCATTTGCTGCTGCTGCTGCTGCTGGAAAGGAAAAAGGTGGTCCCCAAGTATCACCAGTTGACAACATGCATGATCTTTCAGGCGCTGACAAAGGAAATTCTGGCGCTGACAAGACAAATTCAGGCGTTGATGGCTCAAACGTTGATAGCCTTGGTCCAGGCATTGACAGATCTTTTGACCAAATTTTCTCTTCCAATACTTTTGAACAAGGTGAACCTTCAAACAGAAATGGAGAGGTTCATTCAGATAATGATGGAAGAGAGTCTGAAGAGGATATTTGTAACATGGAAGATGAGATTAAGGACAACACACTTATTGAGGGAGGAGTGCTTACTTCTACAATAAAAAATCACCCTCCTTCTCTAATTATTGGTGATGTGATGACTCCTGTGCAAACTAGAAGATCTCATCAAAATCTTGGTGGATTTATTGCCAATATTCACAAGAAGGTTGATACCCCTCTTGTTCAAGCATGTTTGTTTGCCTGTTTTCTGTCACAACAGGAACCCAAGAAGATTTTTGATGCTCTCAAAGAACCAAGTTGGGTGGAAGCAATGCAAGATGAGCTTCACCAATTTGCTATCCAGGATGTTTGGGAGTTGGTTTATTGTCCCAGACATGTCAGACCTATTGGGACAGGATGGGTTCTTAGAAACAAAAAGGATGAAAGAGGCATTGTGGTCAGAAACAAGGCACGTTTAGTGGCTCAAGGATATACACAAGAAGAAGGGATAGACTATGAGGAGGTCTTTGCACCAGTTGCAAGGATTGAGGCTATAAGGATTTTTCTAGCCTTTGCCTCTTTCATGGGCTTTACAGTCTACCAAATGGATGTGAAGAGTGCTTTTCTTTATGGCACTATTGTAGAGGAGGTTTATGTAATGCAGCCTCCTGGTTTTGAAGATTCAGAACATCCAGACAAGGTGTATAGAGTGAAGAAAGCTATGTATGGACTTCATCAAGCCCCAAGAGCATGGTATGGCACATTTTCCACCTATCTGGTGGAAAATGGATTCAAAAGGGACACCATAGACCAGACCTTATTTACAAAGAAGACTGGTAAGGATTTCTTACTTGTCCAAGTTTATGTGGATGATATCATCTTCTGTTCTTCAAGTCCAAAGATGAGTGAAGACTTTTCCAAGCTTATGACAAATAAATTCAAGATGAGTGCAATGGGAGAGATGAACTTCTTTGTAGGGTTACAAGTTCAGCAGAAAGAAGATGGTATCTTCATCTCTCAAGATAAATATGTAGCAGAAATCTTGAAGAAGTTTGGCTTTTCTCCACATGAGAAAAGGGCTAGCACACCTATGGATAGGGAACACCCTTGGGGAAAAGTTGGAGATGGAAAAGAAGTGGATGTCAGGCACTATAGATCAATGATTGGTTCATTGATGTATCTCACAGCTTCAAGACCTGACATTATGTTTGCTGTGTGTACATGTGCACGACATCAAGTGACTCCAAAAGAGTGTCATCTTCATGCTGTCAAGAGGATCTTTAGATACCTTAGATGTTATCCAGACCTGGGATTATGGTATCCAAAAGATTCACCATTGGACCTTATTGCATATTCAGACAGTGATTATAGTGGTGACAAATTTGATAGGAAATCCACAACTGGTGGATGTCAGTTTCTTGGGAGTAGATTGATCTTTTGGCAATGCAAGAAACAAACAGTGGTGGCCAATTCTACAACTGAAGCAGAGTATGTTGCAGAAGCTGCTCGTTGTGGACAAGTCTTATGGATTCAGAACCAGCTGTTGGATTATGGGTATATTTCATGCATACCAAGATTTTTGTGGACAATAACAGTACTTTATGCATTATTAAAAATCCTGTACATCACTCTAAAACAAAACACATAGAAATTAGACATCATTTTATAAGAGATTGTTTTGAAAAGGGTTTAATACAACCAGATAGGGTTGACACAGAAGAAACTGTGTCTGATTTATTAACTAAACCTTTTGATACTGGAAGATTTCAATACTTGGTAACAAGTATTGGAATGATCAATCTCACTTAATATGTGTTTTGGGGTCTTATTGTAAAAGTATGTACAGGATATGCATTGTTATTGGTCTTTTTGTGAAATTAGATTTTCCACTTTATTTGTCTAACGCTGACAAAGGTTATCTTAACGCTGATAAGTGTTATCGTGGCGTTGTCAGCAACATGTTCGTTTTGTGGTTTTTGATCTAATTGTGAAGGCGTTGTTAGCATTGTACCATTGGATACAGAGTTGCTTATGGATCCTTGGAGCATTATTGGAGCATGTTTCAATTTATGGATGATGGTTGGAATATTTATATTCTTATCTTGACATAAATTTTTATTTACATGCATATTATTTGGCAACTTATGTATCATAGTTTAAGGGGAGGTTTAGGAACCTTTTAGGACTTTTTGGGTATTCTTATAATACTCTTATCACAATTATAGATTGTGTCCACTGGTGAGTATGATTTAGTTTACTATCTCATGAGGCACTGTAGCATGCAAAGTTGATATACTATGCATGCTACCAAGACCTTTTTAGCCTAGAATTGGATGTGGTATGTTGGGAGACTTGGGTATGATTTCTATTGGGATTACCTGGGAAGTTACAAGGGATTTTATGAGATAACTTAACTGTTAAGAACCTTGGTTAGTAAGGGACACTAGAGGACTGTTATGTCTATCTTGCATAAGCAAGTGTGCATGATTGGACAGTGCTTGCCACCCTATGGTAATTTTCAGTTTATAGGTTATCTTCACTAGGATAAATTACTTTGTTAAGGTCCTTTTTCATTTTTATTATTTTTATTTTTGGACGTTGACAGATAAATTTTCAAACGTTGTTGTGACAAATTTAGACGTTGACATGGCTTTTACCAACGTTGACAAGAATATAGCCGTTGGGCGTTGATGGGTTATTTTTGACCGTTGACACTCATTGGGTCCTACCCAGTTGTTATTTTTGACGAAAATTGGGGCCGTAATTTTGGGAGTTGATAACTTTTAATTAATGCACAAGATAACTTATTTTCTTTTCAACATTTTCATCATTATATTTTGAAAATACTTGCCTCATTTTTGACCAATCACATGTGCCTATCCCTCCTATAAATTTGGCTCCTTCTTTTTAAACAGGGTACTCTCATATTCTTGTCTAACAACTTTTCTCCTATAATTCATCTTTTATAATCTTTCACAAATAGCTTTCTCCATCAATGGCGCCTAAGTTTAAACCAAGTGACTTGGTATTGGGATTCAGAAGTCAGCAGAATATGATTGCTTATTTGGAGGCTGATGATGCTCTGTTTCCTCAATACACCCAGATGGTGGCGTATTTGAATGCATCTCCACTTAGGTATGCACTTTCTCATGCTCCTCTCATCCATGTCACTCATATTAAACAGTTTTGGAACACTGTTAGTTCCTCAACACTTAATAATGTGACTACATTAGCAGCTATTGTCCATGGGCGTTCATGGGTGGTTACTGAAGCCTTGGGTCGCTAGGCTTTGCATCTTAATGATGTAGATGATATAACCACTCTACCCATTGGTGAGATAGAACAAGGCCTCCAAGCTTTGGGTTATCCTTTCCCTGAAGAGGGAACTTTAAATAAATATAACAAACAAGAATTTCCCCCAGCTTTGAAGTACTTAATACATGTCATCCTTCAATGTTTGAGTCCCAAATGTACTGCACATAACGAAATTAACAGATCTATTGCTAGTGCAATTGTGTGTATTACAAATGGGCAAAAGTATAATTTTTCTAAACTAATTATTGATGGCATGTGTAAAAACAAGGGTAATAAGATGACTTTGGCTTACCCAAGATTTTTACAAATGATTTTCGATGAACAAAGCTATTGCACCAGGGATCATGATGATTTTTATGCGATCCCTGTGCAAAAGAAAGCTATATTTAGTAAGATGAATTCACCACCTCACAGAGACTTACCCCTTACCCAAGCCATGCTTGCTGTTATTGCAGCAGCACAACCTCAACCTGACCCACAACCATTGCCTGAACCATCACCTTCACCTCAACAATGGAACTTGACCAAGATCCCTTTAACTCTGACACGTTAAATGTTGGCATTGACACTTCAAATCCAGACGTTAACACCTTTCTACACCAGACCCAAACACCCCTTAACCTTCAAACTACCACCCAATCCACATCATCTTCTACACCCCCTAAATTTAGGTTGGTAAAACGCCCAAGGACTACTGCCTTGTTCTCCTCTAGTGGTCCTAGCCATGTTGCAGAGAGAACCACCACCACAAGTGTGGTTGGTGATATGGATGAGGCTAGGACTATTGGTACTCGCTTAGATGTAGGCCAAGCCAGTCCTAACATCTTTAAGACCTCATCCATGCCCCATGACTCTACTTTGGGAGGTCAAATACCCACTCTAGAGGAAGGCAGATTGGCACCATATACAATGTTGGAATTGACGGGTGTCTGCATTAGCTTGCAAAAGCAAAATGCAGACCTGGTACATACTGTCTCTACCCAAGGCCTTGAACTCAAGCAATTGAGGGAGAGGATTGTTGTCTTAGAAACTGCTGAATCTAGGAGAAGGCAGACAAGAGTCCTTTCATCAGGGGAGGATTCTTACAAAGGGGAGGAAGCTGCTACATAGCCTATTAATTTGAGTGATAAAGTCTCACATGAAGCTGCTACAGAGCCAATTGATTTGAGTGGCAAAGGCTCATATGATGGAGAATCTTTGGGTGTGGCTGAAGCTCTTACTGAATTAAAGAAGCAACCAGGTTTTGATGTATCTTTGGTTACTCTTACAAATTTGAACTTGTCCTTTACAGCAATGATGGAGCAGTTCACAAGAGGCGCTGCCAAGAATAAGGTGAGCGTTGACAAGCAGATTTTGGACGCTGACACACCAAGCGCTGACAAGAGTAAGTTGGGTGTTGACACACAGGATTTGAACGTTGACAGACCTGAAGATATGGTTGATGTATTCCAGTCATCAACTATCATTAAGGAAGTGTCTTCACAGGTACCATCATCATCTTTACCCATCATTGATCCATTAGATAAGGGTAAAGGAATCATGGTAGAAACAGAGGTTCCAAAGGATGCAGCACAAGTAGAGTTTGATTAAAGTTGGCTGCACAACTTATGGAACAAGAAAAGAAGAAGATTGGTGAGTCACCATTTGTAGTTACTTTTGAGGAGCAAGGAGGAAGTAATGATGAAAGTTCAGATTCAAGTGTTATGATAATTGAAGAACCAGAAAGACTTGAATATGGTGATGAGTTGGCAAGGGAGAAACTTGTAGAGTTAATAATGCAGGTAGATTATGATATGCCAGAAGTTGCTCAGATGTATCATGCTTGGGAGAATAGGGTTATGGAGAATCCAGATATGACAATCTCAGATCAAATTTGGGGTTTGGAGATTCTTATAAGAGTTCAAAGAGATTGCAAGGTAATTCTGAAGCATAAGGTTAGCAAAGTTTTCTCACTGCTGAAGAGAGATAGAAGGGAGCTTTATTACATGTTTCTCAGATGTCATCAAACAAGATGGACTTTTCAGAACTTATAGGGATTATCTTTTGAAGAATTAGAGTATAAGGCTTATCCCATTTGGGCAAGTGTGCAAGAGATGAACACTATCAGACTTCTTTCAGATGAAAGGAAAGAAGAACTTGCAGAAGAGATGGATATTCAAAAGGATGTGATTGTTCCAAGGCCTTTGAAGAAGGGAGTTCCACTTGAGTTTCCTAAAGATTTGAATAAAGTGAATCCCAGTGAAGCTATTATTAGAAGGAGCATTAAGCTCTTACCCATGGAAGCTTTAGATATGGTACAAGTGTTACCTCTTGATGCCAGAAACCCTATCATTAGCTATAAAGAAGATGCAAGTGGGTTTTGGATGATTGGCAGATATGGGAAAGAGGTACACACCTTTACTACTCTTATGTATCTATTTGCAAGTATGGATAGGGAAGACTTGGTAGACCTTTGGAGGTTATTGTTGGCCAAGTATGAGACTGAAGTACCTACTTCAGTCAATGGAATAAAGCTTTGGTCAACATTCAAGAGAATGTGTGCACCAGAAGAAGAAGATCCTATTTGGAAGGATCTTGAGGATGATATCAGTGGACTTCAATGACGTTTGTATTCAGCAGCTGGTGTTTATTATTTGATTTCTACAAAGTTTTCTGAATATCTTCTTGTGGATGCTGAGTATCCCATATCCAAAGAAGTTTTTGAAAAGATGAAGACAACACAGCTGGAGATTGACTACTCAAGTGACGTGGCCAAAGATTTGATTAGGCATGTTTATTACCAATTTGATAAGATTTGTAAGAATCCTCCTAGTTCTTAGTTTTTATTCAGAAACTTGATTACTAGAGTAGATATCAAGTTTAGGGGAGGATTTTTGGGAATAAAATGTAGCCAGTACACTTGGACGCTGACAAGAGCAATCGGGACGTTGATAAGAAGAAAACAAGCGTTGACAGGACAAGCATTGTCTGGAAGATGTCAAGCACTGATAGAAGACTTAGTCTACACGTGTTATGTTTCTAGTTTGTTTCTAGTAAAGATATGATCAACAATGTATTTTCTATGTTTATTTTTACCTAAAATACCTGATACGTAGACTCTTGTACAAGGCTCCTTATGTCTATAAAAGGAGACTTTTAGGTTTATGTTTTATATACGTTTTAACACTTTCATTGTACACAAGTTTGTTTTATCAATCAAGTGAAAGTTCGGTTTACATTGTTTGTGTGTTCTTGTTTGAGTATTAATTCCGCATAATACTTAAATTGTTTTATACACAACAAAGTTTCTCTACGTGTTTAACTTGATTTAATCTCGTTTACACAAGCTAAATCGATCTAAGTTTGGGATCAACACTTTCGCTTGTAAATATATTTTGCTTAATAAGTATTGACTTAGCGGTTTAGTCTTGATTGTTGGTTTCTAGTCTTTTCTAGTAGCTTCCATGTAATTAAATTGGAAAGACATTAAGGTATCGCCAGCATCACGGTTTTGAAGTATTGGCAACCCGAATAATCGAAAGCTTCACCTAATAATAAGATTTCAAGTGCTCACCTAAATCAAGCAAACAATTTGAAGCTCACAAGGCCGAAAAATCTATGCGAAATTGGAAGTTAATCAAGCCTTAATCTTTGAAGCTTTAAAGATCCAAAATTCGCTTATAGCGTGAGGATATACGTCTTTGGCCATAATAAACACCTCATGGCGAGGTTAAATAAAAGGCAAGGCAAGACCGAAGTCATAATAAAAGATTCATGGCGAAGTTGAATAAAAGATGGAGGTAAACCTATGATAATAAGGCCCATCCATTAGGGGGCGTATAAAAGTCTTGGTAATAAGTCTCATGTTCAAAACCGTTATAAAACCGTGTTTATCGATCCTTCTTGTTGACTTAATTTTTTGACATCGTTGTCTATTAGGGGGGTTATTATTTTGATGGTCTTGGTTACACCGTTATGACTCTATTTTTAGACCTAAATCTCTATCATCGCATAAGTAAAAAATGTATCCTCGTGAACATTCAAGACTAAAATAAAATATAACAGATACAACTTAGGAAAATGGGACGATAAGTACGTGATTAGGGCATATGAGTAGTGTTAGCATTACTAAATTATAATGACAATGATCTCGTTGCACGCTTAGCATGGAATTGGGGTGAAAATCGAGGACGACGAAATTATTTCTAACGAAGCATTCACGTGTTCTTGTTCTATGAACCTAAACGTCCTATTTTGCGATGAAAATCATACATTATGTCTAATAACGCAAGTAGTAGTAATATTAGTAGTGTAGCTAGTTTGTCATTCAATAAAAGTGCATAAAAATGAATTTTGTAGGTGCTATGATACTTTATTCTAGCATTGCGTGAAGGCACGACAATGGTTTAGTATGGGGGAGTGATGAGACTGCTTTTATACATAGTCTCATCGTCCAAAACGGGCATAAAATGCATTAAATATCATGAAATATTCCAAATATATGCTTGTGTTTGTTACATGTGTATTTTAGGTACGGATATTGAGAAAATGACAAAAGATCACAAGAAACAAGCAAAATCAAACACGGGAAACGAAGCCGCACAATGAACCAAGTCCTAATGGTGATTTTCCAAGAATAACCCTTGAAGATTTGAAGATTGTACAAGAAGGGTCCTCTAATATTGAAGAATTGACACTTTAAACCCTTGTTTATTCATAATTACAAGATTGGTCCATAAAGTTTGTCAAATTTGCAAAAAGGGCCCTCCACTTTGAAGAATTAGCAAGAATGGTCCCTCAAAAATGAAGACTTGTCAATATTAGTCCTCCAAGAAGTCAACAATACAAGTCAAGACCATAATGTTTGAATAAAATGCCAAAAAAACCCTTCAAGTATCATGAATTGGCAAGAAATACCCCTAAAAATACTTTTGAAAAGTATTTGGGGCAAAATTCTAAAAACTGAAACTTGGATTATAAAGGAAATTCAATTTTGCTTGTTTAAACTTGTAATGAAAGGAATGAAAGAAACAAGGGACAAAAGCTGACAGACAACCAAACTTACCTAGACCAATCCCGTACTGCCACCTGTCCCACTCACCCTCTCAGCCAATCACAAGCCACCAAGCCTCCACCTCACACCCAACTCACAACCGTTTATAACTAACCCCTAATTAATTATTTAATTAGGCGGTTAACACTTTTTCAAACACAAAACCAGATTAAACCCATGTTCTTCATGTTCTTATTACACATTAGGTATTTCTTAATTACTAAGAATTAAGTGATAAAACCTTCCAGAATTATGATTAACCTATCACTAATCATAACCCAAACCTTAAACATGATGCCACATCACCAGACAAGTCACATGTATAGTGCCCTGCACACGTTTTTGGGGAAGAAGACAAAGCATGCAAGAAATCCAACCACCCATAATCTTGCTTGCTTTCTAAGCTTATTGTGAGCCTTTGGATGAAATTCTACCCTTTTACACCTCACACAAACAGCCACAGAAACTCCACATGAGCTCAAGTTATTCAAAAGTTCAAGGGCAATTTTGGGACTTCACCAGCATTAGGGTTTACGTTTTTATGCTTTCTAGTTCATTCTTGTAGCCTATAAAAGGCATTAGACATCATACATTGTCGCTGCTCTTGGTTTTCTTATTGGTCAACATTCTGTAAATCCTCTTTCATAGTTAATGAATTGTGTTTGAATTGTGTGACGAATTCCAAGTGACAAACTTTTTAGTTATTTGTTATTGATATATGTTTGTGTTTCTGAAATCTTAAAACCTGTTTTCAAACCTTGTGCAAGAAATTGTGCAAGTGTTCAAAACATGATATTTTGCTAAATCTTGGTTCAAACCCTGAAATTTTTGGGCTATAAGTGGTTATAGCATCCTGATAAGGAGCTTATCAAGGTGTAGTAAGCTTAGAGTTTGGGGATATTCAAGGAAGTGGGAACAAGTTTGCATTAATCAAGCCTTTTGTTCATCTTTTTCATTTTTTCTGTTTTGAATATCACTTGTTCTAACCTTGTTACTCTTAGCATCTTTTTGGAAGCTTGTGCCATGTTTTGCTAGGCACATAAGCTCAAAAATTTGTGAGTGTGGATGTACATTCATGAGGTTTGAGTCCTTTTCTCAAAAATCTGATAAAATACTTGATTTTTGTGAATTTGTGTTCTTTTGTTGTTCTTGTTGATTTTGTGGCTTAAAAGTGCTTGATACTGCATAATATAGTTGTTATTGTGTTAGATTGGGCTTGGGTAACATTGAATCATACACTTACTTTGTTAAATCTTGGATTAAAAAAACTTAAGGGGTGTTTGGGTTAACATGTTTAAGCTTGCAAAGTGTTTTTGAGTTATTGTTTGTTGTGTATTTGTGTTGGTATCTGATATATACCTGGTTGTATGCTATTTTCTACAAGTTCTTGGCTTTTAAACATCAAAATCTTGATTGTGCTATAAAAGTTGGAAATCTGCTTGTTTTGACCTAAGATTTTGGAAACACTTAGTTTGTATGCATGCTTAGGGATAACAAGTGATTAAAACAAGTGATTAAAACAGGTTTATATAACATGTTAAGAAGATTTGAGTGTTTGAAATTGGATTTGTGGTCAAGTATATCAGTAAAGTATCAAAACTGCTTGTTATTTGTTCATCAGTAATATTCATTGGCTTGAATCTTGATCTAAACTTTGAATCAGTGCATGAAACCTGTTTATTTATGTTCATTTGAATTATTTATAGCTTGTGTATGCATTTGGTGAAGTTTGGCTGGCTTATTCTTGCTAAAAGTGCTTATAGGTTGAAAACTGCTTATTGTTCATATCTGGTGCATGTCTGTGGATCTTTTGATTAAACTGTACTAATTGGCTTGGTGAATTTGTGTTTTTGTTGTTGTTATTGACTCCTTGTGATTCACTGATCACTTGGGTGCCTTTGCTTAACCTGAATCCAACAAAAAGTCACTCAAGACAAAAAGTCAAATTGGTCAAGCAGTGAGAACTCCTTTCCCCTGTTGCTAGCTACTGCTAGTGTTAAATATCAAACAACTTATTCATAAGCCATTCTAGCTTATCCAGACTTGCAACAACTTATTTTTTGTGATAGATCTTCCTTATTTGACCCATTGATCTTAGTTGGAGCATATTAGGGTTTGACTTTAAAGTTTGACTAGAAAACCAAACAGTTTGACTTTTAACATAAGTGCTTATTGCTTATTCTAGCTTATTGCTTGTGCTTATTGGAAATTTTTTTGATTATTTTGCTTAATTAAGTCATTTAAAACCTTTTGCAACTTGAATCAGCACTTGAGGTGGTCTAGAACTCAAAAACGACTATTTTGTCGTTTTATGAAGAGAGCTTTGGCTTATTTCAGGCTTATTTCTTGTGCTTTTTCAAAAAAAAATTCGCATATCTCTTTGTTAACCCAAAAGAAGCTTGTGTGTCAAATTAGAGCTTATGGCTTAATGGGCTCAAAAGCCCATTAAGAATAAGCTGTTGACTTGATAAGCTGTGATAAGCACATTTTCATCTTTTGGGCCTTCACAGTTTTGTTCTTAAAATCAAATTTTAAGTCAGATAGGAAGTTTTGGGCTTATTTGGTTTACTTTTGCTTATTGGGCCTAATTTCAGCCCATTAAGTGAACTGTTTGGGTTTTTGGCCCATTTGAAGGCCCAATAGGGGTAATTTTATAATTTCAAGTTCATTTATGTGTTTATTAGGTTAAAATAAACTAGTTTGCAACTTTTTAGAATTTCTTATAAATTTTGGATTTTTATTAATATTTTATCAATATTTTATTATTAAAAATTAAATTTTAGATTTTTACAAGTTTTTCGTTTTTCCTAGTTCAAATACATTAAGTTAGGAATTTTAGAATTTTTAGATTAATTTTTAGAATTATTTTAAGTTTTAATAGTTTTTAATTGTTTTTAAATAGTTTTAATTAATTTTAAAATTTTCAAAAATAGTTTTTAATTTAGTTAAGCCATTTTAAGGTTTACATGTTAAAAATCTCATTTTGGGCTTTTTGTTAATTAAATTGATTTTTTGGGCTTTAATTAGCATTAAAAAATTAACATTTAATTAAATAAAAGGTTTAAGTGATTTTTGATTTTTTGTAAACTCTAATTACATTTTTTGGATTTATTACAATTTTCTAGGAATTTTTAGGGTAATATTTTAACTTGGTGACTTTTTACGATTTTACGTGCACGACTTTTCGTCTTAGTTTAATTCATAATCGTAACCGTCATTCTTTTCTATTCTCTTTTCTATTTTTCTTTTCTCATCAATATAATCACAAACACTTAATCATCTCTTTACACAACACACTAGCCTCCTTGAGAACGAACTCACTTTATGGTCATTTGTGCACGGTTTTCCTAAACCGTCGTACTTACCCTAATTACCTTGTTTTCCTAAACAAGTGTAAAAACTCAACTATCATTTTGGCGCCGCGCCGCTGCCAAAAGTGTGAAAACACAACCTTGATTGGGAGGTCATTACTCAATCATTGTATTCGAATCTCAAACAAAGAAAAAAGGCAAAATAGATAATTACTTTCGTGAAGCTTAATTTTGACAAACACAAAATATAAGGTGGGTATAAGGCGGGTATTATAAAATATACCCTAAGGAAAAAGGTTCTTAAGTGCTTCGCGCCACCTCGTTTCCCCGCTTGCTTGCTCGTGTTTAGATAAAAAGGGCTAATCGAGGGTTTGCCAACCAAAGTATTATCTAAGTATCATATATATTTTCTTGGTTTCATTTGATTAAACCCTCTTGAACGTTTTGGTGTTACACCAACGTTCTAATGTCATCGAAGGCGTTCACTTCACGTGATTGTTTTCATTCCTTGAGGCTTCTTTAATCAAGAGATTTGATTAAGGGAGAGATTTGTAGATTTTTTTTCTACTTAATACATTCACCAAGATCCAAAAAAGGTAAAAACAATAAAAAACCACAAAAAATGGAAAAATTAAAAAAACCAAAAAGAATCTTCTTTGCTCATCCCCACGTTGTACGTGACGTTTATGCTTACTCGTAATCAAGCAAGACGTGCACGTAAACAAAAAAACCGAAAGGAGACCACACCTACCCTTTCTAGTGAGGAGTCTCCTATTGACGAACCTATCGTAGAAGAAGAACCAACCATGGCGAATTGAACTATGATGGAGTTACTTAAAGCACGCACCGAGGGTTATGGAGAGGCTATTGTGATTCCCGCCATACTTGCGGAGAATTTTGAAGTGAAAACGGGTTTGTTGTCGATGATCCAAAACAACAAATTCCGTGGTGATGAAAAGGACAACCCGCACAACCATATCCGCCAATTCAATCGTCTTACCTCCACTTGCAAGTTTAAGGATGTTGCTAATGATTCGATTAAGATGATGCTTTTTCCGTATTCCTTAGCGGGACCCGCTAAAATTTGGTTAGAGAAAGAGCCACCCAATTCTATATTGACGTGGAAGGATCTCGTTTCTAAGTTTGTGAACCAATTTTTCCCGCCCTCTAAGACTACGCATTTGAAAAACGAGATTTCAAAATTTTCACAAGAATTTAATGAGAGTTTTTCTACGGCTTGGAATCAGTTTAAGGAAATGTTACATGAGTGTCCTCATCACGGTTTTTCCGACTTGCATCAAATTGACACGTTTTACAATGGATTAAATGATCATGAAAGAGATTATCTTAATGCCGCCGCGGGTGATAATTGTTTGTGTAAAACTGTTGAGGAAGCGTTGTTGATAATTGAGAATATATCTAAGGTGTATAGTCCTCGTAACACATCGAGTGTTCGTAAGGCTTCGTCTTTGGCTTCAACTTCATTGTCCAATACCGTCGATGCTTGCCAAATTGAGGCGAACTTGGAAAACAAAATCTTTGATAAGCTTAAAGGTCTTTTGTTTGAGTTCAAAGTTGGTGAACAAAGTGCTCCCGCTACGGATAAAGTGGTTGAGGTTTTATATATGTATTGTGGTGGAGGTCATGATGTCTCTGAGTGCATTACCAACGGTGGTAACACTTCGAGTGCCTACGCGGCCACGAGAACTTACAACCAAAACGTTCAAGTTACCCGCTCTAATCAAATGACTCCACTGGGTTTTGCTCCCAATCAAAATGCTAACAACAACTATCGAAACAATCAAGTTGGTTTAAAAAACAATTACAAAGGTAACAACTATGGGAATCAAGGGGAAAATAACAATCAAGTTTCAAACAAAAAAAAAACAATGATTTTCAAAACAACAACAAAGGTTTGCAAACTTTGAAAGATCTTCCAAATGAATTTGTTGAATACGTAAATGGAAACGATGCTAGGTTTGATAATATTCAAAGAGAGATCATTAGCCTAAGATCCGAGTTTAAGAATGACTTGAAAAAGGAGTTGAAAAATGAGTTAGCAAATGAGCTTAAGATCCATACAAACAAAATGGAGGGAAATGTAACTAGGTTACAACAAAATCAACAAAAAATGGAACAAGGGCAACATGAAATAAAACAAGAGATGATTAAGGCCGAGAAAAGGCAATCTATGTTTGAGGATAAAATTTCATCCATGTTTGAGGCTATAATGTGTAAACCGTCTTTGAGTAGTCTTCCTAGCAACACCATATCAAACCCTAAGGGAGAGATGAAAGTGATTACCACATGAAGTGGTAAGACACTTAAGGAACCGACTCCTCAAACAATTACTCCAACGGTGGAGGAAATTGAGGAAGAACCCGAGGTGGTTGTCGAAAAGGAGCATGTCCCAATCCCACGAAGTACCGCTCATACCACACCTACGGTTGACCCATTACCACATTTGGAACCCGAGATTCCAAAGGCTATGCCTATGCCTCAACCCACACCACCATTGCACTATCCATTGTGACTTAGAAAGGAGAAACGTCAAGAGCGAGAAAACTACCAATTTGAGCTATTTGTGTAAACGTTTCGTGACGTGCATTTTAATGTGAGTTTTGCCGATGCTTTGGTCATGATGCCTCGATTTGCCGCTAACTTTTAGAGTATGTTAAACAACAAGGAGAAATTGCAACAATTGTCTAGTTGTTCATCAGTTTATCTTAACGGCATACCTCAAAAATTCGATGATCCTGGTAAATTCTTGATTTCATGTGCAATCCAAGATATGGAAGAATGCTATGCCTTGGCCGATCTTGGTGCTAGTATTAACTTGATGCCTCTTGCAATCTTCAAGTCGCTCAATCTTCCTAATCTTACTCCTTCACTAATGTCTATCTAATTGGCCGATCATTCCACTATTCCTGCATGTGGATTGGACGAAGATGTTTTTGTGAAAGTGGGAAAGTTATATTATCCGGTAGACTTTATCGTTGTCGACATTCCCACGGATCCTCAAGTTCCTCTTATTTTAGGTCGTTCGTTTTTAGACATGTCTATGGCTTTAATTTATGTGCCTGCTAGGAAGATCACCTTACGTTTCAACGACGAGGAACTTCTTATAAACACAACTCAAAATTCTCCAATTTCTCATGTTTACTCCGTCGCGACCATAAACCTCGTTGATATGATCGACGTTGTTTGTAAGGAATTTTCACAAGAAGTTCTAGGTTTTGGTGATGATGAAAATAGTGGCAATCCCGCTATGCTTGATCCCATTCTTGATAATTCGACACCAACCTTCACTCCATTTGAAGGTGGTGGTTTTATGTTGGAAGAATTTGATGTTCCACGTACTTGTGACGAAGACCTCGACAATGATGAGGACTTCTCGATTATCAAGGATTTTCTTAACGATTTCCCATTTTCTCCACCCGAGGAGGTTATGAGTATCGGGCCTAAATCTTCAATTGAGGAACCACCAATCCTCGAGTTGAAAGATTTACCTCCTCATCTTGAATATGTATTTTTGGAGGAGGACGACAAGTTGCCGGTTATTATTGCGAAAGATCTTTCGAATGATGAAAAAACCGCACTTGTCGGTGTTCTAAAGGATCACAAAGGGGGAATTGCATGGAAATTATCCGACATTAAGGGGATCGATCCCAAATTTTGTACCCACAAAATCTTAATGGAAGAAGACTACAAACCCGTAATCCAATGTCAAAGGAGGGTGAACCCTAAAATTCACGACGTCATCAAAAAGGAAGTCCTAAAACTCCTTGACGCGGGAATGATTTACCCTATTTCCGACAGCCCTTTGGTGAGTCCTATTCATTGTGTCCCTAAGAAAGGAGGAATGAACGTTGTGCCAAACGATGCCAACGAGTTAATTCCAACTCGACTCGTGACCGTGTTAGTACAAACATTACGATGCTTTGTCGATATAATCTCTTTATGTTTTGTTGATGACAAACGTATAATTCGCAATACATTATGTAAAATGTTAAGGTACTTGTAATCACTCAAGAATACATTTGTATACTTCTCTCGACACTTCCAAGATCGCATTCGGCATGAATCACTCAAGGTATGTACAAACATGTCATTAACCTAACTAAGTGATCAAGGATTAATATTTTCTTAAAACTCACATTTAATCAAATGTGACAAAAGATTTTAATTAACTTTATTTTTAAGAAAATGTTTTATTAAAAAGAAAATGAAAATTTGAATTTGGCATATTCCATATACCAAAGGAATATCCTTTGAGGGTATAAACTACCCCAGATGGCATATCCCCACTAAAGGACAAATTTGCACGGACTCCAACGCGGAGGTTCCTTAAAGGAACCCACGGTTCCTTATTGATAAGGAACCGCGGGTAGAGATAAGGAACCGCGGGTGTTTTTGACCATTGCAATGTTACCCTATAAATAGTGGATCATTTCCAAATTTTCTTTTAAACCTTTTTGCACAGTTTCTTCAAAAACATCTTTAAACCCTTGATTAGTTAGTTTAGATTAATCTTGTTTAAGATGTGATTCTCTCCTTCAATCTCCTCATCCTCTTAAGTGCAAAGAGAAGATCACTCACACATTTGTGATGTGATTAAAGATGAAGTCTTGATGAAGATCATCATGTTCATCATTTTTATTTGTGTCTTGTGTAGATCTAATGTATATGTGTATACTTGGATCAATCTTGTGTAGATCCAATGTATATGGGTATACTTGGATCAATATTGTATAGATCCAATGTATTTGTGAATACTTGGATTATTTGTGTTAATCCATTGTATTTGTGAATACTTGGATTAAGTCTTGTGTAAATCCATTGTATATGTGTATACATGGATTTATGTTGTGTAGATCCAAGTTACATGTGTACACGTAGATATGTGTTTTATTGAGTTGTAATAGGTAAGAGTTGTGAGTTCTCACTAAACTATAAAGTGATGTGGTTGTGTCTTGTGAGTTCTCACTAAACTATAAAGTGATGTAGTTGTGTCTAGTGAAGTTCTCACTTAGCTTCAAAGTGAAGAGTCGTGAAGATTGGTTCTACCTTTTGATTAGAACTCGACATCTAGCCTTGTGTCGTTAAATGGTGACGTGGGCAATGTTGTGTAGATTGGTCCTACCTAAGATTAGGACTCGACATATAGCTTAGTGTCAGAAATTGTGTAAGCGACGTGTATGGTTTTCTCCGCCTTGAAAGGAGTTTTGTTGACTAGTGAAGTAACTCTCGAGTAAGGTGTACTCGAGGAGTGGAGTAGGGCGAAGAGGAGCTTCATGACCGAACCACTATAAATCATCGCGTCGGTACTTTCATTTACATTTATGTCTTTACCTCTTTAGATGTATTTATAGTTGCATGATTGTTGTTGTGTGTTGTGTGCATCTCATAATCTAAACATCTAAGTTGCGGAAAAGCTAAGGCCTAGTACGTGTGCGCTTCATGTTTAGATTATGGTCAAGTGTACATCACTTAGTCTAAACATCCTAGTTGCGGAAAAGCTTATGCTTAGTACGTGTGTGCTTAATGTTTAGACTATTGCTTGATGTACACTTGATTTGATGTGTTTGTGTGTTTACTTACTTGTGGTATTTATCGTTCAATCAAACACATCTCATATCTAGTCAAGCTTGATCGAGAATTTGATACAAAGGATTGTTAAAGTTTAACAAGTAACAAATGGCATCGTCCACTGTCGGCGGTTCTTTAAAGGGACACGCGGTTCATTAGTGATAAGGAACCGCGGGTATGTTTAAAGAACCGCGCACAGTGAATTATGCGAAATGTTCTAAAAAATGAACTAGAAACTATTCTGTAAAACCCGTAAAAATAAGGTCATAATTTAATTATATATTCAATTATTTTGAAGTATTTTATAACGTTAAATATAATTATGTTTAACGGTTTAAGTTGAAACCGATATTAAATATTATATTTTAATATTTTGACGAGTAACGAGGACTACTAGTGATCGCGATACCGACGGATGCCTGAAATTTTATATTTTATTATCGATCGTTTCGATATTTAATACTTTCGACGATATCGTTTTAATTACACGTATCGAGTCGTTATATTATTATTTTTCGTGTGCGTTTAAACTTTTTAGTATTTTTACGAAACCCGAGTCTCGTAAATATTTCAAAATTTACAATTTACATTTTCTACCCTTTTAAACTATTTTATTCTATTTTGGACCAAAACTATCACATATTGGCAAAACTAGCCCTCCACCCACCATATAAAAGCTTATTTCCACCAACTTTTTCACATAGTAATTATCACCAAGAAAAATCCACTCCTCCCCCTTGTTTCTTTTTCTATCCGTCACCCTCAAACACCTCTAAATTCATTTTTCTTTCAAAATTCAACTTGATCTAATCAAAAACAAATATAGACCACATCTTAGAATTTGAAAGGCTACATTTTGATACCATTTTCATCAACATGCATGAACTTTGAAATTTTGATCAAGAATCTTGATGAGTAAAGTTGTTAGATGATGTTGCATGTGATTATCTAGTGATAATCATGTGTAGATCATGTTATTTTTATATAGAAAATATATTTTTGATTTAGGGTTTTTGAATTTGATGATGATACAAGTGTTAGGATTAGATTGTGATGATATTAGGATGTTAGAATGATGATAGAAGTTGTTGGTTTTGATCAAAAATAAGATTTTGTAAGAGATTTTAATAGTCAATTTTAGGCAGTAGGTTTGAGGCTATTTTCGAGGGTCTTAAGTCTGAATATAGGATGATATTATTGGATTATGTCGTAGAGAATTTTGTTAGCTTCGATTTGATATAAAGTAGGCGTTCCAACTCCAAACGAGGTGGAAGATACACTAGTTTGATTTTCGTGTACCGGGAGACGAGTGTTGACACAATCCGAAAATTGTTGTCGATATTTAGATCGAATCTCGGGGACTATAAAATAAGTTTCAAAATGATTCAAGGGCTGTTCTCAGGCTCAAAGTTTAGTGTTTTGAGTCTATTTTTAGAAACAAGTGTCGGTTTTCTAAATGGAGTTGTTTAGAATGGTCAAAATGGTTTCGTAAGTCAAGGTCGCTAAACTGTCCGGATTTTGTGATTCAAAGATGAGTCGGGCAGGGAACTTAAGAAGTATAATCTTTTGATGGGCTCTTGGAAGGACTTTCTACATATATTAAGTGAGTTCTCTGAGTAGTATCATGAATTTTTGATGTGTCTATGTATGGGAAAATGGCTTGGACATTCGGTATGTTCCGGCAGATTTTTATTAAAGGCATAGAATAATAAAATGAATATATAGGAGAGTGTAATAGTAAAACTTGTATCATTTTCTCTCGAGTTTGTCGTGATTATATGAGTCGAGTTTTATATTCTTATGTATGGTTTATTTCTCGAGTCTATTATTAATGAACACACCTTATTTGATAGGTTGCGGTTCTTGTGTTTGAAAGGCATCATCTATCGTCGGCGATCGTCTCATTACCACTATTGGCTAAGGTGAGTCTATAGCCTCGCTTTATACTAGTTATTAAATGATTTTAAACCCGCGAGGGGGAATACATGTTTTTATAAACTTAGAACACAAGTCTTTTATGGTATGCTTGTCCCTCTATGAATGGACTCGTGGTTGCCTTTAAATTGCATTAAGTGATTGCCATTGTTAAATCCTCAATTATGGACCGTTAATTAACCTATGATGGGTTAACCGCTAGTACAATTAATAGATCTATGGGGGAAGCCGCCCCGGTTCAGTTTGTGTGGACTTGTCACAGAAGCTTAGGCCCGACCTCCGCACTGTTTGAACATATTGTATTGAGAAGTCAGGTATGCGACAATGTATCAAAAATCTGGAGGTAACCGACAATTAATAAATCTCCTGTCTTATCAGACCTCTAAAAGGAGTGTTTAAGGGCTCGGTTGCATGAGCTTATTGCAATTTATGCTATATACAATTATCATTGTTGATGAAAATTATTATTTGATGCTTATAAGCATGCCACAAACTTATAATCTTTGCTTGTGTTCAAATTGATTACATAAACCTATAGATTCACTCGACATTTTTGCTGATTGTTTTACTCACATGTATTTCAGGTAATCAAGAAGTGGAAGCTTGGAGGTCACGGGAATGAAGTTGTGCACTGCTTTTGTTGTTCAAACTCTTTGATTTATTTATCGTTCCATTTTTAAAACAAACTAATATGTTGTTTTAACTTATCTTTTGGTAACGATTACATAGGACTATGCTACTCTGATAAATGTTTTAGGAACGATAAATTTGAAACGTCTCTTTTCGAGTCGTTCTTTATAAATTATGTGTTATTGTATCATTGTTTAGCACCCAAAGATGTATTCCGCTGCGTGTAAATTTGGGGGTGTTAAAGATTGGTACTAGAGCCATGAGTTATAGAGAACTAGGTCTTTATTTTAAAAACCTAAACTATAACTGTCAGTTTTTATTTTTCAAAGAGTCATATGCACCGGACTTCGCGTGACTTCAGGTTCAAGCTACTTCTGAGATTACAATTTTAGTATACGTTATTACGTATACCTTATTGGCAAGTATTTATAAATAAATACTAAGATCCATTTATGGATATATATTTATATCTAGGATCCTTTTTTCGATATATATTTATGTCGTTAAACTTTTCGATAAAATTTTATTATTTATTAATGATTAACTTAAATAAATACAATGAAATTTTAATATCTTTCTATATTTATTTTTGCAGTATTTAAATTGCTTTTATTGCAAAAATTTATATTATGACCTTACATACCTTCATCTACGCGTATTACTTTCATTGTTTAGCCCTTTGTGATATCTATATAGATATCCAAATTGTTTTCCGGCTGTTGTGCTTGGACGTCTTGAAGCGTAATCTCTAGACCATTGTGTAGCTCAATGTGTCCTTGGAATAGACTAACCGCTATTGTGTGAGTCACACATCTTGAAATACTTCCTATAATCGTGTTGAATAATATCATGGGTTTTCTTAATATTTTGTTGATTTTTATCACCGTTTTACACGGCATGCGAAGATTTAATTCATCGACATTTATATGTATCGACTCCGAAGTGTATTGTTCGCTTATATCTCGGTAACGTCATCGTCATTTTATAAATCATTGTCTAGATTATGGCGCTAGATTGGAATACGATTTTACATCTATAAACTTGTATTATCCTTTTTGATTAACCTTCTTGCTCCTGGAACGCAATCTATGAATGTTCCATTCTTTTCTTGTTATGTGTTGTGTTTTTGGACAATCGTGGCACCAAGGAGATTTGCCTACATTGCATTTTGAAATCTAAATTACGAACGTCATTCACCGTTTTGCTTCCTAAATTTCGTGTTGAATACCTTGAAGCATCTTATGTCATTCATTATGCTATATTATTATTTGATGCTCATTATGAGATTTATTTTTCGTTGTTGAAAAATCCACAAGACATGTGTGTATATATATATTTTTTGAGCCATTTGGAAGTGACGAAAAATATATTTAATGGAGAAACTGCAGGGGCAGTATAAACAGGTCAAAACTTAAAAGTAAAACCTGTGTTTTAAAATAAAATAGTCAAACCTGCACAGAACTTGCAGGGGTATTTTGGTCATTTTGTATTGGGTTTCAGGTCTCGGTTAAACTAGAAAGTCGTCTGAAACGTCGTTTTGCATCAAAATGCTTTAGACTCCGAGTCTTTGAGATGTCGTTTATCGGGTCAATTAATCGACTCATATTTAAAAATCACATCTGATAAAAAATGGAGAACATGAGTTTTAAACGTTTCTAAGCAGTGTTGATTTCATTTGAGATCGTAAAATTTTAACGAATATTATTTTATAATCATCTAATACTAGTTTCATGTGAAAATGTTTAAAAATAGAAACATTACAGGATTAGCAATTACCAGATTAATGGTGTAATTTGAAAACGAATAATATATTTTCTTAAAAGCATATTGTGTTGAGTATCTTACATAGAATACACATATGAATTGATTTAATCTTTTTATATATATGACTCAATTGTCATTCGATGTTATTTTATTTTTATTTTCTTCTAACCTCCCACTGGATTGGGTTGAGTTTGAAGTTTTGCCTTCACATTCTTCGTCAACATTCTTATCACGTGTCTCGTGGCATTTTCGTCTAAATCTTATAACCTTTTTAACCTTATTAATACGTGAAGATTTCATTGTTGTTTTATGATCTACTATTTGCCACTTTTTGCAAAACTTTGACTACTTTATACGTTGTCATAATGTCACATTATAAATAAATCTGATATTGTTTTACGATTATTTTCACCAATTGTTTTTACTTTGGTCTTATAAATACTTTTCGTAACATTAAAAGTTGCTTATTGAGTATCTCGCAAATTACTTGTATTCTATAAATTCATAAACTGTTTTAAATTCCATTTTTCAAATGGCATGGTTTATATATAAACATAAGAAACGTAATACTTTTCGACGAAACTGAGCATTGCATTGCTATTCCTAAATTATACATGGCCTGATCACCTATGTCTAATTTAGAAGGAGCCATGCTAGGCTGAATAGTAGTCACCATAAAATTTTTGATAATAATCAACTTTTTACTTGAATTCATAATAGAATAAAATAAAATGAAATAAAGTGAAAAGAAGTTTTGAAAACCTTTATATTTTATGCAATTAGCACAACTTCTATGTATCTGCATATGTTTTCTTACCTTCTCTTGGATGAATTACACGTTTACAAATACGTTTTTACTCGATGATTGTTTTTTCCACTTGTTACTTCATTTTGTCTTATAACCGATTTCTTTTGACCGTTCGTCTAATTACTGATTGTTGATAAATGACTTGAAAGTCTCGATGTTTTATCCTTCCTTCTCGTCCAATCTTCTTTATGCGACTGGGTAGATCTTCGGAATGTCTCCGCACGTGAATAATGAATTATCACTAGGGTGATTTCCGTATATCCGGGATGACGTCCGTCACTCTCGTTTGATTCGAAATCCACTCTTGTAAACCGTGCTTTGACTTCTCTCTTTAAATACTAACATCGTTCATTTGATTTGTTTTAATCACAAGCGATTATTAGGAATTTTCTTTGATTAAAATTTTTGTATGGATCTTATTTCCGATCGTGTATCGACCACCGCTAAGTTAACTAGCTGATATTGGTGAACCACCGACCGCACTAACAAAATTGACAACTTGTTTCATCTATTATTTCTTATCGTCTTGCTATCAACGCCTTCATCTTATTATTATCTTTAAGAATTCATACGACATTTGTTTCGTCCCCTTTTGTACCGTTGACTTTGTACTAATTGTTGACCATTATTTCCATTTGTATTCGTTTGTTATCTTGTCACATTTCGAAACCCGAATATATTCCATGTTTATTTTGAAATAATAAACACCTTTATGTATTTCTACAACATATTATAATAATTTTATGGAACTTGTCTATATTTTCTAATGATTTTCAATTAATGAAATAACTATAATAAGAAAAAGGTCAAATTTATACATCATATTTTGTATAAATAAAAGTAATGTTTAAAAATAAAATTATGTTCTACCTTTTGAACTAATTGACTTATCATACTTTACCTTTAATGTAATGAAATTATCGGTTTAATATATATTCCTAATAATGATTTAATTTGGAAAATATATTTTCTAATTGTAACCATCAATACGAGTTTAATTAATAAATTCATGTCATTCTTTTAAAGTTTCTTAAGACAACCAAAATAAACTATGAAGCTATTTAACTTCTATCTTTAATATATCATCTTTATCAAGAAAGTACCTCAATTGAGTTTTAAGGTAATACCAAATCCGGGATAGATAATTGTGACAACCGTTCTTTTAATATTAATATTTAATTCATTCTTCGCTCTCATTTTTCTAGTATTGTGAATTATTATGTTTTATGGATTACGTGGGTCGAGATCCCTCGTCGATCGTCAGCCTTAAATAATTTTACCACATCTTGTTCGTTTGTGCGTTTATTGAATTCATTTTTATCTCGTTCTGTTCCTCGTATTGAAGATCACTATTTTATTCTGAGTTTAAAATAAATCTCGGGAAGCAGTGTATAAGAAGAAACGATAAGTGTCACCAGGATTTATGCGTGTACTTGTGGAATGGTTATGGACCAAATCTCTTAATGAACGGAGTTAATAAATTTGTTACAACCTCGAGGAGTATGTTGAAGCCGACACCGCAGGTGGAAAGACTCTTGATATCAAGTGGTTATTATCAAGAGTTCGTTCAAGGTTTTCTCGATGATTAACGGTGGAGATCTATACTCGATATTTATGTTCGACCTTTTCTTTTATGTATTTATATGGTGTGTGATTTAGTCAAATGATCGTAAGTTGTGAGAACTTGAGACGGCATCATTCGATGACGTCCGATCATGTAGAACACAATTTATGTAATATGTTTATGACTTTCAACGATGATGTTTATTGAGACTTTAATGCGCGTTGGCGAAAGTGAGATGGTATCTTTGTATTATCTTTTGAGTAGGGACCCGCGTGTGAGCACCCTCCGACGACGAAAATGTTTTTCTTGTTAGTTCTTTTTGATGTGTGTCCATGGCTATCCGGCCGATGGATATCCTTTAATTTGCAACCTTCCCTTTTAACTGGACTTACCCGAAAATCCTGTAATCTATTCTTGTCATCGAATGAGCTTCGTGTGATTCATAAAATTTTCATGTGTCGAGCTTGACGGGTGACTGGTGGATAAGTATTTATTTATTCCTTTTTCGTGAGATACAACTTGACGACAAGTTGCGTTTTGTAAAAGAACCAATGGAGATCGTGGATCGAGATACACGTGGGAATGTGAGGACTTCTTATTAAGGAATGTCGTCATCCTTCCGGGTAGTGATCAACTCGTGTATGAGGTGAGTTGAGCGCCGGGACGTCGCTCCCTTAAGGTGATAAGGATGTAAAACCCGTAAAAATAAGGTCATAATTTAATTATATATTCAATTATTTTGAAGTATTTTATAACGTTAAATATTATTATGTTTAACGGTTTAAGTTGAAACCGATATTAAATATTATATTTTAATATTTTGACGAGTAACGAGGACTACTAGTGATCACGATACCGACGGATGCCTAAAATTTTATATTTTATTATCGATCGTTTCGATATTTAATACTTTCGACGATATCGTTTTAATTACACGTATCGAGTTGTTATATTATTATTTTTCGTGTGCGTTTAAACTTTTTAGTATTTTTACGAAACCCGAGTCTCGTAAATATTTCAAAATTTACAATTTACATTTTCTACCATTTTAAACTATTTTATTCTATTTTGGACCAAAACTATCACATATTGGCAAAACTAGCCCTCCACCCACCATATAAAAGCTTATTTCCACCAACTTTTTCACATAGTAATTATCACCAAGAAAAATCCACTCCTCTCCCTTGTTTCTTTTTCTATCCGTCACCCTCAAACACCCCTAAATTCATTTTTCTTTCAAAATTCAACTTGATCTAATAAAAAACAAATATAGACCACATCTTAGAATTTGAAGGGCTACATTTTGATACCATTTTCATCAACATGCATGAACTTTGAAATTTTGATCAAGAATCTTGGTGAGTAAAGTTGTTAGATGATGTTGCATGTGATTATCTAGTGATAATCATGTGTAGATCATGTTATTTTTGTATAGAAAATATATTTTTGATCTTGGGTTTTTGAATTTGATGATGATACAAGTGTTAGGATTAGATTGTGATGATATTAGGATGTTAGAATGATGATAGAAGTTGTTGGTTTTGATCAAAAACATGATTTTGTAAGAGATTTTAATAGTCAATTTTAGGCAGTAGGGTTGAGGCTATTTTCGAGTGTCTTAAGTCTGAATATAGGATGATATTATGGGATTATGTCGTAGAGAATTTCATTAGCTTCGATTTGATATAAAGTAGGACTTCCAACTCCAAACGAGGTGGAAGATACACTAGTTTGATTTTCGTGTACCGGGAGACGAGTGTTGACACAATCCGAAAATTGTTGTCGATATTTGGATCGAATTCGAGGACTATAAAATAAGATTCAAAATGATTCAAAGGCTATTCTCAGGCTCAAAGTTTTGTGTTTTGAGTCTATTTTTAGAAACAAGTGTCGGTTTTCTAAATGAAGTTTTTTAGAATGGTCAAAATGGTTTCGTAAGTCAAGGTCGCTAAACTGTCCGGATTTTGTGATTCAAAGATGAGTCGGACATGGAACTTTAGAAGTAAAATCTTTTGATGGGCTCTTTGGAGGACTTTCTACATATAGTAAGTGAGTTCTCTGAGTAGTATCATGAATTTTTGATGTGTCTATGTATGGGAAAATGGCTTGGACATTCGGTATGTTCCGGCAGATTTTTATTAAAGGCATAGAATAATAAAATGAATATATAGGAGAGTGTAATAGTATCACTTGTATCATTTTCTCTCGAGTTTGTCGTGATTATATGAGTCTAGTTTTATATTCTTATGTATGGTTTATTTCTCGAGTCTATTATTAATGAACGCACCTTATTTGATAGGTTGCGGTTCTCGTGTTTGAAAGGCATCATCTATCGTCGGCGATCGTCTCATTACCACTATTGGCTAAGGTGAGTCTATAGCCTCGCTTTATACTAGTTATTAAATGATTTTAAACCCGCGAGGGGGAATACATGTTTTTATAAACTTAGAACACAAGTCTTTTATGATATGCTTGTCCCTCTATGAATGGACTCGTGGTTGCCTTTAAATTGCATTAAGTGATTGCCATTGTTAAAGCCTCAATTATGGACCGTTAATTAACCTATGATGGGTTAACCGCTAGTACAATTAATAGATCTATGGGGGAAGCCGCCCCGGTTCAGTTTGTGTGGACTTGTCACAGAAGCTTAGGCCCGACCTCCGCACTGTTTGAATATATTGTATTGAGAAGTCAGGTATGCGGCAATGTACCAAAAATATGGAGGTAACCGACAATTAATAAATCTCCTGTCTTATTAGACCTCTAAAAGGAGTGTTTAAGGGCTCGGTTCCATGAGCTTATTGCAATTTATGCTATATACAATTATCATTGTTGATGCAAATTATTATTTGATGCTTATAAGCATGCCACAAACTTATAATCTTTGCTTGTGTTCAAATTGATTACATAAACCTATAGATTCACTCGGCATTTTTGCTGATTGTTTTACTCACATGTATTTCAGGTAATCAAGAAGTGGAAGCTTGGAGGTCACGGGAATGAAGTTGTGCACTGCTTTTGTTGTTCAAACTCTTTGATTTATTTATCGTTCCATTTTTAAAACAAACTAATATGTTGTTTTAACTTATCTGTTGGTAACGATTACTTGGGACTACGCTACTCTGATAAATGTTTTAGGAACGATAAATTTGAAACGTCTCTTTTCGAGTCGTTCTTTATAAATTATGTGTTATTGTATCATTGTTTAGCACCCAAAGATGTATTCCGCTGCGTGTAAATTTGGGGGTGTTAAATATTCAACCCCCCTTCTAGTTTCTACAATTGGTATCAGAGCGAGGTTATTCAAGATCTTTGAAGTATATTGTACTTTAAAGCTTGGATCGATCTTTTCTCTCTTTTTCAAAACAAATGGTTTTTAAAATGAAAACGGTTTTTAAAAATAGAGACAATCTTTGTATCAAATTGTTCATGAAGAGTGATTACTTATGAAATGTGTTTTGTTGTTTCATTCGTACAAGTTTTGGTGTTAAATAAACTTTGTATAATAGCTTGAATTAAATCTTTTCATGTTTGGAAGTATAAAAATCTTTTGTGACATTATTAACTCTAAAATACGAGTTCTATGTGTCTAAAATGATTTTCTAGAGTCCTAAGTGTTGTCCCATATATTTAGATGATATAAAACGAATTTAAGAAAGAAAATAGATGAAGAAGATGAAATCTAGAGAGAGAAAGTAGTGAGAGAAAGTAGAGAGAAGAGATGATTAACTTGGTGAATATTAGATTAGAAGTAAGAATCAAATGAACAACCAACCCTCCTAACATGCTAGGAGGGTAGTATATATAGTCCATCCACATGCGGGCTTTAATGGGCTATATATTAGGCCGGGTTTGTCTTTTGGACTTTAATTAGTTTAAATCCAAGCCCGTAAACCACGACTAATTAACTACCTATTACAACGTTCTAACTAATGTTACAATAATAACCTATGACCGAGCATTCTTGTTTGACTCAATATTTTGAGGCTAACAATCTCCCCCAATGTGAGGTCATACCCTTTTGATATTTGGAGATCAATGGAGATTACGAATCTCGTCATAAATGAGTCTTGAACGTGTAACAGTAGTTTTGTTCTTTCATGCTGTGATCTTTGAGCCTTTGTCATTGTCTTTCGACTTAGTCTTTTATCTTGAGATCTTTAAATCATTCTTGACTTGTCTTTGCCATCTCGCGATCTTGTGTCTTCATCCATATGCTCACACTATTAATTGTTGAATAAGTCTTTGGGCATGAATATGTGGTTTTGAATCTTTGACTTTGCTGAGTACACCGTGACGCCACCTTCTCGAGACAAAACATAGACACGGATTGAATGGCTTTGACATTCGTCCTAAATCGATAGCCTTTTACCTACGGTTGGTGAAGACCGTTACACGATATTAAATACCGTACCCGTGATAGGTAGATTCAGTTAAGAATCTCCTTGACAGGGTTTCAAGGCTGTACTAGCCGTTCTCTTTACTCGACCGTCTCAAAGCAAGACTGCGAACATAAAGAGTGAATCAATTGGATAGATATCCGCTTGAATAAAGTCGTCAATTCAAATTCCTGGAACAAGTGTGATTCATAAAGAATTTTACCATTGTTGCTTTCTAGTTGACACAAGCTTGATTCATAAGAATCTCACAAGTCACTTACCATAGCGCTGTTTGATGTTGACGCTAGAAGGATTTCCATTCGTCACTGTGAATATTAATGAATATCACTCTGAATGTTCCTGCAAGACCATAAAGATATTGCGTAGAAACCTGAAACGAGTTTGAATCAATTCAAAATCAAACCACTGTTGCTTTTTAGTTTTCCATATGTTCAATTCATGAAGAATCTTACATATGACCTACCATAGTGCTGTTTGATGTTAACACTGAAAGGATTTCCACTCATCATTGTGAATACTAAGTAGTATCATTCTGAGTGTTCTAGCAATATCACAAGGATATAGCGTAGGACTCTCTTGATCGTCATCCGTGTGTCCTAACGAGATTTGATTGATCTCTTGGCTCTAGACTCGATTTTTGCACTTTTAGTGGTCGGAGGCTGGAGCAGATGCCACCTATTCAATATCAACTATCTCGAAGTGAGAAAGTCAATAGAAATCATGTTGTTCTCCGTGACAATAAAACAAACTTCTTTTGAGAGAAGCCTGAGTAGCTAGGAAAAGGTTGTGCATACATCACTGGGTCCATGATGAGTTGTCTGCATGATGTGTTGACCCGGTTTCTACCTAAGTTGTATGGAGGGCTTCTTTCTTTACACCCTTTATCCTTACATTTCCTTTTCATTCTTCAACCCCTTCAATGCTTACCAAGACATCATTACTAGCACCTTGTTGTGATTGTTCCAGTGCTAGCATCAGTACTTAGTCGGCATTCAGCTACATTCACATTCTACTCCATCTTTCCTAAGGACTTCTAATAATCTTTTGGATTGTCCCTGGGAAGATCCCTCCGGTTTTGGTTGGATCATAGGACTTAAAACCTAACCACCCTTTTGACACCAATAACGTCGTGAAGTAAAGATGTTGTGGGTATTTGATCGTAACCATGAAAACCACTTTAAATTCTAACAAAGTGTTTGAAAAACATTTAACACCTTGCTAGTTTTGTTGTTTCAGAAATGCTCCCCATTCACATGTGCATCGATAATAGAAAGTGTTTCGCACATGTAGGTAAGAGTTAATGTGCTTGAGTCTTATATAAGATCACATTTTAATCACATTTTCTCCCCTATCTCTAATATATACAATCTTTTGATATTAGAGATACCAAATTTGATTAAAATATATTTTGAAAAATAGTCTTGAAAATCTCCAGGAGAAAGATGTGTTAAACTTTTGCATGAAGTTAAAATGCCCCCCTCAAAAATTAATCCAATTGAATTGTCATTGTGAGGATATGATCCACATTTCGCTTTTTGAGGATAGGAGTTTGGTGAACACACAATTTTTGAAACATTTTGAATAATCATTGAGAAATTCTTGAAAAAATTGTGTTCAACGTTTTTTGAAAAATCCTATTTCTTTTTGGCGAAAAGGTTTTTATAAAGCATAAACTTGAGTTCATAGACTTTGAATGTCTTGACGAATCCACTCAAGTGTAAGAAGATTTAACTTCTTTTGCTAAGGGTAAGAGCACGAAATCATACACTCCCCCGTGAATATAGTTCCGGGTTGTAAGCTGAAAGTGATTACAAGCCATTGTGTTGAGCTTAAAATGTTGAATGTTTTGTGACAAACTCAACCCAAGATAGATTGCTCTACCTGTTGTTGGAAATATTGTCCAAAATAGACAATTTCCTTTAGAAAAAATTAGAAATGACATGTTTTGAAAGATATTTACAACTTTCATTCGAGCTTTATGTACACACCCGTGTCGTTATTGAGCGACATTTCTAGGTACGTCCATATTATCGATACTGAAAGACATGTCGAGAAGAATATTTTTGGATTATCAAAGATTTTTTAATTTTGTATTTTGCTTTTTCATTAATATTTACAAGTAGATGTTGATAGATGAATCAAGCAGGCTTCTTTTCTAGAACCTCCAGTTCTGCTGGAGTCAAACATCTCATACCAATTTGCCTAACTAGATACGCAAACCTCTCTTTCGAAAGAGCTTTTGTAAACAAGTCAGCTAATTGGTAATCAGTTCCAACAAAGTATAGTTCAACAATACCCTTTTCAACTTGTTCCTTAATGAAGTGATATCTGACATCAATGTGCTTCGTGCAGGAATGCTGTACCGGATTGCAGGAGATGGCTATGGCAGACTTTGAGTCACAGTACGTAGGTACTTTATCAAAGTAAAAGCCATAATCCGTGAGTTGTGTTCTCATCCAAAGAACTTGAGCACAACACGCAGATAAAGACACATACTCCGCTTCGGCTGATGACAATGATGTGCAATCCTGCTTCTTGGAAGACCATCCCACAAGCTTATCTTGACCTAGAAATTGTGCACCACCAGAAGTACTTTTATGTGTATCAAGACACCCTGCATGATCAGAATCTAAATAGGCCGTTAGAAAGAAACCAGTTTCCCTCGGATACCAGAGTCCCATGTGAATGGTATTCTTAAGGTACCGAAAGATCCGTTTAACCTCCTTGAGGTGCTTTTCAGTGGGTCGTGCTTGATATCGTGCACAATAGCATGTAGCATGATGACTATCAGGTCTGCTTGTTGTCAAGTACATGAGGGACCCGATCATGGAACGATATCTCGTTTGATCTATGGGTAATCCCTTCAAATCAGCATCTAGGGATGTGGTTGATAATGGTGTCCCAACGGGGTCACATGATGTCATACCATGCTTTGTGATTATCTCTTGAAAATACTTAGCTTGGTTAATGAAGATACCACTTGGGGATTGGTGAACTTGAATTCCTAGAAAGAATTTTAGTTCGCCCATCATAGACATTTCAAATCTGCTGTGCATTACTTTTTCAAACCATTTTGAAAGTTTTGGGTTTGTAGACCCGAAAATAATGTCATCAACATAAATCTACACAAGCAAAATGTCATCCCCATATTTATAAGTAAACAAAGTTAAATTAATGGAACCTTTTGATAAACCTTTGGAGACCAGAAATTTCGAGAGCTCGTCGTACCACGCCCTTCGAGCTTGCTTGAGTCCATATAGTGCTTTGTGGAGACGATACACCTTGTCAGGATAATGAGGATTGACTAATCCTTCTAGCTGCGTGACATAGACTTCTTCCTTCAAAGGACTGTTAAGAAACGCCGTCTTTACGTCCATTTGATAGACAATGAATCCCTTATGTGCAACATAAGCAATAAAAATCCTGACCGCTTCTGTGACAATCCGTCAATTTTAGGTCGTTATTTTAATCTCGACTAATAAGTATTATATGTTGACTTTAATGAGAATTTTAAATTTTCTATTAACCGAGAAGGTTATGGCTTGAAACTTAACGTAAGAATGTCATTTCGATGAAAACTGACAAGAAATACATTAAGTATCGATATTATATTCTCAATTTATCATATAAATGATTTTATTGTATTTATTTTTATTTCTCGTGTTTTACGTTTTAACGAATGACGAGAACTACTAATGATCGCGATACTGACGGATGCCCAAAAATTTATGTTTTATTATCGATTGTCTCGATATTTTATATTTTCGAAGTTTTCGATTTAATTACGTTTTAAGTCGTGTCGAAGTGATATTATTATTTTTAAGAAGTGTTTTAACTTCTAAAAAGTATTTTTACGAAACCCGAGTCCCGTAAATATTTTCAAAATTTAATATTTACATTTTCTACCCTTAGAACTATTTAATTTCATTTTGGACCAAAACTATACCTATTTGGCAAAATTAGTCCCTCCACTACCTAGTATAAAAAGATTTTTTTTATCAAAATCTTTCACTAACTCATTTAAAAAATAAAAACGCAAAATCTCTTTCTTTCTCCTTGCTTTTGCCGTCGAAACCTTCAACCAAAAACACCCTTGATTTTGATTTTCTACTTTGATTCTTCCAATTCTAATAAAAGACCCACTTTGCAAATTCAACAAGGATCATTTTGGTATAAGATTTTCCAACATGCATTCACTTTATTTTTCTGTTTAATTTTTGGTGAAGAACATCATGTTTGATCCATTTTATGATTATGAATGTTGTTATTATTATTATATTGGTAGTGGGATGATGTTGCATGCATGATTTTTATATAACTGATTTTTATTAGATTGAATTTGAGGGTGTTAGGAGCTAGTGATATGTGTTATGATAATATTAGGATGATATTAGGAGTGTATAAATTGTTAAAATGGGTTGAAAAATTGTTTTAGTATGATTTTTAAAGAGTTAATTTTGGGTAGTAACTTTAAGGCCATTTCTGAATTACTTACTGTAATAAACTTGTTAAACTAATGAGATAGGGTTGTAGAGAATTTCGTTAGCTTCGATTTGATATAAAGTAGGACTTTCAACTCCAAACGAGTGCGAAGTTACAACAATTTTAGTATTCGTGTACCGGGAGACGAGTATCGACACAATCCGAAATTGTTGTCGATATTTGGATCGAGTCTCGGGGACTATAGAATGAGTTTTAAAAATGTTCAAGAACTGATGCTAAATTCTAAACCTCAGGTCATGAGTCTATTTTCAAACCCGAGTTTCGGTTTTATAAATAGAGTTGTTTAGATACGTCAAAATGGTTTTACGAGTCAAAGGCGTAAATCTGTCCGGTTTTTATAACACGAAGGTGTGTCGGGCAGAAGATCTTAGAAGTAATATTTTTGAATGAAATTTAAACTGAGTCTTATTCATATTATATGTGAGTTTGTGACCAAGTTTCGTCGAAATCGGACAAGTGTAGATAGGGTAGATTGGTGTGTACATTTGGAGTATACATGCTGATTGGTATGATGGACACGTAGTTCAATAATTATGTGGCGTGAGTTGAGTATTCGCCATTGGACATGGTGATTTATTCAAGTGTTAAGTCATTATGTAAATGACTTAGCTACTGGTCCGAGGGAAGTAAAATGAGAATTTGACTTGCGTTGACTTGGCGTCTTAAGACGGGTCAATATCGAGAGTGCAAGTGTTTAAAAGAATAGTGTTGAATAAAAGGGTATAGTAATAACACTTGTATTATTAAATTTTTCGGGATTGTCTTGGTTTTGTAGTTTTGATTTTTATATTATTTAAGTATGATTTATACTTAAGTCAATTTTTAAGGAATGCGTCTTATTTAGTAGGTTGCGGTTTTCGTGTTTAAACGGGCATCACTAATCGTCGGCGATCGTCACATTACCACTACTGGCTAAGGTGAGTCTATAGCCTCGCTTTTAACATGTTTACTTGTTTTATAAAACCCGCGAGGGGGATAACATGCTTGTTTTATTAAAATAAAAGGGTACAAAGAGAAGTTGTGGAAACCTACTTATTGGAAAAGTACGGGTGCAACGAGAAGTTGTGGGAACCCTATTTACTTGAAAAGTAATTATTGAAATTGAAATGTACAACTATAAGTTGTGGTAAAGTCATGATTGTTTTAAAATTGAACACAAAGAACTTAATTGTATGTTTAGATGGAAGTTATTACATAAGTTTGTTTAGCCTTAAAAGACCCATTAATCGTCAATTGTTAATCGAAGTAACGCTAATGCTATGGATAGATCTATCGGGGTGACGCCCAGTCCGGTCGCGACTAGCTCTCGCGTGGTGTTGTGATGCACTAGTAATGAAACATCGGATGCATTGTATAAGAGAAATATACGCACTTGGCTAGGTGTGTTAGGCTGAAATAATATATGTTAACGTTTAATGTCACGAGACTTATGTAATGACATGATAATTATGTCCGTACAACATAATTGTCTTTGATAAATTATTAACCATGGAAGGTTATTTTTGAATACTTGTGTTCTCTTTATTTAAATTAAACTCTATAGATTCACTCGGCAAATTTTTCCGACTTTTTAGCATGTTTTATCTCAGGTCCATTGGGAAGGCACTCGAGGAAGGCGGTTTCGTGAAGCTTGCTCATTTGAAATGTTTTGGCCCGCTTTCATAAATTATATCCATTCAAAGAATCTTTTATTATTTACTGTGTTGTAAACTTTAAATTATCTGGGACCGTGTGAAAAGTCTTATTGTTAAATGAAAATGAATGGATGTTTTTATTAAAACAACTCGTTTTGAGCTGTTTTCTATGATTATGAGATTGAACCATGATAGTAATACCAAATGACCCTTCCGCTGTTATGACTAAAATTTGGGGGTGTTACAGATTGGCATCAGAGCTCAAGTTATAGAGAACGAAAAGATTTTCCAAAAATGAATTTTTGAAATCTTTTAACTATAACTGTTGCAAGCGAAACCTCCGAGTTGCCAATGGACGAGAATGATAGTATTTATATATATATATGGGATTATATATATGTTGTAATCTTTATCGATTATTTGAACTTGTGAATTACAAGGTATGTTTTCATTTATTTAGTTATAAATGATAATTTTATATTTATACGAGATATTTATACGACGTCGATTGTCACGAAGCCACCCTAGTCATTTTTATGCTAGCGCCGAAGCTATTCCTGAAATTAATCATGTTATTCTCGAGATTAACTAAGTTGTGGATAGACATGATCCCAAAGAAGTTTAATATTCTGCTGATATTCTTTTGGTTACAAGATTTTGATTTCCTTGGTTCTTATCCTTGAGTTATCAATCAGTTCATTTCGTTTAGCAGATTTAATTTGCATTTTCATTAATCTTCGACATTATACTGTTTTGATAAAAACAAGTTTGTCCGAGATGGTACTATTGATTGTTAGGAATTGAGATTGATTTGTATGGTATTCACATGCCAACCAGGATTCCATATCATATCACTGATCATTTTCTGTTAAATCAGTTTCTCATTTGTTTCTATCTTGATCTTTTGCGTTGAGCTGGCGATGCTTGAATAAAGTGATTTATAATTATTAAGATAAATTGGCCATTTATTTTGAACAAGGAAATTATAAATTGTTGAACTACAAATTTCTGAATCTTATTTGGATGGACTTGATCAATCCATGGAATAATGATTCATAAAGGTGTGGGCTTAAGCATATAGCATCTTCGTGATTAAACTCTTATTGAATTGTAATTCGTTTGCTCGATTCATTCTTTGATTTTGTTCTTCTAATTCTTTGATCGTGAATTGGTTGTATTGGGGCTTTTCTAAAACCGCCAATTGAGGAGGATATCAAGCGTCTCTAAAAAGCACTGAAGAAATCTTCTTCTTGTGAGACCAAGGAACCTTCTTAGTCACGTGAATTACCTAGTAACTCTTAGTAGATTAGTTTATCAATTGTAGTATCTTCTCATTAATCCATAACTAAACTGTGACAACAGTTAGTAGGACTAGTCTTTTAAGTTGTATGGCATTAGACGATGATTATCTATAATGTTTGACAATATAACTTGTACTAGTTTGTGATCAATGGAATGACTATCTTTTGATTCCTAATTATACATCGTTCTATTTTTATATTTCCTTGCTTTTCTCTTTAAATTCTTGTGGTATAACGCAATCACTGAATGAATACTTATTATGAATTGATTTGTGTTGCACAAGACTCATGCAGTCAATGAAAGCTATGACTGAAGCACGAATGTGCCAAGTTATTAGTGAATAAGTTGTTGTATCTTTAGTTGAATTCATGGCTAACATGAATGATGGATCTGGAACTGGAGCTGAAGCTAAGACTGGTGGAACTGGAACCGGTGGAGCTGAAGCTGGAGCCAATAATTTTCGTGGTACGGATGGAACAAATGTTCCCGAAGTTAGAGGCTATAACTACACTTCATTCGTTAATTTCAAACCGTAGACTCTTAAGGGGACTAAAGATGATGGAGGATTGTGTCAGTTATTGAAAGCTGGCGTTAGTCTTTCGAATCAGTGACCCTAATTATGAGGATAAGGTGTAGTTTAAAATCGCTACTCTCCAAGGTCATGCATTAATTTGGTGGGATGGCAGACTTGCTTCCATAGGTATCGTTACTTATGGGACACCATGGACTAAGATGAGGAAGCGGTTAACTGAGGAGCTTGTTCTCGAAGCATTTCTAAAGTATGGAGCAAGTGTTGTACAATCTGAAACTGAAGGGAACTAACATTGGTAGATATATCAAGTGTTTCCATAAGTTGACTCCTTTATGTCCAAGAATTATGGAACCCGAACCGTCAAGGTCAAGCAGTATATTTACGGCTGACCAAGAATATAAGCGGTGATGTGACTTCTTCTAAGCCATTTACTATTTGTGAAGTTGTCTGCATGACTGATTAGCTCATGGGACACATAATTCAAGGCAAGGCTGACAAGGTCACTGAAGGGAAAAAATAATTCCAAATTGAAAATTCTTTTCGTGCATTAGAGCTCGTAAGTATATCGAAAAAGGTTGTGAATTATTCGTAGTTTAAGTATCGTAGAAGGAATCGTAAGAAAGTCAGTAGAAAATGCTCTAGTCATTTGTGACTATTCCGAAGTGTTTCTGGAAGAATTGCCAAGGCTTCCGCCTTCAAGGCAAATAGAATTCCAAATTGATCTAATTTCTGGTGCTGCAACTGTGGCACGTGAGCCATATTTATTAGCATCATCCGAGCTGAAGTAATTATTTGTGCAGTTTTAAGAACTATCTGATAGATGTTTTATTCGACCGAGCTCGTAAGTTTGTAGAACTCCTATTATGTTCGCTAATAAGAAAGATGATTCGTTTCATATGTGTATCGATTACCGAGAGTTGCATAGGCTAACGGTCAAGAACTGTTATCCGCTTCCAAGAATTGAAGATCTATTTGATCAACTTCAAAACTCTCGTGTTTTCTCCAAAATTCTGGTGTTTTCTCCAAGATTTATCTCTGTTTTGCTTATCATCAACTTCGCATACGCGAGGAAGATATTCCTATTACGGCGTTTAGAACTTGTGATGATGATTATGAGTTTAGGGTTGTGCCTTCTGGTTTGACTAGTACACATGTTGTATTCATTGACTTAATGAATTGTATGTGTAAGCCATGTCTTGATAAATTCGTAATCGTTTTCATTGATGATATTCTAATCTGCTCTAAGAGCGAGGAAGAACATGCCGAGCACTTAGGGATTATCTTGAAACTTGTTAAGGAATGAAAAGATGTACCCAAAAATTTTAAAGTGTGATTTTTTGGCTTTGTTCTGTGTAACTTCTCTGTCATGTGATTGACAAAAGTGGCATACATGTTGATTCTGCGGAAATTGAAGCCATCGATGATTTGAATGTTCCAACTATTCAAACTGAAGTACGACAAATTCTAGGTTTGGCTGGTTATTACTGAAGGTTTATTAAAGGATTCTCTTTGATATCAAAACCATTATATAAGCTAACTAAAAAGAATGAATTGTATGTGTGTGGCAATGATGAAGAGAAAGCTTTTCAAACCATGAAAAGAGAACTCTGCAACACACCGATCTTATCGGTACTCGAAAGAAGTAAAGATTTTGTTGTTAATCGTGATATATCTCTTGAAGGATTTAGAGCTGTTTGATTTGTATATGCTTGTAGGAAACATAGGAAGAATGAGGAAACTGCACAACCCATGACTTGTAATTGAGTGCGGTGATTGTTACTCTTCGTCTATTGAGACATAAATTGTATGGCACTAATGTACGTTATCCATCGATAGTAAGAGCCTACAGTGTATTCTGGAATAAAAGAGGTAGCTAATCCTTTTAAGTGATTACGATTGTGTTATTCGTTATCATTCGTGAGGTTGGAGAAAATTACAATGGATTCATTGTTAAGATCTCGAAAACTCAGTCTGAATATGACTCGATTTCTGTCAATGTTGATTGATTGACTCTGATCATTTTATTTTGATAAATAAATCGATCGTGCTAATTAAGAATCGTTTGTTAACTGCTCGTAGTAGACATGAAAGATATGATGATATGAAGCGAAAAACTTTGGAAATCGAGGTAGGTGGAAAAGTTATGCCAAAGCTATCACCATGAAAAGGTGTTATGTATTTGGAAAATGTGGGAAGTTAAGTCCCTGTTAGTTTGGACCATTCGAGATGATATCGAGTGTATGTCCGGCGGCATGAAAACTTAAATTACCTCGAGAGCTACAAGGAATTCACAATACTTCTCATATGTCGAACCTAAAGAAATTTCTTCCTGACGAAGATCTTATTATCTCTCTTGATGAAGTATGAATCGACGGTAAGTTGCATTTCATCAAAGTACTTGTTGATATTATCGATAAGGAAGTTAGGCAACCGAAGCAAAGTCGAATTCCTATTGTCATGTGTGATGGAACTCAAGACGAGGACCAAAATACATTTAACTTTTTTATTTCAACGAGCGATCGAGGAAGAACGCAAGTTGATCTTCGGGACGAAGATTCCAATTTGTTGGGGATAATGTGACAATCCGTCAATTTCAGGTCGTTATTTTAATCTCGACTAATAAGTATTATATGTTGACTTTAATGAGAATTTTAAATTTTCGATTAACCGAGAAGGTTATGGCTTGAAACTTAACGTAAGAATGTCGTTTCGATGAAAACTGACAAGAAATACATTAAGTATCGATATTATATTCTCAATTTATCTTATAAATGATTTTATTGTATTTATTTTTATTTCTCGTGTTTTACGTTTTAACGAATGACGAGAACTACTAATGATCGCGATACCGACGGATGCCCAAAAATTTATGTTTTATTATCGATTGTCTCGATATTTTATATTTTCGACGTTTTCGATTTAATTACGTTTTAAGTCGTGTCGATGTGATATTATTATTTTTAAGAAGTGTTTTAACTTCTAAAAAGTATTTTTACGAAACCCGAGTCCCGTAAATATTTTCAAAATATAATATTTACATTTTCTACCCTTACAACTATTTAATTTCATTTTGGACCAAAACTATACCTATTTAGCAAAATTAGTCCCTCCACTACCTAGTATCAAAAGATGTTTTTTATCAAAATCTTTCACTAACTCATTTTAAAAATAAAAACACAAAATCTCTTTCTTTCTCCTTGCTTTTGCCGTCCAAACCTTCAACCAAAAACACCCTTGATTTTGATTTTCTACTTTGATTCTTCCAATTCTAATAAAAGACCCACTTTGTGAATTCAACAAGGATCATTTTGGTATAAGGTTTTCCAACATGCATTCACTTTATTTTTCTTTTTAATTTTTGGTGAAGAACATCATGTTTGATCCATTTTTATGATTATGAATGTTGTTATTATTATTATATTGGTAGTGGGATGATGTTGCATGCATGATTTTTATATAATTGATTTTTATTAGATTGAATTTGAGGGTGTTAGGAGCTAGTGATATGTGTTATGATAATATTAGGATGATATTAGGAGTGTATAAATTGTTAAAATGGGTTGAAAAATTGTTTTAGTATGATTTTTAAAGAGTTATTTTTAGGCAGTAACTTTAAGGCCATTTCTGAATTACTTACTGTAATAAACTTGTTAAACTAATTAGATAGGGACGTAGAGAATTTCGTTAGCTTCGATTTGATATAAAGTAGGATTTTCAACTCCAAACGAGTGCGAAGTTACAACAATTTTAGTATTCGTGTACCCGGAGACGAGTATCGGCACAATCCGAAAATTGTTGTCGATATTTGGATCGAATCTCGGGGACTATAGAATGAGTTTTAAAAATGTTCAAGAACTGATGTTAAATTCTAAACCTCAGGTCATGAGTCCATTTTCAAACCCGAGTGTCGGTTTTATAAATGCAGTTGTTTAGATACGTCAAAATGCTTTTACGAGTCAAAGGCGTAAATCTGTCCGGTTTTTATAACACGAAGGTGTGTCGGGCGGAAGGTTTTAGAAGTAATATTTTTGAATGAAATTTAAACTGAGTCTTATTCATATTATATGTGAGTTTGTGACCAAGTTTCGTCGAAATCGGACAAGTGTAGATAGGGTAGATTGGTGTGTACATTTGGAGTATACATGCTGATTGGTATGTTGGACACGTAGTTCAATAATTATGTGGCGTGAGTTGAGTATTCACCATTGGACATGGTGATTTATTCAAGTGTTAAGTCATTATGTAAATGACTTAGCTACTGGTCCGAGGTAAGTAAAATGAGAATTTGACTTGCGTTGACTTGGCGTCTTAAGACGGGTCAATATCGAGAGTGCAAGTGTTTAAAAGAATAGTGTTGAATAAAAGGGTATAGTAATAACACTTGTATTATTAAATTTTTCGGGATTGTCTTGGTTTTATAATTTTGATTTTTATATTATTTAAGTATGATTTATACTTAAGTCGATTTTTAACGAACGCGTCTTATTTAGTAGGTTGCGGTTTTCATGTTTAAACGGGCATCACTAATCGTCGGCGATCGTCACATTACCACTACTGGCTAAGGTGAGTCTATAGCCTCGCTTTTAACATGTTTACTTGTTTTATAAAACCCGCGAGGGGGATAACATGCTTGTTTTATTAAAATAAAAGGGTACAAAGAGAAGTTGTGGAAACCTACTTATTGGAAAAGTATGGGTGCAACGAGAAGTTGTGGGAACCCTATTTACTTGAAAAGTAATTATTGAAATTGAAATGTACAACTATAAGTTGTGGTAAACTCATGATTGTTTTAAAATTGAACACAAAGAACTTAATTGTATGTTTAGATGGAAGTTATTACATAAGTTTGTTTAGCCTTAAAAGACCCATGAATCGTGAATTGTTAATCGAAGTAACGCTAATGCTATGGATAGATCTATCGGGGTGACGCCCAGTCCGGTCGCGACTAGCTCTCGCGTGGTGTTGTGATGCACTAGTAATGAAACATCGGATGCATTGTATAAGAGAAATATACGCACTTGGCTAGGTGTGTTGGGCTGAAATAATATATGTTAACGTTCAATGTCGCGAGACTTATGTAATGACATGATAATTATGTCCGTACAACATAATTGTCTTTGATAAATTATTAACCATGGAAGGTTATTTTTGAATACTTGTGTTCTCTTTATTTAAATTAAACTCTATAGATTCACTCAGAAAATTTTGCCGACTTTTTAGCATGTTTTATCTCAGGTCCATTGGGAAGGCACTCGAGGAAGGCGGTTTCGTGAAGCTTGCTCATTTGAAATGTTTTGGCCCGCTTTCATAAATTATATCCATTCAAAGAATCTTTTATTATTTAATGTGTTGTAAACTTTAAATTATCTGGGACCGTGTGAAAAGTCTTATTGTTAAATGAAAATGAATGGATGTTTTTATTAAAACGACTCGTTTTGAGCTGTTTTCTATGATTATGAGATTGTACCATGATAGTAACACCCAATGACCCTTCCGCTGTTATGACCGAAATTTGGGGGTGTTACAGCTTCCATTCGAGCTACTGGTGCAAATGATTCTTTAAAATGAATACCCTCTTTATGTCCATACCCTTTAGGTACTAGCCTAGATTTATTCTTGATGATCGTGTTCTCTTCATCCATCTTGTTTTTCTAGATCCATTGAAGATTTAATGGAATTACATCGTATGGTCTGTCAACAATTTCCCAGACTTTAAGTCTTTCAAATTGTTGAAGTTCATCCGTCATCAATTCAATCCAAGCATGATCAGCCATGGCTTCTTTGATGTTTTTGAGTTTTAGCTGAACTCACGACGAGTGCGAACATACAAACATCGCCATCGGTGTTAAGCTGTCGTCCTGTGCGAACTGGCTGTGAAGGGTTTCCAATTACATGAACCAAACGGGTCCAATGATGTGTTGAAGGATGTCGTTGATAGAATGTATGCATATTTGACGGATCAACATGGCGAGTAGAAGACTCTCCAGTTTCGTGTACCGGTGTACCAAATGGGTTGATAAATTCGTCTTCGTCAGATAATGCATCGTCTGCTTGATTTGTGTTCTCTAGAGCAATGACAGTAGTTGTGGATGTTGTAGGATCGATTGTTGAAGTGATATTCTGAGGAGGTAAATCTGCAGCAACCGGTGTTGAATTAGATGAAGTTGTATCCTTTGGTTGACGATGATCGGTATCATCATTCTTATCATGAGTGACAGCAGAAGACTTCGATACAACTTGTTTCTCCCCCGTGAAATATTCATCATACATTGGTCCATATAACATTTCCAACTCTTCAATTGTCGTGTCGACTGTCATATCAGATCTAGGAGCATTTTCTGGAACCAGCGTTGAACTTGACGGTTCATTGTTGTGGTCTTGAGTTCCGAGTTCCGTGCGGTTGTGAACGGAAGTCGTTTGTCGTTGTGGATCGGAACTTAAACTGTTTTGTTCAAGTGCCATCTTTTGTAATTCATCAAATCGAATGTGAATGGTATCGACAATCAATTTTGTTCTCTTGTTGTATACTCTATATCCCTTAGACTGAGCTGCATATCCCACAAGAATACATGCATCACCTTTCTCTTTCAGCTTATCCAAATTTTCACCATCTCGAATAATGTAACAAGTATATCCAAAAACATGAAGGTGTTTGAGTGAAGGTTTTCGATCATGAATTATGTGATATGGTGTCTTTTCGTGTCTTGGGATAATTAAGGAACGGTTTTGTGTGTAGCATGCGGTTGACACGGCTTCGGCCCAAAATTATAGTGGAAGTTTTGAAGCGGATAATAATGTTCGAGCAGCCTCAACTAAAGTATGGTTTCGTCTTTCAACAATGCTGTTTTGTTCGGGTGTTCGAGCAATAGATGTTTCATGTTCAATTCCTTCGGCTTCAAAATAGTTTCTCAGTTTTGAATTCAAAAATTCTGTACCTCAGTCAGTACGAACCACTTTGACTTGAGCTTGAATACCATGTTGTATCAGTTTAAGAAAGCTGATGAGAACTTCGGGTGTTTCATCCTTGGACCTCAAGAAGTGAGTCCATGTGTACCTTGAGTAATCATCGACAATTACCAGAATATCTTTCTTTCCATTGATACTATGAACACGCATGGGACTACACAGATCCATATGAAGAAGATCTGACCGTCCTTTAGAGCTTGGTGTAGACTTTGTTTTGAAGCTACTTAGTTTAGCTTTACAAAGCTCACAAGAAGAACAAAGATGATCTTTGATGAATTTCAAACTTCGAAGGCCTCTCACAATATCTTTCTTAGAAAGCAAGTTGATGGTATCAAAATTAAGATGAGATAAACGTTGATGCCATAACCATGCCTGAGTCGTTGAAGCTTTAGCCATGAAGCAAATTGGAGTTGATCTGTCAGAATGTCCTGATCGCAATATGGCTAAAACTAATTGGATAGAGTAACGTCTCAATATCCCTTAAAAACCGTCGGAATCCTCAATCGCAACGAGTGATCGGAATAACCATCGGAATAAGGTGTCTGAATCCTTGTGATCGCAAAGTAAAACCCTTGGGTAATTGTGATCGAGCCTCACTCACTTGTACTTTCCGATGGAATCAATTGCTAGAATTTCAGAAAGATGAAACAAGAAAGTTCTTAACTTTTGATCCAAAAGATTTGTGTTATTACCCGAAAACCAAGATACCTAAATCACTCAACAACAGTAAAGAAGGTATACGAATTGAAGAACACTAAAAAAACATAAAAAATCTTGAATTCGTGGAAAGAAAATATAACAGTAAAGAAGGTATACCAATCACAAAACGATCCCATGGCGATTGATACCAATTGTTGTCCCATATATTTAGATGATATAACACGAATTTAAGAAAGAAAATAGATGAAGAAGATGAATTCTAGAGAGAGAAAATAGTGAGAGAAAGTAGAGAGAAGAGATGATTAACTTGGTGAATATTAGATTAGAAGTAAGAATCAAATGAACAACCAACCCTCCTAACATGCTAGGAGGGTAGTATATATAGTCCACCCACATGCGGGCTTTAATGGGCTATATATTGGGTCGGGTTTGTCTTTTGGACTTTATTTAGTTTAAATCTAAGCCCGTAAACCACGACTAATTAACTACCTATTACAACGTTCTAACTAATGTTACAATAATAACCTATGACCGAGCATTCTTGTTTGACTCAATATTTTAAGGCTAACACTAAGTCCTTCCAAAAAGTTACCAAATGATTTTGTCCAAAAACCCCATTTTTTTCCTCTGGACGCGGTTCTTTATCTATTCCCCAGGGTTCCTTATCAATAAGGAACCGAGGTCAGTCCGGCACAGATTTTTGAAAACTTTGAAAAATCATATAAAATCAACCGTAAGTCCGTAGAAGTCGTGCCACCCTTCATTTCGAACGTAATTGAATTTTATTTCAATTAAAAATACTTCCAAAACTTTATTCACACTTTAAAATTTGGATGGTTTCTAAGTTCTATACTTTGTCCAAAGTATTGAGCGTCGGTTTGTCGTAAAACTTGTGTTTTACTCTTTTCTGTTAAGTTGGAAATCTCTTGGTGATATATCTTTGAAAAATGATATATTTACAAAGTGTTAAACTTAATTAAAATTTAAATGGGTCAAAGACTATTTTCAAATAAAATCAAGCTATGAATACTTTGTTGTATCTAACACTCAAAACATGGACGAATGCTTTTATGTGCTAAGCTAATTGTTTGTGTGTTATTATTATATGTAGACATTATTAAGTGTTCCTTGCTATTTGTAGTAGTATTGCTTATATGTCTAGTCTCTAGTGCCTTGCTTGGTATTTGTTAGTATCTAGTTTTTCCTAATTAGGATGTATGCTAGATTTCTTGCATTTTAGTTGCAACATTATTTGTGCATTGCATATAGGATCAACATCTCTAGGTTTACATATGTTATATAAACATCTTGTACACCTCGTTATGTTTATTAACACTCTTAGGTTTGAAAGATTTGTGAGCTTGTCAAATCTTTTGATGTAGGTCGTCTTACTCGATCATTGTCTTATTAGTTCAAGTAGATTAATGTCTCACTATAAAACATGAAACACCCTTTGAAAATCTTAGCTATTTTCTCTGAAAGGAATGTTAGTGGGAATCAAGAAAGATTTCAAATATATATCAATTCATTATTCAAATTATGATTGATATCATTATCGAATCTAATTGACATGTTTTTAGTGTAGATATGAATGTGGACTATTAATAATATACATCGGATCATAACTCACACTTGTGTTGTCGATGGTATATTGAATCTACTTATTCAAATTATTAGACATGTTTTGTTTAATAATTGCTTATAATGCACAATGGAGTCGGTTTGACAACTTGGATGTTTCATCCGAAATACTCAAGTAATTTACGTTGCAATGCAATTTGTAAATGTGTCATATCCGAAAGACCAGTCAAAAGTGTTCATTTGTGTTAGGACCATTGTAATAGTTATATGTAATAGGTAGACTAGGAGGTATGTAGTTCCTCCTGGTCCAAGTCGTAGTAGGAGAAAGTCCTGCTCCTGGTCCTAGTCGAAGTTAAACTTTATTATTTACTTAATATTCTATTAGGATATGCATGAGATATGTTAGGAAAGGATATGCATATCAGTTTTACACGTTTTCTTTAATGATGTATTAGGGTTTCCTTGTAGTATAAAAGGAACCTTAGGCAGAAGGGTTAAACACACCTTCACAAAACGTAGTTCTAGTCTTTATCAATATTAGAAATCCTTAGAAAGGATCAAGTCTTTATAGTTATTCTGTTTCTCTTGATTATATTTATATTCTACATTCATATTGTGTATAGAGTCTCTTTGTGATTTGACTTGTTATTACAGAAGTCATTAACCGGTCCTGACAGGCTGCAAGATCTACATCTAGTAGACCCAACAAGTGGTATCAGAGCCTGGGAGGGTCTCTATACAAGCAGAATCAAGTTCTTTTATTACTAACAATCTGTTTATCATGTCTGCCTCAACTTCTACTCAAACAGGAGAAGAAAGCACTCCTAAAATTGTGCAACCTCAGCAGATCCTGGCTACGGTATCCAACACGAATGGAAAATTCCCTCTTCTGAAGAAGGGTGAATATGATAACTGGGCAATGAAGATGGAATGGTGGATCACCAACACTGATCAAGATCTTTGGAAGATCATTCTGAATGGAAACAGCAGGAAGCTTACTGGACGAGACAAGAACGGTAATATTACTCTTCTTGACCCTAAATCTCATGAGGAAATCATCGCTATTCAGAAGGAGGTAAAAGCAAAAACAATTTTGCTTCAATCTCTTCCTGAAGATCACATGGGTGACTTCTACCATTTGGATGATGCCAGAGAGATCTGGAATGGCATAAAAGCAAGGTTCGGCGGGAATGAGGAGTCAAAGAAACGAAGGTCCATGCTGAGAGATGAATTTACCGAATTCAAAATCTCAGAAACTGAAGGTCTAAATCAAGGGTATGATAGGTTCCAGAAGATCTTGAGCCAATTGAATCAACTTCGGTCAAAACCTGATGATGGTGACATTAATGCAAGGTTTCTTAAAGCCTTACCCTACTCATGGAACCAGGTGGTGATCTCTCTCAAAGCCAAAGGTGGGCTTGACTATCTCACCTTTGATGATTTGTTTCATAGGCTCAGAACATTCGAACCTCATGTGAGAGGATATCCTAGTGACTCTTTTCCCACCCCTGCTAATTCAGCCTTTGTGAGTTCTATAGAATCTAATCCCATGTCATATGCAAGTAGCCCAAGCAATACTGTCTCCCTCCAGCATACTGTTCAACATACTAGTCCCATGTCATATGCATCTAGTCCCATGTCTTCTGCTCCTGATCCTGTTGCCAAGTCTGGTAGTATGGTAGAAGCTGTTCTTCATTCTTTTGTGGCTGATGTTACTGCTGAACAACAACTTGCTTTTGATGACTTCAAATAGATCGATAAACTTGACCTGGATGAGATAGATCTTAAGTGGCAGATGGCCATGCTTACTCTTAGGGTGCACAAGTTTGAGAAGAAAGCAGGAAGGAAATTTAATTACAACCCTCGGGAGCCAGCAAGATTCGATAGAAGCAAGGTTCGGTGCTATAACTGCCAGCAACAGGGTCACTTTGCAAGGGAGTGCCCTAGCAAGAATGATCAGGAGAAGAGCAGGTACTCCGCTTTCAAGGTTCAGGAGGTTAAAGAAGACAGGAAGGCGTTGGAATCTGTTGACTCTATGGTCAACTGGAATGAGCATCAGGCTTCTACTCTGGAATCAGCTGAATCCTCGACTGATGTGTTGGCAATGATTGCTGGGAATCTCTCTGATGCAGAAGAAGCAGAAGAGTTTGCTCTTATGGGCATCTCACCTCAGGTACAACATTGTCCTCTTGGTTGTCATAATAAATACACAGAATTGTTGTTCCAATTTAATGAAGTAAATGATCAAAATGATAAGTATTTTTTAGAGGTTCAAGCCTATAAGGCTTCATTAAACACATTGGAACAACAAAAGAAGTGGTTACAAGATACTCAACGTGCATATGAGGATAAAATCAGGATACTAAGCATTGATTTAGAAAACACTACAAATATGCTTAAATTTACAGAAACTGAAAGAGATGCTAGTATCAAAGAAAAAGAGGAGATGCAAGCTAAATTAGATGCTACTATGTTAAGATTTGACAAATGGCAAAAGGCACCTAAAAATCTTTCAAAATTAATTGATAGTAGCATGTCTGGCAGAACTAAAAGAGGCTTAGGATTTGAAAAATATATTGATTCTGAAGATGTATTTGATTTATCTTTTTCAAGTGTCTTTGATGCCGACAAAGAGGATGAGGGCAAACCTAGTTACAATAGGTTTAAACCAGCAGCAGAAATGCATGCTGTCCCTCCTCCTCTTACTGGAACTTTTATGCCCACCTCATGGAATAATGACTCGGATGGATCGCAGATGCTTGAGTCCCCAACAAGTTCTACTAATACTAATGACTTTGTCTCATGTAATTTCAGTGACAAAGCCGGTGACTCTGCATCTAATGGTTCAAGTGAAGAGTCAAGACCTACAAGTTCCAAGTTGAATGAACATGCTGCTACTGGTGCTAGGAAGTGTGAAGAAAAAGTTGTTGTCAAGTCAAGTGTGTCTGGTCCTTGTTTATTGAGTCCTAGGAAGAATGTTTTTCCTAGAAATGTGTGTAATAAAGTAGGCAGTATGAAACAATCTCATTCTAATAAAAGGTCTTTCAAAACATGTTTTGTTTGTGGCAGTTCCTTTCATTTAATTAAAGATTGTGATTATTATGACACACATGCATCTGTTAATCATGCTTTTCCTGCTCCTGGTCCACCAGGAGCTGCCTCATATGCTTCTAGATGACTTAATCCGAGTGCTCCAATGTTTAATACTTCTAGAGTATCCTCTCCTTTCGCGTCTGATTATTGGAGAGATAGTGGATTCCAACCAACCAGTAATTATTTTCCAAATTATCCAATCTATCCGCATAATTTAGACCACACGTATTTTGGTTTGGGCACTTTGGGAACTACTGTTAAGCCCTCAGCAGGTTGTTCTTGGTCAAATAATAATACCCATACGATACACAGGCAACCAAGGAACAATGGTGGATCTCATCAATCTTCTTGGCATTCTTCAAATGATCCACAAGGCAGGCTCAAACCTAAAAAGGTTTGGGTCCCCTTAAGACACTAACATTTTCACTATTACTATCTTGTTGTTGTAGGTTACTCCATACCAGGATCCTAGTCTAGGCATTGTTGATAGTGGTTGCTCCAGGAGCATGACTGGCAATAAAAGTCTTCTCTCTAACTTTGTACCATTTTATGGAGGCAAGGTCTATTTTGGTGGAGGTGAAGGCAGAATCACTGGCAAAGGAACGATAAAGACTCCAAATCTAAATTTTGAGCAGGTCTACTATGTGGAAGCACTTCAACACTTCAACTTGATATCGGTCTCTCAGATTTGTGACAAGAAGCAGTTTGTACTCTTCACCGATACTGATGCACTTGTGCTTTCCAAAGATTTTCAGCTTCCGGATGACTCACAAGTTTTACTCAGAATCCCTAGAAGACACAATCTATATAGCATCAAGTTGAATGAAGTCAACCCTACTGGTCAACTAGCATGTCTGGTTGCAAAAGCCTCAGAAGATGAAGCCACTAAATGGCACCGAAGGATGGGACATGTGAACTTCAAGACCATTCACAAACTTGCCAATCTGAATCTGGTCTCTGGTTTACCTCCCAAGACGTTTAGAAATGATCTAAATTGTATTGCCTGCAGCAAAGGCAAACAACACAAAGCATCCTTCAAGGCCATTACTGCTTTAAGTCTTATTACTGAACCATTGCAGCTTCTACACATGGAGTTATTTGGTCCTACTTCCATCAGAAGCATTGACCACAAGCAATTCTGTTTGGTGGTAACTGATGGTTATAGCAGGTTTACATGGGTGTTCTTCATGGCCGCCAAGAGTGAGACCTACTCCATTCTTCGAGACTTTCTTACCCTGATAGAGAATCAGTTGTCCAAGAAAGTTAAAGGTATTCGTTGCGACAATGGAACCGAGTTTAAAAATAGAGACCTCATCGCACTTTGCAATGCTAAGGGCATCAAAGAGATTATAGTGCTGCTAGGACTCCTCAACAGAATGGTGTGGCAGAAAGAAAGAACCGGACACTAATAGAAGCAGCGAGAACTATGCTTGCCGATTCCAAGCTTCCGACCATGTTCTGGACAGAAGCTGTTAATACTGCAAGTTATGTTTTGAATAGGGTTTCTATTACCAATCCTCACAAGAAAACACCTTATGAGCTGCTCACGGGCAAAGTTCCAAATATTGCTCATTTGAAGCCTTTTAGGTGTCCAGTCACCATTCTGAATACCAGTGACTATTTGGGGAAGTTTGATGGCAAGGCTGATGAAGGAAACATTGTGGGATATTCAGCTCATTCTCGGGCGTATCGTGTCTACAATCTTCAAGCCAAACGGATAGTTGAAACTATTAATCTCAGGTATTTTGAGGAGAAAACAAACATACAAGGAAAAGGTCCAGAATGGTATTTTGATCTTGATTATCTTAGTGATTCGTTAGGATATTTTCGTTTCAAAACTAACCATGATGCAGGACCACAAGTGTTTGCAACTTCTAGTACTGGTGTTCCTTCTAGTCTTTCTGATTCAGATGATGAGGATGACATTTTTATGGTTCCATCCTATTCCACCACGGTTTCTCCTACTCCTCCTAGTGATGCAACTCCATTGGATGTACAGGATTCCCAAGCAGCTCTTGACACTCTTCTCAAGCAACAACAAGAAGCTACTAAAGCAGCGGCTCAAGGTAGTTTTGAGTTTCCCTTGGTTGAGCCCACTGACAAAGTTGCTCCTGGTACTCCAGCTTCTGCTCCTAGTGCTAGCCTCTCAACTACTGGTACTCCGGCTAGTGAGTCTGCTTCCAATACACGTTTCTCCAGTCCTTCTGATTTGGGGAACCATGAAAAGAAGTCTTCTACCAAGCTGGATGATGTACATAAACAACCGGTAGACGGGATTTTCCAAAATGCTTCATATGATGCTGATTTTGTTGGTGATCTCAATAACATGGCACCAGAAGTGGAGGTTTCTTCCAATCCAGTCTTGCAATCACATAAAGATCATCCTACCACTCAAATTATTGGAGATCCTGGTTCTACTGTCAAGACGCGCAGAATGCAGCAGAAGGCCTCGTCTGATCATCATGCTCTTGTGGGCTATATTGAGGATCAAAAGCGTAATAATCATACGGACTTTCAACACTGTTTGTTTGCTTGTTTTCTTTCACAGGTGGAACCTAGGTCTGTTTCTCATGCTCTTGAGGATCAAAATTGGGTGGAGGCTATGCAGGAGGAAATGCAGCAATTCTTGTTTCAGAATGTTTGGGTTCTGGTTGACTTACCAGATGGGAAGACAGCTATCAATACCAAATGGATTCTCAAAAACAAGAAGGATGCACGGGGAATTGTTGTGAGGAATAAAGCTAGACTTGTCGCACCACTCAAATTGAGGGAATTGACTATACTGAAGTCTTTGCGCCGGTAGCAAGGATCGAGGCTATTCGTCTGTTTTTGGCCTTTGCTTTGTACGTTGGCTTTACGGTGTTCCAGATGGATGTCAAGAGTGCATTTCTCTATGGAAAAATTGACGAGGAAGTGTATGTTACTCAACCTAAGGGGTTTGTTGATCCACTTCATCCCAAGAAAGTCTACAAGGTGGTCAAGGCTCTCTATGGGTTACATCAGGCTCCTAGAGCTTGGTATGAGCGTCTCTCCACTTTCTTGTTAAAGAATGGCTATAGAAGAGGTACTATTGACAAAACACTATTTCTTCGGCGAAATTCCAAGGATATTATCCTTGTTCAGGTTTATGTGGACGACATTATCTTTGGTTCTACAAGGAAGGAGTGGTGTGATGAGTTTGAACACTTGATGAAAGGCGAATTTCAGATGAGTGCCATGGGAGAACTGTCATTTTTCCTTGGTCTTCAGGTCAAGCAACAATCGGATGGGATTTTCATCAGTCAAGATAAATATGTTCATGAGATTCTTCAGAAGTTTGACATGGATCCTCTTAGACCAGCAGCAACTCCTTATGAAGTTGCTAAAATCAAACTTAAGAATGAGCCAGATCCCCCGGTAAATGTTCACATGTATAGGTCTATGATTGGCTCTCTCATGTATTTGACTGCATCACGTCCGGACATTATGTTTGCAGTAAGTGCTTGTTCTAGACACCAGGTGACTCCAACGGTTTCGAACTTAAATGCAGTGAAGAAGATTTTCAAGTATATCAAGGCTCAACCTAAATTGGGTCTATGGTATCCTAGAGAATCTCCCTTTGTTCTTGAAGCCTATAGTGATAGTGATTATGCTGGTGCTAATAATGATAGGAAGTCTACTACTGGTGGTTGTCAATTTTTGGGTCGTCGACTTATTTCATGGCAATGTAAGAAACAGACAATCGTAGCTACTTCTTCAACAGAAGCTGAATACGTTGCGGCTGCTAGTTGTTGTGGTCAAGTTTTATGGATCCAGAATCAGATGTTGGACTATGGTTTCAATTTTATGAATACCAAAATTTTTATTGACAATCAAAGCACTATCTGCATTGTGAAGAATCCTGTATTTCATCAACGGACGAAGCATATTGAGATTCGGCATCATTTTATACGTGATGCCAATGAGAAGAAGCTGATACAGGTTCTTAAAGTTCATACGGATGACAATGTTGCTGATTTGCTGACTAAAGCGTTTGATGGTCCTCGGTTTAACCACTTGGTGGTTCATATTGGGATGGTCAATCCTTGAGGTCTAGGATTGAGGGGAGGCAACGCCTAAGGGGAGGCTTTGTGTAGATATTAGGTTAGTCTAACGTATTCATAGTATTTAACAACATAATTTCTTGGTTATGAAGGTGTGTGATGCTTCTGGTGGAGGATTTTTGCTCTCTTCTGGTGGATATGGCCTTATATGACTGGCTTCTGGTCCTCTTTGGTCAGCTTCTAGTTATGCTTGGTTGCCTTCTGGTGGTTTAAAATCCTTCCATGTCTAGTGGTGTTTGGCTATTGGTACTGGTACTGGTCTGGCTACTGTTCATTCCTTTTGTCCTTTGTTAATCACGTTTTGCTCCTGGTCTGACCATTGTGTGCTTTGACTTTTGGTCAACGCTCCCAATACTGGTATTTACAAGTTTGAATTCAGCAAGTAAATTGGGGGTTGGTTATTATGTTAAAAAGGGCAAGTGGTTATTATGCCATTATGGTTTAATTTGAAAGGGCAACCCCCCATTAATAGGGGTCAATGAACAGTTACTACTTTCTTCATATATGGTCAACATACACCCTTGACTCACTCATTACAATTAACACACACACAAAAACCGCTTCTACTCTCTACATCCCAATCCCAATCCATCAATTCATCAAGATCCATGGCTGCTCTTGCTTACCAACCTGCTCATAATCGTGTTGCTTATCTGGGTGATGGTCCAAATCGTGAACACTTTGCTGACATCTTGGATTTCATTGAAGCTTCTAACTTAAGGTTTGCATTTACTGTTTGTCCTACCATATATGATAGTGTGGTACTTCAATTTTGGGCGTCTGCTGAGCTTGTGAATGTGGCTGGACGTCCACGAGCACTCCATGCTACCATAGATGGACGTGCTTATGTGGAGTTCATGTGTTGGAATTAGAATCTGGTCATGTGGTGTTTCTGCTGACGGATGTTGAGTATCCTTTGACTATTTCTTCCATGGAAGCAATGTTGGCAAGTCACTTGCAGATTTCTACTGCTCCTTCTGGGAATGAGTCGAGTATGGCTACATCTTTGGTAGAGGGTATTCAAGCACGGTTGCTAGCGGCTAAGAAGGCAGCTTCTGGTATGTAAGGTGATTGGGTTGTAAGTGTTTCTACTTTGGATTTTTGTTCTTATTTTTATTCTTTTCACCAATATGTATAGTGATTGGTGGATTTCATTCTTTATAGTTAAAAAAAATATATATATAAAAAAAAAATACTTTTTATATAATATCTGCTTATACTTTAAACACAGTTTAGCTTTTATACTTGTACATAATATCCCTTGGCTGTTTCACAATGTGGTTCCTGGTTTGACTTTGTTCTGGTACTTGGTTTCACCTGGTGTTGGACGTGGTCCACACAACAAATGGTTCTCCACTTACCATGTCTAATCGACAAGAAAAAGTTGATTCACCTTGAGGGTACGGCTCCTGGTGCGATTCTCAAATCCGTTGATGGTTGCCAGGTTACCCAAAACTGGATGGTTTTCACTTGCCATAGTATTGGACTGAAAAGTGGCTAATCCAAGGGGGTACGGCTCTTGGTAAAGATCTTATCAAATCCGTTGATAGCTGTAATAGCTTGCTTAAAGCTATAGGGTGTTCAACTCACTGATGCTTTATTGCTAAGAGTTGGCGAGTCCAGAGGGGTACGGCTTCTGGTAAAGACGCATCAAATCCGTTGACGGCTGTGATGGTTTGCCTAAAATCATCAGGGTACTCCCACTCACCATTGATTCACGTTCTAAGAGTTGGGTTGGGTTCTAGTCTCCCAGGGTGATGCTTATTCCACCAGAATGACTAGCTAGCCCAAGAGCGAGCAGCTACTTGGTAAAGGCTCATCAAATCTGTTCATGTTGCTGAAAAGATTCAACCTGATGCTGATTTGTTACAAGCTTTGGAGAAGCTTCTAGTGTTTCATGCGGCTGTTCTTCTGATTCTTATCTTGTTGATGCTGCTATTTGTTTTGCTGATACAATCCTCGGGCTTTCTTTGCACGTTTTCCAGGAAACTTGAACTCAACAGGTCAAATTCAAGTTTAGGGGAGGATTGTTAGGACCATTGTAATAGTTATATGTAATAGGTAGACTAGGAGGTATGTAGTTCCTCCTGGTCCAAGTCGTAGTAGGAGCAAGTCCTGCTCCTGGTCCTAGTCGAAGTCAAACTTTATTATTTACTTAATATTCTATTAGGATATGCATGAGATATGTTAGGAAAGGATATGCATATCAGTTTTACACGTTTTCTTTAATGATGTATTAGGGTTTCCTTGTAGTATAAAAGGAACCTTAGGCAGAAGGGTTAAACACACCTTCACAAAACGTAGTTCTAGTCTTTATCAATATTAGAAATCCTTAGAAAGGATCAAGTCTTTATAGTTATTCTGTTTCTCTTGATTATATTTATATTCTACATTCATATTGTGTATAGAGTCTCTTTGTGATTTGACTTGTGATTACAGAAGTCATTCACCGGTCCTGACAGGCTGCAAGATCTACATCTAGTAGACCCAACAATTTGTTTTGTGTAAACATTGTTCATACACTTCAAAGTTATTGGCCTCAAATTCTATTAAGGTAAATAACCTTAATTAGACTTGTATGACAAGATTTGCAATGGTGCATTCTTAACCCTCATTAGGTTGTGAATTGTGTCGTCATGCAAGTTTCATCCTTGTTACACTACATTAGGCAAATGTAGGAATTACATTTAATCTAACATGAGAATGACTACTTGAGAACCTATTGCACTAGAAATTCCATTTGACCTAACGGTTAAATTACTTCATGTGAGAAGTTGTGTTGGTGTATAACTCGTAAAAATGGTTATGCTTAGCCGTAATTGAGCATCTCTAGTGATAGTCTCATACTCAGTCTCAAAATTGATAAATGGCTCTTCCTAATTATGACTAGTGATAGCTTACATCGATGAACTTTGTATGTCATTAGGAGTCTTTTTCTTTTGTAGCCATTAGGTTTTTCTTAACTTTCTTCCTACGTGCTAATTGAACCTATGTGTTTTTCCTTTTTGTGTGTTCTAGTTTTTATTGCTCTTAAGCATGACTTTAAGATAAGTTACACTAGAACATTAGGATTTGCTGAATTGGAAAATCCTCTATTCACCACCTAAACCAAGCCTCTGTAGGCGGTTCTTTAAATAGACCGCGGCTCCATATCAATATGGAACCGCCAGTGGAGATAAAGAACCGCGGGCAAAAGCTCTCAGATTCGGGTTTTCTGAAACTTCCCAATTGTTCCAACACCCTTTGGAATATTTGTTTCAAAACTTTTATCACCCCCTCATCCTTTTAAACCCTCCTTGTTAACCATGTTCTTCACACTTCAAACCACTCACATTTACCCTTCATTACAACCATGGTTTCTACAAGAACCTCAAAATCACCCAAAACCTCCTCTTCAAAGAGGAACCTCAAAATCAAGATTAAGTTACCCAAACTTAACTCTTCACCTTTTGCCACACCTAAGAATGAGATTGTGCCCATTCTCATCTCTTCATCACCCTCACCACCTCTTGCACCATGCAAGACTACCTCAACCCATGGTACCAATCATTCACATGGTTCTACCTCCTCTTCATTCCAATCTAGAATGAATGAGTTAACCTCACCCTTGACTCCTAGTACTCTCTTGGATGTGACTACTTAACCTCAACCTATCCAAAGCATTTCCTTTGAGAATGACTTTGTTGAACCCTTGGTGACTTCACATTTTACCCCACCATATTCACCCACATCACCCATCACCTTGTCTTATAATTAAGCATGTGCATTGCTTATTAATAAGACACCCAATTTAAGTAAATCTTAGATTTCTAGTGTAACTAGGATTAAAATTATGCTTAAGTTTTAGGCTTGTGTTTCATACATTTTTGTATGATCTTTACTCTCCTGTATTTCCTTTCATTTTTTTCAACATGATTTGTCTTTGGGTCTTGGATCTCGTTATTCTCGTGATCTTTTTTTTCTTCTTCATTTTATCACTCGGTTGTCAAGGAAGGTTAGATTTATATATAATCGTCTCCTAGTAAGATTGACAACTTAAAATATTTCTTTTGAAATATTCAAGCAAGTTTAAGTTGCAATTGCAATTGTTAAAAGTCATATCCGAAGCATTGACTTTCAAGCCTTTTAGCATCTTATGTTAAATTATTTGACCAAGTGATTTTCCTTTGAGTCGATAATCGTTTTTGGACACCCAATGTCCACGGTTCCTCAAATAACCTTGGGTCTCATTATTGATAATGAACCACATACCTATTTAATGAATCGCGACCATTGAGTCCCTTGTTCGTTTTGGTCTTTTTCTCTATTGACGAGTTTTCTTGACGATTCCCTCTTTTCTTCTCTTTTGAGTTTCTTCTCTCGTTTCGTGAAGTTATTCTTAACTTCTTTGTTGAGTCTCTCTCAATTCATTTTAATAATGCTCTTCTAAGTCGAGTCACTTTCTTCTTTTCTTTCTAAACTAAGTTGAGTCGAGCCTCACCCTTTCCTCATCATGTAATTGTTCTTTGAACATTCATAATGATTGAGAAGAGCTATGAAACTTTGAGCATGTAGTTTATCGTATGCTAAACACCATTTGGTGTCGACATTCATAAGCATCCTTGCCTATAATGTCTAATATCCAAAATATTTTTTTAAAGCGTCAATTTATCCGCTTTTGGTTTTCTTTTTTTTGTTCAAAAATGTCTCTAGGTTGAGATATTTTTGTTCTTCTTTGTTGAGAGTTGATTGCGGTTAAAATTTACAATTAGTATGGGTGATTCCATCAACTCTAAGTTTTTAACCCATTGAGACGATATCTTCAAATTCTTGGATGTTTCTTTTCTACCTCTATTCCAACATATTTGAATTGATTTCCTCAAAATCCTCTCCTTTTTTTTGAGAGTTGATGGTTAAATCTTGAATTTTCTTAGGTGATTCCAAAAATTCTAAGCTTTTTACCCTTTGACATATTACAGTTGGTATGGATGTTTCTTTTCTACCTCTATTCCAACAACTGTGAATTGATCTTGTCAAGATCCTCTCCTTTGTTTTTTATGGATTGATAGCATCGCGTGCACACTTATTTCTCCAATACTTGTCATTGTTTGTGCAAACGACTTGTTTATCATCCTCGTTGTCTTTTTCCATCATAGTCATTCTTCCTCTCTTTTCGACTATATGGGATCTTATTTTTTTGTCATTGTCATACTCTCTTTGATTTGGTATTTCTTGCCAAAATATTAAAAGTGGAGTATGTGACAAATCTAACATTTTCAGGTAGTGAAATATTTTCTCGTATAATATTTTGAAACTTATTTTTGTGTTGGTTGACGAACTCACAATTTACGGATTTAAATTTGGGCTTACGTGCATAATTTGGCGTCTTTTACGACTAAACCGGAAACCTTAGGATTACGTATTTACGTTTTTGAACTCCGTTTTTGATGAGACAATTTTTATTGGATTCGTTTTGTGACGGTGATTCATAATTTATAAAAACGTTTTTCGTAAAACGACCTGAGGGCACGCAAATCGAGAAAACTAGAATCGAGAAATACCCGTAAACTAGTGAGATGGGACAAAACACTTTGTCCCACCCCACTAGCAATATGGGAAGGCCAAACTTGACACCACAACCCTTAGGTGGCATCAAGTTTAGCTAACTTACACCAAGTGTAAGCTAGCTTACACTTTAAGCTTAACCTTTACCACTAACTATTCAAAACTAGCTACTTGTTTCATTTCCCTCATTTCTTACATGCAATCCACTTCAAAAACTCTCTCAACTCTCATCCCCTTGCCGTCTCAAATAAGCCAACAAACCCCCCATTTGATCTTTTCTAGCCATAAACCACATGTTTACTAGTCCTATTAAGGTGTTCTCTTGAAGCCTTGATCATTTGGTGGCCATATTAACAACTTTGGAGGTGATTTGCTTGTGTCCTAGGGCTGATTTTCCAACCTATGTTCTTGATATTTGATGGTCTTGGAGATACTTGTTGTGTTCATCAAGTTCTTGTCTTCCTAAAACAAGAAATCCACTTGGATTGGTAAAAAAGATCATCCTCTCCATTTTTCTTTTGATATTTTTTAAAGAACAAATGTATTTTCTTTCATTTTGTATATGTATATGATGTATATATGATGATAAAAATGTTGTGTGGGGATCAAGTGTTGATAAATATGCTTAAAAATGATGATAACTATAAGAAATGAAGCTAAAATCTTGACTAATTAGTTGGCTGTATAAAAACAGTAGATAACTAAAAGATGAACTGATAAAATTGCATGGTTTGATCCATTTACAGTAATTAGATAATGTTATACACATGTGAGAGTTGGCCATGCAATAGAATCAAAATAATGAGTGAGATATGATCAAAACAAGTTAGGTGGTATAATCTGAATAAGCAGTTTTGTAAGGACTGTTAAGGCAACTTAAACTCAAAATGGGCAGTAGATATAACTAAGTTATATGTAGCACATATTATGAAGATCATGCCATCCAAAAATGAGCTTCTAAGTCATTATAGAACTCTAGATATGGTAAAAATGGTGAACATGAAGTTAAAAATCAGATTTTTGGAAATAATGTTTATTAATATTATATAAGCACTCACATTATATTGTATAAAATGTAAAAATATAAACCCACTAACTTATAAAACTTATTTATATAAATGTATAAAAGGTTAATTAAATGGGTAAATTATATAAATGGTGGTAAAATAATATTTATAAGTAATTAAAACTATAAACTTGATTTTTACGACTTTTTCGGCTATTGCCGTGAAATAAACGTTTTTCGCCAAATAAAACTTAGACGACCAAACCCGTCTAATGTAAAGTTTATAAAAGTCATATACTTATGTATAGGTAACTAAGACAAGTAAAAACCGATAAAACCCGAACTATAATAATTACGGACATTTACGAGCTAACTAAACACATTAGACTAATAATTGGACTTAATAAGATAAAAACTTGTAAAAAGAACTTATTGGGCTTAACCCATTTGGGCCCAACATGAAAAGTATATATACTGATAATATAGGTATAAAATGGGTAAAAACAAGTTAAAGAACTTATAAAAGACTTAATGGACTTAAATTAGGTAAAATCGGTAAAACTAGTGAACTAGTAAGACGTTACCAAAACGTAAACACTAAAATGAGTGAACAAGGATGTATAAACCCACTTGATCATCATCATATTTACAAAATCATCATATGTATATTGTTATTTTGATAAAAGTCATTGGACCGAGTCTAAGACCGATTATTATTTATATAGGTTTCCGTGACCGAAGCACGCCCGTAGCCGATAATCCGCCTTTCATTAACAACGTGAGTTCATAGCCTCGCACTCTTTTAAATGTTTTATAAAATGATTTGTAAACCCGTGAGGGAGATAAGATGCTAGATTTTATAAAAATAGAACATAAGTAGTCCCGATTGTATGCTAAATGAGATGGACCCGAATGATGCTATGACCCTATATTCAAGACTAAAAGGATTATTAGTAGTTAGGTTATGTCACTTAAAGTCCCATTAGCATGAATTGTGAACTACCGGGATTTGGTAGACGCTTATGCATTTGATAGTACTATTTGGGGACGATCACCCCAGTTCGCGCCTTGACGGTTGATCCCCGTCGTACCACATTGATTGGTAAGCGAATTTATGTATGAGAAGATTCCATAGCGTGATTTTTGTGACGACACACTAACTTAGATGGGCAAATTGTTTGTCGGGTTCGCGGCCCGATGTTTTCATAGTAAGGTAACAATGTCATGCGGCTAATAATAATCCTAATACAATATAAGACATAAATAATAAAAGATAACGACGCTATTACGATGAATATATTACCTATCATGGTAATATAGAGACTACGGTCTCATGGACGGTTAAGATGTATGCTTGATCTATATATTGCCTGACTAGCAATATGAGGACTTACTTCTGATATTATACTTGTGTTCTGATTTTAAATGATTGTTTTATATAACGGTTTTCATTAAACTCTATGAATTCACTCGGCATTCGCTGATATGATTTTTGTATGTTTTTATCTCAGGTGCTTGAAGGTAATCCGGATGGAGATCGACTCTGATGGCCCACACTTAATATTAAAAATGTTCATTCGATCTGTGTTTTGTAAACTTAATGACCTGTATATTTTGGGACCTGTTGTATACTTTTAAAACTTTTATCGAATGAATGTTTGTTAAACCTTGTACAACCATTTTTATGTGTTGTCTATGATTGGAGTTATTGTGTTATCCCGTAACACTCTGAAAGACCCTTCCGCTGTACCGATACGAAAAATGAGAGTGTTACAGTTTGGTACCAGAGCTCTCGTTATAAAGAACAAAAGATTTTAAAAACCAAGGTTTTGAACAAAACTTTTCAAAATCTTTTGACAATGAACATTTGAGAAAATATTTGAAAAATCTTTTGACTATAACGGTGCCAGAGATCTCCGACGTTACCAACAAGCCCTATTGAGAAGATATATATTTTGATATATAAAATTTAATTTATATATATGTATATATCGTGATTTCATTATGTAATTGTTTAACTAGTATGTTATCCTAATACGAGATATATATATATAAATGCAGATTGTCATGGCTGACCCTAATATTCCTGTAGAAAACCATGCTATTCCCGAACCTAATATAGAAGATGATCCTTATTTAGACTTAGTAGATTATGATATCGATGACGAGGAGGAACCATTTGAGGATCCCGAGCCCGAGTTAGGACTAGGAGATCAGATTGCCCCTCAGGTTGACTTAGTAGAGAATGATATTGAGAATGTGGATATTGAGAATGTGGATATTGAGAATGTGGAAATTGAGAATGTTGATATTGAGAACGATGATGAGATTGGATTAGATAATTTAGGTGATGAGATTGATGACGAGGATGTCGAGGAGGATGTAGGTATAGATGTTGAGGTTGATGACGATGAGGAAGCTGAGCTTATTTATCCATATGATGTTCCAGAGGGCGAGCCTTTGCCCCCACCAGTTTGTTTGTCTGATTCTGAGGATGAGTTACCTAGGGATGAAATGTCTGAATCGTCTTAATCTGATTCTGAATCAGAGGAGGATGAGGATGACGATGCACCTGACGGTACTTATGGTATTGCTACTCGTAGACGTGAGATAGGAGAGTCGTCTAGTACTCGAGAGGCTACTCATATTGATGGTCTTGCACCATGGGCCTTGAGACGTGATCTAGATGCTTCCCGTGTTAAGAATTGTGTAACAGAGGTTGGATTAGGGGTTGTTCAAACTCAGGTTGCTTATTTGGAGTCGAAGACTAAGATTGGCGAGAAAGAGCGGGAATTGCTTAGTTTGGATTTGAGTGATGTAGAACGTGGTTTGAATGAGGCTTTTAGGAGGTTATCGGTGTTGGAAAGTGGTGAGTATGCTGCTATGAAAAGAAAGGTGAATTCTATGGAGATTCAGTTGAGTGTGGCTCGTGCGATGCATGAGAAAGCCGAAAAGGAGTTGAATATATCTGTGGGATGGAATAGTAGATTTTATGCTGACTTGGTTGAAAGAGGAGTAATCCGTAAGCGCCCAGCTGAAGATGTGTCTAGAGATCGTCCGGCGAAGATCCAGAAGACGATGGATGATGGACCATCTAGCGGTTCTCAGTAGACCAGTCTGTATTTAGTAGTGACCTTTATATCTTTTGTGCTTGTAGCTTTGACTGAACCGACTTGTTAGTAGTAGATTTGGCACGAATTTTGAGTGTATATAGTGTTAGAATTTGATATGGGATGTACTAAGACAATACTTTTGTTTCAGATCGAATGAAATATGTATCTTGTCTTGAATTCCATATTGTGCCTTATTTATATCTTGATTATGAATTCAATCCATATTATATGAATCCTTTGTTGGATGAATGCTTAATACTTTGAAATTGTGGAATTATAGAACTATGCCGCCCAAGAAGGCTGTGACTGAGGATGATGTACGTAGGATTATTACGGAGCAAGTTACCGCATCTATGACTGAATTTATGGCAAATGCTAGAAATGAAGCTGGCGGTAGTGGAGCTGGAGGTAGTGGAGCTGGCGGTAGTGGAGCTGGCGGTAGTGGAGCTGGCGGTAGTGGAATTGGCGGTACTAATGTGAATGTGAATGCTAATAATGTGAATGCTAATGCTGGAGGAAATGTAGGAGGACTTGGAACGAATGCACCTGAAGTTGGTGGCTGTACTTATGTGACGTTCATGAAGTGTGAACCTCTACCTTTTAATGGAACTGAAGGTGCTGTAGGATTAAGCCAGTGGATTGAGAAGATTGAATCGGTGTTTAGGATTAGTAAGTGTAAGGAGGAAGATAAGGTGACTTTTTCTATGGCTACTCTTAAAGGTCGTGCGTTGACTTGGTGGAACGAGAGAATTGCTTTCATGGGTCTTGATGCTGCTAATGCTACTCCTTGGGCTGAAATTAAGAAGTGGATGACTTTGGAGTTTTGTCCTCGTAGTGTGATTATTAGGTTAGAACAAGAGTTGATTCATCTGAGAATGAAAGGTGTGGACATTGATAGTTACACGAACCGATTCCATGAGTTGGCCTTGCTATGTCCTCGATTGGTTGAACCCGAAGAAATCCGAATTGAGCAATATGTGAAAGGGTTGACCAGGAATATCCGGGGGGACGTAACATCATCAAAACCACTGACCATTGATGATGCTGTTCGAATGGCTTACCAACTCATTGGACAGATAATTCAGGATAAGGAACATGAAGCCCGTGTAGGTGAGAAAAGAAAGGGAGACGGTGATCGTGTTGATAGAGGTGATAATAGGAAGAATTTCAATCGCCGTCAGAACCAGAGAAAGGGGAATGCAAATGCTCTTACCAACAATGCACCGCGCAACGATGATAGATGTCCTAAGTGTGGCAACAAGAGGCATGCTGGCGACTACTGGAAGTGCCGAAATTGCGGAAAGCTTGGACACAACGTTGAAAGGTGTAAGAAGGGAACCATTTGCTTCAACTGTAATGAAGAAGGTCATAGGAAATCGGAATGCCCCAAGTTGAAAGCGATTGTACCTGGAAGAAACCCCCAGGGTGGTATCTACCAACTTGGAACAATTGAGGTGAAGAAAGAGGATCCGAATGTCGTTACCGGTACGTTTTTACTCAACAATCATTATGCTGTTGCTTTATTCGATTCGGGTGCCGATAGGAGCTTTGTATCCACTAAATTTAGTGCCCTTATTGATATTGAACCTGTTGAGATAAGTACCAGTTACGAGGTGGAATTGGCTGATGGTAAATTAGTGAAAACTAATAAGCTATTAGAAGGATGCTCTCTAAATCTCTTAAACCATTCCTTTCTGATTGATTTGATGTTGATAGAATTAGGTAGTTTTGATATTATTATTGGTATGGATTGGTTGTCGTTGAACAATGCTACTATTTTATGTGGAGAGAAGAAGGTTAAGATTCCTCTTAGGAATAGGACGTTAGTAATTGATGGTAGTCGAGGTGAGTCCCGTTTGAAAATCGTTTCATGTATTAAAGTCCAAAAGTACATCAGGAACGGTTGTGAGTTATTCTTAGCTCAAGTGACCGGGAATGAGTCTAGGGAGAAACGATTGAAAGATGTACCTATTATTTGTGAATTTCCTGAGGTATTTCCTAAAGATTTACCCGGACTTCCACCGATAAGGCAAGTAGAGTTTCGAATCGATTTAATTCCTGGTGCTGTACCGGTGGCACGTGCGCCTTACCGATTAGCCCCTTCTGAATTAAAGGAGTTATCTGAGCAACTTAAGGAGTTGTCTGATAAAGGTTTTATTCGACCGAGCTCGTCGCCTTGGGGAGCTCCAGTCTTGTTCGTTAAGAAGAAGGATGTATCTTTTCGTATGTGCATTGATTATAGGGAACTGAACAAGTTGACAATTAAAAATCGATATCCTTTACCTAGGATTGATGATTTGTTTGATCAACTGCAAGGATCTAGTGTGTATTCTAAGATAGATTTGCGGTCAAGATATCACCAACTTCGCGTCCGTGAAGAAGATATTCCTATAACTGCATTTAGAACTCGTTATGGACACTATGAATTTCAAGTAATGCCATTTGGGTTAACTAACGCACCTGCGGTTTTCATGGATTTAATGAATCGAGTGTGCAAGCCCTACTTGGATAAATTTGTGATTGTGTTTATTGACGATATTCTAATCTATTCTAAGAATGAAGATGAGCATAGAGAACATTTGAGGATTGTTTTGAAGTTGTTGAAGGATGAAAAGTTGTATGCTAAGTTTTTGAAGTGTGATTTCTGGTTAGATTCTGTGCAATTTCTTGGTCATGTGATTAACAAAGATGGAATTCATGTTGATCCTGCAAAGGTTGAAGCTATTAAGAATTGGTCTGCACCGACAACGCCAACGGAAGTGCGACAGTTCTTAGGATTGGCTGGCTATTATAGGCGATTCATTAAAGAATTTTCTTTGATAGCTAAACCCTTTACTAAGCTTACTCAGAAGAATAAACCTTTCGTTTGGGGAAGTGATGAAGATGGAGCATTTCAGACATTGAAGCAAAAATTATGTAGTGCGCCAATCTTATCATTACCCGACGGGAGTGAAGATTTCGTAGTGTATTGTGATGCATCTCTTAGAGGTTATGGAGCTGTTTTGATGTAGAGAGAGAAAGTGATAGCTTATGCTTCTAGGCAATTAAGGAAGAATGAGGAGAATTATACTACTCATGATCTTGAGTTAGGAGCTGTAGTCTTTGCTCTCAGGTTGTGGAGACATTATCTGTATGGCACCAAGTGTACGGTATTCACCGATCACAAAAGCCTACAGTATATTCTCGACCAGAATGAATTGAACATGAGGCAACGAAGATGGATAGAGTTGTTAAGTGATTATGATTGTGATATAAAATATCACCCAGGAAAAGCCAATGTTGTTGCCGATGCGTTAAGTAGGAAAGATAGAGAGCCTATCAGGGTGCGTTCTCTAGTCTTGACCGTGCACAATAATTTGCCCGAGCAAATTAGAAATGCGCAAATAGAAGCTTGTAAGAAGGAGAATTTTGTTAATGAAGGGTTCCGAGGAGAAGGAGATCCTTTAGAGGTTAGAGCTGATGGAGTGAAATGCTTAAGAGGTCGTATGTGGATACCTAAGTTGGGAGGCTTAAGAGATTTGATTATGTTAGAATCCCATAAATCTAAGTATTCCATTCATCCGGGATCTGATAAGATGTACCATGATTTGAAGAAGTTGTATTGGTGGCCGAATATGAAAGCTGACATAGCTATGTATGTTCTCCAATGCTTGACTTGTGCCAGAGTCAAAGATGAACATCAAAAGCCATCAGGACTACTTCAACAACCAAAGATTCCTGAATGGAAGTGGGAGCGAATTACGATGGACTTTATCACCAAGCTTCCTAGAACATCATCTGGAAACAATTCGATTTGGGTTATTGTCGATAGACTGACCAAATCAGCACACTTCATTCCGGTTAAGGAGCAGTTCTCACTGGAGAAGCTGACTCGAATATACCTTGATAATGTTGTATGCAAGCATGGAGTGCCTGTATCGGTCATTTCAGATCGAGATCCTAGATTCACATCGAATTTTTGGAAATCTCTCCAAAGATCTTTGGGAACGAATCTCGACATGAGCACTGCTTATCACCCCCAGACTGATGGGCCGAGTGAAAGGACGATACAAACACTAGAAGATATGTTGAGAACTTGTGTGTTAGACTTTGGTAAGAATTGGGATAAACATTTGTCGTTAGCAGAGTTTTCGTATAACAGTAGTTACCATTCTAGTATTAAGGCTGCACCGTTTGAAGCTTTGTATGGTAGGAAGTGTAGATCTCCTGTATGTTGGAGTGAAGCTAGGGATACCCAGCTCACGGGACCGGAATTGATCCGGGAGACTACGGAGATGATAGTTCAGATTAAAAAGAGGTTGTTGACTGCCCGTAGTAGACAGAAAAGTTACGCGGATGTGCGGCGGAAGCCAATGGAGTTTGAAGTGGGTGACCGAGTAATGTTGAAAGTATCGCCATGGAAAGGCGTAATCAGATTTGGAAAACGAGGAAAATTAAATCCCCGTTATATTGGACCCTTTAAGATTTTATCTAGAGTAGGTCCGGTGGCTTACAAACTAGAGTTACCCCCAGAACTTCATGGTGTTCACAACACATTCCATGTATCTAATCTGAAGAAATGTCTAGCAGTGAGTGATGAGAAAATTCCGTTAGGTAAGGTTCGAATAGATGGGAAGTTGCATTTTATCTAAGAGCCCGTAGAAGTTATGGACCGTGAGGTAAAGCAACTAAAACAAAGTCGGATACCTATTGTCAAGATCCGATGGAATTCAAAGCATGGACCGGAGTATACTTGGGAACGAGAGGATGAAATGTGGAAGAAATATCTGCACCTCTTCGATTTCAATAAGAAACGGACATCCAAATGAAATGGATCACGAGGACGTTGATCCCTTTTAGGAGGAAAAGCTGTGACAAATCTAACATTTTCAGGTAGTGAAATATTTTCTCGTATAATATTTTGAAACTTATTTTTGTGTTGGTTGACGAACTCACAATTTACGGATTTAAATTTGGGCTTACGTGCATAATTTGGCGTCTTTTACGACTAAACCGGAAACCTTAGGATTACGTATTTACGTTTTTGAACTCCGTTTTTGATGAGACAATTTTTATTGGATTCGTTTTGTGACGGTGATTCATAATTTATAAAAACGTTTTTCGTAAAACGACCCGAGGGCACGCAAATCGAGAAAACTAGAATCGAGAAATACCCGTAAACTAGTGAGATGGGACAAAACACTTTGTCCCACCCCACTAGCAATATGGGACGGCCAAACTTGACACCACAACCCTTAGGTGGCATCAAGTTTAGCTAACTTACACCAAGTGTAAGCTAGCTTACACTTTAAGCTTAACCTTTACCACTAACTATTCAAAACTAGCTACTTGTTTCATTTCCATCATTTCTTACATGCAATCCACTCCAAAAACTCTCTCAACTCTCATCCCCTTGCCGTCCCAAATAAGCCAACAAACCCCCCATTTGATCTTTTCTAGCCATAAACCACATGTTTACTAGTCCTATTAAGGTGTTCTCTTGAAGCCTTGATCATTTGGTGGCCATATTAACAACTTTGGAGGTGATTTGCTTGTGTCCTAGGGCTGATTTTCCAACCTATGTTCTTGATATTTGATGGTCTTGGAGATACTTGTTGTGTTCATCAAGTTCTTGTCTTCCTAAAACAAGAAATCCACTTGGATTGGTAAAAAAGATCATCCTCTCCATTTTTCTTTTGATATTTTTTAAAGAACAAATGTATTTTCTTTCATTTTGTATATGTATATGATGTATATATGATGATAAAAATGTTGTGTGGGGATCAAGTGTTGATAAATATGCTTAAAATGATGATAACTATAAGAAATGAAGCTAAAATCTTGACTAATTAGTTGGCTGTATAAAAACAGTAGATAACTAAAAGATGAACTGATAAAATTGCATGGTTTGATCCATTTACAGTAAGTAGATAATGTTATACACATGTGAGAGTTGGCCATGCAATAGAATCAAAATAATAAGTGAGATATGATCAAAACAAGTTAGGTGGTATAATCTGAATAAGCAGTTTTGTAGGGACTGTTAAGGCAACTTACACTCAAAATGGGCAGTAGATATAACTAAGTTATATGTAGCACATATTATGAAGATCATGCCATCCAAAAATGAGCTTCTAAGTCATTATCGAACTCTAGATATGGTAAAAATGGTGAACATGAAGTTAAAAATCAGATTTTTGGAAATAATGTTTATTAATATTATATAAGCACTCACATTATAATGTATGAAATGTAAAAATATAAACCCACTAACTTATAAAACTTATTTATATAAATGTATAAAAGGTTAATTAAATGGGTAAATTATATAAATGGTGGTAAAATAATATTTATAAGTAATAAAAACTATAAACTTGATTTTTACGACTTTTTCGGCTATTGCCGTGAAATTAACGTTTTTCGCCAAATAAAACTTAGACGACCAAACCCGTCTAATGTAAAGTTTATAAAAGTCATATACTGATGTATAGGTAACTAAGACAAGTAAAAACCGATAAAACCCGAACTATAAGAATTACGGACATTTACGAGCTAACTAAACACATTAGACTAATAATTGGACTTAATAAGATAAAAACTTGTAAAAAGAACTTATTGGGCTTAACCCATTTGGGCCCAACATGAAAAGTATATATACTGATAATATAGGTATAAAATGGGTAAAAACAAGTTAAAGAACTTATAAAAGACTTAATGGACTTAAAATAGGTAAAATCGGTAAAATTAGTGAACTAGTAAGACGTTACCAAAACGTAAACACTAAAATGAGTGAACAAGGATGTATAAACCCACTTGATCATCATCATATTTACAAAATCATCATATGTATATTGTTATTTTGGTAAAAGTTATTGGACCGAGTCTAAGACCGATTATTATTTATATAGGTTTCCGTGACCGAAGCACGCCCGTAGCCGATAATCCGCCTTTCATTAACAACGTGAGTTCATAGCCTCACACTCTTTTAAATGTTTTATAAAATGATTTGTAAACCCGCGAGGGAGATAACATGCTATATTTTATAAAAATAGAACATAAGTAGTCCCGATTGTATGCTAAATGAGATGGACCCGAATGATGCTATGACCCTATATTCAAGACTAAAAGGATTATTAGTAGTTAGGTTATGTCACTTAAAGTCCCATTAGCATGAATTGTGAACTACCGGGATTTGGTAGACGCTTATGCATTTGATAGTACTATTTGGGGACGATCACCCCAGTTCGCGCCTTGACGGTTGATCCCCGTCGTACCACATTGATTGGTAAGCGAATTTATGTATGAGAAGATTCCATAGCGTGATTTTTGTGACGACACGCTAACTTAGATGGGCACATTGTTTGTCGGGTTCGCGGCCCGATGTTTTCATAGTAAGGTAAAAATGTCATGCGGCTAATAATAATCCTAATACAATATAAGACATAAATAATAAAAGATAACGACGCTATTACGATGAATATATTACCTATCATGGTAATATAGAGACTACGGTCTCATGGACGGTTAAGATGTATGCTTGATCTATATATTGCCTGACTAGCAATATGAGGACTTACTTCCGATATTATACTTGTGTTCTGATTTTAAATGATTGTTTTATATAACGGTTTTCATTAAACTCTATGAATTCACTCGGCAGTCGCTGATATGATTTTTGTATGTTTTTATCTCAGGTGCTTGAAGGTAATCCGGATGGAGATCGACTCTGATGGCCCACACTTAATATTAAAATGTTCATTCGATCTGTGTTTTGTAAACTTAATGACCTGTATATTTTGGGACCTGTTGTACACTTTTACAACTTTTATCGAATGAATGTTTGTTAAACCTTGTACAACCATTTTTATGTGTTGTCTATGATTGGAGTTATTGTGCTATCCCGTAACACTCTGAAAGACCCTTCCGCTGTACCGATACGAAAAATGAGAGAGTTACAGAGTATGTTCTCTCTATAATATTTTTCTCTTAAATTGGACATCTTTTTTCGCTCTTAGTCCTCTTTATATATTTTTTGGTGTCACCAAAATAAGTTGGGTTCTATTTTCTTTCTAATAGCCCTCTTATTTTTCTTAACTAGTCATATTTTTGACACTTCTAAAAGTTAAGATTGTTTTAGCTTTCTCTCGAGTCCCTCTTTTTTTTTTACTCAAGTTGTTTAAAGCTAACTTCGTTTGGGTGACATCTCATTATGCATATGATCTTGTCCACTAACTTTGTTTTGCAGGACACTTCTAACCCAATTTTGTAGCTCGTCACTATTCTTGCTTTGTTGGCGCCTCAAGCAAGGGGAGCTCATATCAAGGGGGAGCATTTGCAAGAGTTCAAGTATTTACATTTGCGATCGTTGACTTACTCAAATTGCATTCATCGAACATCTTACAAGTAATGCATTTTGGACACTCGTAGATAAGCATATTATTATGCTTGGAGTTGGTTAACCTATGGTGATTGAAGATTTCAATATGATGATGCAATCTCAATATTTTTGTATGATGGGTTTATGGTTTGGATTCTCGCCTCTCAAACGACAACCACAATGGATGATTAGATTTTTGGATGCATGTTCTCTCGAAGTCGATCCTCCTCTTCTACATATGAAGACTACCTTTCGGATGCAAGCTCGTGTGACGTCAATTCTTTTCTTCTTCAAATGACGTGCTTTCGATGACTACCTCTTTAGACGTGTTCTCTCTCAACGTTGCTTCTTTTCTTCTTCTAGACGTTGACTACCTTTTTGATTCGACAAAAAGGGGAGAAGTAAGTGTAAACGAGTAACTTATGCATTTTAATATGTGTTGCGGTTTACTTGTTTGTCATCATCAAAAAGGGGGAGATTGTTAGTGCAAACATTACGATGCTTTGTCGATATAATCTCTTTATGTTTTGTTGATGATAAACGTATAATTCGCAATACATTATGTAAAATGTTAAGGTACTCGTAATCATTCAAGAATACATTTGTATACTTCTCTCGACACCTCCAAGATCGCATTCGACATGAATCACTCAAGGTATGTACAAACATGTCATTAACCTAATTAATGTTGGGTCAAAAAGTTGATGTGGCAGAAACTCAAAAACAAAGAAAACATGAAGATTTTGTCTAAGCGTTGTCAAGAGCAATATAAGCGTTGACAAGAGCAAATCCATTGTCATGTACAATCCAAGCATTGTTATGTACAATGTAAGCATTGTTAGAAACGTAGACAAGAAGCCTTTAGAAGCTTCTATTTGGATATATATGCAGGATATATTATGTATATGCTTATCTAAATAGAAGATTTACTTGTTTATTTATTATTATCTCTTGTAAACCCTAGTCCTTACACTATAAAAGGAACCAAGGGTTATTAGGTTTTTCATAAGTTCATTCACAATGTAAACCTAAAGCGTGTGTCGACTAGACGTGGGATTAAATGTATACACGTCTAGTGATTGTTTGTTATTAATATAATGAGCAATCCATTTGTTTTAATTCATGTTATTGTGCCCTAAACACCTTGTTAATGTGTTATGTTCTAATTCCGCTTTGATTATTTAATCATATGAACATGACGCATTCCTAGTAGCTTCAAAGATCTGGAAACCAAGGTTTCCACAATTGGTATCAGAGCCTCGTGGCTCGTGATGCTAGGACCAACAAGGTGTTCGTGTATGGTGAAAAGAAGAAAAATTCGTCTAGGGTTTTTTTGGACGTTTTTGTGTGTGCAGTAGTATTCAGAAGGTCATAACTTTTGATTGGACCGTTGGATCGCCACGAAAGTTTTTGTGTGTGTTCTACACACATATCTAGATATCCAACGGAGGGATTGTCGAGATCTATCCCCAAGAAAAAGTTATTAAGCGTTAAAGTCAGCAGTGGTCATATGCTGTTTTCTTTGAACAGTAATAGTAAAAATGCGATTTCTCCTTCGTTAACCGTTGGATCGTCGTGAAATTCGATCTGTAGGTTCTTGACACTTGTGTCTAGGATCTCACCGAAGGGATCTTCGATATGAGCTCTCATGAAGAAGATATTCGATGTCAAAGTTCACTGCAGTTTATGGTTTTCACATAAAATCATGATTTAGGGTTTATAAAACCCTAGATCTATTACCCGCTGACATGTGTTATTTAGACGCTGATAGATGTTGGTGTGACGCTGATAGATGTTGGTGTAACACTGACAAGGCATGGATGAGACGCTAATGGTCAGGCGCTGACAGGTACAAAGTTGGCGCTCACAGGAATAAGTTAAGCGTTGTTGGGAAGCGCTGACACTTGTTGTCCGATATATACATTTTTCAACGCTGATAACTGTTGTCCGATATTGGACAACACACAGTGTTGATATCTTGTGCAGTGAAGGATATTGGACAACAAAAGGAATAGTTGTTGTTGAGAAAATTGGTACGTTTTTAGCACACGAAAAGGAGGAATTTACACACGAAGGTACATGGAATCTCCGTTTTATTTAGAATATCAAGTTGATATTTATGGCTCGGATATTTTTAAAAGGGATTAATGATCTTAAAGCGAGTTAGCAACTATTCGTGGGAATTTGATGGATATTTTAAACTATGTAATCGGGATAGCCTTGTGAGTGGCTTTTACATATGGTATGAAGATGTTATTCCATTAAATTCGTCATGAAGAGGTGTTGGCTTAAGGGGAAGAATTCTTATGGTAAGTTTGATGATTGAAGAAGATTTTCGCGAGTTTGTGTTCTATCATATCTTAAAGTCATGCACTTCCAGCCACTGACTTTAAAGATAACTTGTTCGTGCTTACATGGTTGGTGGTGAAGACTTGTCAAAATCTAGCAGTTGTAGATGCTATCACTTGAAGGAGTTACATTATCGTGCTTAGTGTCTCAAATAGGATGACGATTTTTGACAAACGAATCGAGGTCTACTTATACTTTGTACCATGAGTATAAGTTCTTCATCACATGGATAGTACAAGACATGGAACACAAGGTTGGGTTATTCTACTTCTACATCAAGATTACTTTATTTATTTTTCTTCAAGATCATTACATAGAGCCTACATTTGGAGAATCTTCAAGATTTCATACATGGTTACTTCTCTGTTGATGTGACAAAAAGGGTAAGACATACATGCTACACTTGAGGGGAAGCAATTATGAAGATCATGTACAACTTACAAGAGATACACATAGAGTTTTGCCGACATCAACTAGGGGAAGATTGTTGGGTCAAAAAGTTGATGTGGCAGAAACTCAAAAACGAAGAAAACATGAAGATTTTGTCTAAGCGTTGTCAAGAGCAATCTAAGCATTGACAAGAGCAAATCCATTGTCATGTACAATCCAAGCATTGTCATGTACAATGTAAGCATTGTTAGAAACGTAGACAAGAAGCCTTTAGAAGCGTCTATTTGGATATATATGCAGGATATATTCTGTATATGTTTATCTAAATAGAAGATTTACTTGTTTATTCATTATTATCTCTTGTAAACCCTAGTCCTTACACTATAAAAGGAACCAAGGGTTATTAGGTTTTTCATAAGTTCATTCACAATGTAAACCTAAAGCGTGTGTCGACTAGACGTGGGATTCAATGTATACACGTCTAGTGATTGTTTGTTATTAATATAATGAGCAATCCATTTGTTTTAATTCATGTTATTGTGCCCTAAACACCTTGTTAATGTGTTATGTTCTAATTCCGCTTTGATTATTTAATCATATGAACATGATGCATTCCTAATAGCTTCAAAGATCCGGAAACCAAGGTTTCCACAATTAAGTGATCAAGGATTAATATTTTCTTAAAACTCTCATTTAATCAAATGTGACAAAATATTTTAATTAACTTTTTTTTTAATAAAATGTTTTATTAAAAAAAATGGAAATTTGAATTTGGCATATTCCATATGCCAAAGGAATATCCTTTGAGGGTATAAACTACCCCAAATGGCATATCCCCACTAAAGGACAAATATGCACGAACTCCAACACGGAGGTTCCTTAAAGGAACCCGCGGTTCCTTATTGATAAGGAATCGCGGGTAGAGATAAGGAACCGCAGGTGTTTTTGACCGTTGCAATGTTGCCCTATAAATAGTGGATCATTTCCAAATTTTCTTTCAACCCTTTTTGCACAGTTTCTTCAAAAACATCTTTAAACCCTTGATTAGTTAGTTTAGATTAATCTTGTTTAAGATGTGATTCTCTCCTTTAATCTCCTCATCCTCTTAAGTGCAAAGAGAAGATCACTCACATATTTGTGATGTGATTAAAGATGAAGTCTTGATGAAGATCATCATGTTCATCATTTTTATTTGTGTCTTGTGTAGATCCAATGTATATGTGTATACTTGGATCAATCTTGTGTAGATCCAATGTATATGGGTATACTTGGATCAATATTGTGTAGATCCAATGTATTTGTGAATACTTGGATTAGTTGTGTTAATCCATTGTATTTGTGAATACTTGGATTAAGTCTTGTGTAAATCGATTGTATATGTGTATACTTGGATCTATGTTGTGTAGATCCAAGTTACATGTGTACACTTGGATATGTGTTTTATTGAGTTGTAATAGGTAAGAGTTGTAAGTTCTCACTAAACTATAAAGTGATGTGGTTGTGTCTTGTGAGTTCTCACTAAACTATAAAGTGATGTAGTTGTGTCTAGTGAAGTTCTCACTTAGCTTCAAAGTGAAGAGTCGTGAAGATTGGTTATACCTTTCGATTAGAACTCGACATCTAGCCTTGTGTCGTTAAATGGTGAAGTGGGCAACGTTGTGTAGATTGGTCCTACCTAAGACTAGGACTCGACATCTAGCTTAGTGTCGGAAATTGTGTAAGCGACGTGTATGGTTTTCTCCGCCTTGAAAGGAGTTTTGTTGACTAGTGAAGTAACTATCGAGTAAGGTGTACTCGAGGAGTGGAGTAGGGCGAAGAGGAGCTTCGTGACCGAACCACTATAAATCATCGCGTCGGTACTTTCATTTACATTTATGTCTTTACTTCTTTAGATGTATTTATAGTTGCATGATTGTTGTTGTGTGTTGTGTGCATCTCATAATCTAAACATCTAAGTTGCGGAAAAGCTAAGGCCTAGTACATGTGTGCTTCATGTTTAGATTATGGTCAAGTGTACATCACTTAGTCTAAACATCCTAGTTGCGGAAAAGCTTATGCTTAGTACGTGTGTGCTTGATGTTTAAACTATTGCTTGATGTACTCTTGATTTGATGTGTTTGTGTGTTTACTTACTTGTAGTATTTATCTTTCAATCAAACACATCTCATATCTAGTCAAGCTTGATCGAGAATTTGATACAAAGGATTGTTAAAGTTTAACAAGTAACAAATGGCATCGTCCACTGTCGGTGGTTCCTTAAAGGGACGCGCGGTTCATTAGTGATAAGGAACCGCGAGTATGTTTAAAGAACCGCGCACAGTAAATTATGCGAAACGTTCTAAAAATGAACTAGAAACTATTCAACCCCACCCCCCCTTCTAGTTTCTACAGACCGGTTGGAGGGTGTGTATCGACTATCGTAAGTTGAATGACGCCACTCGTAAAGACCATTTTCCCTTGCCCTTCATGGACCAAATATTGGAGCGTCTTGCGGGAAACGATTTCTATTGTTTTTTAGATGGTTTTTCTAGTTACTTCCAAATCCCCATCGATCCTCGTGATCAAGAAAAAACTACGTTTACGTGTTCATATGGAACGTTTGCCTATCGTAGAATGCCATTCGGACTTTGCAATGCACCGGGAACCTTTCAAAGGTGCATGATGGCTATTTTTCATGACATGATCGAGAAGACGATGGAAGTCTTTATGGATGATATTTCCATGTTTGGTTGTTCGTTCACTTCATGTTTGTCAAATCTTGAGAGAATGTTAAAACTTTGTGAGGAAACCAACCTTGTGCTCAATTGGGAAAAATGTCATTTTATGGTTAAGGAAGGAATCGTCTTAGGGCACAAGGTTTCGAAAGCGGGGATTGAGGTAGATAAAGCTAAGGTAGACGTCATCGCCAAATTACCTCATCCCAAAACCGTTAAGGGAGTTAGGAGTTTCCTAGGACACGCGGGCTTTTATCGTCGATTCATCAAGGATTTTTCAAAGATTTCTCGACCTATTACACATCTCCTCGAAAAAGATGCTCCTTTTGTCTTTAACGAAGATTGTGTACGAGCCTTTGAAATCCTTAAGAGGAAACTTACCGAAGCTCCCATTCTTGTTGCTCCCAATTGGAACCTCCCCTTTGAGCTCATGTGTGATGCTAGTGACTAGGCTATTGGGGTCGTTTTGGGGCAACGTCGTGAAAAACATTTCTTGCCTATTCACTATGCTAGAAAGACGATGACCGAGGCTCAATTGAAATAAACTACAACGGAAAAGGAATTCCTTGCCGTGGTATATGCTTTTGAGAAATTCCGACCTTACCTCGTCTTGACTCGATGCATAGTGTATACGTATCATTAGGCTATCAAGTATCTAATGGCTAAAAAAGATGCAAAGCCGAGATTACTCCGTTGGATTCTCCTCCTAAAAGAATTTGATGTCGAAATCCTTGACAAAAAGGAGCCGAGAATCTAGCGGCCGATCATCTTTCCCGTTTGGAAGATCCTCACCAAAGTGTTTACGAGCCAAAGGAAATCACCGAAACATTTCCTCTCGAGACACTTGGTGTAGTGAATTCTAAGCTTGATTCATCCACCCCATGGTTTACGGACATTGCAAATTACCATGCGGGGAACTTCATCATCAATGGTATGTGATAGTTGTAAAATTACCCCTTTAGGAAAAGGATGGTAATTAGGGCAAGTAAGCACGACGATTTAGGAAAACCGTGTGTAAATGACCCTAAAATGAGTTCGTTCTCAAGGAGGCTAGTGTGTTATGTGTGTAATGAATTGGATAAGATTTGTGATTATACTTTTGAGAAAGAAAAATAGAAATGAGATTAGAAGAGAATGACGGTTACGAAGACGGATTAAACTAAGTCGAAAAAGGTGTACACGTAAAACCGTAAAAAGTGCTAAAATTAAAATTTTACCCTAAAAATTCCTAAAAATTACCAAAAATCCACAATAATATTCTAAGAGTTTACAAAAAATCAAAACTTGCAAAAACCTTTTAATTAATTAGATAATGACTTTTTAATGCTAATTAAAGCCCTAAAAATCAAAATTAATTATTAAAAAGCCCTAAACAAGATTTTAAAGTTTGTAAACCTCAAAAATACTCTAATTAAGCTAAAAACTATTTTTCAAAATTTTAAAATCAATAAAAACTATTTTTAAACAATTAAAAACTACTAAAATCAATTAAAACTTAAATTAATTCTAGAAAATAATTTAAAGACTCTAAAAATATTTGGAAAGTTGCAAAAATCCTAATTAAGTGTTTAGAACCTAGGAAAAATGTAAAAACTTAGAAAATCAGACTTTTAAATTTTAATAATAAAATAATATTAAAATAATATGAAAAATCTAGAAATCATAAAAAACTATAAAAACTTGCAAACTAGCTTAATTTAACCTAAATAACTAAGAAATGAAAGTGAAATTACCCAAATACCCCTATTGGGCCTAGAAAATGGGCTAAACCCAAAACAGTACACTATTGGGCCAAATTTAGGCCCAATAACAAAAATTGTTCAAAATAAGCCCAAAAAGCATAGGTTGACTCAAAATTTGATTTTAAACAACTTTTTTCAAAGGCTCAAAAGCTGAAAATGTGAAATAAGCTAACTTATAATAAGCAGCTTATTCTTAATGGGCTTTTTGGCCCATTAAGCTATAAGCTGATGCCATAAGCTAAAATTTTACACACAAGCTTATTTTGACCTAACAAAGACTTTTGCAAAAAGAAATTTGAAATAAGCCCAAGGAATAAGCCTGAAAATGCAATAAGCAATCTACACAAAACGACAAAATAGTCGTTTTTGAGTTCTAGGCCACCCCAAGTGCTGATTCAAGTTCCAAAAGCTTTTAAATGACTTAATTAAGAAAAATCAACAAAGAGTTTTCAAATAAGCACACTCAATAAGCTGGAAAATCAAATAAGCACTTATGTAAAAAGTCAAAGTAGTTGGTTTTATAGTTAAAAGTCAAAGTCAAAGTCCAATAAGCTCCAGTATACTTAAATGGGTCAAATAATGAAGACCTATCACAAAAAATAAGTTGTTGCAAGTCAGGATAAGCTAGAATAGCTTATTGTTAACTTGGATTCACTAAGAACACGGGTTCGATTCGGAGGTCGGGGAGGATGATAGAAGTGTTTAGCCATGGTAGAGAGAGAAACAAGTAAGAATAAAAGTGTGTTTTATTCTAGAGAGAGAAAGGTAAGACAAGAAATGAAAAGCCTCACCCCTCCATGGAAGTATGGAGGGGTTTATATAGCACGGGACTTGGACTTTACATATGACAATATTAGTCCCTGCAAGTCCCGGCTATGAAACTAATGTAATTCCGTTAGTCGCACACATTTTAAGGCTAACAATCTTCCCCCAATGCGGTGACATACGGAATTACTTACAATGTTCCTAACAAATGCAAATACAACAAAAATATGACAGTATTAAGTATGCTTCCAATGCTGAGGATGACGTCGTTGTCTTCAAGTCTTCTAGAAAAACTTATACCCTAGTTTGGATCCTCTTTATCTTTGCTTGTTGAGGAACCATTGTATCATGTATGAACTGGATTAACTTCCCCCCAATTCATACCACATGTCTTGAAAAGCTTTCTTCATAGACTTCTTTTTGACGAAGCTTCTGAATCAGCTTCCCCCCAAACCAAAATCCCTGTCTTGAGCAGAATCTGTAGCTTGAGTAATCTTCTATCTTTGACATATAAAGTGCACAGTGGAAATTTGTAGAAGAAGAAGAAAACCACATCAAGTAACTACTACCTTGACATTTTAGGTCTTAATGATTATGAGTTTGGAGGAACATGTAAGAAATCAGCAACAAATCTTCTCACGGTTGTAGAATACTTCCCCCTGGAGGTTGAACTAAGTACTCCAGAGTGGGAACTAAGTCTCCAAAGTACACGTTCTTCCCCATGATGGTGACGAACTCTCGGAAGCATCATCTGACGTGTACGGTCAAAATCGCGAGATGTTCTTGTCGAAAGTATGATGGTGACGAACACTCAGAAGCATCATCTAACGTGTACGCTCAGAATCGCGAGATGTTCTTATCAGGAGTATGAAGGTTAAGAACACTCGGAAGCATCATCTGACGAGTACAATCAGAATCGTGAGATGTTCTTGTCAAGAGTATGGTGGTTAAGAACACTCGGGAGCATCATCTGACAAGTACAATCAGAATCGCGAGATTTACGTGTCTGAAGTAGAAATCTTTGTTGACATTTTATAGCTCAAGTTGCTCGTGAGAATTGTTTGCTGATCACATCTCTACACTTGTACTCTCTGGCTAAACTTACCAACCTCGTATTCTTTCGGCTATCTGTAGTGACCACTGGTGAAGTAAACCTGATATTCCAAACTTGAAACTGAAGTACAATCTCCCAAATTTGTTACTTACGCTTAGCACTGTTGTTGATTGACGAACGGTGCAGAGAAACGTCTCTTAGTACCTTATACATAAAAGAAGAGAGAAGTATAAGATGTAAAACACCCCTTGAATTAACCACAACTACAGATGAGTGTGACACTGAGCACTACAACGTAACTCCTTAAGTGATAGTTGTCCATGTCGTCGACCATCCACCCCTTGACAGTGGAAACTAGATAAATCAAGTCTTAATCATTAATGCTGAAGCGAATCATCATTCGATAAAGGGGGTGAAAAGGCTCGATGATGAATTGAGTACACGCCTTCGTGATATTCTACTTCACCTTAAAGTAATAAATACCAAATCCACTTCGTAATCACTTGACATTACTTTGCCCGAATACTAGCCGTTTTGACAATTTTAGTGAATCTTAAAGGATCGTTTTGGTGTTTGTTTGTTTTTGTTGTGATTTTCGTGTTTGTGTTTGTGTTGTTTGAGTGTCATTAACTATAGAATAACATTGACTAAAAGAGATGAGAAGTTATCAATGTCATCTAGTTAACTTTACTTGGAAGCCAAATCAATCATATACCCAACTGATGCGCGGTGAGGTCGTCAAATTTTTTTTCGAAGAATAGGGGTTCAAAACAAGGCTTTTCTTTGATCGAAATGAATACCTAGACCCCAATACCCATTATCCGCACATCTTCATCATATCCCCAAATCAAGTCACGTTCATTTCCAAGCCCAAAGTTAATATATCAATTTTCTTGGCCCAACGTGTGAGATAGAAAACTCGGTCCAATCATAACTAAATTATCAGTTTAATTACCACACCCCAATTTTCAACAAATCGGGCCAACCCCATCTTAATTTCACAACCCGGGTCTAGTAAGGCCTTGTAGAGACGTGCATACCTAATTTATCTTAGTTAACCTAATCTTATTATCTCACAACCGCCACACATCATTCTTCATCTCCTAAATATCCTCAACTCATCTAACACAAACCGTAACATTCATCTCCTTTACCATATCCGTCCACCCTTCATCTCATGTAATCAATCTTCAACACCCAATCTCAATCAATTCATCATAACACAAACCCTTTGATCATTGAGTAGCCACTCGAATCATGCAAAGCTTCGAAGGGAAATCAAGTATACATGGATTCAAGATCTTGAATAGATCTCGGGTAGGTGTAATTAAGTAATCAATCGAATCAAAAAATGATGTTAACAAAGTTGTTAAACATCAATCGTGAATTCGTATATTAAAGAGTGTTAATCTAGACACATATCAATAATGAAATCGTGTTAAAATCTTTAAATAGATAATGATTACACGAATCTGAGATAGTTGATTCATTGCATGTGAATATGAGTCTTGTTAGATGATGATTGTGTTGGTTACATTTTTTTTTGTTATATTGAAATGATTGCATGTCGGGTTGATGCTTCACATCGAGTTGACAGATTCTGATAGATGATGATGACGGTTTTGATTTTTTAATTGATGTTTGAACTCAATGAGTTGACTCGGTGAGATGTGGGCAGGTTTGGGTAGGCCAAGTAGTAATCTCAGAAACATGTTCAACATCACAGTAATGTTTTTGAGTCATCGCAATGTTTTCAGAGTGCAGTCACAATGTTAGTCCAAACACCCCCATCGCAATAATTCATCCTCCATCGGAATGTCTCAAAAACAATTCAGCAGCATGTAGCCTTAATTACCATTGCGATGAATCAGGCCACCCATCGCAATGAGGCCCATCGGAATGAGTCCCATCGCAATAGGTACAGCCCAACCCATCGGAATGTTTCAAAAAACCCATTGGAATAAATCCGTAGAAGAAGCCGTCGGAATGTTCATCTGAATAAGCATCGGAATATCCAATTGTAATACTTCCATCGCAAAAGGTTTATACAGCCGAAAAATATGGTTCTTGGAATCTTTGTCCTTTTCCCAAAAAAGTTAGATATGTTTTATGGGAAAAAAACGAGTAGAAGAAAATGGACAAAAAGATTGATGAAAACAAGAATAGTTTTTAAATAAAATATAAAGGGATGAAACCAAGATTGAGTTGAGCAGATTAAAAAATGGTAAAAATGATGCATGATTTCATCAGATATATAAAAAACTTAACGAGAATAGTACCAGACTACCAGCCAAGAATCAAACATAAACTCAAACACAAACACGAACATAACCACGAATTAAAAACACGAAACACCCCCGGTTAGCTCTGATGCCAATTGTTAACTTGGATTCACTAATGAATACGGGTTTATGATCCGGAGGTCGGGGAGGATTAAAGAGATGTTTAGCCATTTTAGAGAGAGAAACAAGTAAGAATAAAAGTGTGTTTTATTCTAGAGAGAGAAAGGTAAGACAAGAAATGAAAAGCCTCACCCCTCCATGGAAGTATGGAGGGGTTTATATAGCACGGGACTTGGACTTTACATATGACAATATTAGTCCCTACAAGTCCCGGCTATGAAACTAATGTAATTCCGTTAGTCGCACACATTTTAAGGCTAACACTTATTGATAAGCTGATGACAAAATTACACTAGCAGGGGCTAGTTTTGAGTGTTGAGTAGTGGAAACTTTTTCAACTGCTTGAGTTGTTTGACTCTTTGTCTTTAGTGACTTTTTTGGAGATTCAGATTACCCAAAGGCACCCAAATGATCTTTGGATCAAAAGGAGTCAATCACAATCAAAATAACACAATCACTAACACCCAATTGATACAGTTTAATCAATCAATCACTAGACATTGCACAGACATGAACAATAAGCAGTTGAGCACAAATAAGCAGTTTTAGCAATGATCAGCCAGCCAAATTCAACCAAATGTATACACAAGCTATTATAAACTCTAATATCAAGTCTAAACAGGTTTCATGCACTGGTTCAAAGAATTAAGCAAGATTCAAGCAATGAAAGTTACTGATGAACACTAACACATGCAGTTTTCTACTTTGCTGATGTATTTGACACTTAAGCTAGATTCAACACCTCAAATCTTTCAAACAGGTTATATTAACTTTGTTTAAACCACTTTTAGCCCTAAGCATGCATACACACTAAGTGTTCCCAAAATCCTAGGTCAAAACAGGCAATATCAAAGTCTATATAGCAGATTGTTTGATTCAAGTGTTCAAACCCAAAAACTTGCAGCAAAACACTCTCAACAAGGTATTTATCAGATACAAAGCATAAACACCAACTTCCCTTAACACAATAACAAGTTACAAGCACAAACCAGTAGACCCAAACACCCCTTAATCTTTTCAAAATCAAATTTTTCAAAGGAAAAGTGAGATTTAAGGCTACTCAAGCATCAATTAACACTAAAACAAGTAAGATTAACAGATTCAAGAAAGAACAAGCCACAAAATTCACAAGATAACAAGTTTCATACAAATATCACCAAAAATCATGAATTTAAGCAGATTTTGAGATTGAGTATGCAAACCTCATGGATGTACATCCACACCCACGAATTTTGAGCTTATGTGCTAGCAAGAACAAGCACAAGCTTCCACAATAATCCTGCTAAGATTGAACAAGGGTAAAGCACAAGTGTATAAAAATCAGAAACTTCAAAAATCTTGATTGATGCAACCTTGTTACCCCACACTTGATTATCCCCAAGTTATAAGCCTCACAACACCTTAACTAACTCAGTTAGGATGCTATGATCAGCCCTATAACCCAAGAATTCCAAGATTGGAACAAGAACTTAGCAAAATATCAAGAATGAGGAAAATTGCAAACTTTTGCAACCTCCAAGTGAAAAAAGGTTTTAACTTCTAAAACTAACAAGCATATAACAATAGAAAGCAGTAACAAAGATTGGCCAATGACTTCTCTTCAATGTTTCAAACTCAATTTCATTAAACTTGAAATGGGATTTACAGCAACTTGAACAAGGAAAAATCAAAAAGCAAACTACAAATGTTGGACCCCTAAGCCTTTATATAGGCATACATGAACTACTAGAAAGCATAAAAACGTTGCCCTAATGTTGCTGAAGTCCCCAAAATGCCCTTTTGAAGTTTGAATGCCTTGAGGATCATGTGATGTTTTCTTGGCAGGTTGTGGTGATAGCTGGCATGAAAATGTGATCAAATGGCTCATATGATGCTTAGAAAGTAAGCACAAATGTGGGACGTTGGATTGTGGCCCTACTGTTTGTCTTCTTCCTCACTTTGTAGCAGGGGAGGCATGTGTGGGACAATGGGGTGATGAGGTGTCCAAGTTTAAGGTTGGGTTATGTTAACATGATCATTAATCATTAATCTGGAAAATTTAGGGGTTTAATTTTTGCTAAATCAAAAATCCCTAATTGTGTTCTTGAGTCTGATGAACAAGTTTTTGATCCGTTTAAGGGGTGATTAAGTTTTAAATAAGTGTTTAGGCGCCAAGATTAACTAATATTAATCTGGTGAGTGGGATGTGAGGTGGAGGAATGGGGTGTTGTGATTGGTGGAGGTGGTGAGTGGGGTGAGGTGGCACAAGCTGGTTGGTTAAGGTAAGTATTATGTCTGGCCAACTTAAACCCTTCTTCTCTTGTTCTCTTGTCTTTTCTCTTTAAAAATCTATCAACGCCCCTTTTTGCCTTATCAACTTTTACACACTTTGCATTTTTGGCCCAATAACTTTTACAAAGTAAATTCAGGGGGAATTCTTGCCATTTTTGAATTCTTCAAGGGCTGATTTGGCATTTTGATGATGGATAATGGTCTTGACTTGTATAATGAGCATTTTGGAGGACTGAAATTGCCAAGTCATATTTGATGAGGGACCATTTTTGCCAAATGTTGAAAGTTGAGGGTCCTTTTTGTAATTTTGGGATTTTCAAAGGACTAAACTTGTAATTTCTTGTACTCTGAAGGACTTCATGATATATTTGACTTTGTGGAGGATATTGGTTGACAATTTAGCTTTGTTGAGGGGCTAAACTTGCCAAATCTTCAAAGTGGAGGGTCCCTTTTGTAATTTTGACAAACTTTAGGGACCAAACTTGTAATTATGAGGATACAAGGGTATAAAGTGTCAATTCTTCCATATTGGAGGACCCTTCTTCATAATTCTTCAAATCTTCAAGGGTTGATCTTGGGAAAGTCTTCATTAGGGCTTGGTTCATTGTGCGGCTTCGTTTCTCGTGTTCGTTTTCGCATGATTCTTGTGATCTTTTGTCATTTTCTCAATATCCGTACCTAAAATACACAAGTAAAAAACACAAGCATATATATGGGTATTTTAATGATATTTAATGCATTTTAAGCCCTATTTGGAAGATGAGACTATGTATAAAAGCAGTCTCATCACTCCCCCATACTAAACCATTACCGTGCCCTCACGCAATGCTAGAATAAAGTATCGTAGCATCTCCAAAATTCATTTTTATTCACTTTATTGAATGATAAACTAGCTACATTACTACTATTGCTAATACTACTTGTGTTATAGACATAATGTATGATTTTCATCGCAAAATGGGACGTTTAGGTTCATAGAACAAGAACACGTGAATGCTTCGTTAGAAATAATTTCATCGTCCTCGATTTTCACCCCAATTCCATGCCAAGCGTGCAACGAGATCTTTGTCATTATAAGTTAGTAATGCTAACACTACTCATATGCCCTAATCACGTACTTATCCTCCCATTATTCCTAAGTTGTATCTCTTATATTTTATTTTGTCTTGAATGTTTCACGAGGATACATTGTTTGACTTATGCGATAATAGAGATTTAGGTCTAAAAATAGAGTCCTAACGGTGTAGCTAAGACCATCAAATTAATAACCCCTCCTAATAGACAACGATGTAAAAAAATTAAGTTGACAAGAAGAATCGATAAACACGGTTTTATAACGGTTTTGAACATGAGACTTATTACCAAGACTTTTATACGCCCCCTAACGGAAGGGCCTTATTATCTTTGGTTTACCTCCATCTTTTATTCAACTTCGCCATGAAGCTTTTATTATGACTTTGGTCTTGCCTTGCCTTTTATTATCCACCTCATCGGTAGTTTTATTAGCCAAAGACGTATATCCTCACGCTAAGGCGAATTTTGGATCTTTAAAGCTTCGAAGATTAAGGCTTGATTCACTTTCAATTTTGCATATATTTTTCGGCCTTGTGGGGCTTCAAATTGTTTGCTTGATTTAGGTGAGCACTTGAAATCTAATTATTGGGTGAAGCTTTTGATTATTAGGGTGCCAATACTTCAAAACTGTGACGCTGGCGATACCTTAATGTCTTCCCAATTTAATTACACGGAAGCTACTAGAAAAGACTAAAAATCCAACAATCTAACTAAACCGCTAAGTCAATATTTATTAAGAAAAAAATATTTACAAGCGAAGGGAGAATAAGCAAACAACGAGAACACATGAGTTTTTGAAAGAATACGAGTACTCTACGTTTAGCATAGTAACTTATAATCAACCCTATCATTTCTCGTCCTCATTTAAGAGACTTAGCCTAATGTGAAGTTAAGGAATCAAAGCTAAGTGCTCAACACGCACGGTCGAGTAAAAAATTACTCTTATTCTCGCCATCGGAAAACCTACATTCGTGTCTTCAAACACTTATAAAACATGAGAAAATTTTTAAAATTTGGCCATTTTTAGCCTTATTTTGCAACAAAATGATAAACAAAAAGATAAACTTTGGAAAGCGTGAAGGTTTAGCAAGGCAAGTATCTATTCACCCCCCCCCCCCCCCATACTAAAGTTAAACATTGTCCTCAATGTTTCGAGTCTAGGGGTGCAAAACACCCCCATACTAGAGACGTAGTCGAATGCCTAATCTAGCATGGAAAGGGTGTAACCAATAATTTAATAGCCGTTTATGAAGTGTGCTATAAACCTAAGGTTAGAACATCAAAAGGATATATCATGGATATTGAGAAAGTCTTCAAAGCAAACGATCGAGTGCTCCCATAAAACGAACACGAGAGGCTCCAATCGTGAAGATCATGATCATCTAAAGTTCACAATTCACAAACAATCACGAAACAAAGGTTGGAAGGGCAAAAATCCCCACACGTTAACTACATTAGGAAGCGATAATATGTACATAGGATAAGCATGGGACTCCCCCACGAGGCTCCTCGTTTTTGATTACCGAGTCATGAGCTCGACTCGATCCCCTCAATACTAATTATCATTGGGGAAGGTGACTTGGTCGAGGTAGTTCAAGGATGGAACTTCCCCGCCAAAGTAGTGCTTCAACCTATGTCCATTCACCTTGATGTTAGGACCATCATCTTGAGCTAGCTCGATGGTCCCATACGGAAACACTTGAGTCACGGTGAATGGACCAGACCAACGGGATTTCAACTTACCGGAAAAGATTTTCAATCGAGAGTTAAAAAGCAAAACTTGATCCCCAATGTTAAAAACCCGGTTTTTAACTTTAGAATCATGCAACTTTTTAGTTTTTTCTTTGTAAATCAATGAATTTTCATAAGCAATATCCCTCAATTCATCTAATTCATTTAATTGCATTTTCCGGTGTTTTCCCGCGGTCTCCATATCATCATTACAATGCTTTAGGGCCCAATAAGCCTTGTGTTCTAACTCGATAGGCAAATGACAATTCTTTCCACACACAAGCTTATAGGGAGTGCACCCAATGGGTGTCTTATGAGCGGTCCTAAAGGCCCATAAAGCATTGTCCAACTTATCCGACCAAGATTGTCGGTTTTCCCCTACGGATCTCTCCAAGATCCTCTTCAAAGCTCGGTTTGAAACCTCGACTTGCCCACTCGTTTGTGGGTGATAAGCCGTAGAAAGCCGATGTGTAACCCCATATTTCCTTAGGACCCTTTCGAATTGGTCGTTACAAAAATGGGTTCCACAATCGCTTATGATAGCACGAGGGGTTCCAAACCGAGAAAACAGGCTTTTCAAAAACTTGACTACCACACGAGCATCATTGGTGGGCAAGGCCTTCGCCTCCACCCACATAGATAGGTAGTCAACCGCAACGAGAATATACTTATTACCACGAGATGATGGGAACGGCCCCATAAAGTCTATACCCCAAACGTCAAAGATCTCACACACTTGGATGATATTTTGTGGCATTTCAACTTTTTGTGAGGCTTTTCCTTGTCGTTGGCATGAATCACAAGACTTCACAAGATCTTGTGCATCTCGGTAAATAGTAGGCCAAAAGAAGCCCGCATCAAACACCTTCTTAGCCGTGAGATTAGCACCGTGGTGAACACCCGTGGGTCCCTCATGGGAAGCTCTAAGGATATTAGAAGCTTCGGTGCCAAATACACAACGTCGGATGATTTGATCCGCACAAGTTCGAAACAAGTAAGGGTCGTTCCAAAAGTAGAACTTGACGTCACGAAAGAATTTTCGTTTTTCTTGAGTCGTCATACCCTTAACGATGAAGTTACCCGCATGGTAATTTGCAAAATCCGCAAACCATGGGGTGGAAGGATCAAGCTTAGAATTCACTACACCAAGTGTCTCGAGCGGAAATGTTTCGGTGATTTCCTTGGGCTCGTAAACACTTTGGTGAGGATCTTCCAAACGAGAAAGATGATCGGCTGCTAGATTCTCGACTCCTTTTTTGTCAACGATGGTTTGATCAAATTCTTGAAGGAGGAGAATCCAACGAAGTAATCTAGGCTTAGAATCTTGCTTTGCCATGAGATACTTGATAGCCGAATGGTCCGTATACACTATGCATTTAGCTAAGACGAGGTAAGGTCGGAACTTCTCAAATGCATACACCACGGCAAGGAACTCCTTTTCCGTTGTAGTGTATTTTAGTTGAGCCTCGGTCATCGTCTTGCTAGCATAGTGAATAGGCAAGAAGTGCTTATCATGACGTTGCCCCAAAACGGCCCCAATAGCGTAATCACTAGCATCACACATAAGCTCAAAGGGGAGGTTCCAATTGGGAGCAACAAGAATGGGAGCTTCGGCAAGTTTCCTCTTAAGGATTTCAAAGGCTCGTACACAATCTTCGTCAAAGACAAAACGTGCCTCTTTTTCAAGAAGATGTGTAATGGGTCGAGAGATCTTTGAAAAATCCTTGATGAATCGACGATAAAAGCCCGCGTGGCCTAGGAAACTCCTAACTCCCTTAACGGTTTCAGGATGAGGTAATTTGGCGATGACGTCTACCTTAGCTTGATCTACCTCAATCCCTGCTTTCGAGACCTTGTGCCCTAAGACGATTCCACTCTTAACCCTAAAATGACATTTTTCCCAATTGAGCACAAGGTTGGTTTCCTCACAACGTTTTAACATTCTCTCAAGGTTCGATAAACACGAAGTGAACGAATCACCAAACACGGAAAAGTCATCCATGAAGAATTCCATCATCTTCTCAATCATATCATGAAAAATAGCCATCATGCACCTTTGGAAGGTTCCCGGTGCATTACAAAGTCCGAATGGCATTCTACGATAGGCAAACGTTCCATATGGACACGAAAACGTAGTTTTTTCTTGATCACGAGGATCGATGGGAATTTGGAAGTAACCGGAAAAACCATCTAGAAAGCAATAGAAATCGTTTCCCGTAAGACGCTCCAAAGGGCAAGGGAAAATGGTCTTTTCGAGTGGCTTCATTCAACTTACGATAGTCAATGCACACTCTCCATCCGGTCACGAGTCTAGTGGGAATCAACTCGTTGGCATCGTTTGGTACAACGGTCATCCCTCCCTTTTTAGGGACACAATGAATAGGACTCACCCAAGGGCTATCGGAAATAGGGTAAATCATTACCGCGTCAAGGAGTTTAAGGACCTCCTTTTTGATGACGTCGTGAATTTTGGGGTTCACCCTCCTTTGACTTTGGATTGTGGGCTTGAAATCCTCCTCCATTAAGATTTTGTGGGTACAAAACTTGGGATCGATTCCCTTAATGTCGGATAACTTCCACGCAATTGCCCTTTTGTGGTCCTTTAGAACATCGACAAGTGCGGTTTTCTCATCATTCGAAAGTTCCTTCGCAATAATAACCGGCAACTTGTCGTCCTCCTCCAAATAGACATATTCGAGGTGAGGAGGTAAATCTTTCAACGCGAGAATAGGTGGTTCCTCAAGTGAAGATTTGGGCTCGATACTCATAACCTCCTCGGGTGGAGGCAATGGGAAATCGTTAAGAAAATCCTTGATAATCGAGAAGTCCTCATCGTTGTCGAGGTCTTCGTCACAAGTATGTGGAACATCGAATTCTTCCAACGTAAAACCACCACCTTCAAATGGAGTGAAGGTTGGTGTCGAATTATCAAGAATTGGATCTAACATAGTGGGATTGCCACTAGTTTCTTCATCACCAAAACCTAGAACTTATTGTGAAAATTCCTCGCAAACCACGTCAATCATATCAACGAGGTTTATGGTTGCAACAGAATAAACATGATAAATTTGAGAGTTTTGAGTTGCGTTTATAACAAGTTCCTCGTCGTTGAAACGTAAGGTGATCTTTCTAGCATGAACATCGATCAAAGCCATAGAAGTATCTAAAAACGAACGACCTAAAATGAGAGGAACTTGAGGATCCGTGGGGATATCAACAACGATAAAGTCTACGGGATAGTAGAACTTCCCCACTTTCACAAAAACGTCTTCCACCAAACCACATGCGGGAATCGTGGAATGGTCGGCCAACTCGATAGACATTAGTGAAGGAGTAAGATTAGGAAGATTGAGCGACTTGAAGATTGCAAGTGGCATCAAGTTAATGCTAGCACCAAGATCGGCCAAGGCGAAGCATTCCTCCCTATCTTGGATTGCACAAGGAATCAATAATTTACCGGGAACACCGACTTTTTGAGGTATGCAATTAAGATAAACCGATGAACAACTAGACAATTGGTGCAATTTCTCCTTGTTGTTCAACATACTCTTAACGTTAGCGGCAAATCGAGGCATCATGACCAAAGCATCGGCGAAACTCACATTAAAGTGCAAATCACGAAACATTTTCATAAAAAGCTCAAATTGATAATTGTCGCGCTCTTGACGTTTCTCCTTTCTAAGTCTCGATGGATAGGGCAAAGGTGGTGTGGGTTGAGGCATAGTAGGCATAGCCTTTGGAATCTCGGGTCCCAATGAAGGTAATGGGTCAACCGTAGGTGTGGCATGAGCGGTACTTCGTAGGATTGGGACATGCTCTTTTTGGACCACCACCTCGGGTTCTTCCTCAATTGCTTCCTCCGTAGGAGCAATTGGTTGAGGAGTCGGTTCCTTAAGTGTCTTACCACTACGTGTGGTAATCACTTTCATCTCACCCTTAGGATTGGATATGGTGTTGCTATGAAGACCACTCGAAGATGGTTTACACATTATTGCCTCAAACATAGATGAGATTTTATCTTCAAAATTAGATTACCTCAATACGGCTTCGGTTTGCCTTTTCTCGGCCTTAATCATCTCTTGTGTAATCTCATGTTGCCCTTGTTCCATTTTTTGTTGGTTTTGTTGCAACCTAGTGATATTTCCTTCCATCTTGTTGGTGTGGATTTAAAGTTCATTAGCTAACTCATTTTTCAACTCTTTCTTCAAGTCGTTCTTAAACTCGGATCTTAGGCTAATGATTTCTCTTTGGATATTGTCAAACCTAGCATCATTCCCACTAGCATATTCAACAAACTCACTTGGAAGATCTTTCAATGTTTGCAAACCTTTGTTGTTGTTTTGAAAATCATTTTTGTTTGAAACTTGATTATTAGCCCCTTGATTCCCATAGTTTCCCTTGTTGTAATTGTTTTTAAAACCAACTTGATTGTTTCGATAGTTGTTGTTAGCATTTTGATTTGAACCAAAACCTGGTGGAGTCATTTGATTAGAGCGGGAAACTTGACCGTTTTGGTTGTAATTTCCCGTGGCCACGAAGGCACTCGAAGTGTTACCACCGTTGGTAATGCACTCGGAGAAATCATGACCTCCACCACAATACATGCAAGAAACCTCAACCGCTTTTGTAAAACCCGCATGCTTTTACCATGAATAGTGCCCTTAAGATCGTACGTCCTAGATTAAAACTTACCTTATTTAGTATTGATCACATTCATGTGCTAATAATCAAGCAAGTGCATACGTGTATGACATGATAAGTATCGATTACGTACAAACTCATGATAAACAGTTAATAGATATTTCACGTGAACATAATTAAATCATGATCACCATTTTAAAACACGAACTAAAATAATTACGTAAGTACTTAATTACGAGTGTATATATAAATACGATAAACTACATGATAAAATAAACAGAAACACTTTAAACACGAACACGTTTAACCACGAACGAACACGAAACATCGGGACACGAGAAAAGGTACGGGTACCCCATGTGGGGCCCCCATACCCACGGCACACATAACCATAATGGGCTTAGCCCATTGACTTTTACATGAAAGGGGGGTTATGGTAACTTTTCATTTCATTTTTACATTTCATGAAAAATAAGCATTTAACCTAAAAAGTTTTCTCTCCTCCTCCTTGGTCTCTCTTTGTGCCGCCACCCCTAAGACCACCAAAGGTGGTTGTTGATTGATCTTGATCACAAAAATCATTGCTATAAACCGTGTTTGTTCATCCTCTTTCAAGCTACGTATTGGTATATCATTCTAAACCTTTCTTTTTAATTCTTTTAAATCTATGATTATTTTCATGAACATGTTATTAATATTCTTATTAAAACATGATAATTAAACATTGATCTAACATGTTTTGGGGTAAAATTAAAATCAAAGGATGATATAAGAGGGTGTTTGTTTTGGCCGCCTAGTATAACCAACCCGAGGGGGGGTTCGGTTTGCTTTTAACCACCACCACCAAGACCATTTTTGGTCTTGGTCGGTGCATGTGGGACCCACGGCAGCAAGGGGGCACAAGTACCCCGAGTTTGGCTCGGGGTACGGTGTCGAGTTCATGCCCGATTCATGGTTCGTTGGTTAAATCATGATTTATGCTACATGTTAAAATTTATGAATTATGAACTTAGGATATAAATTAATTAATAACATGAGATATTAATTAAACCATGCCTTAGGTTATTTTAATTATTAATTTAGCATGATATTAATTTAACCTAAGTATTTTATGTTATAAGTTATAATTAATTAATTATTTAAAACATGCCTATAATTAATTAATTTAGACATGACTTAGGTTATGTTATTAATGCATAATAATACACATTTTAACCTAAGTAATTTATTCCATTTTAACTAAAACATGTTATACTTTAATTAAAATGCTTAACCTATAGTTTAATTAAATGCATGAAATAATAATTAAACTATACACTATACCATATGACTTAAGAATTAAGCTTATAAACACTTAGACTTATATGTTAGCTTATGTAACCAGCTTAATTCTAATTATGGAAACTTCTATTTATAGAAACTTAATTAAATAAGGCAGCTAATCTATTAATGGAAACCTTCTATATATGGAAATCTATCTATTTCAGGCAGCTAATCTAATCATGGAAACCTTCTATATATGGAAACTTATTTAATTAAGGCAGCTGGTCTATTTTTGGAAACTTTCTATTTTTAGAAACTAATCTATTTTAAGCAGTAAATTCTATTTTAGGAAACTTTCTATTTTTGGAAACTTTCTATTTTTGGAAACTTTCTATTTTTGGAAACTTTCTATTTTTGATAACTTTCTATTTTTGGAAACTTTCTTTTTTTGGAAACTTTCTATTTTTGGAAACTTTCTATTTTTCGAAACTTTCTATTTTTGGAAACCTGCTATTTTTGGAAAGTTACTTATTATTACACAGTAAGTATAATAATACATGAAATGCCAGTAATACTTAATCAGATTAATCAGAATACAAGATAAACACAGTTTAAGGCTGTAAACAGTAAACCATGACCTAAAACATATAAAGTAAGCTAAGATGAGACATAAAACCCAGTACGTAATCAGTAATTCGATACTTATACACGTGTGTATTCATGTAGCGTTAGTGATCTAGAAGTAGGAGTCTTTCTTCCGTTCATTCACTGGACTTGAGGTACGGATTCCCGTCCTTTCAGTATGGACATTCTTTCCTTATTAGGATTTCCCCGTATGTAGCCAACTGTTTTCCCCAGTATTTGTTTTATTGTTTTGAACTGCTTATGTTTAATTAGGATAATCTATAGCCATATACAAGCATGACCAGTTTCACCTAGTTATGGAGGTACCATAACCATAACATTGGAGGCACCAATGTTATGACTTCCCCACGGCGGAGTGATTTCTCGTGGCGTCCCTTTCAGTTTTGGCCATATTATTATATCATGTGGGGCGTATGGGTGCATCCTAGTTACATGTTTTATTCAGTATTTCATGGTGAATGTGGTGTGTGCCTTGCATCCTTCACAAGGAGTTGATCCCTCCTACCCAGACCAGTATATTAATTAGAGGCATCCCCTCTAATCAGCATGATGAGGTCACCCCTCCAAGTATTCATGCACGTGACCTTTTCATGACCTATATGGGCTATGGTATATTTATGTTAAAATAGTTTTCATAAGATAAACATAAGGCTTTTCAAACTATAAAACCAGTTTTTCTTAATACTTAACCAGTTTACTCAGAACTTAGTCTTCCACTGTTATATGTTACATGCTTATCCTATTTCATGCTATTTTGTACATCCGTGCACTGAGCGTCTTGCTCAACCGTTTTCCTTTTCATGTTCCTAAAACGGCAGGTACTCAGGGACGCTCGTAGATCTCAAACGTACGTGCATATGGATTGGAAGCTTTACTGTCTTTCTTTACTTTATGCATTTCCTTTACTTTAATACAGCTTGCAATGGACATTGTTTCGTCCTTTCCTTTTACAGTATTTATGTTTGTGTGTGATGAGCTCTACTTTGGGGTTACCGATGTTTGATTCCGGTATTTCCCTTTTATGGTCAAATAATGCTTAGACATTTATCCTTGTATGCTTTGATGACACGCCATGATTATGCGTAAGATTCCATTTCCAAAATGGGGTGTTACAATTATGGTATCAGAGCCAAGGTTTCGACCTGTAGGCTCTCAAATATGACCTGTGATTAGTGGGTAGTCACTACGGTCTTCCTAGAACTGACAGTTGTTTTCATGCATTCATCATTATTTTTAAGCATACATATACATGTCATTGTTACAGGGTTTTTGACTAAGTAATGGTTGGTACAGGACTGGCCCTATTTAGTCGCATGTGTTTTATCGAAACTTTTAGATTTGGGACCGACCCATAGGCGTCCCCTCGATATGTCTTTTGTTTTTAGTGAACTGACCAGAGGCGTTCACTCTCGAGCATCAAAAGTTTTCATAAAACTGCATCATGCATTCATACAAAAAATTTTCCTGCATAAAATTTTTTTTCTCGTGAAATTTTGGTATAAATTTTTTTTTCATATATATATATAATTTATATTTTATGATTTGAACTGTTAATCATATGTTTTATGTTATACTGTCAGATGGTCCTCACACGCGAGCAAGAGCAGCTCAATGCTGCAATTCAGGCTGCCATGCAAGCCTTGCTTCCTCAACTGAGGAATGACATCCGTGCTGAAGTCCAAGCTGCCAACAATCAGCAGCAGCAGAATCAGGCACCTCCTCCTCCTCCTCCAGTGACACTAGCAGTGTGGCTGGAAAGATTCAACAAGCTCCGTCCTAGAGCTTTTGAAAAGACTGATAGCCCCAGTGATGCTGAAAGCTGGTTGACTCATATCGAGAAGATTTTCAATGCTATGGGCTGTGACCCCGCATACAAGGCAAGATTGGCATGCTACCGGTTTGAAGGCGATGTACTCAGCTGGTGGCTAGCCTTGACGCAGTCGGAAGGAGGTGATGATTGGGTCGCTGGTTTGACATGGGCCCAATTCAAGGAGAGAGTGATGGAGCAGTTCTTTCCCAAGGCAGAGCAGGACAAGCTCAAGCGAGAGTACCATGGGATACGTCAGAGAGCGGGCGAGAATAGCAACGAATTCATGCAGCGCTTTCTTCGCTTAGCTAGTTTCCTGGGAGCAGCGGCTGGTACTCCTGAGGACCAGGCACACCACTTTAGGTGGGCACTTCGCACCTCGGTCGCGAACAATCTAGTGTGTGCTAAGTTCAATACAGTAGCACAAGTGGCCGACGCAGCAAGGAAGCTAGAGATGTTGCAGGAACGAGATGAGTTCGGGGAAGCTGAAAGACCCGACAAAAGGTAAACATTTCGTATTCTAACGATAACCAACCGCATCCTATCATTATATGTTCAATAATCATCTCTAAACTGTATCTTCCAAGCAGAAAAATAGGGACCGGTCTCAGCCGGCTACTCAGCAGCAGCCTCATCAGCACAAAGGAAACGGTCACACTAACGACCGTTCTATTGTGGAAAGGCGTAGTGGTAATGATAATTACCGTAACAATGCTGGACACTCCAATAACAGCAGGTCCTACTATTTACGCATCTTCTTATGATTTCATGTTATATCTCTCATGCTGACACTATATTAACCTCTACCAGGAACCACGGTAACGGGAAGGACCAAAACCACAGGGGTTCGCAGCCTAACCGTTCAGCTAACACTGGTGAACATCTTATGACGCATATGTCTTATACTCGTGCATATACTTTATTTTAACACATTTTGTCATCAGCAGGCCCTTAGCAAGCAAGGACTCCTGCTGGAGGATTCACTCATCCTCTTTGCAATACTTGCCATCGCAGACACCCTGGCTCATGTCGTCGTGATTCCGACGCGTGCTACAAGTACGGCCTCCCTGGCCATCGTATGAGAGATTGCCGTAAGGGTGAAATGGAGGGTACCTCGGGTCATGCTGATAGTAAGCCGCCTCCTACCACTGGGCGTGTCTACACGACATCTCGTGATCAGGCAAACAAATCTACAGGTACCATTACTGGAATTTTGTATATGTACGGCCAGGCTGCATGTGTTCTTTTCGACACGGGTGCCACTCACTCAGTTATTTCCACTACTTATGCTAAGAACATCAGGACACTTCCCTTGCCATTAGAAAATAGGCTTACCATTTCCACGCATTTGAGGGACTCTGTATTAATAACTCATGTATACAAGAGTCTTCCCCTAGAGTTTGACGATAAAGTTCGTGCAGTAGATGCACTTCCCCTAGACATGATTGAGTTCGATATGATTCTCGGCATGGACTGGCTATCCAAGCACCATGCTACCATAGACTGCCACTCATATCGGGTGATCTTCGGCGACATTAATGCACCAGAGTACATTCATAACGGGTTCATACCCGGACGGTCTGTACAAGTCATATCTACCTTGCAAGAACGTGCATTACTGTCACATGGCTGTGAGGGTTATCTAGCTACGGTTCACGACATGGATGCTGAATCCCCATTGATTCAGGATCAACCAGTAGTTTCGGAATTTCAAGACGTCTTTCCAGCTGAACTTCCAGGCATACCACCTGCACGAGAAGTGGAGTTCAACATCGACCTTGTTCCAGGAGCTGAACCAATCTCTAAGGCTCCGTATCGTATGGCTCCCATAGAGCTAAAAGAACTGAAGGACCAACTGCAGGAACTTCTTGAGCGAGGGTTCATTAGACCAAGCGCATCTCCATGGGGCGCACCGGTCTTGTTCGTTAAGAAGAAGGACGGCAGCATGCGACTTTGCATTGACTACCGTGAACTTAATAAGATTACCATCCGCAATAGATATCCACTGCCACGTATAGATGATCTGTTTGACCAACTTCAAGGAGCCAAACACTTCTCAAAGATCGATCTAAGGTCAGGCTACCATCAGCTAAGGGTTAAAGAGCAGGATATTGCCAAGACTGCTTTTCGTACCCGCTATGGCCATTATGAGTTTGTAGTCATGCCATTCGGCCTGACTAATGCTCCAGCAGTATTCATGGATCTGATGAACAGAATCTTCCATGAATTCCTTGATAAGTTTGTCATTGTATTCATCGATGACATCCTGATTTTCTCAAAGTCCACGGAGGAACACGAAGACCATCTCCGTACGGTACTACAGATTCTTCGTCAGAAGCAGTTGTATGCGAAATTCTCCAAGTGTGAGTTCTGGTTAAACAAAGTAAGGGATTACTATGGATCCAGCGAAGGTTGAGGCTATCACTAAATGGCCAAGACCAACGTCAGCGACAGAAGTCCGCAGTTTCTTGGGCTTAGCTGGATATTATCGCAGATTCGTGGAGAACTTTTCCCGTTTGGCACTACCTCTCACCAAACTGATGCGAAAAGGAGAGAAATTCGTCTGGACGGAAGAACGAGAGAAGAGCTTCGAATACCTAAAGCAGAAGTTAGTATCCGCACCTATTCTTACTCTCCCATCTGGTACAGGTGGATTTCGGATCTATAGCGATGCATCGGGGAAGGGACTGGGCTGTGTTCTCATGCAACATGGGAAAGTGATCGCGTATGCTTCACGACAGCTTAAGCCCTATGAAGAAAACTACCCTACGCATGACCTAGAACTTGCTGCAGTGGTGTTCTCATTGAAAATATGGAGGCACTACTTATACGGAGAATCATGCGACATTTTCACGGATCACAAGAGCTTGAAGTATATCTTCACTCAGCGTGAATTGAACATGAGACAAAGGAGATGGTTGGAACTGTTGAAGGATTATGATATTAACCTACAATATCATCCCGAAAAGGCTAATGTAGTAGCAGATGCACTCAGCAGAAAGTCCGGAATGATCAACGGCATTGAAATCAAGGAACAAAACATAAGAGACTTGGAGCGGCTAGACATCGAAATCATGGTACGTGGGCAGCACGGATACTGGGCGAATCTTAGAGTAGAACCCGAGTTACTGTCTAGGATCAAGGAAGAGCAGAAGGATGATGGAGAAATTTGGGCGATAATTCAGAATTTGGAGAAACAGACAGAATTCAGAATGGACGCAGACGGTATCGTTTGGCAGGGCACGAGACTTTGTGTTCCTGACAATCAAGAACTCCGGGAAGCATTGTTAGCTGAAGCTCACAGCTCCCCATTTTCTATACATCCTGGGTCGACAAAAATGTACCATGACATCAGACAACACTTTTGGTGGAGTGGTATGAAACAGGATGTAGCCACTTATGTCTCCAAATGTCTTACCTGCCAGCAGGTTAAGATTGAGCATCAGCGATCGGGCGGTCTCCTTCAACCGTTGGATATTCCAGAGTGGAAGTGGGACAAAATCACCATGGATTTTGTTACCGGTCTTCCGCCTACCAAGAAGAAGCACGATGCGATTTGGGTCATTGTTGATCGACTCACTAAATCAACTCATTTCTTACCGATACGCAAGGAAGATCCGGTAAGTAAACTCGCAGATACTTACAGAAGGGAGATCATGAGACTCCACGGTACTCCCTCCAGCATCGTCTCAGATAGAGATCCTCGTTTCACGTCGCGATTCTGGAAAGGTCTGCAAAAAGCTTGGGGTACACAACTTAAGCTGAGTACAGCCTTTCATCCTCAAACGGACGGACAGTCGGAGCGAACAATTCAGACATTGGAAGATATGTTAAGGTCGTGTGCGTTAGAATGGACAGGTGATTGGGACGATTACATCTGTTTGGTCGAGTTTGCATACAACAACAGCTGGCACGCAAGTATTAAATGTGCTCCTTTCGAAATGTTGTATGGTAGGAAGTGTCGCGCTCCAATCTGCTGGGATCAAGTAGGAGAGCGAACACTCGAAGGACCAGAGATTATAGAATTGACCAATGAGAAGATCGAAGTAGCTAAGCAAAAGCTGAAGGAAGCACGGTCACGTCAGAAGAGTTACGCCGATAAGCATCGTAGGGACATACATTTTAATGCGGGAGACCACGTCTTCCTCAAGGTTTCGCCGGCACGTGGTGTTAAACGCTTCGGGATCAAAGGGAAACTCAGTCCTCGTTTCATCGGACCATTTGATATCATTGAACGAATCGGTGAAGTATCTTACCGATTGGCGTTACCTCCTCAGCTTTCGCATGTGCATAACGTGTTCCATGTGTCCTTACTCAGAGGGTACAAGTATCATCCCCTTCACATGGTTCAGTATCTACTGGAACAGATACGTGAAGATCTCACTTTTATTGAGGAACCCGAACGAGTTCTTGACAGGCAAGAACGAGTCATGAGAAGGAAGACGATTCCATTCGTCAAAATTCTTTGGAGGGACCATACCGAGCGGGAAGCCACTTGGGAAACAGAGGAGTCTATCCGGGCTTCTTACCCTCACTTCATATTTTGAGTTCGGGTATGTTACTTCTTTCTAGTTTGCTTTATCTATAATTCGGGGACGAATTATTCTTTTTAGGGGGGAAGAATTGTAAAACCCGCATGCTTTTACCATGAATAGTGCCCTTAAGATCGTACGTCCTAGATTAAAACTTACCTTATTTAGTATTGATCACATTCATGTGCTAATAATCAAGCAAGTGCATACATGTATGACATGATAAGTATCGATTACGTACAAACTCATGATAAACAATTAATAGATATTTCACGTGAACATAATTAAATCATGATCACCATTTTAAAACACGAACTAAAATAATTACGTAAGTACTTAATTACGAGTGTATATATAAATACGATAAACTACATGATAAAATAAACAGAAACACTTTAAACACGAACACGTTTAACCACGAACGAACACGAAACATCGGGACACGAGAAAAGGTACGGGTACCCCATATGGGGCCCCCATACCCACGGCACACATAACCATAATGGGCTTAGCCCATTGACTTTTACATGAAAGGGGGGTTATGGTAACTTTTCATTTCATTTTTACATTTCATGAAAAATAAGCATTTAACCTAAAAAGTTTTCTCTCCTCCTCCTTGGTCTCTCTTTGTGCCGCCACCCCTAAGACCACCAAAGGTGGTTGTTGATTGATCTTGATCACAAAAATCATTGCTATAAACCGTGTTTGTTCATCCTCTTTCAAGCTACGTATTGGTATATCATTCTAAACCTTTCTTTTTAATTCGTTTAAATCTTTGATTATTTTCATGAACATGTTATTAATATTCTTATTAAAACATGATAATTAAACATTGATCTAACATGTTTTGGGGTAAAATTAAAATCAAAGGATGATATAAGAGGGTGTTTGTTTTGGCCGCCTAGTATAACCAACCCGAGAGGGGGTTCGGTTTGCTTTTAGCCGCCACCACCAAGACCATTTTTGGTCTTGGTTGGTGCATGTGGGACCCACGGCAGCAAGGGGGTACAAGTACCCCGAGTTTGGCTCGGGGTACGGTGTCGAGTTCATGCCCGATTCATGGTTTGTTGGTTAAATCATGATTTATGCTACATGTTAAAATTTATGAATTATGAACTTAGGATATAAATTAATTAATAACATGAGATATTAATTAAACCATGACTTAGGTTATTTTAATTATTAATTTAGCATGATATTAATTTAACCTAAGTATTTTATGTTATAAGTTATAATTAATTAATTATTTAAAACATGCCTATAATTAATTAATTTAGACATGACTTGGGTTATGTTATTAATGCATAATAATACACATTTTAACCTAAGTAATTTATTCCATTTTAATTAAAACATGTTATACTTTAATTAAAATGCTTAACCTATAGTTTAATTAAATGCATGAAATAATAATTAAACTATACACTATACCATATGACTTAAGAATTAAGCTTATAAACACTTAGACTTATATGTTAGCTTATGTAACCAGCTTAATTCTAATTATGGAAACTTCTATTTATAGAAACTTAATTAAATAAGGCAGCTAATCTATTAATGGAAACCTTCTATATATGGAAATCTATCTATTTCAGGCAGCTAATCTAATCATGGAAACCTTCTATATATGGAAACTTATTTAATTAAGGCATCTGATCTATTTTTGGAAACTTTCTATTTTTAGAAACTAATCTATTTTAAGCAGTAAATTCTATTTTTGGAAACTTTCTATTTTTGGAAACTTTCTATTTTTGGAAACTTTCTATTTTTGATAACTTTCTATTTTTGGAAACTTTCTATTTTTGGAAACTTTCTATTTTTGGAAACTTTCTATTTTTGGAAACTTTCTATTTTTGGAAACCTGCTATTTTTGGAAAGTTACTTATTATTACACAGTAAGTATAATAATACATGAAATGCCAGTAATACTTAATCAGATTAATCAGAATACAAGATAAACACAGTTTAAGGCTTTAAACAGTAAACCATGACCTAAAACATACAAAGTAAGCTAAGATGAGACATAAAACCCAGTACGTAATCAATAATTCGATACTTATACACGTGTGTATTCATGTAGCGTTAGTGATCCAGAAGTAGGAGTCTTTCTTCCGTTCATTCACTGGACTTGAGGTACGGATTCCCGCCCTTTCAGTATGGACATTCTTTCCTTATTAGGATTTCCCCGTATGCAACCAACTGTTTTCCCCAGTATTTGTTTTATTGTTTTGAACTGCTTATGTTTAATTAGCATAATCTATAGCCATATACAAGCATGACCAGTTTCACCTAGTTATGGAGGTACCATAACCATAACATTGGAGGCACCAATGTTATGACTTCCCCACGGCGGAGTGATTGCTCGTGGCGTCCCTTTCAGTTTTAGCCATATTATTATATCATGTGGGGCGTATGGGTGCATCCTAGTTACATGTTTTATTCAGTATTTCATGATGAATGTGGTGTGTGCCTTGCATCCTTCATAAGGAGTTGATCCCTCCTACCCAGACCAGTATATTAATTAGAGGCATCCCCTCTAATCAGCATGATGAGGTCACCCCTCCAAGTATTCATGCACGTGAACTTTTCATGACCTATATGGGCTATGGTATATTTATGTTAAAACAGTTTTCATAAGATAAACATAAGGCTTTTCAAACTATAAAACCAGTTTTTCTTAATACTTAACCAGTTTACTCAGAACTTAGTCTTCCGCTGTTATATGTTACATGCTTATCCTATTTCATGCTATTTTGTACATCCGTGCACTGAGCGTCTTGCTCAGTCGTTTTCCTTTTCATGTTCCTAAAACGGCAGGTACTCAGGGACGCTCGTAGATCTCAAACGTACGTGCATATGGATTTGAAGCTTTACTGTCTTTCTTTACTTTATGCATTTCCTTTACTTTAATACAGCTTGCAATGGACATTGTTTCGTCCTTTCCTTTTACAGTATTTATGTTTGTGTGTGATGAGCTCTACTTTGGGGTTACCGATGTTTGATTCCGGTATTTCCCTTTTATGGTCAAATAATGCGTAGACATTTATCCTTGTATGCTTTGATGACACGCCATGATTATGCGTAAGATTCCATTTCCAAAATGGGGTGTTACAGCTTTAGCCGTAGCGGGAGCACTTTGTTCACCAACTTTAAACTCAATCAATAGTCCTTTAAGCTTATCAAAAATCTTGTTTTCCAAGTTCGCCTCAATTTGGCAAGCATCGATGGTAGTAGACAAAGAAGGTGAAGCCGAAGACGAAGCCTTACGAACACTAGACGTGCTACGAGGACTATACACCTTAGATCTATTCTCAGTTATCACCAAAGCTTCCTCAACCATTTTACACAAAAATTACCACCCGCGGCGGCATTCAAATAATCCCTTTCATGATCATTAAGTCCATTGTAAAACGTGTCAATTTGATGCAAATCGGAAAAACCGTGATGAGGAAATTCATGTAACATTTCCTTAAACCTATTCCAAGCCGTTGAAAAACTTTCATTAAACTCTTGGGAAAACTTTGAAATCTCGTTTTTCAAGTGCGTAGTCTTAGAGGGCGGAAAAAATTGGTTCACAAACTTAGACACGAGATCCTTCCACGTCAATATAGAATTGGGTGGCTCTTTCTCTAACCAAATTTTAGCGGGCCCCGCTGAGGAATACGGAAAAAGCATCATCTTAATCGAGTCATTCGAGACATCCTTAAACTTGCAAGTAGCGGTAAGACGATTGAATTGGCGGATATGGTTGTGGGGATTGTCCTTCTCATCACCACGGAATTTGTTGTTTTGAATCATCGACAACAAACCCGTTTTCACCTCAAAATTCTCCGCAAGGATAGCGGGAATCACAATAGCCTCTCTATAACCCTCGGTGGGTGCTTGAAGTAACTCCATCATAGTTCGATTCGCCATGGTTGGTGCTTCTCTTACAATGGGTTCGTCAATAGGAGACTCCTCACTAGAATTGTTGGGAGTGGGAGTTTTGTTCTTTCGTTTACGTGCACGTCTTGCTTGATTACGAGTTATCATAAACGTCACGTACAACGAGGGGACGAGCAAAGAAGATTCTTTTTGGTGTTTTATATTTTTCAATTTTTTTGTGGTTTTTGATTGTATTAACCTTTTTGGAATTTGTGGAATGTATTAAGTAGACACAAATCTACAAATCTCCTCCTTAATCAAATCTCTTGATTAAAGAAGCCTCAAGGAATGAAAACGATCACGTGAAGTGAACGCCTTCGATGACTTTAGAACGTTGGTGGAACACCAAAACGTTCAAGAGGGTTTAATCAATGGAAACCAAGAAAATATATATGATACTTAGTAATACTTTGGGCGGCAAAACCCTCGATTAGCTCTCAAAATCAAATACTCACAAGCAAGCGGGGAAATGAGGCGGCGCGAAGCACTTAAGAGCCTTTTTTCTTAGGATATATTTTATAATATCCATCTTATACCCACCTTATAGTTTGTATTATCAAGATTAAGCTTCACGAAAGTATTTATCTATTTTTGCCTTTTTTCTTTGGTTTGAGATTCGAATACAATGATTGGGTAATGACCTCCCAAGTCAAGGTTGTGATTTCTCACATATTTGGAGTACTTGTCAATTTATTATTCTACGTATACACTATAGTAATAGTATTCACACAAAAACCGAAAACCGATAATACGTATTAGTAGAGTGCTACTAATACAAATACTAATTATGGTTAGTATATAAAAACAACAATTCCAATCAAAACACAACACGCCTCCCCGGCAGCGGCGCCAAAATGATAGTTGTAAAATTACCCCTTTAGGAAAAGGATGGTAATTAGGGCAAGTAAGCACGACGATTTAGGAAAACCGTGTGTAAATGACCCTAAAATGAGTTTGTTCTCAAGGAGGCTAGTGTGTTATGTGTGTAATGAATTGGATAAGATTTGTGATTATACTTTTGAGAAAGAAAAATAGAAATGAGATTAGAAGAGAATGACGGTTACGAAGACGGATTAAACTAAGTCGAAAAAGGTGTACACGTAAAACCGTAAAAAGTGCTAAAATTAAAATTTTACCCTAAAAATTCCTAAAAATTACCAAAAATCCAAAATAATATTCTAAGAGTTTACAAAAAATCAAAACTTGGAAAAACCTTTTAATTAATTAGATAATGACTTTTTAATGCTAATTAAAGCCCTAAAAATCAAAATTAATTATTAAAAAGCCCTAAACAAGATTTTAATGTTTGTAAACCTCAAAAATACTCTAATTAAGCTAAAAACTATTTTTCAAAATTTTAAAATCAATAAAAACTATTTTTAAACAATTAAAAACTACTAAAATCAATTAAAACTTAAATTAATTCTAGAAAATAATTAAAAGACTCTAAAAATATTTGGAAAGTTGCAAAAATCCTAATTAAGTGTTTAGAATCTAGGAAAAATGTAAAAACTTAGAAAATCAGACTTTAAATTTTAATAATAAAATAATATTAAAATAATATGAAAAATCTAGAAATCATAAAAAATTCTAAAAAATTGCAAACTAGCTTAATTTAACCTAAATAACTCAGAAATGAAAGTGAAATTACCCAAATACCCCTATTGGGCCTAGAAAATGGGCTAAACCCAAAACGGTACACTATTGGGCCAAATTTGGGCCCAATAACAAAAATTGTTCAAAATAAGCCCAAAAAGCACAGGTTGACTCAAAATTTGATTTTAAACAACTTTTTCCAAAGGCCCAAAAGCTGAAAATGTGAAATAAGCTAACTTATAATAAGCAGCTTATTCTTAATGGGCTTTTTGGCCCATTAAGCTATAAGCTGATGCCATAAGCTAAAATTTGACACACAAGCTTCTTTTGACCTAACAAAGACTTTTGCAAAAAGAAATTTGAAATAAGCCCAAGGAATAAGCCTGAAAATGCAATAAGCAATCTACACAAAACGACAAAATAGTCGTTTTTGAGTTCTAGGCCACCCCAAGTGCTGATTTAAGTTCCAAAAGCTTTTAAATGACTTAATTAAGCAAAATCAACAAAGATTTTTCAAATAAGCACACTCAATAAGCTAGAAAATCAAATAAGCACTTATGTAAAAAGTCAAAGTAGTTGGTTTTCTAGTTAAAAGTCAAAGTCAAAGTCCAATAAGCTCCAATATACTTAAATGGGTCAAATAATGAAGACCTATCACAAAAAATAAGTTGTTGCAAGTCAGGATAAGCTAGAATAGCTTATTGATAAGATGATGACAAAATTACACTAGCAGGGGCTAGTTTTGAGTGTTGAGTAGTGAAAACTTTTTCCACTGCTTGACTTGTTTGACTTTTTGTCTTTAGTGACTTTTTTGGAGATTCAGATTACACAAAGGCACCCAAATGATCTTTGGATCAAAAGGAGTCAATGACAATCAAAATAACACAATCACTAACACCCAATTGATACAGTTTAATCAATCAATCACTAGACATTGCACAGACATGAACAATAAGCAGTTGAGCACAAATAAGCAGTTTTAGCAATAATCAGCCAGCCAAATTCAACCAAATGCATACACAAGCTATTATAAACTCCAATAAGCAAGTCTAAACAGGTTTCATGCACTGGTTCAAAGAATTAAGCAAGATTCAAGCACTGAAAGTTACTGATGAACACTAACACATGCAATTTTCTACTTTGCTGATGTATTTGACACTTAAGCCAGATTCAACACCTCAAATCTTTCAAACAGGTTATATTAACTTTGTTTACACCACTTTTAGCCCTAAGCATGCATACACACTAAGTGTTCCATAAATCCTAGGTCAAAACAGGCAATATCAAAGTCTATATAGCAGATTGTTTGATTCAAGTATTCAAACCCAAAAACTTGCAGCAAAACACTCTCAACAAGGTATTTATCAGATACAAAGCATAAACACCAACTTCCCTTAACACAATAACAAGTTACAAGCATAAACCAGTAGACCCAAACACCCCTTAATCTTTTCAAAATCAAATTTTTCAAAGGCAAAGTGAGATTTAAGGCTACTCAAGCATCAATTAACACTAAAACAGGTAAGATTAACAGATTCAAGCAAGAACAAGCCACAAAATTCACAAGATAACAAGTTTCATACAAATATCATCGAAAATCATGAATTTAAGTAGATTTTGAGATTGAGTATGCAAACCTCATGGATGTACATCCACACCCACGAATTTTGAGCTTATGTGCTAGAAGAACAATCACAAGCTTCCACAATAAGCCTGCTAAGATTAAACAAGGGTAAAGCACAAGTGTATAAAAATCAGAAACTTCAAAAATCTTGATTGATGCAACCTTGTTACCCCCACACTTGATTATCCCCAAGTTATAAGCCTCACAACACCTTAACTAACTCAGTTAGGATGCTATGATCAGCCCTATAACCCAAGAATTCCAATATTGGAACAAGAACTTAGCAAAATATCAAGAATGAGGAAAATTGCAAACTTTTGCAACCTCCAAGTGAAAACAGGTTTTAACTTCTAAAACTAACAAGCATATAACAATAGAAAGCAGTAACAAAGATTGGCCAATGACTTCTCTTCAATGTTTCAAACTCAATTTCATTAAACTTGAAATGGGATTTACAGCAACTTGAACAAGGAAAAATCAAAAAGCAAACTACAAATGTTGGACCCCTAAGCCTTTATATAGGCATACATGAACTACTCGAAAGAATAAAAACGTTGCCCTAATGTTGCTGAAGTCCCCAAAATGCCCTTTTGAAGTTTGAATGCCTTGAGGATCATGTGATGTTTTCTAGGCAGGTTGTGGTGATAGCTGGCATAAAAATGTGATCAAATGGCTCATATGATGCTTAGAAAGTAAGCACAAATGTGGGACGTTGGATTGTGGCTCTACTGTTTGTCTTCTTCCTCACTTTGTAGCAGGGGAGGCATGTGTGGGACAATGGGGTGATGAGGTGTCCAAGTTTAAGGTTGGGTTATGTTAACATGATCATTAATCATTAATCTGGAAAATTTAGGGGTTTAATTTTTGCTAAATCAAAAATCCCTAATTGTGTTCTTGAGTCTGATGAACAAGGTTTTGATCCGTTTAAGGGGTGATTAAGTTTTAAATAAGTGTTTAGGCGCCAAGATTAATTAATATTAATCTGGTGAGTGGGATGTGAGGTGGAGGAATGGGGTGTTGTGATTGGTGGAGGTGGTGAGTGGGGTGAGGTGGCACAAGCTGGTTGGTTAAGGTAAGTATTATGTCTGGCCAACTTAAACCCTTCTTCTCTTGTTCTCTTGTCTTTTCTCTTTAAAAAGCTATCAACGCCCCTTTTTGCCTTATCAACTTTTGCACACTTTGCATTTTTGGCCCAATAACTTTTACAAAGTAAATTCAGGGGGAATTCTTGTCATTTTTGAATTCTTCAAGGGCTGATTTGGCATTTTGATGATGGATAATGGTCTTGACTTGTATAATGAGCATTTTGGAGGACTGAAACTGCCAAGTCATATTTGATGAGGGACCATTTTTGCCAAATGTTGAAAGTTGAGGGTCCTTTTTGTAATTTTGGGGTTTTCAAAGGACCAAACTTGTAATTTCTTGTACTTTGAAGGACTTCATGATATATTTGACTTTGTGGATGATATTGGTTGACAATTTAGCTTTGTTGAGGGGCTAAACTTGCCAAATCTTCAAAGTGGAGGGTCCCTTTTGTAATTTTGACAAACTTTAGGGACCAAACTTGTAATTATGAGGATACAAGGGTATAAAGTGTCAATTCTTCCGTATTGGAGAACCCTTCTTCATAATTCTTCAAATCTTCAAGGGTTGATCTTGGGAAAGTCTTCATTAGGGCTTAGTTCATTGTGCGGCTTCGTTCCCCGTATTCGTTTTTGCATGATTCTTGTGATCTTTTGTCATTTTCTCAATATCCGTACCTAAAATACACAAGTAACAAACACAAGCATATATATATGGGTATTTTGATGATATTTAATGGATTTTAAGCCCTATTTGGAAGATGAGACTATGTATAAAAGCAGTCTCATCAGTATGACGACTCAACAAAAACGAAAATTCTTTCGTGACGTCAAGTTCTATTTTTGGAACGACCCTTATCTCTTTCGGACTTGTGCGTATCAAATTATTCGACGTTGTGTCTTTGGCACCGAAGCTTCTAATATCCTTAGAGCTTGCCATGAGGGACCCACGGGTGGTCACCACGGTGCTAATCTCACGGCTAAGAAGGTCTTTGATGCCGGTTTCTTTTGGCCTACTATTTACCGAGATGCACACGCACTTGTGAAGTTGTGTGACTCATGCCAACGACAAGGAAAAGCCTCACAAAACGATGAAATGCCACAAAATATCATCCAAGTGTGTGAGATCTTTGACGTTTGAGGAATTGATTTTAGGGGGCCGTTCCCATCATCTCGTGGTAATAAGTACATCCTTATCGCCGTTGACTACCTATCTAAGTGGGTGGAAGCTAAGGCTTTGTCCACGAACGATCCTCGTGTGGTAGTCAAGCTCCTGAAAAGCTTGTTTTCTCGGTTTGGAACCCCTCGTGCGATCATAAGCGGTCGTTGAACCCATTTTTGTAACGACCAATTCGAAAGGGTCCTAAGGAAATATGGGGTTATACATTGGCTTTCTACGGCTTATCACCCACAAACGAGTGGGCAAGTCGAGGTTTCAAACCGAGCGTTGAAGAGGATCTTGGGGAGATCGATTGGACAGAACCGACAATCTTGGTCGGATAAGTTGGACGATGCTTTATGGGCCTTTCTGACCGCTCATAAGACGCCCATCGGGTGCACTCCTTATAAGCTTGTGTATGGGAAGAATTGTCACTTGCCAATTGAACTTGAACACAAAGCTTATTTGGCCCTTAAGCATTGTAATGATGATATTGAGACCGCGGGATAACACCGGAAAATGCAATTAAATAAATTAGATGAATTGAGAGACATTGCTTATGAAAATACATTGATTTACAAGGAAAAAGACTCAAAAATTAAAATCCGGGTTTTTAACATTGGAGATAAAGTGTTGCTTTTTAACTCACGTTTGAAAATATTTTCCGGCAAGTTGAAATCCTGTTGGTCCGGTCCATTCACCGTTACCCAAGTTTTTCCTTATAGGACCATCGAGCTAGCTCAAAATGAAGGCCCCAATTTGAAGGTGAATGGACATAGGTTGAAGCACTACTTTGGCGGGGAAATTCCATCCTTGAACTACCTCGACCAAGTCACCTTCCCCAATGATAATTAGTAATGAGGGGATCGAGTCGAGCTCATGACTCGGTAATCAAAAACGAGGTGCCTCGTGGGGAGTCCCATGCTTATCCCATGTACATATTATCGCTTTCTAATGTAGTAACGTGAGGGGATTTGTGCCCTTCCAACCTTTGTTCCATGGTTGTTTGTGATATGTGGTTTTTAGATGATCATGATCTTCACGAAGGAGCCTCTCGTGTTCGTTTTATGGGAGCACTCGATCGTTTGCTTTGAAGAACTTCTCAATATCCATGATATATCCTTTTATGTTCTAACCTTAGGTTTATATCACACTTCATAAACGGCTTTAAATTTAACGGTTACACCCTTTCCATGCTAGATTATGCATTCGACTATGTCTCTAGTATGGGGGTTTCCAACACTTAGACTCGAAACATTGAGGACAATGTTTAACTTTAGTATGGGGGGTGAATAGATACTTGCCTTGCCAAACCTTCACGATTTCCAAAGTTTATCTTTTTGTTTATCGTTTTGTTGTAAAATAAGGCAAAAAATAGCCAAATTTTAAAATTTTTCTCATGTTTTATAAGTGTTTGAAGACACAAATGTGGATTTTCCGATGGCGAGAATAAGAGTAATTTTTGATTTGACCGTGCGTGTTGAGAACTTAGCTTCGATTCCTTAACTTTATATTAGGCTAAGTCTCTTAATGAGGACGAGAAATGATAGAGTTAATTAGAAGTTACTATGCTAAACGTAGAGTACTCGTATTCTTTCAAAAACTGATGTGTTCTCGTTGTTTGCTTATTCTCCTTTCGCTTGTAAATATATTTTTCTTAATAAGTATTGACTTAGCATTTTAGTCTTGATTGTTGGTTTCTAGTCTTTTCTTGTAGTTTCCATGTAATTAAATTGGGAAGACATTAAGGTATCGCCAGCGTCACGGTTTTGAAGTATTGGCAACCCGAATAATCGAAAGCTTCACCTAATAATAAGATTTCAAGTGCTCACCTAAATCAAGCAAACAATTTGAAGCTCACAAGGCCGAAAAATCTATGCGAAATTGAAAGTGAATCAAGCCTTAATCTTTGAAGCTTTAAAGATCCAAAATTCGATTTAAGCGTGAGGATATACGTCTTTGGCCATAATAAACACCTCATGGCGAGGTTAAATAAAAGGCAAGGCAAGAACGAAGTCATAATAAAAGCTTCATGGCGAAGTTGAATAAAAGATGGAGGAAAACCTATGATAATAAGGCCCATCCGTTAGGGGGCGTATAAAAGTCTTGGTAATAAGTCTCATGTTCAAAACCGTTATAAAATCGTGTTTATCGATCCTTCTTGTTGACTTAATTTTTTTTACATCGTTGTCTATTAGGGTAGGTTATTAATTTGATGGTCTTGGTTACACCGTTATGACTCTACTGTTAGACCTAAATCTCTATCATCGCATAAGTAAAAAATGTATCCTCATGAACATTCAAGACTAAAATAAAATATAAGAGATATAACTTAGTAAAATGGGAGGATAAGTACGTGATTAGGGCATATGAGTAGTGTTAGCATTACTAACTTATAATGACAATGATCTCGTTGCACGCTTAGCATGGAATTGGGGTGAAAATCGAGGACGACGAAATTATTTCTAACGAAGCATTCACGTGTTCTTGTTCTATGAAGCTAAACGTCCCATTTTGCGATGAAAATCATACATTATGTCTAATAACACAAGTAGTAGTAATAGTAGTAGTGTAGCTAGTTTATCATTCAATAAAAGTGCATAAAAATAAATTTTGGAGGTGCTACGTGTTGATCCCAAACTTAGATCGATTAGCTTTGTGTATACGAGATTAGATCAATTATAACACGTAGAGAAACCTTTGTATATGCTTTGTGAATCTAAGTGTTATGCGGAATTTAACACTTAAACAAGAACACACAAGATATAAACAAACTTTCACTTTGATTATCAATGTCGAACTTGCTTACAATGAAAGATGTTTTATGAACGAAAAACTTATGTAAAACTTGATATTGAACATTAACCTAAAGGCCTTCTTTTATAGACTAAGAAGCCTTGTACAATAAGCTACGTATCAACTATTCTAGGTAAAGATAAACATAGAAAATACATTTTCGTTTCTATCCTTACTAGAAGTATTCTAGAATATAATAAACGTGTAGATCATATCTTCCATCAGTGCTTGTCTTCAATGTTGTCAACGCTTGACTTCAACTTGTCAACGCTTGAGCTGTCAGCGCTTATATTGTTCTTGTCAACGCTTGTTTTGTTCTTGTCAGGGCTCAAGTGATTCTGGCCTTAATTTATTCTCAACAATCCTCCCCTAAACTTGATATCCACTCTTATGATCAAGTTTCTGAATAAGCATTAAGAACTTGGAGGAGTCTGACAAATCTTGTCATACTGATAATGAATAAATCTGATCAAATCCTTTGCCACGTCACTTGAATAATCTATCTCCAGCTGAGTGTCCTTCATCTTTTCCAAAATAGCCTTGGATATGAAATATTGAGCATCCACAAGTAGATACTCAGCAAACTTTTTAGAACTCAAATGGTATACACCAGCAGCTGAATAGAACCTCCATTGAAGACCACTGAGGTCATCTTCAAGATCCTTCCAAATTTTAGGATCTTCCTCTTTTGTCCCATACATTCTTTTGAATGTGGTCCAAAGTTTTATTCCATTAGCTGAAGTTGGTGCTTCAGCCTCATACTTGGTCTCCAGCAACCTCCAAAGGTCCACCAAGTCTTCTCTATCACAACTTGCAAATAAAGATATGAGAGTGGTAAAAGTGTGTACCTCTTTACCAAATCTGCCAATCTTCCAGAATCCACATTCATCCTCATCATAACTCACAATTGGATTCCTGGAATCTAATGGTAACACCTGCACCATATCTGAAGATTCTAATGGGGAGAGCTTGAGGCTCTTTCTTATAACTGCTTCACTTGGATATAGTGGATCCATATCTTTTGGAAACTCAAGTTTAAATCCCTTCTTCACTGGCCTGGGAATTATCATAGCTTTCTTGATTTCCATTTCTTCTGCAAGTTGCTCCTTTCTTTCATCTGAAAGAAGTTTGAGAGTGTTTGCTTCCTGCACTCTCACCCAAATAGGATAAGCCCTATGTTCCAACTCATCAAATGTCAAAGCCTTCAACTTCTGATGTGTCCATCCAACTCCATGACATCTGAGCAACATAAAGTAGAGCTCTCTTCTATCCCTTTTCAACTCTGAGAGAATATTGCTTGCCTTGTGCTTCAAAATCACCTTACAATCCTTCTGAACTCTAAGAAGAAGCTCCAAACCCCATATTTGATCTGAAATGGTCAAGTCTGGATTATCCATGCAACTTTCTTCCCAAGAATTGTACATTTGAACCACCTCTGGCATGTCAAAGTCAACCTGCAATTTTAAGTCTCTCAACTTTTCCCTAGCAAGCTCCTCACCATACTCAAGCCTTTCTGGTTCTATAATCATCACACTTGAGTCTGAGCTAGCTCCATCACTTTCTTCTTCAGAAGTCACAACAAATGGTGACTTTTCCTTTTCACCTTGTTCCATCATTTGTTCAGCCAATCTTCTATCAAATTCAACTTGGGCTGCATCCTTTGGAACAATTTCTTCTACCAATTTACCCTTACCCTTATCTGATGGTGCAATGGTTGGTAAGGTAGATGGTAATACCTGAGTAGAAACTTCCTTGATGATAGATGATGACTGGAATACATCACCTTCATGTGCAGGTATGTCAACGCCCAAATTTCTTCTATCAGCGCCCAAAATACTTCTATCAGCGTCCAAATTTGTCTTGTCAACGCTCAAATATTTTCCCTCAGCGCCTTGTGTAACCTCTCTCAACATAGCTGTAAATGATAAATTTAGGTTGGTTGGAGAGATTAAGGACGTATCAAAACCTGTTTGTTCCTTCAAAGTTGTAAGGGCTTCAGCAACATCCATTGATTGACCATCTTGGCTGCCCTTATCACTCAGATTTCTTTGATCTTCCTCCCCTTTGGAAGACTCCTCCATACCCCTCCTAGCATGATCATTCTCCAAAACAACAATCCTCTCCCTCAATTGCTTGAGTTCAAGGCCTTGAGAGCTGACAATTTGTACTAAGTCTGCATTTTGCTTTTGCAAGCTAATGCAGACTACCGTCAATTCCAAAAGAGTCATTGGCTCCAGTCTGCCCTCTTCGGAAATGGGAATTTGACCTCCCAAGTCAGATTCATTGGGCATGGATGAGGACTTAATTATGGTGGGACTGCCTTGGCCAGCATCTAAGCCAGAACCAATAGTCCCAGCCTCATCCAGGTCACCAGCCACACTTGTGGTGGTGGTTCTCTCTGCTTCATGGCTAGGACCACTAGAGGAGAACACTCCAGTAGTCCTTTGGCGTTTCATCAACCTATATTCAGGTGGTGTGGAAGATGGTGTGGAAGAATGGGTAGATGTGGGTTGGTTAAGGGGTGTTTGGGATTGTGAAGGTTGTGTGTCAGCGTTGGAAATAGGCACATCAACGCCAATATTGGATGTGTCAGCGTCAAAGGGTTCCTAGTCAATGTGCATTTGTTCAGGTGAGGGTAAAGGTTCAGGAATGGGTTCAAGTTGTGGTTGAGGGTCAATTTGAGGTTGGGGGTCTGGTTGGGGTTGTGCTGCTGCAATAACAGCAAGCATGGCTGGGGTTAAAGGTAAGTCTCTATGGGGTGGTGAATTCATCTTCGTAAAAATAGCTTTCTTTTGCTCAGGGATCTTATAAAAATCATTGTGATCCCTGGAGCAGTAACCTTGAGCATCAAAAATCATTTGCAGAAAACGGGGATAAGCTAAAGTCATTTTTGTCCCCTTGTTTTTACACATCCCTTCAAAAATCATTTTAGAATAGTTATATTTTTGCCCTGTTGCAATGCACACAATAGCACTGGCAATGGATCTATTGATCTCATTGTGTGCAGTACATTTGGGACTCAAACATTGAAGAAGGATGTGGATAAGGTATTTCCATGTTGGGGGAAATTCCTGCTTATGATACTTATTAAGAGTACCTTCATTAGGAAAAGGATATCCCAAAGCCCTAAGCCCTTATTCTATTTCATTTATGGGAAGGATGGCTACACCATCAGCATCATCAAGATGCAAGGCTTGGCGTACCAAGGCCTCAGTAACCACCCAAGACCTCCCATGAACAATAGAAGTTAATGTGGTCACTCCATTAACTGTTGAGGAACTAACAATGTTCCAAAACTGCTTAATGTGTGTGACTGGAATGAGTGGTGCATGAGAAAGAGCATACCTTAGTGGGGATGCATTCAAATACGCCACCATTTGTGTGTATTGAGGAAACAGAGTATCATCAGCAGCAAGATAAGCAATCATGTTGTGTTGAGACTTGAACCCCAATTCCAATTCTACTGAGTTAAACTTTGGTGCCATTGATGAAAGCTGTTAAGTTTAAGTGTAGAAGATGAAGTTGATAAGAGAAAAGTGTTAGACAAGAATTATAGATACCCTGTTTAAAATAGTAGCCAAATTTATAGGAGAAAAAGAATGCATGTGATTGGCCCAAAAAATAGGCAAAGATTTTCAAAAACTAATCATGAAAATATTGAAAAAATTATAAGTTATCTCATACATTAAATGAAAGTAACAACTCCTAAAATTACAGCTTGAAAATATGTCAAAAAGTAACAACTGGGTAGGTCCCATTGAGTGTCAACGGTCAAAAATAACCTATCAACGCCCAACGGCTATAATCTTGTCAACGTTCGCCTAAAGCCATGTCAGCGTCCAATTTGGTCACAACAACGCTTGGAAAAATCTTGTCAGCGTCCAAAAATAAAATTGTTTTAAAAAGTGAAAAATGACCTTAACAAGTAATTTATCCTAGAGAAGATAACCAAAAGCTGATAATTATTATAGGGCGGCAAGCACTGTCCAGTTATGCACACTTGCATAAGCAAGATAGACATAACAGTCCTCTAGTATCCCTTGCTAACCAAAATTCTTAACAACAAAGATACCTTATAAAATCCTTGTTACTCCCAGGTAAATCTCATATCAAAATCATTCCCAAGTCTCCCAACAGACCACAACCAATTCTAGGCCAAATATGTCTTGGCAGCATGCAAAGTTGATATACTATGCATGCTACAGTGCCTCATGGTTTAGGAAAACTAACCCATACTCACCTGTGGACACAATCTAGAATTGTGATAAGAGTATCATATGGATACCCAAACATCCTAAAGGTTCCTAAAACCTCCCCTTAAACGATGATACAAAAAGTTTGCTAAAATCATGCATGAACATAAAAATTTATGTCAAGATAGGAATGAAACATTCCAACCATCATCCATAAATAAAAACTTGTCCAAATGCTACTCCATTGATCCATAAGCAACTCTGTATCCAATGGTATACTGCTAACACCATCTGCACATTTAGATTGAAAACCACAAAACTAACATTGTTGCTGACAACGCCCCGATAACACATGACAGCGTTGAGGGAAGCTTTATCAGCGTTAGACAATTATATTGCTGACAACGTTGCAAAAACACTTATCAGTGTTCAAACAACCTTTGTCAGTGTAAGAAAAATATAGTGGAAAATCTAAATCATCAATAAGACCAATAATAATAATGCATCATCCTGTACATACTTTTACAAAAAGAATCCAAAACACATATTAAGTGAGATTAACCATTCCAATACTTGTTACCAAGTATTGAAATCTTACAGCATCAAAAGGTTTAGTTAATAAATCTGACACATTTTCCTCAGTGTCAACCCTATCTTTTAAGCAACTAGGAAAAGAACCTTATTTTTGTTATCACAAACTTGTGATACACTAAACAGATTATAATCAAGTTCTTTTACCAGGAAGACATTCTCAAAACGCAGATTGTTGGTGAGAAGGGTTCCTTTGCCTGTAATGGTGCCATAGCCCCCTCCAAAGTATACCTTATCACCATCTCTAATAGGAGTGAAGTTCGTCAGATAGTCTTCCTTCCCTGTCATGTGCCTTGAGCATCCACTATCCCAATATCCATAATCATTGATCTGTCTTTGAATGCCCTGCACATAAAGAAAACAAATTAGTTTTCGTTGGGAACCCAAGTCTCAGAAGACTTGGATTCATCTAGTTGTTCAATAAGAACAGACTTAGTTCTCACAACAACCCCATTCTCATCCTTTTTAGGATGAAATACCCAGTTAACCCCAATAGGTTTTGTAATGACCTTTGAAATATAATTAAATCTATTGCAAGTCATTGAAATTCCATTATCATTAGGGTTTTGATCTTTCTTGGGTCTCCATGTTAAGCTTGAAGAAGCTTTAGCCCCCTTACCTTGTGGCTGCAAATATTTAGGTCTGGTCACGTTTCTGTCAGCGTTGGATTTTGTCCTGTCAACACTGAAATTACCCTTGTCAGCGTTGAACCTAGGGTTTGCTACAGGAACCCATTGCCTATTTGACCAGGTGTTTGTCTTTTGAAAAGGTCTTTGTCCATGAGTGTTAGACCTTCTAGAAAAGAATGGGGCAGGTCTAATCACTTGTGGACTTTGCTGCACACAAGGTTTGGGTCTGACAACGTTTGACTTCCTAACAACGTTGACTTTCTTCCTATCAGCGCTGAAATTGTTCCTATCAGCGCTGGCTTTAGGAGCGTTGACACACTTGTATGCCAAATGTGAAAAGCTGCCACAAGTGTAACAGGCTTTCTTAGACACAACCTTAGGTCTAGTAGAGAAGAAACCTGTTCCATGATTGCTAACTTGGCTCTTGGGTGACCTATTATTTCTATACATTTCTGCATATTTAATGGTAGGTCTTCTAACAGTGTTTGAGCCTAGGTCAACAGCTTTACCAGTGATTGGATGAGTAACCTTAATGGGTGGTGATTCATTGGGACTTTCACATAGCAAACCTCCCTTAACAAATAAAGTAGGGTTAGCTTTCTTCCACTCATTTAGGTCAGTCAGTTTTTGTTGATACTCTTCCACTGGAGTGACAACTCTTGGTGGAGGAATGAATTCCTCTTCTTGGCATTCTGGTATACCAGTCCAAGACAAATCCTTTCTAAGGACACCATAGAAGCCACCAGCTGGTGGTGGAACCAGAGAGTAATCATTCATCCCAATCCCAGCCATGTCCTTAGGATCCCTTTGTTTAGCTACACAGTCTCCTAGGGTTTAGGTGGCTCTATCAAATCTTTGAATCTTGAGGTCAACATTATCTTTATTCTTAATGGCCTCATCTAACTTAGCCTATAGGTCTCTATTGACCTTTGTCATGATATTTCTAATATCCATACTACCCTCTAGCTCATGTTTTAAGATATTGATCTTATCTTTTAAGTCAAATTCCATTTTCTTGTATTCAGAAACGGTTTTCTCAGTTTCAGTAAGAGCTACTTGGTAATTGGACAATTTACACCTTTCAGTGCTCATATCATCTTTTAGTTTTAACACCTCTTTGTTAAGTCTATCAGTGTTTAACCTACAACCTTTGCTACAAAAAGCATCATCATATACCTCATTATCAGATGAAGAGGAGGAGTGTGCCATGAGAGCATATTCAGCATGCTCTTCTTCTTCAATATCAGCAACCAAAGCTTTATCCTCTTCAGCATTCTTAGCCAGATAGCTCCAATCCCATCCTGTACCATCAATTCCTTGAACTGCAACCATGGCTTTGGAATCTTGAGCTTTAACAACCTGACTTGAGGGTTTACCAACATCAGATCTTCTAGGAGATCTGCATTCCCTCATGAAGTGCCCCATACGATGACAGTTGTAGCATTCAACTTTGGATTTATCAAATCCAGCTGTGTCTTTAGCATTGAAGGTCATCTTCTTCTTGAACCTTCTATTCCACCTATTTGCTCTAATACTAGCAAGAGCCATGTTCCACTTGATGTCCATCTCTTCCAAGTGCTCATCACTTATCTGCTCAAGGTCCTCATATGTAATCACTGAACCATTGGGCAAAGAAGCAATGTAAGCACAAACAGTATCCAAATCCAAACCAGCAGGTTTAACTCTTGGAGAGTCATTCTTGAATGTGTCAGCGTCTGAAAAAGAGACGTTGACAGGACTTGTTCCAGCGCTGACATATGATGATCCAGTAACTGGATGCATATAAGAGTCCTTCTGATTGAATTGACCTTCACTATGAGAGAAGAAGGCCATGTTGCTGGTGCTAGATTTGCTTCCATGATCTGAAAGAGTTTCATCCTCCAACAGTCTTAGTTTGTTGTAGATGTCATCAAACGAGGAGCTCTTGTAAGTATTATTGGCAAGAATAGATCTTGCCTCAATCTTCCATGCCTCACCAAGACTTTTCAGAAAGTTAGCATTGGTGTCAACATCACCAACTTGTGTCCCCATGAAGGACAACTTGCCTGTGATGTCAAGCAATCTGCTTCTCACACTACTCAGTTTCTCATTGGACTGAGCTTTGAAGACAGCATAATCATGCAGAAGTTGCTTTTTCTTTTCTTCCTTAGTGTCTGCATTGCCACCATATGCAACTTCAAGTGCTTCCCAAAGATCCTTAGCAGATTCATAGCCTCTATATTTGTGCTGGTTTTCTTGTCCCAAAGAGACTTTCAGAATATTTAGGGTTTTCATGTCAACCCTTTTCTTTGCAATATCTTCAGCACCTACAACTCTACCATCTCCAGGTTTTTCTTTCTTATCCTCATCAGGGCATCCTTCAACAGCTGATCTTTGAGTAATGGCATCAAGAATCTTTTGAGCCTTATTGAATGAGTTTCCATATTCAATAATCTCCCAGAGTGTGTAGTCATAGATCCCCAGATATTGTTCAAAGTTGAACTTCCATAAGTCAAAGTGGGTTGCATCAAGCATGGGAATCTTGATGTTAGGTAAGGCTGAGGAGGAGGAGGTTATTGCTTCAGACATGATGTTGTTAGGGTTTTGGTGTTTTTAGGGTTTTTGAGAATATTAGGGTTTTGGTGTTCGTGTATGGTTCTAGTGTTCTTCAAAGATCAAAAGTTCCTCAACAAGCTCTGATACCACTTGTTGATCCCAAACTTAGATCGATTAGCTTTGTGTATATGAGATTAGATCAAGTATAACACGTAGAGAAACCTTTGTATATGCTTTGTGAATCTAAGTGTTATGCGGAATTTAACACTTAAACAAGAACACACAAGATATAAACAAACTTTCACTTTGATTATCAATGTCGAACTTGCTTACAATGAAAGATGTTTTATGAACGAAAAACTTATGTAAAACTTGATATTGAACATTAACCTAAAGGCCTTCTTTTATAGACTAAGAAGCCTTGTACAATAAGCTACGTATCAACTATTCTAGGTAAAGATAAACATAGAAAATACATTGTCGTTTCTATCCTTACTAGAAGTATTCTAGAATATAATAAACGTGTAGATCATATCTTCCATCAGTGCTTGTCTTCAATGTTGTCAACGCTTGACTTCAACTTATCAACGCTTGAGCTGTCAGCGCTTATATTGTTCTTGTCAACGCTTGTTTTGTTCTTGTCAGCGCTCAAGTGATTTTGGCCTTAATTTATTCCCAACACTACGATACTTTATTCTAGCATTGCGTGAGGGCACGGCAATGGTTTAGTATGGGGAGTGATGAGACTGCTTTTATACATAGTCTCATCGTCCAAAACGGGCTTAAAATGCATTACATATCATGAAATATGCCAAATATATGCTTGTGTTTGTTACATGTGTATTTTAGGTACGGATTTTGAGAAAATGACAAAAGATCACAAGAAACAAGCAAAAACGAACACGGGAAAGGAAGCTGCACAATAAACTAAGTCCCAATGGTGATTTCCAAGAATAACCCTTGAAGATTTGAATATTGTACAAGAAGGGTCCTCCAATATTGAAGAATTGACTTTAAACCCTTGTTTATTCATAATTACAAGATTGGTCCCTAAAGTTTGTCAAATTTGCAAAAAGGGCCCTCTACTTTGAAGAATTGGCAAGAATGGTCCCTCAAAAATGAAGAATTGTCAATATTAGTCCTCCAAGAAGTCAACAGTACAGGTCAAGACCATAATGTTTGAAGAAAATGCCAAAACAGCCCTTCAAGTATCATGAATTGGCAAGAAATACCCCTGAAAATACTTTGGAAAAGTATTTGGGGAAAAAGTCTAAAAAATGAAACTTGGATTATAAAGGAAATTCAGTTTTGCTTGTTTAAACTTGAAATGAAAGGAATGAAAGAAACAAGGGACCAAAGCTGGCAGACAACCAAACTTACCTAGACCAATCCCCTACTGCCACCTGTCCCACTCACCCTCTCAGCCAATCACAAGCCACCAAGCCTCCACCTCACACCCCACTCACAACCGTTTATAACTAACCCCTAATTAATTATTTAATTAGGTGGTTAACACTTTTTCAAACACAAAACTAGATTAAACCCATGTTCTTGACGTTCTTATTACAAATTAGGCATTTCTTAATTACTAAGAATTAAGTGATAAAACCTTCCAGAATTATGATTAACCTATCACTAATCATAACCCAAACCTTAAACATGATGCCACATCACCACACAAGTCACATGTATAGTGCCCTGTACACGTTTTTGGGGAAGAAGACAAAGCATGCCATAAATCCAACCACCCACAATCTTGCTTGCTTTCTAAGCTCATTGTGAGCCTTTGGATGAAATTCCACCCTTTTACACCTCAAACAAACAGCCAAAGAAACTTCACATGAGCTCAAGTTATTCAAAAGTTCAAGGGCAATTTTGGGACTTCACCAGCATTAGGGTTTATGTTTTTATGCTTTCTAGTTCATTCTTGTAGCCTATAAAAGGCATTAGGCATCATACATTGTAGCTGCTCTTGGTTTTCTTATTAGTCAACATTCTGTAAATCCTCTTTCATAGTTAATGAATTGTGTTTGAATTGTGTGACGAATTCCAAGTGCCAACCTTTTTAGTTATTTGTTATTGATATATGTTTGTGTTTCTGAAATCCTAAAACCTGTTTTTAAACCTTGTGCAAGAAATTGTGCAAGTGTTCAAAACTTGATATTTTCCTAAATCTTGGTTCAAACCCTGAAATTTTTGGGCTATAAGTGGTTATAGCACCCTGATAAGGATCTTATCAAGGTGTAGTAAGCTTATAGTTTGGGGATATTCAAGGAAGTGGGAACAAGTTTGCATTAATCAAGCCTTTTGTTCATCTTTTTCATTTTTTCTGTTTTTAATATCACTTGTTCTAACCTTGTTACTCTTAGCAGCTTTGTGGAAGCTTGTACCTTGTTTTGCTAGGCACATAAGCTCAAAAATTCGAGGGTGTGGATGTACATTCATGAGGTTTGAGTCCTTTTCTCAAAAATCTGATAAAATACTTGATTTTTGTGAATTTGTGTTCTGCTGTTGTTCTTGTTGATTTTGTGGCTTAAAAGTGCTTGATACTGCATAATATAGTTGTTTTGTGTTAGATTGGGCTTGGGTAACATTGAATCACACACTTACTTTGTTAAATCTTGGATTAAAAAAGTTAAGGGGTGTTTGGGTTAACCTATTTAAGCTTGCAAAGTATTTTTTAGTTATTGTTTGTTGTGTATTTGTGTTGGTATCTGATATATACCTGGTTGTATGCTATTTGCTGTAAGTTCTTGGCTTTTAAACATCAAAATCTTGATTGTGCTATAAAAGTTGGAAATCTGCTTGTTTTGACCTAAGATTTTGGAAACACTTAGTTTGTATGCATGCTTAGGGATAACAAGTGATTAAAACAAGTTTATATAACCTGTTAAGAAGATTTGAGTGTTTCAAATTGGATTTGTGGTCAAGTATATCAGCAAAGTATCAAAACTGATTGTTCTTTGTTCATCGGTAACATTCATTGGCTTGAATCTTGATCTAAACTTTGAATCAGTGCATGAAACCTGTTTATTTATGTTCATTTGAATTATTTATAGCTTGTGTATGCATTTGGTGAAGTTTGGCTGGCTTATTCTTGCTAAAAGTGCTTATTGGTTGAAAACTGCTTATTGTTCATATCTGGTGCATGTCTGTGGATCTTTTGATTAAACTGTACTAATTGGCTTGGTGAATTTGTGTTTTTGTTGTTGTTATTGACTCCTTGTGATTCACTGATCACTTGGGTGCCTTTGCTTAACCTGAATCAAACAAAAAGTCAATAAAGACAAAAAGTCAAATTGGTCAAGCAGTGGGAACTCCTTTCCCTTGTTGCTAGCCACTGCTAGTGTTAAATATCAAACAACTTAGTCATAAGCCATTCTATCTTATCCAGACTTGCAACAACTTATTTTTTGTGATAGATCTTCCTTATTTGACCCATTGATCTTAACTGGAGCATATTAGGGTTTGACTTTTAAGTTTGACTAGAAAACCAAACAGTTTGACTCTTAACATAAGTGCTTATTGCTTATTCTAGGTTATTGCTTGTGCTTATTGGAAAACTTTTTGATTATTTTGCTTAATTAAGTCATTTAAAACCTTTTGCAACTTGAATCAGCACTTGAGGTGGTCTAGAACTCAACAACGACTATTTTATCGTTTTGTGAAGAGAGCTTTGGCTTATTTCAGGCTTATTTCTTGTGCTTTTTCAAAATTTTATTTCAAAGATCTCTTTATTAACCCAAAAGAAGCTTGTGTGTCAAATTAGAGCTTATGGCATTAGCTTATGGCATTAGCTTATGGCTTAATGGGCTCAAAAGCCCATTAAGAATAAGCTGTTGACTTGATAAGCTGTAATAAGCACATTTTCAGCTTTTGGGCCTTCAGAGTTTTGTTCTTAAAATCAAATTTTAAGTCAGATAGGAAGTTTTGGGCTTATTTGGTTGACTTTTGCTTATTGGGCCTAATTTCAACCCATTAAGTAAACTGTTTGGGTTTTTGGCCCATTTGAAGGCCCAATAGGGATAATTTTCTAATTTCAAGTTCATTTATGTGTTTATTAGGTTAAAATAAACTAGTTTGCAACTTTTTAGAATTTTTATAAATTTTGGATTTTTATTAATATTTTATTATTATTTTATTATTAAAAATTAAATTTTAGATTTTTACAAGTTTTTCATTTTTCTAGTTCAAATACATTAAGTTAGGAATTTTAAAATTTTTAGATTAATTTTATTGTCATTAGATTAATTTTTAGATTTATTTTAAGTTTTAATAATTTTTAATTGTTTTTAAATAGTTTTAATAAATTTTAAAATTTTCAAAAATAGTTTTTAAATTAGTTAAGTCATTTTAGAGGTTTACAAGTTAAAAAATCTCATTTTGGGCTTTTTGTTAATTAAATTAATTTTTTGGGTTTTAATTAGTATTAAAAAATTAATATTTAATTAAATAAAAGGTTTGAGTGATTTTTTATTTTTTTAAACTCTAATTACATATTTTAGGATTTATTACAATTTTCTAGGAATTTTTAGGGTAATATTTTAACTTGGTGACTTTTTGCGGTTTTACGTGCACGACTTTTCGTCTTAGTTTAATTCATAATCGTAATCGACATTCTTTTCTATTCTCTTTTCTAATTTTCTTTTCTCGTCAATATAATCACAAACACTTAATCAGCTTTTTACACAACACACTAGGCTCCTTGAGAACGAACTCACTTTAGGGTCATTTGTGCACGGTTTTCCTAAACCGTCGTACTTACCCTAATTACCTTGTTTTCCTAAACAAGTGTAAAAACTCAACTAATAGTGGCGTTATTAGGTCACATTGTATCAACAGAAGGAATCACCATGGATCCAGCAAAGGTTGAGGCTATTAACAAGTGGCCAAGACCGACGTCAGTGACTGAAGTTCGCAGTTTCCTAGGCTTAGCTGGTTACTACCGTAGGTTCGTAGAGAACTTTTCATGTATAGCACTATCATTGACCAAACTGATGCGGAAAGGAGAGAAATTCGTTTGGACTGAAGAAAGAGAGAAAAGCTTTGAAGACCTAAAGCAGAAGTTAGTATTTGCACCGATTCTTACTCTCCCATCTGGTACAGGTGGATTTCAAATCTACAGTGATGCTTCAGGGAAGGGGACTTGGCTGTGTTATCATGCAAAGTAAATATTCTAAGAATATTCGATTGAGGTATTTTTTCCCTTAATTAGATTTCTTGGAGTAGGGAACAAGTAATTTAAGGAGGTGAAGATTAGTATAAATACAATCCCATACACCTCATAATTTTGGTCTTTCCCTCCCTTCTTGGTGTTCCGTCTGATCGCAACCCCCACACCAAAACCATACAAAATTTTCCTTTAACCCTAAATTCACATAAAGTGTAAACCTTTGCAAGATCAACTACCTTTTGGTACTTACTTATGAAGTTTCTTAGCCTATACTAAACCTTTGATCCTCGTGTCAAAGTTTTGGTCTTGTTTTTGGTCCCCTTTTGGTTCGTCCAAACACAAACCCTAATTAGGGTTTCGGGTGAATTTTTCCAAGTATCTTGTAACTATTTATAAACCTTATCCTTACGTAATCCCACTTAGGGTTTTGGATATTAGGGTTTCTAGTTACAAGATAATCGAAGTGAAGTTACCACTAGCATCATGGTGTGTTCGTTTGACGTGTCGTGTGAGCAAACGATAGAGACGGTTTCTTTACCGTTATAGTTCAAGATCAAGATCCATTAATTCATTTATTCAATTAATTCAAGGTTGGTTTTAAATTGTTTTTATTATGTGTTAATCATGTTTGTATACTAGATCCATTCCGCTGCGCACTCGTATTTAATGGTTTAACTAGTTTCTAAATCCCAACAACTAGTATATTACCTGCGCAATGCGGCGACGAGTAACACTGACTACTTTTTTTCATTGAATGTTACACTTTACCCACCGAAATTGTATTCAAATTAAAGTTAAATTTATACAAAGTTGAAAAAAACTAAACTTTGATTAAAAAATATATAAAAATGGATGTTAAATTAAAGAGAATAAAATTTTAAAAAATATGGTGAAATTAGATAATTAAAAAAATAGATAAAAAGATATTTCAATTTTAAAATAAAAATGATTTATTAATAGTTTGTTACAAAAAAGAAATGAAAGGATAAGATCAATTTGATAAAAAGTGATTTAATGGCTCAAATCTCATATATTTATCTTAATTTTTGGCCTGAAGTTAGTTTCGGAGTTAAGAAAAAAAATATAGATTTAAACTTGCTTTTAAGATCAGAGTTAGGAAAGAAATATGCGCCTTTTATATAGTAGTATAGATGAAACTATACCATATAAAATACTTTATCTCACATTAAAAAAATATTCTTCAGTTTAACATTATTTCTTCAAAGAATAATAAACATAGTCTTCAATTTTCTTTAAATAACATCTTTCAACGGTTGAATCGTCGAACTACAAAAAATATAATATATAGAGCAAATTCTTATTTTTTTTCTTAAACGAGCACTTTGATATATTTTCGATCATTTTTTAGTGTTAAAATCTTCGTCCAAAAAAATCACATGTAATTCATATTCTTTATTTATGTATTTTCTAAATGTAAAAGTTTGAATTAATTCACATTTTTCTCGTTTTATTTTTGGTTGTTGAAACTTCTATGAGTAAATTATATATGATATAATACTAATTTGAATTTTCACTTACAATCATAACATATTACATATTTTCAACACGAAAAAACCCACGAATAAAACGAAAAAAAAATGAAAGAAAAAATCTCGAAAGTATATCATATTGTATATCTATAAAAATATAAATAAATGTTTGTCGGCGATGATATGTATTTTTTTGTTTAACGATTAATGGTTTAAAAGATTTTAACTTATAAAATTTATTTTTGATTTATATATATTGTAGATCACCATTGGAGCATTAGTCTAATGGGTGGAACTCTTGTGTTTGACCCTAGTTCAATTCTCATCTTTGACATTTGCTTCCGCCTCTGTAAAACCTATAGGCACACTGAAGATACTTTATAGAATAAGAGATCGAGGGTCAAGCTTGTCTCGAGTCTCGTCTCGTCTCACTCTAGATTGTTACTCCTCTTTTTGTGGAATAAGTATATATTGTAGATCGATAATAAAGACAGGTAAACTTACGTCAAGTTAAAAAAAAAGAAAAAATAAAATCTGTATTTGTATTTACTTAAACATGAAAAAGAAAAAAAAAATATAATTATAGAATGAGTGTGTCACACGTGAATATGTGAATATGTTACTCGTATTGTTTGAGTTTTTTTTTTTTTTTTTTTTTTTTTGAACTTGTATTGTTTAAGTTGAAAGATACGATAATTGAGTTAATAATTACGGTAAATATAGTATTTTTGTTGGTGTATTTCGAGGAACTCTACAGCAAATACACAAATCATGTGTGTGAAAGGGGTTTAGACATGCATACATGTGGTGTGGTATCCTTTTATTTGTGTACAACAAACGTGGATAAATAAATATTTAGTTAAATTTGTTAAGGAAAAATGATAAAGTGTCGTCGGCATTAAAAAAATTTTGCATCATATTTTCTACGGCGATGGGTGTTAAATATTTGAAAATGTTTTATTGATTGAATGATAAATATATAACACTAGATGAGTATCCGCGCATAGCAGCGAGTATTGTCTAGCGATAGATAGTCAACGATATGTTAATTGATTGAGTGATCGAACCGGTAACCCGGTGATTCGATCTGGTTGACCTGGTGATTGAACTGTAACCTGATGGTCGAACTCGTGACCCAATGATTCTAAACTATGCATTTAAATATTATTGTCATTAGTTGTAATAAAAAACGATTTTTTCAATTATTTTTTATTTAATACTTACGATTTAAATTGTCAACATTTTTAAAAATATATAATTTTTTAACACTTTATTTTTCGATCGCCATTTTTCTTTTTGGATATACAACTGTACAAGTATGTGTTCAAGACTTGAAGCTATTTTCTTTTCGTAGATAGAGAGTTATCGTGGTTCATATCTCTTATTTTTATAGATTATTTTTTCGTAACACATTAAATGAAACTTGACATAACCTGCTTGCCCATTAGTTTTAGAAATAGGGTCAGTTAAAAATTTGAACTAGTTATTGATTTTGCAAATTTTAACTTTTAACAAGCTGGAGTAGCTCTTGGTAAACTCCGCACTATTGGATACTTTCATGACATACAATCGATAGGTACATTACGCCTAGATTGATAACGAACAAGAACAAACCATAATATATTTAGTTAGTCTCACGACATGAAGCGATGTAATGAGTATGAATTTAGTCCATAATATATTTTGAAGTGTGTAAGATGCAACATCAACTTGGAGTTCGGCTTTTGTTAGAAAATCTGGTGACTGATTTGGTGGTTGTGTTCTTTAGTGATGTAAAACTTGAATAGTAGTTATGTAGTTTGGTTTTTATGCTATCCTCATGTAAAAACTCTTCTTGTTTTATATCTCAGGAGTCAAAAACTTTCTAAACTTCTAATCGTTGATACAAAATGTTTAAGAGTAAATTGCAATATGATATGGTCATGCTGCATCGATTGTCCAAGTTGAAATATTAACGGCTAAACAGAAATATTTGCAACTTACATAACACTCCAGAACTGAAAGAGTGTAAGCCATCATTAATCAGCTTGAAAACCAGGTTCATTTAAGGACAACCTCGGTCATGAACTGCTAGTCCTCTATCAGCTGTAAAGGGACAGTAACAATGTGACAACAAGTGCGACACATCAACTACCATAAATAAAAGAAAATGAATTTAGAACAATCAAACCTGGAACCGGATGATCGGAGTACCAGACCATGGAATGGAACCACAAGGAACTAATGAAACTGAACAAGGGAGCAAAAACCATCATAAAAAGAAACGAACAACATTTATCTAATCATGCAATTCCAGAAGATAATTAAACTGAACAAGGCAGTAAAACCATCATATAAAGATCATATAACATTAATCATATCAACTTGTGCATACATCTTTTTATAACATACATAAAAAATCCATTGCTTTTATTATTTTGTTATGGCATACGACTTTCTTTCTTGCTTGCGGTTTAAACCGCTTAGTCTACTTCTTTTACAATACCGGTCGGGGGTTGCATTGTGAGTGGTATGGATAGGGAAACTAACCGTTGTTGGGACTTGTTGTTGTGGTAATAGACCCAATTCATTTCATCTATAGTGCTCTAAAACCATATAAAATCAACCCACATAATAATTAACCACAACTTACACATTCCAGCAGGCATATGCCAAAGCTAAATCCAAACACCCCGTAAAAGTGTGAATCATGTCCAGTAGGCATGTGTAATTTGAGTTGTGTTGGATAAATCAAACGAACAAAACAAACAAACAAACACGAACAAACTAAGCGGAAGCGTTTATTAAATACCCAAAGTTACAATTCGAAAGCTACAAAGAAAACTAAGAGCATCCCCAATGCATACAAATAACAAAAGCTTTTCATTGTTTCATAAAGTCATTAGTAACTAGTTTTTGCCATTGGAGTGATAGGTCTTTACAAAGCTTTTTAAAACGACTTTTCATACACAAAGCTTTTCCTCAAACCTTTAGCTAACAAATGTGATATGCATTTAAAGCATTGAATGTAAAAAAACATAAGATGGTTGTTGCATCGGAGATGCTCTAATGACATTGACCTCTATTTATAGAAAATCAATGACTCAAAACATACCAAAAAAGACATACTAAAAATAACAAAACTTGTTTGACAAGCCAAAGAAATTTACTAAACGACCCCTAAAATTTAACTCACTTTCCAACAAGTTGAAAGGCGTAAAAAATGTAGTCAAATGGTCAATTTCAAAGTAGTTCAAATTAATGGCATTCACTATTTTTTTAGAGCAACAATGTTTAATCTATGAAGTATGGGTTCACTATTAACATGATATGAGCAACTCAACTTCTGGTTAAGATATGTTACATTAAAGTAAACTATGTTATATGATCCAAAAAAGACAATAAAAGATGTATTATTTGTCTCTAGTAAAAGGAGACTAAATTTTGTTATTTATCATATAAATTAGACATGAACTTGCATATATATATATATACTCCTAAATATTAGTGAAACAATTGTTACTACTTCGCTAAAACCAGGCTTAAAAAGTGAATCTATCAGCAACAGTTATATGAACTAATAGATAAGAGACACAAGTGATTAAATGAATAAATATTTTTAAAACTACTATCATGTTTCTGAAAAACAAAAGTCTTAACAATTCAATTAATATGGAAGCATGTGGGTTAAAAAATTCATACCAAGTAAAACATACATTCAGCCTTTGTAGAGATGATGATCAATTTGATCACATGGCTTCTTTTTTTTATTATCTTTGGTAGTGTTTCCTCATGTTTCCCTCCTCTTTCATCATATGGCGCTCATCAATAGATGTTTGCCATCCTCATCTTCCGCCAACAACAGGAGTTAAGGAGCTGAAACTTCCTATATGTTTGCACTTGCAGTTGCATTTTGTTCAAATCCTCCTTAAACATACAACATTACAACAAAGAGAGTTTAATTACAAATTATTTCTAAATTTGTTTATCTAAACTTGATCCATTTTTATTTCAAAATTGGAGGTCAATATACGATGACTCCATATACATATTCATATTCAACTATGAATAAATTTTAAAATAAAACATTTTCAGTAGTATTGAATGGAATAAATCTTAAAAGTGGAACTCAATCTTGTCAAGACTTCCATCAAACATATGGTAGGTGAAAATACTCTTGCACTTTTCATGCATCAACCACAACCCCACATTGTCATCCTTAGATTAACAATCAAACTGAAAAACATAAACACAAATTATCACCATCAGAATCGACACACGTCCATCACCAACGTCACACAACCATTCACCAACAACAAAGGGTAAATGGCGGCATCGAGGGGACTGGCGTAATCAAATAAGATCCTTTATTAAAAAAGTCATTATCTTATCATCTTATACATAGAAACAAATACATATGGATGCTACAAATCAAAACATTTTAATTAACTCAGACTAAACTTACCATGAATTGGATTAGCCATGCAGAATCAAAGAAGGCAAAAAGATTATTACGGCTGAAAGGGGGATATTGGTTTAGGGGTTAAGGAAGTGTGAAGAAGAAGGTCATGTGAAAGGGATGGATTAAATATTCGGATAATGACATTAGCTTCTTCCGAAATTTTTGCCTCTTTGCAAATCAAATACGCAAATCACATTGTATTGTTTCTATGTTTGTGAATCTCAAATACACAGTCAGTGAATTGTATATAAGGAACTGTTTGAATTTTTAAGAGTTTCATGGTTGAAACTTTCAAATACTATGATATACAGCTATATACTTACCATATGCATTTCATAATATGTATCATTACCAAATACAGTTGTGAGAAGATTATACCCTGTATTGTTTCTTACATGACAAGCTTTGTTGAAAAATTTCAACTTTCAACAATTAGGATGTAACACCCCACTTTGATAAGTGGACCGTTACGCGTAATTATGGCGTGTCATCAAAGCATGCAAGGTAATATGTAGTAAAACATACATGACTATAGGGAAAACAGAAATCAAACATCGGTTACCAAACATAAGCCCAAAACATAATAAAGGAAATAAATGAAGAAAGACTAAACACGCATAATTATATGGGAAAAAAGGAGAAGAAGTCTATGGAAGCTTCCATCCTATGCACGTCCTCCAAATGCTCTAGTCTATCCTTGGGTACTTGCCGTTTTGGGACATGGAAAGGAAAGTAACGGCTGAGCAAAACTTTCAGTGCACGGATATACGACATAATATGAATGACTGAAAAATAACAAAGACTTAATAGCAGCGGAAGTGTATAAGTCCCTGAAAACCTGGTATAACTTAGTAAAACTGGTTTTATAGTTTGAAAAGCCTTATGTTTATCTTATGAAAACTGTATTACATGTAAACCAAAAAGCCAATATAGGTCATGAAGTATCAAAGTACATGAATACTTAGAGGGGTGACCTCATCATGCAATTAGAGGGGTTGCCTCTAATTCGTTAAGACCGGGTAGGAGGGATCAACTCCTTGTGAAGGATGCAAGGCACACACCACATTCACTTGATAAAACTGCTAAAACATGTAACCTAGGATGCATCCATATGCCCCACATGATAATAATAATAATAATATGGCCAAAAGCTGAAAGGGACGCCACGAGCTATCACTCCGCCGTAGAGAAGTCATAACACCGGTGCCTCCAGTATTATGGATATGGTACCTACATAACTAGGTGGAACTGGTCACACATGTATATGGCTTAGGCATTTAAAACTAAACATAAGCAAATCAAAACATATAAAACATATACTTGGGAAAATAGTTGGCTACATACGGGGAATCCTAATAAGGAAAGAATGTCCATACTGAAGGACGGAGAATCCGTACCTTGTGTCTAGTGAACGGAAATGAAGAACAGCACGAAAGCCTACTCCGATCTTACTAAGGCTACATAAATAGGGGACATGCATAAGTATTCCGTTTACTGAGTACTTAACTGATTATAGTATGTCTTGGCTTGTCTTATATGTTTTAGTCTTGTTTTACTGATTGTAATGTTAGATTATGATTATCATATGCTCTAACTATTCTGATTAAGTATTAACTGGTATTCTTGTATTATTATACTTGTTATGTAATAATAAGTAACTTTCTAAAAATAGAAGGTTTCCTAAAATAGAAGGTTTCCAAAATAGAAAGTTTTCAAAAATAGATTAACTTCTAAAAATAGACAAGTTTCTAAAAATAGAAAGTTTCCAAAAATAGTAAGTTTCATGAATAGAGAATTTCCATATTTAGAAATAAGCTGGATTAATAAGCTAATAATATAAGCTTAAGTTTTACTGACTAAATATCATAAGTCATGTAATTAATAGTATAGTTTATTAATAATACATGTTAATTAAATAAACTATAGGTTATACGATTTAATTAAATATAAGCATGATTTAATTAAATTAAAGTGTATAAAATACTTAGGTTAAACATGTACTAATATTTATTAGTTGTAACCTAAGTCATGATTATTAATTAATTATAGTCCATGTTTTAAATAATTAATTAATACTATAGTCTATATTAATTAAATAAAATATTTAGGCTAAAACATGTATTATTCTTAAATAATATTAACCTAAGTCCATGATTAATTAAATTAATTATTAGTCATGTTTTAATTAATTTAATTCTTTTAAAAAATAATATCCTTGTAAAAATTAATTAAGCTTGTAAAATTAAGCCATGAACCGAACCCGTGTATAATTTAAATTAGACATGTCGTGAACCGAACCGAATTCACCCTTGAATCGGACCAAACAAACACCCTTAAACAGTGGCAAACCGGCTTGGCCGGTTGCCCCTGTTTGTGTAAAATGCCACGGGCTTAAGCTGGTGGTTTCCCCTGTTTTTGTCTCGGCTAGCCGCTGCCCATGCAAGGTTCCCACCGTCAGCTACCCGGTTGTTCCCCCTGCCACTATCTGAGTTCCCCCCGCTTGACCAAAATAGCCACCGGCTTGAGCCGGTGGTGTTGTTTGTTTATGCCGAGACCCAACCAAACCACAAGGCCACCCCGACTCAAGTCAGGGTCCCTTGTTTCACCCTGCTGCCGAACCACAAAGCTACACCGAGACCATGGGGTCTCGGTTGTGGTCACACTAGAGACACCGAGAGCCTCGGCTCTCGGTTGTGTGCGTCGGCCGAACCAAACCAACCCGGAAACTTTCATGTTTGTTACCCCATGATTATTAACATGTTTTTAATTCTTGTTTTTATAAACCCATGATCATATGTTCATAATTAATTAAAAAGAATAAAAAGAAAAGGTTTTACGAATTACTGAATGCGTGTATCGAATGGAGAACAATCACACGAACACAATGCTTGAATTTTATTAACCGAAATCAATCAAACACCCTTGTGGTGTTTGTTCTTGCCGGCGGCCAAAGGAGAGAAAAGGAAGAGCTAGGGTTTTGATTTTTTTTATTAAAAACTATGTAAATGACAAATGGTTTTCCCTTTTCCTATTTTGGTAAAAACTAAAGTGGGCTTGTCCCTCTTGGTCCTTGTGTCCATGGCATATGGGGCCCACAAAAGGAAACCCGGAGTTTTCCAGTGCCTATTATATTATGTGTTCGTAAGTTCTTGTTTACGTGTTACGTTAATATTAATTATTCATGTTATTACACAATACTTGTACGTAACGATACTTATCGTATTATAACTCGTAAGTACATAATTACGTGTTCGTGATTTTATGTTCATGATTTTATGTTCATGATTTTATGTTCATGATTTTATGTTCATGATTTTATGTTCGTGATTATAATTATTATTGATAATAATTATCGTGTACTATCACATATTTAATACTTATCGTGTAATAACACGTACGTAATTTCTATAATTAATATTCGTGACACGTGTTCATGCTATAAAAGGATAGTTTTAATATGTACGTACGTTTATTAAGTGTACTGTTCATGGTAAAAGAATGCGGGTTTTACAACTCTCCCCCCCAAAAAAAAAGAATAATTCGTCCCCGAATTATAGATAAAGTAAACTGAAAGAACATGGACGTGGAACGTGACGCGCCTAAAAAGAACGTAATTGAATTATGAAAGGATGAGAGGATAAAATCCGGATGGATTCCTCCGTTTCTAAATGGCTTCCCTCTCGGAACGGTTCCTCCACAAGAACTTGACACGTATGATAATCTTGGTCTTCATGGCCTTGACTTAACAATACGTAAAAGTTTCTGGTTCATCCCGTAAGACAGATTCGCATGAATCTGTTCAAGTGGATGAAAATTTACATGCAAGTGTAAATGAAACGTTATGATATAAAATACCCGAAATATATGACTTTAAAAACGTCTAAGTGATGATGCACGAGGCATGCTGAACGTAGTACGTGCACAATTATGAACGTGATACGTGAACAATTGTGAACGTGAGACGTGGAGATGTGGTGAGTATAATATAAGGAACATATGGTGGATTATGATACGCGCAACGTAGTGTGAACGTGATATGAGAAATGTGGAATGAACGTGACATGTGAAACATATCGTGAACATGTAACAACTTAGGTGATAATGCTAAACGGTGTGAGGTAAGACGTGAAATGTGACGTGAAGCGTCCGTCTGAAGATGAAAAGTTTATTAAACCCGAGTCTGGTCTCCCAAGTTTTCTATAAACTTTCCAGAACAAAAGTGGGACTTAAATCGTAAGCTAGAATACGATCATGAACGTGAATAGTGTCATAAACGTGAATGCGAAGACATCGTAGAATTGAACAAGGACGTGAACGTAATAATAAATGAATGCGTGCGCGAGTCTTCCTCTGAGCTGATAGTTGAAAGAGTGCCCAGCGATTGTACGATCTTTGAATAGAGATTGTCTGAAAATCTGCTAACTGTAAAATCCTTGCAGATGACATAATTATTGCAGACTTGGTCAAACAGTTGAAAACAACCCAACTGGCATCATGCTTCTTCTGAGCCTGTGGTAGCCCAGTGACAAAATCCATGGAGATCTTGTCCCATTTCCATTTGGGAAGTCTTTCCAGTGGAAATAGCTATTAGCATGTTGGTGTTCTATCTTAACCTGTTGGTATGTCAGGCAGTTAGATATGAACATAACTGTATCTTATTTCATAGAACTGGGTACATAGAAGTTTGGAAACCATAAGTCTCTGGAATTAGACTTCTCTTAGCGTAGGATCCTCTGGAACACATAATATAGTGTAAGGTTCTCTCCTTTACGCGTAAGCTGAGCCATGGTAAGATTAGCTGTGAGAATCAATGTGATTCAGCGTGTCACTGAAATCAACTTGAATTTGTACTAGAAAAATTTCAGGGTGAAATTTCTTCTGTCATAGAATTTGTAACATAGTGCGAATATGGTCTTCGTGCCCTTCTCTAGACTTAAAGAAGTTCAGGTTGTCATCGATGAGAATAATAACGAATTTGTTTATGAGTTCATGGGAACTTAGTTTATAAAGTCCATAATGGTGCTTGATCATTCATAAGAATAAAACAAAATCATGAATTTAGCATGACCAAGTCGTGTACGAATGGCAGTCATGGAAATGTCCTGCTCTTTTATTCGTTACTGTTGGCAGCATGATCATGAATCGATCTTGGATAAGTGCTTAGCACCCTGTAGTTGATCATAAATGTCATCAATACGTGAAGGAGGATAACGGTCGTAATGGTGATTTGTTTAAATCGATGGTAGTCGACACATAATCTCATGTTACCGTCCTCCTCCTTGAAGGTTCTTCTGGAATTTATATCGGAAAATTTTAAAATAATCGGCTTGTTAAGAATAAAAGGAACTTCAAAAGTTGTGTCATCAGTAATAGCTGAAAATCTTCATAGTCATAGAATAACAACCACGTGCTTGTAAAGCATAAATAATATGTACATATTCTCATGGTGGAAAACCATGTTGAATGTATCCAGGAGTCTGGACATCCCTGTACATAATCTGATATAAATGGCGACCAGGCATAGCATAGTGTGCTGTTCATGGTCCATAATCAGAATCATATTTAACTCACATCTGTCCGAGGTAAGTGCGTTAGCAGATTAGATCTTATTATTTGACTGAAGGGAAAACCTTCGTACACATGGGTGATATGAATGGCATCTTTTATGGTCATGGATATATGAAATATGAAATCAAGAAATGAAGGTGTCCTAAACAACGGAATGGATCTCACTGAATGTGTTTTGCCTGTCTCACGCAAACTAAATCCTGCGTGTCCAAACATGAATAATACGCTAGTGATGATACTATTTTTTGTGGCCTGATTAATACATGGCACAACAAAATATGTATACCTCTTGTAGGGTACCCTGAATTTCTTAGGGCTATAGTAGAAGATAGAAGTGAGTCATGTGTCTTGACTCGTATCTTGAGAAAATATGTGTATGACATGTGTCTTGACTGATGTCTTGACATGTGTCTTTAGAAAATATACGCGAGACCTGTGTCTTGACCGATGTCTTGACATGTGTCTCGAGGTGTGAAACGAATAACATTGGAACTCTTAGGTTATCATGCCAGAATTGGTGGATCGGTTAGACTGCTGACCCTTTGTATTTTTTTTTATCACGTCCGTGACCGGTGTTCTGTTGTGATTGCTAAAACAGTAGTGATTGCTATCGTCTTGTCTGTCAGTTCCATGACGGTCATTCTCATGACCATGATTCATGTAACTATTCAGCTGAGTGACCGGCTGGCACCGGTTTCCACTCATATGACTGGAAAGACAACTGAATGACGTGTGACATATAACAAAATAAGGACATGGATTGTGATGGAAATCACCTGGTGGTGAAGCACCTTCTCGTCCAATTGCTTTTCTCTAACGCCTTTGTCTTCGTCTTGTAGGATCTCCAGGTTGTGAACATCATCAGCATCTCGTAGCGTCTCCAACTAATCAGCAACATCAACATATAGTAACGTCACCAAATCATGAGCGGCATCATCATCTCGTAGAAAATCAACAAGTGTAATACGCCTGAGATGATTTAGATTTGACTAGTGAATACTCATGGAGTATTGTAATTGAAATACACATGGATTATGGTACGTGTAATACTCATGGAATATGGTACGTGAAGTACACATGAAATGCACATGAAATGATCGATATGGGTCGATCATCTGACATGGTTTTACAGGGAATAATTGGTTAAACGGTTAGAAGACCAAACTAGACTGAGCATCATGATAGCCTAGTAGTTTCAGCATAGACATCATTCTGGCTACATAGAGAAAACACCCAGAAGGTTGGTGAAACGGAATTCAACAATGATTAGCATGAAAGCATGGTTAATGAAGACCAACCATGTCTATCATAAAAGCATGATTTAATGGAATCCTTTAATGTCTAGCATGAGGGCATGATCGACATGATGACAACATAATTAACATAAAGTTACTTAAGACATAATCTGCATGAAGGTGAAATCAACATGAAGAATCATGGAACAAAATTAACATGAAGGAGCATAAACAAAATCATCATGAAAATGTAGTTAACCATGGTAGTATGAAAACATAATCGAATGAAAATTTTAATGAGTGAACATGAAATAAATATGACTGTAATGAAATGAAAATTGAAAATTACTGGTGTGAACAACCATGGTTCGGTTCACAATACAAAATTAGTATGATTAATCTGATTAGAATCTAATAGATATTAACATGAGAACAAAATTTATGCATATCAACATGAAATTTTTTTATGCGTGAAACAGTGCATGAATGCATGATGCAGTTTATAAATTTTTTTTTATGCGCGAGGGTAAACGCCTATGGTCAGTTTACCCCAAAACAAAAGACATGGAAAGGGGACGCCTATGGGTCGATCCCAAAGTTAAAAGTTCCGATAAAAGCACATGCGACTAAATATGGCCAGTCTTGTACCAACCATTACTTAGTCAAAATTCTTGTAATAGATGACATATGATATAAATGAATGAATGCATGAAACAAAAATAAGTAAAAATCATTTGTCAAAACTTAATAGAAATTTTTTTTATGTGACTAATTATGAGCTACTGGGGTTCGGTCCACATAGTCACAGTTCACAAGGAACATCATGCCTAAACAATAACACATCACTAAGTATGGATGACGGTTGTTCAGTCCATATTAGTAAAAGCAATACTGATGAACACATCATGGTTAAAACAACAAGGTGCTGAAAACATCATGGGTAAAACAACAAGGTGCTGAAAATATCAATACGTGGAATAACAAGCATTGGCTTAAGAAGCTCTTGGTGACTACCCACTAGTCACAGGTCAAGTTTTAGAGCCTACAGGTCGAAACCTTGGCTTTAATACCATAATTGTAACACCCCACTTTGATAAGTGGACCGTTACGCGTAACTATGGCGTGTGATCAAAGCATGCAAGGTAATATGTACTAAAACATACATGACCATAGGGAAAACTGGAATCAAACATCGGTTCCCAAACATAAGCTCAAAACATAATTGAAGTAAATAAATAAAGAAAGACTAAACAAGCATAAGGATATGGGCAAAAAGGAGAAGAAGTCTATGGCAGCTTCCATCCTATGTACGTCCTCTAAATGCTCGAGTCTGTCCTTAGGTACCTGCCGTTTTGGGACATGGAAAGGAAAGTAACGGCTGAGCAAAACGCTCAGTGCACAGATATACGACATAATATGAATGACTGAAACATAACAAAGACTTAATAGCAGCGGAAGTGTATAAGTCCTGGAAAACCTGGTATAACTTAGTAAAACTAGTTTTATAGTTTAAAAAGCCTTATGTTTATCTTATGAAAACTGTATTACATGTAAACCAAAAAGCGAATATAGGTCATGAAGTATCAACGTGCATAAATACTTAGAGGGGTGACCTCATCATGCAATTAGAGGGGTTGCCTCTAATTCGTTAAGTCTGGGTAGGAGGGATCAACTCCTTGTGAAGGATGCAAGGCACACACCGCATTCACCTGATAAAACTGCTAAAACATGTAACCTAGGATGCACCCGTATGCCCCACATGATAATAATAATAATATGGCCAAAAGCTGAAAGGGACGCCACGAGCTATCCCTCGGCCGTGGTGAAGTCATAACACCGGTGCCTCCAGTATTATGGTTATGGTACCTCCATAAATAGGTGGAACTTGTCATGAATGTATATGGCTTAGGCATTTAAAACTAAACATAAGCAGATCAAAAAATATAAAACATATACTTGAGAAAATAGTTGGCTGCATACGGGGAATCCTAATAAGGAAATAATGTCCATACCGAAGGACGAAGAATCCGTACCTTGTGTCCAGTAAACGGAAAAGAAGAAAAACACGAAAGCCTACTCCGATCTTACTAATGCTACATAAGTAGGGGACATGTATAAGTATTCCGTTTATTGAGTACTTAACTGATTATAATATGTCTTGGTTTGTTTTATATGTTTTAGTCTTGTTTTACTGATTGTAATGTTATACAGTGATTATCGTGTGCTGTAAGTATTCTGATTAAGTATTAACTGGTATTCTTGTATTATTACACTTGTTGTGTAATAATAAGTAACTTTCTAAAAATAGCAGGTTTCCTAATATAGAAGGTTTCCAAAAATAGAAAGTTTTCAAAAATAGATTAATCTCTAAAAATAGACAAGTTTCTAAAAATAGAAAGTTTCCAAAAATAGTAAGTTTCCTGAAATAGAAAGTTTCCATATTTAGAAATAAGCTGGATTAATAAGCTAATATTATAAGCTTAAGTTTTACTGACTAAATATCATAAGTCATGTAATTAATAGTATAGTTTTTTAATAATGCATGTTAATTAAATAAACTATAGGTTACACGATTTAATTAAATATAAGCATGATTTAATTAAATTAAAGTGTATAAAATACTTAGGTTAAACATGTATTAATATTTATTAATTATAACCTAAGCCATGATTATTAATTAATTATAGTCCATGTTTTAAATAATTAATTAATACTATAGTCTAAATTAATTAAATAAAATACTTAGGCTAAAACTTGTATTATTTCATAAATAATATTAACCTAAGTCCATGATTAATTAAATTAATTATTAGTCATGTTTTAATTAATTTAATTCTTGTAAAAAATAATATCCTTGTAAAAATTAATTAAGCTTGTAAAATTAAGCCATGAACCGGACCCGTGTATAATTTAATTGAGACATGTCGTGAACCGGACCGAATTCACCCTTGAACCGGACCAAACAAACACCCTTAGACAGTGGCAAACAGGCTTGGCTGGTTGCCCCTGTTTGTGTAAAATGCCACCGGCTTAAGCCGACGGTTTCCCCTGTTTTTGTCTCGGCTAGCCGCTGCCCATGCAAGGTTCCCATCGGCAGCTAGCCGGTGGTTCCTTCTGCCGCGGCCTGAGTTCCCCTTGCTTGACCAAAACAGCCACCGGCTTGAGCCGATGGTGTTGTTTGTTTCTGCCGAGACCCAACCACACCACAAGGCCACCCCGACTCAAGTCGGGGTCCCTTGTTTCACCCTGCTGCCGAACCACAAAGCTACACCGAGACCATGGGGTCTTAGTTGTGGTCACACGAGAGACACCGAGAGCCTCGGCTCTCAGTTGTATGCGTCGACCGAACCAAACTAACCCGAAAACCATCATGTTTGTTACCCCAATGATTCTTATCATGTTTTTAATTCTTGTTTTTATAACCCATGATCATATGTTCATAATTAAATAAAAAGAATAAAAAGAAAAGGTTTTACGGATTACCGAATGCGTGTAACGAATGGAGAACAATTACACGAACACAATGCTTGAATTTTATTAACCAAAATCAATCAAACACCCTTGTGGTGTTTGTTCTTGCCGGTGGCCAAAGGAGAGAAAAGGGAAAGCTAGGGTTTTGATTTTTTTATTAAAAACTCTGTTAATGACAAATGGTTTTCCCTTTTCCTATTTTGGTAAAAACTAAAGTGGGCTTGGCCCTCTTGGTCCCTGTGTTCGCGGAATATGGGGCCCACAAAGGGAAACCCAGAGTTTTCCCGTGTCTATTATATTATGTGTTCGTAAGTTCGTGTTTACGTGTTACGTTAATATTAATTATTCATGTTATTACTAAATACTTGTACGTAACGATACTTATCGTATTATAACTCGTAAGTACGTAATTACATGTTCGTGATTTTATGTTCATGATTTTATGTTCGTGATTATAATTATTATTGTTAATAATTATCTTATACTATCACATATTTAATACTTATCGTGTTCATGCTATAAAAGGTAAGTTTTAATATGTACGTACGTTTATTAAGTGTACTGTTCATGATAAAAGCATGCAGATTTTACATAGGATCCCTCATTTATAGATAGTATAGAAAATATATGTATTTATATTAAATACATAGGTATGAGATTAAGAAACTTAATCAAAACCTTAAATCTAATAGACCACAAGCCTATAATTGGGCTTGGGTCAACCTATTGTCTAGCACTCCCCCGACTTCCGAACGTACAAGCTGGAATAAAGTCGCTTATTCTTTTCTTCATCTTTTTTGTTCGTTTAAGCAAAAATATAATTGTATTTGATGGCATATTTTTTTGCTGCTTGTGGCTTCCTTATTTGGGTGCCTTGCTTTTGCCTTTAGGTAACAGCTGTAACACCCCATTTAGATAACGGACTGTTACGTAGTAATGATGGCGTGTCATCAAAGCATGCAAGGTAAATGTCTAAAACATTAAATGACCATAAAGAACCCGTAAACAAACATCAGATCTAAACATAAGCTCCACACACGAAATGCATAATATATAATGTAAAGGAAAAGGACTAAACAATGTCCAGCAAAGCAAAAGTATGTAAATGCATTAAAGAATGAAAGAAAGCAGACGCCTCTTTCCATGCACGTACTCGTGATTTCCTAGCTTTGCCCTTTAGTACCTGCCGTATTGGGACATGGAAAGAGAAATACGACTGAGCAATACGCTTAATGTGCGGATATATAACATAGAATGTAAAGCATACACATAAGCAAGTAATGGAATGAAGTGAATAGCAGCGGAATAAATGTATGTCCTGAACAACCTGGTTAACTTATAAAACTGGTTTTATCTTACTGAAAACTTATGTTTAGTCTATTGTGAAAATCTGTATTTTAAATATGCCTGAAGCTCATATAGGTCATGATATAACAACGTGCATGAATACTTAGAGGGGTGACCTCATCATGCAATTGGAGGGGCTGCCTCTAATTAATTTATAAAATGAGTGGAGGGATCAAGTCTTGTAACGGATATAAGGCACAGACGACAGTTACCATGAAATCATACTACTTGTCCTAGGATGCACCCATTCGCCCCACATGATGATAATAATAAAGGCCAAATACTGTAAAGGGACGCTGCGAGCAATCACTCTCACCGCAAAAGAGTCATAACACCGGTGCCTCTAGTGCTATGGTTATGGAACCCCCACAACTAGGTGAAACTGGCATACATGTATATAGCTCAGGAAAATCTAAATAATCATACATATACTTATGTGTTTAAGACACTTAAACTACTTGGGGAAAGTAGATGGCTGCATACGGGGAATCCTAAATGAAGGAAAGGAATGTCCTTACTGAAGAACGGAATATCCGTACCTTATGTCCAGTAAATGAAGACGAAAACGAACACGAAAGATCATTCCGACTTCACAATAGCTACATAATTTAATGGACATGAATAAGTACTTGATTTACTTATACATACTTGTTATTTGGTTTACTTTAACATGTTCATACTTATAATACTTGTTCTTGTCTTGTTTTATCATTTCATGCTTAATCATGTGTCTTCTTATTGTTTCATGTGTTTAGATTCATGTATTTCATGTTTTAAGTGTTATAATACTTGTTATAACATAATAAGTAACTTTCTAAAAATAGCAGGTTTCTATATATGTAGTAAATTTCCAAAAAAAGTAAGTTCCCTTAAGCAGTAAGTTTCTAAAAATAGAAAGTTTTCAAAATTATTAAGTTTCCAAAATTAGAAAGTTTCCATATTTAGATTGTTTCCATAAATAGTATATTGCCATATATAGTACCTTTTCATATTAATCATGTTGCCATAAATAGTATAATTCCATAATTAACATATTTCCATAATTAAAAGTATGCTTAACTTATGTCATGTATAATTATATCATATAGTTTAATAATTAATAAATACTTAGCTTAACATATTATTATTAATTAATAATGTTATGTCATGTTATTATAAGTTTATTATTAATTAATAATATTACATAATTTATGTTATTAAACTTTATCATAAAAGATATTAATTAATTTAACCTAAGTTTTAATTAATTAAATCCATGTTCATGAATAATTTAATAATTAATTATTATAACCTAAGTTTTTATTTTTATTAAACCATACATTAATTAATACAATTAATTAATTTAAAACATACATAACTTATTTTACATGTCGGTTTTATTTACGTGTTCTTGAAAAGTTAAGTTCCCAAGCCTCACCACGAGACCCTAAAACCGAGCACCACAGCTCGAGGGCTGCGACCTCGCTACCATGACCCAAACCGAGCCACAACAACTCACCGAGAGCCTACAGCTCTCGGCTCGCTGCTACGCCGAACCAAACAGCCCCCCAGCCGAAGCTGGGGTTCCCCCTGCCTACGCCTAGTACCCACCGAGCACCCCCCAATGGGTCTCGGTTCCCACTGCTATGCCAAGATCCCAACTGTGGATCTTGGTCCTTGCGGCTGCCAACCACAACGCCACCACCGCCAGTTTTTGATTGTATTAGTGTTCTTTAAGAAGATCCATCTTGATTCTTGGAGTTTTTGGTGTTTTTGTGATTGGGATTAGTAGATAAGTATTAGTTTTTACTTATTTTAGTTGAAATCACAAAACTTTTTGGGTAACTTGGTAAAAATCTGGGTTTTTTCATCATTCTTTTGATCGACTGTACACGAAACAAGGTTTCTGTTTCCCAGACAAAAGTTCCGAACCAAAAGTTCCGGATCAACGAAAGTTCCGGATCAAAAAGTTCCGAACCAAAAGTTCCGGATCAAGGAAAGTTCCGAATCAAAAAGTTCCGAACCAAAAGTTCCGGATCAAGGAAAGTTCCGGATCAAGGAAAGTTCCGAACCAAAAGTTCCGAACCAAAAGTTCCGGATCAAGGGAAAGTTCCGGATCAAGGAAAGTTCCGGATCAAGGTAAAGTTCCGGATCAAGGGAAAGTTTCGGATCAAGGGATGTTCCGGATCAAAGGAAAGTTCCGGATCAAGGAAAGTTCCGGATCAAATCTTCCGAACCAAAAGTTCCGGATCAAGGAGTTCCGAGCCAAAATCTTCCGAATCAACACTTCCGAATCAACAAAAGTTCCGAATCAAGGGATTTTTTACTTGTTTTTTCGACGATTTTTTAGAGGATTTAATCTTGGTTTCTTACAACAAAAACTCAACACAATTCACAAGCTTTACTTCACTACTCGATCAACCGATAATCTTTGTTTCTTTGAAGTGAACAAAATGAATCCGAATTCATTAATGCCTCAGATTACATCACTTACCGACATTTCCGTCATTACGAGAACGGATAATCGCCCTCCAATGCTCATTAAAGAAGTCTTTGAAGCATGGCAAGGCCGTATGATGTCATACCTTAAGGGAAAACCGGTATATGGGAGGCTTATGGTCAAGTCAATTCTGAATGGTCCACTTGATTATGGTACCATCGTGGTTAACAATGTGACTCGACCAAGGGAGTTTGAAAAACTTACACCAGCTCAACAACTTGTTGCCGATGCAGACGAAAAGGCTCTTCAAACCATTCTCCAAGCTCTTCCACATGACATCTATCGAATGGTAAGTCAGTATACGGTGGCAAAGGATTTATGGGAACGTCTAAAGGTGTTCCTACAAGGTACGTCTCTTACCAAACACGAAAGGGAATGTCAGTTGTATGATCTGTTTGATAGATTCACGTACAGCCCAGGGGAAACGCTTCACAATTATTACTTCAGATTCACCACTCTCATGAATGATCTGAATGTATACAATCTCGTGATTTCTCCATTCCAGGTTAACACCAAATTTTTGAATACTTTACCTCAAGGTGAATGGGGTGAGTATATTACCGATGTTAAGTTAACCAGGGATTTGCATAAGTGCAATTTGGATCAACTCTATGCTTTTCTTCAGCAGCATGAGAAACATGTGATCATGCACCGTTCGCCTCGAGGTATGTACCCTGATTCTTTAGCTTTGATGGCGAATCAACCAAGCTTGTCACACAACAACACTCCTTATATTTTGGGACACCAAGCTTATCATCCATCACCTTACATGACACCAAGCTTCCCCCAATATTCGATTCTACTGCAACCACCCACCTCACATCAGCAACAATATCGGTTTAATGCACCTTCATCACACTATGCTTCACAACCTCACCCAGCAAGCATTGCACCATATGCTCAGTCTTCATATCCTTCTTATCAAGAGAATGCAGCATATCCATCAAGCTACTCTGACCACATGAGTGTTCCTTCTAGTGCTTATGCAGCTTAAAAAGACCAAGCACTGTATTGTGATGATGATGAAGTCCCCATTCCTGAATTCAAACAAGGAACTGATCCAGTTGAAGTGTTAGCCACTATGTCTGCTTACCTTATAAGGACTTTAAGCAAACGAGGATTTAGAGGACCAGCTCCTACTAACAATCAGCTGAGGAATTCATCCAATTCTCGCCAACAAGCTACTATTGAGAATGGCAGGGTAATGGTTCAACCTATTCAACCTTATCAGGGGAGACCTACTACATCAACCACCAATGCACGCACGGTCAATCCTGCTCCAATGGTCAACACTCCTCCACGGGATAATTCCACAGGCAAGTTGAGAATGATTACATGCTACAACTGCAAGGAAGAAGGTCACATGTCCAGGGATTGCAAGAAACCCAAGAGGAGAAGGGATGGTCAATGGTTTACAGAGAAGATTTATCTGGTAAACGCTCAGGCACAAGGAAGGGAACTTGATGAAGAGGAGATTGCATTTCTTGCTGATCCAGGGATTGCTGAACAAGACGTTGTCACCACACAGAATGCAGCATACCAAGCAGATGATCTTGATGCGTATGATTCAGACTGTGATGAACTTCAATCTGCACAGGCAGCTCTTATGGCAACTATCTCCAGCTTAGGGCCAGAAAAAAGATCTGAGGTACTTATTAATACCACTGATGCCCGTATTCAACCACATCAAGTTGTGCAAGAGAGTGCTGATTCGAATGAGTCTTCGGTGGTGAGTCTTTCAAATGAGGAGACTATCAATGATAGTAATATCAATGTGAGTCCCCAGACTTTGAGTGAATCACAACCGGGAGCCATTTCGCATACGCATACTCCTGCTCAACAAGATTTGGTCATGGTTCCTGCTACATTACTTAGCCAAATGAATGCTGCACTCTTAGAAACCCTAGCTAAGAATAAGAATTTGTCTGATGAGCTTGCCTTATGCAATGAGAAAGTTTAAACTTTGGAATTAGTTCCTTCGTCTAGTGTTCTCACTAATCCCGAATATGATCATTTTCGAAACAAACAAATGGGTCATTTGCAAGAAATTGAAACCTTAAGAGCAGATCTTTCTAACGAACTTAAAGAAAAAGAGTTAGTGGTCACTAATTTTCAAAAACTTCAAACGGATTTTGAATTACTCGAGTCTAAGAAGAATGAAATGGAAATTAATGCAGCTACTAAGATTAGAAGTCTAGATTATTTGCTTTTAAGACAAAACGCTGCCTCTCAACTAGTGCACTTATTTGATGCTTCGTTTAGAGAATTTAACTTATCACGTCAAAAAGGCCTTCCCCCTAACCCACGGTATGCAAAACAAGCTTTAAGCCATAGTCCAAGACTTTATAATGCAACCCAATTAGGATTGGTCTTAGACCCGATTGTTATTTTTAATGATCGTACCAATAAGGATCTAGTTGACGAGAATCGGTCATACAATTTTGCAAAATATCCCGATTGTGATTATTTTAAAATGAATCAGGAGCTTGCTAAAACGGATTTTAGAATTCGCTTCCATATGGACAAAGATCTCATTACAGCACCAACCTACATGTTGAATGAAGAAAACCCTAGTACACTTCCTACACTGGTCAAAATGGAAGGTCCTAAGGGAATTCCAAAGGATCTTCCACCTGTTAGCACTGTATGGTTAAACTTGCAAGAGATTAATCAATACTTTACTAATTTTGACAAGGTCATTTTGGAATGTACGACTTCAAATGGCCTAAACGCCGGAGAATGGGCTTTCGAACACATGAACGAGGTGTTTAAGAATGAGATCAATCCATTTGTCGAAAGTCTAAAAGGAAGTTTTGCATCTCTTAAAGAAAATCTTGAGTTTGAAATTGGAGAAGTTCAAAAAGTGTTTTATGAAATGGACACCGCTTACGAACTACAACTAATTGAAAAGGAAAAGATTTTATCCGAATATGACCGATTCTTGTCCCAAGTAATTTCGTGTGATGTGCTTACTACTGTAAATGTCAATTATTCGAATGAGCTTACATCCGCTATGATTAACTGTGATGCTGTGAATATATGTGATGATGTGTGTGATCTCTCTGTAAATGTTGCTGATACTGTAAATGAGGTAGATAATCATTCTTGTCACGAATCTAACGCTGAGTTTTTAAAGCTACAAGATTCTTACAATTTACTTTCAAAACGCTTTAATCAACTCGAACAACATTGTATATCTTTAGAATTAAAACAACAAACTCAAAATGAGGATCTTTTGATATCAAATGGTTGTGAAAACGGTGTTGAGACGAGTGACAAGATGATTGCAATAGTTAAGGCATTAGAGGAAGAGATTATGAGATTGAAGAGAGATGTGTCATCAA